>CM077526.1:13937222-16337222 GCA_039654895.1 Mongoloraphidia duomilia
CTTTGACTTCATCAGAGCTTGGTTTTACTCCTGAAATTCCCGACCACTCAGGTAAACAATAGTCGAAAAAATCTTTCATTCTTTTTTCACAAGACTCTAAATCTAATCCCGGATTTATTAAATATCTTCCTAAAAAAAATAAAAAAAAAATTCCTGTGAACTAAAATATCGAAAAATTTATATTAATGATTGATTATTATTATTAATAATACCTGTGAATGTACTAGGGATTATTTTTAATCCGTTTATGATTGTGTTCTGATATTTTTTAAATAACAGATATAAAAAATGTATGGAAGGCACGCGAGATATGGGCTGATTCTTTAAGGTGCCACAAGACTCCCATGGCAAACAATCAAATTTCTGCAAAAAAAAAATATCTAAGACTGTTTTCAAGAAGATAAGACGTCATTCTTGGAATTACCTGGTCTAGTATTAAAATAACAGGATGTCGTTTGCCTTTTATTAATGTTTTATGTTCCAATGAAATGTCCAAAATGGACAATACAATTTTTTTACTGACTTCTTTGTCAATTCCATTTGGTAAAATTTCATGGACAACTTTCCCGATCAGCCTTGCGTTCAAATAAGAACTTCCCAACGCAACAAGTCTTAATAAACATACTGCTTTATCAGGTAAAGATAAGCTAGAAAAATTAAATCAATAAAATATGGCATCGAATTATTTTAGAAAATAAAAATTTATGCGCATATAAGCGCTGGCTATTTGTTTAAAAAAGTTAGGTCGCGCCTAATAAACGCACATATTTATGCGATAAAACTACTAAATCGTTTCTTTTGATTCGTAGGTATTATTTTGGTTTGAAATAGTTTCGAAAGTTAAAAAAACTTACGCGTGGTTTCAAAGCACCATCTTGCTTCTTTACTGAATTTTTCAAACTAACCCAATTATACATTACGATTTACGACATATTGTGCAATAATTAGCAATATAATTGATTAACAAATATTGCGCAATAATTTAACAGATAAGAAATGATTACAAAAGCCCCCTATCCTAACATCCCTACGTTTTGTCCCCCTTGTGTCCCTGTCATTTATGTTGTGTTTTATCGCGTCGCTTATATGGTTTTTAATTATCAAACTTTTAAACCCGCACTGGCTAATTGCTGGTCAAAGCAAAGGCCATTCCGTTAAAAAAAAAAAATGATTACAAAAAATTATTACATTTATAGTACCTATCGGCTATCATCCCTATTAATTTTTCTATCTATAGATGAAACAGTACCTAATGAAGGTTTTTATCACTTTAAGTACTATCTGGGGTATAAAAACACCCCAGCGGTTCTTGAGCGAGTGATAATTTTTTGTTAATAAAGAACTATCACCTTCGATAAAAAATCTGAGTTTCTAGTTATGTTAATTAATAATTTGAATCCTGGATTTTATCGTTTTGAATTATACACGATTAACTGATTTATTTCAAATCAATTGACGACACAATTACGATAAGGGTGTGGCAAACCTCTAATAACAAAATTTACTCCAATTTTCGTTCAATTTAACAAAAATAATAGAAGTAATTTGAATTATTTCCAATTTGAAAAAACAAACAATATATTTATAAGAATACCTGAATGAATTACAGCACCTTCACTTGTTTTAAAACAAATGCTAGAGAAAAAATATCGATGTGCGCTTTTATTTATACAAAAAGATAAAAACCCACTTCACCAGTCGCTTTATCTAAGTAAATACTTGACTCAAACGTTTACAATACCTGATTATTTCTTTATCTAATTTTTCCAAAATAATCTGTTCGTCCTTGGAGTTAACTAATTTTCCCAGAAACAGCACATTCCAATAATTAAGCCAATAAATATCCAAATCATGTATAATATTCTAAAAAAAAATACAAATTCAGGAATTTCTATCATCTAGGTCCAGATAAGACAAGCGGACGCTGATGGACTGATAGTTTAAAGTTTAAATCAAACAGACAAAAAACCTTTTTTTAAATCTTATTTTTGTCAGGTGAAAATGAGACCGGTGGGCCCAAATAATCGCCAAAAAATTAAAAAAAAAAAAAACAGTACAAAAATTAATTGTTGTAATGGGGCCAATCAAAGACGTCCAGGTAGAGAAATAACTGTTAGTCTGGACCTATCGGCAGAATTTTCACCATTTCAAGTTTTATCAAACGCACTAATAATCTTTATGTGTAGTACATATTTTAGGATGAACGAATAGATCTGTTACAAAAGGCTCGGTAGATATTCAATCGTACTACAGACTGCCAAGAAAATTTGTTCTTAATGACGACAAAATAATATTCCATTCTACTTACTTCTAACTCAAAAAATAAATTTGCTTTAAAGGATTTATATTCCATTTTTTCCAATTCAGTAAATCGTTCTACTTGTTTCTTGAGCGTTTCTCCATTCTTATTAAAAAATTCATACATTCGCTCTAATATTTCTACTTTATTTCCACTTTGAAAGTCAACCGGTTCATTTATCATCACGTGGATCGGATTATGTTCATTTTGACCGCAATCAAACCTCGACAAGTGAATTTTGCCGGTGATTAGTTTGGTCTTTTCAAAAAATTCAATACTTTCTAGTGGATTAAATGGGGCAGTTAACTGTACTACAGTCCACTCTAGAAATAAAAAAAAATAAACAAAGTAGTAGCCGCTTTGAAGTAGTGATATCAAATACGATTACTTTTGAGTAATGGGAGTAATCGATTCTTTAGCTTGGAGTAATCGTTACTTTGTATCAGTTACCGATTATCGGAATTTGTATTCTACATTTAGGTTTCAACACGCCAAAATGATTAGTCATACATCAACAACAGTCTCAGAGACAGCAACGCTACATATCGATGTCAAGGTCATAATAGTGAACGTTGTAAGAGAGAACAGATACCTACTGCAATTACCAGTAACAGGAGTAAGGAAATACTTTTTACTATGAGTAATCGTACCTTCGGATCTCATCGAGTAACGATTACTGGGTAACGAATACTTAAAAATATCGATACTACTTCGAAGAAAGATCTATTCATATTATTACCTTTTGGCATTTGTGTAATTTTCTGTAACATTTCGTTTATTTTGTTACCTTCTTCACACGGTTTATCAATTATATTCCTAAGAAATTCAAGAGAGCGTTTCATTTCCTCATCTTTAGATCTTTCTATTTGTTTACTGTACCGGAGCGATGCCAGATTTCTTAAACTAACCGCGTGGACTTCCGTTAAATGATAAATTCCTTTCAATTCATCATCGTTTATGCACATTAATGCTATCTGCCTATTTATTTCTGTAGGAAATTTACAAAATTAAAATTACATGTATTTCCTTTAGGAATATGATTTTTTTAACCCACCGGCATCGCTTGGGCACAGCATGTGCTTGTCAATGTGAAGACTTTGTTCTAAAAATTCTAGGATATCTTTTACGTTGATCAGTTCTTCCCCCAACAATTCTTGAGCCGTTGCCATATTTCTCAAAAAAATAAATGAAACTTTCACTAAATGATAGCAAATTTACTATTTGGTTAACGCTGCTTTTTGCGCCAATTCAACTTGACAACTGGACTTGGGTAATATGATGTAAAATATACAATGTGCTTCCGTTAATGTAAAATGTAAACGGCTCCCAACCTAGGCATTCACTTTCAACAAATGTTTGCAAAAATTAAACAGAAATACGCCAATTAAAAGTTTATTTAAATTAACGTTAAATTCATATATTTAAAATTAAATGAGTAATAAATCATTCTAAGTCAATTTTTATGTTTACTTTTCACAAATTCTAAAATTAATTACAAAACGAGAAAAAAACAATTGTATTAACCTAGCTATAAGGAGTACATTAATAATGTTACAGATCGATTAATTCACCATCCAAATACGTATTCCATAGCTCTCGTAACGAGTCCATTCGATTTCTGTGGAACATTTTGAGGCGAAACGACATCGTTTTGTTTCGGCGAAAAATAAGTTTGAACTAACGGTCTCGCTCTATTCGGAGAAGTTAAGGAACTCGTATTATAACCAATACTATCGTCTATAACGGCAGACGTGTTTTCTTTGTTCGATTCAGTATTCTTGTATGGTAACACACCGACCATAATTGTATCCGTAATAATTCTACCATTTAAAGCAAGTGCTTTGCTCGTTTCAAATGCCGATGAAAACTTCAAATGCATCCAGTTTCCTTGCGAAGGAGCTTTTTTCTCTATAATGTTGCCACACTGTGCAAAATACGCTAAAATCATACTTGCGGCACTTGGAGGAAATCCTAAAACTGTAACCCAAGTATCGGCATTCCGATTGAGAGGTCTATTTAAAGGTTGATGAATCACATTTTCAGTAAATAAATTGTTTTTGTGCATATCGTAGCTAGAAACCGGACTTCGAAAACTATTATCCATAGTTAGAGACATCGCATTATTCGAAAAGTTTTGAGTATTGTAATTGGAAGGAAAGTTTTGACGATGTCGATTTGAATCGCTTTGAGTGTAATTGTATTTTACGTCTACGGTTTCAAACAAATCTTGAACAGGAGGACCTGTCTTTTCAACAGGCACCGGCTTCGATAACGGTAAACTTTGATTGTCGGTACGTAACGGACTCTGAGCGAACGATAATTTTTGACGCACACGTTGTTCTGATAATTCTTGAGACGGACTTCTAAATAAAGCCGGACGAGGCCCACCCGCTTTGGTTGGACTTAACGAATTGTAACGAGGCGTCGACGACTGAGCCTCCTGTTCACCCATCAAAAACGGAGGCAAAAAAGTCGATGTGTTCAAAATGTTCGAAGTACTTGAGTTTGGACTCTGAACTGGACTTCCTAATGCCATTGGCTCCATATCTATAAGCGGAAAACTTTTTTCGTTCATTCATAAATTTAACCCTCAAAATTGAATTTAAAAAAAATTAAAATACTTAAGAATATAGTTATTTAGTAAATAAAATATATGAAGGAAAAGATACTTGCTTTTAAATGTAAATAAACAACACAAATATAAAATTGTCAAACTGACACTCCGAAATGCCGAATTATACGAATCTAGGGACTTTTCAAAATCTCGCTGATTTCAAATCCCTGCTGCTTAGTGTTGTCATTTGTCAGTGTTCACATGGTTCACTAATCACTTCACTTTCTTTCCAGCTTTGATTTTTGATATAACCACAATCTGTAGAAAATTCTCTCTCTCTCTCTGCCTCTGGTAAAATTCCGAAGGCACCCGCACGTGCCAGTCGCAATTCGCATTCAAAAGTCAAAGTGAAAAATCATAAATCAGTGATTAAAAAAAAGATGCCATTAGCTCAGACAACCCACAGGCCTAGCGCCTTAAAACAAGCAAATAAATCTCATAAGCATGGTAAACATAAGTCGAAAGGAGAACTGGAAAAGTTATCTAAAGGTAGTGTAAAAATATGTTGAGTATTATTTTACAGCAAATCTAAATATAAAAGTTTACAAATTATACAAAACAAATGCTTGAGGATAGCAGGATTATCCTAGATGGACACCCATTCCCAGATTACATCAAGAATGAAATATAGAATAGGATAAAATCATTCATAAAATAGTTACTTTAAAGTTAACTAAGAAGTTTTTTCCGAAAATACTTTGATGAGATTATAATTCTACAATTTGAAATCAATCATTCATATCATTTTAGGAAAGATATCTGTTAAAACAATATCTAAACGAGTTCATAAAGAAACAAGAGACGATCGAAGAAACAAATCGCAACAACTGCGTCAAAACAAAAGAGATGAATTGTTAGCGAAGAAGCGTTTACTGGGGAGATTAGACTCTGCTCCGTTTTTAGGTAGATATTTTATATGACAAAGAATCTTAAAAAAGCACAGTTAAATCCGGATTTTCATAAAACCAGTCGAGAATAAAATGAATGCTCAAATGTGTACGTACATACTAATCGCATGTGCTATATAAATTGCGTAGGTATACCTCTGCACTCCGTGTCTTTGATTTAATATTGATTAAATGCTAGTGAGAATATTTCCAGTTCTATTTATTAATAGGATAATAGCTTTATAATAGTTCTTTAATAAGAAACAATTGAAAATGACTATCAGGACATGAACTCGAATCTTCCAGGATTGTTTGAATAAGAAACTAATGATTATTTACTGGGGGAACTATAGAATAGCTAGTACGTCCAATGCGATACGGAGGTCAGATTCAAATTTCGATAAGTGATTTTCATTTGTTTCTTATTCAACCCGATATAACTTTTAAAGCTACAAGGTATGCATTTTTCATAATAAAATACCAACAAGGCGTAAAACATGTCAACACAAATAATAAGAATGTTATTAAACCGTTTGAGGATATTTTGTTGATTTTTATTGTATTTTTTGTTTACAGTATGTGTTTTACCATTGCATACACAAGTAGATTATGAAGCGTTACTGTCATCCTTGTTCAAATGTGATTCGGAAGCCGTTATTAAAACATCTGAAACTGGGATTCGACATTTAAGGTAACGTAATCGAAATATTGGACGTTATATAATCACTTCGAAACATACAGGCCGATGAGAGGTGACATAAACTGACCGACATTTTTCTTCAAAACGAACTTAGTTGCATGTTTTTGTTAAGGTGTTAAAGAACAAAAAATATGAAAATTTATGAAAAAAATAATTGAGGTTTAATTTGAATCACTGAAATAGATTTTAAAACATGGGTATTTTGTAGGTTAGTTCATTTCACCTCTACTTGGGGGTAAGTTCGGTTTTACGCTCGATTGATCGAGCCGAGCGAACAGATTTTTGGTCACGTGACAAGCGAGCAAATCGAGCCATCTAAGCAATTCCGAACGTAATCTAGCAGATTTTTCCAAACGTCAGAATAAAATGGCCCCAGCAAGTTAAATTCTTATTACTAAAGCCAAAATACATTCTTTATTGCTCCTCATTTTGATTTAATTCAACATTGCTATAATAATAAATCATGATTCACAATTTTTTTCGTTTTTATTCCTTTATTTTAAAATTAATAGTACTACCGATTGTTGATTTTTTCGACCCATAGATATAATAAATATTTTATTTAATCATTCTGTGCGATATAGACTTATTGGTTATTACTATTCTTTGAATAAATATTATTCGTGTATTTTTACCTATTGAAAAATTACCTCATATAAATAAACTTCGAAATTTATCCATTCTCACAACAAGGGCTTCCGCTCATTTTTAAAATGAATGCTCTGAAGTTGGTTAAATCTGCTTGCTCGCTCGCTTTCCTCGGAGCTCATAGAGCGTGCTCGATCTCCTCCAGATTTTAATTCCGAACGCAGGATACAGATCTTTCAGAGCATATAAATGTTAAATTCGAACGCATTAGATCACTTAGATCGATCTGAGCTCAAAACCGAACTTACCCTGGGTCATATTCAAATGAAAAGAAAAAAACTTTTTTAATTTTTTAGTTTACTTCGATTCAAGCAGCGATATTCATTCGTTATACCGAGACTCGACAATAATTTAGAAGTTTTAGATTGTTTAAAGGTTTGCGATACAGTTCTATTAGTAATCAGTGCCAACGACAGTGATGATGCCATAGATCAGTGGGCAGACTTGAATCGAGCTGCCTTTGCACAGGTACATATAATATCTATGAAGTTCCTGTCCCATTTGATACAACGCACTGAATATGTTAGCTACAATTTGAAACCGAGATATATGTTCTATTTCTATTGGGATCCGTCAGATGGGTGGAGCTTAACAAACATGGCGCAGAGGGGGGGGAATTTCATATACGGGGTATACTTTTGCGTGTAATTTTGTGATTTTCAAAGTGATAAGAAATGATAAAATATATAAGTGCAATTTGTGATTGGGCCGGTACGAATCCTAAACAAAGGAATTTCGTTGAAGGAGAACGGATTCTTAAAGCCGGACATATTATCAAATAAAAAACAAGATAACTGAGCTGTCAAAAGTAGTAATCTTTACGGCATATTGCTTAAAAACATCAAAATTAAAAGAAAATCTCCACGAAATTAATCATCCGTTCAATGCTTCTTTAAGGCAGGGTTAGGTGAATAATGTAAACACATAACTGCAACATAATATAATAATTATAATATAATAATAATAATATAATATAATAATAATAAGTAGGTAAGTTACTAACCTCAAAATATTTGTATACAAAGTTAGTCCTATAAATTTGTTAATCATCAAATGATTTTACTATTGTAGTACAGTATGATAATAAGTACATCTTATTATTAATATAAAATATTTTTTTAATTCATAAATACAGTTTTTCCAAATTTCATTAGAAAATAATTCGCTATAAACGAAGTTTTACAAGGCAATAACTGACAGTGTTTAATGCCATGATATTAGAAAACGTCGCGAATTCCATTTTCGATAAACTTTTTGTTTATTTTACTTGTTTTATATTTGTAATAAACAATTTCACGATAAATTTGCACTGTTAGCATGTAAAATTTTCCCTCGTTTTGAGTACAATTTTGTGCCATCAGATGTCATATGCTCATTTGACGGATCCCAATGAAGTTCCTGTCTCATTTGATACAACGCACTGAATATGTTAGCGACAATTTGAAACCGAGATATATGTTCTATTTCTATCTAAGGATTCGAGATTCTCTATCGCATTACATTTTCGAAATATAATGCGCCATATGATTTGTTTGTTTTCTAGGGATTTCCAACACTCTGTGCTGTGCTAACCGATTTAGAATATGTCAATCCTAAAAAAGTAATAAAAATTAAACAACATATACAAAAAGAAATCTCAAAATGGTTTCCAGATGAAAGAGTTATGTATTTTGAAAAAGAAACAGATTGCTTAAATATTTTACGAAAAATTGGAGACCAAAAACAAAAAATCGTATTGTATCGAGATAGAAGACCGCATATTTTAGCTGAGACATATGAATATGTTAAAGATGAACAAGGTATTTATTTGATTAAACATGACGTCTTGAAGACAACGTCATTTATTGATAAATAATGTATAATTAATTGGTTGTATATTTTTTTTTAAGGTACAATGGGAACTTTAAAACTTTCCGGTTATTTAAGAGGAACGACTTTATCTGTGAACAGTTTAGTACATTTACCCGGACTTGGAGATTTTCAAATGTCCCAAATCGATCTTCCAGATGATCCAAACTTTTTGGAAAAACAAAGGTAAAGTTTATATTTTCAATCAATCGAGAAATATGTTTGATAGGTGAATTTCTTTTAGAAAATTGCCGGAAAGTACTACTGAACCATCAGACAAAATCACAGTTAAAGTTATCGGAAAAGCTGATCCTGAAAAACAAGAATCTTTAATTTCGGAGAACGTCCCAGACCCAATGAATGCAGAACAAACATGGCCCACCGAAGAAGAATTAAAAATGGCTGCCCAAGAAGAAAAACAAGTAAACAGTTTGTTTAATACAATTTGGTGGTAGTTTCGAGTCGTGAGACGTGAATTAATGTATTTTTTTAGTCGAAGAAAATAATCAAAAAGGTTCCGGCTGGTTGGTCTGCCTATCAGGCAAGTTGGATTCCCGATGTTGATGCCGAAACTATTTCAGAGTCTGAAAAAGATGACGATCTAGATGATGATATGTCTTTTTCTGAGGCAGCTTCTGAAGAAAAATCGGAAGTTTCTGATGATGATTACCAAACTGTCACGGAATCGGAAATCGGTTAGTGTTGAACGTTAAACATAACCTCAAACTAGCGTAAATAATTTTTAAAAAATGTACTTTTAGGTGTTCCAGATGATCAGTATGATCAACAAATAGATATTAGAGATGAAATAAACGAATTAGAAAAAATAAAAAACGCTAGACTTGATAAAATGTTTCCTGATGAAATAGATACTCCGCAAAATGTTGCGGCGAGAGAAAGGTTCCAGAAATATCGGGGACTTGAATCCTTCAGGTAAATTTGTTCGTTGAAATAGATAGATGGATTATTTCAATATTCATGAAAATTAATTAAATCACAGTACACAAGCTGTATTCTTTGGTCCGTTTTTTAAATTCATTTAAAGTGTATAAAGTAACTATTTTGTTTCAGAACTACGCCGTGGGACCCAAAAGAAAGTTTACCAAGTGACTATGCAAGAATTTTCCAATTTCAAAATTTCAATCATACAAAAAAACGGATGTTAAAACAAGAAGAAGAAAAGGAAGGAGCTTCAGTATGTTGAAGAAAAATATTTTCTTTAAATACAATAATTGCGTCCAGTTTTAAAAACATTAAGACTAGTCACGCATAAATGATAAATCAATCACTCGATCGATTTATCGGATAATAATGACATCGGTGTTATATGAAAAAGCGCGTATGAAATTGGCTGATTTTGTGTCAGTTCATGCGCGTTTTTTTCATGTAACACCATTGTCATCACTGTCCGATAAATCGATCGGCCGATTGATTTATCATTCATGCGCATTGCGCACCTAGTTTCACTTTTGATGTTGAAACATTAAAAATATTAGTAAAAAAAAACTTTTTAGAGACAAACTTTTATTTAAATGCACTAAAAAGGAAAAAATAATTTTTAATAATTTAGGTTCATAATTATAAAAGCGTGGGTCGTGACTAATAAACTATCATAGAGTTCACGACCCACGCTTTTATAATTATGAACCTAAATTATTAAAAATTATTTTTTCCTTTTTAGTGCATTTAAATAAAAGCTTGTCTCGAAAAAGTTTTTTTTACTAATATTTATTTTGTGCATTTTAGTCTTTCAAAATTTTACCCCCTTTTAACACCCGTAGGGGTTGAATTTCGAGAAATCCTTTCTTAGTGGATGCTTACGTCAGAAAAGGAACCAACTGTCCAAATTTCAAGTTTCTAGCTTCAGCGATTTGGCCTGGACGTTGATTAATCAAAAAGTCACAGATTTCGCAATCCTTGCAACCATCGAGGACATTGGAAATGATAACAGCATATATGAAACATAATTAACTGTTAATTTATTATTATACACACAATATTTATCAATGCACTGTTTAGTTTTGTCAGGAATAACCCTATTATTCTTCTGTTATATACGCGTTCACTTTTGCTTGATTACTTAACTTTTAAATGGATTTTTCTACAGTATTTATTAACATTTGCTCAAAAATAACACCGCAGATCGTCGCAAATACCTCTCAATTAACTAGACATGATATAAAACACATTTCGAAAAAATTGCACTTGTTCAATTTTGCATGATTGCTCCTCACTTGATCGCGACACCGTTGTCTTTTGGCCTTGAACGAAAACTCGTAACTCTGCCCCCATATACGAACATAAACATTTCCAATGTTAAAAACCCTACATTCCCGTTTGAACCCCTTAGGGGTTGAATTTATTTCTAAAAACGATTTATTCATGTATTGTCATCGGGAATACATATGTGTACAAAATTTCAAATCGATCGGATACGTGGAAGTCATTCAAAATTGACTTGCAAGTTTTGACCTAAACAAACACACAAACTAACTAACATACATTGCAAGTTAAATAAAAGCTTGTAAAAAGCATTTTTGTTTTAGCCGGGATGTTATATAACAGTTCATGTAAAAGCTGTTTCTGAACAGCTGTGGTCAAATTTTATTCAAACTAAATCTCCATTGATTTTGATTGGTCTTTTCCCGCACGAACATAAAATGTCTGTTCTTAATGCCGTTTTAAAACGTACTCCGGATTATGAAATGCCAATTGAATCAAAGGCGAGGCTGATTATTCAGTGCGGCTACCGAAGATTTATTGTAAATCCCATTTTCAGTCAACACACCAATGGAAATAAGCATAAGGTAAGGTGGGACTTAAAAACTTTGTTTTATTTCATACAACACAGTGGTTTTGTCAGACAAAGATCTTTAATAAACTCTGTCATTTCTTAGTTTAAGATCTTTGTCTGACGAAGCCACTGTGTTGTGCGAAACAGTAGTTATAAAATAAAGTTTTATAGTGTAAACTGTAAATCAATAAAATGTTGTGTTTTTATTTTATTTAAAATGTATTGGGGTCCGTCAAATGAGCATATGACATCTGGTGGCAGAAAATTGTACTCAAAACGAGGGAAAATTTTACAAAAATAAAACAAGTAAAATAAACAAAAAGTTTATTGAAAATGGAAATCGCGACGTTTTCTAATATCATGGCTTTAAACACTATCAGTTATTGCCTTGTAAAACTTACTTTACAGCGAATTATTTTCTAATGAAATGTGGAAAAACTGTATTTATGTATTAAAAAAATATTTTATATTAATAATAAGATGTACTCATTATCATACTGTACTACAATAGTTAAATCTCTGAATATTGACAAAATTAGGACTAATTATGTGTATACAAATAATTTGAGGTTAGTAACTTACCTACTTATTACAATATAACATATTATGTTGCAGTTATGGGTTTACATTATTCACCTAACACAGCCTTAAAGGAGCATTGAACGGGTAATTAATTTCACGGAGATTTTCTTTTAATTTTGATGTTTTTAAGCAATATGCCGTAAAGATTACTACTTTTGACAGTTCATTTTTCATGTATTTTTCTCGTTATATTTCCGACATTTGATAATATGTTCGGCTTTGAGAATCCGTTTCCTTGAACGAAATTCCTTTGTTTAGGATTCGTACCGGCCCAATCACAAATTGCACTTATATATTTTATCATTTCTTATCACTTTGAAAGTCACAAAATTACATACAAAAGTATACCCCGTAAAGGAAATTTCCCCTCCTCTGAGCCATGTTTTTTAAGTTCCACCCATTTGACGGATCCCAATAACATTACATCAAGTAATAGCTGGATCAAAGACGTTAAAATATGTCTTTGGGCTGGATCATAGATAAGAGAGTTATATAGATAGCCCACTCTATCATGAATGCTCTGACCCTTTTAGTACTGACTGCAAAAACTTATGGCGCTAGTGTGCAACCATAGATAGAGTAGTATAGATATCCCACTCTATTCTTTTAGTACTAATTACTGCCACTATGGAGCATGGCGCTAGTGTGCAGCAATGAAAGAAGCGGTAATTTCAAATATTTTACTCGTATCTTTAAATTTAATTTTCCTAGAAATGACGTACAAATTGAAAGGGTTAATCAAAAAATAAAAGAAATGTTTTTTCCCAGTTTTATTACAATTTTTCATAATAACAAACTATATTAACATTAAAAAAATAACATTTGAATACGAAATAAGTCACTAAACTAAATTATTGTAATATTATCAAGTCATGTAAATATAAAATAATACAATAAAATATTAATAATATAGTTTTCAGAATTGTTTCATAATAATAATATTGATTTTCACGACTTCATATTTGCAATCTTCAGAGAAATGAGCTTCACACACTCGGACATTTTTTCGGACTCGATTCATAGGATTATCAAGGAAATCCCTACGATTGATCGCAAAAATCCACTGATGAAATCTCTGTAATTAAAACATTATTTTAAGTATTTTAAACACTTGTCAATCCCAGATTTTTAATATTTTAAACATCTGTAAATATTATTATTTAATTCAAACAAAATATAACGACGTGGAACTTGAATAAATGTGATTATGATTTTTAAGTTATAATATCTTACTCATGTCATAGTCATAGATAAATAAATTATTCTTACCTCAGTTTCCTTAGGAAATGAATAAAATGTAATCTTCCCACTATTAGCATTATTTTAATTCGGAACACAGCACTTGAAAACCATTTTTTTCACTTTTTACAAAACACGAATATAATGACTGCATCTGTATAGTGAAACACCCATTTTGATAATGACGTAACATAATGCTGTAGTCAGCATTATGTTATGATGCAGTCATTATGCATTTATTTAATAATATTATACTACGTTACCTAACTTATTGTGATCATTAATATTCAAAAGTTAGCAGCGCCAATAATTTCGGTTTTTGCAGTCAGAACTAACATGGTCTGATCTTTTCTATAAGAGTGAGCACAGCATGGGCTGGATCTCTTATATCTTTGGTTAGAATTTATGTGAAATCACATTGTATTTTTTAATAGAATACTGGATAAGCAGCCAAATTACATAATTGATTTTGCAACATCGGGAAAAAATCATTTTATCAACCTTTGTCACAGTCGGGACTCAAACCCAACTGTAACAAAGGTTGCAAAATCAATTATGTAATTTGGCTGCTTATCCAATATTCTATTATGCATTTTCAGCGGTACTAAATTCATACTACCGTTGTATTTTTTATTTCAGTACGAGCGCTTCTTTCAACCGCAGTCAACAGCTGTAGCTACATTTTTTGCACCCATACAGTTTCCACCGGCACCGGTACTCTGTTTTAAAGAAATCGATAATGAATTGATTCTAGTAGCTACCGGAAGTTTGATGTCGGTGAACCCCGATAGAATTATATTAAAACGAATTGTTTTGTCAGGTACAACTGTAAAATTCATGAATAACTCTGATATATTTTTGATAGTTATGTCGCTTATTTTACTATTTTATTTTTTAGGCTTTCCTCTTAAAATCAATAAAAAATCCGTGGTCGTCAGGTTTATGTTTTTCAACAGAGATGACATTAATTATTTCAAGCCGTGCAAAATACATACTAAATGTGGACGCATGGGACATATAAAAGAACCTTTAGGTGCGAAAAATAATTGTTTTTGTTAACAAAATTATATTCCTAAAATTATTCTGTGTGGTGACATAATTTGATTTTATAGGGGTTTTTTTGGAAAATTTATTGCAGCCAATTTATTTATTTGAACGAGTTATATTTATATTAAACGTTACGCCTTTTTAGGCATCATCAGTAATATTATTTTATAGTGAAATTATGATTTATGAACATTATTTGAACGATGTTGTTATTAGCAAGGATTTTAGACAACTGTTTCTATTTTTTAATTGGTACGCCTGAATACAAGTACACACACTTGCATACAAATACAACAATACACTTACAATAGCTTCCATGACTTTCCTTCATTTTGAAAATAGAAACAGTTATCTAAAATCCTTGCTAATAACAACATCGTTCAAATAATGTTCATAAATCATAATTTCACTATAAAATAATATTACTGATGATGCCTAAAAAGGCGAAACGTTTAATATAAATATAACTCGTTCAAATAAATAAATTGGCTGCAATAAATTTTCCAAAAAAACCCTATAATATCCTCAGCCGTACTAAACTCACTATGCACAATTTGATTTGCATTGTTATTTACGAGGTGCGCCATATTGAATTATATCGTTTGTGAACTGTTTTAGGTACTCACGGACATATGAAATGTATTTTCAACGGTCCGCTAACCTCTCAAGATACCGTTTTACTAAATTTATATAAACGAGTGTTTCCTAAATGGCACTACGAAGAGTGTATTGTTTCGTGCAGTAATGATACACCAATGGAAGAATAATCAAATAATAAAATAGCTATTTATTATTTTTTTTATTTATAATTTTCTGTAATGTTTGTTTGAGTGATACATTAATGAAATATGTTATAAATTTAAGAAAAACAAAAGATATATTTTGTCGATTGTAAATGTTAATATCAATAAAAATATATTGAAAATATAGGCTTGTTTATTTACTATTAAGTTTAGGTAATTGATAGTAAACCGCGATATTTATTTTTGAGTAGCGCAAGTAAAGATACAAAATTTTGAAATTCGTGTGCCACCTAGGTTTTGTACAAAATACATTTCACAAAAAAGACAGAAAGGTCGGGTTACATTTTTATATTATTAGTAATTCATTGCAAAACGCAAGCTGACATTTTTTACGCCAGCGCACAAAACGTTAGAACGCTACATGTAAAATAAAAATTTTACACGCACTGGAGGACAGTGTGGTCCAGTGGTTAGGGTCGCGGACTCGGGATCAGACTGTCGTGGGTTCGAATCCCGCCTCCGCTCATGGATGTTTTGTGATGTAATTTAGTGTTAAGTGAGTTGTTATTTAATGTAATCAAGACGCTAATGACCTAAGTTGTCGACGCGTCTATAATTTACAATAAATAAATAAAATACACGCACTGTTAAAATATGCCCGCCCCACTAAATTTTGTGTAATGTCTCCCTATTGAACGCTTTAGTGTGAGAGAGACAGAGTCGTCATACGTACGCATGCCCTGTTGAAACTAGTGTCTAGTTTGACATTTGGGTTTATTAAGCGTCAGCTTCGCGTGTGGTTCGTATGTGGATGTTGCCGGAGTTTTCTTTTGAAAATACCGAAATATTTAACTAATTATGGACATTCGTATGACTGCAACGACTAATATATAACTTGTTTTATATAAGAAATTTAAAATTAGTACGAATCATTAATATAAAGCCACAAAAATCGTGGTTAATTTTGACCACGTGCTTTGCATGTGTAGTATAGGCGATTTTAAACATGTTTACCAAAAACGTGGAAATGTTGACGACCGGTCTGAAGTGTTTATGTGAAAAAAGTGAAAAATATAAACGGATTTTTAATGAATATATTAAAAAGGTTTGTTTAATTTTTATAACTATTCAAAATCAAAATAATTATCGATATTTATATTTTTATTTCTTGTTTTTAGGACCTAAAAGAAAGCCAAATAGAATATGTTCAGAATACTCTATCGAATCTGTTATTCGAAATGGATTCTTCGGTAGATGTGGCATTGTGCTTCCCGCAGTTGCTGCTGAAATTAATACACGATTCGGTATCGTTAAATACGAATGACAAAGTGAAATGGAATAAGAAAATGGAATCGGAGCACAGAAACAACTGTGTTATTTTAGGAAATTTGGTTCGGAAGCACCCTGATGTTTCGACGTAAGAATAATTTTTATCTGTTATATTATAATCCAGGGCCGGATCTATATAAAGGCTTTTTGGGCCGCAGCCCAGGGCCCCGTGGATATAAAGGGCCCCCAGCTCTCATTGAAGACAATGGACACCCTAGTAGAAATGAAATCTAGTTTCTGTCTAGTAACTGGCTAGTTTGACTAGACTTAAGCCAGGCGCTGGCCTGCAGTATAATATCGAGTCACTGTCTAGTAACTGGCCAGTTTGACTAGAGATCCAATGAAATGTGGCGGCTATTAAATAAATAAAACATTTTATTGTCCTCTATTTTTCCTATATCGTGTACCTAGAACATCATTATCGAAAAGTTTTTTGACAAAATGGCAATTAGTTGATTGATTAGGCAGGCCCCCAAGTTTATTAGCCAGGGCCCCACAAACTCACGGTCCGCCCCTGTTATAATCTAAGTATAATCATAGTGCTTGTTCATAACACCTGGATTTGAAATATGCGATTAAATAAAATAGTTCAAATAAAAGAAAGTTAAAACAAATTAGAATCGGAAGTACGTACTGTTAAAATATGAAGCGACTTGGCATGCATTTTATTTCCTGTTATAGCGCGTTTTTTGTCCAGATCGCTAAAAAGTGTTTAATGAGGTTTTACTCTATATTAATATATTAATTTGGGGTCTAATATTTAATATAACTTATTTTATTTCAGTTTTTGCTTAAAATATTTCGAGTTATATCCGTCTCCGTTCGACACAAAATCGTTTACTGATTTTGAAACACCACCCAAGAGATTAAAATCTTCGAGGAGCATCGATACATCTGTATCCGATTTAAATATCGTAATCGCTTGCTATTCGTTTTTGTGTAATGCGGCTGATTTTTATCGAGAACAATGGGATTGGTCTGAATTTATTTCTATATATTCGCAGCATAAAAATCAATTGATTAGGTGGTAAGTAATTCTTTTAATCTATTTAATTTTTGGTATATTGAGTCTAGACCTGTATGTGACCAGCAAGCAACCAAGCAAATGCCAGGTTCCTAAGGGGACGTCAAAATAAATAAATTTTTAAAAAGTTACAAACCTGAAATATTATGTTGAACTTGTTGGTCATTTAAGAAAAATGGCATACTATTGTTACTGTGACATAACTGGTTAATGTGCCCAACGGAGTAGTAGATTCGATTTTGAATCACGGCGGTGGCGATTTTTTTCTTATAAGTAAAACCCCTTTTAAAGAGGAATCGCGTTTACATATTAAAAAATTGAGCTTGGAACTGGAACCTACCAAAGAAATTTCCTGGTAGCAAAATGGTTACTATTCCAGGCCTGGCAGAATAGAATCTCGAGTGATTGAATAGTTTGAACAATAATTAAAGGAAGGTTTGGTTGAGGGTCAAAATAATGAAGCTTTACCAAAATATTGCTTGTGGCCAACGTTTTGAAATAACTGGAACTCACTAAAGAAATTTCCTGGTAGCAAAATGGTTACTATTCCAGGCCTGGCAGAATAGAATCTCGAGTGATTGAATAGTTTGAACAATAATTAAAGGAAGGTTTGGTTGAGGGTCAAAATAATGAAGCTTTACCAAAATATCGCTTGTGGCCAACGTTTCGAAATAACTGGAACTCACTAAAGAAATTTCCTGGTAGCAAAATGGTTACTATTCCAGGCCTGGCAGAATAGAATCTCGAGTGATTGAATAGTTTGAACAATAATTAAAGGAAGGTTTGGTTGAGGGTCAAAATAATGAAGCTTTACCAAAATATCGCTTGTGGCCAACGTTTCGAAATAACTGGAACTCACTAAAGAAATTTCCTGGTAGCAAAATGGTTACTATTCCAGGCCTGGCAGAATAGAATCTCGAGTGATTGAATAGTTTGAACAATAATTAAAGGAAGGTTTGGTTGAGGGTCAAAATAATGAAGCTTTACCAAAATATCGCTTGTGGCCAACGTTTCGAAATATTTCGAAATGTTGGCCACAAGTGATATTTTGGTAAAGCTTCATTATTTTGACTCTCAACTAAACCTTCCTTCAATTATTAACATTCATTGGGTCAACACTACTATAGTTTGAACAATCAGAAGTTCTACTGTACAATTTTTAAAAACTAAATTTTTGTTTTCAGGATCTGTTACAACTGCATTGCTATTGTAACGGGAATGTCTGAACATCAATTAAAATTGTTTTTGAACAGTACTGTACCAGCTGCAGTACAAGAAGAATGCGTTTTACAATTTTCAACTTATTCAAAAAATGAATATATATTTGAATTGACGAATTTCGAAAAATATTCTGAAAATATTTCATCTTGCGATTCGTCTTTTAAATCTGTTTCTGATAATATAATATCAGTATCTAATATTTTACTTCCGATTTATAACAAAAAATTCGTTACAAAATCGAACATCGTCGAAGTGGAATCGACGCAGAAGAATTTAAGAAAAATTGCGTTGGCCGTCGCGTCAAATAAGGCCGTTTGTTTGCAAGGTCCCGTCGGTTCGGGAAAAACTGCTTTAGTTGAACATTTGGTCGCGTTGACCGGAAGGAAAATCGGCGAGAGTTTTATTAAAGTTCAGTTGGGCGACGAAACCGATTCTAAAATGCTTTTGGGATCGTACAAGTGTACGGATGTTCCAGGGGAATTTGTTTGGCAACCTGGAGTTTTAACGCAGGTGAGAATCTATCCTTTAATATTAATTGTAATTTATGTCTAATATAGTTACGTTTATGACCTTGGTTGTCGAGCGTCTATAATTTACGATATCCATGCGTCTAATAAAATTTGAACCTCTATGAATTTTTTTAGGCTGTGATGTCAGGCTATTGGATCTTACTAGAAGACATAGATAGTGCTTCAATGGATGTTGCGACAGTTTTGACTTCATTATTAGAAAACAAATATCTTTCTGTCCCAGGTTACAGGGACGTTGTCAAAATTGCTCCGGGATTTCAATTGTTTGTGACGAGACGGTAAGTGTTCCTTGATTAATTCTGTTTTTAAATAACCGAGATGGTGGACATTGTTGGCGGATCGACTTTTGGGGGGAGGGGTCTACAGGCCCCAGATCACTTGTGAAAACTTACGTCGTAAAGAGTATTAAACAAAGCTCCGTTGGGCATCTTCAGCGGCGATTGGCAATACGATTCGATCTTCTTGCCGGACACCAGTCGACCGGCAAGAAGATCGAATCGTATTGCCAATCGCCGCTAAAGATGTCCAACGGAGCTTTGGGCGAAACGTACGGAGTAAAATCCAATAGACCACGGCTACCTAGCCCGGAAACATTGGCTACCAAGATGTCTACCGGCCGTGAAAGCATGAAACCAGTTTATAAGGAGAATGTTAGTTTAGTAATCATGTCACGTTTGAGTACTGTAAGCTCATTCCGCCGCGAAAGTGGAAAGGTTCAAGTTAGATTCCTGACTGTGACTATGGTTGGTAAAATGATTTTTTTCCTATATGTCTGGTATCAATTATATAATTGATTGCTTATCCAATAAAAATTTTTCAATTGTTATTTATACTGCGTTTTCATGACTCGTCTATAACAAACGCCCAGTTCTCACAGTCTATCAACTGGTCAGTTTAGTATTAAAAGATAATAATAAATTGAGAATATAAATTTGTACTAAACCCTTTGACAGTTGGTGGCCCCCATTAGGAAAAAAACACTTTTGTGTATATTGTAGAACTTGTGACTATTTTGATATCGTTTTTGTCTTATAGATTATTTCAGTCAGCGAAAGGATTCATGAAAAATACAACCAGTTCATCGATTTTTATTGAAAAGAAACTGTTTCAAATCGACATAGAACCGCTGACTCAAAACGAACTAATCGAGATTATTCAAACGTCGTTTGCTCAATTAAAAACGATAGCCGATAAAATAGTAGATATGTATTTAACATTTTCGTCTGGAATGCACGAATCGAACGAAGAAAGAGATACCGAGATTGTTTTGTCTAAAACCGGACGTTTAATATCGACGAGGGATTTGATAAAGTTCTGTACGAGAGCGATTGTAAATTTTGACGTTTCGAGTCAAGAATGTCGACTGAAGGTATTTCAGGACGCGATGGATTTGTTTTGTTGGGCAGTTCCATCTACCAATTTACGATTGAAACTAGCGCGCGAAATCGCGACCAGACTCGGAATAGTTGATAATAAAGCCGATTATTATTGTTTGAATCATAAACCCGTGCCGGACATAAGAAGGAGTCCCGTACAGATCGGAAGGGTCTCTTTGAAAAAGATGCCCGCGACCAGCCGCCGACAGAATGAAAAATTTTCGTTTACGAGACCGACCTGCGTTTTAATTGAAAAAGTAGCTTGCTGTATCAAAGCAAAAGAACCGGTATTATTAGTCGGAGAAACGGGAGTAGGAAAAACTGCTTCGGTACAGTTTTTGGCTGACGTTTTAGGACAAAAACTGATAGTAATAAATATGAATCAGCAATCGGAATCGACCGATTTATTGGGCAGCTATAAACCTGTCGATTTAAAATTCGTTATAGCTCCAATCCGAGATCAATTTGAAAAGTTGCTTCGAAATACGTTTGATATCGAAAAAGTGTTGACTTTCCTTCAACGGATATCGGCGTATTTTAATAATGGTGAATTTGCGAAGCTGGTCCGATGGATGAAATTACCGATAAAAGTCGCGATGGAAAAACTGACGAATGAAAATTTAGTTAGTATGAACCAAAAGGCGGAGAAAAAAATCAAAGCGGAACACAAACAAAAAATCGAAGCGGAACAAAAACAGTTGCTGATCGACTGGAAAAACATTAGTTTGAAACTCGATAAACTAGAAACTCAGTTGAAACAAAAACATGCTTTGGTTTTCTCATTTATCGAGGGTAGTTTGATCAAAGCCTTGGAGAAAGGTTATTGGGTATTATTAGATGAAATAAATTTGGCGTCGGCCGAAACTCTCGAGTGTCTTAGCGGTTTATTAGAAGGATCCAGTGGATCGTTGAGCTTACTGGATCGCGGAGACGACAAGCCTATCAAAAGACACGATAATTTCACTCTGTTCGCTTGTATGAATCCGGCTACAGATGTCGGAAAGAAAGATTTGCCGGCCGGTTTGAGAAATCGGTTTACTGAATTTTACGTTGAGGAGCTAACGGAAAAAGACGATTTAAATATTCTAGTGAATACCTATTTGGAAGATTTATGTTTACCGGTAAACAAACGAGAAGCGATCGTAAAATTTTATTTGAATGTCCGTAAAAAGGCGACTACTCATTTAAACGATGGAACTGGACATAAACCGCATTTTTCGCTTCGAACTTTGTGTCGCGCGTTGCGAATTGCAGCGAAAAAACCTTGCGAAAGCGTACAAAGATCGCTTTACGAAGCGTTTTGTTTGAGTTTTCTTACTCAGCTGGATCGAAATTCGTATTGCATCGTTGAAAAAATGATTACCGAGTAAGTATTTGATATTTTTAATATTAATTAATACATACAAATTAAGAGATGCGCCGAATATTCGTTTGGTATTCGGTATTCGGCATCTTTTTCACTATTTGTATTCGGCCGAATTATTCGGTTTTGGTGCCAAATATATTCGGTTCGAGTATTTCTATTTTCTTGGCTACACGACACTGTATAGAACTAAAAGACAAAATGTTTTGAAGCAAAGTGATAGCGCGGGTGGCGGGCGGTGAGGTACGGCTTGCTTGTCAACTAGCCAGCAGCGACACGTAGCGTACATGTTAGAACCTGTTTACGCGGCAAAACAATGAAATGGTAAACCGAATAATTCGGCCGAATATCCGGTTCGGTAAAGGTTAAACCGAATAGTATTCTGTTATTCGGTGAAACCACTATTCGGCGCATCTCTAATACAAATGAATGCAAAGTTTGCATTTGTTAGAAACACCCATCGAAATGACGAAACAATATGATGCAACAATGGAAAAATTCATTTTTCAAACCTGTCACCGTCGGTACTCTAACCCGAAACTTCCACCGCGAAAGTGGAAGTTTCGGGGTCCCGACGGTGATATAGGTTTGAAAAATGAATTTTTCCATTGTTGCATCATAATGTTACGTCATTTCGATGGGTGTTTCTAACACAAATGCAAACTTTGCATTCATTTGTATTATTGTACATAGATTAGTCCTAATAAATATAAATAAAGATTCAATAACTTTCAAATAATTATTTTTCATTGGTTACAAATTTTTTTATCGTTTCTTTTAATCAGGACTATACTAGGCGCTTCCGAAAGAGCTATTTTGAAGCAGCCAATTCCAGAGCCAGAAAAGAAATCGAAGGAAAAATTTATTAATATCGAAGATTATTGGATAACAGTTGGATCGATGGAACAGCAAGGTCCTGAAAATTACATATTGACACAATCGGTCAGAAAGAATTTAAGAGACTTGGCTCGAGTCGTATCGATCGGAAAATTGCCCGTTTTGTTACAGGTAAAAAATTTACTACCAATTTTAAAAATAACAGCCGTTGTTTATATAGCGTTTCTTTGACTCTCCAATTACAAACCCCCAGCTTTTAGTTTCTGCTCCGCTAACTGGTGAAAGTATCAGTTGGATATTCAATGTATTATGATTAAAAGGAGAAACTTGAAAATAACTGATAATTTTTTCGCAATTGATAAAAAGTATTTTTTTTTAGGGTGATACATCTGTTGGCAAGACTAGTTTGATTAATTATTTGGCAAAAGCGAGCGGTAATATTTGCGTCCGGATAAACAACCACGAACATACGGATTTACAGGAATACATCGGATCGTACGTCGCTGATGAAAGTGGAAAACTCGTATTTCGCGAAGGTGTTCTCGTTGAAGCGATGCGAAACGGACATTGGATAATATTAGATGAATTGAATTTAGCACCGAGTGAAGTTCTGGAAGCTTTAAATCGTGTCTTGGACGATAATAGAGAACTGTTTATACCAGAAACACAAAAGACAGTTAAAGCGCATGAAAATTTCATGCTTTTCGCTACACAAAATCCACCGGGACAGTACGGCGGCCGAAAAATGTTATCGCGAGCTTTTAGAAACAGATTCGTCGAATTGCATTTCGATGAAATACCGACGGCGGAATTGGAAATTATTTTAAACAAAAGATGCGCTATTCCGCTTAGTTACTGTAAGAAAATGGTTGCCGTAATGATCGAACTGCAGGTATTTTTTAATTTTGTTGAAAATGAAATACATTCATTGAATTTTTAGTGTTATACGTCGTGTATCGACTTAATATAATGCTCAAGATGATAAGCAAATAATATTCTTTTGCAGGTATTGCGTAGAAAATCGGCTGTCATGGACGGTCACCGCGGTTTCATAACGTTGCGAGATCTATTCCGATGGGGAGAAAGGTATCGATTGGCTACCGACGTACCGACATCGGGCTACTACGATTGGGATCAGCACATAGCCGACGAGGCATACCTCATTTTGGCAGGCCGCGTCAGAAAACAAGAAGAGAGAATTCAAATCAGTAATGTTATCAAACAGCACATCAAAAAAGCACCCATCGATGAAAGATTATTTACATGTAAGTTTTGAAAACCAAACGTTTTTAGCGTATTTTTAAAATTTTAATAGGTTGAAGAAAAGGCACGTTTTATATCTATTTTCTTTAATAATATTTAACCAATTAGACGCTAACGATCTCTTGTTAAGCATCTCTAAACTACAATCTAATCTTTGACCGATATTACTTAAAAGTTCTTGAATGAAACGTTTTCTAAATTCTTCTAAAACTATCGCGAAATTAATTTAAAACGACGAAGAGAAATCACGGAAAATCTCGGTGTTACAATGTCCTGGAGAGAGACGGTAACAAAAAGTCATACCGCATCTCTACTGGAGTTCGAACCCAGCACTTTCTAAATGCAAGTCCGACACTCTATCAATTTAATTTTACGCTTTCTTAATTTTTCAGTAAACGAAAATACATCACCAACGACGAAATCGATTCTACAAAAAATCCAGTCGGCGAGTACTAATTTCGCTCACATAGTGTGGACGTTTAACATGCGGAAGTTGGCAGTACTGACTGCCAAAGCATTGCAGTTTGACGAGCCGGTTCTGTTGGTCGGGGCGACTGGTGGCGGTAAGACAACCGTTTGCCAACTACTTGCCGAATACAAGAATCAGCGTCTTTACACGGTCAACTGTCATATGCATACAGAAAGCAGCGATTTCGTCGGCGGTCTTCGACCTGTTAGAAATCGCAGTGTAAGTAATTAATACTAACACAGTAGAAACTCTATAACTCGAACTTCGTTAAGTCGATATCTTCTCTAAGTTGAAGAAATTAGCCATTCTCTTCTGTAAACTCGAACTTGATATGATTTCCGTATGAGGTACTGTGAATACATACTATACTCTAACTCAAAGTTCTAGTTTTGCGAACTCTATGTCTCAAAGTGGGCGACGTGTACGCTTTACGCTGTAAGTCAAGGTTAGACTCCCTAACTCGAAGTAATAAAATCCGCGATAAGTCGAAAATTTATATATTGACAAAATAGATATCTATCTATAACTTGAAGTTTTTAGCGTTTTCCTTGAGACTCGAGTTATAGTTTCTTGAGGAGAGTGTCTACTAGTTTTTTGAGAGGGTTTGCTTTTAGAAATCGCAAAAGTTACGTTTTTATATAAATTTCGTTAATATAATTTCAGACGAGTGATTCCGAACAGAAACTGTTTGAATGGGTCGACGGGCCATTAATCGAGGCAATGATAAAAGGAGATCTATTTTTGGCTGACGAAATATCATTAGCTGATGACAGTGTCCTTGAAAGATTGAATTCGCTGCTTGGTTTGTATAAGTTTTTAGTTTTTCGTTCTTTAAAAGACTATAGGTAGTTAATTTTAATGTACTTCATAATTTTTTAGAACCTGAAAGAAGTTTACTTTTGGCGGAAAAAAGTACCAAATCGTCTGAAAACAATATAATAGTCGCTGATAAAAACTTTAAATTTGTTTCGACAATGAATCCCGGTGGAGATTTCGGTAAAAAGGAATTGTCGCCGGCTTTGAGAAATCGTTTCACTGAAATTTGGTGCGATTCAGAATTGATCAGGGAAGACGTTATTAAAATAATCGAACATAACATCGAAAACCAAATTTGTTTAGGGAATCAAGAAGATTGTACGTCGGGCATCGGCAGAGCCATTGTTGATTTTATCGAGTTTTTGCAAAATAATAATCTTGGAAAGAGGTAAATATTTTTTTTTTTATTTTAATGAGAAATTATTTTAACTGATTTTTATTTCATTTAAAAAAATGTATGTTTCAGACTTACGGTAAGCATAAGAGATATTTTAACGTGGGTGAAATTCATAAACGAAAATGTAAAAGATGGATCGTTAGATGTGTCGGAAGCCTATGTTCACGGTGCTTGCCTTACATTTTTGGACAGTTTTGGATCCGGCAATACAAGCAACGAAAGGTGTGTTTTGTTTTGTTACATATTTGTTCGATAACCGAGTTTTTTTTATCATTTAATTTTTTTTGCAGTATTTCTACGATCGAAACTTTTAAAAATTCATGTTTGAGTTTTTTGAATGAACAACTTAAACGTAAAGCTTTGCCTGTCATTAACGTGTGTCATTCAAAAATGAAGGCCGAAACAAAAGATGATTATTTTGGAATTCATCCATTTTTCATCGAGCGAGGCAAAAATCTTCCGAGCGACGACAGTTCATTTCAATTCACGGCACCGACGACCGCTTTCAACACGTTACGATTACTTCGCGGAATGAAATTGAAAAAGGCTATTTTGCTTGAAGGGAGTCCGGGAGTCGGGAAAACCAGTCTTGTATCAGCGTTGGCTAAGGCGTCGGGACATAAGTTATTAAGAATAAATCTTTCAGATCAAACGGTAAGTTTTTTTTCAGTATTTTATATCTAGAATACCAAAAACAGCCGTTCTTCGGCCGGGCCCTTTTATTTCATTGGATTAAGAATTTATGAATTTTAAATTTTCCCCGTTATCTATAAATATGACCAGCTCTTCAGTTCGTCCGAAAGTGGAATTTCCGGACACATAAGAATTTTCTGCATAATACAGTAAGATATCGATGAAATAAGTTAATAACATTGCGATTGTCTTTTTTTTTAGGACGTATCAGATTTATTTGGCGCCGATTTACCAGTCGAAGGCGGAACGGGCGGTGAATTTTCATGGCGCGACGGACCCTTTCTCCAAGCGTTAAAAAACGGCGATTGGATATTGTTAGACGAATTGAATTTAGCATCCCAATCAGTTCTTGAAGGTTTGAACGCATGTCTCGATCATAGAGGAGAAATATACGTTCCTGAGCTGGCGATGTCTTTTAAAGTAAAAGAAGGAACGAGACTGTTCGCTTGTCAAAACCCATTGAAGCAAGGCGGTTCTCGAAAAGGTCTTCCGCAATCGTTTTTGAATCGTTTCACGCAAGTGTACATTTCTCCGTTAACTACGGACGATTTGAAATTCATAGCGTTGGCTCAGTACACCGACTTACCGGAAAACGTTATCGTAAATATGATCACTTTCAATGAGAGATTGGTCAACGATATGACCGATTCACGTGGTGGCCCGTGGGAATTTAATTTACGTGACATTCAACGCTGGTGCGAAGGATTGATAAACTATAAAAAGGAATCGTGTGAAATCGATGCGTCGCCATCGAGCAACAGTTCCTCGAGTAATGACACATCGGTCAAAGCTATGACCTTGAAACCGCGAAACGAGTTTTGTAATCCCGGGAAACTAGTTCGTTTGATATATTCAGATCGTATGAGAACATTAACCGATAAGCAGCGCGTTATCGATCTGTATAATGAAATATTTAAAGACAAGTTTGTTGTTTCGAGTCCGAGACCTTTAATTTACGTTACAAGTGAAACTTTATACATTGGTGATGTGAATTTTGAAAGACGCGTCGGTTGTACACTAAACGGTGATACTGTCGATAGTGATGTCGAAATGAAAGAATCGTACAACTTAAGTAGTGCGGTAGTCGATTCGAGTAATTTCATAAACGGACTAAATAGTGGTTGCGTTAATAGTAGTGTTTTAAAACAGGACTACAGTGGAAATTTAGTGTTAAGGACACAGTTGCATAGTTTAAAGTCGCTTCTACTATGCATCAAGTTTAATTGGATGTCTATACTGGTAAGTTATTCGCACTTTAAAAAACGCATGCTCCACTTACTTGAAGTGATTAGTGATGATATTTTCCCCAGAAGCTCGTACTTCAGCTGGGCAAAGACTTGTCCTTCAGCTGGACATAAACTCGAGCACTGTACAAACATAACTTGTCACTTTTTTGTCTAATCAAAACTATCACGTTTTTATTTAATCACAAAACTGTTAAAATATTTCTTTGTTGATTGTTTGTGTTTGATGGTGTTTTGTTTAACAATAACAAGTAATAACCGTTCAGGGGTACCAACTTTTCCATTGCATCAATTCAGTTTTATAACCCCGAAATAAATCTTGAATTTTTGTACATTTACTAAATCAGAAACAATGTTAATTAATTGGTATAAAAAATTGCAGTGGAATTATTTTAAAAACAAAACATTAATGTTAATTAACTGCTTTTATAATAAAAAAAACTCGGGTCGCAGTGCCAAACCCTGCCGACAATATAGTGTATTTGCTAATACAGGCCTTGTGGCTTTAATACGTGAACTTAAGTTTGTTTTTGGACAAAATAAAAAATTTAACCCCTTAATACATCCCTTAAAATAATATTTTTTTCTTAATTTCAATATTATTATCAATGCAACCTCTGTACCACATTAAATACACCCTTCCATAAGTAAATCCGTATCAACAAACTAGTGTTTTCATAAAATTTGAAAGTCCGGTCCTGTCGGGCCGATTTTATTAAAATTTTAGCAGCACGTTTTAATCTTTACTAAAGAGTTAAATTTCAATTTTGAAACGATTCTGACAAATTTTTCGGTATTTTTGGGCCCAAAAACTTTTTGGAACCCCTAAATACAACCCTGAAAATGGTCCGATCGGGCCCATTTTAAATAGGCTTCTTGCGGTGATGGGTCCCAATATGTGTACCAAATTTCGTTTCAATCGATTAAGTCTGTCGAGAGTTATCGTGTACACACATATATATATATATATATAAATATATATATAAATATATAAATAAATATATATATATATATATAAATATATACATACATATATATATAAACATTTTCAAAAATGGTGCCAAATTGTTCAGGAGGCTATGAAATGTCGAGAAATTTTGGTCCGATCCCTAGGTCCCGCCATCCGACCGACGCCAATAGTGTATGTGCCATATTATGGCAAATACACTAAAAAGTTCATTACAAATTACAATGTCTAGCCAGCTTTCATTTGCTTATTGGATTTCAACACGCATGTTTTAATAGTGTACTGATGATGTACTAATGGGCGCAATAAACATTAATTATAAATATCACAGTCACTACTTAACACAGCACAAATTATTTTTTTAGCAAATTACAAAACTTGAAATATTATTTCGTTGACCGTTTATTAATAATTTATACTGACGTTACGACGGATTGTTTAAAAACAATCCAGCAGTACCAACTTTTCCACTACACCAGTTCAGTGTTGTAACTATTTGTAACCCCTAAATAAATCTTAATTTTTGCTCATTTACGAAATTAGATGAAATATATTATTGCAGAAACAAATTTGCAGTACAATTACTTTAGAAACAATAATATTAATAATAATATTACCTAATTAACTTCTTTTGTAATAAAGGCAAGTTCATTTGCAACGTCTAGCCAGCTTTCATTTGTTTTTTGGATTGTGTATAACTCATGTTTTACTGGTGTGAATTTTTGATTTATTTCATATTAGGTATGCACTTATTGATGTAATAAAAAATATTAATATTAGAATATTATACTTTCTTCTTAATGCACATCCATAAATTAAATTTTTAGTAAAACTATTGAATTGTTCATTTGTTGACCGTTTATTTGTACTGACGTATTGTTAAAAAACTGTCCTGCAATACCAACATTTCCACAACACAAAATTCAGTGTTCTACTTCTAACCATGGTTCTAACTCCGTAATATGTAAGTAAATATTAAAAACATAATTTTTTGTTCATTTGCTAAAATGCTTTTTGTCCTGGAATACAACGCTATGCATATCATGGTACGCTTACTTTATTCAACTTAACTTTTATTCCTTGATACTAAATAAATTGTTGATCACAAAGTAAAGGGAGAAATAGATAGACGCTTGACACACAAAAGGAGAAGTTGTCTTCCAAACTGCTATTACCTAGTAAAAACGTCAAAAATCACTCAGATACTGAATAATAAAAAGAGGCTTGGTGTGTGGGTAAAACCATATTGCTAAATTTCCATTGGATGCCCTTAGAGATTAGAGACCAGTCTACCGTAGAGGAACTATTTGCAATAGGTACAGGTTAAAACCGCCAATTCAAATTTTTTGCAAACTTTATCAGGTGTTCATTATGCAATTATGTGTCGAATGAAATTGATCCGGAGTCAATATCATTATTTGTTCTTGAGATATGTGAACCAAAAAAGTTCACCAACGTACGAACGAACGAACAAACGTACCTACGTATCTTTTATCTAGATACTTTTTCAAATATCTTCTGTAGCTCTGCGCAAAATGCAACTGTGAATTTTTTGTCTGTTCCCTCAGGTGGATTTTCTATTTTTCTCCTCTCCGTCTCTCTAAGGCAGTCGCACCTCTCTCGCAGAGCCCATGTGTTCGGATATCGTTTTGCATAATATAATATATATATATGTCCCGACAGTGGTCATTTGATTTTTTCTTAGATATAGCTCAAAAATCATGGCAGCCTAGCTGTCTGAGATATTTATTATTTTCACCTCTAATTGTTATGTGAATAATATGGTGTGGATATAAGGGGTTTTAAATCGATTGATTTTATCATATACCAAATAATATATTATGTTTGTAGCGCGCGTATAACTTTATTTTTTTATTTTTTGTCGACAGGTCGGTCCTGCCGGATCAGGAAAGAACAGTATTGTGAGGACTCTCTCCGTTTTAACTGGTCATGAACTGAAGATCCTGTCGGTCAACTCAGCTATGGACACCATTGAAATTTTGGGCGGTTTCGAACAGGTATGTTTTTGGTTTTATTATTACTTAAACTTATAATTTGTTTTTCGTGAAAACCAGTAAAGAAATTAAATTAATTCTATTAATCAGATATAAAAATCATTCTTTTAATCCGATTTAAAACAAAAGAAAGCAGGTCTGTAATGTGCAGTGTTTTGTTTGCACTGTAATCGTGTAAACTGGAGACACAATGAAAGGACGCGTCGTTTTATAGAGCGAAGATGCGCCGGGTTACCGAGTTTATAAAGAAAACAGGGTTAAGTGGCAAATGAATTAGTTCTTTGTTGTTTTTTGACGCTTGTAGTTGGTATTGTTTTGTATCAGATAAAACTGCAACGCTCGAGTTGCTAGTATAAAATACATTAAACTTGATGCAGACGTAGTCATTTGTTTATACAGCATTCAGTTGTTTGTACTTTGTGTAGTTAGGCTAGATGTTCGTCGTGTTAGTTAGACAACACTTAAATTCTGAACTAACAGATACGAGTAAAGTTTATTACACATTTTTGGGATGCTAGAAGCTGTGTTCCCTTATTCTGGGTTGCAGAACGCATTATATTTGACAATGATTGTGATCATATAATATCTATCTATACTTCTATACTAATACTAGCGGACCCGTCCCGGCTTCGCTCGGGTGGTATGAAATTATGATTTAATAGCGGTCACCCAGGCCCGCCGCTAGCTGTTTCGTCGCCCGCGTGCAATACCGATTATGCCGCCCTATGACTACTTACTCTGAGTTTTGTCAAAAAAAGGATAATAAATGTTTTCTCATGTTCTGAGTTTTGTCAAAAAAGGATAATTAATGTTTTCTCATTATGGTGGGGAAAAAAACAACTTAACGAAGATAAAACATTTATTTTAAAACTAAGATTCTTAGTTTTAACGGATGCCAATAGATGGCGGTTTTAACGTCATTCGGTCGGATTTTTTTCTATGCTATGACATATTTTCTTATCCCCTCAACGGGCACGCCTCGCGCGCTCCAAGGAGTCCTTGGAGCGCGCTAGGCGCCCCAAGTTGGTATCCTATGCGCGCCCTCTGCGTAGGAGTCGACCGGCCAGGGGTACAATGACTTGAATTAGGTATGAGTCGCTCGATTTGCCGCCCCCTGGGCGTGCCGCCCGTGTGCGGTGCACGCTTTGCACGCCCGCTTACGGCGGCCCTGCGGTCACCCATTACTCCGCTCACGTATATTTAGTATAGCTGATTCGGCAAACGTTGTTAATAATTTCTAGGAATAATTACATTACTCACTCGCTTCGCTCGTTCGTTTGAATTTTATTAATACAGTACTCACTCGCTTCGCTCGTTCGCTTGAATATTATAAATACACTACTCACTCGCTTCGCTCGTTCGCTTGAATATTATAATTACATTACTCACTCGTTTCGCTCGTTCGTTTGAATTTTATTAATACACTACTCACTCGCTCCGCTCGTTCGCTTGAATATTTTCGCCTACTCACTCGCTTCGCTCGTTCGCCATATATATATTTTTTAAAGCTTAATATAAAAATCGCGATTAAAAATCAGGGGTTGATCGTATAAGGGTGAAAATTTAGAGTTGTATGTATTTTTCAATGCTGAATCATGAAAAAATTAAAACAAAAAATTTTGTCAAAATTGGTGGTGGACCACCCTTAACATTTAGGGGGATGAAAAATAGATGTTGTCCGATTCTCCACCCTACCCGATAAGCATTTCATCAAAATCGGTCCAGCCGTTTCGGAGGAGTTCAATAACGTACACCGCGACACGAGAATTTTATATATAAGATTATGAAGAGGAAAGATTTGTATTTTTGTGTGTGTGTATGTTTGTAATGAATAAACTCAAAAACTACTGTGCCGATTTCAAAAATTCTTTCACCTATAGAAAGCTACATTATTAGCGAGTAATATGGGCTGCATTTTATTTTCAAAAAAATTAGAGATCCCTACGAAAATTACAACAATGTAACCCAAGATATCAAAAAATTGCCTATAAAAGTCATTATTTGGCGTGCAGCGCTGTGAAAACTATTGATTATAACTATAAATTCGAGCGAACGAGCGAAGCGAGTGAGTAATGTATTAATAAATTATAAATTCATAGCACCCGGGCGAACCGGACCGGGCCGCTAGTTTTTATATATGCAGGAAGTCAGGAACAGTTTAATGTTGTTGTCAAACTCTTTAGATTGTATAAATGACTGATAAACATAGAAAAAGATCGCGTTTCAAGCAACATTTTGATAAAAATGCGTAGAAAAATGTTGTTTCGAAGTGTAAATTGTACAAAAAAGTATGTTAAATACATGTACAGTCGCGGACTTAATAAAGTTTACACTAGAGTTTTTCAGTGTAAGTTCACAAAAAGTCAGTAACTAAGCAATAAATTTAGTTTTTAATAGGTAAATGTAAATGTCAAAAATTAAAAGAAGTAATTGTCGTTTAAATGCCTCGAAATTATTAAAACGATGAATAAAATAGAAGAATTATTGCAAGATTGGAGGAAGGAATTTGCTAGTATCAAATATTATCAAATCTTTTTATGTTTTAATTGAATAATATTGAGTAATTTAGATTGTATAATAAACAACTGAGGTGTTTTGATATTTTTTTTTGAATTTTTAGGATGTAACCTTAGTAATTGATACATTACTATCAAAAGCCAAATTACAATATACAAAAATTAAAAAAACGGTAACTAGATGATACAGGTGTAAACTTTTTTAAGTCCGCGACTGTACTTATACACAGTTCAAAAGATCTTTTCGATTGATCAATTATTTTTTGAGCAGGATCGATTTAAAATTCTACAATGCTTTTCTTATGAAGAAATGTGTGGTCACAATCTAAGGTTGTCAAATTATATTTTCTGACAATGCTTTCTGCAACCTAGCAATAAACTTTAAAAGGTTAAAGTGAGCTAGACCATTATTATATAATATGTACTAGACGTCAGCACTGAAAATTATTTTGATTTAATTTTACGGAAAGACAACTCATAATAATTTTTAAATAACCTAAAATAAATCACCTGTTCACTAGCCGCCATGTTTATTTTTTAAAAATGAAGGCTGTCCGCAGTGCTTGAGATCACGTAGGCCGTTTTGATTGATCCCAAAGAACATCAGAGTCGTTAAAAAATTATTCCAGAGCACCGTGGTTAAAACAATATAAAAAGTGGTCAAGTGCGTGTGGAACTCGCGCTACGAGGGTTCCATACCGTTACAACAATTAAATTAGGTAGACATATTCTGTGAAAATTTCAACCGGCTACATGTTACGGTTCCAAAGGTACAGCCTTTAAAAGGTTTTTACGTTTTTTGTGTGGGGACCCCTTTTAATTTTAATTTATTGTGATTTTCGGATTTTTCCCTTAACTTGTGCTGCGAAACCTTGCTTTTTGCCAAATTTCATGATTCTAGATCAACGGGAAGTACCCTTTAGGTTTTTGATGAGTGAGTTTGCGAATATCAAAATAGGTATAGGACGCCCTTTAATTTTTACTTTTTGTGATGTTCGAATTTTTCCCTTAACTTGTGCTGCGAAACCTTGCTTTTTGCCAAATTTCATGATTCTAGGTCAACGGGAAGTACCCTATAGGTTTTTGATGAGATGACAAAATGGCCGTATCTTTTGATTGCGTTGACTTACAAGCTTGAATCTGTTACACCTCCAAGGGACCGTAGACCTTAGTATTTCATATTAATTTCAACTTGATATCTCTATCCGTTCCTGAGAAAATGGGTCTTGACAGACGGACACCCAGCCAGACGGACAACGAGTGATCCTATAATGGTTCCGTTTTTTCTTATTGAGAAACGGAAGCCTAAAAACAACAATTTAGTCACTTCTTGCCACAACAATTTTATTAATAGATGTACCTACAATTCGATAGCTATGCTCTCATCTTCAGCACAAACAAAACTAAATCCAAAATTACTAAAATCACTTACGGGAAAGCAGTATCTGTTTAACATTTCACACCTGTGTGTATTCCCATATAAATTTATGAATCGCTGGTGCATGTGCGCAAATATCCAACTCGATGGACCACATTACCTAACCAACCCGAGGGCCGAGGCTGTTATCGCGTTCTCTCATGTTTCCTAATTTCCTACGGCGGATTTGAGTTGCGGTGATGAACAGGCCGGTAATTCAGTTGAACTATCGGCCCACTGACCGTCCCTTGACCGCGGTACACTATATAACGCTACCTCAAATGTGCGCATATCTCTATCTGGCGGTTAACTTAGTTAACTTTAGTTTGCGTTAATCTCCTTTCGTATAGTCTATTCATTATTGGGTGGTGGAAATTTCACGTTTGTATATTATTCATAAATAAGCACAATAATTTTTACGACGTCGCTAAGATTGCCACCTGCCGCTAGTTGATTAAAGGGTTACCAGTATACAAAATACGGGTTTTAGATATTTTTACGGGAGACAATTAAAACAGCAATGTTTAATGAAGATAATCTATTTTTTAAATTTATATTTATGATTAGAAGAAACAGCTTTTAAAAGCTCTTCATTTTGAGAAGCAAATATATAAAAATCTTTGCAAGATAACTTAAAATTACATTTGACTTGTAACTTGGAGCTTTATTTACCCAGTATTTTATTTTCGAAATTATGGGTTTTTGTATTATCTTTGCCTGAAACACGCGGTAACCCGTAAAATACGGGGCATCTGGCAACCCTAGACGTCGCTCAGTCACTGTTGAATCGGTGTGGTATATTATGATGACCTTGGAAATCAGCTGACTGAAGATATAATATGTCGCTGTACGATCCCGTTGAAAACTAGAAACCTACGAATCTTGGCATAGAACTCACTGTTTAGTCTATAGTTTTTCCCACCAACAAATATTAGTTATCACTTGAACAGCACATGCTCTGTTACGTGCTGTTGCTGTCTGGATGCATAAATCAGCTAATTGGTTGTTTGAAAATCAATCAAGTGTTTTGCTAACTGCAATCTTGTTCGATTGTACACAAGCCAAACAGAAGGTTCAAAGTTAAAATTTAGTCTGTTGTATACAGAGCGAACAGAACGTTCAAGCTAGGGATGCACCGGGTACTGACTTTTAAATTGCCGGGTACCAGGTATTACACAATGGGTACCGGGTATGGCTCGACCGAGTAACGAGTACCGGGTATTTACCGAGTACCGGGTATTTACCGGGTACCGGGTAGACACAACTGAAAATGAATTGGGAACCGATGCACATAACCTAACTTTATTAGATCAAATTGACAGTTCGGTCTTCCCTTGGAAGTGCAAGTATTTACTATTTGATCCACTTATTAGCTTCTACCGACAGCGAAAAAGATAACTTTAATAAATAAAACACAAAAACTGGCTATAGCTGTCCAACTTTATTTTTAAGTAGCTTAAAATAATAAAACTTGAAAAAATACTAGTATTTATTTTATGCCAGTGTACCTTGTACTCGGCCGGGTACTGATTGGTATCCGAGGAAACCGGGTATACCTAAAGTGACCAAATCCTGAATATCAGAAAGCGGGACAAGGTCTGTAAAAATCCTGCGCAGGCAACCGTTAGGTTCCACGCCCAAAAAAGCTTTAACGCGCTAGAAACCCCCAAAAACTCGCTAGAAAATCCCAAAAACACGCTAGAAAACCCCAAAAACACGCTAGTAACCCCCAAAAACTCGCTATAAACCCCTAAAAACTCGCTGGAAATCCCCAAAAACTCGTTAGAAACCCCCAAAAACTCGCTAGAAATCCTCAAAAACTTGCTAGAAACCCCTAAAAACTCGCTAGAAACCCCCAAAAACTCGCTAGAAACCCCCATATACTCGCTAGAAACCCCCAAAAAATCGCTAAAAACCCCCAAAAACTCGCTAGAAACCCCCAAAAACTCGCTAGAAACTCCCAAAAACTCACTAGAAATCCTCAAAAACTCGCTAGAAACCCCCAAAAAATCGCTAGAAACCCCCAAAAACTCGCAAGAAACCCCCAAAAACTCGCTAAGATTTTTATTTTAAATATTATTTATTTTTTAAGGTAGGTATCAATTATATAATTATTGATAAATAAAATACTTTGAGTGGGTAAAAATCTCTAATGACAAAAAATAAACATTCTTAATGCACGTGATTTCATGAAAACGGGACAAAAGCGGGACGCTTGTTGAATCGGGACTCGTGGCTCAAAATCGGGACTGTCCCGTCTGAATCGGGACGGATGGTCACTTTAGGTATACCCGGTTTCTTCGTTATTTGACTGGGTACCCGGTGCATCCCTAGTTCAAGCACGTGTCTTTTGTAAGATAAGTTTTAATTTGTTGTGAATTATGGCTGATGACGATAATATTTTTTTATCGCCACCTAAAAACGATGTCGTAGACATTTTACGGTTGTTTTGTATTATATTTTGGGGACATTTATTTCCTTTGCACTGCCTTCTGCTGAGTTGAGTTTCAAGCGAACAATCATATTCTGATCACGCAGTTTTATTGACATAGATTATAGAATAGAATAAATTTATTGTCCATTACATCAGTATTAGTAGGACTAGGAACTTACGAACCTTTGTTGACATATAGCTCACTGTTTAGTCTAGCCGAGGTTTGATGTGACGACCTTGAAAATCAGTTGACAAAATACAACACATTTTTACAAGCTTTTATTAGTGTATTTGCCATAATATGGCACATACACTATTGGCGTCGGTCGGATGGCGGGACCTAGGGGTCGGACCAAAATTTCTCGACGTTTCATAACAGTGGCGGCTCCTCTATGAGAGCTGCGGAGCTGCCGCACTGCCAGAAAATAACGCACAATTCAAAAAAAATATTATATAAATCTGCATAATATGTTTTAATTTCATAATCACATAGCATTATTATGAATGACGGCATGCCGCAGGCCTATATTCTATAAACAGTCCTGCAGGAGGTGCTGCAGTTTGTGTTGCACCTAAATCTAATGTGTTAAAGAGAGATGACTTAGTAAAAATGAGACAGATTTATACGCGTAAAAGCCAGAACGGGTGCACAGAACCTAGTACAGTATTATTTTTCTTGTTTATAATACCGTATTATATAGCAATGCAATAAAGTGTCTTCGTGGTGTAGCGGTAACGTAGTGGCTCTATAAGCAATAGGCATCGGGTTCAAATCTCAATACAAACATACCTTATTATTTTTTTTTAATAAATAATTAGATGAATATCATAAATAAATATATTTAATAAATTAATAATTTATTAAATTAAATTAATTTATTTAATATCTTTATTTTATTATTTTACCGTCTTTTTTACAAACGTTTAGTACTGGCACGCGGGATAAAATGTTCGGAGTTATTTTTGTTTTGTTATCTAAAAGAAGTATAACTTCTGACGTGCATACATAATACACACACACTCTTTTTTTTAATACAATAAAAAATATTGCTATAAAAATCACTTTATTTACAATTTTAGCGCTAGCGAAATCATTGTATAATGTATAGACAAATTATTCAGATCAAAAAATACACTTAAAAATTGCATCAAATGTATTTTTGAATTTTTTTTTTCGAGGTTGCCTCATTAGGGGGGGGGGCTACTCCAATCTCCGGGTTGACTCTGCAGAACACCCATTTAAAATGTTCACGCGCCGCCACTGTTTCATAACCTCCTGAACACTTTGGCACCATTTTTGAAATATATATGTATATATATATGTGTGTGTGTGTACACGATAACTCTCAACAGACTTAATCGATTGAAACGAAATTTGGTACACACATTGGAACCCATCACCGCAAGAAGCCTATTTAAAATGGGCCCGATCGGACCATTTTCAGGGTTGCATTTAGGTGTTCCAAAAAGTTTTTGGGCCCAAAAATACCGAAACATTTGTCAGAATCGTTTCAAAATTGAAATTTAACTCTTTAGTAAAGATTAAAATGTGCTGCTAAAATTTTAATAAAATCGGCCCAACAGGACCGGACTTTCAAATTTTATGAAAACACTAGTTTGTTGATACGGATTTACTTATGAAAGGGTGTATTTAATTGGGTGTACTGATAAAATCCATGTCTAATATTGAAATTTAGAAAAATTTAATTATTTTAAGGGATGTATTAAGGGGTTAAATTTTTTATTTTGTCAAAAAACAAACTTAAGTTCACATAATAATGCCACAATGCCTGCAGTATTAGCAAATACACTATATTGTCGGCAGGGTTTGGCACTGCGACCCGAGTTTTTTAACTTGCAATGTTTGTATGCTAGTTTGTTTGTTTAGATCAAATCTTGCAAGTCAATTTTGAACGACTTCCACGTATCCGATCGATTTAAAATTTGGTACACATATGCATTCCCGATGACAATATACATGAATCAATTGTTTTTAGAATTAAATTCAATCCCTAAGGGGGTCAAACGAGGGAGTAGGGTTTTTTTGACTATTCAACGCCTAGACCAAACCGCTAAAGCTAGAAACTTGGAATTTGGACCCACTATATGAAGGGATTTTTCGAAATTCAATCCCTAAGGAAGCCAAAAGGGGATAAACTTTTGAACGATTAAAAGGAACAAAATAAAATATTAGTAAAAAAAACTTTTTAAAGACACGCTTTTATTTAAATGTACTAAAAAAGAAGAGGACAGAGTGGTATAACGGTTAGCGTAGCGGCCTTTGGATCACACTGTCGTGGGTTCGAATCCCGCCTCCGCTCATGGATGTTTTGTGATGTCATTTAGTTTTAATTGAGTTGTTATTTGATGTAAACAAGACGCTAATGACCTAAGTTGTCGACGCGTCTATAATTTACAATAAATAAATACTAAAAAAGAAAAACATAAGTTTTAATAATATTTAGTTTCATAATTATTATAAAAGCGTGGATCGTGACTAATAAAATATCGTAGTGTTTACAACCCACGGTTTTATAATTATGAAACTAAATTATTAAAACTTATTTTTTTCCTTTTTAGTACATTTAAATAAAAGCGTGTCTTTAAAAGTTTTTTTTACTAATATTTTATTCTGTGTAAAGTTGTAAAGTGGATTACCGCTGCCGTGATATGAATATACCATCAAAAGGTAGTAAAATATAATAAATATATAAAACGCTGCGAAAACAAAGATCTATATGCTTCTGGCAGTGAAGATGAAACGCCGAAATCTTTATAATGAATACGATATCATAATGTGCGGTACGCCCATGTTCTTTTCATTTCATTTAGACATTTTCTTCAAGTTTTTGTTAAAGTTTAACCGGAATCATACCGGTATCGCGTATCAGCAATGTAGCGCGTGCTTTATTGTAAGTTCACTTTAAAGTTTTCGTTTTGTAATCAAATTTAAAATCTCAAAGGAGACCTTCGACTTCAAATGTTCGTTAGCGCCAGCGTGCCGTGTTTTTTAAATGAATTGATGAATTTATTAATCTGTGCAATGTTTGAAAATACGAATTGATCGTTTCTTGAAAGTTTATAAGTGAAAATTCGTCTGTACTTCAAGTTTTAATATATTTGTTTGTTAAACTTATGAGTGCGTACAGTACTCAAATACAAATTGTTCATTTTTTACAAGCTTTTGTTTAACTAAAATGTTTGTATGTTAGTTTCGAGGTTAGTTTGTTTGTTTAGGTCAAAACTTGTAAGTCGGTTTTGAACGACTTCCACGTATCCGATCGATATGAAATTTTGTACACATATGTATTCCCGATGACAATACATGAAAAAATCATTTTTAGAAATAAATTCAACCCCTAAGGGGTTCAAACGGCGATGTAGGTTTTTTTTTGACTAATGAACGCCCAGGCCAAATCGCTGAAGTTAGAAACTTTAAATTTGGACAGTTGGTTCCTTTTCTGACGTAAGCATCCACTAAGAAAGGATTTCTCGAAATTCAATCCCTACGGGTGTTAAGGGGGGGGGGGGGAAGGGAGTAAAATTTTGAAAGGCTAAAATGAACAAAATAAAATATTAGTAAAAAAAACTTTTTAGAGGCAAGCTTTTATTGAAATGTACTAAAAAGGAAAAATAATATTTAATAATTTAGGTTCATAATTATTATAAAAGCGGGGGTTGCGACTAATAAACTATCATAGAGCTTACAACCCACGCTTTTATAATTATTATGAACTAAATTATTGAATACTATTTTTTCCTTTTTAGTACATTTCAATAAAAGTTTGTCTCTATAAAGTTTTTTTACTAATATTTTATTTCAAATTATTCGTAAGTAGAAGCTTGTTTGAGTATTTTTTCAATTTCAGACCCGTTTCTTCACTGTCCGCACCCGACCCCTCCACCATCATTCGTGTACTTAAATCCTTGTCACTGACGAGTGACGACTATAAATACATCCTTCCGATTAACACTATAAAATACCGATAGTAAAACGACTTTAATAAAACATAGGAGGATTAAATTTAGCAGACAAGTAAAAAATACTGCTCGCTTTTTGTGCCTATGCGAAAAAGTAAAAAACAGACGTTCACTATTTACGATTTCCCGACGTTATTTTTGAATTTAGAGTCCGTTTTGTTTATAAATTAAAGATAAAGAATGCGTCTAGGCACGCTACCGAATACTTAAAAAATATCGAAAAACTTTTTCAGAGTGGGCCAATGAAAACAGTCCGCGCAAGTTTTGGCCACTTAACATCAGTTTTGCGAAAAAAGCTCGCACACGTCAATTTTAGAATCACGGGGGACATCTAAATCGATTAGTATTATTTACGTAACTTCAACCCTGAGAGCAGGCTGAAGTGCCCCCCAAAGCATTTAAATAGAAAGGGGTGTCAAACGATTCGCAGTTCCAAAGTCCTCTCAATTCTTTTTACAACAGTATTTTTGTTTTTCAAATCCGATCATTAATTGAAAGAGAAAATGACATTTTAATTTGTATCAAGTAGTCTTAAACAATTGGGTTTTTAAATGAATTTTTTTTTTTACTTAAATGGAAGGACCATATACAAGTTTTATAGCAAAACTGTTTTTATTTAATTTTTTTGCTTACTAATTAAAAAGTTATATTTAAATAAAAATTAATTTTTAAACTCAGTTCCGATAACGCGCCGAAAGAATCCGAACGCGTGTGACGTCATTATGTTATCTATGGTCTTTGTATCCATGGTTACCAAGTTAAAAATTTATTATTTTTGATAGTATGTGTAATACATATACACAAATACCAACAAATGCAGACACATTTTAACATAACGACGTCACAAACATTCCTGGCGCGTTTTGAAGTCACGTGATATTTTTTAAATTTTTATACATTTTAATTAATTTTTAGTAATTTATCTATAGCTTCAAAAAAATTTTTCTTTTCGATTTTCAATATTATTTATGTTAAATTATTAGAAAAAATTAAAAAATTAATAATTTTTTTTAAACTTAAATACCTAATTGAACATAGCAAACAAGTAAAGTAAAAATACAGACAAGAACTCAAGGATCATTTTATTAAGTGCTCAAAATGACCACCTCCAGCGTCCGTACAATAATAAAGATTATCCTCAAAGCGTCGTCGTCAGGGCCGTAGCTAGGGGGGGGGGCATTAAGGGGCAATGCCCTACCTTAAAACATCCAGTGCCCTACTTTAAGGAATTATAAATAAGCCGCAAAGACTGTCACGACAGAATGACAGACTTGATCTAGATTAAATTCGTTGGATCTAAATGAAGTTCTTCGGAAATTTGATAACATGGCAAGTTCTGCATTTTTTTGATTAAATTGTCATTCACCGTTTTTTTGCTTTTGTAATTTGATATCACCAGATGAGGTGGGCAATCCAATTAATAAATTGTAGTCTTTTGCTTCAGCCCTACTTTAAACGTTCAGTGCCCTATCTTGAATTCAGCTCTAGCTACGGCCCTGGTCGTCGTACGTTCTCCAACATTGCTGGAGTAATCTGCCGTTGCGAGAACGTACGACGACGCTTTGAGGATAATCTTTATTATTGTATGGATGCTGGAGGTGGCCATTTTGAATTCCTGTCTGTATTTTTACTTGACAGATGAAGTGCTTTTGTTTGCTAAGTTCAATTGTTTAAGACTACTTGATACAAATTAAAACGTCATTTTCTTCGCAATTAATGATTGTATTTGAAAAAAAAGACTGTTGTAAAAAGAATTGAGAGGCCTTTCGAACTGCGAATCGTTTGACAACCCTTTCTATTTAAAATTTTTGGGGTGCAATTCACTCTGCTCTCAAAATTGAAGTTACGTAAATAATACTAATCGATTTAGATGTCCCCCTTGATTCTAAAATTGACGTGTGCGAGCTTTTTTCGGAAAACTGATGTTAAGTGGCCAAAACTTGCGCGGACTGTTTTCATTGGCCCACTCGGTATGTAGTGTGGCTTCTATTCTTTAAAATTTGGTGTGTAGCGCCCTAAGAGACGACCATCGACTTATTTGTCGGGAAATAACCTATCATGGGATTAAAAATACGATCGGAAGCGAGTAACAAAGTTTGAGGCTAGATCTCTCTTTTAAAATCAACCGTAAAGTATTTTAGAGGTTAGAAATTCACGAGTTGAGGTATACTAAAAATGGAAGCTGCAAAGAAGTGTTGCATATTTACGGTGAAATGATAGAACGATTACGTCACGTCCTATTTACGACGTATGTTGTGTAGCGCGTCCCGTTGCTCTGGGCGGTGAAAGAGAAGATAAAGATAATAAACGTAAGTTATGTCTTGTTGTCCCGTGCGCATCACTCGTTCTGTTTGGTGGAGTTTAGGGAGTTGCCCTGCCCCAGACACCGCGTCTGACGGTACACCTATATTATCCGGGCGAGCCTAAGGCGACTCTAGTTGTTATTTCTCGATTTATGTTTTGACTATTAAAAACTTGCTGCCCGATTGACGCGACGTCTAATTTTTTAATTCTTTTTCGTGTTAAATTATGTTAATTAAATAAAACTCAATTAGCCGCGATGAGAAAAATTTTGTTCAACAGCGTGACGAAAACTAAAAACGACACCGGAACTGATTGACCAGCGTTGAAGGGGAAAGCCGATCGACACGGTTCTTTCTGTTTAGTGTTTACTTGGTTACAATGATGAAATTTTACTTCAGACGCGTTGTTGTTTCTTGATTCTTGTTTTGAATTATTAAAATTTTCTCTCCAAATGACGCAAAAATATACGTGAAAAGAGCGTATCTGTTTAAAAATTCTAGCCAATTGGACGCGAGACCATTCCAATTTCAAAAATACTGACATTTGGCATAATATTATAATAAATAAAAAGAAATTTCTGTTAACGTGTGCGATGACACGGGTAACAGGGCTTGAGAATAGCCGAGAGTGTAGCGGCGCTGTTGTTTACATGGCGTTGCTATGGTTCCTCTATTACAAGTCCCCAGTTCTCGGGTTCTAGCCCGAGAGCTGGTAAAAGTGTCAATTGGATTTTCAATTTATTATTAAAAAAAAAATAAAAAAAATAATGAATTGAAAATATGAATTGGTGCTAGGCCCAAATAACCTAGCTGTTGGTGGTCTTTAAAATACAATTCAATACAATTCAATTCAACAAAGATAAATTACTTCAGAACAAAAGAAACAGCTGATTTTTTTATTTTCAAAATATTTACGAAACTATAATATTTAAAAAAAATTTTTTTACAAATCTCTTGGAAAAAAAATTATATACAGAAACTCAGCCATCGCGAAAGTGAAAGTTTGTCCCGACGGTGACAGGTTTGAAAAATGAATTTTTCCGTTGTTGCATCATATTGTTACGTCATTTTCGATGGGTGTTTCAAACACGAATGCAAACTTAAGCATTCATTTGTATAAAAAAAATAATAATAATTAACCGTTATGAAAAGGATACCATTATTATAGAAAAAACAACGTTATAGGTCTTATCTCCTCTACGCATGCGCCGATTTTTCCCGAAAACAATAGGGCTCTTCATATTTACACGTCAAACATCTAACCAAAATTTGGTTTCGATCCACTCAACCGTTTGACCTGTATCGTGCTCACAGACAAACAGACTTTTTCCAAAAATATGTTTTTTGGATTCGGGGATCTCAAAACGAAAAAATATTGTAAAATTTTGACCAACTTGTGGAGTTGGAATGGTAATAAAAATTGAATACTGAAAATAATTACGTTGCATAGACTCCGCGATTGGAAAACGTGCGGTTATTATTTAAATTAAATGCCAGTAAACTCTTTCAGTCGTGTTTTTTTTTTTGAACTTATAAGTTTTGAGCTAACTTATTAGCGAGGAATTTTTAGCAAACAATTTTTTTGAAAAAAATTGATGGTTTAGAAAATGAATTAGAAGATAGTTTGAAGGTAAAAAGAAGCGCTTTTAGGTTCGTATTATTCAATCGTTTCAAATTAAATCTGACCAGAATTGCCAAATCACGGTTAGATGCTCGTAAACGACCGCTGCAGAGGTAGGTTTTACCTGCATCGAGGCACCGGCCGGATGATTTCTATGTAGAAATACTGACTTGAAATTTTATCAAATATGCATTGTCGGGATGATCATAAAAAAAATACTTACTGCCAACGTTTCCTATCCGATATCTTCTATTTATCTGTTGCAAATATCTCTTTATATGCAGATAAAACTGTAATGGTTTTTGTTGTTGAAAGATAGGTGTGTATAACTTATCTCCTAGAGCAGGAGTTCCCAAAGTCGGTGTCGCGACCCCAAGTGGGGTCGCGGGCTGATTTTTTAGGGTCACGGCCTGTTTCCGTGATTATAGAATTAATAACTCTCGTAATTATACTGTAGCAAACCCCAAAATGTTACGCCACTGCCTCCAATAGAAACCACGAGAAAGAAAGGTCACAGTAGTAAAGCGTGGAATGGTATCGAAGATTTTAGACAACGCTAGAGAATACGCGGACGCACTGAGCGTACACTGCACGCAGGTATATAAACAGGAGTGTGTCGTGTTGAAGCGGTCAGTGAATGGTGAGTCGTGCCTTCAGTCAGTACAGTGAAATAAATATTGATCAGTCAACGGGAATCAGTCAGTGTAGATTGTACTGTGACAGTGTTGAGCAGCGAAATAAATCTGATATAAATACAGTGACATAAATAATTACAAATAAATAATCCTTGTATATATAGTTATTAGTTAAGTGTTATTTAAGTAGCTCGTTTAGTTCAATAATTACCGTTTAAGTTTTTTTTATTGTTAGAATTGACTTTTCGTTGTTGCATTTATTGTTATTGTATTTTTAATTATTGTAAATAAATATTTATTCCGCCAACTCAGAAAACAGTTTTGTAACAATACCATTAAATTCGAATAATAGAAAAAGAATACTAAATAAGAACACGAAATCAAATAAAAACGGAGTGAAGAGACGGGGGGGGGGGTCTCTGGGGTATATACTTAAATTCTTGAATAAACGACTCAAATTTGAATTGCTGCATTTTTTTACTGAAAAATCTTTTTTATAGACAATTTTGTACATTGTGGGGAAAAAAATTGTTAAGGGTCGCGAGGGCTTTTGCAATTTTAAATTAGGATCATGATCAAAAAAGTTTCCTGTCCTAGAGGGTCGAATTAAAATCCTGTAACGGTTCATTCATAATTTTTACGAATCGAATGGATTGGTCATTTTCATTTTGAAAAATTGTTGTACGAAAGTCAATTAAAAAAATATTATTTATACTAAAAATTAGCAAACAACCTGTTTTTGCGTGCATTAGGTAGCAGCTTTGCTGCTAGGTAATCTGCAAGCAATGCATTTTTATCGTCACCTGATTTAAATCAGAAAAAGGTTTTTTTTGCTAATTTTCAGTACCTACCTACCTACCTATAAATAATATTTTTTTTTTGATTTGGCATTATTTAGAAAAACTGAACTTGAAACAATTGTATGATATTTTTAAATTTCTTTTTTAAATAAGATTTTTATTAATAGAATTTTTTTAACGGCTGATTAAGCAGTTAAGAGTTTTAGTAATGAATCATCGGTATAGCGAGAGCTAAATATGTTTAGCTCTCGCTATACCGATGATTCATTTCTGAAACTCAATTGCTTAATCAGCTGTTAAAAAAATTTCATTTCTAATAAAGCTAGGTTGTAGAAATGAATCATCGGTATAGCGAGAGCTAAACATGCATACCGATGATTCATTTTTTTCTACAACCTATTTAACATTCGCATGTAGTGGAAAATCAATTGATTCCTTGCATATAAGGAGAATGTTAGATTGGTAATCATGTAACCGTTGAGTACTGTAAGCTCATTCCGCCGCGATAGTGGAAAGGTTCAGGTTAGATTCCTGACTGTGACTATGGTTGGTAAAATGATTTTTTCCGGTATTGCAGGATTCAATTATGTAATTTGGCTGCTCATTCAATAAAGCTCTTATTTTTATTAATGTTACTTCGCGGCATTTTACTTAAAACTAATGTTATTGATTTTGAGGTTATTTACGATATTCTTCAAACCTTGTTTTTGCCGACAGCAAAAAGAAGTCAAAATTGAAATAACACGAAATTAAGACAGGATGTTTCGGCATCAGTGGCGGACTAAACCCGTCGGAGGCCCGAGGCGGCAGAACTAAATGAGGCCCCCGGTCTGCTTAGAAATTGGTGTATTTGTAGTGTAAATTTCGAAAAAAATGAATAATATAGATGTAATGGCTGACAAAAAAATCAAATATTTATAATAAACGACCTACCTAATTTTGTATACGTACGGGGCCTCCAACTCCAAACTGCCTCTTACTTACTAAACATATTTTGGCCTTGTTTAGGATTTTATTAAGAAGGACTTCTCGAGATTTGGAGGCCCCCCCCCAGTATCAGACGCCCGGGGCGAAACGCTCCCTCCTCCCCCCTAGTCCGCCATTGTTAACTGTAACCTTGTCTTAACCGGGTATTTACTGTATACATAGAGGGAAAAAAATAACTTATTACACATTTAAAGCTTACCTGCTGTACTAAACTGCATGTAGCATAAATATTATAATATCTACATATTTATCTGTGTGCTTTCCATGTTTTATCATACAAAAAAGCTTTTTATTTCTTCCTGAGAACATTTTTACAGCAATATTTCATTTCGGCGCGGAATATTTTTTACGTACTTCACTTATATTTACGTTCTGATTTAAAAGTTTTCTTTGCCTCCGTCAAATCGTAATACAGAATCGTACTTTGGGACCGAAATCACCCTTTCTCGGAGAAATATCTACCCTAAAGAAATGTTTTTCTACAAGAAAGATCTGTTGTAATGAAATGTAGTTTGATTTTTTTGAAATTTCGTTAAACTTAGGGAAGACTGGAGGAGGAATTTTTGAGGTTTGAAACAGTGACGTAAAAAATTCGCAAGTTACGATTTTAATTAATAATAAGTAAGCTTTTATGAGAGATACGCTCATTAGTTACGCCACAGTTTGGGAAATTAAAAAACAGTTATTTTTTTCGATAGAGTTTTACATTTATTTTCATAAAGTTGACTATATACATAAAAGATATTTTGTTGATAAATATTTTTTAATTTGGCCATAAGATTTTGAGAAGATAGAGTGAATAAAATGATTTTTTGGTTAATAATTTATAAATTGTTTAAAATTTTGTATTATTTTTTTTTATTTTATTGTTTTCGGTTATCTGATTTATATTGACTTTATTTATTATTTATTTTATATTTATTATTTTTATTATAGGTATATATATTTCTGTATATTTTTATATTTACACAGTGGCATTCTCTTGTTTTTTTTAACTGGGGACGGACTTTTAACACATTTTTTTCTAAAATGTATTTTTAAACATTTATAGTCCGTTCCTGCGAAAAGCTCTTGAAATTTTTTTTATCAATTCATAAGACATTTTTCATTATTTGGAAGATTTCCGTATTCTCAATAATTTCTATTTTTTAACCCGTACTTTTTTAAAAATTAATGTACATTATTTTTTTGGAGAATTTTTTTGGTGTTTTATGTAACTATGTTGGCACGCGTGACAATATTTTGTTTTAGAATTTACGTTATGAACGTCTTTTGTTATATTTTTCGAAAACAAATTTGTATCTAAACAAATATTGTTTTTAGGTAATTTTTTTTAAAAGGTGAATTTTTATCGACTGATCTAATAATTGAATAAAAATATACATTTTGAAACTCGACACGTTTTGTTTTTCGATAGCCGAGTTCTTTTTCGAATTTTTCCGAATCAGCAATTTTCGTTGTTTTCAAATACCACTGCGATCTTGTTTAGTGTATTCAATTGTTTTTTAAATCATTATTTCGATCAACAATTTATTTTTTTCTTTTTTTATTTAGGCACATTTTATGGTTTTGGCATTTTTTAATTAATCAATTTTGTTTAATATCTACAAATATAAATTACACATTTAATTCTACACCTGATTAATTTTGGACACATGTATAATAAGTTTATTATTATGCGGTAAATAACATAGATTTTTTGTTTTTTTTTTGTTTTTCATATTTAGTTATTTTTAAAATTTGAAAAGATACAATTGGTATTTTTCTTGTTCTTTTATTTAGACAGGTCAAACATGGAAATTGTTTTAAAAATCGTAAAGAAAAATACAAAACTTCTCTAAGTAATTGGTTTAAAAAATAATTCTTTTAGTTATAATTGATCGAAATCGAACGTTAAAAACACCAATTGTTGGACAACCCTATGCGTAATAAAAATAAAATAAAAATATTTACATAAGCAAAAAATTAATGTGGGCATAGCCGAGAAACTAGGTATGTCGTTATATTTATGTGGCGTTCATGTGTATTACAGACCCCCAGTTCGCCCAGATTCTAATCGGACAACTTGTAAAAATATCAAGTGAATTTTCAATTTATTTTTAAAAATAATTGAAAAAATGTATTGCTACTTATAGGCCCAAATAACAATAGCAGTCGATGGCCTTAAATAAATAAAAACTGCACTCGCAGATTTGTTGATTTAGATATTTTGATCTCATAACCGATTTCCGATTTTATAAGAATCGAAGCTTCACGAGACGTACATTGTTTTTTATTTTGATTTGGATTTTTTTTTTCAAACTTTAATTTTGTAGGTTTCGTATTTTTTTTAATTAGCCATAGGGTTGTTTCTATGTCCGTATTCATAAACGACGGTGATAATTTTTTGGATAGCCCTGACTTTCAAAATTATATAAAAAGGTCTCAACAGTAGAATAAAACTAAAATTTTGGAACATATTTTTAAAATATCAAAATTCACTTGCGAAAGAAAACTATACAGAAAAATTAAACGTGCTTATTAATGGAAAATGACTGAAAAACGTATACACGATTTTACACGGTCATTTTATGTATTCATTTGTTTGAAAACATTTGATTTTCACTGAAACAATTGCATTCAATTGTTTCAATTGACATTTGAATGTCGCTACGTATGTTTGCACAGTGGGCCAAAACTCGGAAGCTTTCTTAGTAAACTTCCAACGCGTTGTATAAAATTTTAGAAAATCAAATCACCAAAAAAGGTTCAATAATTTGTTTTATATTTATTCTTGTCTAGACGCTAATGACCTAAGCTGTCGGGCATCTATTTATGATTCATCTGCCTGCATTGTTTGAAAGATTAAACGTTTGAGTTATTTCAGGAAGCAGTAAAATTCGACTTGATCTCGTGTTTCGAATATCTGGCCCAATGTGTTTTCGTACGAGCATCGTTTGAATACGGACATATTTTATAAAGCGTATAGTATTATGATAGGAAGTTTGATTTGTTTTTTTACCTTGTTCTACTTAGAGTGAATAATATAACAGTCATTTCTTATGCAATAGAAATTTTATAGTTGTGAAAAGTAGAACGTTGATTCGAGTCGGATATCGCTGTTTTCAACGAAAGAAACGAAACGACTTCTTTCTGCAGTTAGGTGAATTTATGCGCGTTTCCTGTGTTTTAGAATTTCAGGCTTGTGTGTGTAAGTTACGCGGAAAATGTAGCAGGTATGACAAAGAAAACATCGTTCACAAAATTTATGGTGGAAGCGACGTGACGTCATGGTGTGAGGAACGGTACGGAAATTCTTGAATGCAATAACAAACTTAACGTAATTTTGATAACTGCAATAATTCTTCGTTTGAAATTAAATGCAACGGATTTTTTTATGAAACACAATTTTGAAATTAAAGTCAACGACAAAAATGTCGTTTGTCTTTCCCAGAAAACAGCCATACTTCTAGACCAGACGTTCCCAAACTTTTTGTTTTTATGCCTCCAACATATGCGAGTTTAATTTTTATCGTAATGGTGAAAAAATATTTTTTGTATAAAAAGTGTACTTATTTGTGAAATCTTAACGTACGAACTGTTCGTCACCATTTTTAAATAATTTACTATCTAGAAAATATTTTAGTAATATTATTTTCTAGCGTATTTCCTACTTTAGGACTGTTCTGATAAAAAATTGCTTGTAATGAAAGCTTGGGATTTCTCTGAGAAAATATTAGGTACAGTCGCGGACTATCAAAACACCTCAATTGTTTAATATACAATCCAAATTACTGAATATTATTCAATTAAAGCATAAACATATTTGATACTAGGAAATTCCTTCCTCCAATCTTGCAATAATTCTTCTTTAAACGACAATTAGATACAGTCAAACCTGGGTAAGTGAGAACTGGATAAGTGAGAAAACTCTATAAGTGAGAGTAATAGGCAGGACCCGTCATTTCAAGCTCCCAAAACCTCTATTGGCGAGAAACAGAAACCTCTGTAAGAGAGAGTCGTTTTGCCCTCATGGACCTCCGTAAGTGAGACTACTACTTATCTATACCTCTATAAGCGACAATATAGCTACAATAAAAATACATACATACATAAAAGATACACACATACAGTAACAAATGACAAAACAAATTACAAATTTAACATCGTGGAACTTCCTACCATTGTTTTTGTATTGTTTTCTCGTCAATATTGTACCTAAATAACGTTGTTATATGTCGAATGTGACTTGTTATTGCTGCGTACCTCTATAAGAGAGAAACGCTACCCATGTACCTGCATTAGCGAGAAACTCGGGTTAGTGAGAAACCTCTATAAGCGAGAATGAGATTGTGCTCCCTTGAACTCTCGCTTATCCAGGTTTGACTGTATTTCTTTTAATTTTTGACATTTACATTAATTACCTACCTCTCAAACTAAATTTGTTGCTAAGCTATTGGCTTCATGTATTTTTTCCTATGAAGTTGCTCTCTCGCCAATCATACGCGACGTCGACGCTACTGCAACATTTAACTTAAATGCAGTTTATTAGCAATCAAATGGCTACACGTTTCAGCTGGGAAACAGTTCTGTCTGAAATACTGTATAAAGCCCTCGAAAGGACGCAACGTCTGGGCGACATCGTAACTGAATATTACCTAACACTTTCTCAAACAGTTTGGGAACCCCTGTTCTCTATAAACATTAGAATTACAGCATTGTAGTGCAGCTAACGGTATTTCTATACTACTTTGTGTGACTTAGAATTATTATATTTCACAATTGACATCATTTTTTTTTATAATTAAATCATTTATTCAGTCGATATATTTTATTTATTTTAATTTTTCTGTTTGCTTAAGAGAAACTGAGTATATGTAGGTATCTAATGCAGAAGGAACACTGAATTTGGCACAGTTTTAGTTATTAAGAAATGAACTTTTTGATTATTACATAAGAAAATAGTATAATTGTGGATAAATAGTAGGTAACCCCTTTCCCACAACATGAATTCACAATAATTAGTGAATTACTATGACACATTGTTGTCGTAAGGTTACAATGCTATACCTACAGGAATATTTTTTGAAGTTATACTTCTTTTGGCGCGTTATGGAAAAATGATGAGAGTGAATTTTTACGTTTAACACCAAGTTAGTCGAAAGTTCATGATTATAATACCCTATTATCACCAGTCACAATGTGACAAGAGCGTTTTCAGTTTTGAATAACATTAATAAAATCTATTGCTATACAAACGCTCGTTTATGCCGCTTTCGTTAAATATGTGTTCGTACTCCAACATCCGTACTGTTTACATTATTATTTAATAAATACTAGATATCACCAATTATAATATAGCTCTGCTAAGTAAGATGTACGTAGCGTAACGGATAGCACCGCCGCGTCATACGCAATAGGTCTCGGGTTCAAATCTCAACAGAAACATGATTTTTTTAAAATAAATAATTGGATATAAATATAATAAATAAATATATTTAATAAATTAATAATTTATTAAATTGAATTAATTTATTTAATATCTTTATTTTATTATTTTGTCGTCTTTTTCACAAACGTTTAGTACTGGCACGCGGGATAAAATTTTTGGAGTTATTTTTGTTTAGTTACGCCAAAGAAGTATAACTTCTGACGTGCGTACATAAGTACACTATTTTTTTTAATTTTTTTGAACTAGTTTTTGAGAAACAATGGAAATGAAAAATCGGGATTTTTCAACATTATCGTTAGATTTGTATATTTAAATAAAATACGGTTTTTCTTTTTGAAAAAATGTAGGTATAAAAAATTAATTGTGGGACTGTTAATTTACCCAGTTTCAATTTTTTTAAACTATACAATTCCTTCAGTTGATTTTATTAATTAATTATTAATAGTTAGTGATATCCAATATGATTAAGAAATTAAAAAAGGATTTTATGAAACGCTACGAGTCCCTAAAAAAATTTCCTGTTCATATTGCATAATCACTGCTTTATTACCTGTTCTATTTTTATCTTAAAGTATATTTTAATAAAATCTGTTTTTTATAACATATAGATTCACCTTATAACAACGATTTTATTTTACGTACATTTTGATATATTTTTGCAATATGCTTATATTTAATTTTTGACACATTTATCTATATTTATAGCATTTCCATTGTTTATTAGTTGTAATTACTTTTCGAATTATTTCCAGTCACAAATGCATATTTATTACAACTTATTTATGTATAATCCAGAATGTGTGCTGTTTTTGGCATTTGAATTTATGAGCTTAATTTCCGGATCGGTTTACATTGGTACCTCTCTATAACGTGCATTTGTTATTTGAAAAACAAACGCCGGCCATAACCAAAGTCTCGTAAAAATTATACGATGCTAGTTTATTTTTCTATGCGTAGGTATTTGTTTTTTTTTACCTTCATCACTTTTTTGTTCAATTCTATATTCCACGTGAATTAAGTGGGCTTCTTTTGTTTTTTAAGTGTATATTGTTTTTTGTTTACCTTATATATGGAGTGTATAATATATGGAGAAAATAGGAATTTTCCAACAGGTACTGGTTAAAAACAAGGATTTTCAAATTCTACAAATTTTTATCGTTTATGCATAGTTTAATTATTTTCGTTTGTTTTACTATAATAATTAAACTATAAACTTAAAACTTTTAAACTTATTAAAATCGACTATACATCGTTTTTATTAAAATAAGATTCCCGCAAATTATTCACGAAATTGAAGTATTAAAAACACATTAAATGTTTGCTTATTGCCAACCTTTCTTTATTAAAATTTCTCTTCTGTTGCTTTTTTATATCAGTGAAACTCATTAAAATTTGTCTTCTTAAGCCGGTTTTCGAAAACTATAAAAAATGTAATGCAGCAACTGAAACTAGAGTTTTTAAAGCATTCCGCAGGTTACCAAGAAGAAAATTTGTTACGATGTTTTGGTATTATAAAAACAACTCTTAAAATTTAAGACATTCTTTAAAAAATCTATATTTCTCAACAACTATAAAAAAATTTAATGAAACAATTGAAATTAGGGAGTTTTAAAGTACGTTGCGTGTTGGCAACCATGTTTCATGCTTGAATAAAAATAGTTACGATGTTTTGGCATTATAAATACATGAACTCGTAAAAGTTTTTGTACGGCAGTAACATATTTTGTTTGCGTTTCTTTTTTGTTTGCACAGTTTCACATCGTTTTAAATAAACTATAAATTTTTCAAACCGTCATATTTTTTGACGATCTCCATTACATTATTTTTATGACACTGAATCGTGTTAGCAATTCATATTTTTTAAGTTTTTTTTACCCGCAGTAGACTCATTTGAATTCTTTTCTTCCTTTCAATTTAATATCCACGCACAGTTTTATGTTTTTAAGACTATTTTTCATTTTCACAAATTTTATTTTATGAACTTAGTAGATAATTTGGAAAAAGAACGACCATTTACCACTTTTCCACAAGCTAAACATTTTTTTCAATTTAATACATTTCGTTTTTTCCGGCATAATGTTTTTAATGGCTTAATGCCTGTTTTCAATTTTAGCCATTTTATTTTGATTTATCAAACATTTGTTTCCGCAAGAAACCGCCATTAATTCACTTCCGTTATATTCTTGTTTTATATTTTAACAACCGTTTGTTTTTAAATAAACAGTACACCATTTTTTTACACTTAGATATATTTTTGTATTCCCCATAAACAATTTTTAAATATCTTTTTTTTTTATTTTAAATAAATTTCTACTTTTCAGTTTAAATCACGCATCAAAATAATCACAGAACCGAGTAAAACATTAAAATATTTTAAAACAACTTCAGCGCCACTTGCGATAATCAGTAGAACTAGAATAAAAACAAAAACCAAGCCGGAAACCAAGTAAAACTTTGAAACATTTCAGACCGCGGAAACAAAGTAAATCTTAGAAACACTTCCATGCCACTTTCATTGATAAGTAGAATAAAAATAAAAGCCAAACCGGAAGCCGAGTAAACTTCGAAACACATCCATTAATCAGTAGATTTAAAACAAAAACCAAACCGCGGAAATAAAATTTTAACCAAACGGATCTCGATAATCGAATCGGTCGTCGTTGTCCGGCCAATCGTACAGCAACGCCGCACTTCCGGGTCGTTGGTGTCGTTATTCACTTCCGGCATAGTCGTGCAGTTCCGTGACCGAACCGACGTCACTGTAAATCGGCGAAGAGTAATGCGAGACCTTGTATCCGCCATTCAAGGTCGTTGCGGACGCGTGCACAGCCTGACGATTAAAAGATGTCGGTGAGTGCCACGGGTCCGAGGGGAGAGAAGTTGATATTATATTCGAGTTTCCCTGAAATTAAAAGAAAATATCAAATTAAAAATATAAAACACGCCGTTTAAATAGCAAGATATTTTTATGAATGAAAAATAAATGCTGATCGGTCTCCAATAGCAAAGCATGACCAAGACCAAGACTTGGACAGTCTTGGTCTTGGTCTTGCTGATTCAGTCTTGGTTTTGGTCTTGCTCAAATATGTCTGGTCTTGGTCTTGCTCATTTTATGTCTTTTTTTTAGTTTTTTACTTCTGAAGATCATCATAGTTATAAATTAAAAATAATTCACAATCTATTTTTAACTAACAAAATACTTTATTTTATTAAAATGTTAAAAAATATCAAAATTACCTACATCATTTTTAACACGCTTGTTCATTCGGTCTTGGTCTTGCTAGTCTAATGATAGTCTTGGTCTTGCTTTTTCGCAGGACCAAGACCAAGACTGCAAGACCAAGGCCAATTTTGCTCATCACTAGTCTCCAATGATTGACCAAAAGGACGCACGTTAATGAAGAATAGTGGAGATCGCTGGAATATCGTTATTTATTTTTTTGACTCGTCTAATGCAAGTTCCATGTTCTTAGCTAGGAACTGGTGGAAAAATTGTTAATTTGTGTTTTAAAGATCCTCCAACAGCTAAGGTTATTTGGGCCTAGCACCAATTCATATTTTCAATTCATTATTTTTTTTTAATAATAAATTGAAAATCCAATTGACACTTTTACCAGCTCGCGGGTTAGAACCAGGAACTGGTGGCAGTAGCAATTAAAAATACTAATACAGTGAAACTCTGAATCGGTGTTAGGCCTAGATAACTTTGTTGATTGGTGTAGGCTTTAAAAAAGAAAAATGGCCTTGTTGTGATTGAACTGCTTTACTGGCCTTCAGACTCAAAACTTCGTTCAGCTATATATATATATAGATATTAGATAGCATTGCTTTCAGAAATAGGCCTTGAGTTTTTAGGCGCGATCTAAGCGAAGCTAGAAGGGCCTATATAATATTATTATAATATACACCCGCGCTTTGTCTGAACGTCTGTGAATCTGTAACGGCTTTTTTTGTATCCGTCGTACAGCCCAAACGGCTTAACCGATTTTAAAAGACTTTTTTTGGTTCGATTCCTCTCGGGTTCTATTTGATCCTAACGTCGCCCGAGTTTTGAATTTGGCCCCAGAGGGTAGCAAATTTAAAAAAACGGTGTTTTTTGCTTAGTTCGCTCAGTTCAAATCAGATCGATTCGAAACCTATTTTAAACGAAAAAGAAGACAATTCTACATAGATTTCGTATAATAGAATGTGTCAAAACAGTTTTTTTATATAGATTTATATGAAAATCCAACTATTTAAATTCAATTTTATCTAATAAAACGCGAACTTGTTTCTGTTGTCCTTGTTTGTTGTACAGTGTAATATGGAAATTGGAAGAGAGCGTATGCCCTGTCTTATAACAAACACGGATACTATATTCTAATATAGTCATTCAATTTTTTGACTGCTGATTTTTGATTTTTATGTTTAAAAACCATGGCCTGCTGAGTTAGAAAGACTTGTAACTTATTGACATCCGCGTCGGTCGGATGGCGAAACCTAGGTATCGGACCAAAATTTCTCGATGTTTCATAACCCTTCTGAACGGCTCTCTCTGTCTGTCTGTCCGTTTGTATGCTTATAACTTGAGAACCATTGGTCCGATTTTTTTCTGTACGCGTTTTAAAATATTTTTAGTTATTTTTTAATATCGCTCCGGTTTGTTTCACAGCAAATTTTTTCATAAAAAGACCACACTGTGAAAAATGGATGTAAAAATACTTCGAAAGTTAAGGTAGAATTCGCTCGATTTTCTAAGTGATTTTACATTATTATTTATTTTTACACAGAAAACTTCATAAAAACTTGGACTTTTATTATAAAGTTAAACAAATTTGTGATTTTTACATAAAGTAAATTAAAATTACATAATTTGTGTAATATTCCAATAATGTGTGTAAAAATTACAAAATAAAATGTATAGTTACATATATAAAATGGATGAATACAAAACAAATTAATGTAAAATTAGTAACCACGCATGCCCAGTGTGTTTTTATGGAATCACGCGATGTGGAGGCGATACCTGTTTGCGACGCCATTGTCTCTTTGTGTGCCTATTACCAGATTAATCGCTGGCTACAAATGGACCATCGGTAATCTATGTAATCGGCCTTCTCATATCTTACAGTGCAGGTAAATGTAGCTCAAATGTCCGACAAAATTTCGATGTTACCCAACATCAAATTTTATTATCTATAATATGAATTTCGCGCCTTGTACCTAATTCTTGAATTACTTGTATGCTCCAATTTTTTTTTTTATTTGCGATGCGAACACACAGAACGTTATTAGCGTAAGCAAATGCCTGTGTATACAAGGTGTACATGTATTTGTGTCTAGGTACATATTATAGGGCTTGTGCAGTAGATGCGGGACCGGAGATATCCTTAATGAAAAGAGGAATATCAGCGCAGAGTCATTTCCCGTGAATGTTTGTTTTTCATGAGATAACAATATCCTATTGTCGGTAGTTACCCGTTGCACAGCTACCACGGTCTACAGTTCAGGGAATAAACATTGACCCTCGCGTTTTGCATAAACATAATTATTCATTTTATCTGTTCCAATTGTAAATATGTTTTTTAAACAAGGAATACCGTATCTTTCCTTAAGGTAACGCTTCCTTTCCTATAATTTTATTACGCTAATGACATTAGTTGTCGGCCGTCTGTAATCTACACTAATCTGCTTTTGTTTTACATATATGGAAATATTTTTTAAGCAAGCTACGATCGGGCTAAGAGTATTCTGTCCAATCCGACATTAACTTAAAGTTGCGGCAACATTATCTCTGACATCTAGTAACCAATAACTGGAGTAATAATAAAGTTAGTTAAGGGGCTTAGATATTTTACTGTAAAGATCGTCTGCTAGATATCATTGCCAAGACCAGATAAGGTTTCTGTCCAAAACTGACAACGCGATCGGAGCCGCGGAAAAATTATCCATGGCATTTTGACTTCAATAATAATATATTGCTCCAGCTAGATAGATAGATATTGTAAATTATAGACGCTCGTATTACTTCAGCTAGTGACTGCTAGATGTCGGGGATAATTTGACGGTTAGATATTTTTTTCTACTTTAAACGTCGTCTGCTACGATCAGCTGAGATAAGGTTTCTGTCAAAAATCGAACGACGCCGCAGCCCGCAGGTAAAATGGCAGTGTCATGTAGTATTGCATTTTTATTTTAGTAGAAGTTTTTGCATTCTTGTTTGGCTCTGAGACATGTAAGTACGGGTTTCGTGTTTCGCGAGCTTTGCTTATAGAGAAACGATGTTCGCCTATCAGATGTAAGTACTGGCAAGTCGAGCTTTAAGCTTGCCCGGAGGGAATTCTGTGCAATCTCATTTCTTACTCCGTCAGATCAGATTTGTATCCAGCTCTTTAAATAATACGTCTTATCTCCGTGTCACCGAGGGGATTGAGGGGCTGCGGGGAGACGCTTATTGAAAATGTTATTTTTTTTATAAACTTGATCGCACGAATGCTGCAACGTTTTTTTTTTTCGATTGTAAAAAGTTAAAAACGAAAACTGGAGGATTGATGAAAACAATCTAGCGTTCAAGTTAGTGTGTTGTTCTTTTTTTCTGTGGGTTTTCTAATGGAGTTTGAAGAGATACCGGGTGGTCACAAACCTGAAAAGCTACAAGATTTTTAGTAAGAGGATTAGGAAATGTTAATCATAGTCAAGGAAAAACATGAAAATATTTATTTTCTGATACTTACAGTGAACTAACGCGTCTTACTACGTGGCAGCAAGCACTAGAAAAATTTAGGAAAAATTGTGTTTTAAGGTATTGAAAAACCTGTAAAAGTTACAGATTGGTTCTGCCTTAAATTGTTTTTAAACGGTTTTGTTTAGTTTGACCCCGTATATTTGATTGTTTGTTTGTTACTATCTTTGTTTCAAATTTTGCGACAGCTTTTTCAACTACTTCTACTTAACCGATTCTTATGAAACTTTGCACACACATTGAGTTTCCGTAACAATAATACAATATTATGATAATTTCACCTTGGTAACGAGGGTCTGATGATGGAATCAGGAGATGGACAGTTGAAAGGATGAGGAGTTTGCATAATGATACGGGCCAGAAATCAAACTAAAAACTAGAAAATAAAAATAGGTAAAAAAACTTCTAAGTTAAACAGATTTATTTTAAATCATCATAGGACACAAACCAAGGGGCACTTTGTGTCGCTGCGTCAGCGGAATAAGTAATAAAAACGTGGGACGCATACAAATCTGTATAACGACAGTATAATTATTAAATAAGAACGGCTTGTCTAGAAAAGTGTGTTTCCAAGCCCACCAACAGAAATATTTCAAATGCGCTCCACGTTCTTATTACTTATTCCACTGACGCAGTGACACAAAGTGCCCCTTGGTTTGTGTCCTAATTATTTTCTAGTTTTTGGTACAGCTGATGATTTAAAATAAAACCGTTTAACTTAAAAGTTTTTTTACCTATTTTTATTTATCTACGACTTCAATCGATGAAAAACGGCATGTCTCACAAGAAACGTCCAAAATATATCTAAAAACTATAATTATCGCACTATACTTCTGCGAGTGACTGTATCCTTAATATATGCGCATTGTTAGTTTGTCGATGAGGTAGTTTTGAATTAATTAATAACCGATGTTGTCTGACGAACTGATAAATCTGCACCGTATATCAAACGGTTTTGCAGCACCCCGCAAAAACCGTCTGTATGTCGTAAAGTTCCAGTTATACTGTTAGAACGTTGTACCATGTGTACCTCCATCATTTGGCTAGAAATAGGTTGGCAATCTTCCATACAGATGTGCTCAAACAAAATTGGTTAAATTAAAAACAATCATTTTGTGACAAAAAGAACGCGACAAAATTTATTCTAAAATTTAATCTTGTCGCAGCGTCTTAATTGAGTCTCACACAGACGCTAATTACCTTAATTATCGAGCGTCTATAATCTACAATAATCTAATCGAGTTCCTCTGTAACTACTTAAGAGTTTAGAGACCATGGGTGACAATGTTTAATTGGTGCATCCCAAATAATAGGCATCTATTAAAAGTTCTGAAGTTATATCTAATTATTATCCTGTGCAACTATTGCAGTTGACAATTTAGTTGTCGATAATTATCAAATTTTTACTTCCCACCTCTACTATGGTAGGGAAGTAATGGATTTAGTCCGAAAAAAATATTTCGAGATTTTAACAGATTTTCACGTTTTGAGACCCTAGCAATCGTTTAAGATCATTTTCTGACTGATGTCTGTATGTGTGTGTGTGTGTGTGTGTGTGTGTGTGGTGTGGTCAATTTTTCGCCTTCGATATCTTAAGAACGGAACAACATACGGGCATGCCGATTGTTCTATTGTGTTTATCAGCCTTTAACTTAGATCTGATTAGATTTTGAGTCAAATCGGTTCAGTGGATCCTGAGATATTCAAAAAAACGTCCTCAATGTCACGTATTAACATAGGTAAAAAAAATATAAATGAATTCTAGATGTTATAATATGAAAAAAATGTAAATATTTTTTTTCTCTAAAATGTATAGTTTTCGAGAAAAAAAATATTTTACTAAAAAAAATAAAATTTGTACGTAAATCAAGGTAACCATGATTTTTGCTATATTAAGTTAGCCATCAGTAGATCACCAAACAAAAAAGAGGGCCATGCTTTTTTCAAAGAATAAAAATTAAATTGTGTTTTAAAGACCACCAACAGCTAAGGTTATTTGGGCCTAGTCAAAGAATAAAAAAAAAAAAGTGTTTATTTTTTGCAAATATTTACTAGGTGGGAAGTATAGGACTGGTCATCAGTCGAATTTTTTTTCTATCACGCTATCAAATTAGTTTTAAACTATCAAACCAAGCTAAGTTGGGTTGGAAAATTCCGACATGTTTTTTTTTTGTATATTTTTATCTTCTCTAAATAGTATAAAACAAAGTCACTGTCTGCCTCTGTTTTTTTCTCCGCTTACTTCTTCTAAATCACGCAACGAATTTTGAAACGGTTTTCACTAATAGAAAGAGCGATAAACGAGGAAGGTTTGTGTATATAATTTGTAAATATTTTGTTCAAAATGGCTGAACTATGACAAAAAACAACTGTTTTCGTACGCACAGTCATAATTTCATACCACCCGGGCGTATCGGGACGGGCCGCTAGTTATGAAATAAAATCGTATTTTATTAAAGTTCGTGTTATGTATAGGTTTGGACGGAAACCCTTCTACTAAATTTTATTAAAATCGGTTCAGCCGTTTTAGAGTAGGTAATGCTGATACAAACAGACAAAAATTCTGGATAAACGTTCTCTCGTCTATAGGTGTCATACTTTGGAACCTCGAAAAATCCACAAACAAAAACAAACTGTTACAAACAGAATTAAACACCTTTCAGTGTGTTTAATGTGCCAGCTTGTGTAATAAAGCTACGAAGGCTTTCGGGTGTCTACGGAGAACAAGATGCGATATTGTTTGAGCACACTTTTTGTTTTAATATATAAACCAGATGCCGCGTTCGCTGATTTGCACTTCGTGATTTTCCGTTTCCACTTTTTTTACGTCACAATCCGTTTTCGTATATATTAAGCTGTATTCACTCCTTCGTGAATATTTTTGTGATTTCTAAAACTGCTGTTTGTTCCGGACTGTTCCGGGCCGAATGAAGGCGTGTCTTACTTTAGAGCAATAAAATAATCACAATAGATTTGAAACTCTAACGCTCGGTGTCTGATACAACTTACAGCCAAAAATCAAGATTTAGGAAGCTCATTTGTTTTCAAGTAAAAGGAGATCTCCATTTAGAAAATAAATGACATGCTAAACTCTAGATTAAAACTTGAAAGTCGTATTAGAAACTGAGCATGAGTGTTTTTAAACGGTTTTATTTAGCTTGACCCCGTATATTTGTTTGATTGTTTGTCTGTTACTATCTTTGTTTCAAATCTTGCGACAGCTTTTTCAACTACTTCTACTTAACCGATTCTTATGAAACTTTGCACACACATTGAGTTCTCGTGACAATACAATATTATGCCAAGGCCGTGAGGTGGGTCGTTTATTAGGACTAAAGTGCGATCCTTGAGGTCCACACGACGAACTTCCCAGTTTGATAAATATTTAATAATAATAATTAAATTAGATATTACACAGAAAAGTAATCATTTTAATGATTAAAACATAATTATTATTTATTTTTAACAATAATTAAAAAAAAAAAACGGCTGAACCGATATTTATAAAATTTATGTCGGATCAAAATGACGCTAACACGCCTCGATTGACACCCTTACGAAGTCGATATAATTTTTTATTCGCGAGATATTGTGTAAAATCTACTTTTTGGAGTCTATTTGGTTGAGAAAAAAGAACGGCTGAACCGATTTTAAAAAAATTTCTTTCAGATCATATTTACGTTTATACGCGTCGATTGGCACCCTAACGTAGTCGATATCATTTTTCATTCTCGAGATTTCGTCTTAGAAAGAAATGGACACATACGTACGTACACACACACACACACAGACAGACATCTTTTCAAAATAGTGTAGTGACCTTGAAACATAAAAATTTGTTTAAAATTTTGATTTCGATTTTCGGACCCATTACAATAACTTCCAATGGGAAGTTAATAATTTCAACTTGGTAACGAGGGCTGATGATGGAATCAGGAGGTGGACAGTTGAAAGGATGAGGAGTTTGCATAATGATACGGGCCAGAAATCAAACTAAAAAGTAGAAAATAAAAATAGGTAAAAAAACTTTTAAGTTAAACGGTTTTATTTTATTTGCCTATTTTTTTTAATTGAGTGTGTTCACATCGAAGGTTCTATCCCTTGTTAAGCGAATCATTAAAACGTTACATTCTGTATTATATTTAGCGACCGGTTTCTTGTTCAAATTTACCCGAATCTAAGTAAGAAACTAGACAATTCGAACACATCCCGGTAGATTCGCGTTGAGTTGAACGAACGCTTGCCGCTTAAAGCTCTCCACTTTACAAGAAAATGTTTACATTGGCAGTTACTTGTTATGTATGATTGATGACAATATATCTCTTTCTTTTTTTGCTTGTTACAATTTCTTCTGACATTTTAATACACTCACTCTCTCATTTCCCCCTTTCTCTCGATAGAGCGAGCCGTCTCTCACTTTTTACAAAGCTCGAGATACGGTTCGCTCAGTTTTCGAAAGCACTATCCTTAAAAGCCAACGCCACAAGAAAAACTCATCTATTGTACCTTTTAATGTATCCTCGGCATTGTTGAATGGGGTATAAAATTATCTTTTATTTTCGCCCATCAAAAAAATTACATCAACTGAAAACATTATATCTACTTGGTTTCATATTTTAGCTACTGGATTAAAACTATAGACAATAGAGCATTTAACCATCAACTAAATTTATGTAATTTTAAGGTTATTTCCTGTTAATTGGTAGAACATTTCTATGACTCTTGACTATAATATTACAAATGGGAAATTTCATTACTATTCACCCATAATTATTAGCTCTCGCATGTCAGAAGGTTCAAAGTTTAAAATTAGCTCTCGCATGTGAGAAGGTTCAAAATTTACAATTAGCTCTCGCATGTAAGAAGGTTCAAAGTTTAAAATTAGCTCTCGCATGAAGTGGAAAATACGTTTACAGTTGCTTTTATATAAGAAACAAAAGGAACATTTAGATTTTAGACGTATCACTGTGGAAGTAGGTAATTGATAATTCAGCCAGCGCCAATTGGAAGTTTAGGGTTTGAGTCCCGACGGTGACGGGTTAAATAAATACAATTTTTCTGATATTGCATTGTAACGTGACGTCATTGGATGTCTCCTTTATATAAAAATAATTCTATTTTTCAGTTTTCTCTAAAGTTTTGTGGATGTTTAATACGTCCCTCTAACCCTCTATATTTCTAAATTCCAACAGAGAGAAAACTATTTTTAGCATTTCTAGCTCTCTCTCTTTTTGATGCAGAGCGGACCAATTGCAGGTTATTATAAAATGCAGTCTCTTATGAACGGATCTATTCTAGTTAAAACTATTTTAGTCTTTTTTAGTGTGGCCAGATTTTTAAATTTGTTAGCCAAACATTCGATTATAATATAGGTTTTTATTACAAGCTTTTGTTTAACTTCACTTGTATGTATGTATGTCCTGGAATTTTGTAATCAATATATTTCACCCACTTCCACTGAAGCTATCGGGCTGAAATTTGGCACACACGTTTGGTTCTTGTGACAATGCACGATTACTAAAATGCCGCCATTTTTAATCCAAAATGGCGGACGTTACAAACTTGCGATTTATAATTTCCATAGTAACCCCTATGATATGGGTATCAAATGAAAGAGCTTGATGAGCGAACATTTTGGGGGCAATTTAAGGGCATGCTGGGTGTCGAAGGGGGATAAAATTTTGAAAGACAAATAAACAAAATAAATCTTAGTAAAAAAAAACTTTTTAGAGACAAGCTTTTAAATGCACTAAAAAGGAAAAAATAATTTTTAATAATTTAGGTTCATAATTAGGAAGTTTCCATTGAACGAAAATACTAATTATGATACTGTCACATCATTAGAATAAAGATAACTTCTGAAAGAATTATTTTGATATCTTTAATTTCAACGGAGATATTCAATTTCTTGTACGTGGGGTCGCAAACGAAACTGATTTTTGATTATGACGTCACGCGGTACAAGTTTGCTGTTTTTTAGCTTTGTGAGTAATTAGAACCTAAGTTACTTAGTAACTATTTTGTTGTAATACAGACTTTTCTATTTATATTAAATTAAAATTAACTGTCAAAAATTTAAATATGTCAATATTTTCCGTCATCAACTGGTTTGTTTTTAGTGTTTCCATAACAATTTACGAGTTTATAGAAAGAAATTTATCGGAAGTTACCATGTTAAATTACCACACATACAAACTGAAAATAATTATTAAAAATATCGTGCCGCGTGACGTCACCCGGACTGAAAACGGAATTTCTTGGAGAATTGTCAATTCAAACTTTGAAGTAGCATAACTTTGTTGTTTTTAAAGATATTTCAAAAATTCTTCCGTCATTAATTTTATAATTTTTAGAACTATGATTTAGACCAAAAAAATAAAAAAGGGACACTTCCTAATTATAAAAACGTGGGTCGTGAACTCTATGATAGTTTATTATAGTCACGACCTACGCTTTTATAATTATGTACCTAAATTATTAAAAATTATTTTTTCCTTTTTAGTGCATTTAAATAAAAGCTTGTATCTAAAAAGTTTTTTTTTACTAATATTTATTATCATTTCGTCGCCTTCAAAGAAATACCCGAAAAATAATTGTTACACAAATTGTCGGAATTAATTGTGTAATTTAATGTTGTTATAGTTTCAAAATATTTCTAATTTTGGCTAAGTTGAGAAAGACGTTTGCAAATTTTGGAAACAAATAAAATCATAACTGGATTGTGCGTTATATTCCTTAAGAAATTGAACCGTCTATACTTTACAACTAAAGATCGATATGTTGTATGTTTTCGCATTGACAATATAATTAATTTTCTTTGTATTGACGTTTTAAAAACATGTTTCCGTTGAAATGTTTTTTTTTTTTTTAAATCCGCTTATTTTATTTCAATGCTAGATCGAGTTACATTTTTATTTGAAAAAATGTTTCTGTAGGAGTACATGGCTAATGTTGGCGTGGGTCAAAATTATATTCTGGAAAATGCTTTAAAAACAATTTGTATGTGTTTATTTTTAAATTAAATAAAAATAGCCGAGATCGCTATACAGGTTTTTTACTGTATTTTTATTAACCCTGAAACTTATTTGGAAGATCTTTTGGGTTATATCCATCGAGTTACAAAGTCAATTACTCTAAATATCAGAAAAAGGTTAACGTTTTGATGGATCATTTTACTGGAATAGTTAAATCGGTCGCACTGTACGTACATAGAAGCGCTTGCGCAGACAACACTTCGCAGATAAAGCATTTGTGCCTTACTAATAATCGCTAAAGATTTATCACTCTTAATTTCTTCACATATGTTTTCGAGTGATTTCTCCGATGTTCAGACTTCGCCGTTTGCTCTGTCATTTAACAATTTTTCATTTCGACTGAAGATTTTTTTTATTAAAACGGCCATTTTGTATTACGTGTCTTTTTTACTGATGTAAAATGGTGCAGTTCGTTTGCATCATTTACTTGAACAGTTGCTATTAGTTTCATTTCAAATATTTTTTAGTCTTGTTTTGTTTTTGAATATTTGAAAATTGGTCAAATACAGTGAAACTTACATTAAAAATATTAGAAACTTTGTATTATACATTCATGCGAAATGATATGAAATACGTGACATCGAAAAACAAAAAAATAAAAATAATACATATAACATATACAAATAAAAGCTATCGGAATGTGCTACATCAGAGACCAATCGTTGGACAATTGAAAACAATTGACTAAATAATCATGCATTTGTTAAACCAAAAAAAAAACAACTTTTTTATGGTTATGTCTGCGCCATTTTGTAAGCACTTAACATAAGTATTGATTCGTGAAAACAAATTTAGAACGAAAAATATGGATCAGTTTATTTTTCATGAACTGATTACGTCATAAAAAATCGATTAGTCCTAGATTTAATATTTGAAATCATGGTCTCCGATGAAAATACAGTGGAGAACAAAAACATAACAAGAGTGACGGATGATGATTATATAGTGTGTTCGGCGATACAATGGGTTGTGAGTGAAGTGAGAATAGAATAGGTTGAATAGAGGTACCACAACACTTACGTATATAACCTAATTACCAGTTCGCTATGAACGGTGGGCAGGGCGGACAGGCTTGGCGCCGGAGGCAGATCGGGTGGACCCGGCAGTAAAACGGGTGGCGGCAGCGGTGCCTTCAGTACGCTCAGGTCGCCGATAGACGGCGGGTCCGGTGGTGGCGGTAGATCCATTGGCGACATCACTGGACCCACTGATCCTCCGTGACCTGAGGAGTTCAGAATAAATGTGTCACTTGTAGATAGATTGTGGATTATAGACACTCAACAGCTAAGGTCATCAGCGTCTGTTTTGTCACTTGTGAGTCGAAACTCGAGGCCAAAAATGCCACGGCGTTGAATTCTTAAAAGTAAAATGTGTATGCGTTATTTATAGATATAATTTCCAGAAAAAAGAGATACATATTAGAATGTTTTGATAAATCCATTTTAAGTTTAGATTGACAATGTAAGAATTATATCGAAAAATTAAAAAAAATCAGTGAGGCCATTTAAAAGCCCCCTAATAGAACACAATTTTTTAAATTTAGTTTTTTGCATAAACAAATCAAAATTCTAAAATGAATTACATATAAATAATAATGAAACGAATAATTTTATGTAGAATTATTTCCCGAGTAGAAAATGATCAGAAGCAGGGGGGTCTTGTCTTACGGGAGAAAACGATTGTCTTATGAGCGCCTTTATTGAATTATTTGTGTCATTTTATGGAACTAAAAACATAAACAAAATAAAGTACTAAACCTTGGTATTTATAGGTAATATCCATTCCTGGCACCTAGTGGCAAAAATGATAAGATAAAATGATGCGCCAACAACATTTTTTTAATATAAGTAATTATTATAGGAATGGTCAAAATTTTTAAAATAAAATACAGTTATATATAATATCACAGATGACCATACTGAATTCAGCAGTAACACTAGCAACACTGGATCATATAATATTCTGTCTCTACTATTCATGTGTGCCGTAGTGTAGGTATATATCCCGCAACTAAAGCGACATATACATTTTAATAGAATTGAGATTGTTTTAAGTGTGTAGGATCAGAACCACTTTTATGTTTTGAATCAACTATAACTCACACATACTTATTTCAAGCTTTTGAATTCTGCTAACAGATGCGACGGTCAACTCTGGCCTTCAAAAAGTGGGTCGCTCGTTAGTACAGCCACAACATAGGATATCTGCATTATATGTCATTTGTGTCAGAAGTCAGTAATTGCACGTCGTCCTTAAAAAAAAAATATTGAAGAATGGAGGAAAACTTAAAACTCTAACGAGAAAAACAATTACATCTAGTTTAAAAGTCTTTCGTAGATTCTCGTTTACATTCGGATTGATACGTAGCGTGGCGCGTTTTCATTGGACGAGATCGACGTTTCTCTAACTCATCTGCTAGTGGTTAAAGAAAGAAACGATTAACAATGCTATACCCGGCTAGGGAATGCAATCTCGAGCCGAGATTGGCAATTCGAGATCTCGCGAGATCAGTCTGGGTTCGAAATTAGCAATTCGAGATCTCGCGAGATTGTCTGGCGAGATCTCGATAAAACTCGACAATATCGAGATTTCGCCTACTTTTAAAAAGAATGTATTATTTTGTATCTAAAATACTTAAACTTAATGAAAACTTACTTGGGACAGTGTGACTGTGTCACTGTGTGCGTGTGTGATTTATTGCGTAGTGCACTGTGCAGTTGATTATCATTCGTTACTTTCCTTAAATAAACGTTGATTTTTTTTGTTCCAAGATTCAATTAAAGTTTTGTTTTATTTTCAAAATATTTAACGGCAATATCCTAACTCACACAGCACACTGTAAGTCAATTAATTATTTTAGAAATAACATTTTAGGAGTTATGAAGCATAGGGTAAGTTACTATTAGTAACTTTCACGAACATTTGGTTTGAATTGTTCTTAGACATATTCAGTATTCACTTAACTTTGAAATTTGTTTGCCATCTAATGCTTGTTATAAGTTAAATAACTGTCCATTTTACTCAAGAAAACAATAATTAAAACAATATATGCAGAGAAACAAACAGAAACAATTAGCGCGACTGTCAAAAACTATTACGTATAAGTTTTTTTTCAAGCGCGTTCGTTCTTGAAATCTCGTTCGAGATCTCGACCATATCGGGTCGAGATCTCGAACGAGATTTTAAAAACGAGATTGCCTGCCCACGAGATTAAATCTCGAAACATGGCTCGAGATCTCGCGAGATCGAGATTGCATTCCCTATACCCGGCTGGTAAGATTTCAAAGGGAGAATGTTTGGTTTGGCAACACTGACTGCAGAAATCCGGGCGTATATGTCCTATAGAGGTATTGTGTCACTTCGTATAGTGGCGGCCGTAGCTCCGGTTCAACGCTACGTTGTAAGTCCTGTTTAACATAAACTCCGTATAGCAGCATAGCTACGTCACAATGTACATACACTGTACTATATAATATAAAGTTCTCATATGTATGTTAATAGAAATCGTTTTCACGGCACACTGAGATCCCGGCCCGCGCTTTTCAATGTATCTATACGTGGCTCGTAACAACTGAAAGACAACAAAAGCTTGCGCGTCGACCGGAGCCCGTGGCACGCTTAGATGTGCCAGAGATGATTACGAAATGATTCGATGGCCTTGTATCAATACTTTTTTTTGTAAGGAGCCTACAGCGAACTTGACAAACATTGCGTATTGTGGCAAGCATTTCTATATAGCTTGCTTGAAGGCTTGCGTAAATAATTTACGCTTATCAAAGCGTGTTTGATACTTGCGCAAGTTTGCTTGAAGTTAACTAATATTAGTCTCATACTTGCATCCATGATGAACGCGTTAGAAACAACGATTTTTTGAATTATATAAACAGTCATATTAAAATGGCTACTTCAGAAGGTTGTTTAAACAATAGTTTCCTCTAAATTATTTTTTTTTGTTTCTTTTTTTAGGGTTCTGTACCTTCGTATGGAACACAAGCGGTATTTGCTTTACATTACACAAAAAAAAACTGTAGGGTGACCTGTTCAACAGTTAACCATATAAAATTCAAACCACCATACCTCATAATTGTTCATTAAAAACATGTTTTCTTCTATTCTGGTCAAAAGGTAGGTTCATTAGCTACATATTGGCATTGAAGGACTGTTCGTTTTCCTAACGATTTTAGAGAAAAAAATGTTTTTAAAAAAATGACAATTGGTTAACTGTGTCCACACTATAGTACACTATTAACCGGGGGGTATGCAACAGTTAACCATGGGGTACACAATTAATCACTAAATATGATAAATTATTTATTTTGAAATAATAACACCATATGTTATTAAATTAACTTTTTAATTGTTATTAAAGATTATTTTGTCAAAATTAACACAAAATATATGTTTTCCTTATAATAATTACGAACAAATTAACTTGTTTATAACATATTATCAATCAGACTTCTCGATTTGAAACATAATTGTAATAAATAATGCTTTTAAATCCAAGCATTATTTTTTATAATTATGTAACTATTATTAGGTTTTGTACTTCTCAGATATAATATTTGAAACATTTTCATGCTTAACAGCACATGTAACCATGCTTAACTGTGTATTAACTGAATTTTGTTAATTGTAGACCACCCTGCTCCCAAAGCCGTTGAGCTAACCTCACTTTTAAATAAGCGTCACTACACACATAATACCTATACCAAATAAAACATGTTTAATCAGTCTACACAGCCGACAAATAATGATTATTGTAAAATCAAACCAAATGAAGTTAAGAGAAAAAGTATTTTTTCAACTTTTTTCATTAAAAAACACAAAATTTGATGTCACACAACTGACGCCCGCGCTAGCTCGCTGCAAACTGGGGAGAGGGGAGCGGGGCCGTTTTGACATGTAAATCGCGCGGTTGCACGAAATAGTGACGTCACGTGTGCCAAGTATGGGCATGGTTAATTGTGTACGAGTGGTTAACTGTTGGACAGGTCACCCTACTGTTAAATCGATACGAATTGGTCTGAAAGTGTAAAAACACAGTTGAATTAATCCTTAATTAATTACACTCGTCCTTCAGTTTGCTGTCACAAATACAATTACGTAATTCAAGCAGCGCGCTGTAGATTATTGTGTGGTTAGATGACGTGTCAAGGGTAGGTTGGGTTTATAGTATGTAGTGGTTGGCTAACCTGCAAGTGGTGCCAACTGAGCGAGACCGGTGAGTATCCAGTCGCCGCAGTGCATACAACAGCCGCAACAGATGTCGAGTACGGCCTGCCGCAGCGGTCTGTGAAGAGCTAAGAACAGTGTTGGATTGACGAACGCGTGGAAATATGATATGTGAAGAGTTATCTTGAAACAAAAGAGAAAAACAAGATTATTAACGTCGCTGTCGGCAAAAATGAAACCATTTAATTACTTACCTCGTAACCCAGTTGGTTTCCTATTAGCGGATGGTGTACTAATGTTACGAAAAACAGTGGTCCCCAAAATAACACGTAAGCTGCTGTAATAATTAAAAACATTTTGACGCGTTGAACGCCTTCTTCTTCCATTCTTCTAAGATAATTTCGCATTCTTCGATGTTCTTCCAATGCGCCATTCGCCTGCAAAAGACGTCGATATTTTCAAACGAATCAAGTCAAAATATTATAGCGTCAAAAAACAATGTGGAAATCTAAAATATAAGTGTTCGTTGTAAGAGTCACCTATTGTATCTAACCCTACCCATCTCGACCGTCCTTCTTCCTGGCCATCTTGTTTGTCTATTACCCGCTGAGCATGGCTCGAGGCTAATCCATGACCCCTATCCTAACATCCCTACGTTTTGTCCCTCTTGTGTCCCTGTCATTTATGTTGTGTTTTATCGCGTCGCTTATATGGTTTTTAATTATCAAACTTTTAAACCCGCACTGGCTAATTGCTGGTCAAAGCAAAGGCCATTCCGTTAAAAAAAAGTCAAAATATGAAATGACAATCAATGACTCACCCTGATCGGATCAGGTCCATTCCCTATCGTGTTCGGGTCCATTGGTCCTCCAGGCGAAGCATTTTGCATCATCCCACCGCCACCACCTGTAACGCTTACCAACGTTGTAACCAAACCTGCGACTCGTACGGCCTCCACGTTTGCTTTGGTCAAATCGCGGTGCAATTTTCGGAGATGGAACAAAGTGAGGACCACGCAGATCAGGTTGATGAGTATCCAAAGAACGTTGAGAACGTAGTGCCTGAACGGACCATGGACCAGAGGACAGCTGGGCGCGTTGTGAGCCGTTTCGGCGTTGGCGGCCAGTGCTCCGGATAGAAATGTCGGGCCGAGGTTTATCGTTATTGAGGCGAACCATATCATGAAGGTACCGAATAAGACGCACTGCAAAGATTACGGAAGATTATTGTTTTCTTGGGAAGATCTGTCAATTGCTTGAGAGTTAATTTGTTGTTCAATCAGCGGTGAACAGGATTCGTCAGTAAAAAGAGTATTGCGGTGTAGATTACAGAAGTAGGCGGTTCTAATTTGAGCGCGGTATTTAAAGTGGGAGTCGATTGGCGTTCAAAAATGTATGGGGTTTAACGGAATATTCATTACTATTCGCTTAAAACACATTTCTTACCAAAACAATGGCTGTTTCATAAAAATAATTAATAAATCCCGTCATTATTGGCTGCAAAACTTTATTTCGTGTGAAATAATTTTTTATTTGAAATAAAATTTATGAAAAAAACTTGATTCAGCCAGTGACGTTTATTCTAACCTAACTTAACCTCGTTGACGTTTGTCGAGGTATATTTTAAGCAATTATAATTAGAAATTGATTTTGTGTTCTTTCCATCTGAAGTTGAAAAAGTGTTCTGAAGTCGTTTGAGCTGATCTAGATCAAGGGAGGGTAAGCTAAAGGGATAAAAAAAATGTTTTCATCAATTAGGTATTGGATATCTAGGTATTATTTTAGCTTTTTCCTCAGTCGGAAATTTAAACTTTTTGCAGTCATAATTTTCATTATAACTGTGTCCAGGTACAAGACACCATCCCATAAAAAATTGCTTTAATTATTAACGACGATACGTTTAAAAAAACGAGGTTATGTCTGCAGAATGAATGAAATTTGACAGTTGTGTCGTGTCAATGGGTGAAGGGAAAGGGAAAGAGTGTTTCAAATCACAACGTACGTTTAACGCAGATTCTAGTTAGAAGGAGACAGTTGCGACTCCGCCACGTCTTCCTTTCCTAATCTATTGAATGAAATTCATTGATTGGATATAAACAAAGTTTTAATTAGGAGATATGTTGGCTCTCTTTTAAATTTAGAAGGACGATGGGATCATTCCTCATCTTTGAAGGAAGGTTTATTATTTCAATGCTGAATAATCGGGGCAATTGCAATATTGTGAATTTTACCTGTGGACTGTCCATTAACAGTGGTCCAGTCAAGTCGTTCTCGTCATCTTCATCTTCGGGGAATACCGGAGAATCGTTCAATACAGTCGTCAACATGTTGACAGTTGAAACTGTGACCAGAAGTAAAAAAGCAGTTTCGACCAATGAGCATTTATTAACCGGTTGACATTTGAAGATCGACACGCCGAGAGGTAGCAGTATTGCGGCTCGTGCGCAGTCTACCATCGCTTGATGAAATAAGAGACCTTGAGACCATCTGAAACAAATGATGACAGATTTAACTATTTGTCGACGTTATATCAGCACAAATAAATGGGACATGTCAGTGATTTCGTTTCTTGTGGGGTTTTGGGTATTTTATATATGATTCCTAAAGGGAAGAACGTTTCAGAATTTTTGTGTTTTTGTTGATATCGGAATTACTCAAAAACGGTTGAATCGATTTTATGAAATAGTTTTTGACAAAACCGACATTTACTCGAACGAACCTGCGAACGAAATCGGCATTCACCTGAGAGTAAAAATCTCGGATAAATAGAAAATAAAAATTAATGACTTAACGTTTCCGGACCTATGTTTGTAATGTCTTCCTTATTTTTTACGAAATTTCTACTTTTTAAAAGAAACTTTGACTTTATCCAGGTGTGCAAGCTTTCACGGCCGGCATTGTTCCAAGTCTTCATGGTTTCCGGGCTTGTAGGCCGTGGTCCGGTGGTATTTCTACCTGACGTTTCGCCTACAACTACGGTAGAAATTCTCAAAGGCGATGTGGCAGCGGTCGAGGTGTCCTCCTTGCCCGGAAACCATGAAGACTTGGAACTTTAACTTTAGTTTGTGTGTATACATGTGTCTCATAAATTTTGTAAAATTCGCAGGCTCTAATCCGAAAACTATACTCTATCCCATGCACCGATATAGCAATAAAACGGTTCTGTGACGTTTCGCCTTCGTCGTTTCGCCCCCACTGTTTGGACTCCGCCGTTTCACCCCAGGACGTTTCGCCCCCAAACCGTTACGCTCCCAACCGTTTCGCCCCCGATGTTAAATACTGAAAAGAAACGACAAAGCTAGATATTTTTTGTAAAAATTATATTTATTGAGTGATACATTTTACAAATTACTCGTATTTCAAAACTCAAAATTAAGAGCCATTCCTAACAAATAATCATTAGTAACTTTCCACAATATTTTTTATTCTTGTTGCAATAACACGATATTTTTTGTTTACTTTTTGTCTAACAACTAATAATAGTTGTGAAATTTCATACCTGTGTAGAGATTGTTGTTTTCTTAAACTATTTAGGCCAAATACAAAGGGATTTTACCTCGAAATCAAAAAGATAATTTATTGTCGTCAAAAGCTAGATCGATATACTTTGAGACACACTTTACCTGGAACTGATAATTCCACAATGGGCATAATTAGCCTAATCCTTATTCCTTCGTAGTAATTATTTAATAGTTTTGTCTTTAAGAACAGTAACTACCGGGGGCAGTATAGCCTAGTGGTTGGCATGCTTGGCGCCGCAACCTCTAGACTGGACTGCCGGGGGTTCGAATCCCGCCTGCGCTCATGGATGTTTTGTGATGTTATTTAGTTTTAGGTTAGTTGTTATTTAGTGTATAGTTGAAAGACGCTAATGACCTTAGATGTCGACGCGTCTATAATCTACAATAAAGAAATAACAGTAACTACCGCACATATTTTCAGAATAATAAAAATAATAAAACTTGGGGCGAAACGGCCGGGGCAAAACGGTGGGGGCGAAACGTCCCCATCCCCAATAAAACTGCTTGATCAGGGTCTGATTGGTCGCTTGAACAACTGCAGTCAGATACTTTAACTGTTGTTGAGAAAGACTATAAGTATAGTAAAAGTATCAAAATTGTATTTTCAATTTATAAGAATAATGAATTTAAAATACGGATTGGTACTTGGCTCAGATAATCGTGTCAGTCGGTGGTCTTCGTGTATATTTTCAGTAGACGTTTTGTCGAATCTTAACGGGTGAACGCACCTTGTCTATAATCCATTGATATATTTGCCCTCAGATACAAGGAGTGATATTTGTCCAACAATAAATCTTTGTTAAAATTTTTCGATTTTATCTTCTTTGTCGTTAAAAAGCAACAGAGGAGCTCCGAACCGTCTGAACGGCTTGTCACAGTCTAAGTTTCGCGAGTCGTTGCGTTCGACGACGGTGTAGCGGTTAGACTGTGCTTAGTTAGGGCTGAACTGGAAGGTTTTACGGCAGCGGAGAGCAAATAAGTCGGTCATAAATGTGCTCGTAAACTTTGACGTACAGCAGAATGTATATTCTCTTTCTCTCTTAAACAAATGTTTTGTTTCAACGGTAAAGAAATTATGTGCAGTCGACCAATAAAAGTATTCGATACGATTGAGTTGGAACGAAAACAAAGGATCCGTTCAAGTTTATTTAAGGCAACCAACCGCTAGGATTATTAATTAGGTCTAGCATCAGTTAATATTTTCAATTTTTGAAGTGAAAACTTCCTTAAGGTACGTGCAGTCAGGGGCGGACTAAGGCCTAGGCAACCTAGGCACGTGCCTAGGGCCCGTAATTTTTGGGGCCCGAAAATTAGGTTTTTAATTTTTATAATTAATTTTTATTTTTAATTAACAGAAAAACGTGATATTCATAATTATTGCTGAAACGTATCCAAATTATGCCGAATCGTTGATTGATAAAGTCTACAACTTGTAGACTTTATGTATACTTTTATGTGTCATGACTAAAAAATAGGCCCGGAATGTTGCCTAGGGCCCGCTTTAGCCTTAGTCCGCCACTGCGTGCAGTATGGAGCTGGGATTCTAGATGGTAGCGTAAATCATAGCAGGGCTTGCTTAAATTAATGCATTGTTATATATGCGAGCGTACACAACGAAGCAGTGAGTGTAGCAGGTATAAGCGCTGTTACAAGAGCTGATAGATCCAAGAATGTATCTCACCTTTCTTTCAGCGCGCTGTCTACTACAATCAACGTGTGACAACAGCTGTCAAATGGCCGTTACAAGTTTCGCAATGGATGTGACTAGTTTAATAAGTGAAATTTTGCCAGTTTTTAGTTAATTTGTTTTGAGTTTTTTCTAAGACGTATTTAAAAGTGTTAGGTTCCATATGTAAATATTCAAAAAACCGGTTTGGGTTAAATTTTAATTCTTGGTATAAATAATGAAATTCGCCATGTTTAGATCGTTTTCTAAAGTGTGGATAGCTCCTACCCAAATTTGTATTTAAAATATACCACTTTGTAGCAGAAACATTTCAAACGCGATTTAAGCTTGTATCAATGTATCAAAGCTTCGTTGTGCAAACCTATAAGTGCTTATAATTTCAGCCACCATCTACCATACATGCTACCATCTAGAATCCCAGCTGCGTACTGCACGTACCTTTAGACGTGCTTTGCCTGTGCTGTTAACAACAGTGATGTGAAACGCACCCGACGGTGACAATCATGGCAACTCGGCTCAAACACGAACACGTATTTGCAATATGCTGGTGTAATAGTGTGTAGTTCATAAGTGTGCTAATAGATGACACTATAAACTTAATACGAGTAAAAAGTCATTTGTAGTTCACAAGTGCGCTAACAGATGACACTAAAACTTAATATTATCTTTAAGGCATTATATTTATTAAATTTAATTGTATAGGCCAATTTTAATATATTTATGATTAAACTGTGTAATTAAAAATTATATCTATACTTATATATTTTAAAATTAGAAAATCTGAAGTTTTCACTTCTGTCGTGTGGTCATAAGCACACACCCATTTTTTTTAATAATAAATTGAATCCAGTGGTTACTTTTATTTAAACATATTTTGATCTTTTATTAGACGCTTATTATTAAAACAACGGATTCTTACGTTTCCTTGCGTATTTATACTTGAGGTCGCATTGTATGCTCGAAAGCACATATTGATTTTTGAAAAAAAACTATAATATACATCATTATGACACTAGATGCAAGGACAGTATTCATACTGACAAGCACAGACTTAGTCTATTTAAAAAAAGTCCGAAATATATGTGCAGTGTTATTTACAATAAATTACCAGATACGATCAAAGATGCCAAAACGTTTACAAATTTTAAAAATAAATTAAAATATTTTTTATTAGAGAAATGTTTTTATAGTGTTGATGACTTTTTAACTTCTAAATTTTAATGTGTATTTTTATATTTTTTATGTGTATTTTTTTATATGTGACTTATTCCTAGACATCTGTCTGCTTATGGAAATAAAAATGAGTATTGAGTATCTCAGTTGTCGAGCGTCTATCTAATCTTAAACATTTGATTAACGTTTTTTTTTCTTTTTTTCAGGTAAGACGCATTCTATACTAATTATGGTAAGAGTATTTTTTGTTGTTTTTTTACTTTGCCGTGTTGCAAGCTATGAGAGACGTTTTTTCAACTTTGAAGTAGTATTAAGCGGCTCCTTTACCAGTAATACGCGACTTCGACGCAACTACGACGATAGCCATACGAGAGCGACTCAGACGACTATAAATTTCGCGTCAGCTTGTAGAAATTTGAAACGGCGTACAAAAACCTTGAAACAACTCATTTTCGCAGTGGCGTCGTAATCGCTTATAACTGATGAGAGATCTGATTTTACAAGTTCTCGATGGTGACCCTCACAATCCTGTGTTAGTAAATCGAACGAATCGAGTTTTATAACACTTTCTGGCGCAATAATTTGTTAGCTTTTATTGCCTCGTGTGTTAATCTTTATACAATTCATTCTGAGATTTAAAGCGGCCGTTTGCACTGTGGGGCGATGCACCGACTGCCTTTGCCCCCGTGCTTATTGTTGGTTTGGACATTAATCTACAAAATTCGACACGTGATTAGTTTTTAGACAAACTTATGTGTATGTAAAATTATACAGAGTGGCCCAATGAAAACAGTCAACCCAAGTTTTGGCCACTTAACATCAGTTTTGCGAAAAAAACTCGTACACGTCAATTTTAGAACCAAGGGGGACATCTAAATCGATTGGTATTATTTACGTAACTTCAATCCTGAGAGCAGGGTGAATTGCACCCCAAACATTTTTAATGGAAAGGGGTGTCAAACGATTCGCAGTTCGAAAGGACTCTCAATTCTTTTTACAACAGTCTTTTTGTTTTTCAAATCCGATCATTAATTGCGGAGAAAATGACATTTTAAATTGTATCAATAGTCTTAAACAATTGAACATAGCAAACAAAAGCAGGTCATCTGTCAATTAAAAATACAGACAATAACTCAAGGATCATTTTATTAAGTGCTCAAAATGACCACCTTCACCGTACAATAATAAAGATTATCCTCAAAACGTCGTCGTACGTTCTCCAACATTGCTGGAGTAATCTGACTATAAGATACTTGATACAAATTAAAATGTCATTTTCTCCGCAATTAATGATCGGATTTGAAAAACAAAAAGACTGTTGTAAAAAGAATTGAGAGGCCTTTCGAACTGCTCTCAGGGTTGAAGTTACGTTAATAATACCAATCGATTTAGATATCGCCCCTGGTTCTAAAATTGACGTGTGCGAGCTTTTTTCCCAAAACTGATGTTAAGTGACTGTTTTCATTGGGCCACTGTGTAGAAAAAAATAACACAGTGTTAAAACAAAAGATAAAATTAAACAAGAAAACAACATTTATATGTATACGGGAAAATTATTTCAAAAACCAAGTGTCAGTTGAAATAATCAGTTTCTAAAATTACTCGATTTTTATTTTTCGAAACGAAGCGTTCCACCGATTCATCACGTTATATCCCACATAATCAGATCGTGTAATCATTTCAAGCTAGAATGTACGCCGTTAGTCATCTGTCAGTGACGACGAGACACCGCCGGCGTAAAGTTGCTAGCTCTACCGCTAGGTGAACGCCAACTGAACTGATTCATCTTGTTATCTCTTTGCCCCGTCTCACTTATTCCCTCGGAGACGTTCTCTAAACCCAGGACTTGTTATTAGCATATATAGCGTCGGAGATGAACACGTATCATGTCCGGGAGTTGAGTTATGACTCTCTGTCGTTTTTGAACATTTTAGGCTATTAGAGCGACGTGTTAATTGAATCTATTCAATCCATTTTATAACCGTATATTTATCAAACTAAAGAATTAACCCTGGCAATTATTTCTCATAAATTGACGATCCTATAGCTCAGAGGTTCCCTAACTTAATTAGGCCCGTATTCACCAAACACTGTTAAAGATAGAATTTACTAACCTTAGAATAAATTTATTCCTTGGAATAAAATAAACTTTCTATTCACCAAGCAATTCATTCGATAGAATAGTAACTGCAGGTAAAAATTTACTATATACTATACGCCTTGCAGATTTTGTCAAATAAAGCACGTTTACCAAAGATCCGACCGATGGCGCATCTATCGAAAATGTAAAATGGTGAATATTGACATATTTTACTGACAAAAACCTTTACCTGTAAGATATGAAATTAATATTTACCTGAAAAGGTCGCCAGGCCATAAAGTAATTGCATTTCGTGCACACCCTATTTAACTAGGCGGATAAATATTTATACCCTTGAAATTGGACAGAATAGTTATTCTTACGATTTATACCTGCAGTAAACTTAACTATGTTTGGTAATTTGAATGACTATTTATTCCGTGTGATAGTTACCAGGGGAATAAATCACCGGAATAAATCACTAACTAGGCTGGGTGAATACGGGCCTTAATTAATTAATTGTAGATTATAGACGCGTCGACAACTCAGGTCATTAGCGTCGGTTCCCTAACTGTGCGTTGCAACGCCCTGGGGCGTCGCGGCGCTATCCTAGGGGAGTCGCAATTTCAAAACTTCAGTCCCGATTTGTGAAGTTATACTGAGAAAAGCTTGTTCTTCCTGTTCATTAATTGTATTGTTTGTAGTTTTTTATGTTTTCTAATTATTAGAATTAGAATCTAATAAATAATAATTAAGATTCTATAGGAATTCTTTTTCTTTGGAGTTTTCTTTGAATAATAAAGTAATTTTATTGTCTGCTAGAGCTACACACAGGTATCTTCTTTTAGAAGGGCGTCGCAAAAATTGCAACCTGTAAAGAAAAGATTGGGAACCTCTGCTATAGCTGATGGAGTCGATTTTAGTACAGTAGAACCCAATAAATGTAACTGGCGCCAATCAATACTTTTGTATCATCTGATATACCAAATTTTTAAAATGCAAGGGATATTTTGAAACCAACCGACAGGAATAGTAAGGGACAACAATATATTTTTTTTCAAATTTTTTTACTTATTCTTTGTACCTATAAGACAAATTTAAAAGCACTATAAAATTTACTTTTTTTACCCCAATCAATTACTTGGTTCCATGACATTTGATCCCAGCAATATACCACGACAAGTGATCCCAACCACATTTGATTCCAACGACAATTGATCCCACGACATCTGATCCCAAAACATTGTCTATAAACTAACAGAGCCTGATAAGTAATAAACAATATATAGACAATTTTTTGGGATCAAATGTCGTGGGATCAATTGTCGTTGGGATCAGTTGTCGTGGGATCACTTGTCTTGGTATAAAATTGCTGGGATCAATTAACGGCACACCCAATTACTTTATTATTTTTTTCAATAATACTTAAAATAAAAAAAATCGTAATTTGTGACCTTGGTCACAGAATTCATATTGTTATGTCTTTTTGAGTTAACATTAATACTCTACATTGTCGACCACAACATTGTTTTGTTTTGACAGTTCCTATGAGCTACGCTTTTGAAACAAACAAGTTAATCAAAATTATAATCTCGTTGTGATCAGACATATTTTAGACTCGTCTTGATTAAATCAAATATTGTTGTGTTTTATTTATTTATTATTAATTTTATATAAAGATCTACGATATTATTAAATATCGTCAAAAAGATCTTTATAATATTGTAACAAAACTGTTTTCTTACGTGGGTGGAATAAATTATTTATTTACAACAATTAAAAATGTCAACAACAATATACAATAATTCGTAACAATGACAAGTCAATTTCAACAGTCAACACTGTTTATATAATAATAACACGAACTGAAGCGCACTGAACTGTATTTATTTTAAATCGACACGGTCACAGGTAGTGTTGCCAGGTCCAGTTTGCCAAATTTCGGGACAGAAGGCTAAAAAAATCGGGATTTTGGTTCTGAAATCGGGACAACTAAAAAAAACAAGGTGTTCTTAAATCAACGTTAATTTTTGTTAGTATCTAAGTGGTGAAAATAATGTCTTTATAATATCATCAAAATAATGTCATCATATAATCTTTGGATCGTACGCGGCGGCAGAAAAGAACGGGAGAGCGCGATACGTCTATCGCGCTAATCGGGACATTCAGCGTCCCGATCAAGGCTGAATCGGGACGTGTCCACATACCCCTGAAAATCGGGACGTTCCGCGCAAATCGGGACACCTGGCAACACTAGTCACAGGACACTCGTTGTTCTTTCTCCGGTGACTGCTCTTCTTATATAGAGCTAGCAGCTTGACCCCCCACGCTCGCGCGCGTTCTAGAACATTCTTGTGTCTTCGATATAATGCCACGCCTGACCATTGTTACTTGTTCTGGATGCTTCGATTGTCGCCAGTGGCGTAACATCTGGGGTTTTGCTACAATATAATGTCGGTAATATAGAGACAACCGATTCCTATCACAACTCTACAATCTTTGGTAGGTAATAGCATGTAGGCAATAATAATAAAATCGTGTGTGATAATATTATTTTCCATGGTTGCAGCAAGCGTTAAACCGTCTTTCTATAGGTGCTAAATCCGTGCTTTATTCACTGAACTACTTATTTATTATAGGTACCATAGTGTGCATCACACAAAACGCAGTTCAAAGATTTATTTTTAACAGTTCGCCCATTTTATCTCTTTGCAATAATTCAAACAGCAGTCATGTAACATAAAAGATATCCTCTCCTTACATTATACATGGGTACCAACTGAATGGTAACCGACGTTGAAAATTATTGTGCTTAGTATGCAGTGTTGGTACGCCGTACATGTCGGCTTACAATCAAAACGATTTAACTTGGCAATCTGCATGTTCGCTTAAAACGAAACCTTTCATTTTCCGGTATGAGTTGTATCCCAAATCCTATTTTTTTAAATCGTTCGCAAAAAGATTCGGTTGCGATTAAAAACAGCTTATCGAGGCAAGTACAATCTTTCTCCCATCCTGCACTGTACTTACTTCGATAAGCTGTTTTTAATAGTATTGTGTTTGTGTTAATGACCCAATAATTTGGAAACTTATAGTATTCCAAACAAAATTTCAATTAATTTTTTCTGATACTTGCATGCAAATCAGTGATATGTCACGGAAGTGACGCGAAACTCTGCACTGTCAGGTATATTTTACCTAACTTGTCAAGCTGTCATTTTTAACTTCCCGCTAAGAAAATTGAAAGTTTTCAAAAATTGGGAAGTTATTGATTTCACTCCGATTTTCGAAAATCGAGTTTTCATCAGATCTCGACGTTTTGAAAGGGTTCCACTGAGCTTAGATTTCCTGAAAATTTGAACCGATTCGGCCTATTAGATTTTGAGAAATTCCAAAAAAAACGAAGAAAAAAAAGTTGTTAAAACGATGTTTTTTCAAAATAACTTCTAGAATATTGTACCGATTGATTTCATAATATAATCAGCTCTTCTCATCAGAAAACTGCGTCGAATGCCGCTAAGCGGATTAAAATCGGTTAATCCGTTCAAGAGATATCGTAGTCAACAGATTTCGAAAAAAGTGTTTTTTCAAAATAACTTCGAGATTTCTCAACCAATCGATTTTGTACCTCTTACAATATTTTTTGAGCTTAAAAAACTGTGTCGAATGCCGTTTTAAAGATCAAAATCGAACAACGCGTTCAAAAGTTATAGCTTTTCAAAAATTAAAATAGTGTTGTTATCAACAATTTTCAGATTTTTGAGCTCAAAGAGCTCAAAAATCTACTTTTGGGTATATTATCAAGTGAAGTGCTTCGAGCTCAAAGCGCTTGAAAATAGCGGGAAATTCCAGGGATGGCCTGCAGGGTCAACCGACTTACAGATTTTTTTTTGTTATGTATCCAGTTGTCAAAGTAGATATTCGAATTTGGGTGTTAACACATCTCTTGAGAGTACCGGGGACTTACTGTTTTTTTAATAAACACCTTGTAGATATAGTGATCTCAGTAAAAGCTGTCCGGTCTAAAGTCCTTATCGCCATCTGGAGATAGTAATATAAACTGTTTGTAAACTTTGATTACTGTTTGGTTTAACATATGTTCTGTTCTGATAACACAGCGAACTAGTTAACTAGTTCAGACATGTGTTATTGTTGTTTGTTTAACTATATAAGCATTTACAATCGACTCATTTCTAATGAATCGCCTTTGCACTCACGTTTTATAGATTGTTTTCTTATTAAAATTTTATTGTTACTTCCGTACTTTCATAGTTGTAAGTTACACAAAGTTTGAAAAAACTTATAAAATATTTCATTCAACACATGCACGCTTTTAGTGTTTTTTCGTATCTGTTTTGCGGACCTTAAATATCCGTTTATTGACTAGTGACCATTATGTAACGCTTTTCAATGCTATAATGGTTCATTATGTAAGTAATTACATAATGAACCATTTATATAACTAGTTACATAATGGTTCATTATGTAACTGTTTTTTTATTAATTCAATTAAAGTGTAAAACTATGCATGTGTTGAATAAAGTATATAGTGTGCAACGCGTGTGCTAAATCTTTATGCATCAGGTGCGATTTTTTCAACACTCGTATGCGCCAAGACTCGTGTGCGCTGGCCTACTATTTGTGCTGAAAACATCGCGCCTGACGTATAAAGATGTATTTAGCATACTAGTTACACAATATCGCGGGTATTCGCAGGAGATGTGTAAACATTCAGATTCGAAAACGATGACAGCTAGATATAACCTCAAATTTTTTTGACAAAGAAGGCTAAGAATAATACTGATAGTAGAGCGTTACGCCACATTTTATAATTTTTTGAAAACTTTAAACGCATACAACTTGTAAATCAGAAGAGATAAAGACGTTTTTTTGTACTCATTGGAATCAGCGTCTTTTAGAAAGTTCTAAAGTTCAATTTTCGACAAAAATCCGCGTTTTTAAACGGTTTTATTTAGCTTGACCCCATATATTTGTTTGTTTGTTACTATCTTTGTTTCAAATCTTGCGACAGCTTTTTCAACTACTTCTACTTAACCGATTCTTACGAAACTTTGCACACACATTGAGTTCCCGTGACAATACAATATTATGATAATTTCAACTTGGTAACGAGGGTCTGATGATTGAATCAGGAGGTCGACAGTGGAACTCTTCAACCGTTACTAGTAACCCCTTCCAGTTTGGGCTCATTTGGTTGGTTTTGACGAGTCCCATATGTTATACTTGGTGACGAGGGTCTGATGATGGAGGCAGAAGTTGGTATAATGATCAGGTTGGATGAGGAGTTTGCATAATGATACGGGCCAGAAATCAAACTAAAAACTAGAAAATCAAAATTGGTATAAAAAAACTTATAAGTTAAACCCGGTTTTATTTTAAATCATCAGCTGTACCAAAAACTAGAAAATAATTAGGTCACAAACCAAGGGGCACTTTGTTGCTGCGTCAGCGGAATAAGTAATAATCTGGGACTTTTAACAGATTAAAATAAAAACGTGGGGCGCATAAAAATCTGTGTAACGACTGTATAATTATTAAAAAAGAACGGCTTGTCTAGAAAAATGTGTTTTCAAGCCCACCAACAGAAATATTTCAAATGCGCCCCACGTTTTTATTTTAGTCTGTTAAAAGTCCCAGATTATTACTTATTTCGCTGACGCAGCGACATAAAGTGCCCCTTGGTTTATGTCCTAATTATTTTCTAGTTTTTGGTATAGCTGATGATTTAAAATAAAACCGTTTAACTTAAAAGTTTTTCTACCTATTTTGTTAAGGTGTAAAGACTTTTTATTTCACCCTATATAAAGCACGAATCAAATCACAAAAAAAAATTAGTTCTGTTTCAATTGTACGACCCACACACTTCATATGATGACTAACCGCGAGTTTCGGATGTTTAAAATGAACTGCGATTAATCAAAATCTAATTAAAAAAGTATTGCAAAGAGTAAATTACGCAACCGTGATGACACGACAGACAACGGGGGAAAAAAGAACATCTGATGAACGTTTTAAAACAAAAAAAAACCCGTGTCATTAGTGCTGCTTCGTCCGGACGGAGCAGGCGGTGACTGTTGGTCGTTGTGGTGGAGGTGGCGTTACGGTTGTGGTAGAAATGGCGGGTCGAACTTAGGCTTTAATTCGCTATGGCGTTGCGTTGCCACTTTTTTTTTTAGCTCGCGCACGGTCGATCACGTGTGTTGATTTCATTGAAGAGTAAAATTAGGTTTTTATGCATTTTTTATCTTCTAAGATAGTCAAACTGTCATTTCGTTTCAGTGATGCAAATCTTCACCGTTTTTTTTGTGTCATAAGTAAATTTTATCACTAATATATTTTGTAAGTAGCCTTTACCCGCGGCCTTGCTCGCATTATTGCTAGTTTAGACGGAAACTTTATCTTTCCCGATACAATTTTATATATTAAATTATAATTAGTGATGGGTAAAATCGCGTTATTCAATATTCGGATTCTTAGGTTATGAATGATTCTTATAATCTGATGTTTCATTCGAATTATATCAAACGATTCTTTTGAATTATGAGTTATGCATTTCGTATAGGTAGTAGTCGGACCTAAGACTTGTTCAGTAGCCATTCGCTGTTGCGTCGATGTCAAACAGTAGAGAGAGTGTAGTGTAAATAGATAGTATGACGTTTCATTAGAATTTCCATTCATAACAATCTCTTATCTCTATGTTTCCGAGTATTATAATTCAGATCGTATACAATTCAGATTGTAAGTCATTCAAGTTATATATAATTCGAATTATTTCCATAATCTGTTGTTACCGATTATTTAAAAAATCGGATTATCGATTATTTTTAATTCGAATTATTTCATCACTAATCATAATGTCTCTGTTAGGTCTGCATTTGTTTCGGCTTTCATCACTCATGAGTTCGTTTCCATTGGAAGATTCCAATTAGTAGTGTTGCCGTCTAGATCTAGACTTTCTAGACTCTTGTCTTGTCTTCTCTAGATTTTGAAGACAAGACTTGCAAAAGTCTTGTCTAGAAATTTTCAAGACAAGACAAGAATTGCTTTATTTAGATCAAGACTCTTGCCAAAACTCTAGACAATTTTCAAGAGTCTAGATAAACTAAGTAGTAGTATGTAAAGGTTTACTTTACCTACTACTACTAATTAGACTCTTGAAAATAATCTAGAGTCTTGATATTAGACAAGACAAGAGTTTGTTAATCTAGACTTAGACTTAGTGAAGTCTTGAAATTTCAAGACAAGACTTAGTGAAGTCTTGATATTTTAAGACAAGACTTAAGTGAAGTCTTGTCTTGATATTTCAAGACAGGACAAGACTTTGAAAGTCTTGTCTTGTCTTGTCTAGACGGCAACACTACCAATTAGTGTTAAGGCATTAGTTAGCGACTGTAAATTCGATTCTTGATCGAATTTTACCCAAGCCTGCTGCAGACACCGCTTGTGAACGCTGCGTACGCTGTTCTGAAGTCTGAACTTTGCACAGAGTGCTGTGTACAGTCGACGAGATTTATGTCAGGAAATGACACGTATTTGTCATTGCCCTGTCTCTTTCTAGCTTCCGTCTGTCTGCCGTTATAGGTGGAGAGAGACAGACATATACAGACGATGAGTCTGGTTAGTTTCGGCCACAATACATAAGTCTTATTCTGGAAATTTAGACCATCGTTTATAGCAAGTCTTTTTGAAATCCACGTACGAATGCCGTCATTGCTTTACCTTTTATTTCGGATTTAATTTTGAGGTCACCAATTACCCGGATTATATTATGGTCCTAGTGCCAATTTATATTTTTTTAATACTATAAAGATTTAAAATGGCGAGGTAATATTCTATTGATTTTATTTGTTAATGTGGATTATAGACGCGTCGACAACTCAGGTCATTAGCGTCTTAATTAGGTACATCAAATAACATATCTGCACTTAAAACTAAATGACATCACAAAACATCCATGAGTGAGATGGGATTCGAACCCACGATAGCTTTCTCCAATAAAATCATTACACCAAGCTTTCCTCAATATACTATGGATAAAAATGAGTGAAATACGATGAAATTTGATTTAGATAATCAGAACTAGGTTTTAATACAACGAGATTTGGATGTTGAATATTTTTTTCTGAATCAATACAATGCAATAGTTTAGTATTAAAAGTTGATGCAAGAAGGCTCAACAATAAATTGATAATCCACTTCTCGGATTAAAGCGCCTACGGTCTAGGTTCTAGGGCGTTTAGGTTATTAACTTATTCTCACGCCCTAACGAGCATTATTCGTATTACATTTTTATATTCTAATTTCAAACAGTAAAATTATATTTCTAGTGTGCTTGTTATAAATTTGAAAATATGTTTTTTTACCTTTTCGGTTAATTAGAGAAAACCCAGTACCTACCTAATCAAATATTTTTAATCATATTTTTAAACAATGGTTTAATAGTAATTTATGCAACTAGTGGCTTAAGTGACGGTTTGTGTATGACAGACGCGATTTTGCGATACGAGCCTAAGGTTATGTTGAATTTATACTAGAACACGTGTGATTACCGCACTCGCCTATAACCTTAAAGAATATTGTAAAATCGTGACTGTCAGATTCGTCACTTTAGCCACGCTTTACATACAATATTTTTTGCAACAACTTCTTCAAAAGATCAATTTTAAGCAAATAAAGCACAATTTGGAGAAATATTTTATTAGTGACATATATATCAAAGTAATATATAAAGTACTTTTTAACGCATTACGCACGTGTGTTATAAAGTAAAACAAAACAGTATTACTTTATAGAACGGAGTACGTTAAAATTTACTTTAAACACTACCGTTCGAATGCAGTAGAAGCTTCCATAAAGAATAACTTTTCAAACGGTACATGCAGCGATATAAAATTGTACATTTGATGCAAGTGTTGCAAAAAATAATAAAATTAAGAAAAATCGCAGGATAGTGGACAAAATATTTTATTTATTAAATTAAATGTACGACGTTTCGTTTATATATTTAAACTTTTTCAAGTACATAAAAATAACAATATTTATGAAAATTAATATTGTTATTTTTATTTATATTAATATTTTTATTAATATTAATTTTCATAAATATTGTTATTTTTATGTACTTGAAAAAGTTTAAATATATAAACGAAACGTTGTACATTTAATTTAATAAATAAAATATTTTGTCCACTGTCTTGCGATTTTTCTTAATTTTATTATAATCACGATGGACACGATTTCTAATATAAAGTTGCAAAAAATAATTTAAATAAAAAAGTTACTTTTTGTATTTATTGAAATTTTAAATTATTAATCGTAAAGTAATGCTTTTAATTAACAAGAGATTATTAGTCCTATCCGTAAATAAAATCACATATTAGTGAATAACACAATATATCAGACGACATAATATTATCGCCATGATATTTAATAGAAGGCGATAATATAAGAAAAATGTAAATGCCACTGTCGGGACTTGAACCCGAAACTCCCGATTACGCGTCAGGCAAGTTTCCATTTACTCCACAGTGCCAACAGTAGACAATTTTAATTGCTCTTATATATTCTCTTATACGATATATATAATATTTCCGTAACTACCTTACAGATCTGTATTTTGATTTAATGCTTTTAACCCTGAGAGTTTAAGGTAGTTGTCGTGCTATGGGCATAGTGTCAGTAAATTCTAAATTTTCGTATACTCATTAAGGATACTATAATACAAATAACATTAAAATTTGAAGTTGATTGACCATCTCTAACTCAAGATAAACTTAATTAAAGTTCGGATAATTAACAAGGAGAGCATAGGAAAGGTTGTGTTTTTGACAAGTTTTTTAACTTAAAAAAAAAGTAACAGTCAGAAATTTTCAAAAAACTAACTGTTCATTGATGTTTTTGTTCTGAGTTTAAAAAAGAAAATCCAAAAATATTGACCTTTTTATTGTTGAAATATAATAACGCAAAGTACAACAATTTATGAGAAAAGATTGACATTTTTATATAATCCAAGCGAACAAACTAAGTGAAATATGTGTAACTATGTGAACAACAGTTTAGGTACAATCTCTAACAAAATTTTTTTACATTTAACACTATACTTATTTATTGTTTTACAGCGTATTATGAACGAAACTTTTGGATGTTATTATGGCATGACAACTACCTTAAAAAAATGTTCCTATTAACGCTCGATAACAGTTGAAGGCGACAATATTAATAATATCGGCGTGCAATTGTTTAAGTGTTCGTTTGTTCGTGCTGGCGCATGCGAAAAGTTAAAGAACTCATTTGCATATAAATTGCAGTCGTAAAATTAGCGGAATCGTTGCACGTCTCTGCCGTCGTAGTCGTCGGGTGAACGGTTCCACAGCTTTATGCAAAATTTGCGGGACACCCCGTTGTTTTTACAGCACCTGGTTTTAATTAAAACGGACCGCGTTGTCGTGCAATCAACTCCTCGTCACTGACATTCTTTTCGCCGTATAATAATAGTTATTAAGATGTCTTTCTCCATAATATTAAATCCATATTCCGAAACTTTTTGCCAGCAGGTGGTAAAAATTAAATTCATTTCAGGCTCGACTTCAAAGTCCGAGAACAAGAAATGTGGCTTACATTATATTTATTATTATTATTACTATTATACTAGACCGAGAGCTGGTGACAATTTTTTGGTGTTATTTATTCAAGGCCTTATTTTTGTGACGATGTTGAGGGAGGCATATTAAAGTGCCCTGTGTAAGAGATTTTGCTAGATAGCGGTATGGGAGGGATGCAGACTGCCCCCAACATGTAACAAAAAAAATGATCACAATTATTATTGCTTCAAGGCTGAAATTGTTTGTATAGCTTGTCGGTGACCCAATAATGCCATTATAATATTTGCAGAATGATTGGTTAGTATTAAAGAGGTGACAGATCACGAAATTTATATATTAGTTCAAGTTTCAAATTTTAATATGTTGTTACGGCGACTGTTTTATGCATATATTTCAATTTGCAGAACAAAATGTCGGTATTAATCCCTTTCTTAGAGGGAAACTTGCTCGCCTAGGTGTTTATATCGTTCTGCAAGGGGGTTAATAACGACATTTTGTTCTGCAAATTGAAATACATATATACTTAAACAGTCGCCGTAACAACATATTAAAATTTGAACCTTGAACTAATAATATAAATTTCGTCGGGTACATGACACGTTTAGGGTGATCTGTCACTCCTTTAATACTAACCAATCGATCTGCGAATATTATAATGGCATTATTGGGTCACCGACAAGCTATACAAACAATTTCAGCCTTGAAGCAATAATAATTGTGATCATTTTTTTTGTTACATGTTGGGGGCGGTCTGCACTACCTATACCACTATCTAGCAAAATCCCTTACACCGGGCACTTTAATATGCCTCCCTCAACATCTTCACAAAAATAAGACCTTGAATAAATAACACAAAAAAAATGTCCTAGCTCTCGGTCTATACGTACCTACCAAAAATCTAACACTTTTTCCCGACGTACGTTTCGTTAACCATGTTAGCATTATTATAGGATATGATTCAAACTATTTTAATTATCTTCTGATGATGTTAACTCAATTAGCGAAACGTGCTTTGAAAATAAAATCTGAATATTCACAAATAAATTGGGTAATAGGGTCGTCCCGCGTATCAAAATTTGATAATTTTGAACTGTGTATGCTATTCCTCATACATAAACAAATAATATAAACCAACTTTTTTCTTATATCCTTCCTTGTAATCAAGAATTAAAAAAATGTGTTCATTTCAAACGGATGAGCTTAGCCGCCATAGAATGACGTCAAAGCCAGAGCAAAGAAGCCAGACATATTACGTTCACGCATAGATAAAGAGAGGTATGTCTATGGAAAGGGAGGAACACTTCCCCGTCAGTCGTAACTCGTGAAGAACCTAACCTAAGTTTTAACTGCCGGCCTGTCAACTGTGCTATATTAACTTTCTTTGTCTATATGGATCAGTGGGCGTGATTCAACTACAGCAGCCAATCAGAGAAGGCTATATGAATGACGTATTTTCGTGGCGGTATAACTCTATGTTTAAAATTACATTGAAAAATACGCACCTTTGGAAATTTTTCCCGAAAAATGCTCAAAGAAATTGTTTTAATATCAATTTGTAAAGTAGATTCCAACCAAAAAAAAAAAAACAAAACAATGTGGGCCCCATTTCCATAAATTTTTAGTGCATGCTAACACTTTTTAGTTATTTTAGAGAAACAAATTCGCGTTACAAATGAAATTCATTCATGAAATCACGTGTATAGCAAATCATAAATTGAAATTTGTTTGTTCGCAGTAGCCGTGATCGTTATAAACGAATTATACAGTTTATAAATTCTCATTGTAAACGTTGCGGTCAACAGTTACTGGAACAGTTGATACTATATATCTGTTTCGATTTTAATCCTAAATTAATTGTTGCACAATCACACAGTTTTACGTCCGTTCCGTGAGAGGCGCGCTTTTATTGCGAAAACGAAATAAATTCACCGAACCTTAATTAGTGAATCTGTCACCCAATTGCCTTTGTATATCTGTTTGCGTTGCTGTTTCGGATTTTCCTAAATTAATTTTTGTTGACAATATAATGTGTGCATAATTTATCAGGATTTTAAACTGACCTATATTTCCTTCGGTAAATATTAATAAGCTGTATGTCCACATTTCCTTGTCCAGTTGACTTTAAACTTTATATATTTTAGTTACGATAATAACAAGTTTTAAATAAATAAATAGAAAAAATATCATGCGGTGGAAGTCCCGATGTTGATTGTGGGAGAACGTGTCTTTAGCCGTTTTTACAAAATTTTTTATTTTTTTTTTATACTAATATGATAAAGCTGAAGAGTTTGTATGTATGTATATATGCATGTTTGTCCGCGCTATTCTCAGAAAGTACCAGTCCGATTTGAAAAATTTTTTTTTTGTTAGATAGCCCGTTTCTTGAGGAAGGTTGTAACTTATACTTATAGGCTAATTATGATAAAATTGGCCGGTCAAGCTTCGCCTGAGTGAAAAAAAATGATCCCTGTAGAAACTACTCATCCGATTGCGATGAAACTTTGGTGAGTTGTTGTGTGCACGCCCGCGAAGGTTTCTGAATTATAAAATTGGCCGATCCGACTTCGCTCGAGTGAAAAAAGTGATCTCAGAAACTACTACTTCGATTGCGATGAAACTTTGGTGAGTTGTTGTGTGCACGCCCGCGAAGGTTTCTGAATTATAAAATTGGCTGATCCGACTTCGCTCGAGTGAAAAAAGTTATCTCAGGAACTACTGAACCGATTTCAAAATTTTTTTCACTGGTCGATTGGTGCTACTTTGCTTTAGGATATAAGCTATATAATTGGCCGATCCGGCTTCACCCGAGTTATGTATTAATAAAATTCCAGCGAAACTCGATGTCGTTGTTGGTTTAACGTTCAAGTAACATTTTGACAGAAACACGATACCCTAGTTAGATTCACGTTCGAGTAACGTTTCCGAAACTGATTGTTAAAAATGCGTGGAATCCACAGTTGAATCCTGTTTGTTACAAGCGACGTCTGCAGATGGCAGCACGTAAAGTGGTGCGAATGGAAAAAAGAGAGGGCTCTTGGACGTCGTTCCATAATACTAAAACTAACGGCTCTTCACGAGTGCTGATTGTGTGGCCGCCGCGACGCCCCGCACCGCGCGAAACAGGTTCGACGGTTATGTTGTGCAACAAGGGGAAGCGTTTAGCGATTTAAAATAGCTCTTTCAACGTGGCAAAACGTGACAAAAATAATTGTTAAACAATTGTCACGCCGATTTGATTTTGTTTTGCCGATTTTCTGATTTCACTTGTCAACACTATCTTCGTTGATGTCGCGACATTGTGTTTGAATTTCTGGAGCTATACCTTCCAGATGACTAAAGGTGTATTCTTTCGAAATTTAAGACCGCGACGGGACAGAACGGTACACTACTAGTCCGGACGCTAAGCCACAAAAAACCATCAAACCTTGCACTTGATGATTCCGCGATGCCGTACACACCCATACCTTCGATTTAAGATATGTTGCCAAGGTGGCATCCCCTGCAGGGGATATAATTATGATAAATAAATAGGGGATGAAAGTTTGTATGGAAGTTCGTTATTTTTGAAGTTAAAAGCATGGAATTTGCACAGGAGTTCCTTAACGTAGGTGAGCAATAATGTATTAATAAAATTCGAGCGAACGAGCGAAGGATTTTTGAAAATTCCTTCCCTAGGGGGTTAAATAGGGAATGAAAGTTTGTATAGAACTTCGTAATTTTTGAATTTAGAAAAATGAAATTTTGCAGAAATGTTCCTTATATAACGTAAGTGAGCTCAAAGAAAGGATTTTTGAAAAATTCGTCCCCTAAGGGGGTTAAATAGGGGATGAATGTTTGTATAGAAGTTCGTAATTTTTGAAGTTAGAAGCATGACATTTTGTACAGGAGTTCCTTTTTATAACGTAGGTGAGCTCTAAGAAAGGATTTTTGAAAATTCATTCCCTAAGGGGGTTAAATAGGATTAATAGGATGGGCCCTGCTTGGTAGGCAACCACCCGCTAAACGCCCTTGCAAGGGGTGCACCTTGGTAACACATCTTAAATCGAAGGTATGTGTAGTTACAACATTCGTGCAAAACGGCGTCGCGGAATCAAGGTGGTTTCGTTTAGTGTCTGAACTATACAGCGACATACGACAGCTACAGATAAGATGAACGAACATACGTACTTGTAGCACCATCCATTAATGGTAAATAGGTAAGTTAATAGCCATGCGGCGTCTCTCCTACCGCGGCATCTCTCCCGCATTTACCCTATCAAAAACACCGAATAAATAGAATTGAATAAGAAACAGTTCGAGATTACGGTTGCAGATTTCGAAAGACTTCCTTTAAAATATTGCATTTGAAAAAAATATTTATTTCTCAAAAAGGCTAAATATATATCCAAAGCTTGCTTATTCTTTGTGCTCTAGTCTCGTCTATCCGCCCCCTCGTCAAACATTGGAAAAAAATGCATTTGAAAGTTTTGATTTTTAAACTGTAAAAAATATCGTAAATAAATTTCGTTAACACATAAATACATTTTCTTCTGCTTCTGAATTAAATGCGCTGTCCTGATTTACGGCAATATAAGAGAGATAACTCGACCAAAGCTATTTTACGATTTTTCTGCTTGATGTCAGATGGACTCTTCTGTCTCTCTTTCCTTGTCTCTGTTATTGTTTACCAAAGATAAGTGAACTTAATATTTTCCGCTCACTTTAGCAATATTAATAGAGCAGCGATGTTCAGGTTACGTCCTTGTCGTCGCGACACCCTTCCCGGCGGCGACGTCGCAATATAACCTACACTGAAATATCCTTTCTGACCGGACTAAATCCGGACAATCTTTCACGCTTCAGAGGATTTCTATTCATATTCTGTTTTCACTTGTTTGTCGATAAATAAAGCTTATGTCACTTGTTTTATTAATTGAAATAATTAAAAATAACAAAAACGTGTCGATATTTATAATCAAAAACAATCGCTTTTGTAATTTTATTTTTTAAGACGCAAACTGTCGATTATATACAGGGTGCTGAATCGTTTTGTGGGTAATAGGGATTTAACCCGTAAAATCAAACTTTTGCGATTTCCTACTCCCCTAATTATTTTAGGAAAAACATCTTCGAATAAAAGTTTTAGAACATAAATTCTGCATCTAAATCTTTAAACAAAATTAGTTTAGCAAGCTTTGTAACGGCAGAAATTTGATATGAAAATGTCAAAATTACTTCAAAAACAGATAGCGATAGCCATGGAACTTGAAAAAAATGATGACGTTTTAGCTGTCAGAATAATTTCTAATCATTTTGTTCAAGTTCCATGGTTATCGCTATCTGTTTTTGAGGTAATTTTGACATTTTCATATCAAATTTCTGCCGTTACAAAGCATGCAACATTAATTTTGTTTAAAGATTTAAATGCAAAATTTTATGTTCTAAAACTTTTATTCGAAGATATTTTTCCTAAAATAATTAGGGAAGCAGGAAATCGCAAAAGTTTGATTTTACGGGTTAAATCCCTATTACCCGCAAAACGATTCAGCACCCTGTATGTATTTTGAGCCTCACCAATTTCAATTTATTTTAGTTTTCAATAATTTAAAATCTCATTGAAACTTTCACCAGTTCATCCATTAGAACTTTTGGAAACTGGAAATAGACGGTTGGTGAAAACTATTCTCAAACCCAATAATATAATTTATTATTGTACCATTTTTAAACTTTATGAATCTAAGAACATCTCAAAGGAAAAACAGAATCACTCTAAAAAATTCACTCTTTTCAATTTCCTTTATTTGGTTTTATTTCGTTGGGAATACATTTTAAACTATATTATTATTTTTAATGGTGGTAGTAGCTTTCAGAGTAATATTAATATATCTATATACCAGGTCGCGAAATAATATTTTTAAAGTACAAAGTAAAATTTTCTATTGTATTCAAAGCAATAAAAAATTCTCTTCAACAAAAAGCACTATGCCGTGTCATCAAAAAGAGCGCAGCGAAATTGCTATATCACCAAGTTGGCATTATTACTGTTTCACAGAGTTGGTATTACTGACATAATACAAAACCCTTATCTTTTTTAAGTACTCGCATTACCTCATTCAACTGTTCAGACATTCAAGTGTTTAGAAAAAAAGAAAAGGATAACAAATGAACGCAGTGATGTAGTTTTTTTAATGCAATAAACAGAAGTCTGTTGAAAATAGAAATATATTTAATAGTGATAATGCCTTACCTTTTTTTAAGTGCATTACCGCGCATTCAACTGTTCGGATGTTCATGTGTTTCGAAAAAAGAAGGATAACAAATGAACGTAGTGATGTAGTTTTTTAAGCGCGACCCAAGTATAGCTGGAAGTGCTTAAATACATTCGTTTTTTTATGCTATAAACAAGAAATATTGTAATGACTCTTCGTAGAAAATGTGAAAAATATTTAATGGTGAAATAAATAATCTTGTCATATTTTTCTTAGATGATAAATTATAGTGCTTTATAAATTAATGTACTAAAAACTGCTTTCTCGTTTGCAGTTAAAGTAATACTGGAATAATTTTGAATCGACTCCGATTTTCGATCGATCAAATTAACCTGTGGTACCTTCCTCTAAAATATTTCGATACTTAATGATCTTCTTTACGACCTCTATAAAATGTTCAATATTCTCAGTCATCTATTATAACTATAATAAAAAATCAATTAAAATTTGCTACTGGAAGTAAAAAACAAAATAAAATTTGAAAAAAGAGAATATTTTGTATTGAACCGAAAATCTGTAAATGTATTTGTTATTAGATTGAAATTAACTGGGTAATAATGCTTTCGTATGTAGTACACTTTAAGAAGAAGTAGCACATGTTATTTTTTAATAACCTAAAATAAATCAGATGTTCATTGGCCGCCATGTTTTATTTCAAAGTAGATACGTACTGTAAATCTAAATGTTCTTGTTATTGCTGAAAAACTAATTAAATAATAAAAAAAAGATTGTGTGTGTACTTACGTACGCACATCAGAAGTTATACTTCTTTGGCGTAACAAAACAAAAATAACTCGAAAAATTTTATCCAGCGTGCCAGTACTAAACGTTTGTAAAAAGACGATAAAATTATAAAATAAAGATATTAAATAAATAAAACTAATTTAATTTAATAAATTATTAATTTATTAAATATATTTATTATATTTATATCTAATTTTTTATTAAAAAAAAGCATGTATGTGTTGAGATTCGAACCTGAGACCTATTGCGTATGACGCGACGGTGCTATCTGTTACACCACGCACATCTTACATAGCAGTGCTATATAATAGGGTATTATAATCATGAAAAATAATAATGTAAAGAGTACAGGTGTTGAAGTATACGAACTCATATTTAACGAAAGCGGCATAGACGAGCGTTTGTAAAGCAATAGCTTTTATTAATGTTATTCAAAACTAAAAACGCTCTTGTCACATTGTGACTGGTGATAATAGGGTATTATAATCATGAACTTCCGACTAACTTCATGGTGTTACTTTCAACTAACTTCATGGTGTTACTTTCGACTAACTTCATGGTGTTACTTTCGACTAACTTCATGGTGTTACTACCGACTAACTTCATGGTGTTACTACCGACTAACTTCATGGTGTTAAACGTAAAAATTCACTCTCATCATTTTTCCATAACGCGCCAAAAGAAGTATAACTTCAAAAATAATACAGCTTCAATTAAAATTTCAAAAAAAAAAAATGCATTGATTTGTAAATATTTTTGACCCTGTTTAGTACGTTAAAAGAAAAGAAGCAAAGTAGATCTTAGAGCTTTGGTCCGTAATTAATGGTGTGGTGGATTTGAAACGAAAAGTTCAGGAAAAAACAAAATACGAGAGAGTAAAGAAAGAAACACGGCGTCTTTTCTCGTAATTTATAATTAAAGTTAAGAAGTACTTTTTAATTACTTATAATAAGACGAATCCTGCTTAATTTTAAGTAGACTGTGTAAATATGTTGTCTTTTATTATCCTTGTTTATGTTTTGTTTTATATACCGGGTGAACATTAAAATAAATTTCTTTAATTACAGCACATACTCCTATAGCTTTCATACGCAGCAGATGAAAATTCTAGAAATACACTAAATAAATTGAAGTTACAGACAGAGCTTCCGTTACTATTTTATATGTTCTGTTATAGTAAAAAATTGTTTTTTTTTGTAATAACTGAATTATGCATAAAATTTACGGTTAGATTTATTAACTCAGTTTTTTTTGTTAAACAAAATATATAACAATAACTTTAAAAAATAGAACAGTCAACCTTTAATAAAAATGCTTGTAAAAATACGATACTTTGTTTAACGTATGTACTTTTTAGCGTATATATAACATTATTCTAATATGAAATATGTAAATGAATTCTTGTCTCTCTTTGAAGCATTTTTTTTGAATATTTTTTCTTTAAAACGCTTTACATGAATTGTTTTCATTCTTCTATATAACATATACTTTAGGTGAATGACGCAGTTAAGGCTCTAGACCAGGGGTCGGCAGCCTTTTGAGACGGAAGCGCCAAAAGTTACAATTTACAAAATTTCCCAGTTTTAACATTGGAAATGTTTATGTTCGTATATGGGGGCAGAGTTACGAGTTTTCGTTCAAGGCCAAAAGACAACGGTGTTGCGATCAAGTGAGGAGCAATCATGCAAAATTGAACAAGTGCAATTTTTTCGAAATGTGTTTTGTATCATGTCTAGTTAATTGAGAGGTATTTGCGACGATCTGCGGTGTTATTTTTGAGCAAATGTTAATAAATACTGTAGAAAAATCCATTTAAAAGTTAAGTAATCAAGCAAAAGTGAATGCGTATATAACAGAAGAATAATAGAGTTATTCCTGACAAAACTAAACAGTGCATTGATAAATATTGTGTGTATAATAAACAGTTAATTGTGTTTCATATATGCTGTTATCATTTCCAATGTCCTCGATGGTTGCAAGGATTGCGAAATCGGTGAATTTTTTAAAGAGCCACTAACATTTTTATTTCAATATTATGGTATTTGATTAGGATTAGGTATATATAAAAAAAGTTCTGACTGCGACCGTTGACGACACAGTGCACCAGTAACTAAACAAACAGAACAGTGTTGCCACATTTAAAAAATGTCAGCTGTCCGTATACTCTCTACTCCACCTATTCTCACTGTTCTCTGTTGAGTGTGTTTATCTTGTTTAAAGTTTTTTTTGCAGCATAATATTTTTTATGAGTTTTGAAAATAAAAAAATATAATTATTAATATTTGCGCATGGAACTGGAGAGCCGCATCTTGACATCATAAGAGCCGCATCTTGACATCATAAGAGCCGCATGCAGCTCGCGAGCCGCAGGTTGCCGACCCCTGCTCTAGACCACTAAAAAAGTGTTTGCTTTTTATAAAACGTTAATTGTCTATTATATTTCTGTCTGTATGTTCGCGATTAACCTGTAAACCGCTGAACCGATTTAGTTTGGTTTTCACGGTTGAGTAGAACATTATCAAGGGAGTGCTTTATCATCACGCCAAATCGTGGGGGGAGGCACAGGAACGCCGGGTATATAGGAAAAGATACATTTTTAAAGTTTTGTTTCATGCAATTTGCTAACCGGTGCGCTGATTTTTTTTTTAAACATGGCCGCCATCCTTTAAGAATAATTTAACTGTGCAATTGTATCGCTCACCTTACAATCATTTTTACATTTGTTTTCGCTAGACCTTTTTTTATTAATGAGAAATGCGTACATCTCTTCTATGTATATTTTTATGAATGATATCCATAAACTTTAGACGCATATGTATCGACTCATTCGGCAGGATGCCTCGGCGCTTTTTTAATAAAAACCGCTAAACACTGTTTGTTTGTTTGGCATTCGTTTCGTTTCTCTATTTCCACTGCGCTGCGTAGAGTTTTGTTTATTTTGAAAATATCGTTTCCACTTTTCAAAGCTCGACTTAAGGTACGTGCAGTACGCAGCTGGGATTCTAGATGGTAGCATGTATGGTAGCATGGCTGGCTGAAATTATAAGCGCTTATAGGTTTGCGACACCGCTTTGTTACTAGCATTGAGTGAGCAAGCTTAAATCGCGTTTGAAGATGTCAGATAGCAAGAAACGAATATCCCTTGTGTTCTTCTGCTACAACAACGTGGTGATATCTTTCAAATGGACGACAAGTTTGGGTAGGAGCTGTCATGTCCACCCTAGTTAATAGAAAACGCTCTAAACATGGCGAATTTCATCATTTATACCAAAGATTAAAGTTTTACCCAAGACCTATTTTTTGAATAGTGTTACGTATGGAACGCTAACACTTTTAAATACCGGTCTTAGGAAAAAATTCAAAACAAAGTTAAATGAAGAAACTAGCCAGAGAAGTTTCACTTATTAAACTAGTCGACATCCATTGCGAAACTTGTAACGGCCATTTGACAGTTGTCACACGTCCTGACTTGCAGTAGTCAGCGCGCTGAAAGAATGGTGAGCTACATTCTCTGAATCTGAGCAGCTCTTGTAACAGCGCTTATACGCTGCTACACTCACTGCTTCGTTGTGTACGCTCGCATATAACTATAAGCAATGCATTAATTTAAGCAAGCCCTGCTACGATCTCACGCTACCATCTTCAATCCCAGCTCCGTACTGCACGTACCTTTAGACACTATTTACTGAGTAATACGTTACATCGTTTATAGAAGTTGGATTCGAGGACGAAGTGATATCAGGTTGGCCGAACTGTGTATTTAAATTATCTAATTAATTTTTAATCCCGATTCAGAAACTATTTAAATAGGTACATCTTTCATCAAAGTTAGAATCGAGCACAAGCAGATATTAAGAAAGCCGAACTGTGTTATGAAAATGTTTAATTAAGCTAAATAGTTTTTAATTATAGAAGTTGGAATCGAGAATAAAGAGGTATTAGAATGGGCGAATAGATCGAACAAAATCTGTAATTAAACTATCTTTTAGATTGCAGATTATAGACACTCGACAACTATCTATTAATAGCAGTTCACTGTAGATGAATGAGAATCGAGGACAAGGAAATGGCAGGACGGCTGAACTGTGCAAAAATACAACAAATGTTTTAATTAAATTATCTAATTAATTTTTGATTGTGCATTGCTTCATCGTTCTATTGTTTTCGTCGACATTAGATCAATTGAAATGTTCGACAGATTTTCTTTTGTTACCAATAATGATTTCGTAAGAATTATGAATAAGAAGTTTTCAGAATGTGTTCATTCATGCGAAATATTCTTTGAATGATTTCTTTCTTTTTCTTCCAATATAATCTCTTTCTTCTGACTATAACTTTTTAACGAGACGGTTTTAAAAGTGTTCACGTGTCGCCATGTACCTCTCTCATTCTTTCTGATTTTCTTTTTCTCTCCTGCTTTATAATTTTACGCGAACTTTGAAAGTTTAAAATAAGCTAATTACTCCGTTAGAACACTTGTGTTACGCTCTACTTTTAGTTTTTATTCAAAAAGTTGACGATCAACTATAGCTTAATTTATTTTAAACAGAAATATTGTTTTCATATTTTAACTAGCGGCCCGGTCTGGATTCGCCCGGGTGCTATGAATTTATGAGTTATTAATGCATTACTCACTCACTTCGCTCGTTCGCTTGAATATTATAAATATATTACTCACTCGCTTCGCTCGTTCGCTCGAATATTATTAATACATTTCTCACTCGCTACGCTCGTCCTCTCGAATTTTATTAATACACTGCTCACTCGCTTCGCTCGTTCGCTTGAATATTATTAATACATTACTCAGTCGCTTCGATCGTTCGCTTGAATATTATTAATACATTACTCACTCGCTTCGCTCGAATAGTATTAATACATTTCTAACTCGCTACGCTCGTTCCCTCGAATTTTATTTTTACACTACTTACTCGCTTCGCTCGTTCGCGCGAATATTATTAATACATTTCTCAGTCGCTACGCTCGTTCGCTCAAATTTTATTAATACACTACTCACTCGCTTCGCTCATTCGCTCGAATGTTATTAATACACTACTCACTCGCTTCGCTCATTCGCTCGAATGTTATTAATAAATTACTCACTCGCTTCGCTCGTTCGCTCCCGGGTGCTACGGATATATCATTTATTAATAAATTACTCACTTGCTTCGCTCGTTCGTATATTAATACATGACTCACTCGCTTCGCTTGCTCGCTCGTTATTATAGCTGTTCGTTAGTCTCGCTAAAACTCAAAAACGCCTTGACCGATTTTAATTTTTTTTTAAACCACCCCAGTAGAGCGAACAAAACAAAAAAAATTATTCAAGCCGTTTTTGAGTTTTAGCGAGACTAACGAACAGCAATTGATTTTTATTATATAGATTACTTTTAAGACTGTTGATCAATGATCATAATTCGTGGAGGCCAAAATGGAAAAAAATGAGGGAGGAAAGAGTATGGAGAAAAATATCAATAGTGATCGTAATCCTCGACAGATGGAACTATTGGTTTTCGATCGACGTGCCTCTTCCGTTGGTTGCAAAAATTATTGGCGCCTACGATACAATCACGATTTTAGGTTATGCTGTGCCAATTTTTAAGTTTTATGATTTTTAAGAAAATCTGGTCAGGTTTTTTTAGGCGCGATCTTAGCGAATCTGTGAATCTGTCACGCTTTTTTTGTCACGCGTACAGCCCAAACGGATGAACCAATTTTAAAAAACTTTTCTTTGTTCGATTCCTCTCGGGGTCTATTTGATCCTTACGTCGCCCGAATTTTGAATGTTGGCCCCAGAGGGGAGCAAATTAGAAAAAACGGTGTTTTTTTATTAAATAAGCTTTGATTCGAGGTACGCCTTGTATCTTAAACCTTTCCGATGATGGCGCTTTGATCCTTTTAAATTTTTATTGCTTTTTTTCAGGTAAACAAATCTTTTGTGAGAACTTTTCTCGACATGATATGGACGTAATTTTTTTAGTTTTTACTGTTTTTTCAGTACTTTGTTGTTTGTTTTTCCGCTTATATCGTCTAGTTTAAAAACTTTTTTAATTTTGAACGGCTGCGTATTTTTATATCGCTTTTGTGGTATCGCGGTTGATTGATTTTCACCTTCATAAAATCTTTTAAAGTATAACGTTAAATATTTTTATTTTAAAAAAATTCCCGTGTAGATTTTCCATAAAACTGAACTTATAATATAATATAATCGAGGTGAAAAAATGTGTACGTATCGACAAATTTAGCAGGTTCCAGTGTATAGATCGACAAATTAAACAGGTGCCACAAATTCATTTTTAAGTTCGCAAATATTTTTCTACTGCGTAACTAAATCATTCGGGAACTAAATAGAACCGTTTTTCAAAGCATCAGAGAACTTTTTTAAATAGGTTTCTTTGTATTGATGATTGATATAGCTTGATTTAAAACGACTTCATTTTTGATTCATGAAACCTGTTCGGTTTCATCCTAAGTAAATTTCAGTAGATGAAAGATGTCAAAAAGTATTGGCGCATAGCTTGTCACAGTCTATAGAGACATTTTTTAGTTTATTCGTGAACCAAGCGTTCCAGAAATCCGCCCGTTAATTGATTAAAAATATTTTTAAAATTAGTCTAGATTTTTTGGGTTTAAAAGAAACCTTTGTGAATCAATTATGTCTTTTTGTTTATTCATGTACAACGCGTTCTAGAAGACCAGAAGTTAAAAATAGAAATATATCAAAGTTCATAAATATTTTTTTGGAACGAAAACGAACTTTAGTAGATCGATGCATACTTGATATATTTTTCAAGATTTGCTCTCCCTGTTTATGAAACCGACAGTGTGTTTTCACAAGTTGGCAGTACTGAGTTAGTCAACAAAAGTTTCCCGAAACTCGATATGTATTCGTGTCGCCGTCGGTTGAACTGCGACAGAACACAATCAAGACAGAGCAAAAGAAATAGATAGGTTTACCTACACGTTTTATAAGTTTTGAAGATAAGTGAGATGCGTGTTTTTTTCCTCATCAGACTTCTCCTCGGACTTCTCCATGGCGACAGAAAAAGAATGAGTAAAGTTTTAATAATACAGCACAAAAAATATATATTATATTAAAATGTGCACGTTCTAAATGACACAATCTTTTGTTTCTGTCGTTTGTCTTATGTCACGTTTCGTAATGACGACAGTGTTGTCGAGACGTATCGTTGTTTTTTGTTTTAGTTTCAGCTCATTATTTATAAAAATAAATATGGCGGTATTTTTTCGTTTCTAAACTGACACTACTTTAGAAGATTCGAATTTATAATATATTTAAAGCTTTTTCTTAAAAATTAATTTCTGATTTTTTTTTGTATTCCGGTTTATATTTCGACTTAGTGTTTTTAGGTCTGTCAGTTTACAAACCTGCGGTAGATTGTTATAAGCGTTGTTATGTTTAAAGTGTTTTAAGAACTTGCAGTAAGTCTGTGATTCCCCGCGAGACTAGAATCGTTGAGTACAGCGGATGAATGACTGGACCAACAAAGATGGCTTGTATACACTATTACATACGTTGGAGTGAATTGGGTAGTTGTATGTATGCAATACGCTTTACTGATGTTTTATGTGGTTTATCTTTATTTCATGTTACTATATAGACAGAGATAAAATAAAACGTTTATTGAGTCCATCTCTTTTTACCAGTTACTTCAAATAGTATGTGAATTGAGTGACCTATTTGATACTCGACTCTCTGGATTATACGGTTCCAAGAATATCCCACTTCTGCGTTGATTTTTAAGCGACGTTTTGGGAAAAGGTTGACTTGTTTTTTGGCTGTGTCCACATTGAAAATGAGTTCATTCTTTTGGTGGTGGGGGCAAACTTACTGAATAATTAATCGAGATGGTCACTTAGGGAGAAACTATTGAAGTTGTATCATTTTAAATTTAAGTTCCTACTTTTACCATTACAAACAGTTCATGGCCTATAGCGACAAAGTCTGAGGGACTACCAAATTTTCTTACGTTTCAAATTTTACATTGCATTTTATTTTATTTTCACTGCGTTCTTTTGGAATCCAATTGCTTCATTATGAGTTCTTTTGTAATTCTTCTGGTTTGTTAAATGGTTGTTTATATAGGACAAAAAGGACGGCAAAATTGTATGACCTAAAGCGGCGAATTTTTTAATTCGAGTTTGAAGACCTTTGTACAGTTCCTGCAGAGTTTTTCTGGGATTGTTTCTTCAAGGCCTGGAAGAAAGGCATTCTTAGCACTGCTGAAGAACTCAGCTTTGAAGTTTAAAAGCTAATTGAAAGATCGGTCTTTAATCTCCACAGCCTTTTCTCAAGCCGGCCGCCTTATTGTATCATCTATCTTTTAAACGCTGTCTTCCTTAAGACTGTGTTTAGTTTACACCTTGTTTCCGTCTTTGTCTAATCCCGCATGTAACTCGATGCAACAAACTTCCATCTCTGTCTAAAGCTCTTCGTTGTCTTCCCGCGGGAACCGCCTGAGCTTACACCAGAGCATTACACTGTGTTTAGCTTAAAGCCTTCAAGTTTAAATCTCTTTTCGCCGGAATGTATACGGGAAACGAAATGAGTGCTTTCTCTCGGTTTATTCACGAACTACAGTGCGGCCGTTGAGTCTCCAAATCCTAAACTTAATATTTCTTTGAGAAGACAGTTGCGTTAAAAAATTCACAAAGATCACTTCGCAAAGCAATGAAACGAGCGCTGGTCACGTTTTAATTCGACTTTTTGTTTATGAAAGCACTAGCGGGCCGGTCCGGCTTCGCCCGGATGTTATGAATTTATGATTTATAAATACATCATGGCCAGTTATTATAGCCTATGTTCTAAAGCGAAGTATCACCTACAGTGAAAAAATCAGAGATTCTGAGACAGACAGACGCAGCGGGGGAATGACGAATTACGAATAATGTATCGTCAGAATATTGTACTAGTTTACCTTTAAGGATGCTAGACAAATCATTGGTATACATTAAGATAAAAAGAGGGCCCAATATAGATCCATGTGGGACACCTCTATGACGTTGCCCTTATCAGACACCATATTGATCAACGGTTGATATGTATTGAATTCTATTTGATAGATAGATAAAGTCAACATTAATACTCTACATTGTCGATCACAACATTGTTTTGTTTTGACAGTTTCTACTTATGAGCTACGCTTTTGACACAAACTAGTTAATCAAAATTATAATTTCCTTGTGATCAGACATATTTTAGACTCGCCTTGATTAAATCAAATTTTGTTGTGTTTTATTTATTTATCATTAATTTTATATAAAGATCTACGATATTAATAAATATCGTCAATAAGATCTTTATAATATGTAGTGATGAAATAACGATGCACACGATGTTTAAGTACGTTCGCCACTGTCTTTCGGAAGGTTATTTGATAGCGCTCTCCGTTCTTGTTAATTAGATTAACTCTAAGTGCCGTATCTATGAAACTATTAAAGGGCTCCGAATAACTGAATATCAATAATGTTACAGCATGCAATATGACTTCATGTCTGCTGCATTTATAATTAAAATGGTATTATTAATAGACTGGGAACATGAGCAGTGAGCACGTCTGGATCTCTTTTGGTTTAGAAGCTATGCGAAATAAAGTTTCTCAAAAATTAAAACCATCTTTGAACTTCCATAGCTTCTAAACTTTGCAAAAATATGTAGTTACGATGACAATATAATTTTTTTATTATAAGGATCTAATTTGAATAATTAGTTCCTTCGTTTTCGAAATTCACGTCACTTCCACTATAAATGTTTCGTTTCTCCCGCCGTGCGGTAGTTCCGGTAAGATATTGCAATACAACAATTTGGGGCTCTTTGATGAAAAGTTTTGAAAACTAAATTTTTCTTTGAAAAAACAGTGTAGTGTAGTAATTAGTAATATTATATTAGTTTTGTAAACATCAATAAATACTGTTTATTATTATTTGCGGAATGTGCTGACAATAAGCATTCCGAAGTATTGTATAGCAAATGATGTAAGCAGTGTTTACTGACTTAGTGTATTAGACAATAACCTAGAGTAGTAGGGGAGAGTAGAGTGTATATATTAGGATAAGGTGTATATATTAGAATAGTGTGTGTACATAGCATTAGACGTAAGGACAATGTACAAATAATGTCAAATAAAGAACAATTGTTAAATATTCAACATCGACTTGAAGAACTAACCATAAAACGAACCTGTCCATTACAAGAGCTTGTTTAAAAAAATACCCGAAAATTAATTCTTTATTTTAAAAAGAGAATGCGTGTTAATAACTTTTCATTGGAAGTTTTTGTAATGGGTCCGAAAATCGAAATCAAAATGTATAACAAATTTTTATGTTTCAAGGTCACTACACTATTTTTAGAAAGGTGTCTGTGTGTGTGTATGTATGTGTGTGTTTACGTATGTGTCCATTTCTTTCTAAGACGAAATCTTGAGAATGAAAAATGATATCGACTACGTTAGGGTGCCAATCGACGCGTATTAACGTAAATATGATCTGAAAGAAATTTTTTCAAAATCGGTTCAGCCGTTCTTTTTTCTTAACCAGATATCGACTTCGTAAGGGTGTCAGTCGAGGCGTCTTAACGCCATTTTGATCCGACATAAATTTTATAAAAATCGGTTTAGCCGTTTTTTTTTTTTAGTTATTGTTAAAAATAAATAATAATTATGTTTTACTGATTAAAATGATTACTTTTCTGTGTAATATCTAATTTAGTTATTATTATTAAATCTTTATCAAACTGGGAAGTTCGTCGTGTGGACTTCAAGGGTCGCACTTTAGTCCTAATGAACGACCCACCTCACGGCTTGTATCTTATTTTTATTTACAGTTGTTATATTTTATTATTTTTTCAATGTAGGTATATTGTCTTGCCCTATGTCAATTGTACCTATATAGGTAATTACAAATTATATTTGGGAAATCGACTTCAATATAGTCATTAGCACCGGATGGGAGGGATGAACGAACGGGGTAATTTCCCGCGGGGCCAAGCTTTTTTAAGGACACGGATTTTCCGACGACCTGTTGTTTTCAAAATTTAGTTTTTTTTTTGTGAAGTTCAGTCAATTAGTTCAAAAAAATTCCCCTGAGCTCGAATTTTCACTCCACGACCCTGGGTACAGTAACCACAAAAATTAAAATACTTTGATCACAAAGGGATCCATACTAGATAAGTTCAAAATTGATTGATAATTTCTATGTCAAATTGAAGTTTTACTGTATTATCGACGCAGCTTGTGTAATGGAGAGCTTAGCAACTAATTTGCGCAATTAGCTTCTAATGAATTTTGCATTGTACGAATCTCGTTGGAAATACAAAAGATTAAATATGTAAAACGCTATAAGTATTACGTAATGTCAAGAGTCGTGTCGGTCTATGACGTCATTTGCATACCCATGTATATTCATCGAGAGGGGTTGAGGAGAGACGTCTTAGAGAGAGAGAAAATGGTGTGGTCTAATAGAGAGATATAATGAACGTGCCAGAAGTGGCACAACTGTGTTATGTCAGAGCTAGATCTTAAGTATATACAGCGTGGTTAAAAAATCCATTATTATTATGCGAAGGATAAATTCCTTAAAGAACTTTGCATCCACAAGCACCCTAAACTTCAGGTTCGTCACCGTAACACAAGGGATACTTGCGGAGCAAGGTGAAACTAACCGCGTCTCCCCCCCCCAGGGACATTGGAATGTGGTTGGTATCGCAAATTGCATTTCAATGTTCTTTGGGAATTAGCGCTCCCAGGAACCCGCAAGCTCGTACCCGTGTATGCCGGCTAGCGGATTCTTATACACAAATGGATTATTTGTTGTGTTGAAGACGCTAATGACCTGATTTGTCTACGCGTCTATAATCTACAATTAATTAAATTTAATTAATTAATTAATAACCGCGTCTCAAACTATGAAATGGGAGATTACAGTGAGTTTAGGTCGTGCGCACGGAGTACATGGAGCGACCCAATAAGCACAGCCTTTTGAATACGGCAGACTAGTGACTCAGCATTACGCTGACGTGCCGGGATAGCTTTTATATTTGACAATAGTGACGGTTTGACTTCTCCAAGAACACCAATTATAAGGACAATTAATTTGACAGAATACTCTGGGTACTGCTTCCTGAGCTCAAAAAGAAGGTCTTGATATTTTGTCCGCTTCTCAGTCTCCTTCGCGACTATGTTAGTTTCAGCAGGAGCTGAGAACTCGATGACATACATAAATCGCGTAGTTTTATCAAGGAGAACAATATCAGGTTTTGTAGCTGAAAGTTGCCTGGTGAATGAATAATTCCAGAAAATCTTACATGATTCATTCTCGACAACGGACCCAATATCGCCAGGAACATATTATTATTATTAGAAAAACGTCTTTTTAACTTGTGTATATATTGTATAGAAAATTATCCACACAAGATCATATATGATCTTGTGTGGATAATTTTCTATACAATATATTATAAAAATTCATGTTAATCAGTTCTTCTTTGTTTTCAATACTGAAAAATAATGCTTGGCCACTCGCAGAGGAGCTTGAAAAACGCCGATGTTAAAAAATTCGTTAGATCGAAGCATTTCAAGAAGGCCAATAAATAACATTGTCTATGAGTTGTGCTTAGAGAATTAGAATTTTTCTTAAAGCGATACGTAAAACAATCATGTGTGGAAAAAGATTATTTTGGCAAAAAAAAAACGGTTGGTTTGTCTTAGATTCGCAGTTGGAAAAATAATTCTTATATTTCAAAAAATTATAAAATTGCATTTTTTTGTTCTCGCCATAACCAACATTTCTCCATATAACGTACTGTTTTCGATTAACATAGGTAATTTTAGGTTTCGAAGTTTGTCTCAGATTTGTCCTTGAAAAGCAGCTGGACTTGAAAATAGCAGAGCTCGTATTTTGTTTCCATTACGAACCCCCAGTTTTCCGGTTCTAATCCGAGAATTTATTATTAAAAGTAAAAAAAATGGGTGTGTGCTTATGATCACACGACAGAAGTGAAAACTTCAGATTTTCTAATTTTTTGTGTCATCTATTATAGCGCATTTATGAACTAAAAATAATTTATTGCTAAAATACTAAAATTGTATTTTTAATTAATTCCACCTTGGTTTCAAAAAAATTATAATTATTGTCAAAGAAAGAATATAACAAAAAAAAATATATATAGATAAATATCATGTAGAATTTAGGAAACAAACGCCAAAAATTCTACGCTGCCATCAGGTCTCGAACACGCAGGTTCCTATGCATAGAACGCAATGACGTAAACCAACTGCAGCTATGGGTGGAAGTGTGTAGACGCCAGACGGCCGTTTTTATGATATAAGTATGTTGCGAATTCTTACGGAGTAGTTGCGAACGTTTAAGTATGTTGCGAATTCTTACGGAAGGTAGCGAACGCTTCACATTTTTTCAGTACCCAGGCAAAAAGTGCCTAACGCGCCTAAGGAAGTTTTCACTTCAATAAATTGAAAATACGAACTAGTACTAAGCCTAGATAACCCTGACGGTTGATGTCCTAGCTAAAGCCGAACTCATTTCGTTTGCAATTTGACATTTAAGTTTTCGTTTTTAATTTGCGAACAGCCTGTAGGTAGTCGAAGCGGTTGATGTGGGCAATGTTTGTATAGAATTGATCACTGTCTGCTGTGACGCGACATCACACGAGTAAAAGGCGACGTCCCCTGACGGTGTTCTTCTGAACTACGGGCCGAGCTCTTTACTTTTTGTATTTCGCTGTTTTGTGCTTCTATAACAAATAAATTACATGGATAGACATACAATGGTCGACAGTTCAACAATGAGATTATGTTCCACGCGCGTGTCTGTTGAAGACACGCGATATTAACCTCCCTCACGGAATGTTTAGAAATTGAAAATTATTTAAAAATATCTTCCAGACAGCTGGGTTTATTTTGAATTTTACGAAGATTTATTTTGTACACATTCTGGTTAAGTTCAGTTTTGCGCTCAGATCGATCCGAGCGCTCTAATGCGTTCGAATTTACATTAATTTAACATTATGTTATATATTTATTTATTTATTAATACCAGAATACATATAAGTATAAAGACGCTAATGACCTAAGTTGTCGGCGCGTCTCTAATCTACAATAAATAAAAACATATATATAAGTATATTACATAGTTGTAATTGTAATCCTGATGCAGAGGTTAGTGATCTGAAAGATCTCTATCCTGCGCTCGGATCGATCTGAGCTCAAAACCGAACTTACCCTCTGATGTGTATCTATACGAAACAAATGCTATAGCTATTTTGAATCTGCGTAATTTTTCTGCTATAGTAAATATTCTTAGTTTGAATAAGATCTGAGAATTTTTCCAAATTTTACTTTAAATTTAAAAAAAAAACTACAACATAGTTTTTTTTAATCTAAATTTGCTCGAAATTTAACTTCTGTATTTCTTGTAGTTTAGAAACTACGTAGGTACACTCAAATATTGTTTCGTAATTGTGGGAAATTTTAAACGTCCGTGACTCTTGAATTGAAGCGCGCGCCATTAATATAAATGTTATAAAATGTTGCAAAAAAATAAAAATTATTATAGATGTTAAGAATCTGTTTTGATTAAAAAACAGAATATGTGGTGATCCTGATAATATTGGAAGAAAACGACTCAAAAATGGCTTAAGGATCCAATATAAATATAAAATAAATGCATTAAAACAGTATTTGCTTCTTAATTGGATCCTTAAACCACTTTTGAGTCGTTTTCTTCCAAAAATTATTATGTTCTGTACTTTAAAAAAAATCAAAAATTGCTTTTTGGTCACTCCTGTCTAATCAAAAGACTAATCTAATCTTACAATCAGAATTCGTCCGGCAAATAAAGAAGCGAACATCACATTGGTTTTGTTTATCCAATAGTTTTGTTGCAACATCCAATATATCTCTCCGCTGATGTTTTATGTACAGCCGAGCCTCAGGGTACTCCAGTTGTACACCATCACGGCATTGGTAAAAAAAACTCCACTACTTTGCTTCGTTGCAGTCAGTTGGCGGCACAAACTCCCTCCTGTATCTCTGAAAACGTTCACTTGTTGTAATAATATGCGACGACGATGCCACCGCGACGCTTTTCGAGGTTTGTTTCAAAGTTGTCTGAAGTGAAACTTATTTACGAACGGTGAAACCGCACGGTTCATTTTTTTCTATACGAGCATTCAAGTTAAACAAAAATCTGAGAGTGTCTAAAGTTTCATTGAAAATCTTATTTTATTTTTTAACCGACTGTAAAAAAAGAAGGTGATTCTTAATTCGGTTGTATTTTTTTTTATGTTTGTTATCTCAGAACTCCTTCATTTATAAACCGATTTGAAAAATTCTTTTTTTTATTGGATAGGGGGTATACCTCGAAGTTGGTCTAATATCAATTTTACTTAAATCGGTTCAGTAGTTTGGCTGATTTTAATAAAAGTGAGTAGCTGCGTGTGATTCCTTCAAGGTAAATGTCACTTTTTGACACATCACACAGCGTAAGAAATCGGTTTAATAAAAGTGAGTAACGGCGTGTGATTCCTTTAACTAAAAAGTAAAAAATAAAAAACTTTTTAACAAGAAAAAAAACCTTCGAAAAGCCACAAAAAGAGGAAAATAATAAAACTTTGAGGTCTGCGCCATCTTAATAAAATATGAAGTCGGTTAAAAAGTACCAATTTAATTAAATAGGTATCTACTTTTTAACCGACTTCATGTTTTATTAAAATGGCGCAGACCTCAAAGTTTTATTATTTTCTTCTTTTTTGTGGCTTTTTGAAGGAGGTTTTTTTTTGTTAAAAAGTGTTTTTTTACAAGTGAAATATTTAGCTTGTCAGTTTTGGTGTAATTTTACAGTTAAAAATTTTGCGTCATTTTACTTGTACAAAGCAAAAATGCCGTCGACTGAAAAATAGAGTGTTGATATCTAGCTTTTATTAAACATACCAAACTTGCCGATAAAACATTTTTGTCCACTTTCAAACTTTTCCCAATAGTTTTTCTTGTAGCGTGAAAATCCTTTAGTAAAAGTCACATCTTCCAACGTGTTGAAAAATGCCATCTTATCGCTGTCAGGTGTGTGTTCTCGTAAAGCTAGAAAAATCACTCGGTCACAAAGAAACGCGAGCAGAAGAGAAATTGTATAAATGTTTTTAAAGGATTTAACGCCAAAGAATAATGTCTCACTGCTAGAGATCTAGAAAGCGGGAATGCCCTCTTTCTCTGTGTGTCCCATTGCCATCGGCCAACCGTGGCACGATGTCAATTCTTTTGTTTGTCCGATCGTCGTTTGTTCTGTCTGCTCCGTTCAAACACGATAGAGCTGTGCGAAGAAGAACAGAAAAGCTTTAAAACTTGTCGTTTATCACAAATCTTTATACAGTTCAGCTCGGTTTATCTATTGGCTAGTGGATTTTTACTATCTAAACATTAACATAAATTTATTTAACCTTTAAAAGCTACAATAGTAGGAAGGTTCGTCAGAAACATATTGGAACAGAACAGAAGTAAAGTAAAAAGTTGCAAAGTAAGATTATATAAAAATAGGTAAAAAAAAACTTTTAAGTTGAACGGTTTTATTTTAAATCATCAGCTGTACTAAAAACTAGAAAATAATTAAGACACAAACCAAGGGGCACTTTGTGTCGCTGCGTCAGCGGAATAAGTAATAGAAACGTGGGGCACATTTGAAATATTTCTGTTGGTGGGCTTAGAAACATATTTTTCTAGACAAGCCGTTCTTATTTAATAATTATACAGTCGTTATACAAATTTTTATGTGTCCCACGTTTTTATTATTTATTCCGTTGACGCAGCGACACAAAATGCCCTTTGGTTTGTGTCCTAATTATTTTCTAGTTTTTGGTACAGCTGATGATTTAAAATAAAACCGTTTAACTTAAAAGTTTTTTTATCTATTTTTATTTTCTAGTTTTTAGTTTTTATTTCTGGCCCGTATCATTAGGCAAACTCTTCATCCTTTCAACTGTCCACCTCCTGATTCCATCATCAGACCATCGTTACCAAGTTGAAATTATCATAATATTGTATTGTCACGGAAACTCAATGTATGTGCAAAGTTTCATAAGAATCGGTTAAGTAGAAGTAGTTGAAAAAGCTGTCGCAAGATTTGAAACAAAGATAGTAACAAGCAAACAAATATACGGGGTCAAGCTAAATAAAACCATTTAATAAAATCGAAACTATATAGTATTTTCCACCTGTAGATAGTTATCACGTGAACAGCACAATGTTCTGTTGCGCTGTCTGGCTAGGATCTGATTGGTTGTTCTGCTGTGTTGAGTTTCAAAGCGACCAATCAGATGCTGATCACGCAGTTTTATTACTATATAAATATGTTCATGGGGTAGATTATAATCAAATCGGGCTGTTAAAAGACAGTATGTCTTTCATTCAAACATGTGTAGGGCCAAATCTACTTGGAATAATAAGTACAGCCTCTTGAGCCCACGATTTTTTTTATCAAATAAATGCTAAGCTGAATATGATAAAAAAAATGAGAAATCTAATTTCAGTAGGTATACATACCTATGCTTATAAGGGTCTGCGCCCTACGCGTATAAAACGGCCCTGGGTCTAACATTACAGAAGATCTAATCATATTTTGCCAGGCGAGTTTTGCTTATTTTTCTTGTCTTATTCGTATTTTGTGTTTATATTTTAATTTACGATTTTTAACTTCAAATTATAAATGGTCGGGTTATCTGTTCCCCACTTTCAAGTTCTTCTTGTTTTACATCCAAAATGGCGGAAGTGCGGTTGTATGGTGAACGCACGGGTATAATGATTGATTGTATTTTGTTTACTACAAAACAGTTGAATTTCAGGACAGCCATTTTGCGGTGAAAAACTACTAGTGGAAATTTCTGTTTTTTTTTTTAAATACAGACACCCATAATTCACCTTCGTAAGGTTGTAAAAATTGTGTTGTTTAGTTTAATCGATTTTTTACAATCTAAAATTAGTTCGATGCGTATAATCGAGGATCGACTGTTTGTTTTCGGTGTACTCGAATAAAGGTCTGGCCGTAAGCCAAAAGGTATAGATGTAAAATCAGTTGACCCTTACCCCCGTTCGTAAATTGTTCAGACAAAGACGACGATAATCCGTCTTGCGCTGAACAGATAAAGACAACACCAGATATGATATGTGTTTTCTGTTTGGGGACACACCTTAACTGAATGTTGGCATAAAAAAAGAGGAAGTCAGACGACAAACAGAACTGTTTCGAACAGATTAATTTTCTTGGTCGAGTGGCCAGTGGTGTACGTCGACAAAAATAAATTTAAAAAAAACTGGTTCGTGTACTTATGTATGCGCGTTAGAAGTTATACTTAAAACAATTCGGCTTTTTTAATTAAAATTATTATGTATAGGCACTTGCCTTACACTTATCTAAAAAATATTGCTTTGACAGAAAATATTTTAACGACTTCAATGTAGGTATTTATTTTTTTATATCTCCTGCTTCTAAAGTTCAATATTCGAGCACTGTGAGGCGGGCGTAAAGAGGCGTATTTTAGTCACCGTGCGTGAAAGTCCAAAGCGTGCGTAAAAGTACCGTCACAGTGCGTAAAAGTCCAAAGCGTGCGTAAATGTACAATCTCTACATCTTATAAATTCGAAATCTCCGCACTTTGTACAATACAAGCACTTTCTGGCTATTGATCGATGTGTTCCTATATATAGTATCGCGCGTACTATAAAGTCCACATCATGAGAGAGTCATGCTTTTAATGATTTATATACAGAAGTTAATAACTTTAATAAAAATAAACTAAATGGTAACTTAGTCTGTAATTGTAAAGTTCTAATGACTAGAAGAGCGAATTTTCCGTTTTCATAATTTTTTTTTCTCTCTATTAAACTTTAGAAGCAGTCGTTATAAAAAATTAAAAGTGAGATATCTAGTAGGCTTAAATTGAGGCACTCGCTAAAGGGACTGACGCATACACAACCAGATCGAATGCGCTGTGTACCCCCACGAGCCGTTAGGCGAGTGGGGGTAAGCGCTCTAGATCTCGTTGTGTATGCGTCAGTCCCTTATCTCGTGCTTCAATTTAAGTCTAGAATACCTCACTTTACGCACACGTATCGAAAATAACTATTTCTTAATTCGTCGCACAATAATTTGACCACTGCCAGTTTTTTCCGCATTAAATCATTTCTTTTTAATTTATTGTAATTAATATTATGAAACTTATGATAAATGGCTGTTTGGCTATTCAATTATTACCACACGACTTAGACGTATGGCAAATTATGCTTGGCACACGCAAATTGACAATAAAATCTTTCGATAATCATAAATGGAAAAAAAATAATTAATTGCCTTTTTGGTTTCCTAGGTATTGTTAAAAATAAAAAATTATTTTGATTCTTAATATTTTACTTCGCCCCTGAATAATATTTTTAATTTTAACATATATCTGTTGTTTCACCTACACACCTATTTCATCATCTTATCACCGCATTAGTGAAAAAAATAGTATCTGCAACTCGTGCGGTATTGTCGATTGCCCACTCAAGCGAATGAGCGCACTCACTTCGTTCGTGCGCCACAATATACTATTTTGATTGAGTGCGCGCGCATACGAATATTTTATGCTGCACGTATGTGAGCATTTAAATGCTGGTTGCTATGGCAACGAAATAAATATTCTCAGCTGTCAGTGAGATATCGGTGTTTGAAATTGATTAAATAAAGCTCTATAGAGTTGAAATTGTTGTACATTTCATACATGTGTTACAAAAAATAATGTATACAACACGTACAATTATTATTTATATGACGCTCAGGATGTTGGTACGCTCACCCTCGCCTACGGCTTGCGTACCGATATCACCCCTCGCGTCATATTCATAGTTATACTAGTTGTATAAACTACTATTTTGATACAATATTTTAATTCTTTATTTACATTGTTTCCCCAGCCATTTTGAATTCAATGAACAAAGTCTAACTAACTTCATACTATCGATTTTTCGTCATTTCCGTTGCCTGCTTAAATTTTACTCTCAACGCGCCAAAAGAAGCATAACTTCAGAAATCGGGTGGGTTCAGATCTGGTTGTACCGCAGATAATTGTGTTTTAAAGACCACCAACAGCTAAGGTTATTTGGGCCTAGCACCAATTCATATTTTCAATTCATTATTTTTTTTTCTTATTAATAAATTAAAAAAATACTTATACATATTTTTTTATTCGTTCTTACTAACATACTGAATATTTGTCAAAAATGTTGAGCTTTAAAGCGATGTCATCAAGTCGATGTTACCCTTCAAGTTTATAAATTTTCATATTTTAAAGTATATCCACGTCGAAAAGTTATAGTACGAAATAATTTCGTGGTTCTACTGTAGAAATATAAGTTTGTAAGTCTTAACTTTTAATTTAATTTAAAGTAGTTTTGTACCTCACTTAAGTAAGCATTTCCAACCGCTGTGAATTCTAATAACTGTAAATTTCTCACCTAACAGCAGTCTAACTGCTGTTTATGAAGATAAACGTATCGTCGGCGCACTTAGAATGTACTTGAACAAGTGAATGTAATTTACTAGGGCAAAGATGCCGAGTTTCGACCATTTATTGACCACTTTTATATTTATAATTGACATAATAAATAACTTAAAATATATGTAATTAAAGAAAATTATAATAATACTATTTTTAATATACAGTGTATTAAAAACGGTAGACCTGAACATAGGGAAAATAACATTATAGTAATTTATGCTACATGTGGGATAAGTAGCAAATAATCTGACTGTCGTGTTTTGCGACATGAGCGTAAGCTTTATGGGGCATCCGTATGAAGACGAGTGTGGTTTGTCGCAACGAGCCGTTAGGCGAGTTGCGACAATCACACGAGTCTTCATACGAATGCCTCATAAACCTTACAGCGAATGTCGTAATCACGACTGTCATATTTGCTACTTATCCCACCTGTAGCATACAATACTTTTTACAACTACTGCTCTGGAAGTTGACTTTGAGAGAAATAGGGTAGAAGTACCGTTTTTGGCCACCTTTGCACCGTTTTTGGACAGTTTAAATTTGAGTTAATTTATAAAAAATTGCAATATTAAAATGATTTTTTATTGAATTTTCATTTTTTTACACCTAATTTAATTACTATACATGAACGATAAAAAGTAAATTATTATCGCGACATTAGATGGCGTTTCAGTAGTCTCTAGTAAAGTGAAAAAGATAGAGTGAGTTCAGTACAGATTGTGTTCGTGAGGTTATATTTCTATAGTAGTATAGTTTAGGCGGAATCCGTGCAGTTATGTGATATTTAACCGAACATGTGCGTCTATGAAACACATATAGTCAAGTATGCGATTATTGTGTATTTCGGAGATGACATACAGCGCTCGAAAAGTCAACTTCCAGAGCAGGCGTTGTAAAAAGAACATTTACAATTTTGTAGTATGAAATCATTTTTAGCCGTACTGAAGTCATACTACCATAAAATCTAATGTAAATAATATACAGCGTGTATCACAGGATTGAGACCATAGAAAATAAATGAGTGCAACAGGAAAGACATAAACAAAATCGGTAGCGTGACAAAGATGGCTAACTCAACTAAATTAATTATCATGGTTTCAAGCATGAAAAAGGGCACAGCAATCACTAATCCAAACTAATTTGCACAATGGAGTTTTCCCTATGCTTGGTTTTCTGTGGTACACCCTGTAAAGTAGATGGTTTGTTTGTTTTTTTTCGAACTACTCTTTTTTTTCGAACTACTCTTAATAAACAATTCCGTTGATATAGAAAATTGCGTAAAAAATTCACTGTATTATTTTTACTTCCCACCTCTACTATGGTAGGGAAGTAATGGATTTAGTCCGAAAAAAATATTTCGAGGTTTTAACAGATCTTCACGTTTTGAGACCCTAGCAATCGTTTAAGAGCATTTTCTGACTGATGTCTGTATATGTGTGTGTGTATGTGGTCAATTTTTCGCCTTCGATATCGTAAAAACGGAACAACATACGGCCATGCCGATTGTTCTATTGGGTTTATCAGCCTTTAACTTAGATCTGATTAGATTTTGAGTCAAATCGGTTCAGTGGATCCTGAGATATTCAAAAAAACGTTCTCAATGTCAGGTATTAACATAGGTAAAAAAAATCTAAATGAATTATGTTATAATATGAAAAAAATGTAAATATTTTTTTCTCTAAAATGTACAGTTTTCGAGAAGAAAAATATTTTACAAAAAAAAAATAAAAATTGTACGTAAATCAAGGTAACTATGATTTTTGCTATATTAAGCTGGCCATCAGTAGATCACTAAACAGAAAAGAGAACCATGCTTTTTTTTCAAAGAATAAAAAAAGAGTGTTTATTTTTTGCAAATATTTACTAGGTGGGAAGTATAGGACTGGTCATCAGTCGAATTTTTTCTATTTACATTAGATCTTATGGCCTATGGGCTATAGCCTACTACAAAATTGTAAAAGTTCTCAATGTTATTTTCCCTATGTTCGGTAAAAACGGTTACACACTATATATTTTCGCCTTTTACCGATAAAATACTCTATCTGTGCGAAGAGGAATTAAAAATTATTAATTTGCAAGCGAGTTACATATCTATTACTTGATGTGTGACTCACATACAAATCAACATTTTTTATAACCTCTTCGTATCGACAGAGAATCGGAAAATACGTAACTAGAGATTAAAATAATAACATTTTATAATAATAATAATAATACCATTTTCTTTTTTAGGGTTCCGTACCTCAGAATGAAAAGACGGAACCATTATAGGATCACTCTCGTATCTGTCTGTCTGTCCGTCCGTTCGTCCAATCTCATCCCGCCCCCCTTGTCTCCGAAACTACTGAGCTTAAAATTTTGAAAAAAATAGAGAATATAGGACCTCACGCATAGTTTACAGGAAAACCTAAACTAAAAAATCCTAAGTATATTTTGGGGGGCAAAATAGAAAATTAAAAAAAATATTTTTTTTCGAATTCATCATGTGACATATCAAATGACTCGCTATGAGAATGTAGTATATATAAGTATTGCACAATAATTAATGTATATAGATTTTGCACACTAGGGAATTATTGAGTTCATTGCTACTGCAAACTCAGCGAGGGCAATGAACAGGTACTTAGAACTGTGATAGCTAAAGAACGCAAAGCTAATCAAATAGACTGATATAAATAACAATGAATTTGGTCATACGAGAGACAGAAGGATAGATGTGAGAAGGACGTTACTCTGTCCGACTAAGTAATAAATTATAGTTAATAAGTTGTATATAAGATTAAATAAATAAAATAATGAATAAATCGATACAGTTATTTATTTTCTAAATTATATGTTAAAGAACCTATTATATATAAAAAACCAAAACTATTAGAAGAAATACAAATGTATTTTTTTTATAATTTTAAAATGCGTAGTTTAAAAGATATATACATATTAAAGAAAATATACGAAAATCGGGCATTCCCCTCCCCCTTATCTCTGAAACTGCCGAGCCTAAAATTTTGAAAAAAATAGGAAATATAGGGCCTAATTTTTTTTATATTAGTATACCACAGGTGCAATTGTCGATAATCGGTGCCTTTACCCTCTTTTTTATTACAGAGGTATTGCGCTGCTTTTATTCACTTTTTTTAACGAAAGCATATTTTTAAAACTTATGTGATTTTGTCCCCTTTGTCTGTATTTCACAATTATGAATTCTGAGTGTCCTCTTACAATTATTAATTTGTGAAAAATGTTATGTTGTACTTTTGCGTCGTCTATTCACGTGTAGAGTTTTGAATTTTTATTTTTAATCTCTTCAGTGTAATTTTCTTTCTTGAGAATCAAATGTGTTTATTTTTAGTAAAACTTTACAATTCAAAAATGTTTATTAAAAAAGTTTTTCCGTTTCATTAGGTACCTACTTATTTTCTCGATATGAAAATGAACGTAGAGAGTTTGTTTAAAGTTTTGATATTAAAAGTTGTAATTTTAAATAATGAAAATGTTCCATTTTCATGTATTTTCTCAATTATTATTAGCACACAAATTAAAACTCTCAGTTATTTTAGAAAATTTATTATTTACTAGTCAGTTTAATATTGTTACGCAACTGGACATAAATCTATAGTTATTTTTATCTAAAAGTACGTGCTCTTGCGGATCGTGTACTTAAAATATAAAGACCTGGTTTAAAAATAAATAAATAATAGTTTTATACGGCTGAAATGCAATTGAAAAATGTTTTTTCGTTGGAGCATTGAGATATCTAGGTATTTATTAATATATCCCATTAAAGGGTCATATTATAGCTATTGAATTAGCATATATGAATTGACACTCGCATGTAGTGAAAATCTATTGATTCTGAAGCATATAAGGAGAATGTTAATTTAGCAATCTTGTCACGGTTGAGTATTGTAAGCTCATTCCGCCACGAAAGTGGAAAGGCTCAAGCTAGAATCCTGACTGTGACCACTGGTTGGTAAAATGATTTTTTTCCAATATGTTTCGAAACAATTATATAATTGGCAGCTCTCCAACGAAAAAACACTTTTTTTAAAATAAATATTCTGTCAGTTAAAATATTCACGAGTTAAAATTTGTATGAATATATTTATGCAACTAGATAAATCGGTAGTTACTTTCATCTAAAACATAATATTCTTCGCGGTTAGACGTTATAGTTAATATATTCAAGAGTTTAAAGTTCATATGAATATTTTTATGCAATTGGGCATGGATCTAGTTATTTACATCGGGAGCAAGTTTATATAAACATAACAAAAAGCGAACGATCAGTTCAAATAAAAAAGAACAGACCTTTCCATAAAGAGATCATTATTTATGAAAAACATCGCCTCAAGGGCACTGTTTGTGGCGTACAGGTGTTTGCCGCGCTTCCTCTCTCACCAGGGCCTACTCTGTATTCCTGCTGATGCTTCTTTGAGCCCCTCCCCCTCCCGCATAATGCTATACAGCGTTCAACACGTCACGTGCATTGCTCTGCTCCGAACTGGGTGCTTTTTGTTATTATGTTGAAGCGAGGTGATAAATTTTAAAGTAGCCTGATGAAGGTGAAATCGACCTGTCCTTGTCGACAGGAAAAAAGAATGTTTTAAACATTACGTTTTGATTTATATAGGTCAAGAATGAACGCTTTATTATTGTTATTATCTAAACGCGGTCTTTTTAAAAAACACTTTCGTTTTCTTTCTGATTTCATTGGCGTAGCTCAAGTGCTTTTTATGTTAACCTTGGAAATCAGCTGATACATAGATCCAACAGTTTTCTGTTCATATAGTATAATCAGTAGAAAATAAAAATATATTTTGGTTTTTTGAAAATTAACAATAAGAATATTAATAAGCATGTTAAAAAGGGACATTTCGAATTATTTCTCTTGAACCAAGAAAATGTTGAAAGCTTATTTTTACCCGACTGCAACGCAAAGGAGTGGTAATGTGTTTAACAGCCTATGTGTGTATGTATGTTTGTATGTTCCTTTGAAGCACTATACAGACCAAACGCCTGGGCCGATTTTTATGATTCACACGTCAATCGATTCCCCTTAGTACGTCGAGTGTCACTAAAGACATAACGTTAGTGAAAATACAATATGGCGACTACAGGACGCCATATTGTGAAAATGAAAAAAATTAAAGTCAACAAACTATGTCAAGTGGGGTATCGTTGAATAGGTATTTAAAAATTATTTTTAGTTTTCCCTCAACATTTTTCGATTCGACTGACCGTTTAGGATCTATATCGATTTATTTTTAATTAAAAACATTTGAAAAAATCACATAATTTAAACTTAAATTCCAGTGCATTGATGGCTGATAGGAAATCCAGTCTGGTAAATAATAATAATAATAATAATGCGTTTAACGTCCGTTTCTCGACATTATGTCACAGTCTGGTAAATAGCTAGCTAGGTACTCATAACTAAAAAGTATAAAATAAAAAAAAATAATTTAAAAAATCAAAAAACCCGACTGTGTAAAACTGAAAAGAAAAAAACAAGCACTTAGAAGTCCGGTGGTCAACTGAACAGTCGGGATCCATTATTCGACAGCCAATAAAATTTTTCAATGGATCCGAATGTTCAGTTGACCACCGGACTTCTAAGTGCTTGTTTTTTTCTTTTCAGTTTTACGCAGTCGGGTTTTTTGATTTTTTAAATTATTTTTTTTGTATTTGTCAGTAAATGGTAGATAAATGCGCTTTAGTTTTTTATTATTTATATATTACGTTTCTCTATTTTCAAATGTTTTGTGTCCAGAATAAATCAAACCCACTTAAGTTTTGGTTAAAATGTCCACATCATCACTTTTTTTCATAATGGTTCCCTCAGCACAGGTTTTCCTTGGAAGGAACCTATATAGGCACTTTCATTTCTGTGGAATATTTTTGTTTATATATCAATGTATTTTTTATGGAAGTAATAAATTATTATTATACAAAAAGCAATTAATTTTTTTTTAATCGGCTGAATATAGAAATCGCTGGTAGACTGTCAAAAATGAACAGCTTGTTTTTAGATGCTTTTTATTGAAATCGTCTTTGTCCTTCTGTCTTGGTGTTTCTGTTTTCGTGTCACGCTTAATATGTATATCTAGACATGGTGCTGTTAGTCTACCGCTGTTAAGGCATCGCTCGCAACAAGTCCCTTTGGCGCAGAGGTTAGCGCGTTCGACTTCTAATTCAATGGTCATGGGTTCGATCTCTCACAGAACCTTCTAGAGACTTTATTGAACCTTTTAGATACAAATAAAACATATTTTTCATTTTCTTTAAAGTAGTGATTTATTTGTAACTAAAAGCTACAAAATAAAATTAATGTAAAAACAAATTTAAGTGAAGATGCTCTTTATTGAGGGGCCCTAAAATGCAAAAAATAAAAAAAATAATCTTCCAAATTTTTAAATGTTTGAAAAAATTTTAAAAAGCATTCAAGACCCCAGCAAACTATCATTTAATTAATACTATATACGATATATAGCAAAATCCCTATATTATTAAACGAGCAAATCTTGTATATTATATGTACCTATGTACCTATATAAATATTTTCTCGAAAACGGCCCTAATGATTTGGATGAAATTTACTGAAAAGGGGTTTTGGGAGGGAAACAATCGATCTAGCTAGGTCTCATCCCTGGAGAAATTCGTTTTCTTATCGATTTTATCATTTTAAAAAACAGTTTTTTAACGTTATAAAACAGTGTCGTATGGTGAGTAGGCTTTGGAAAAAACAAATTATTTTCATTATTTATGTCAAATTACTCTTGACAATCAATCTTTAACTTATTAAAATAATCAGTAATTATTTGAAAATATGTAGGTACATACGTTATGTAGTATAACGTATACTGACGTATAATAATATTATCTACTTATAGGTATGTAATTTTTTTTCTTAAAAACTACTAACGATTTTGATGAAATGGGAACTTTAAGCACTATTTTTTTTTAACTCATCCGAGCAAAGCTCGGTCATCCAGATATTTTATGATTAACCAACAAATAGGGATGTGAAAAAATAATCGATTTTTATATTAATCGATTATTTTTTTCTTATAATCGATTTTTAACAATCGATTTTTTTAATAATAATAATCGATTTTTTATAAATCGATTAATTTTTTAATAATAATAATCGATTTTTTATAAATCGATTATATAAATTACACTTTTAAATCGATTATATAAATTACACTTTTTTCATTTATTTTTATTTTTTTTTTTATTAATATTAATATTAAGAAAGAATATAGGCTTTGGGAAAACCAATGCAGCCAACATTTACAAATTACAAGTTTTAATCGATTTTTGTAAACAACGCCATCTGTGCGACGGATGAAAAAACGTAAAATAAGTTCAATAAACGTAAACTAATCAGTCGGAAAACGGCGCCATCTGTATGACTGTTTTCGAATAATAGAAAAAATCGATTTTTCCACAAAAATCGATTATTTCTTCAAAAATCGATTTTTTACAAATCGATTTATATTGAAAAGAGAAAAATCGATTATTAAATAATCGATTTATATTGAAAAGAGAAAAATCGATTATTAAATAATCGATTTTTTTTACTCAATGTCACATCCCTACCAACAATTAATATAGGTATTCTAGACTCTAGCTAGAGTACAGGTCTCGAATGCTTTTTAAAATTTTTGAAACATTTAAAAATTTGGAAGAATAATTTTGTATTTTCTGCTTTAATTTTAGGACCCCTCAATAAAAAGCATCTTCTATTAAACATTTTTTTTTAATTTTAATTTTATTAAATATACAGTGTGTCCACAGACTCATCCTCAACATGGGGATCTCCGTTGTTATGGGAGATAGAGATTTGGTTAAATGAGACAAAATGTGCAGAATCTCTAGTACTACTACCCTGCGTAGTCAAACTTTCCATATTTTGCTTGGTTCGCGACCGACAGTTGAAAAACGAGATTTACCCATTTTCGTTTTTTGTTTATAACTCGCTTATTAAGTAAGTTAGAAAAAAAATATTTGCACTTTCTTAAGGCCCTTTTTTATGAAGATTTCAAATCTCTTTTTATATTTTTATTTACTTTTATAGTTTTAGAGATACGTGTATTAACTTTGTTTTTTTAAATACACGTCAAAGATGGCCATGACACCATTCGAAAGAGATTTTTTTTCTCTTTAATTTGATATGAGGGTTGATGGATTTATTTTCAAAAATAACAGAGTTATACGTAAAACACTGATTTTTAATAGCAGGCTATGCTAAATTAATTGATAAAATAACAGAAGGCTTAGCAAACAGTTGAAATTCGCGTTGGCTTAGTAAACGGCTGTTTTGTTTTAGCTGTCAAAGTGTAGTTTGTTGCTAATTTGCCAGTTTACTAAGTGATTTATTAAATTTACTTTTGTTATCATGGAACCATTTTGTAACAATGAAAAATAAGCGATTTTCAATAATTGATCGTAAAACAGTAGTTTTGTCTTCTTCACTTATTCGCGTTGACTTAATAAACGGCTTTTTAAATGATCCATAGTTTATTAAATTTACTCGTAAGTTTCTGTAAATAGACGAATGAGGTTGTCTTCGTTCTGGATACTGATCGAAGTACATTTCTGCAGCTCTGGTCGAATTTTTGTGACATAGAATGTAACAAGATAACATATCAAATTTTTCATTGTTACAAAATGGTTCCATGATAACAAAAGTAAATTTAATAAATCACTTAATAAACTGGCAAATTAGCAACAAACTACACTTTGATAGCTAAAACAAAACAGCCGTTTACTAAGCCAACGCGAATTTCAACTGTTTGCTAAGCCTTCTGTTGTTCTATCAATTAATTTAGCATAGCCTACTATTAAAAATCAGTGTTTTACGTATAACTCTGTTGTTTTTGAAAATAAATCCATCAACCCTCACATCAAATTAAAGAGTAAAAAAATCTCTTTCGAATGGTGCCATGGCCATCTTTGACGTGTATTTAAAAAAACAAAGTTAATACACGTATCTCTAAAACTATAAAAGTAAATAAAAATATGAAAAGAGATTTGAAATCTCCATAAAAAAGTGCCTTAAGAAAGTGCAAATATTTTTTTTCTAACTTACTTAATAAGCGAGTTATAAACAAAAAACGAAAATGGGTAAATTTCGTTTTTCAACTGTCGGTCGCGAACCAAGCAAAATATGGAAAGTTTGACTACGCAGGGTAGTAGTACTGGAGATTCTGCACATTTTGTCTCATTTAACCAAATCTCTATCTCCCATAACAACGGAGATCCCCATGTTGAGGATGAGTCTGTGGACACACTGTATAAATGGTTGGGTAGCGGTTCTAGGTTGAGATGTTCAGTGTTCGACCTTGAAAATCAGCTGATAAACATAACACTATCTTTTTGTGCAGAATATATAATAAGAAATTAAAGTTATATTTTAGTATCTTATAAATTGATAACCTATGTTTGATTTAAAATAAAATGGTGGCTCGTACCGTCTGAGTTGTCTTTTCGCCAATATAATGCCCATCAGGCATATGTTGGCAGTCATGCCAAGAGCTCCTAGTGTGAACACCAAAGCGGCCTCCTTGACTCCTCCGGGATGACATTGGAACACCCGACCGCTGTTCATCACCGTCCCATTTCCGATCGGGGTCGATCCGTATCCTCGCAAATTCGGACCCATCATAGCAACGGCGGAACCTGTAACGAATAAATTAAAAATATTGTAGATTATAGAAACATTCTACGCAACGCAGCTCGAATAAATGAAATATTTTACGTATAGGTAATTGTTTTGGCGTAGCCATAGCCGCGCCGAAGGAGTTACAGAACTGACAAAGCTTTCATCTGTTCGAAAAATAGGAGTTAGAACGAGAGACTGCGATGTTTTGATTGGTTGTTTTATTCGACGTAACTATAGTCGCGGCAGTTTTAAATATAGATCTAATATATACAAGTTTAACACGGACGTCGTGCAGACTAAATACACAATTAAAAGAATGTATGATGACTGCAAACAGTATATATGAAACACCTATTGTAAGAACAATGACGTACCACAATGCTGTAATCAGGAAAAATTCATAAATTCAAACCTGTGTCACCGTAGGGATTCTAACCCTAAACTTTCCACTATCGCGGCGGACTGAGTTGACAATTACTCACACAGTGACACATTTTCAAACGACCGACTCTCTCCCTTTAAAGGATTCTGTCACTGAAAAACCACTACATGCGAGAGTCGATATTCCAACACCACTGCTAGACTACAGAATGATTTTTTCCTGATTTGTGTTACGTCATTGTTCTTACAATAGGTTACATTTTTAGAGTGTTGGATCTCCAAGTCACCATATGAATATTATGATGTATTAGAAATACTTTGTATTGTGTCCGTCTTGTGACTTCTTGTGATTTAACACGACGAGTTTCAGCAACGAGTTGCCATCTTCAGGTGTGGTTAATTATTTAATAGGTGTTTCATATATACTGATTGCAGTCATTATGCATTCATTTTATTATAGATCTAATGTCTAATCGACGCTAATAACCTCTGTTGTCGAGCGTCTATAATCTACAATTCTTTCTTCTTTCTAATGTCTAATCTGTAAATGAAAGTCAGAAAAGAGAATGCGCTGTTTTTGATTGGTTGTTTTGATTCAGGTGGATTTCAGTTCAGTGCGCGATTAAATTTTAGCAAAACGCAGCCCTTTTCTGTGGTTAACAAGAAAAAACACTGACTGTTAATTATAATAATGCAGATTTCGGTGTAGCTAGAGTTCTGTTTTATTACGCACTCGACTAATGTACATTCATTTTTGTTACTTTGGACCCTCGCAGATTGTGTGGCTTGTGTCTACCATTTGCCTGATAAAATGTAGACCGGTGATTCGATATAGAGTAAGTTTTTAAGGCAACAGAAAAAATACACAGTCAATACCTACCCTAAAAGAAACTTTGTGTGAAAGTGTCTATTTATTTTTTATAAAAAATCTGTTTATTGAAGTTATACTTCTTTAGTGAGGGTAATGAATTGGAATTACCTCGAGTAAAAAAACCGACTCAAAAATTAATGAAATGCCGACAGGGATAAAACAGTTCTAACGATTTGATTGAAAATTACTGAAAAGGGGTTTTGGGGGGCAAAAAATCGATCTAGCTATATATAGGGAAATTAATCATATTTACTGTTTATCTTTCATTGTTAATTCTAAAAATTACCTTCGGTTGAAACTGCGTGTTCGGAAACCAACTCGAAAATGAACAAAAGTTCAAAAAATTATTTTTTTCGGTTAGTCTACATGTTTTGTCTGTCTGTAAGACGGGTTGACATAAAATATTCATACACATAAAATTACATTAAATCAATTTAATGTTTTACGACTTTCATGTTTTTTAATTTTACTTCTCATGACTCAAAAAGGGAAGCATAATTTAACATTTTTAGAGGTTAAATATTATGTACTAACTCGGCGAACTTGTTAAATTAATAAATCGTGTCCGTTGAAAATTTGTCGTATTATTTTTATTTTAACTTTTTTTAACTTTAAACACGTTTTTAACTACCATTCTTTTAGTAAATGCTTGTCGAGCGTCTATAATCAATTTACAAATAGGAATGTTGTGATACTGGCATTAATGCTTTTGTTTCGATATCGAGCATTTTAGTATTAGATACTTCTATTTGGGTACTCAACTGATTTCACAGGGTGACCACAGGCCTGGAAAAGTTTTGGAATTTCTTATAGGTCAGTGAAAAAATTAAATTAATTTTTTTTTTCAAACGTGCAGCGCGTTTACCGCGCGTTGAATTCCAGAGGCTTACTACGTCCTACCGACTTTACGAGAATGACAAAAATGTGCTTAGGTACTTAGACAGTCAGGGAATTTTTTTCAAATAAATATTGTCACCCTGCAGACCTTTTGGAAACGAACGGGTCTACATTTTGAAAATAGCCATTAAGAAATTTATTGTGCAGCCTCTTTTACCTAACAATAAAGTTTTATTGAAATAAATTGCTCGTTTGTTCTTTATTTATATCGCAGTTATTTTATTACCTTAACTTTGCAGAATGTATCTTGAATATATGCGGCTTCAGTAAAGCGTTCGTTTGTTTTAGGTAAACAAAACAAATTCGTTCGTTGTTCATTTGTAAATAGTAAATACTAAACGTGAGTATGTTTATTTTGTGCGGTTTCAAGTTGTTAACTCGTCTACCTGACTGTCAATTGTTTCGACTCGCTTGAAATTCAACACACAATTCTATTTTTAACCTCCGACCCAAAAACAGGGGTGTTATGTGTTTAAACTGTACGTCTGCTTGTCTGTATAGTCTCGTAATTCGAAAACGCCAGGACCGTTTTTATGCAGTTTTCTTTAATACGGCAAAACATTTTTGCGGGAAGGTTATAGGATACGAAAAAACGTAATGATACACAAATAACACTCAGCGATCTCGCACTGAATGGAAGTTTACTGTAGTTATGATTTGATAAAAATAATAGATCTTCGAACCGAGTTTGACCGAGGACCAAACTTCATTCGTTAGTCGTTACATAACAATCCGTGTTTTAATAACCGATAAGAAACGAGAGGACAGTATGGCTCAGTTGGTAGCGTTGCGGCCTCTGAATCAGACTGTCGTAGGTTCGAATTCTACCTCTGCTCATGGATGTTTTGTGATGTTATTTAGTTTTTAAGTGATATATTATGATATTTGTTGTATTGAAGACGCTAATGACCTAAGCTGTTGCCATCTTGTGTCCAGTCTCTTAGTATGAAATTGTATTTCTCAAATTTGGCGCCCGTCGAGAGGTGAACAACATTTATATTTTATAGTGATAACCGGAAATTAGAACTCGTTTCAGTTGAAGAAAAGGACAGTTCTGTATCGGACCACAACCGATGTCCACACTACATTTGTGCGTTTTATTTGTTTTTACCGTCTCTTATTAAATTGGATTTCTCAAATCGAGATTTGGCGCCCGTCTAGCGGTGAAGAACATTTATAGTAAAAAATGGAAATTAGAACTGTCGTTCCAATTGGAGAGCAGGACAGTTCCGTATCGGACCACAACCGGTGTTCACACTACATTTGTGCGTTTCTTATTTTGTTTTCACCGTCTCTTTTTAAATTGTATTTCTCAAATCGAGATTTGGCGCCCGCCTATCGGCGAAGAACATTTATAGTAAAAAACGGAAATTAGAACTGTCGTTCCAATTGGAGAGCAGGACAGTTCCGTATCGGACCACAACCGGTGTTAACACTACATTTGTGCGTTTCATATTTTGTTTTCACCGTCTCTTATTAAATTGCATTTCTCAAATCGAGATTTGGCGCCCGTCTAGCGGCGAAGAACATTTATAGTAAAAAACGGAAATTAGAACTGTCGTTCCAATTGGAGAGCAGGACAGTTCCGTATCGGACCACTACCGGTGTTCATACTACATTTGTGCGTTTCATATTTTGTTTTCACCGTCTCTTATTAAATTGCATATCTCAAATCGAGATTTGGCGCCCGTCTAGCGGCGAAGAACATTTATAGTAAAAAAACGGAAATTAGAACTGTCTTTCCAATAATTGGAGAGTAGAACAGTTCCGTATCAGACCACAACCGGTGTTCACACTACATTTGTGCGTTTCATATTTTGTTTTCACTGTTTCTTATTAAATTGTATTTCTCAAATCGAGATTTGGCGCCCGTCTAGCGGCGAAGAACATTTATAGTAAAAAAACAGAAATTAGAATTGTCTTTCCAATTGGAGAGCAAGACAGTTCCGTATCGGACCACAACCGGTGTTCATACTACATTTGTGCGTTTCATATTTTGTTTTCACCGTCTCTTATTAAATTGCATTTCTCAAATCGAGATTTGGCGCCCGTCTAGCGGTGAAGAAATTTTTAGTAAAAAATGGAAATTAGAACTGTCGTTCCAATTGGAGAGCAGGACAGTTCCGTATCGGACCACAACCGGTGTTCACACTACATTTGTGCGTTTCATTTGTTTTCACCGAGTCAACATTGTTTTAAACTTTGAAAGCGGCTCAAATGTACAAACATATAAAATGACTTGAGGTCATGTCGGCAATTCAGTACAACGTGTTTAGTGAACGGTTCGCTTTTGTTTGTCGTCTATCTCGCTTTATCTCGCCAGTTCCATGGACTCCGGCTCTTAAACAATCTCTTTAAAGTACTGCGGCACCGTGGTTAATAATTAATTTATGTCTCTGCATGAATTGTTATTTATGATAGTAAGTTTTTACCGGCCGCTTTTGCTTCAATCGGTTTTGATATGAAATTTATCGTAACCCCTGTCCGTATCAGAATACAAAGTTGCCTGTTTGGGTACCAACTGGCAGTGTACCAAGTTTCATTCAAATTGATGAAGGCTGTTCTCGAGCGATGTCGGTACAAACAGACAGACAGAAATTCTAAAAAACACGTTCTTTCGTCTTACATATATAGCCGAATAATCGCAAAAGGGAAATTGCAGACAAATGTCTCGTTGCAATTTTATATATTCGTTTAATTCTTGAATAGATTTTTTAAGAACATCAACTACCAATATCTGCCATATTGATGTTTTATTATTTATTAGTAATGTGGGTACATTTGTATGTAAAAGTAACGAATGAATGTAGTTGCAACTTGATTGCATCAGTAAAGTAACCATGTAAACGAAAAAACGTATATACTAAAATATGTCAATTTATTTGATAATATTATTTTTCAAAAATTATTTAAATATAAATAATCCGTGTAAATTATTTAAAGCCTAAAAACCGTACTACTAGGAAAGGATACAAGCTATTTTTTACAAGCTTTTATTTAACTTGCAATGTATGTTAGTTTGTTTGTGTGTTTGTTTGTTTAGGTTAAATCTTGCAAAGCAATTTTGAACGACTTCCACGTATCCGATCGATTTGAAATTTTGTGCACATATATACACATATATACACACATATATACACATATATACTCTCGATGACAATACATGAATAAATCGTTTTAAGAAACAAATTCAACCCCTAAGGGGTTCAAACGAGGATGTAGGGTTTTTTTTGACTAATCAACGCCCAGGCCAAAGCGCTGAAGCTATAAACTTGAAATTTGGATAGTTGGTTCCTTTTCTGACGTAAGCATCCACTAAGAAAGGATTTTTCGGAATTCAACCCCTACGGGTGTCAAAGGGGGGTAAAATTTTGAAAGAGTAACGAACAAAATAAATATTAGTAAAAAATACTTTTTAGAGACAAGCTTTTATTTAAATGCACTAAAAAGGAAAAAATAATTTTTAATAATTTAGGTTCATAATTATAAAAGCGTGGGTCGTGACTAATAAACTATCATAGATTTCACGACCCACGCTTTTGTAATTATGAACCTAAATTATTAAAAATTATTTTTTCCTTTTTAGTGCATTTAAATAAAAACTTGTCTCTAAAAAGTTTTTTTACTAATATTTATTTAGAATTAAACCGAAAATCAATTTGATACTTCCATCAGTTCTCGAAGTGTAGTGCCTGAGAGTGGGAACTGGGGGAAAAATGCTCCCTTAGAGAAATCGCGATTGACAAACTCGCTATAACTGCGAGAACAGCAAACTTTTCCAACGACAGTTCGGAAAACGTGCGTCAAGTGTCCGCCTATTGGCCGTAAATAAAATTAAACTGCACCAATATTTCAATTATTTACGCGAATGAACCAGTGGCGGCTCGTGGGGTAGTGCCACAGTGCCCTGGCACTACCCCTAATTTTTCAATTTTCTCTAAAAATATTTTTTGTAAATATTTATATTAATATATTTTTTTTAATCAATTTATAAAATTATCGATCGTCCGGACAACAGAGTTCACCTTAAATCGCACAAATTTCCTAAAACATTTTCACCACGCGATCAGTAACACGTAGCCTGTGCCATTTAATAATAGGCACAGTGTAAACAAAGCATACCTTACGGTCCTTATATGTGAGCAAGAGAGATAGAACTATGACTCATGATTTCCCTATGCTGTAATGCTAAATCTAAATGAAATGTGTGCCAGGCACATTATTGGCGATATTCTGTTTGGTCATTGTTGGAATTTACAACACTGTAAAATTTTGATTATGCATTGTTGTTTCGGTTAAATGTTATTGTTGATAACAATTTTGTTTTATTATTTGACGGTTTGCTTTGTCAACATTTTTTTTTAGTTTGTGTAGCTTTGTAGTGTGTGATTTGTGGATAGTCACTAGGTAAGTTATTTTCTATGTTTTATAGGTACTTCTTTTCTATTTTGATCTTCGTTTTGGCACCACCTGTCAAAACAGGCACGAGCCGCCACTGGAATGAACGATCGCCACTTCGTCTTAAGACCAAACTTTGACCGATCTAAATGAAAGTTTTATTTGATTGCGTTGCCGGATATATCGAACCGTCACTCTTCCTCAAGTTTTACGACAACGATCTTAGTAACGACGAGCGATTGATTGCTCGTCGTAATTCAGTTAACGATACGACTTGTATATAAATTTTATTGGATCATAGATTCAGTCGGTTCATTGAATACTTCTTCAGTTGTCAGGTGATCTGTTAATGAGCCATTTTCCTGAAAGTAGTTCCTTCAATTATCCACGAGAAACAGCACTTGTGGTAGGTACAAACAGGGCCGCAGTAAGGGTAGGGCAGAGGGGGCGACGGCCCCGGGCGCATCAAGTTATGGGGCGCCAAAGGCGCGCCAGTATTTTATGTGCCAGAATGATTACTACTAGACAAAACATAAAATATACAATAAATAAAAATATTGCAAAATATAATTACTAAAGATAGAAATTATGAAATATTTGGCGATAATTTCTATAGAAATATCTATAGCAAAAGACTTGATTAATAAACCAATTTGCTCAATTGAAGGCCAGAAAAGTGAAGTTTTGATTTTTCGTAGACCGTAGTTAGGTAATTTTTTTTATAACGTTTATTTTGCAGTTATTAGTGAACATTTTTTATATTTTTTAATTATTTATGTTGAAATCTCTTATAAAAATCTCGTATCATGCATTTTTTGTTTTTTTGAGGGAGGGGGCGTAAATTAAAATTTTGGCCCCAGGCGCAAGATTTCCTTACTGCGGCCCTGGGTACAAACATTATTTATTCTCCATTAGTGTCGTGTCGTTTTAGGGGTATAACTTAGCAGGCTTCAACACGTAATTAATGAGCCATTTTCCTGAAAGTAGTTCCTTCAATTATCCACGAGAAGCAGCACTTGTGGTAGCGTACAAACATTATTTATTCTCCATTAGTGTCGTGTCGTTTTAGGGGTATAACTTAGCAGGCTTCAACACGTAATTAATGAGCCATTTTCCTGAAAGTAGTTCCTTCAATTATCCATCAGAAGGCAGCACTTGTGGTAGGTACAAACATTATTTATTCTCCATTAGTGTCGTGTCGTTTTAGGGGTATAACTTAACAGGCTTCAAAACGTAATTAATGAGCCATTTTTCCTGAAAGTAGTTCCTTCAATTATCCACGAGAGGCAGCACTTGTGGTAGCGTACAAACATTATTTATTCTCCATTAGTGTCGTGTCGTTTTAGGGGTATAACTTAGCAGGCTTCAACACGTAATTACTGAGCCATTTTCCTGAAAGTAGTTCCTTCAATTACCCGCGAGAGGCAAGGTAGGTACAAACATTATTTATTCCCCATTAGTGTCGTATCGTTTTAGGGGTATAACTTAATTATTTAATTAATTTAATAATAATAATAATTTAATAATTAAGTTATGCCACTAAAATGACACGACACTAATGGAGAAATAATGTTTGTACCTACCACAAGTGCTGCCTTTCGTGGATAATTGAAGGAACTACTCTCAGGAAAATGGCTCATTGTTTTAGGTTAAGTTGATGATTTACGAGGAATCGCCCCATTGTGAGACGTGTGACACACCAAATGGATATTCAGCGAGGTTTTGTCTTTAAATGCAATTTAAAAACAAGCGTATCGGGGAGATCTTAGTGTCAAAAGAGACGTAGATTTTTTTGAAAACAAAAATTAAAATAAAAATTTCCGTTGCAGTTGAAAGTGTAGTCTACAGGGACAATTTGCAATTGAAGAAGTTAAAAAGTGTGGAAAATTCATGGCAGAAGGTCGCGGCAATTAATTTTATTGTCATAATGGCGCTAAACGGCTTACACATGTCCAGACATAATATTTAGAACTGGAAATATAGAGAAGGGACACCGGACAATTGTCTACAGAAGGACGCGATTAATGTTGCGTTGCTTGTTCATAACGGGCCGGTAATATAATGAATCACTGTGTGACCGTCCGGTAGTTAACCGAGCCATTGTCGAAGCTCAAAAAGGTGTGCGCATTGCGCATGCGACTTAACCCTTGAGTAACAATTTTTGCAGATGAAAATAAATTTCTATAGAATATCTTCAATATTTCTGATTATTCTATACACTGGATTTTATACTTTCATCCTTCTGTCTTGTAAGAAAAATATGTTTTTTGCTTTTTAGGGTTCCGTATACCTCAGTATGGAACCCTATTACCCTGGCTACGATGTCCGTCCGTCCGTCTGTCACAAGGCTCTCTCTCACAAACGGTAAGAGGTAGTTAGTTAAAATTTTCACAGATTGTTGTTGTGGCATGAATCCTGTCAAATAATATAATAATTAAATAAAGAATCAATTAATTTTATTAAATCAATGTTGTTACACGGTTACAGTAGGTACATTCGTATACAGTATAACTGTATAGATGGCCAAGAATATACAGTAGGTACTATTATAATAGGTATCGAGCTGTACCAAGTGAGTGATTAGACACCGTTAGAGTATTAGACTCAAAATCTAAAACTACCCGGTTCGATTTCGGATTTCGGATTGCAATATTTTTGTTTGTTTTTTTTTCCATTAAATATTCTGTTAATATATATATATTTTTTTTACTTTCTAAATTACTTTAATTAAGTTTGATACGGGAAAATTTTGAAACACTAAAAAGAGCAAAATAAATACAGTGTAACCTTAATATAACGAGCCTCAATATAACGATTTCCTCGATTTAACACATTTTTCGAAATCCCCTAGAACTGCCCGTAAGAGCTAATGCAAAATATACCTTTACATTACGAATACATTTATCAAACCTCTTTATAACGAATTTTCAATCATTGCAAAATATAAATGGAAAGTATTATTTACCTCTATTTAATGAATGTTGTCAACTTATAACCTTTACATAACGTATCCTATCAATTATTCACACTCAATTCCACAATAATTCATGTCTCGACAGATTCAGACACGTTAAATTTTTCGGATAAAGTAACAACAGGATACAAGGCTTATAATTTAAAAACAGTTATTCACTAATCATTTTTAATGGCCAACGTTTCGGCAAACATTTTTTGCCTTCCTCAGGACCTATAACCAAAAATAATACAATGAATTACTCTAAACTATACCTAAATCTTAAATGTAGAAAAAAATTATTTAAAAAAATTTTTTTTTTTAAATTTTTTGGATATCAAATAAATAATTTTTAATTACCTTAAATATTTTAGTGAACCGTCACAAATTTAAAAACATGCATTAGTTTAAAATTAATTTTGTCCAAATAAAACTTTTTAAGAGTATATCTCATTAATTAAAAATTGAAATCTAAAATTTTTTTAAAAATTTAAAATATAAAACTATGCTTTCGCTAATTTAAAAAACTATGAATTAAAATGCTAGTTATTTGATATTTTTTTATTTTAAATTTTTCGTAAGACAATCATTGTTGTTTGATGCTAAGTAATGTAAACACTGCTGTTTGTCATTGTTGTTAGTTTTAAAACTGCAATGACTGAGAAACCTTGTTAAAACGAATCGTAGTCCGGTTCCATGACATTTGATCCCAGCAATTTGATCCCACGACATTTGATCCCACGACAATTGATCCCAACGACATTTGATCCCAACGACAATTGATCCCACGACATTTGATCCCAAAAAATTGTCTATAAACTAACAGAGCCTGATAAGTAATAAAGTTATTAAATTTTATTAATTTAATGAAATAATTTAGTCGATTATTCTCTTTGTCGGGAAATTTGTTTGAATTAAATTTGTAGACGTTGTGATATATTTGTAATTACATTGTTATTAGAATTCTAACGAATGTAATAGTATAATGTGTTTATGAGTTAATAATCCTTTAGAGATTATGTAATGATCAAGTTGAATAATTCACTTTTATTTATCATTGCCCGGGATACGTCGTAATTTTGTCAAATATTGTTTTTTATAAATTTTGTTGAAAAATTATTGTACATAGAAACTTTGAAACGTCATGGTGTGCAGTCAATTTGGTCTTTCGTGCTTTTCACATTATAACGAATTGTTAAATATGCCATTAAAGTTTATGAAAAGTCAGCGTGATAATTTGTTATTAATTCATAAAATACAATATCTGACAAAATTACGACGTATCCCGGGCAATGATAAATAAAAGTGAATTATTCAACTTGATCATTACATAATCTCTAAAGAATTATTAAATAATAAACACATTATACTATTACATCCGTTAGAATTCTAATAACAATGTAATTACAAATATATCACAACGTATACAAATTTATTTCAAACAAATTTCCCGACAAAGAGAATAATCGATTAAATTATTTCATTAAATTAATAAAATTTAATAACTTTATTACTTATCAGGCTCTGTCGGTTTATAGACAATTTTTTGGGATCAAATGTCGTGGGATCAAATTGCTGGGATCAACTGACGGCACACCTCGTAGTCCAACTTAACCTCTATATAACAAACCTCATTGTAACAAATTACTGGGTATAACGAATATTTTCTATTTCCCTTCAGTTTTGTAATATCGAGGTTGCACTGTATAAGTAAAAAACTTTTTAAAATAAAGGTTAAATAAATAAATCTGTTAATTTTTTACCTCTAACTAACTCCTTATTTTTATTATTGTACGAAACCCTCAATGCGCGAGTTTGACTCGCACTTGACCGGTTTTTAAGAAGAAAGTCTACCTTCATTGAAATAACGTAACGTGTTGGAGCAAGAGTTATAAAACTCAAGTCCTTACTTTTTGAGAGTAAAACGTTAGAAACCCGGAGTTTATAATAGTAGATAAGACGTGAGACGCTAGCGGCTAGATAAACAAACGGCGTGTCCACATCGTTGATTATTCTCAAACCTATTATTTTTTTGTTTGTGACGTTGACAATTGAGTATCTGAGCACACCTTGTCCTTGATCAATCGGATGTCACGCAATAAACTACGCTCGGGTCCACGCAATTAATTTCGACAAACATGTGCGGACCGCGTAAACAACGCATGGACATGTCGGCCACTCATATCTCTGCGTCTCTCCTCCTTGTTGGTATAGTGTGAGTGAGAGAACGAAAAGAGGTCGTCGGCCGGCTTGTGGAAAGACGGAAACAGACAGACTAAAAAGAAAGAGACGCGACAGGGTGTTGCCGAAAGACTGCAGTACAAAGATGAGATCACGAGAAAATTTAAGAAGTGCTCTTTTTACAGTTCGTATGTCGGAAGACGCTGGAATTCCATATAAGATATCCCACTTTAAACTTATTGTTCCAGAATTCCGATTACGCATTTTTCTCTATCGACAACTAGCCTTTGCTTAGTAGAAACGTGAAACTGGTACGAAATGTTTTTGATGTGAACCATCTTTAGGCGCGGGTGTAAAATCGTTTGAATGGAACGTCGTTTCAAAACGCGCGTAGTTACGTCGTGTCTTCCCACATCATAATTGTTACACAGTCGCTATGTTACGTGTGTCTGTAAATATCAGTGTATTGCTGTTTCAATACTTTCGCAGGGAGAGAGTTTCTCGCGGGGCGGGGGGATATAAATCATAAATTCTTATCTCTGGAACTACTGAACCGATTCTAAAAATTCTTTCACTAATTGTCTTCGCAGGAGGAGCGCTATGAAAATGTTTCACATCTGCCAGGCGTTTCACGACGGCTCACATTTTTTTTTAAGAGCTGCCGAACATCGCAGAAGTAACGCAAAACTCAACTGTGAACTATTTATTCACCCTCTTTGGCCGTATAGCTTCTAAACTATATATGTAATACGGACGTTTGCTTGTGCTCATTGGATCAGCGCAATTTGTTCTAAAAAACATCTTCAATTTCAGAAATATAATATGAAAGAAATGGATTTTTACGATTTTTTTAAGTATTACTTTAACGGGATTTTTGACGAAAATTAAAATCTCTCAGAACAATTTCAAACTTACCATGATTGTAGTAAAAGACACGCTGATTCCAAGGAGCACAAGCAAATATCTGTATCTTTTCTGGTTTCGAAGTTGAATGGGTTTGAAGTTTTCAAAAAAAAAGTCAAGAGGTGTCATGGGACACCCGACAGAAGTTATGCTTTTTCATTGTATAAAAAACCGAATTTATCAAAGCTATAGACAATACAATTGAAAAGTTATTATTTGACCGTCATTTTGAAATCTGGTGCAATTTTATTTTTTTGTGTCCTATAAAACTCTTAAATATCAATTTTCAAAAAGGTCGGATAATTTTTACAAAAGTACATATGGCCGCCATTTTGAAATCTGACGCCATTTTATTTTTTTGTGTCCTATAAAACTCTTAAATATCAATTTTCAAAAAGATCGGATGATTTTTACAAAAGTAGGTACATATGGTCGCCATTTTGAAATCTGTCGCCATTTTATTTTTTTGTTTCCTAGATAAAACTCTTAAATATCAATTTTCAAAAAGATTGGATAATTTTTACAAAAGTACATATGGCTGCCATTTTGAAATCTGATGCCATTTTATTTTTTTGTGTCCCATAACACTCAGATGTTAATTTTACATAGGCCACAGCGCGTGCGCCATTATATATATGTACGTCACACTCATAGCTATAGATATACTTTTAACATGAGCATGTTGCGTGACGCGAACCTATAAGTTTTTCCCCTGTCAGAAATCGTCTAACGCGCCTATAGAAGCATATAGCTTCAAAAAATAGACCTTCTAATAAAAGAGATGCATACGTTTGCTTGTGCTGATTGAAACCAGCGCAATTTGTTCTATAAACATTCTCAATTTCAGAAATATGTGAAAGAATTCGATTTTTGCGATTTTTTTGAGGCAGTCGCTTTGCAATTCTTCTTTGCCAGTTAACGATAAGAAATGTGATTGTAAAATAACATGACATAGTCGTAATCTCTAGTCAAAATGAAGTTATAAGTAGACTTTATTAGTGCGACACTGAAAAGTAGGACTGCAGTGAAAGTCGTCCTACAGGACACGCTACTTCTGTGTTTGTACACTCCACTGAGAAACGGTCGATCCCACTTTTGTTGGCAAAAACGTGCTCTCAGCCGGTTGAAAAAGCTGATTAGTAATGTGTTCTGGAATTAATTACTTACTCGATGGCTGAATTTATTCACGGAAAAATAAACATAGCCCCTTTTTAATTGAAAATTTTTTCGATAATGCAAGAACTTCGGGTAGAGTTTTTTAATGCTATATATACCTGAAACTAAGATATTAGAATACGTTTTAAATTTAATAAAACACGGCATTTAAGTTTATCGTACATTTTAATCACGTTGTTATGTTAAATCGCTGTTATTTCTATGCTTACTTCGTATGTTTTATGTGTGACAGTGATTAACAAAACAGCGTGTTAAATCTCTTAAATAGTATAAAACAAAGTCGCTGTTTGTGTCTGTCTATTTCTCCGCTTACATCTTCTAAACCACGCAACGGATTTTGAAACGGTTTTCACTAATAGAAAGAGCGATAAACGAGGAAGGTTTGTGTATATAATTTATAAATATTTTGTACAAAATGGCTGAACTATGACGGTGTTTTGTCAAAAAAAAAACTGTTTTCGTACGCTTAATCATAATTTCATACCACCCGGGCGTAACCGGGACGGGCCGCTAGTGTATAGTAAACCTGACATTAGAGAATTTTATTTTATAACAATTCTTTCGCACAACACAGTGGCTTCGTCAGACAAAGATCTGAAACTCTCTTATCTCTTAGTCTAAGATCTTTGTCTGACTAAGCTACATGTGTTGTGACTTGTGCGAAACAATTGTTATAAAATAATAAAATTCTTAAGTGTAAATTAATTAAGGCGTTGTAACGGCCGTATCTATTATATACAGGGTGGCACATCTTAAACAATGCAGTGAAATATCTCGTAAACGGTACAAACCATAAAAAAATGTTTTATACAAAAGTTATAGAGTGTCAAAGGGGACAGAAGACTGTGATATCAAATTTAACATAGGTTGCTGTGACGGTCAGGCGAAGGTCAGCATCGATTTTTTAAATGCAACAGTGCATTTTTATTCCAGAGTATACGATACAGTATTTAATAGTAAACAGGAAATTATGAAAGTACATATGAGCTAAAGTTAATAAATATTGAGATATTTACAAATTAAATAGCAAATTTAATTTGTCAATTCGGTTCTTTTATGAATTGAATTCAAGCCAAGAAGGCCGGTGCGTAATTGGCTATCTGCTATGCCATAATTTATCTAATTGTCGTTCATTTTGACCGTTATTTAATTTCTAAATATCTCAATATTTATTAACTTTAGTTGATTTGTACCTTAATAATTTACTGTTCACTACTAAATACTGTATCGTATTCTGGAATAAAAATGCACTGTTGCAATTAAAAAATCGAAGCTGACCTTCACAGCACCACCTATGTTAAATCTGATATAACAGTCTTCTGTCTCCCTTGACACTCTATAACTTTTATATAAAACATTTTTTTATGGCTTGTACCGTTTACGAGATATTTCACTGCATTGTTTAAGATGTGCCACCCTGTATATCTAAAATTTCCCCATATTATTCCCTTAGCGGTCTGCGCTCTTAGCAAAAATAAAATTTGTGTAATAATCTTTTCCAAGATGGCCGACGATTAGCTGACATAGGTACCTATATGGAAATTGTGAGGTTATAGCATCGTTGTATCTGATTCAGATGTAGAGCAAGGACTATATGTGTGTGGAGATCCGGTGCGCTGTGGTCGGACTTCTAAACCGCACTCTCCGGGTTTCCGGTATCGGCTAGACAGAGATGGATAAAACCCTCCGGAGTTAATATACTGTCTATTACTCCTTGACTAAAATTAAACGCAATATTTGCTATTCGAAACCTGTACTAATAGGAAATTGAGATTACTGAGGATTTTTTTTGTAATTTAGATTGGCGTTATTTATTTATTTTTTTTAAATTAATTTAAGAACACCAAATACAGTATTTTTTATTTATTTATAGAAATATTGTGAAATATAATTTTTTAATCTGACTTTTTATTATACAAGTTAGATTTGATTAGGTAACGTGCATTTTCTTATTTTGCGCTTCACTTGAGACCAAATGTTTTGTGTAGGATAGGGTAGGGTAATATTATTGGATCATTGAACAATCTGTTATCCTCTTCTAATTTAATCGTGGATTTTTATATAAAGTTTTAAAAGATTTGTCTGACGGAACTTTTACGATATTTCATTTTATTTCTTTTGTGTGGTTGAAAGGAAAAAAATACGCCTTAAGCGGCTGAAAATAGAATGGATTGTGAAATAGAAATCTTGTTACGTTGTTTTTCGTTAGCTTTTGATTATATAAGTTTGATATTTTATGTTTTTTCTTGTCAAAGTTGTAAATATTCGTCTTTTACATGTACAAAGACTAGATTTTTTCTCGAAAATTACCGAAACAGTCGCTGCTATCGGAACAAATTTCATAGCTTAAAACAATTGTTACGTTCTGTTACTATTGAACAGGAATTTTCCCCCCACTGCGAGAAATTTATCAAAATAAAATATAGCCTATATCACTCAGTGATAGTGTAACTTTCTATTAGTGAAAGAATTTTTAGAATCGGTTGAGCAGTTCCAGAGATGAGAATTTATGATTTATTACTCCCATATGTTTTTTGGATTCGGGGGATCTCAAAACGAAAAAATATTGTAAAATATTCCACTTGTGGAGTTGATATGGTTAAACATTTAACACTTCCATCGTTTATAGAATTATCTAACATTGAAATGCGGATATCTTTGCTTCCACCATCTAATAAATACATGCTAATACCGTTGCTTACACCATTTCATAGATTATAAATTTTTATTAAACTGCAGTGTTAAAACCTTTACGTCCATCAAAAATGTTAGCACCTTTACGTCCACCATTTAATAAATGTTGAACATTTTTATCAGCGGTATCAAAACTGTAAAAAATACGTGTTTATTGTACAGATTTAGCGTGTGCATTTTATGTTCCAATAATTCACAGAACAGAGCAGTATAAATTACTGCCACCTAGATTAGGAATGTTTAAAAGCAGACGTGTGTTTCATTTGTTTTGTTGTGATGCAATAAATGTGACGCGACGCTGTTTTGTTTTACTTATTTTTTTCCATGTCCGAGTTACAGCCCGTACAATAAAAATTTTCAGTTAAGAGTACAATAATATGATTTTATCGTCGCCGACTATCGAAATTTCAAAAATATACACTCCGTAAATAATTGTGGGTTACCAAAGTTGTCTGAAATTATAAACAACGTGCTAGATCGTTCTTCCATCAATGGAACGCGACTACGACACCACTGCAACTGTATTTTCAAGTTGCGTTGTTTCAAACAGAATACGTCCCACCAAAGCTAGAAAACTCGTCTGCGAGTAAAACCGCTATCCGAATTTGATGCTACAGCAACTTGTTAGCAATCAAACGGCGTTGCAGTTGAATCTCATAAGATCTTTTTGAAACAATGTGTGGAGAGACTTCGAAAAGTAGTGATGTAAAAATACGGTATTAAACTTTTTTGTGTTTTAAACCCATGATATAATACCGTATTTTTTCAGTATAAAACGGTTTTTTACTTTTTCACACTACGGTTACGGTGTATTTTTCAGTATTGCCAACCGCATAATAGGAAAAATTCCTATGGTCTCATTTTGGTATTAAACCGTTTTAAACGGTGTTAAACGTTTTATACGTGCTGTATAAAGTAGCAAAATACGCAGTATTTTTACCTAGTATAAAACTGGGGTATATTATTTTTTTACATACCGTATAATACCATTTTATACAAACGTTTTATACCAGAGTATTATACGCATTTACATCACTATCGAAAAGACGTAGCATCACAGTGGCGTCGCATATTATTAATGGAAAATCACCCATTTTCTTTCCAAGTTGCCCAAGTAGTTCGTGTACGTTGAAATGAATTCAAAGCAACGAAACTAACCAATCATTTCGTTTATTGCCCAGGTTCTGACAACTAATAAAAATATCAGTTAATATTTTCAATTCATTATTAAAAAAAAAGGGTGTGGGTCTCGGGACCCCCGACAGATGTGAAACATCAAAGAAAACGTTATTGAACTCGGTGGTATTCTCTATGTAGTAGTATATATTTTTTCAAAAGCAGCAACTAACTATTATGCTGACGTAATCCTATATACTGCACTGTAACACACGCGGCTGCGGCGTTTGAGCACGCCTGAGCCAAGAACGCAACTAAATACACAGCGCGAAGTATCTATATTACATACCTACACGTGTATACATATACTTTTGCTTTACAGTACGTTCGTATGTATACTCTCTCTCTCTCTCTTCCCGTGCCCGAGCGCGCGGAAGCCGAGAGAGAGAGAGTGCCGCAGTGGTGGGGAGAACAGGAACGACGGAGCGGACCAGAAATTTCGTTGCATATTTCCCCTCACGCGGCTGTTCACTGCCCGACATAAGATGTTTCACATAAAAAAAAACAAACCCTTGAGTCCCCAGTTCTCTCAAGATGTTATGTGTAAAGTTCAAGATTAACCGGGCAGTAAAGATTTTGAAAAGTCAATAATATTGAAAATATGAATTATTGGTGCAATGCCTTGGTCATCCTAGCAGTTGGTGTCCTTAAAATAAAAAATATACGTGAACGGATCGTCCTAGATGATACTATTGGTAGCTCGGTAAAAACAAAAAAAAGTTAATCCTTTAATACATTTTTCAAACAGTGCTTTTGTTGACTTTCAGTTGTTTCTTTTGTCCTCAATTTCTCTCTCTGTATCTCTTTCTCTCTGGAACATATTTCTCTGCATATCTGCACGTCGAGAAAACCATGAAAATAATGCGGAAAATATTTGCACAAAAAATATAAAATATAGTTTTGATGTGTTTTTCCTGCGTGTAAAATTTATTTGAAATATGTTTTCGAACTTCAAAAAAGTACTTCAGTATATAGTACTTAGTGTTGACCCAATGAATGTTAATAATTGAAGGAAGTTAAGAAAAATCGCAGGATAAGTGGACAAAATAATTTGATTTATTAAATTAAATGTACGACGTTTCGTCTATAGATTTAGACTTTTTCAGGTAAGTACATAAAAATAACAATATTTAATTTAAAAAATCAAATTATTTTGTCCACTATCCTGCGATTTTTCTTAATTTTATTATAATCACGATGGACACGATTTCTAATATAAATTGAAGGAAGGTTTGGTTGAGGGTCAAAATAATGAAGCTTTACCAAAATATCGCTTGTGGCCAACGTTTCGAAGTATTTAATTTCATCTTCAGGGCCTATGTGTATCTAAAATTAGAACAATTCTTATTGTTCTAATTTTGGATACACATTTGTTCATATTTGTTAAACGTTAAATATTTCGAAACGTTGGCCACAAGCGATATTTTGGTAAAGTTTCATTATTTTGACCCTCAACCAAACCTTCCTTCAATTTTTAAAAAGTACGTTTATTCAAAAAAGTTTATATCTTTTGGTTCTTACCTGCTGCCATGTTGTTTTGGTTTCTCGGCAATAAAATGTAAACACGTCACTGAAAGCACTTTTTTTTTGTTTATTGTTTTTTTATGGTCACTGAACACAATCTTTCAGCCATAATAATTGTGGGTTTTTATTTCACTGAATTTTATATTATTCCTCTACTAATTTTATTTGTTTAAATAAAAAAATCCGGTTTAATGATCATGTTTTGTTTCGTACGCAGTTGTTTTAAATTCACTTGTTTTAATGATTACAATTTTGTTTCACACCTAGCTGTTTGTTAATGATACACTTGTTTATTAATGATACACTTGTTTATTAATGATTCCCTTGTTTAATTATTGTTTCACACGTACTTGTTTGAAATATTCATTTGTTTAATAGTTAAATTTTGTTTCACGTTTCACTTGTTTGGCATAATTATTCGTTTGTTTTAATGTATTTCCTACTTGTTTTTTTATTTTTGTTGTTTGGGTTTACAAGTAATGTTTTTGATTTTGATAAATGCTAATTTCTCATCAATATAAACATAAATAGTCTTTATAATTACCTATAAAAATTAAATTAAGAATATTTTTTAAGGGACAAATCAGATTTTTTTTGTAATTGTTTTTTAATAGATTATCTGTTACTCAGTTTGTCGAATAAAATTTCTTGACTAACGTACATTTTAAAATCTAAATAAACCGGAAACCGTACGGCCCCAAAGGTGGTCTTATCCTTTTTGCGACTTTATTCGGATTTTGAAATTACATTTGTAAGTAGGAACACATCTCGAGGCATGTACTTAACATTGTACTTAAAAATAGACGACTTAAGGTACGTGATGGTAGGATCATAGCAGGGCTTGCTTAAATTAATGCATTGTTATACAGTATGTAAACAGGTAAGCTGCACATAGGGAAATTAGCATTGGGAAAAAATGAATGGATCAGAGTGAGCCATGACTCATAATGCACGTATTTATATAGGGTTGCTATGGTTATTTTAGTGTTTTTATTTTAGTTTCAATTTTTTTTATTTTATTTGACATTTAAACAACTATTAAAATAAAAATAATTGAAACTGAAATAAAAACACTAAAAAAGCCATAGCAACTCTATATAAATACGTACATTATGAGCGCTGGCTCACTCTGATCCATTCATTTTTTCCCAATGCTAATTTCCCTATGTGCAGCTTACCTGTTTATATACTGTATATGGGAGCGTACGCAACGAAGCAGTGAGTGTAGCAGGTATAAACACTGTTACAAGAGCTGCTAGATACAAGAATGTATCTCACCATTCTTTCAGCGCGCTGACTACTACAATCAACGTGTGACAACTGTCAAATGGCCGTTACAAATTTCGGAATGGATGTGACTAGTTTAATAAATGAAATTTTGCCAGTTTTTATTTAATTTGTTTTGAGTTTTTTCTAAGACGTATTTAAAAGTGTTAGGTTCCATACGTAAATATTCAAAAAACCGGTTTGGGTAAAATTTTAATTCTTGGTATAAATGATGAAATTCGCCATGTTTAGATCGTTTTCTATTAATAGGGTGGACATGATAGCTCCTACTCAAATTTGTATTTAAAATGTACCACTTTGTAGCAGAAGAACACAAATATTCGTCTTCGCTATCTGACATTTCAAACGCGATTTAAGGTATCAATGCTAGTATCAAAGTTTCGTTGTGCAAACCTATAAGCGCTTATAATTTCAGCCACCATCTACCACACATGCTACCATCTAGAATCCCAGCTGCGTACTGCACGCCTATACACATGCTCGGATTAAGGGCGGAGCGGAGCGCCAGGGCCACGCGACCAAGAGGGCCCACAAAGACTTTTAATAACTAAACCTTAAAATTTTTCTTTTTAATGGTGCCCCGTGTTTTTCCCAGCTCCAGGACCTCCATTGGTCTTAATCCGGGCCTACCTATACAGAGCGGTTAATAAACTGTTCTAAAATGCAGTTTTTAAATATAATAGATTAAAAATTAGTTTGAAGTAAAGAAGTTGTTTCTATATTTTATTCCGCAATTAGAGAGCTTACAGAAAGAGAATTTAGTTTGAAAGAATAATAGTCCGCTACTGCTCGGCACTCTTTTCCAATCTTCGTAATAACCTCTTCGTAAAAGCATTCGTGGTTTTTATAATCACTCTGAAGAAAGATTAGGGTACTATTTTCTCTTGAGAAATTGACACATTTCGCGTATAAGTGCAAGCGAGACAATTGCACATTAAACATCGTCAAGAAAAACAAAGATGGCTACTTAAATGGCTCAGACGTTTTTGTATGATAACGTCATTTGTTTTAACCTCAATTGCTGTGGGAAAAAACGCACCTGCGAAATTCGGATCACATTTTGCGTCTTTGTTTCTCTTATCGAATATTTCACAGAGTTTTCTTTAGATATCTCTAATTGGAAGTACACATTTATCCTTCGCACATTGGCGTACTTAATTAATTGATTTGTGGGCGCGGAGATAATTTAAAAATCAGAATCATAAATCAAAAAAAAGACGGGGGAAAAATATTATAAAAATAAATGACACGTCGACCGGAAGTGGAAATAATAAATTATAAAAATGGTGCGGTGACGTCACATCCGCACAAACAGTTTCTAGGAATAGGCCGAGAGCTAGTGACAATTTTTTGGTGTTATTTATTCAAGGCCTTATTTTTGTTAAGATGTGGGAGGCATATTGAAGTGCCCTGTGTAAGGGATTTTGCTAGATAGCATTATGGGAGGGGTGCAGACCGCCCCCAACATGTAACAAAAAAAAAATGGTCACAATTATTATTGCTTCAAGGCTGAAATTGTTTGTATAGCTTATCGGTGACCCAATAATGCCATTATAATATTTGCAGGTCGATTGGTCAGTATTAAAAGGGTGGCAGATCACTCTAAACATGTCATGTACCCGACGAAATTTATATTACTAGTTCAAGGTTCAAATTTTAATATGTTGTTACGGCAACTGTTCTAAGCATATATTTCAATTTGCAGAACAAAATGTCGATAATAACCCTCTCTATGAGAGGGAAACTTGCTCGCCTAGGTGTTTATATCGTTCTGCAAGGGGGTTAATACCGACATTTTGTTCTGCAAATAGAAATGTATGCTTAAAACAGTCGCCGCGTAACAACATATTAAAATTTGAACCTTGAACTAATAATAGAAACTTCTTCGGACACATGACATGTTTAGGGTGATCTGCCACCCTTTTAATACTTACCAATCGATCTGAAAATATTATAATGGCATTATTGGGTCACCGACAAGCTATATAAACAATTTCAGCCTTGGAGCAATAATAATTGTAACAATTTTTTTTTGTTACATGTTGGGGGCGGTCTGCACCTCTCCCATACCGCTATCTTGCAAAATACCTTACTCAGGGCACTTTAATATACCTCCCTCAACATCTTCACAAAAATAAGGTCTTGAATAAATAACACCAAAAAATTGTCACTAGCTCTCGGCCTAGAAGGGAGAATTCATTAAAAGTGAAAACTCATCAACGTTTTTCGAAATTTAATTTAAACTCGACGTATTATAATATTGCTATTAATCCATCACGACGCTGTTATATAATCAAATACGAAATTATATAATACCCTGTCTGGAGGACTTAAGCGGCAGTCGTCAAACTGTTTTTAATGTGTACGAGATTTCATATCACTGACGAATGGAAATCCGATGCGGTTTTGAGAGCCGCAGACATGTATAAATATTTATGTTAGGGTTGGTTAGGTTGACTGGAGGTGTGTAACGTCTGTAGTGCCCCTGGCGGTGGACTGTATAATCCCTTTTCCATTCCATAATATTATCTGAGTACATCTTTATCATTTCACAATAATTGACTTGTTAAAATTCGATATTTCACCGTACGACCATAATCCGCATTCTAGAATGTTTTTCATTTCCTGCCCTATCCCTGGTTTCCACGTTAAAATGTGAGCCCTGTAACGATTACTAACTTAAAAACATGGATGGAGGGAAGGAGATTTCCTGTGACCAAATAAATTGTGATGCTAGTTTGTGGATATGGAGGTCTACGAAATGTCTTAACTTATTAACCGACGGGGAGGGAACGAGGTCTACTGGTCACAGATTTTTTTTGAGGTCACCAACAGTTAGGTTTATTGGAGCACAGCACCAATTTATTATTTTTACGTAGGACTACATCTATGTTCGCGGGTGTACGCTCCTCACATCGATTTACTCATGTAACGCTTTTTATTAAATAGGCAAAATCGCTACAACTTTGTTAAAAATAAAGATATAACGCATGTCTGAGGTGTTATTTGAAAGCCACTTAAGTAATCCCGTTCAATTTTATCATTTAAATTTTGAATGTGCATTTCTTAATTTATTTAGTAGATACAAATTTAAAAAATTCGGCTGATGACCAGTCCTATACTTCCCACCTAGTAAACAATAATTAACTAAAAATTACCGTGGTAACGAATACAATGACCTTCAAGTACCTCATCGTTCAAATTTGTGTATTGTCTATATCATTCTGGCCGTGCGCGACAATTATACAGGGAAGATACACAGCATATATTTGCAAGAAATAAACACTCTTTTTTTATTCTTTGAAAAAAAGCATGGTCATCTTTTTTGTTTATTGATTTACTGATGGCTAGCTTATAGCAAAAATCATGGTTACCCTGATTTACGTACAATTTTTTTTTGTAAAATCTTTTTTTTCTCGAAAACTATACGTTTTAGAGAAAAAAATATTGAGATTTTTTTCATATTATAACATCTATAATTCATTTATATTTTTTTACCTATGTTAATACGTGACAATGAGAACGTTTTTTTTAATATCTCAGGATCCACTGAACCGATATGGCTCAAAATCCAATCAGATTTAAGTTAAATACAACAGAACAAACGGCATGACCGTATGTTGTTCCGTTTTTACGATATTGAAGGCGAGAAATTGACCACACAGAGTATACACACAAGCACACATACAGACATCAGTCAGAAAATGGTCTTCGATTTTTAGGGTATCAAATCGTGAAGATTTGCTGTATGCGTATACTCTCTTTGTATATATGCATCAGTATGCGCATCCATCGCAGTCCTTGATGCGCTACATACTCATACACTCCTACTCGCGCATATAGCCTTTATGGCTGAGCGCCTGTTTTAAATAAAAAAAAAAACGTGAAGATTCGAAATATTTTTTTCGGACTAAATCCATTGCCTACTTCCCTACCATTCATTGATCGTGGGAAGTAAAAAATGTATACGTACATTAAAACTTTTTTTTTTCAAGAGACATACTCCTACGGACAGGGCCGGCACGTGCGCCTGGTCGGACAGGCGATCGCCTTACGGCGCTATATTTTTAGGGTGGCATATTTTTGTAGCAGCGAATTTTTCGTGCGGTATTCTACTTTTTAAAAATGATTATATTGTTCGAGTTTTCACCGATTCTTAGTTCTACCTTCTAGTACTAGATAAAAGATGTCGCATGTCGCCCAGCCGCTTTTATTTGTTAAGTAAATAAAATATATCATCGTTTTATTAATTTTTTTAATATGTGGGGGGGGGGTAAAAGTTGTATTCGCCTTAGGCGGCATATTTTGACGCGCCGGCCCTGCCTACGGAAAATATTGCGGTACAAGTAGAGCTGAACCCATGCGATTTTTTAAAATAATAATAATAATTAATATAGTTTTAGTCGGTTTGAACATAATTTCTAAAAAGTTTGATCATTTTTAACACTGCAACTCGTGTACCTCGATCCGTTTTTCAATAATTGCAGATATATCATTTCTACCCAACGCTCTCAACGTCCGGTTATTGACAGTTCCCTCAGTAATATATCCACCCAGTACTTCAGCGCTCGAGAGCGCTGAGCGGCAAACTCATCAACTAATTAACACAGACTTTTTTTTTAATTAACTTTTTTCGTGTTATTATTTTATGTCACATAAATGTCTATATTATTGCTGGAATGAACGGATTAAATCTTTTTGCTTTATGAATTTTAAATTCTACTTTTGAATTTCAATTTGACGTTACGTAAACGAAATATGTTTTTTTATTACTGAAATATTTTTTTTAATCAACGGTAGAAGATTATTTATATTTGTATTTACTGTAATTTAAGGCTAAACATGGTTTCAGTCCATATATTTCCCTGAAAAGTTTTGTTTTTTTAGGTATATGAAATTATAGAGGTCCCTCTAGATGTAGCAATATTTACCTAAGTTGGCTTTAAAATGATACTAAAATTTATAAGATTCAATAAAAAATGTTTTTTTTTGTACATTAAGACATTTTAATTTTTTCAAAATTAGTTATGTCCTTTTAAAGAAATCAGTTTTGTGCAAACTAATAAAATTGCACTACTAATTTTGAAAATATTAATGTGTGATGGTGTATAGGAAAAAAATCGACATCTTTTATTAAGCCAAAGTGGAATGTCAGATTTAAATAAAAATACCTCAAAACGTGAGTAATGTCTTCTCTTGAGGGACCGCCGAAAGTAGTAGTCTTAAATTGAATTTTGCGTTCAATTTAACGGAAAAATAAAAACTATTTTTTTGAATATTTTAAAATGACTTAAAAAAAAGAACATTTTTGCTTTATGAATTTTAATGACCATTTCAAATTTAAATTCGACGTTATTTCAGTTTATGCAAACTGAATACATAATTTTGTTTTTATTGCCGATATATTTTGTTTCATCTGTTAAGGATCTCGTGTCGTAAAATTGTTATTTTCATTTAATTTTTAATTTCCCATTGGAAGTTATTGTAATGGGTCCGAAAATCGAAATCAAAATGTATAACAAATTTTTATGTTTCAAGGTCACCACACTATTTTTAGAAATATGTCTGTGTGTGTGTGTGTACGTATGTACGTAGTACGTAACGTAAATATGATCTGAAAGAAATTTTTTCAAAATCGGTTCAGCCGTTCTTTTTTCTTAACTAAATAGACTCCAAAAAAGTAGATTTTACACAATATCTCGCGAATAAAAAATTATATCGACTTCGTAAAGGTGTCAATCGAGGCGTGTTAACGTCATTTTGATCCGACATAAATTTTATAAAAATCGGTTCAGCCGTTTTTTTTTTTTTTTTATTGTTAAAAATAAATAATAATTATGTTTTAATGATTAAAATGATTACTTTTCTGTGTAATATCTAATTTAATTATTATTATTAAATATTTATCAAACTGGGAAGTTCGTCGTGTGGACCTCAAGGGTCGCACTTTAGTCCTAATAAACGACCCACCTCACGGCTTGTTTTATATATATTAGCTATATATTCCGTAACATTCCGAACGCACGTAGTTCGCCATTTGCAATTTCACTCCTTTGAACTTCCAATTATTTTACTTCGTATCGAATTTAAATTGCTTAAGTTTCGTCTCGCAATTGCAGATTCCGAACTGCAGTGCGGTCGGATTAATTCTCGTCGACGTGCAAGCCGCTACCTAACTTAATTTAGACCAATAAAAATGCATTTCAAGTTTTCGCCTTTTTCAACGGTTCCGTTCGTGATCCGTTCCCTTCACCGTTCCATACCCGCCACCTACATCACAACACAGACGTATAAACATTTGACATGTGTTTGCATACAGGTGTACCAACCTGCATACGCGATGTCACACTAATTACACGGGTGACGTCAGCGTTGCTAACTGTTTCCCCCTGCAGATAAACCAAACCGCACAAATAGACAATACGGCCACCACCCACTTTATAATAAATCTCATGAGGGTAAAGGCACAAGTTTCCGACCGCACACCTGTATTCGATCACTTTTAAATAGATGTTGTAAATTATAGACGCTCGATAACAGAGGTCACAAGCGTCTTATCGACAACTTTTATGTTTATAATATAGTTGACGGGCTTGAGAATAGCCGAGTAAGTAACAACAAACCCCTAGTCCCAGGTTCTGATCTGAGAACTGATAAAAGTAACGATTAGATTTTTAATGAGTTTTTTTTCCTGAGAGTAGTCCTTTCAATTGGCCACGAGAGGCAGCACTTGTGGTAGAGACAAACATTATTTATTCCCCATTTAGTGCCGTGGTATTTTAGTGGTATAACTTAATTATTTTTGAAATTATTAAACAAATAAAAAAATAACCACAATGCCAACAGAATTGTATCGAGATGAAAACGTGTTTTCTATACCATTCGTAAAACGTCACATTGACGAGGTTAGATGTGATAAATCGAGAAGAATTATGGATTTGACAAAAGAAAAAATAACAAAATTTACATATGAAACGGTCAGTAAATCATAAACCAATAACTTAAAGTCATAATTTATATAGGTAACTAACTTAATAAATGTACATTGATTGAAAAAATTATAACCTCAATTTGTTACAGAATAAAATACATTAATATAAATAATAGTTTTATACGGCTGAAATGCAATTGAAAAATTTTTCGTTGGAAAGCAGCCAATTATATAATTGTTTCGAAACATATTGGGAAAAATCATTTTACCAACCAGTGGTCACAGTCAGAATTCTAACCTGAACCTTTCCACTTTCGCGGCGGAATGAGCTTAATTAATTGGCTGCTTTCCAACGAAACATTTTTAAAATTCATTAATTATTTTTCATTGAATTGTCTTATTTACTATGTTAGTATATATGACTTCGTTCTGAAATAAGTTTTAAACTTATTATTTTGAATGTCTGTTATTCGAGTTTGAAAATATCGCTATAAAATGTACCTATATCCTGCTTACTGACCTGTCAATTAATTCATTTTTTCCCCTGGAATTTTTAAATTACGGCAAGATAGCCAACGTTTTAATGTTAAGTACTACATTATTATCGTCGTTTCTATCAAAAACATTTTTTTCTCCTACCTAGGCCGAAAGTTCGTACTTTCGTCCCTGCCAAGCGGGAACAAAGTCGCTCTTTATTCCCGTAGTACGGACAAGTGCGCGTGCGCAAAAGTACTTATGCGGGCTCTCACGCACCTACTTCTGTCTCCTACACAATTATTTCCTTTAAAATTATTTTTTAATAATTTTAATAATAAAATAAAATAAAAATAATAATTTTTTTTTCAATTTTCGAACTTTCGGCCTGGCAGGAGAAAAAATAGTATGCACAACACGGGAGGTAATTACTACATCTCCTCCCTTGTGGCACAATGTACTATTTTAAACCTGCTTTTACATGTAATTAAGTGGACATTAGATAATGTTAGTGAGAAATTTTTCGTACTTTAGGAAAAAGGCTCATTTAGTTCTCGAATCTCTTATCTCGGACTTGGAAACTGGTGGTTTACGACCCGCGATCCAAGTGATCTCGGCTGTTCTCGAGCCCGTAAAATATTTTTATAATTGGCATAAAATTAACATGTTGTTTTCTTTTGTTTCAGGTAAGCCTTTCTCAATTTTCTTTGCACGGCTATCGTTGAGCGTTTGCGGTAAGTTTGTAACTGGAAAACTGTTTTCCATTCCCGATACAGCTGCAATATTAAATGAACTGTCATTTCCCGTAATACTCGGTGTTTCCATTTATAGTTTCCCGTACGTGGATACATATTTAAAGTACCGTGTGCTCAACAAGTCCGAATTTACTTTCAAACTTCAATAATATTAGTATATAAATTCCGTGAAGAGATGCTTCTGGCTGTTGGAGGTATTAAGGTCATAGTTTAAAGAGTCCAAGTTTATAAGTTCCCTCATACATAAATGACCAGCTCCTCTATGAGAGCTGCGGAGCTGCCGCACTGCCAGAAAATAACGCATAATTAAAAAAAATTTGTATTATAAATCTGCATAATATGTTTTAATTTCATAATTATGAAGCCTAATTATGAAGCCATCACATAACATAATTATAAATGACGGCATGCCATGGGGCCTATATTCTATAAACCGTCCGCAGCCGTACTAATTTCACTACGCAAGTGACGCGTGCTGCATTATATTTTGCACCAAAATCAATGTGTTAAATAGAGTAAGGAAAGTACAGAGAGAGACAGATTTGTATGCGTAAGCAAGCTTTTTAGGTTCGCAGGACGCGGTACAGTACGAACTCTTATTTAATATATCTAGTCTGTTGGCATATGCACACAGGGTAACCGTATTATAATACCTGTGGGATTAGATGTATCTGTTTGAAAATATCTGTGCCGCTGCATAGAAGTACCTACATTTCTACAGAATTTTTGTATACGTCTTTAACTAGGGTCTAGGGTTTCGCCACAGCGAATATGTGGCGAAAAATTTAAAAAGAATCTCTTCGGTTTTTTCATAAAATAAAATTTTGAAGCTATGATGGAAGGAATAATTGCGTCGCTATATTTTCGAATCGTTGATTAATAGACTGCGAAACCGTGCTGTAATACAACTGTTAGACTGATGGAACACTCGGTACACAGTATAGTCTATAAAACCGTGAAACGTATGCCTGTCCCTAGGGACTGTATGATAGATGCTTTAAAACAACAGTAATAAATTATACTCTTTGAACAGCTTTGCAACGTCTTTACTTTGCCATTCGACGAAATTACCAACTGTGAATTCAATTATACGACATGTCATAAATTGTTTCTAAATGTGGAATTGATTTTTAAACGGGTTTTTTCGGGGATTTTAACATTTTTATATGCTTTTTTTTCATTTATATAAATGTAACAAAAATGTAATTCTGTCATCAGTTCTATGATGACGCACAAACGACTGGTAAGATTTGAATAAAATTTAGTGATTTAGTAAAAACTCCTTGAATTGACCTGCACTTTGTTTCATTTTCATCCGTTAACCCTTTCACTGCGAACGGGGTAAATGCTAGTACATATAATAATAAGATTTTTATTGTCATAGAATAATAAAAAAATATACAAAAATTATTACAAATTTTATGATTGGATTTAAATTAGTTATCATGATATGCTTGAACTAAGTTTATATTAAGGGGCAAAAATCAGATAAAAAACCAACTTGCAGGAAATCATCGTATAAAATTAGCATGTGTTTCACATCTCTTGTGTTTAATTTTGTTACTTCCCACCTCTACTATGCTAGGGAAGTAATGAATTCAGTCCGAAAAAATATTTCGAGATTTTAACAGATCTTCACGTTTTGAGACCCTAGCAATCGTTTAAGATCATTTTATGACTGATGCCTGTATGTGTATGTATGTATATGTGTGTGTGTGTGTGTGTGTGTGTGTGTGTGTGTGTGCGTGTGCGTGCGCGTGCGTGCGTGCGTGTGTGCGTGTGCGCGTGTGTGTATGTGGTCAATTTTTCGCCTTCGTAAAAACGGAACAACATACGGCCATGCCGATTGTTCTATTGTGTTTATCAGCCTTTAACTTAGATCTGATTAGATTTTGAGTCAAATCGGTTCAGTGGATCCTGAGATATTCAAAAAAACGTTCTCAATGTCACGTATTAACATAGGTAAAAAAAATATAAATGAATTCTAGATGTTATAATATGAAAAAAATGTAAATATTTTTTTTCTCTGAAATGCACAGTTTTCGAGAAAAAAAATATTTTACTAAAAAAAATAAAAATTGTACGTAAATTAAGGTAGCCATGATTTTTGCTATATTAAGCTAGCCATCAGTAGATCACTAAACAAAAAAGAGGGCCTTGCTTTTTTCAAAGAATAAAAAAAGAGTGTTTATTTTTTGCAAATATTTACTAGGTGGGAAGTATAGGACTGGTCATCAGTCGAATTTTTATATAATGTATTTACTTTGATTGTTTATTCAATTTTGAGTTGGCAGACGGTATTTTGAAATTGTAGTATTTTTTATTAATTTGAAGGGTAGCATTTGCCAAGTGAATGGCAATTTATAGTTAGCATTAATTTGTACAAAAATACTAGCCCTATATTTACCCTTGTTTTTTGTGTACATTTGGTGAATTTACAGTGAATTCCAATTTCCAGTGTAAATATCGCTACAATTTGTTCACTTGTTTACTTGTTTATGATTTCAAAGCGTACTGTTTTTTCCCGAAACATATTTCGTAATGCAGAGTATCTAAAAATGTTATCAAATTGATTCTGTACAGGTTTATTTTTAAATTTATTAATTGGTTTTGACGATGTAGAACAATTTATAACTCTTGACTATATCAAGTGGAAAATTTAATTAGGTACTAATTCACCCATACTAATTATTAGCTCTCGTATGTGAGAAGGCTCAATTCTAACTTCACAAGTTTAAAATTAGCTCTCGCAAGTGAGAAGGTTCAATTCTAACTTTACAAGTTTAAAATTAGCTCTCGTATGTGAGCAGGTTCAATTCTAACTTCACAAGTTTAAAATTAACTCTCGCAAGTGAGAAGGTTCAATTCTAACTTTACAAGTTTAAAATTAGCTCTCGTATGTGAGCAGGTTCAATTCTAACTTCACAAGTTTAAAATTAACTCTCGCAAGTGAGAAGGTTCAATTCTAACTTTACAAGTTTAAAATTAGCTCTCGCAAGTGAAAAGGTTCAATTCTAGCTTTACAAGTTTAAAATTAGCTCTCGCATGTAAGAAGGTTCAATTCTAACTTTACAAGTTTAAAATTAGCTCTCGCATGTAAGAAGGTTCAATTCTAACTTTACAAGTTTAAAATTAGCTCTCGCATGTAAGAAGGTTCAATTCTAACTTTACAAGTTTAAAATTAGCTCTCGCATGTAAGAAGGTTCAATTCTAACTTTACAAGTTTAAAATTAGCTCTCGCATGTAAGAAGGTTCAATTCTAACTTTACAAGTTTAAAATTAGCTCTCGCATGTAAGAAGGTTCAATTCTAACTTTACAAGTTTAAAATTAGCTCTCGCATGTAAGAAGGTTCAATTCTAACTTTACAAGTTTAAAATTAGCTCTCGCATGTAAGAAGGTTCAATTCTAACTTTACAAGTTTAAAATTAGCTCTCTGCATGTAAGAAGGTTCAATTCTAACTTTACAAGTTTAAAATTAGCTCTCGCATGTAAGAAGGTTCAATTCTAACTTTACAAGTTTAAAATTAGCTCTCGCATGTAAGAAGGTCCAATTCTAACTTTACAAGTTTAAAATTAGCTCTCGCATGTAAGAAGGTTCAATTCTAACTTCACAAGTTTAAAATTAGCTCTCGCATGTAAGAAGGTTCAATTCTAACTTTACAAGTTTAAAATTAGCTCTCGCATATGAAGTGGAAAATACGTTTAAAATTGCTTTATATATTAGAAACAAAAGGGACATTTAGACGTGTCACTGTGGAACTAATTTTGATAACTCAGCCAACGCGAATCTGGAAGTTTCGGGTTTGAGTCCCGACGGTGACGGGTTAAATAAATTTTTCTGGTATTGCATCGTAACGTGACGCCATTGGGTGTCTCTCTTATAGGTTTATTTTTGATCTGACGATTTCTAATCTTCGTCATAATAAATTTACTTCGAGATGAGAGTTCAAAAACTTTAATAAAAGATTGAGATTCGAAATTAGATGACCTTGCTTTTTTATTACACCGAAGATCCGTATTCTATATAAAAGTAATTAATTTTAACGCTGTATCACATTCGCACGAGTTAGAAGAAGATGGACATATCGTTATATGATTGATAGTTACGACATACTTTTGCACTTTAAGTTTTCCGTGTCGCTTTAAAAACATAAGATAAAAAGAGACAGACGTATAGAGTTGATTAATGAGTTTTTATCACAAAGGTGATGTATAATTAATTATTATATAAGTCTGAAAGAAAATGCCTTTTCATGCACGCATTTTCATAATGTGCTGAAGTATAGGATTTTCGTTTCATGAAAGAGAATCGCTTTCCAAAATACTTCACATTCTGCAGTTGACAAAATCAATGTTTCCACTTTTGGGGAAATGAAAAAAAAAAATTTAGATAATACAATTAGTTCAGCCTCGTTAGATATAAATTTAAAACTAACTGTATGATGAATTTTATCGTCAGTCTAATAGTTTGCGAAAAAAAATATTTTCTGTAAATTATAAGACTGTATATACTTTTGGATAAGACGACGAAATCATCGACAAATTTCGCCGCTGAGAGTTAAAGGGGTTTAAAATTTTAAAATATTGTACAAAGACGCGGGTAAGAGCTAGTATTTTATTATGGCTGTTAAATTTAAGGTATATATATTAGTCTGGTTTACAGAGATAAGCGAACATTCCAGAAGTGATCGTTAAGTTTAATTATAATTATATTAAAGTAAAAGCTTATCGAACGATATGCGTTTAATTCATCGACGCATCAAACAGGTGTGAATAAGACGTTTTGTTAATTAAAGCTCTTGACTTATCAAATTAAGCATTGACGGCAGGGTTGTAGTCGAAGCTTAACATGTTCGTCCGTCAGATTTTATTGCTAGATAATTCGGTTTGTAGTGGTATTTTTGATTTACGAATTATTTGTAGGCGTTCAAAACTAATTTACAAAAGTTTTGTTTTCTTAGAAGAACTCACATGAAATTTTTGGCATGTCTTTTAATAGTTATTTTCGATACGTGTGAGGTATTCTAGTAGGCTTAAATTGAGACACGAGCTAAGGGACTGACGCATACACAACGAGATCCGTGCGCCTCCACCGCCCGGCCGGGGGTATACAGCGCACTCGATCTGGTTGTGTATGCGTCAGTCCCTTTAGCGAGTGCCTCAATTTAAGCCTACTAGATATCTCACTTTAAACGGACGTATCGAACATAATTTTTTATAACGACTGCTTCTAAAGTTTAATAGAGAGAAAAAAAAAATATGAAAACGGAAAATTCGCTCTTCTAGTCCTTAGAACTTTACAATTACAGACTAAGTTACGATTTAGTTTATTTTTATTAAAGTTATTAACTTCTGTATAAATCATTAAAAACATGACTCTCTCATGATGTGGACTTTGTATGCGCGATACTATATATAGGAACACATCGATCGATAGCCAGTAAGTGCTTGTATTTTTTTCAAAGCCACCTATGTTCATTTTTAAAATTTGCCATTTAAAACCACATTGCATCGATTACTTTAAGTGTCCTATTCTTTTTGGGACACTCTGTATAGCCTATAGCCTTCCTCAATAAATGGGCTATCTAACAAAAAAAATTTTTTTCAAATCGGTCTGGTAGTTCCTGAGATTAGCGCGTTCAACCAAACAAACAAACAAACTCTTCAGCTTTATAATATTAGTTTAGATTTAATACATAGGAAATCTGACGGTAGGCTCTCCGTCTATAATAATTGCAGAGGTTTAAAATTAAGCGGACTGGCCAACGTTTCGATGCAAATACACTGCGTCAGCACTCAACAAATCCTGCTACGACCCAGGAGCCACGCAAGCGATTAGATAAAAGCATTATCTAATAACAATTGTAGGTAGTTGGCGTCGCTTTAACGGAGCCCTCAAGAGCTACTTTAGGCTGTTACACAATCATCCATTCATATTATATGTATTTGTGTTGGGGGGTGGTTGTTACGTGGCGACAAAGCACTAAAGCTTTATGGTAAAGCTCAACGCAGCGTGTAAAAAGCCCTACTTATGTCGCATTGTGTTCTCTGTAACGTAAAATTCCCCTAAGTTTACTGTTTATTCACCAGAAAGTGTAATAATTGTGAGACGGACGCTGATTGGTTTTAAAGATCGTTTTTATTTTGTTTTACGTCTCGATGACGTAAGAGTCCTTGCATTTGACTGTTTTTGAAGTGAAATTTTTTAGCTGAATTTTTCGTCACAAAAGTGACATCGCACGCTATTTTTTCACCACGGTAACTACCTATTTTGACGTTTTAATTTATAAACAGTAAATATTTTCTTATACAAATAATAATTTTAAGAGTTTAACAGAATAGTTACAATTTCAAAGCAGAAAATTAATAAAAAAAGATCAGTTATTTTAAATTTTACGAAAATTCTACGGAAAAATTAAGTTAATTTATAAGTTTCACTTCTACCGAGTGTGACTACGACACACGTGACACCTGATCTTTTTTATTAATAACTCTTGGATCTGATACAAATTCGCGAAGTGCATAAAAAACGGTACACTGAACGCAGTAAGTACACCAAAAAATGTGTAGTTAAACGGGTAGAGACGTTACAAAAAAATTGAGGCCTAAAATTTCCAAACTAAAAGTTACAGAAATGCGAATTGGTTATTTATTTATTGTCACCAATATTTTTTTACCGATTTTAACGAAAAATTTTAAGTTTAGGTTCTGGTAGATAGTGTATCTACCAGTACCTAAACTTAAAAAAAATATTGGCTACAATAAATAAATAACAAATTCGCATTTCTGTAACTTTTAGTTTCGAAAAATTTTAAGTTTAGGTATGGTAGATACACTATCTACCAGTACCTAAACTTAAAAGTTTTCGTTAAAATCGGTAAAAAAATATTGGCTACAATAAATAAATAACAAATTCGCATGTCTGTAACTTTTAGTTTGGAAATTTTAGGCCTCAATTTTTTTGTAACCAGATTTTAAATTTAGGTACTGGTAGATACACTATCTACCAGTACCTAAACTTAAAATCTGGTTATATTTTATCTGGCAGCGCGTAGGTTAATATAAGGTTTCTATTCATTAATACAAACGACGTCGCAGGTAAAAGCTTATAATTTAGACTTTAGATATATGTATAATTATTTTTGCTCACGACTGTATTTTGAGGCTCAGCGATTTTGAAATGTGTAATAACTGGCACGGATGTTGCAGTGTTAATAAAATTTTACGGCAATATAAATTTTAGACACATTGTGGAATATAAAGTAGAGAAAATGATTTTACGGTTGTAACAGAATGTTATATTGAATAATAGCGATTCTTTATGACTTTTCGAATATGTCAGTTGATGAAATTATTAGAACGGATTTTTATGGACTTTTATTATTAATCCATAAACGAGATCAAGTTAGTATAATTATCGTTAAAGTTAATTAATTACAGCCAATTGTTTTTTATGCCGCGTATAATTTGGAAATAACATTAATTTATTTACTTTTTATTTATAGTAATAAAAACATTTCATGTAAGATACAGAGCCGAACTATGGCCACGAACCTAAAAAAAAACGTCAGACCATTTGTTATAGGTTATTGGAAATATCAAGCAGATAGATATTGTAAATCATAGAAGCTCGACAACTGATATGTCATAAGCGTCTGATAGAGTTAGTGATGTAAAAATACGGTATTAAACTTTTTTGTGTATTAAGCCCATGGTATAATACCGTATTTTTTCAGTATAAAACGGTTTTTTACTTTTTCACACTACGGTTACGGTGCATTTTTCAGTATTGCCAACTGCATAATAGGAAAAGTTTCTGTTCTTATTTTGGTATTAAACCGTTTTAAACGGTGTTAAACGTTTTATTCGTGCTGTATAAAATAGTAAAATACGCAGTATTTATACCTAGTATAAAAATTGGGTATATTTTTTTTTTACGTACCGTATAATACCGTTTTATACTAACGCTTGAGTGATCTGTCTATAAATTTCAAATGTAGGAAATCGATTCTCGGGAACAATAGACTTTGTAATGCAGTGTATTTGTTTAATACATTTTATTTGCCAACTTTTCGACTTAAATCAAGTCTTTATCAAGGCTCTGTAACAATTAATAAATTTGTTTTTTAACCTACAATAATCTTAAAATCATATAATTATACATACCTAAAATATTTTTTATACACAGTAGTTGGCAAATAAAATGTATTAAACAAATACACTGCATTACAAACTATATTGTTCCCGAGAATCGATTTCCTACGTTTTATACCAAAGTATTTTTTTTTATATGTGAATTGTTGGCTTCTACACCTTATGTGTAATCAGCCATGAACTAATCTAAATTGCCTATAACAAAATTTCTTTTTTAAAACTAATAATAATTGAACATTCCCATAACATAACACTGGGACACAAGATGGATGGATCAGGGGATTTACAGGATGGGAACCATTACTAGAGTATTTTACGCATTTACATGACTAGATAGAGTCAAAAAAAAATAAAAACAAGTAGAACGTCTGACATTTTGTATGGATCTTCTCGAGGTATGCAATCGTCAAGAAATAATTCCTACTAATAATTCCTAATCAACGACGCATGCCCGGGAAATGATCCTGACAAAATGTCGGACGTTCAATTCTAAGTGATTAGGCAGGAGTGGGGACTACGGCTTCGGCTGTCCATATAATATATACATATCAGTGGTTTCATAGTCTGTTAACTCTGTGTTCTTTGGAGTGCTTGTTTTTTTTCTGTATTATATAAAGAAAGATTTGAACAGCCGCAGTCGAGAATATTGTAACGAGATTGTTTTTTTGTTTGTTTTATTATTACAGTTTATCAGATGGTCCTTAAATAAGCTAGATTTTCAATTCCGATGTTCACATGTCTGTTTTGGGCAGTTAATAGCCATGTTTGGCTTCAGTTATTTTATTGTTTCATTTTCCGTTATAACAGCTCGTTCACTGTCTTGTGACGTTATTAAGACTACTAACCTAAAACTTAAAAGAAACACAGGGCTGAAGATTATAAATTGTTATTATGGAAAATGTCAAATATCACTTAGATATGCGTAGTGAGTTTAGTACGGCTGAAGATAATATAAGATTTTTTGGAAAGATTTTTGCAGCCAATTATATTTATATAGAAAAAGTTTTATACAATAGGTGGAAAATGAATCCTCACAAGATAAAATTTTGGTAAAAAATTTATATTTAAATTATTACTGCTACATGTTTCGATATTGATATGTCATCTTCAGGCAGAAATTTACACCTATTAGTCATTCAGATCTAAAAATTAAACATTAAAACTTTAGTAAAAAAAAAAAAAACTTTGATTCTATTACATTATGACATTTATGAAGTTAATATGGTGTAACTAAAATTATGAGCATATTACCTTTGAAGTTGTAAATAAGTTTTTAGTTACACCATATTAACTTCATAAATGTCATAATGTAATAAAATCAAAAATTTTTTTTTTAACAAAGTTTTAATGTTTAATTTTTAGATCTGAATGACTAATAGGTGTAAATTTCTGCCTGAAGATGACATATCAATGTCGAAACATGTAGCAGTAATAATTTAAATATAAATTTTTTCCCAAAATTTTATCTTGTGAGGATAAAACAGGGACACAAGAAGGATGGACCATCAGGATATAAGGATCAGGACAACGGATGTACCTCGGACCCAACTCGACCGGCAAAACTAACACGAGGTCAAGAACACGGACAGCCGAATTAAATCATTTATCAGCTCTGAATGATTTTAATGTTCTATTTTGTTACGTCACTATACAGTGAGCAATTTAGGCCCTCATTGTTTGTAGCACTGTGTGTATCTATATTCACACGCAATATTGCCAACCGAACTTTGTCGTGCCAACTGAAGTTTGTCACCGTCACGTATTCCATACTATAGATATAAATATCGTTTTCTTGTTTTGATGGTAATTCACGCACTTGTGATCCGAGAAACAAGTTTTTTCTTCCATAACAACTTATACTGCTTCATATGTCGAAATATTATTTATGTAGGTACAGACTGTTCACATGTGAAAGGATCGTAGAAAATAATAAATTGTATTTTCGAAAATTTTCAAATTTTGTTCCATAATTCAATTCCGTTCTTTTTTGCTTTTTAAATTATTACAAGAAGAATATTGACACTATATTTTCTTGCACGCGTTTTCCGTATAACTTAATAATGTTTTCATTTCGCGTTGAATGCATGGAAAAGCTATTTTCATTATAAAATGCTTTCATGCATCAGGCCTGTCCAAAGTATCAGTTTACTTATTTCGTAAAAAATATCTGTGGTGAATTATTTTTGTTTATTTATTATTATCTTAATTTCATTTTAAGTATTTTTTTTTAACTAATCGCGTATATTGCATGGATATTAGAAATATTTCTTGTGGACTTCGACACAATTGTTACACAGGCCTGTTTCCGTTTAACGGCATAATATATCCCTTGCAGTTTAATAGTATTGTTCCTCAGCGTGCTTTTTAAACGTAGCCTTTATATAGCGAATAATGTTGAACACACCGAACTATAATTATACTGGAACGCACACAAGTGCGAGTGAGATAATCCGTTAGAGATACCTGCTACAGGTATCTCTGTCTTTGTCATGAAAAGATCGAGGGATAACATTTTGGTGACACTGTATCACATACAGGAATCGCAGCGCGACGAAAAGAGAGCGAACCAAGAGAGTGTATCGCGTACAAAAAGCGTAACATGTCGAAGAGAGAGCCAATCGACATAATCAACAGCTACAGGCTATCTGTCTTTTGTCATACAGAAAACACCACGCATCAAAAAGAGAAAGAAAGTGATTAACAGCTAACCTTGTCGGCTTGCGTACATCATTCCAGTATTGTTATAGTTCAGTGTAGGTATATCTACTGGGATAACGAACAGATGTCGCCACCGTTCCATTATCGGTGTAATCTAATAAACGCTTTGTCTCACACTGGGACTATACGCCGCGCTGACGGAAGATATTCCTTCTTCCGGAGCTTCTCCCGTTACGTAACCAGACTCTGGAGAGATGTTCGGCACCGTATTGCCTTTTATCTTATAACCGGAACTGACATATGCTTGTACAGGCGAATCAATGTCACACACACACACACTGTATACAGTAGACTCGCTTTTGAAGGTGCGCCACCTGGTGACTAAAATCGTTTGCTAATCAAAACGGGACAACTGTCAAAAACTTCGACGTGCTTGTCTGTTCCTCACATTTCAAAAGATCTGAAAATATTGTACATATAGTTGTTGCTATCTTGTGACTAAAATCGGAACTAATTGAAACGGGCCAACTGCGTCAAAACCAGTTCGGAAGATCTGAGTTTAGTTTATCTTTACATTGTTCGTTCATTTGCATCAACAATTTTTGTTAACCTTGAAAATGTTCATGACCCGATTTCGTAAGTTCCGAAATTATGGTGACGCTGTCAACTATAATTAGTATGAAATTATATCCTTCGCATTTTAAATGAAATTTTTTACAGCTGCAATTTTTCGAACGCTCCGTACGTTTCGTAGTGTTGCATAATTTATGTAAATGCGAAGCGATGTCGGCAATTCAACTTCGATTAAGTACAAGAGACGGTGCAATTGAAGCCATTATTTATCGACAAGTAATTAATCCGCCCGATCAATTATATCGACATTTGGCTGTTTTACTCGAGACATCGCTGTACATACACGACTGTAACGACCTAAATGTTCAAAACGTTAATGATAGAATGTACAGCGTCCGACTCGAAGGACCACGTCGACACTTGAGGACGTACGAAAACGTGCTTTCAGAACTCATAGCCAGGGCCGGCGTTAGGGGGGTAAGCGGGGCGAAGGGGTCCCGCCGGCCCGGAGCTTACCTACCGTGTTTAAAACTGCGAGCATTAAAACATTTTCCCAACAAAAAAGGCGTTATTTGATTTATTGCATTAAAATTTTCTGACTTTCCAAAAAAACAAATTTTGGAGTAATATTTTTTTGGAGGGCACAGGGGCCTGAGAACGCTTACCCGGGGTCCGAAAATCCTAGCGCCGGCCTTGCGCATAGCAGGAAAATTTTATGGGTAGATATGCTCATAAACTTATCAGCGCAAATTGTAGGCAAGACTGCAATATGTTTTGTTGAGTTGTTACAAGCATTTTTATACTTGTATAATCTTGTGTGTGTATTTTGTAAGCAATTTTAACGCAAAATGGTACGAGTCTTGCCAAAAGGATGAACGAGTCCTGATTGAAGGACACGCTTATCTATAGAAAAGTATTTACAGAAGCGCTACTAGCAGGACAAGCGCTTGTACACGCCTATCATTAAGTTGTCGATAATGGCAGATCATTGAACAGTGTCTCTGAATTTAGAGATTTTTGGATCTCAAAAACGATGATGTCGCTATGTATGAAACAATATTATAGACGCTCGATAACTAAAGCCATTAAAAATAAAAGTAAAATTTATTTAGTAACTGTTACGGAAAAATAATTGGTTCCATGGAGACTTGTTACCAAAATTTTGGAAGTAAAAAATAACGAGTTATAAAAGATCTGTTACTAAATAACCGGTTACTACAGATCTGTTATTAAATAACTAGTTATTCAATAACAGCTATTTGTAACAGGTTTTTAGGGTTCCGTACTGGAACCTCATTACTAAGCCTACGCCGTTTGTCCGTCTGTCTGTCTGTCTGTCCTACCTTTAAAAGGCTGTATCTCTTTTGAACCGTAACAGGTATAGCCGGTTGAAATTTTCAACGAATATGTGTTATTATGGCGAATATCCTCACAAATAATAAAAAAATAAACAGTAAAAATTAAGGGGGTCCCTATATCTACAAAAAACGGAAAAACCTTTAAATGGCTGTATCTTTTGAACCGTAACAGGTAGCCGGTTGAAATTTTCACAGAATATGTGTTACTGACAGATATCCTAACAAATAATAAACAAGCCGTAAGGTGGGTCGTTTATTAGGACTAAAGTGCGACCTTTGAGATCCACACGACGAACTTCCCAGTTTGATAAATATTTAATAATAATAATTAAATTAGATATTACACAGAAAAGTAATCATTTTAATCATTAAAACATAATTATTATTTATTTTTAACAAGAATTAAAAAAAAAAAGACTGAACCGATTTTTATAAAATTTATGTCGGATCAAAATGACGTTAACACGCCTCGATTGACACCCTTACGAAGTCGATATAATTTTTTATTCGCGAGATATTATGTAAAATCTACTTTTTTGGAGTCTATTTGGTTAAGAAAAAAGAACGGCTGAACCGATTTTGAAAAAATTTCTTTCAGATCATATTTACGTCAATACGCGTCGATTGGCACCCTAACGTAGTTGATATCATTTTTCATTCTCGAGATTTCGTCTTAGAAAGAAATAGACACATACGTACGTACGCACACGCACACAGACATCTTTCTAAAAATAGTGTAGTGACCTTGAAACATAAAAATTTGTTATACGTTTTGATTTCGATTTTCGGACCCATTACAATAACTTCCAATGGGAAGTTAAAAATTAATTAAATTTAACGAAGTGTATTTTAATTTATTACTTTCTTACTTGTACGGAACCCTCTGCGCGCGATTTGAATTCGCACTTGGCCGGTTTTTGTGTAAATTTCTGAGATGATATATTCTGATTAAAATCGAGTTAAAGAAAATGCTATTCGGCGACTTCGGAACACGTACCACCGAGACGCTAGCCAAAAACACTTTAAGCATTAGTTCGAAGACGTGCGTGTACTTTTCTTTCGCCACTTGTGCGTTCGCCAAGATTATAATTTAATTTGTTAAAGTGAAGCCGACACAGGAATTTCAATGTAACCGAACCCCTGGAATCTAACACCGTTAAAAAGGTAGAACGATTGCCCTATATTCAACAAAATTTAAGGATCTCTTGCGTTGCTATCCTTCGCCTCAATTCTTTATCCTTCAGTGAACACGTTGATCAACATTTTTTTTACAAGCTTTTATTTAACTTGCAATGTATGTTAGTTTGTTTGTTTGTTTAGGTCAAAACTTGCAAGTCAATTTTGAACGACTTTCACGTATCCGATCGATTTGAAATTTTGTACACATATGTATTCCCGATGACAATACAGGAATAAATCGTTTTTAGAAATAAATTCAACCCCTAAGGGGTTCAAACGGGGATATAGGGTTTTTTTTTTTGACTAATCAACGCCCAGGCCAAATCTCTGAAGCTAGAAACTTAAAATTTGGATAGTTGGTTCCTTTTCTGATGTAAGCATCCACTAAGAAAGGATTTCTCGAAAGTCAACCCCTACGGGTGTCGAAGGGCGGTAAAATTTTGAAAGACTAAAATGAACACAATAAAATATTAGTAAAAAAAAAACTTCTTAGAGACAAGCTTTTATTGAAATATACTAAAAAGGAAAAAATAATATGTAATAATTTTGGTTCATAATTATTATAAAAACGGGGGCTGCGACTAATAAACTATCATAGAAATTACAACCCCCGCTTTTATAATAATTAGGAACCAAAATTATTATTAAATATTTTTTCCTTTTTAGTACATTTCAATAAAAGCTTGTCTCTTAAAAAGTTTTTTTTTACTAATATTTTATTCGCCTGCAAATAAAAGAGATAAACACTGCTCATATTTATATAAATTACAGACGCTATTTTTTTTTTATTTTTTATCCTTCAATGGACACGTTGTCTATATTTCGTAATAGGAAGAGACAGCAATGCTGACGTTCACCTTTTCATTTCTGCACAAAGTGGACGACTTAAAAGCTATCGTAATCTGCTCGATTGTACTCGATTTTTTCTAATCTTTCAGTGGATAGTCTTTATTTTTCACTTCTAAAGAAGAAGACGGCACTGTTGCTATTAACCTTTTCACTACATTGCAGCGGAAAAATCAGCTTAATTATATTTTATAGACGCTTGACAACCCGTGTCTTTATTTTATTTACTGTAGATTATAAACGTGTCGACATCTCAGATTAGCGTCTTTTATCTACACTAAGGCCCGTATTCACCAAACACTGTTAAAGATAGAAGTTACTAACCTTAGAATAAATTTATTCCTTGGAATAAAATAAACTTTCTATTCAGTATTCACCAAGCAATTCATTCGATAGAATAGTAACTGCAGGTAAAAATTTACTATATACTATACGCCTTGCAGATTTTGTCAAATAAAGCACGTTTGCCAAAGATCCGACCGATGGCGCATCTATCGAAAATGTAAAATGGTGAATATTGACATATTTTACTGACAAAAACCTTTACCTGTAAGATATGAAATTAATATTTACCTGAAAAGGTCACCAGGCCATAAAGTAATTTATGCATTTCGTGCACACCCTATTTAACTAGGCGGATAAATATTTATACCCTTGAAATTGGACAGGATAACTATTCTTACGATTTATACCTGCAGTAAACTTAACTATGTTTGGTGAATTGAATTATCGCTATTTATTCCGAGTAATAGTTACCAGGGGAATAAATCAACGGAATAAATAACTAACTAGGCTCGGTGAATACGGGCCTAAATAACAACTATCTTAAAACTAAATAACATCACAAAACATCCATGAGCGCAGGTGGGAATTGAACCCGCGGCATTAATAGGGTCGTCCCGCGTATCAAAATTTAATAATTTTGAACAGTGTGTATTATTCCTCATACATAAACAAATAATGTAAACTAACTTTTTCGCTCTTATATCCTCTTCTTAATTGCAAACAAAAATTTAAAAAATGTATTCATTTCAAACGGCTGAGCTTAGCCGCCATCACTGAGGTAAAATCTATAATATAGGACGCATACCGTATACAAATGCTTATACAAAATTGAAGCCAGGTTTGACATCACATGTCTCATTAAAAATGGCGGCACAACACGGGATGGATTGGGAATATTATTCTCTTCTTCTACTTCTTTTTCTCACGTATAAAATTAGGTCCTAAGGTCCTAATTACAATGGCGATTGGCTTTACTTTTAAATGCTTATACTCCCTCTATAGCTTTAACCCCAATGGCCGCCATATATGATAACGTCAAAGCCAGAGCAATGAAGCTAAATACGTCTACGCATTAAGAGAGATTAGGAGAGGTATGTCTATGGAAAGAGAGGAATACTTTCTTGTTAATCGTAACTCGTGAAGAACCTAACCTAAGTTCTAACTGCTAGCCTGCCAACTGTACATAAAAAAATCGGTATACTGTCTATACTATTCTCTCTTTATGGATCTCTATATGGATCAGTGGGTATGATTCAACTACAGCAGCCAATCAATGAAGGTGAATGACGTATTCCGTGACAGTATAATTCTATGTTTAAAATTACATTTTTGGGATTTTTTTTCTTGTAGTAAAAGCTTCCGAAAAATTTTCAAAAAAATTGTAATATTAACAATTTGTAACGTAGATTCCAATTTAAAAAAAATGCGGGACTACCCCATTGTACGTGAAATGTTGCTCTTGTATTTATAGTTGTGTGTATTTGATACCTGCACTGCTGTTACCGCAGAAGTTATTTAACAGTCCAGAGACAGACGTGCAACTTGTATGAAACGTTAAACATTTTACAGTGTCGTAAAGTCGCACAGTGCATAACAATATAAAACTGCCTTTAGACGTCATAAAATATGACATCGTTGCGCGGCTGCTGTAGAGTCGAATGCAGACCGCAAAATGAACAAACGTCGAGCTATGCAATTTCTGCCATTTTGTTATCAGGCGACGTGCAAATGTTTGACTGTTGCATGGTAGTAAGAACAATAAAAACTCGGGTCGCAGTGCCAAAACCCTGCCGACAATATAGTGTATTTGCTAATGCAGGCCTTGTGGCTTTATTATGTGAACTTAAGTTTGTTTTTGGACAAAATGAAAAATTTAACCCCTTAATACATCCCTTAAAATAATATTTTTTTTCCTAATTTCAATATTATTATCAATGCAACCTCTGTACCAAATTAAATACACCCGTCAGCAAATAAATCGCTATCCGTAAACTAGTGTTTTCATAAAATTTGTAAGTCCGGTCCTGTCGTGCCGATTTTGTTAAAATTTTAGCAACACATTTTAATCTCTACTAAAGGGTTAAATTCCAATTTTGAAACAATTCTGAGATTTTTTTCGGTATTTTTGGGCCCAAAAACTTTTTTCAACCCCTAAAAACTACCCTTAAAATGGTCCGATTAGGCCCATTTTAAATAGGTTCCGTGCGGTGATGGATTCCAACGTGGCTACCAAATTTCGTTCAAATCAATTAAGTCTTTCGAGAGTTATGCCGCGAACACATATATATATAAATATATATATATATATATAATATATATATATATATACATATATATATAAACATTTCCAAAAATGGTGCCAAATTGTTCAGGAGGCTATGAAACGTCGAGAAATTTTGGTCCGACCCCTAGGTCCCGCCATCCGACCGACGCCAATAGTGTATGTGCCATATGGCAAATACACTAATAAAACCGCCTTTAGCGTCATAAAATATGACATCGTTGCGCGGTTGCTGTAGAGTCGAATGCAGACCGCAAAATGAACAGACGTCGAGTTATGCAATTTCTGCCATTTTGTTATCAGGCGACGTGCAAATGTTTGACTGTAATGAAATGTTTGACTGTTGCATGGTAGTAAGAACAATTTAAACCGCCTTTAGCGTCATAAAATATCACATCGTCGTGCGGTTGCTATAGAGTCGAATGCATACCGCAAAATGGACAGACGTCGAGCTATGCAATTTCTGCCATTTTGTTATCAGGCGACGTGCAAATGTTTGACTGTTGCATGGTAGTAAGAACAATATAAAACCGCCTTTAGCGTCATAAAATTTGACATCGTCATGCGGTTGCTGTAGAGTCGAATGCAGACCGCAAAATGAACAGACGTCGAGTTATGCAATTTCTGCCATTTTGTTATCAGGCGACGTGCAGATGTTTAGGCTGTAATGAACACGGCTTTTACTGTTGCATGCAGGTAATGAGACGAATCACCATGTATGATGTCTATTCGCTGTAAGACGCTAATGACCTCTGTTGTCGAGCGTCTATAATCTACAATTCAATTCAATTCTATTCGCTGTGAGCAGATGCCTGGTCCTGCCGTCTGGTGAGTGATAGCGTAAATGGACGGAGCTAAAGTTACAATTAAATCATTCAATGATTCTGTTGAATTTAAAAATAGAAACGTGAAAAGTGTGTTTTGTGAAATTCTGTGAACAGTGTAAATCATAAACATTCTTTTCCATGATTCGCAAAGCAATTTCGATAAGTAGGTACACTTTATCAAATCTACGCGCAAAACCGAAAACTCAGCTGTCAAAACTCAAGTTAGAATCAAATATTATGTAGTTAATTATTAAATAAGTAAAAAAGATTAATAAGTTATGCTATAATAATTCTAGAAGCAAATGAACATTTTGCATATTATTTTTTTGTGCGTAGAAATTAAAACTTTATTTCAACAAGAAGTGTCACATGCCGGCTGGCGGATTCTAATACACAAATGGATTATTTGTTGTGTTGAAGACGCTAATGACCTGAGTTGTCGACGCGTCTATAATGTACAATTAATTAATTAAGAAGTGTCACTTTCACGGTATTTATATATTTTATTATTTACTAAGATGTATTTATGCTAAATGTTTAGCAGTTACCATAGAGAAGGGCGAGTTAGGTACCCCTGACTGTTTCTCTATTTATCCGTTGTTGTGCGCTAACAGTCACTTTGAAATCTCTTCCCCTTATCTTGCTCACAGCGAATACGAACGACAATAAACTTAAACTTTACTTGATCTGTTTTTAGCGAGTTTTTGTATAGGTACTTATTTCGTAATTACACTTGGGAAAAAGTGTTTCCGAAAATTTTTGTTTGCTAGTCTGTTTGTATCTACGTTACTGTTGGACCCCGATTTTGATGAAACTTGGTATAGGTAGCTATTATTGATGTCAAACTTAATAAGTATAGGCAGTGGCGGCTCCTCTATAAGAGCTGCGGAGCTGCCACACTGCCAGAAAATAACGCACAATTAAAAAAAAAATTGTATTATAAATCTGCATAATATGTTTTAATTTCATAATTATGAAGCCATCACATAGCATTATTATAAATGACGGCATGCCGCAGGGCCTATATTCTATAAACAGTCCTCAGCCGTAGTAAATTCACTACGCACGTGACACGTTCTGCATTATATTTTGCACCAAAATCAATGAGCTAGAGAGAGCAAAAACAGTAAAAAATGAGACAGATTTGTACGCGTTAAGAGATATTCTGGGTGCGCAGAACGGTAGTACGAACTCTAATTTAATAAAAGCGGCATATCCGAACGTTTATATAGCATAGCTTATTAATGTTATTCCAAACTGAAAACGCTCTTGTCACATAGTGACTGGTGATATCTATCTGTTGTCACACACACACACACACACTGGCTGGTGCATACAGTCTAATATTTTGTTTGTGTTGATGGCGATATAATTCGTTTTCAATTGTAGTTCAAATTTCAAACAATGAATGTTATAGATAACCTCACGAGTGTGAAACGTTTTTCAAATTACAAATTTGAAGAAAAACTAAAATTGAAGGCACAAGGTCGCCCTTTGTCTGATATTTTCATAGAGAAACAGTGCTCTAGCCGTGGAAAAACTTATAAGCGGCAATTCAACAAAGAACTATATTTTAAAAATAATTGGATATGCGGTTGCAATATTAAAAACGATCTTTTCTGTTTTCCGTGTGTTTTATTTGGTGGTGACAAATGGTGGACGGAAATTGGTGTAACAGACTTATATCATTTAAGTGAAAAAGTAAAAAAATATGCACTCTCAAAAAATCACCTCCATAGTGAAATGGAATTTGCGATGTTGATTTTTTTTCGAGGTCCTCGCATAATGGGGGGGGGTGCTACTCCAATCTCCAGGTTGACTCTGCAGAACACCCATTTAAAATGTTCACGCGCCGCCACTGAGTATAGGTAAGCTGCTTTATACGGTCGGAATAAAATAAAGTTTTTGACAAAACCGACGCAAGAAAAGGCTACATAACTACCTCAGTCAGTAAGTACGATATAAATGTCGTCTGCTAGATGTCATCGCTACGATTAAGTAATAGATTGTATGTCTAGATACGTAATGGACAATATTACGGTGAGTGATGACAGTATGTATATGTAAAAATGAGCGATAGCGAGTTTTTACAGTCATACGAGCCGTAATACCATTACGTACGAGACATATATGCGGTATTTTTTGCCATACCCACTACAAAATACCTACTTTTCACTTCATTTTCAAAAAATTCTGACAGTTCATTTGCGTTGCCATCTTTCTTTCCACAGTGTGCCGCGACGTTCGTGCACGTAAGTAATGACAGGCGCACGCAGGCGTATAGAGCGAATAAACAGAAGTTGCTTTGGCAACCGTTAATTTCCGCATTAGTGCGGAAAGTAAAACACTTTCCGCACACTTGCCTGTTAAATGACTCGTTAAAGGCCGCTATACACACATCGAAAGTAGCTATTTTGTAGTGGGTATAGCCAAAAATAATGTTCATCTCAAAATCGACATTATCGCTAAGCCGCAGATGAAACGTCTAAACATTATGAAAAGTTGTTTGAATATGTTCTAACAAAGGATATAGGGTAGTGAATATCTATACTTTTACTTCTCTTAAAAGTGTTTTACGTCCGTTATAAATCATCCTGTATAGCGGGTGTTACGTGACAGTAGAGATAATGTTGTGAGTGCGGATGTATTCTGGGTAATAAATGCAAGGTGTGCTAATAACGGACGAAGCATGTATATGCAGTTGTTTTAGTTAAAACAAATGATCGCGCAGCTGAGGATGTGAGGTTAGCATAACCCTGAATTGTGATTTAATCACTCGATCACAGAATATGTGAACGTATGTTTAAAGTTGAAATTAGATTCTAAAAAGTAATTGTACAATCAAGTGGTTTATGGATATAAGCTGTGCGAGGTGGTCTCGCAGGAGGAGATACATTTTCTCGCGAAGCAAAGTTTTCCCTTTGGATGTAAACAAGCAATAAATATCCCAGAGTGCTGTAACAAACACATATCGGGTTTAAAACGGGAACATTTGCACAGGACCGTGTTTGTTTTGTTTTGTCACCTGTATATTTCCTATTAGGCGCGTCTCCAGAAAGGTAATACATTTTTTTTTTGAAAATGTGTGTCCAAATCGTAAACTGTAACTTTCTATTCAAAGAAAATATTTCGAAAGAAATATGTGAGCCGTCGTGGGACGCCTAGCAGATGTGAAACATTTTCATAGCTCTCGCCCCCTGTAAAGATAATTAGTGCAAAAGAATATTTAGAATCTGTTCAGTAGTTCCAGAGAAGATAATTTATGATTTACTAGCCGTTACCCGTGGCTTCGCCCACGTATTTTTCGATTTATGATTTATTATCCCCCCGCGAGAAATTCTCCTCCTGCGAAGCGAAGCCGGGCTGGTGGTGTTTATTCGCTCGAATTTTATAAGACATAACTCACTCGCTTCGCTCGTTCGCTCGGATTTTATTAATACACTACTCACTCGCTTCGCTCGTTCGCTCGAATTTTATTAATACATTACACACTCGCTTCGCTCGTTCGTTTGAATATTAATAATACAATACTCACTCGCTTCGCTTGTTCGCTCGAATTTTATTAATACATTACTCACTCGTTTCGCTCGTTCACTCGAATATTAATAATACATTACACACTCGTTTCGCTTGTCGGATCGAATTTTATTAATACATATTATTGCTCATCTACGTTATATAAGGAACTCCTGTGCAAACTTTCATGCTTCTAACTTCAAAAATGATGAACTTCCATACAAACTTTCATCCCCTATTTAACCCCTTTAAGGGATGAATTTTCAAAAATTCTTTCTTATTACTCATCTACGTTATATAAGGAACTCCTGTGCAAAATTTCATGCTTCTAACTTAAAAAATTACAAACTTCCATACAAACTTTCATCCCCTATTTAACCCCCTTAGGGGATGAATTTTTAAAAATCCTTTCTTTTTGCTCACCTACGTAATATAAGGAACTCCTGTGCAAAATGTCATGTTTCTAACTTAAAAATGACGAACTACCATACAAACTTTCATCCCCTTTTTAGCCCCTTTAGGGGATGGATTTTCAAAAAAAAATTTCTTAGTGCTCACTTACGTTATATAAGAAACTCCTGTGCAAAATGTCATGCTTCTAACTTCAAAAACGACGAATTTCCATACAAACTTTCATCCCCTATTTAACCCCCTTAGAGGTTGAATTTCGAAAAATCCTTTCTTAGTGGGTGCCTGCGTCACAAAAGGAACCTACTGTCCAAATTTCAAGTTTATATCTTCAGCGGTTTGACCTGGGCGTTGTCTGTCAGTCAATCAATCAGTCAGTAACGGAACTGTTTTATATATATAGATTACCTCCCCCGCGAGAAATTCTCCCCCTGCGAAGATAATTAGTGAAATAATTTTTAAAATCGGTTCAGTAGTTCCAGAGATAAGAATTTATTATTTATTAACCCCCCCGCGAGAAATTCTTCCCCTGCGAAAATAATTAGTGAAAGAATTTTTAGAATCGGTTCAGTAGTTCCAGAGATAAGAATTTATGATTTATTACGTCCCCGCGAGAAATTCTCCCCCTGCGAAGATAATTAGTGAAATAATTTTTAGAATCGGTTCAGTCGTTCCAGAGATAAGAATTTATTACTTATTAACCCCCCCCCCGCGAGAAATTCTCCCCCTGCGAAGATAATTAGTGAAAGAATTTTTAGAATTTATTATTATTTATTACATAGATATTCACACACACGTAACATAGCATAGCGAGTGTGCAGTAGTGCGGGAAGACGCGACGTGCGTTCTGAACGACGTTCCATTAAAACGATTTTACACCCGCGCCATACGATGTTTCACATCAAAATCTGGTGTTATAAATTTGGAACTGCTCGAACAATTTTTATTTTTAAATGCAAGTTTCTGTATTAGACCCTTGAATTTTTGATTTCTGTGTAAAATTTTAACCTAGTTGTGTATCGTAGGTACAAATAGTTAGGCTTTTTTTTCTTAAAATTAAATTAGCCCCATTATTTGTATAAATCAAAATAAGGACGTTGAGTAATGACTGAAGTGCCTTTTGTGATAATTATAAAAGCGTGGGTTGTAAACTCTACGATATTTTATTTGTCACGACCCACGCTTTTATAATTATGAAACTAAAATTATTTAAACTTACTTTTTTCCTTTTTAGTAGGTACATTTAAATAAAGCGTGTCTAAAAAGTTTTTTAGTAATATTTTATTTTGTTCCTTTGATTGAATTTCGAAAAATCCCTTCATATAGTGGGTGCTTATACGTCACAAAAGAAACCTACTGTCCAAATTCCAAATTTGGCCTAGGCGTTGAATAGTCAAAAAACCCCACTACCTCGTTTGATCCCCTTAGGGATTGAATTTAATTCTAAAAACGATTGATTAATGTTAGATTGTCATCGGGAATGCATATGTGTACCAAATTTTAAATCGATCGGATACGTGAAAGTCGTTTAGAATTGACTTGCAAGATTTGACCTAAACAAAAAACAAACTAACATACAGACATTGCTAGTTAAATAAAAGCTTGTAAAAATGGCAGTCGTCGTTTTGGTTTTCGATGTACGAGCCTGTTTGAAAAAAATTAAATAAATTGAATTCGTATAAAAAGTATTTTAAATTACACTAAATACGGGCCTGTCCTGGGATATACAGGAAATAAATAAATATAGGTGTCACGTTTAAGCGTTTGTGCCTGGCGTTTGACAGCTGAAAAAGGATTTAAAAAAACTAGCTATATACACAGCTGTTGTGGTACTGCTGAACATGCATAAATACCCATAGAGATATCATAGATAGAGTAGGGGAGCCATAGGCGCACGACTGTAAGTGACACTGTCACCTCGGAAAAGAGGGATAGAAAATGAATATGTTGTCTTTTCCTTGTCTTCTAACGCATTTGTGAATTTAAAAATTTATAGTAGGTATTGTTAATTTACATCTGTAACCATGGTTATGTATTTGCGGTAGAAAAAGATAGAACAACGCGTCTATCTTTTGCATCGACACTTTTTTGGGTGGCTTCCCTACTCTATCTATGATATCTCTATGAAAGTACCTCCAAGAAAAATACATTTTTCTATGGTAATCATATCAAAGTGGAGATTTTTATGAACGTAATCTCTTTCTCGAATAAATTACTTCTTAAAATAAAATAGATAGGCCAAATGAGATTCCAATTTGTGTGAGATGTAGGTCTACGAAATTTCCTAGATTTTAAAAAACGGAGGGAGTCTAAAACCAGCTGGTAATTAATTTTGATACACGTGACATACATTTTTTTTAAAACCACCAACAGCTAGGGTTAGTTGGGCCAAATACCAATTCGCATTTTCAATTTATTTTTCATTAATAATAAATTGAAAATTACCAAGTTCTCAGATTAAAACCTAGTAACTGGGGGCTTGTAATAGAGGAGCGATAGAAACGCCATATAAACAGCGACATACATGCTAGGCTATCTCAAGCCTGTAACATATTGTTGCGGATCATCCTGTATATGAACGGCGGGCAACAATTCACACTTGCGGTGTCTGACGTTGAACACACTGGTGCCTACACGAACATTCTGGAAAACGCGAGAACGTACTAGGCTGGGCCGCGCAGGTATATAAACGAGTGAGTGAAGCGAACAGGCAATCAGTCGACAGTGTCACGCAATCGGTAATCAGTGTCTTGTTGAATTCGAAGTCCAGTACTGAGCGACGCATAGTGCGTCTGATATAAATAAATCTGACATAAATAATTACAAATAAATAATCCTTGTATATATAGTTATTTGTTAAGTGTTAGTTACGTGGCTCGTTTTGTTCAATACTTACCGTTTAAGTTTTTTTATTGTTAGAATTGACATTTCGTTGTTGCAATTATTGTATATAGTTAATTGTATTTTTGATTATTGTATATAAATATTTATTCCGCCAACTCAGAAAACAGTTTTGTAACAATATGAATCAAAATGGCGAAATCTAAGATGGCGTATTCTTATCTCAGTGATACAAACGTAACTAAAACAACTTTGAATACAATAATATCTTCGTAAATTGTTCATCGGTCAACTGAAAACAGCTATCCTTAATTCCGGACGGGAAAGGATTAAATTATACTTGCTGAAAGGCAAGATAAGGTTCAGTTGAGTTCACACCGCGTGCGTGCAGTCGTACCAACTCTCATTTGTCTGCTGACTTCGTATCATTTGAATATTCAGTTGATACGTGTCCGACATTTTTATGTTGGGAACACTGAAGACACAACAATAATGTATTATTGATGTTTACTTCGTGTTTTCTGTGGTCGTCGCTCGAGAAAAAATTCGACTGATGACCAGTCCTATACTTCCCACCTAGTAAATATTTGCAAAAAATAAACACTCTTTTTTTTTTTTATTCTTTGACTAGGCCCAAATAACCTTAGCTGTTGGTGGTCTTTAAAACACAATTTAATTTTTATTCTTTGAAAAAAGCATGGCCCTCTTTTTTGTTTGGTGATCTTAACTTAATATAGCAAAAATCATGGTTACCTTGATTTACGTACAGTTTTTATTTTTTTTAGTAAAATATTTTTTTTCTCGAAAACTATACATTTTAGAGAAAAAAAATATTTACATTTTTTTCATATTATAACAACTAGAATTCATTTATATTTTTTTTTACCTATGTTAATACGTGACATTGAGGACGTTTTTTTGAATATCTCAGGATCCACTGAACCGATTTGACTCAAAATCTAATCAGATCTAAGTTAAAGGCTGATAAACACAATAGAACAATCGGCATGCCCGTATGTTGTTCCGTTCTTAAGATATCGAAGGCGAAAAATTGACCACATACACACATACACACACACACACATACACATACACACACACACACATACACATACACACACACACACACACATACAGACATCAGTCAGAAAATGATCTTAAACGATTACTAGGGTCTCAAAACGTGAAAATCTGTTAAAATCTCGAAATATTGTTTTCGGACTGAATCCATTACTTCCCTACCATAGTAGAGGTGGGAAGTAAAAATATCTACGGTTGAATGGCGAAAGCGTAAGCCGACTTTTTGGAAAATCGTTAAATAATTTTTAGGGTTCCGTACCTCCGAACGGAACACTATTGTCCGTCCGTCTGTCACAAGGCTCTATATCACAAACGGTAAGAGGTATAGATTGTGTGTTGTGGCATGAATCCTGGCAAATAAGTAATAATTAGAATTAATTATTCAATTATTTCAATTCTGTTTGCGTCAGAGAACCTTCTTGTGAGTTATATTTGCTTTTAGGACTCTATTTTTTATAATTTTTAACAAATATTACAAAAACCATAAACAATGGTTCCAAAAATTTTACATCACAATTTCGGCTTTGTGTTGTGAGTTTTTTTGTATCTATTTATTTTTTAAATATACGTTAGTGAATGAATTCCGTTCGCCTTTGCGTCGGATACGCTCGTGTAAGGTACATCGAAGCATATATGATCGACGATGTTTTGTTTTTATTGCAGCGAAAAATAGACTACTAGTTCGGCCACACACGAACTCAGTTAATAATAATTGTTTTGAACATTTTTTTAGTAAAGGTAAAACGTTTTTATATAACTCAGTGTTACACAAAAAAAAGTGGGTGTGTGCTTATGACCACACGACAGAAGTGAAAACTTGATTATATGCAAAACATACATAATATTATAATATTATTTTATTATTATAATACGTAATAATAAAAACGTAATTCTTGAAACGATGTACCCCTTGTTAGACAATAAACGTGGTCATCGACCGAAGCGTACTTAATGTCGAGCGGAGCCGAGTAAACCCGATTCAGCGTCACTTCAATAAGATAGATAGTAGATTATGAACGATCATCGATCAACAGCAGAGGTTCGAGTGGTCGGAATCGATTCAACGTGATTTTTTCTATAAATCTACTGAATATTAAACGAATCTGAAAGATTTTATTTTCGAAAATTGTAATTTGTATGCAATTTTTTAATCACAAGGTAATCTGTCTAAAGATATAAACAACATTTAAAAAAAAAATAAAAAAGTGTCCCCGGTACTCTCAAGGGATTTGGTATAGACAAAAAAATGTCGACATAATGTGCGATTGTTGCAAAACAGATGGGAAAACACAGTAGTGAAAATGAGACTTTAGGTAGATAATTTACTAATTGTTAAAAGCAGAGAAATGTATTTGTACATACGTATTATAACAGGATTCCTGCAGGAACGTTGAGAATGGAAACCGATCAAATGATAATACGATCCAGATGTGTTAGCGTCGGGACGCCTGCAGGACCTGAAAGCGTCGGTCTGTGTAAGAGACGCCTCAAGTATTATTTTTATGCAAATTCTCTCGACTCAAAACTTATTTTCAAAGCTAACAGCTAATGTATTTATATCATTCAAGTAACTGATACTTCAGTGTACTTGCATCAAGTGACTTAAAATCGGAATTCAAGTAACTTGAAATTAGAAATCAAGTTACTTGAGACAAGTTAAATTGAATCAAGTAACTTGAAATTAGAATTCATGTTATTTGAGTCAAGTTAAATTGAATCAAGTAACTTGAATCTGGAAATCAAGTTTACTTGATGGGATTCTTCGGATGACTTGTGTTAAGTAACCTTGAAATTGAAATTCAAGTTCTTTTTATACAATAGATTTCTAATACTTTTCAAGACATTCAAATTAATTGAGTCATGTGATTTTGTATCAGGTAACCAGAAACAATTCAAGATTACTCGATGGAACTTAAAATATCGTGTACATTCTTCAAGTTATGAGCCAAGTAGATTTGAGTCGAGTAACTTGAGGATTTTACATTCCGCTTTAGTCGACAGTATCCCGAACGTACGAAAATTTATCTGTGAGAGAACGATTTAGTTTGATGGTCTGAAACGACACCGTTGTAGACGGACCTTTATATAGCGTGTATCCCCAAAGGTCCGGCAGGGTATTATCCTGTATCTTTAGCCGTGGGACAACAACCAAAGGCTTAGTTACACCAAAGTGCTGTAGCAATTGTTGTATGCATCAATATCCGCAGTACAAACGAACGGTTTAACATATTAATTTCAGGGTTAATTGTTACACGAAGACGACCGATTTGCAATTGTTATTTATCCATTTGTTTTTTAATTAATTGTTTTGTAGACAGCATTTGTTTTTTTTGTAATATTGCACACGAAATATTTATCGAAGTACTAACAGAAATTTAACATAACTTATCGGCATAATTTAAATTGCTTAATACTTTCCGATTTTTGCATGAAGTGATTCTTAGTTGTTTTTCATTCGTTTGTTTTGTATGCAGCGTTTGTTTTTCGTTATATTATTGAAAGAAATTTTATCAAAGTTTTTAACAAAATGCAACAATAATTTAGGGAATTCTACGAAATACAGACGCCATTTTCAGGTATTCTCGCCGAGTTTTGCGGTGTAAAATCTGATCATTCATTTTGTCTTTTTAATTATAGAATTGCAATGATTTAAAAAAAACGTTTTTTTGATTTATTTATATTCCGAAAAGTTCGAAATTACCTCCAACCCCAAAAGAAAAAATTAATAGCTAAATGTTTTCTCCGATACATTAAAACTTTATCAGGAATTGAAGTTTCACAGAGAAAAAAAATGAAATAGACGAATTTCTTTGTGTCGGAATACCGAAAAGAAAAAAAATCACAATTTACGAAAAATAGATATAATCTTATCCACTTAGATTTATTGCTCACACGGGAGCTATAAAATCATAATTTCTCGTAGGGCTACAACTAAAATAAATCGACAAACGTTTATATATATAGCTCTATGAACTCAGCAGAGACACAAAGGCTAGCTCCGTGCGTTTTATGTCCAGCCTTTTCTCAGACACGCCATTCAACTGTTTTAACCGCCGTCACATAGATGAAAGCCGTAACGATGGTCTATTGTTTCTTCTTCGTACAGTGTTTTGTTAATTATACGCAATCGGCGGCGTTGTTCGGTTGTTTTTGTATGGCGCAATGTTAATAATATAAGAGATAATATTATGTAGAATTTATTTGAACAAGCCGCGTGTTAACAATTAAAACAGTTGAAAACTGCGATATTAAAACAATATAACGCGAGCTGTAGTTTTTCTTCAAAGGATACGAGCATGCTGGGCTACCCTACAAGCGACTAGGCCCTGCAGTCAGGGTCCATTCTGATTGGTCGATTATACCCCATCTTGATGTCGTTTGACACACACACACCTAAACGAACGCAACGACTAACTAGTGAACTCTGTATACTAATATGGATAGTTTGTATGTGGAGAATGTTCAAACACATATTCTTCAAGACAAGCATTAATGTTCACAAAATTAGAATGAAAACTTCAGATAAGGCTTGTAATTTAATTCTTTCTATAAAAGTGAATCAATTTTCTGACATTTCAAAATAAAACTTAATTAAAATTTATTTTTCTATTCCAATTTCTCAAGAACACTTATTGTATAAATTGTGGACATCCTAATATCTTAAATAATAATATTAAATTAGATCTTATTTTGAAATGTCAAAAAATTGATCGACTTTTATAGAAAGAATTAGATTGCAAGCCTTACCTGCAATTTTCATTCTAATTTTGTGAACATTAATGCCTGTCTAGAAGACTATGTATTTGAACATCGTCCGCATACAAAACCCATTTTTTAACCGCTATCAACTATCCATTTTAGTATACAGAGTTCACTAGTTAGTTATATTACGTTCGTTTAGGTGTGTGTGCGACATCAAGGTGGGGTTTTCGACCAATCTGAATGGACCTTGACTGCAGGGTCTAGTCGCTCGTGTAGATGCTTATTGAATTCTTTGTTTCGTTTTCTGTAAACGTACTGAATTTGAAAAAAAGATTTCTCGGTCTTTGCTCACTGAAATTTGCGTTTAATTTATTTATTTAAGTTTATTAGCGTCTACATCAAATTAAATTGAACGACATCACGAAACATTCATGAGCGTTCAGCGGAGGTAGGTTTTCACCAAACTGTCCTCTTAAGCGTTTTCTATAACCAATAAACACGCTCTTAAAAAGATCAGAAAAATATTCAAAACCTGAGGTATATTTACATATTTTGTGTGCTGATTAAATTAAGAGTTTTATTTGCTGTAAACGCACCGAATTTGAAAAAGATTTATCGGCCTTCAGAGAATAGAAACAAAGTTGTGAATTGCTCGTAAGCTAATAGTTTTCTGCGACTGACAAATTAATTAAACTCCTTTATTTTGCAAACGCTTAGTCATTGCTAGAAGATTGATTGCGGAGCCCTGTTCTGTGTTTGTCAGATTTCACTAATACAACATACACCTATATGTACTCTGTTTGTGGAACAAATGCCAATGCGAATAAGCTGTGTTCTGTTGTTTTGCGATGCGCCATTGTCATTCCCATTTTGAGTGTTGTTTGTTTTTCGACTAATTGTTCTTTACAATTATTATAAACAAGGTAATTTAACACAAATTGACTATTGCGATTATTTTGTTAACAGGCTGCAAAAACATGGGATTTTAGTGAATGAATTTTCGGGAAAAACAAGCTTTGTTGTAAATTTTACAGTGGAACATTTTTATCGGCGCATTGGCATTATTGAAGTGAAAACTTCTTTAGGCACGTTGAGCGATTTTTGGTAGGGGAAATCTTATGTGTTCGCGTCTATGGTCTAGAATGTCTCTGTCACAACTGCGCCCGCGCGCATATACAATAAAAACGGCACGTCATTCAGTTGTACCGATGGCGATGATAGCAGCGATTCGAAACCTACTGGCACCGTGACATTTTTGTGTTCTAAATTCTACAGGATATTTATTTATATATTTTTATTTTTTATATATTCTTTCTTTGACAGTAATTATAATTTTTGAAGTGAAAACTCCTTTAGGCGCGTTGATTAAACCATATAAAAATTATATAATTGTTGCTTGGAGTGCCGATAGATGTGAAAACCAGACTATTGCTAATAATTTTTCTTTTCTGTCGGCAGTCCCCATGACTGCCTAATTTTTTATTTGAAATTTATATAGTGCTAGCTTTTACTTACGCCCTCATCGATTTTAACAATACCCGTAGCTTGACCCGAGCGCAGCCGGATAAAAAGTGACTCAATACGTCTTTGAGTTTGAGTGTCAGTTAATAGTGTACCAAGTTTCATCGAAATCAGTCCAACCATTCTCTAATGATGCTGGTACAGACACAAAAAAAATGAAAATACGTCTCGGTATCACATAAAATACCCCCCAAAAAATGATATTACAAGTTTAATTGAAACAAAAGCATGTGGTGGAAGTACCGGTCTGGATGGTGGGAGAACGTACCTCAAATCATTTTTAGTTTTTCGTAATAATGTGAAAATTTCAAATTAAAATAAGTAAAACATTTTTTTAAACGCGTACTAAAAAAATATTTAATTTTGGTTCATAATTATTAAAGCGTGGGCCGCGACTGCAACTATCATAGAGTTGATTCACGCTTTTATAACAAATTATGAATCTGAATTATATTTTTAATCGACTTCAAAAAAAAGGAGGAGGTTCTCAGTTCGACTGTATTTTTTTTGTGTGTGTGTGTACCTATGCTACGTAATTTCTTCTGCATTTGTGAACCGATTTTGATGATTATTGTTTTATTTATTAGGGCCTACCTTCGAATTGGTCCCATATAAATTTTTACTTAATTCGGTTCAGTATAGTTCGACTGATTTATAAAAAAATAAGTAACAGGATGTAACACCGTTAAGGTAAATGTCAAATATCAAGACAGAAGTTGGTTAATAATGTGCAAACTACGTATTGTAAGGCCGCACTAAAAAGTAAAAAAAAAATTTTTAACAAAAAAAAAAACCTTCAAAAAAGCCACTAAACAGCGGAAAATAAGAAATTTTGAAATCTGCGCCAATTTAATAAAATATGAAGTCGGTTAAAAAGTGGATATTAATTATTATACCTACTATACTTTTTAACCGACTTCATATTTTATTAAATTGGCGCAGACCTCAAAATTTTATTATCTTCTGTTTTTTAGTGGCTTTTTTAAAAGTGTTTCTTTTTTTTTTTTTTTTTGTTAAAAAGTTTTTTTATTTTCATACATTTTAATAAAAGCTTATTTAAAAAAATATAGTTTTCATTTGAATAGGGATTATCAGCTTTGCACGCCATTTGTAAATTAACGCGCGATTTGATTAGATAATGCTTCGACGTTCAGCTGTTCCATAATCATAAGCGATGCTCTGTTGTCAGTACATTCGCCGATTCGCTTCTGTTATAGCACTGCAGTGTGCTTTCATTTGTTCTGTTTGTACAAATTATATATACCTATATGTAGATACAGGATATGCGGATAATTATAACAGGCGCTTCCGTTTTGATATTTCATGTACAAATAATACGCTTTCATTGAGCAAGCAGAATCGAACAATAAACGCTGATGACCTCAGCTGTTGAGCGTCTATAATTTACAATCGATCTATCAACAAATCGAACAGCTTTTGATTACGCACTCAGTTCGGCTCGGAATGGTACGGGACAGTAGGAGCATATTTGGAAAAAATTAAAACAAACGTTGATCGAATCCAGTGCAATGTGGCGAGCTAAAAGTTCCGATTGTTTCATCCAGTGCCGGTTGATTCAGATTATGCATTGCGCCTTACGAGCGTTCAAATATTAAGGCCCATATTCACCAAACACTGTTAAAGATAGAAGTTACTAATTTTAGAATAAATTTATTCCTTGGAATAAAATTAACTTTCAATTCATCAAGCAATTCATTCGATAGAACAGTAACTTCAGGTACAAATTTACTTTATACCATACACCTTGGACTTTTTATCAAATATTTTGATTCTAAAGCACGTTTACCAAAGTTCCGACCGATAACGCATCGATCGAAAATGTAAAATGGTGAATATTGACATATTTTACTGACAAAAGCCTTTACCTGAAAGATATGAAATTAATATTTATCTGAAAAGGTCGCCAGGCCATAAAGTAATTTGTGCATTTCATGGCCATCCTATTTTACTAGGCGAATTTTATACCCTTGAAATTGGACAGAATAGTAATATTCTTACGATTTATATTTACATTAAACTTAACTACGTTTGGTGAATTGAATTATCGTTATTTATTCTCAGTAATAGAGTTACCAGGGGAAAAAATCAACGAAATAAATAACTAACTAGGCTCGGTGAATACGAGCCTAAATGAATTTTAATTAATATAGCTCGTTGTATTTTTACGATTTTTGCTGTGGTGCGTCAGTCTATAAACAATCAGCGAAAATTGTTTTGCTCCAGTGTAAACATAACTTTAAAACAAGCGAGTGAATATAAACGAAGTGTATAGAAATGCGTTTGAATTGATTACATAAATACAAGCATTTATTATTGGTTCGTTTTCCTGTATGAATTATTCTGTTCGAATTTGTATTATCAGAAGGATTGAGTACATGCTAAATGCATACATTTACATAGTGTAACACCGGCTTTGATTGGGAAGACCGAATTAATGTGATGTTTTTTAACGATGTTATTGTTTTTGTAGTATAATTATTATAAACAGACACTTATGGAAAAAAATACTTACAGTGGAAATTCTCGCGAAAAATCTAATTTGAAATAAAATGCGCGGCAAAAAATAATATACAGGAAGTCCTAATTTACGTTTTTACCATTGGAATTTCGAAAACGAAACAATTTAAAAAATTAAAAAAGATTCGTATTTACTATTTAGAGGCTTGAAAAGATGGCGGTGTGGCGTTTAAAGAATGTCTCGTGGCCATATAGGAAATATTTTTTTTATATTTGACTTAAATATTTCTTATTTTTTAACTTCCCATTGGAAGTTATTGTAATGGGTCCGAAAATCGAAATCAAAATGTATAACAAATTTTTATGTTTCAAGGTCACTACACTATTTTTACACTAAGTATTTTTAGAAAGATGTCTGTGTGTGTGTACGTATGTGTCCATTTCTTTCTAAGACGAAATCTCGAGAATGAAAAATGATATCGACTACGTTAGGGTGCCAATCGACGCGTATTAACGTAATTGTGATCTGAAAGAAATTTTTTCAAAATCGGTTCAGCCGTTCTTTCTTCTTAACCAAATAGACTCCAAAAAAGTAGATTTTACACAATATCTCGCGAATAAGAAATTATATCGACTTCGTGTTAACGTCATTTTGGTCCGACATAAATTTTATAAAAATCGGTTCAGCTGTTTTTTTTAAATTATTGTTAAAAATAAATAATAATTATGTTTTAATGATTAAAATGATTACTTTTCTGTGTAATATCTAATTTAATTATTATTATTAAATATTTATCAAACTGGGAAGTTCGTCGTGTGGACCTCAAGGGTCGCACTTTAGTCCTAATAAACGACCCACCTCACTGATTTAAATTACTTCGTAACTCTTACCGTTTTTAAAATAGTGCTAACTGGGACATCCTGTACAAAGGTAACTGTGAAAGAAAAAATAGAGTGACGAATAAATCACGTTCGTGTCGCCATGTATGCGTGTTAAATAAAATTCTCTTTGCTCCAGAATTTCGGTAGTAATTCCGCTACAAGCATTCCAGTGAAGCGTAGTGTGTTTTGTATAAATTATTTAGCCATTAATGGGCACTTAGTATATTTTAATTTATCCACGAACATAGTAGGTACATATAGTATGTAACGATTATACGTTCTATGAATTTTTAATTCGGTAATGGATTCTTCGTAGTTCACTTCTCAATGAACTCGCTCTAGTTTTCATTTGAGACTACGCAAAATATTCTGACAAAAATAAATTACTTCACATCCAAAAATTTGAGTAGTTTAATATTTTTTGTAATTCGAAAAATTGATGATCAAAAATTATAATATATTTAAAAGTTCGACGTTTTATAAAATATAATTTTGTGTTTTAATTGGTTATCTATTTATTGAATTATAATTTTTACACAGGCTAAACTATCCCTATATTATTAAACGAGCAAATCGTGTATATATATGTACCTATGTACCTATATAAATATTTTCTCGAAAACGGCCCTAACGATTTGGATGAAATTTACTGAAAAGGGGTTTTGGGGGGTAAAAAATCGATCTAGCTAGGTCTCATCCCTGAAAAAAATCGTTTTCTTATCGATTTTATCATTTTAAAAAACAGTTTTTTAACGTTATAAAACAGTGTCGTATGGTGAGTAGACTTTGGAAAAAACAAACTATTTTCATTATTTATGTCAAATTACTCTGACAGTCAATCTTTAACTTATTAAAATAATCAGTAATTATTTCAAAATATGTAGGTACATACGTTATGTAGTATGACGTATACGGACGTATAATAATATTATCTACTTATAGGTATGTAATTTTTTTTCTTAAAAACGACTAACGATTTTGATGAAATAGGAACTTTAAATACTATTTTTTTTGAACTCATCCGAGCAAAGCTCGGTCATCCAGATATTTAATAATAATATTTGTTGTACTTTAGAGCTTATAGAATGCTGTATTTCTTTACCAACCGAGGGGGATATGCTCCTGAAAAACGTAATGGTTTTCAAGGCTGAATCGTTTCAGGTGCATGAAAAATACTACTTAAAAATATTTTTTTAAATAGATAAAAACGTATACATTTTTTTAGCTGTTGGAGGAGACATATCTATATTGAAAACATCTATATTGCCAGCAACGGCTGGTTTGTTGCGAGAACAGCATCTCACTCTTGGCGTACTGAGCACGTTATGCGCATGTCCGAGTTGTTGTTTTCGATCGGATATTAACATTCAGCAAATCTGCTTAGCTGTAGCAACTTTAAAGTAAATCTACTTCCGCATTTACCTATCTCACATTCTCCGCTCGCGATCAACTCATTGGGAGAAAAACCAAATAACAATTAACAATAAAGAATTAAATGCCTGGAAAAAGCATTGCGTTATTTTCATTTCGCAGTTTTCTTTAGAAGAACTATAGAATATATACAAAAACTCATCTGAATAAAATTTACACTTTCTTAAGTAAAATAACAAACAACAGCTTTCATTTGTCTCGGATTGTTTTTGTTTTATTCATATAATTAGACATATTGTATTATTCATTTATTTCGAGCGAAGCAAAGTAGCAACAGTCTTATTTTCTGTCTTTGTTTGATTCACGAGACTCGAGGTGTTTAATATTTGCTTTATTTGACGTGAAAATTTTATTATAACAAGACTGCAAAGCGACAGGGCGTTGTATTTTGGAATATAAAATTTTATATGCGGAAAATCCACGGCTCAGAGACGCGAGACGTGTCTGGAAAATGGATATTAAGATATTAGTATACAATCTGTTCCCGGAAAAAAGAAAACTCCAAGCCGGTACATTTTATACGATATGAAGCATTATGTAAGCAATATCGGGTTACCTACAGGGGTGTCAAACACGCAGCCCGCCGCTTCTGCAGCTGCGGCCCTCGGTAAAATATTAATTTATATAAGGTTCCGGCCATATTTAAAAAACTCGGGTCGCAGTGCCAAACCCTGCCGACAATATAGTGTATTTGCTAATACAGGCCTTGTGGCTTTAATACGTAAACTTAGTTTGTTTTTGGACAAAATAAAAAATTTAACCCCTTAATACATCCCTTAAAATAATATTTTTTTCCTAATTTCAATATTATTATCAATGCAACCTCTGTACCAAATTAAATACACCCTTCAGTAAGTAAATCACTATCCGCAAACCAGTGTTTTCATAAAATTTGTAAGTCCGGTCCTGTCGGGCCGATTTTATTAAAATTTTAGCAGCACATTTTGATCTTTACTAAAAGGTTAAATTTCAATTTTGAAACAATTCTGAAAATTTTTTCGGTATTTTCGGGCCCAAAAACTTTTGTCAACCCCTAAAAACCACCCTTAAAATAGTCCGATTTAGCCCATTTTAAATAGGTTCCGTGCGGTGATGGATTCCAACGTGTGTACCAAATTTCGTTCAAATCAATTAAGTCTTTCGAGAGTTATGCCGCGAACACATATATATATAAATATATATATATAAACATTTTCAAAAATGGTGCCAAAGTGTTCAGGAGGCTATGAAACGTCGAGAAATTTTGGTCCGACCCCTAGGTCCCGCCATCCGACCGACGCCAATAGTGTATGTGCCATATGGCAAATACACTAATAAAGAGCAAGCGCAGCTTGGGCGCATGTCATTAGATGCACATTATGCAAGACTATACTTGTTAAAGTACTTATGACATTATTGGTATTATTATTACTATTATACCTACTGCAGCCCGCAATTTCATGTAAAATATCTAATTTGGCCCTCCACTTCCAACGAGTTTGACACCCCTGGTCTATTCTGTCTAAGAACGATGGTATGTGACAAAAATATGTTTTTCGTAAAGAGAACAACACTTTCGTGCTCTTGATTTTTTTTTACAGAGCTTCATTGCTCTGTGACATGGGTATGACTTTAGATGCGGTACCATATCATGTATGGATGGTTATAAAACGCATGTAGTTGAGAATTTTGACACCCGTCAATAAATTGTTGATGTACAAGCGTTTTTAAAATTCACATGAAGAAGATTCATAACAAAATTTACGTAATTTTTTAACGCTAAATTAATCAGACCGTTCTCCATTACTGCGGGACAAAGAATCGATAAATAAAATTTGTAACGAGAGCTCTGTTCATGATTTCGTTTTCTTGTCGGTATTTTCGAATATTTGCCTAGGCGCCTTTCCAGAATTTTTGTCCGCCTGTTTTTTTGTACCGGCATCTCTCGAAAACGGTTGGAAGGGCTTGAGAATAAACACGATTTTTAGTTTGAATTTCAGTAAAAATTCCAGCAATTTCATTAACTGACAGTGAATAAAGCGAATAAAAAATAAACCCAGTCGATCCATCAAGAATTGCGACCTGAGAGCTCGGACGTACGTACAGACCAACCGACAACTTTCAATTACAATTTTAGGAGCTATTGTGAACTCGAATCACTCTAAAAATGGCTCAGTTTTATAGAACAGAATCTCCCCTTTTCGAGAAGCGACAGTTTGAATCGATTTCTAGCGTAATTAATCTAGATTATAACTAATTGTACCATCAAGAATTGCGACCTGAGAGCTCGGACGTACGTACAGACCAACCGACAACTTTCAATTACAATTTTAGGACCTATTGTGAATTCGATTCACTCTAAAAATGGCTCAATTTTATAGAACAGAACCTCCTCTTTTCGAGAAATGACAATTTGAATCGATTTCTAGCGTAATTAATCAAGATTATAACTAATTGTACCATCAAGAATTGCGACCTGAGAGCTCGGACGTACGTACAGACCAACCGACAACTTTCAATTACAATTTTAGGACCTATTGTGAACTCGAATCACTCTACAAATGGTTCCATTTTATAGAACATAACCTCCTCTTTTCGAGAAACGACAATTTGAATCGACTTCTAGCGAAATTAATCTAGATTATGACTATTTGTATGCGCGAAACGGAGATCTGGTGCGCAAAGCGATAATAGAGCTCATACCGCCGGCGGTGTGGGCAAAGACTCGGTAGTTTCGGTATCGCCTTCGCTGCATTTTATACAAGCCTTTAGGATTTGTGTCGGATTTAGTGGCACTAAAACAAAAACGGAAAACCTGCCACATATCAAAGTACATCCAAAACTGAACCGTATTTTGTTGCGTATGCGGCGGCGTCTTCAAAAATCTTGTAGATGTGATTCAGAAACATTTCTTTATACGAACGTTAAATCCCTAGTGACACCTCCCTGAACCACGCATTCAATGTTCCGGGGATTCTCTACACATTTTCTTTCCATAATAATACATTTTCCATCACAATACAAATATTTGTTTTGAAATAACAAAATTGCTTTTTATTTTGAGTTATTGTTAATAATCCTTCGATGGAATTACTTCCCCGTATATTCTGAAACTTAATTGGATCTTGTTTAATGGAATTGGACGAAATATCAAGGACGTAGCCGTGCCAAGACGTCGTTCCGGAAGGGTTCAACCCTGCCACGATAATTACAAAAAAATTATGTTTTTAAAGCACTCGATTATTCGTCACCTTATATTATATGATTTGCATTTACCTCTTTCCACCTACACTATCCTCACTCTAATATTAAAAATTTTATATACTCGTATAATCTAAAAAAAATTATCATTAAACAATAACTATCTTCACATCAAAGCTTCTAAATGAAATCTTTGCAACAAATTGTTCTAACATTTTGCTGTGTATAAATTTATAAACAAAATTAAAATATTTGAAACAGACGAACATAAACATGTTGTCATTAGTGATGTGCCGGATCGTTAAAAATGTATATCCGCGGATACGGATCTGAATACGGATATTTGGTCTCAAGATCCGCGAATACGGATACGGATACGGATCTTAACTTTCTTCGAGTACGCGGCGGTAAATACTAAATATTGCACATCGACCTTTGGAAAGAGACTATCTGTTATGGGAAAAAGTTATTGACCACGATATTAAAAAATAAAAAATAATCTGAATGGAATTTAACTGTTTTTCATTATTACCTAATCACCTATATATATAAAATTTTATCTATGAATTGAAAATTGATAAGGTAAAAGATCCGTAAAAGATCCGCCAAAAAACTAACGGATACGGATACGGATCTTTTTTTTCCCTCGGATATCCGCGGATACGGATCAGATACGGATATCCGGCACATCACTAGTTGTCATATCTAATGTAAGTATCTAAAGATTAAATTGTTCAATACAATAATAAAATTTTGTAAAATATTTGTATTACAGATATCATATTGAAAATGCCAAAATGGTGAAACGTCTATGATTTTATAAAAATTGTAAATTGGCAGCTTATTTCCTAATAAAACCTTATATTATTATTCGAATCATATGATGCGTAAATAGATAACGTCGAGAATACTATGATACTATTATGTAACAAAGTATGTAGGTATAGACCGGCGACTGTTCGACTGCCGGACAACAATAAAAACAAGATAATAAATAAAACAATCATAAAAACTGCAGATTATTTTAAAAATAATATTGCAATACATGCACTAAATAGTATGCAGTGCATACTAATCTGTTTTATTGTAAAAATAATAAAAAAAAAAATCGACTGATGACCAGTCCTATACTTCCCACCTAGTAAATATTTGCAAAAAATAAACACTCTTTTTTTATTCTTTGAGAAAAAGCATGGCCCTCTTTTTTGTTTGGTGATCTACTGATGGCTAGTAATATAGCAAAAATCATGGTTACGTTGATTTACGTACAATTTTCTTTTTTTAGTAAAATATTTTTTTTCTCGAAAACTATACATTAAAAAAAAATTTACATTTTTTTCATATTATAACATCTAGAAGTCATTTATATTTTTTTTTACATATGTTAATATGTGACATTGAGAACGTTTTTTTTAATATCTCAGGATCCGCTGAACCGATTTAACTCAAAGTCTAATCAGATCTAAGTTAAAGGCTGATAAACACAATAGAACTCGGCATGGCCGTATGTTGTTGCGTTTTTACGATATCGAAGGCGAAAAATTGACCACACACACACACATACATACAGACATCAGTCAGAAAATGATCTTAAACGATTGCTAGGGTCTCAAAACGTGAAGATCTGTTAAAATCTCGAAATATTTTTTTCGGACTAAATCCATTACTTCCCTACCATAGTAGAGGTGGGAAGTAATAAAACATGGTTTCTTGACGTCAACTACTTATTTACGGGGTTTTTTTGCCCTGGCACTATTTTTGAAGTGAAAACTCCCTTAGGCGCGTTAGGCACTCTTTTCTTGGGTAGTTAAAAAAAGGGAACCGTTCGCAAAAATGTGACGCGGCTGACATAGCTATATCATAAAAACCGTACGCAGCACACTTGGTATTCATAGCGCAGTTGGTAACGTGTTTTCGTTCTATACATAGGAACCTAGGTTCGAGACCTGATGGCAGAGTAGAATTTTTGGCGTTTTTTTTTCTATATTCTAGATGATATTTATTTATATATTTTTTTATTTTTGTTATATTCCTTCTTTGACAATAATTATAATTTTTTTGAAACCAAGGCGGAATTAATTAAAAACACAATATTTTAGTAATAACTTATTTTTAGTTCATAAATGCGCTATAATAGATGACACCAAAAATTAGAAAATCTTAAGTTTTCACTTCTGTCGTGTGGTCATAAGCACACACCCATTTTTTTATATGGATCACATCCTTGTAACATATAATGTCCGTAAAAAGATCACTAATATATTTTTCGACAAAACCTTACGCTGTTTGCACAGCGTTTGAACATAATAAATTTTAATTGAATTTTGTGTATCGATTAAGAATAAATTACTTTATTTTTGTAAGAAAACAGGTTATGGCTACATGCCTACGTTTCTCAGTTAATTAATAAATTTATGCGTCGCTGACAAAATATGTTCATGTTTTAATCGCGTTTTATTTTGAACCAATCAAATATTTTTTTCTTTTTAGTACATCATAATTAATTTAAAAAAAACCCTATTCTTTCTATATTAAATATACGGCAAAAATTCAAGGGATGATTCCTTGGATAATTTTAAGAATATTTTGTCCTATCATGATTTTCTAAAAGCCGCTTTGTTTTGTTTTGCTAATTACGTTTCGATTATGACTTGTTTTTGGTGTTTTTAAAAGAGTTCGACAGCCAATGAGGAGAAGATTAATTTTACGCACCCTAGCAGACCTGGTAGTAGTCGAATTTTTAGCATTTCTTGTAGATTAAGAAGCTTTACTGTATTTATGTACTAATGAAATATTGTTTTTGTAGAAAAACTCTTAACGCCCTGTATCTTCGAAACAAAGCGGCTTTTCAAAAATCATCAAAGGACAAAATATTCTTAGAATTGTCCAGGGAATAACCCCTTGAATTGTTGGCGTATATACAGGGTGTCCAAGACTTGCGTTGTCGGCCGATATATTGATTTTGGGTGAAGATAGAAAAGAAGTTTAAATACAAAAGTTGTATAATTTTTAATGGTGTATAACCTAAAAATATTTTCAATTATACAGCCTGTCTCATTTAAGCGTGGCAGATCAAAGCTATGTTTTTTTTAACCTAGCACCCTGTTTTTATTTGTTTTTTCAATTTTGCACCTAAATGTGAATAGAAATTGTAAGAAAAGCCATGCTCGAAAATTCAGTAATTTTTGAGTTATTTAAGTTTTTTAGAAATTTTTGACACGTGCAGACCTTTACCTAAAATTCGACATAGCCAAAACAGAAACCTTTATCAAACTGAAATTTTGAGGATCACTAGATAATGGATGGACAAATCAATGTCTGTCCTAAAAAAAAGAATTCATTATACAGGGTGTTCAAAATAATGTACTTCCTTTACCTAACTTCAATCACGTGTAACTTTTGATTGTTAAATACAACGAGGTTATTTTTTTGCTGGAATTGTATTCTTTAGGATATTTACTAACACTTTTATTAAGGGATGTCCACACTTAAACCAAACATTTTTATATGAAAATATTAGGTTTAGGTATGGACAACCCTTAATAAAAGTGTTAGTAAATATCCTAAAGAATACAATTCCAGCAAAAAAATAACCTCGTTGTATTTAACAAACCAAAGTTACACGTGATTGAAGTTAGGTAAAAGAAGTACATTATTTTGAACACCCTGGATAATAAATTCATGTTTTTAGGACCGACATTGATTTGTCCGTCTATTATCTAGTGATCCTCAAAATATCAGTTTGATCAAGGTTTTTGTTTTGGCTATGTCGAATTTTAGGTAAAGGTCTGCACGTGTCAAAAATTTCTAAAAAACTTGAATAACTCAAAAATTACTGAATTTTCGAGCATGGCATCCCTTACAATTTCTATTCACATTTAGCTGCAGAATTGAAAAAACAAATAAAAACAGGGTGCTAGGTTATAAAAAACATTACTTTGATCTGCCACGCTTAAATGGGACAGGCTGTATTTTTGAAAATATTTTTAGGTTATACATCATTAAAAATTATACAACTTTTGTAATTAGACTTCTTTTCTATCTTCACCCAAAATCAATATATCGGCCGACAACGCAAGTCTTGGACACCCTGTATGTTTAATGAACACTTTGTATATTGCGTAATTGGTTTATTTATTTTTATATAGACTTGAGATATCGAGCGTCTATGATTTACAAATTGTTTATTTCATACCTAAAATATAACAGAATATTTACAATCTTGCATCCCCTAATGAAATTCGTTATAATCTAAGTTCCACTGTATTAATAGAGAAAATTGTGTAAGATAAAATTGAGGTTATGTATTATTGGCAAGCGTTTCCATATTTCTTGTAATACGATAGTTGTCGCTTTAATAGTCCATCGTTCCCCGTCTTTCCCCGCCGCCCTACCTAACTAACATGCATTATGTTTTAGTACGTCTCAAAGCGTGCTTTGATCTTGTCGGTTGTTCGATATACGAAAGCCTCCTTCAACACCCTGTCATAGGTTTAATGTAGTAGGGGAGACCGGGCGACACGATTGCAGTCTTCATCCACACTTTATTACAGTTAAGTGATGTTTCGACCTCGTTTACCCGCAAGAAATGAATTAAAAGATCGACACTTCTCGATCTGCTCTCGTGTGGTCACACTGTATCGTTTGTTTAATATTTAGAGGAGAGCGGGGACACGATTTCAGTCTTCACCCACACTTTATTGCAGTTCCCCCCAGGGGCACATTGGAATGTGGTTGCTATTGAAAATTGCATTCCAATGTTCTTTGGGAATTAGCGCTCCCAGGGACCCGAACTCGTACCAGTCGGTTTGTGTATGCCGGCTGGCGGATTCTAATTCACAAATGAATTATTTGTTGTGTTGAAGACGCTAATGACCTGAGTTGTCGACGCGCCTATAATCTACAATAAATTAATTTTTATTACAGTTAACTGATGTTTCGACCTCGTTTTACCCGCAAAAAATGAATTAAATCATCGAAACTTCTCGATCTGCTCTCGTGTGGTCACACTACATCGTTTGTTTAATATTTAGAGGAGAGCGGGAACACGACTGGAGTCTTCACCTACACTTTATTACAGTTAAGTGATGTTTCGACCTCGTTTTACCCGCAAGAAATGGAATAAAAGATCGAAACTTCTCGATCTGCTCTCTTGTGGTCACATCGTTTGTTTAATATTAAGAGATGAGCGGGGACACGACTGCACTGTAAACTCACAATTTATTACAATATGATATATTAAATAGATTTATACGGCTGTTTTGCAATTGAACATTTTTTAACATTGGAAATGTTTATGTTCGTATATGGGGGCAGAGTTACGAGTTTTCGTTCAAGGCCAAAAGACAACGGTGTCGCGATCAAGTGAGGAGCAATCATGCAAAATTGAACAAGTGCAATTTTTTCGAAATGTGTTTTATATCATGTCTAGTTAATTGAGAGGTATTTGCGACGATCTGCGGTGTTATTTTTGAGCAAATGTTAATAAATACTGTAGAAAAATCCATTTAAAAGTTAAGTAATCAAGCAAAAGTGAACGCGTATATAACAGAAGAATAATAGGGTTATTCCTGACAAAACTAAACAGTGCATTGATAAATATTGTGTGTATAATAAACAGTTAATTATTTTTCATATACCTATAATGCTGTTATCATTTCCAATGTCCTTGATGGTTGCAAGGATTGCGAAATCTGTGAATTTTTTTGGAAGAGCAGCCAATTACATAATTGATTCCTGCAAATATCGAAAAAAAATCATTTTGACAACAATAATCACAGTCAGGACTCTAACCTGAACCTTTCCACTATCGCGGCGGAATGAGCTTACAATTACTCAACCGTGACATTATTACCAATCTAACATTCTTCATATAAGCAAAAGAATCAATCGATTGCCACTACATGCGAGTGATATTTATTATGGCTAGATTGGACATGAATAGCTCTCGCTACTACGATGATTCACATCTACAACCTTAACTATAATTAATAACACTCGTATGTAGTGTAGGTAAATTCATTCCGCCACGATAGTGGAAAGGTTCAGGTTATGGTTGTCAAAATGATTTTTTCCGATATTTGCAGGAATCAGTTATGTAATTGGCTGCTCTTCCAATTAACATTTTCAATTACAATATGATGTTTCGCCGAGAAGTGTCAGATAAAACAATCGATGTGAATTACTTAAATGTTACGGACGCTCTGTTGTGGTCTGACCATACTTATTTCAATGTCTTTTACATTTTATTCGTAACTCTGTATAGTTTTATCTTCAGTTGTTTTGCAAATGTCACGACTTTTTTTATTCTTACAAATAAGGATACAGAAAATCAAAGCTTTAGGGAAATACATTTCCATATCTTGTTTACCGAGAGCGCACACTGAATTCCCAAACAGGCATTTTTGTCAATAAGAATAATCTTATAGATTGTGGTCACCAAATCTGTTGTTTTTTTAGGGTTCCGTACCTCAGAATGAAAAAACGGAACACTTTTAGGATTACTCTCGTGCCTGTCCGTCCGTCCGATCTCCCCCCCCCCCCTTATTTCCGAAACTACTGAACCTAAAATTTTGGAAAAATTGCGATTGTAGGGCCTCACGCATAGTTTACAGGAAAACCTAAATGAAAATCCTAAGTCTATTTGGGGGGGGGGGGGGGGGGCAAAGTAGAATATAAAAACAAAGATTTTTTCAAACGCGCATCATGAGAAATAAAAATATATTTTTTTATAATTTTAAAATGCATAGTTCAAAAGATATTAAGGAAAATATGCGAATATCGAACATTCCCCCCCCCCCCCTTATCACCGAAACTACTGAATATAGGACCTCACTCATAGTTTACAGAAAAACCTAAATGAAAGTCCGAAGTCTTAATAGTACGGAACCCTCTCCACGCGAGTCCGACTCGCATTTGACCTTTTTTTAGCAATTGAATTTCAGAATTTTTCAAGAGTTATAGGCAAAACTAACCGAATTCTTGAGAATAATCAAAATCTTAGGGATTCCTTAACTTCCAAGTCGTGATCTTAATGAAAATGTCAATTGGTTTTCCATTTTTTTTTTAATAAAAACATTACAATCCGAACTCTATCTAAAGAAACTCAAGAAAGTGACCAATTTTGTTCGTTATAGAGAGCTTTCGTTATAAGGAGGGAGTATCGGTTCTTACGGAGAGCCAATCGGGTTCAATGAATGTTTATTTTATTGAAAGTTTTTCATTATAGAGAGTTTTGACTGTAATTGGTACTACGCCCATATAGCCCCAGCAGTTGATGGTATTAAAATAATGTTACAAAAAATTGTTTTATTTTTATTTATTTATTGTAAATTATAGACGCGTCGACAGCTTAGGTCATTTGCGTCTTGATTACATTAAATAACAACACACTTAAAACTAAATGACATCACAAAACATCCATGAGCGGAGGCGGGATTCGAACCCACGACAGTCTGATCCAAAGGCCGCGACGTTAACCATTGGGCCACACTGTCCTCTACAAAAAATTGTTTCTTACTAACTGTACGTTCAATAATAATAAAATGAAAATGTTAATTGGTCCAAGGTCCAAGTAACTCAATCAGTAAATTAAAAATTCGTGAAAAAAATGAGATTTTCTCGGTGTTTAGTGAAAGCTTTACCAGTTAACAACTGACTAAATGGATGCCTTAAAATTACCTGAACCGACTAAATCCGATATCTGTTTCAATGAAAAACAAATTAATTTAACTTTGCATTATGTAATGTTTCGTTTCTTTTTGCTTATTGACATTTGTTTCGGCATTCTCGTTAAATCAAACAGAGAAAAATCAGTTTCAGAAAGAAATGGAAAATATACAAATCCTGTTTTACCCGTATCAAACTCTTGTAGGATTTCGACAATACTAATATAATAAGAATCTCCGTATACATGCTTCCTTTTTGCTATGAATTTTCTTTTGTTTGTCGAGATGTATTTTTTTTATCTATATGTGTGCCCAACTAGAAACGCTATATAGCCAATTTATTTAATAAAATAAAATAGCTAAAAAAATTTAAACAAGCGTTTATTAAAAATGTAGATATCTACTAATAAGAAGAAAATAATATTTAATTTAGGTTCACGACCCACGCTTTTATAATAATGAACCTAAAATAAATGGTTTCTTTCTTTTTAGTGCATTTTAATTAGTTTATTTTTGAAAAAAAACGTTAAATTTTATATTAGAAATCGTGTCCATCGTAATTATAATAAAATTAAGAAAAATCGCAGGATAGTGAAAAAGTCTAAATCTATGGACGAAACGTTGTACATTTAATAAATCAAATATTTTGTCCACTATCCTGCGATTTTTCTTAATTTTGTTAAATTTTATTTTTCAATTTGTAGAAAAGTTTGTGAAAACGGCTGTAGACACGTTCTCCCATCCCACCACCAACACTGGGACTTCCACCACATTATTTTTTCCTTTTGTTACTTCATGTCTGTTTTTTGCGTACCAATTGTTAAAATTATCTAAATCATCGGTGCCCAACCTTTTTTGTTGCGCGGACCACTAAATTTTGTAAAAAAAATCTGTAAATCGGTTGACCCTGCAGTTCATCCCTGGAACTTTCCGCTATTTTCAAGCGCTTTGAGTTCGAAGCACTTGATAATATAACCAAAGGTAGATTTTTGAGCTCTATGAACTAAACATATTTTGGCCTTGTTTAGGATTTGATTAAGAAGGACTTCTCGAGATTTGGAGGCCCCCCAGGATCAGAGGCCCGGGGCGGCCCCGCCTGCCCCCCCTTAGTCCGCTACTGATCTCTGTGTCATCGTTCATGAGAAATCGTGCACCAGCAAAATAATATTTCTGATTACCAGCTCGTTCTATGGTAAAAAAATAGAATAGAAAAATACAAGAAATCAGTGGTTTGCCTTAAAAAAACACGTTTGATTTTCATTTGAATAATTTTCCTGTGTCATGAAAATTCACGCCGCCTCTTCGTTTATTTTATTTTTTTATTCGCCTTTGAAGTTTAAATCACCGAACGTTTTTAATTTGTTCTTGAATAACTTTTTGCGTTTATTACTTTTTTAATTTGTCGAAAAGTGGACAAATTGGAAAGGAGGGAGCAAAATGTAATTATTGCTGATTGTAGGATGTCTTTTAATGACTCACGCATCGAGTTTTTTTAAATCGATTAATCGACAGTACAAAGGTACTTCTTTTTTCTATCGGTTTATCAATTTAATTGTCCACTGAAAAGTACAAATTAAAAAATGTTATAATTCTACGATGTTATTTTTATACAAATTGGTTTCGATTTTTTTTTATTTTTCAATTTTAACACAAAAGATAGGTGACTGAAAAATCATACTGCAGTTCGATACTTTCGTGGAAAGCGATCAGATCGTGTAATAGCGTTGCCATCAGATACAATATTTCGCTGCAGATTTCGAATTAAAAATTCTTTATATTTACCACTTTGCCGCTTTAAAGCAGTAAAGTTTTTTTTAACAGTCATTCAAATATTTTGGAGATAATCGTTTATTCCCCAATTTTGGGAATGAGAGCTTCTGAAATTGTCTCACCAACTTAGCTTCTTTAAAAGTTCCGTACCTTCGTAGCAATTAGGACGTTCAGGTTTGATTCCCGAGGATGTGTACCAAATATTTTGACGACCTCAAAAGAAGAGGATTGTCAGATGTATAGGTGGGATGCCTCAAACAAGCTCGTGCAGGGATCTTTTCAAAAAATCAAAAAAATTAACTTTAACATCTATTTTCATATGCGAACTGTCTCTATATGTTTATAACTAGCCGTCACCCGTGACTTCGCCCACGTATATTTCGATTTGATTTATTATCCCCCCTCTCGAGAAATTCTCCTCCTGGGAAGCGAATCCGGGCTGGTGGTGTTTATTCGCTCGAATTTTATTAATACATAACTCACTCGCTTCGCTCGTTCGCTCGAATTTTGTTAATACATTACTCACTCGGTTCGCTCGTTCGCTCGAATATTAATAATACATTTCTGACTCGCTTCGCTCGTACGCTCGAATTTTATTAATACATTTTTGCTCACCTACGTTATATAAGGAACTCCTGTGCAAAATTTCATGCTTTTAACTTCAAAAATGATGAATATCCATACAAACTTTCATCCCCTATTGAACCCTCTTTGGGGATGAATTTTCAAAAATACTTTCTTATTGCTCACCTACGTTATATAAGGAACTCATGTGCAAAATTTCATGCTTCTAACTTCAAAAATGACGAACTTCCATACAAACTTTCATCCCCTATTGAACCCTCTTAGGGGATGAATTTTCAAAAAACATTTCTTAGTGCTCACCTACGTTATATAAGAAACTCCTATGCAAAATTTCATGCTTCTAACTTCAAAAATGAAAAACATCCTTTTATCCCCTATTTAAACCCCTTAATTGATGAATTTTCAAAAATCCTTTCTTAGTGGGTGCCTACGTCACAAAAGGAACCTACTGTCTAAATTTCAAGTTTATATCTTCAGCGGTTTGACCTGGGCGTTGTCTGTCAGTCAGTCAGTAACGGAACCGTTTTATATATATAAATAGATAGATAATCAGCATAAATATGATCTTGGTTCTGATATCCACGACATAAATACTCGTCAAAAAACAGCTTAAGAGTGCCCTACAGTAAAAAATCCCCATCATACCTAGGCGTTACCATTTTCAATAAGCTGCCTGATAAAATCAGCTACACATTTAAATGAAATAAAAAAAATTGTTAAAGTACTATCTGCTGGAGGGTGCACTTTTTATAATTTTAATGAATACCTACCTGCAGTTATCCAAAGACTTTGACGCTTTTTAATACTGTATATGCAGTATTTTAAATAAATTGTTTATTATTATTATTACTTTGAAAGTAAATTTAAGATAAAAGTTCCTGTGTACTTTTAGCAATGCATTTTACCATTGTAATTCAGGTTTAGCGTTGAAAGGAATATCAGAAACCTATTTTAAAATACTTCTAACACTGAATTAACATGGGAACTGGTAGAATTCACTGCTAAAAGTAGTTTAATATGAAATTTACTTTCAAAAGTGTGTCAGAAATTGAGCATAAATGATCCAAATATTATGTCTGTCCATCCGTTCGTACGTCTGTCACTAGGCTCTGTCTCACAAACGGTAATATGTAGCTATTTGAAATTTTCAAAGATTGTGTGTTGATCATGAATCCTGGCAAATTATAATTAAAATTAAATAATAAATTTTTATATTTAGGATGCTAGCGTGTTTTTTAATACAGTCAGTACATATAATATTTATAACTCGGCTTTAAGAAAATATAATAACTTCAGTCGGTATTTAATAACTTAGTTAATTGCTGAAGTTTCATATTAATTGTTAATAACATTATTATTTAAGACTCTAAAACTGTTTTGATAAATTCGTCTTCGTCATTTAGAATATTAAATATAAATATTTAGAATAATGAATAATAATTAATACAGAAGAAACTAAAAATTCTTAGTTAAATTTTACAAGTGTCAATACAAGGTTTTTTAAGTTATAGTAACGTAGACTTAATAATAATTAGGTATTTAAGTTTAAAAAAAATTATTAATTTTTTAATTTTTTCTAATAATTTAACATAAATAATATTGAAAATCGAAAAGAAAATTTTTTTTAAAGCTATAGATAAATTACTAAAAATTAATTAAAATGTATAAAAATTTAAAAAATATCACGTGACTTCAAAACGCTCCAGGAATGTTCGTGACGTCGTTATGTTAAAATGTGTCTGCATTTGTTGGTATTTGTGTATATGTATTACACATACTATCAAAAATAATAAATTTTTAACTTGGTAACCATGGATACAAAGACCATAGATAACATAATGACGTCACACGCGTTCGGATTCTTTCGGCGCGTTATCGGAACTGAGTTTAAAAATTAATTTTTATTTAAATATAACTTTTTAATTAGTAAGCAAAAAAATTAAATAAAAACAGTTTTGCTATAAAACTTGTATGTGGTCCTTCCATTTAAGTAAAAAAAAAAATCACTTAAAAACCCAATTCTATATTCAATACTCGCCAGCGAAATTATAATTACGAGGAGAATTGCGCTTTAATTAAAATACTGTTTAGAATTTTTATTTAGGCTTGGTGTTTTGTAAATCAGGGTGGGAAATACTTGTTTGGTTTGTGAATTTTGGAAAAAAATGATTGATCAATTATTAATTGTAAAATTTGAATTGACAGGATTTTTAGCAAAGGTTTGCTTTTGATATTTTTTCAGAAAGATTGAACAAATTATAATAATATTTTATTCGCTGTTTTTTTTATCCTCACTATTTTTTGTAATATTGAAAAAAAATGTGAAGAAAAAATAATACTTATTCGTTACGTCCTTAAATCTAAAAAAAAGGGAATAAATATTTAGATTTTTAATTTTAAATATTTTTTTATCATTTTTTTCTTGACGATTTTTTTCGAATATTTGAAATTTTATTTTCTTTTATCAATTATGAACACATTCGAAAAATAAAACAATCTAATAAATTCTGTATCTATAGCTAGATGCAAAAAAAATATAAATGCCTAATCGTTTAAAAAATGTTATATTTTTAAAACGTCATTTAAAAAAAAAATAATTTATCATACTCGTTTGTCATTTGCACATTTTTCCTCTTCATTATTAAAACAGTTAAATAGTGAAGGAGCTACATAGCTCTTTAGACACGGAATCGTCGCAATCAGACAATAATTTATCATGAGTACTAAACAAAAACAGGCCGCTTACAAACAGTTGATACACTCTTAAAACAGTTGAGCAGCTGCGTTGAGAGCTATACGAAGAGCTATGCACAGTGATCACAACAATCAGACATTCGGTCTCCACGCGCACTCGACAAGATCGCTCATCACGCGCGTATATAGCTCGGGAGCTATATCTGCACTGAGTCACTGCTACATAGACAGGTATAGCGCACGCCGCGCCGCGCGTGTATTCCGAGCTAGCCGCAGAGCTATACTGAGAGCTTCACTTGCAACGGAAGGAGCTATACCCCGTCAGCGCGACGTTGTTTCACGCATCGTGTCTGTAGATCAACCAACTTCTCTATATTGCAGCTATATAGTCACAACAATCCAACGGTATGTACCTACATTTATGAGCTAAATAATGAACATTGGATACTATTCTTAACTTAATACACTTTAAGCGTTTACCCCATATTAGTGGCTTGACGTCGGGAGCTATATAATAATATATTTTATTATTTTATGCATCCCATCTGCAGACATAACACAGCTCAGCGAACATTGCTCAGATTATTTCACATCAAGAGCTATTAATCTCTCATCGTTATTAATTTTAGAGTAAATTATTCCACACGCTTAATAATAGGGCAAAAGTCATTTCAGTGAACCTAACTCAAATGATTCGCGGAGCTATAAATCATTCAACATGACTGAAGTTAACATTAAATTTTCCATAAACCCAATATTGAAGCGTAATATGTCATTTAAGCGAACATGGAGCTCAGGTTGTTCCACGATATCGAGAATATTGCCATTCCAACTCCATAAGTGGGGAACAGGTCAAAATTCACTTTTCAAAATTTTACAATATTTTTCGTTTTGAGATCCCCCGAATCCAAAAAACATATTTTTTGAAAAAGTCTAAGTGGATCGAAACCAAATTTTGGTTAGCATGTAAATGTGAGGAACCCTATTGTTTTTGGGGAAAATCGGCGCATGCGCAGAAGAGATATGACCTATAACGTTGTTTTTTCTGTAATAATGGTATCCTTTTCACAACGGTTTATTATTATTATTATTTTTCCAAGAAAGTTTTGTAAAAAATTTTATTTTCTAAATATTATAGTTTCGTAAATATTTTGAAAATAAAAAAATCAGCTGTTTTTTTGTTCAGAAGTAATTTATCTGTCAAAAAAAGTGTGAAACCATATGTAACTATAACGAAAAGCAAATATAATATAAATATTTAACACTAGCCGTTACCCGCGTCATCGCACCTGTTAACAGAAATTTTATTTTATTTATTATAATATTTTGCCAAATATCAGTATTTTTGAAGTTGGAATGGTCCCGCTCTCAATTGGCTGGAATTTTTTTTTAATACATCTCGAAATTTTGTCCTATACAGTGTGTCCACAGACTCATTCTCAACATGGGGATCTTCATTGTTATGGAAGGTAGAGATTTGGTTAAATGAGACAAAATGTGCAAAATATCCAGTACTACTACACTGCGTAGTCAAACTTTCCATATTTTGTTTGGTTTGCGACCGACAGTTGAAAAACGAAATTTACCCATTTTTGTTTTTTGTTTATAACTCGCTTATTAAGTAAGTTAGAAAAAAAATATTTTCACTTTCCTAAGGCCCTTTTTATGAAGATTTCAAATCTCTTTTCATATTTTTATTTACTTTTATAGTTTTAGAGATACTTGTATTAACTTTGTTTTTTTAAATACACGTCAAAGATGGCCACGATGCCATTCGAAACTGACAAATTAGCAACAAACTACACTTTGACAACTAAAACAAAATAGCCGTTTATTAAGCCAACGCGAATTTCAACTGTTTGCTAAGCCTTCTGTTGTTTTATCAATTAATTTAGCATAGCCTACTATTAAAAATCAGTGTTTTACGTATAACTCTGTTATTTTTGAAAATAAATCCATCAACCCTCATATCAAATTAAAGAGGAAAAAAATCTCCTTCGAATGGCGTCATGGCCATCTTTGACGTGTATTTAAAAAAAAACAAAGTTAATACAAGTATCTCTAAAACTATAAAAGTAAATAAAAATATGAAAAGAGATTTGAAATCGTCATAAAAAAGGACCTTAAGAAAGTGAAAATATTTTTTTCTAACTTACTTAATAAGTGAGTTATAGACAAAAAACGAAAATGGGAAAATCTCATTTTTCAACTGTCGGTCGCAAACCAAGCAAAATATGAAAAGTTTTACTACGCAGGGTAGTAGTACTGGATATTCTGCACATTTTCTCTGATTTAACCAAATCTCTATCTCCAATAACAACGGAGATCCCCATGTTGAGAATGAGTCTAGGACACACTGTATACTTACGTAAAAATACAGTGCCAAAATTATAAACGAAAAAAGCTGAGGTTGTTCCACGAAATCGGTTAGATAAATCATTTCAGCGAACATGGCTCCTATTAATCCGCGAAATCAATAAGCATAATTTTTAATGCAGCTGATCTTCCAATGTTGTTTCACACGTCCAATAATATATCGAGTTGTACGATTTCACCGAACATAGCTCGGATTGTTCCACAAAATGTGGAACTATAATCTTTCAACGCTATACTAATCTTTGGATATTGGTCCACATGCCGTACCTGCATAGAGGCGGAGGTGGTTGAACATATATATTTGGGGAGTATAGCTCGATGGATATAGCTCCCACGTGATATGTTAACTGCTGGTGTCGGTCTACGGGCATATACTTACGTAAGATACCTTCACAAACAACCCTTGCTTATCACGTAGAGTCTAATGTTTTACCTCTACTTAAAGTTTACACTGCATATATTTTCTTGTTAGGCGAATTCCACGCTCTTTAAATATTAAAGACAAGTTATAATACTTTGAAGATGTTTTGTTTTGTGACGTAATTAGGCCCGCCTCTATGAAAGTTTAAATTAGGTACTTATAAGGGTTTAGAAATATTTTGTCAGTATAATTGATGAAATAAATATATTTGACATTTGTGTGACGCTAATTTTAACACTTCGAGTCGCAAAAGAGACATCCCTCAGACGAAAAGTTTTTATAATAATTTTCAAAATTTTATTTCGTTTTGTACTTAAATGATTTTCAGTAAAATTAAAATTGTCTTCCTTATGTAAAGTTTTAAATTAAATTTCATATAGGGCTTGAGAATGGCCGAGCGTGTAGCAATTCCGTTGTTTATACATGGCGTTGCTATGGTTTCTCTATTACAAATCCCCAGTTTGCGGGTTCTAACCCGAGAGCTGGAAAAAGTGTCAATAATTGGATTTTCAATTTATTATTAAGAAAAAAAATAATGATTGAAAATATGAATTGGTGCTAGGCCTTAATAACCGTAGCTGTTGGTGGTCTTTAAAACACAATTTTAATTTCATATAAGTACAGATTTTGTGATCAGATTTTTAAAAAAGTTACTTTAGAAAATGGTATAGTTTTGTAATTTAAAAATCTGCACAGCAAAATCAGCACAAAAAAAGAAAATCGAACTTAATACGTCGATACTCGAAAATTATAAAATTAAATGTTTGTTTGTTGTAAACAAAAAACACGCGTGTACGCCTACAAAATATTTCACTGAAATATCAGAAATGCTGTCAACGTTTGGCATTGGTAGATGTCACAAGTTTCACCGGTTAGCCAATTACAATTGCGGCTACCAACATCCGAAAGGTCTACAAACGTGCTGCAAATAGTGTAAAATGGTGTTTACACGATTGGTAGATGTCTTCTAATTTTATTGATAGATGGCGTCTACCAATAGTCTACCAATCACTTTTCTGCCAACATTGGCAGACAAAAATTGGCAGTTCACACGATTGATAGACATTTGTGACAAATTTTTCTTCTAATATTGATAGATCTACCAACCGCCTGTACAAGACTGGCTTGGAAGTTGATATTTATAATGTCCTCAAACCTGTAGGACAAAGTTCGCAAGTTTTTAACCCAAAGTGTGAGACCTAGAGGTGAACCAGTGAATGTTTTTATTAGTTGCAACAAAATTGGCTAAACACGGCTACATGGTTTGTTGTACCCCGTATAGTATATAGAACAGCATTAAACTTGCATTATTTCGTCAAAGTTTAGTACTGCTGTACAATAATAATAATATGTAGATGAAGTTATGTTCTGTTAGTTTCGGAAGTTCGAAATAGTATCTCTGCTGTCATTGCATAATTATTAATTGTTCCTTAACGTTTGTCAGCCATTTTATTATGCTTTTCATGATTTTCTTCTTCAAGCAACTCAAGTATTATGAGCTTAATATTTGATTTACAACTTTAGCTATACGAGTTGTGACTGATGGCATTCACAGAGCGTCAGTAGTTACTTATACATTTCAACTATTCGTATATGTACAGTCAGAGAAAGTAACAATGGTATATAAATTTAGATAAAAATTAAAATAAAAATTTTAATGGACAATGCAGAGAAATTTCGACCTCTCTCATTTACCTATGAAAACTTTTTTTATAAAATGGAGCTGAAAAAATGCTCAGTATTATTTCAAATTCGTAACTGGGATGAGCCATTTTCCTGAAAGTAGTTCTTTTAATTATCCACGAGAGGCAGCACTTCTGGTAGGTACAAACATTATTTATTCCCCATTAGTGTCGTGTCATTTTAGTGGTATAACTTAATTATTTAATTAATTTAATGATAATAATACTTTAATAATTAAGTTATACCACTAAAATGACATGGCACTATGGGGAATAAATAATGTTTGTACCTACCACAAGTGCTGCCTCTCGTGGATAATTGAAAGAACTACTCTCAGGAAAATGGCTCATTCATAAAGCGATTTGCAAAGTGCCTTTGAAATTTAAACGAAATTAAATTTAAAATTCAAATCGTGCAAATTTCTTAGGTTTTTTAAAGATTATTTCAGAGCTATTATTCATATTTGAATTTATTATTTTAATAATCAATCGAAAATTAAATTGAAAATATTTAGGATATTGGGTACTTGGACCAGAAAATAAGTACTTAGATGTTAAATTTTCAAATTTTGCAACGTTGTCGAATTTTTATCAACTTCTTCAGGCAAGTTTTGAAGTAAGTAAAAATCCTTGTGAAAATTCAACGAAACGCTGGAAAGTTTGAAAATTTAACATCTACTTATTTTCTAGTCCAAGTACCTATAATATCCTAAATATTTATTATAACATGGACGAAAATAACTATAATAAATTAAATCCAAACTTTACAAAATAAATAAATAAATTAGAACGCTGTGTTTTAGCAATTTGAAAATGTAAAAATAAAATAGGTACCTACTATTTGTAAACTTTCTTCGAATTTTACTTTGAAAATGGAAGACTGTGTCCACAAACGTATAGATAGCGACGATAATTAACGCAGGACAAATGTTTGCAATGTCTTTACTTGCAGATCCTTGCGACTCCAAAACCACTCAACAAGCAGTTTCGGCTTGCTAAACATACAAAAGTTAAGCACACATGCTGTGAGATGAACACCCGCGATATGAGAATCCCAAACATGTGAATGTCGTTTGCACAACTCGCGTCTCCAGTTCACTTGGCCAGTTCTACGAGTTCCCTGGTGACACCAGGATCTGGCCGCTGTTATATGCCCTGCGACTCCATCCTTCGAGCGGATAATCCCATAGCAGATATCGTTTAATGTTTCGCGAAACTGACATTTTTAACCAACGCCTGTTTGATCCTTACGCAAGTACGGATTTTTTGAAGCTATTGAAGCTATGCTTCTATAGGCGCGTTAGGCGATTTCTGGTAGGAGAAAAACTTATAGGTTCGTGTCATGCAACATGCTCTTGTTAAAAGTATATCTATGGCTATGAGTGTGACGTATATATGGCGCACGCGCTGTGGCCTATGTAAAATTAATATCTGAGAGTTTTATAGGACACAAAAAAATAAAATGGCGTCAGATTTCAAAATGGCGGCCATATGTACTTTTGTAAAAAGTATCCGATCTTTTTGAAAATTGATATTTAGGAGTTTTATAGGACACAAAAAAATAAAATGGCGTCAGATTTCAAAATGATGGCCATATGTACTTTTGTAAAAATTATCCGATCTTTTTGAAAATCGATATTTAAGAGTTTTATAGGACACAAAAAAATAAAATGGCGTCAGATTTCAAAATGGCAGTCATTTGTACTTTTGTAAAAATTATCCGATATTTTTGAAAATTGATATTTAGGAGTTTTATAGGACACAAAAAAATAAAATTGCATCAGATTTCAAAATGGCGGTCAAATAATAACTTTTCAATTGTATTGTCTAGCTCTGATAAATTCGGTTTTATATACAATGCGTAAAAAGCATAGCTTCTGTCGGATGTCCCATGACACCTCTTGACTTTTTTTTTTTGGCAATTTTAGTTCGATATTATAGACGCAGAGCCCACAGTTAGATTTCATACGGTTCGAATACATAGACAATTCTGGGCCAGACAAATTGGAAGTTTTAATTATTATTTTTATACAGCCGGATTTTGGATTACTTACGTCATTTCCGGTTTTTTTATGGTCTTCTTATATCACATAAATAAAATTGACGTCAAAATGCCGGTCTCAACGAGTACTTTTATATCATCATGGGATGTCAGAGTTCATTCTACCTCAACCCGTTGGCAGCTCTAATTTTTCAATTTCTGGCAGAATAAAAGTAATCGTAAAAAGTATTAGTAAAAAAAACTTTTTAGAAACAAACTTTTATTTAAATGCACTAAAAAGTAAAAAATAATTTTTAATAATTTAGGTTCATAATTATTATTAAACATTATTTTTTCCTTTTTAGTGCATTTAAAAAAAGCCTGTCTCTAAAAAGTTTTTTTACTAATTTTTGTTCATTTTAGTCTTTCAAAATTTTACCCCCCTTTGACACCCGTAGGAGTTGAATTTCAAAAAATCCTTTCTCAGTGAATGCTTACGTCAGAAAAGGAACCAACTGTCCAAATTTCAAGTTTCTAGCTTCAGCGATTTGGCCTGGTCGTTGATTAGTCAAAAAAAAACCCTACATCCCCGTTTGAACCCCTTAGGGGTTGAATTTATTTCTAAAAACGATTTATTCACGTATTGTCATCGGGAATACATATATGTGTACAAAATTTCAAATCGATCGGATACGTGGAAGTCGTTCAAAATTGACTTGCAAGTTTTGACCTTAACAAACACACAAACTAACATACATTGCAAGTTAAATAAAAGCTTTGAAAAAAATAATCGTGACTCCTTATTTGTCTGCCTCAACGCTAACCTGCACACAAACAAATTTGAAGAGGATGTACTGATCTCAAAAGAAAGTTGCGGCAACGTCGTAGTCGCATATTGGTCTCACAATTGGCCGTATGTGTTAGTGGCTACTCTCGAAACTTAGCAAATTCCATAAATGTGCTTCCCTCCTTTGCAATAATCGAAGTCTTTTCTCTCAAGAGTCTCTTTATTTATATGTGAGCTTTATGCAACCGTAGTGAATTAGCACAAATAAAGACGGACAGACTCGTATGTTATGTGCCAAAAGGAGACGAAAGAACATTGCGTTTGTGTTTTTATGTTCTCGTTCACTTGTTTATTTATAAGACTTGTATAATATTTTGTCAGGACTTACGTTCGGTGATGCAACTTGCCCACATAAAATACTTTTGTTGAATTACATGATAACTTGTTGACCTGTATTCGCAGAATGTACATATTTTGAACTAAAGCCGCTCTTACACTGGTATACTAGATTATAGACGCTCGACTGCAACCAAGGTCGTTAAAGACTATGCTCACCTGTATTAAGCGACTCTGACGCCACAGCGACGCATGCTTTCGAGGACTCTATACGTTGTATCAAACAGAACTTTTCACACCCCAAACGCGAAGCTAGTCTTCGGATGATTGCTAACAAGTCGCTATCTTTTGGATATCGTGCTCGAAATAAAAAAAAAATAATAGTCTACGAAACCTGTTAACTTAAATATGTGCTACTGTACAAAAATAAGAAAACTTTTTAACAAAAAGAACCTTCAAAAAAACCACTAAAAAGAGGAAAATAATAATATTTTGAAGTAGGCGCCAATTTAATAAAATATTAAGTCGGTTAAAAAGTAGATCATATTAATTAAATTGGAACTTTTTAATAAATTGGCGTCTATCTCAAAATTTTATTATTTTCCTCTTTTTAGTAACTTTTTTGACGGAGGTTTTTTTTTGTTAAAAAGTTTTTTATTTTTTGCTTTTTAGTGGCTTTACAATAAGTAGTTTGCACGTTATTAACCAACTATTATCTTGATATTTGATTACTAAACTATAAAAAAAAACACTGAACCGATTTTAGTCAAATGTTTGTAGAAACACCCTGAAGGCTTTCCCCCTATTAATTAAAACAAGATTCATCAAAATCGGTTTACAAATGCAAGAAATATGAGATGACATACATACCTAACATACATAAAAAATTGCATAATAACAAAAAATCTGTCGAACTACTGAACCGGTTTAAGTAAAATTTATATGGGACCACCCCGAAGATATGCGCTATTAAATAAAACAATAATCATCAAAATCGGTTTACAAATACAGGAGAAATCGCGTAACATACATACAAAAAAATACAGCCGAACTGAGAACCTCCTCCTTTTTTTTGAAGTCTGTTAAAAATATCTTCCATCACGAAAAATCGAATATTCGTTACCCGTTCTTCCACCACTATTCTCTTCCGTCTATCAATTATACGTCATGTCCTTCCATCGCTATACCCTCCCTTCCATCATGGTATTCGTCCGTTCTCAACTATACCCGTCCTACCACCGCTATACCATCTCTTCCATTACGATACCTGTCGCTTTACACTGATACCCGTCCTTCCATCGCTATTTCCTTCCTTCTATCTTGACGACCTGTCCAGCCTGAATCAGACTCTAATGACCTCTATTGTCGAGCGTCTATAATTCGCAATTAAATTCATTGCTTGCTTATGGCTTGTTTTATTAGAGAAAAAAATATCTATCTACACCTGTCGCTTTACACTGATACCCGTCCTTCCACCGCAATTTCCTCCCTTCCATTATGACGACCTGTCCAGCCTATGAATCAGACGCTAATGACCTCTATTGTCGAGCGTCTATAATTCGCAATTAAATTCATTGCCTGCTTATGGCTTGTTTTATTAGAGAAAAAAATATCTATCTACACCTGTCGCTTTACACTGATACCCGTCCTTCCACCGCAATTTCCTCCCTTCCATTATGACGACCTCTCCAGCCTATGAATCAGACGCTGATGACCTCTGTTGTCGAGCGTCTATAATTCACAATTAAATTCATTGCCAGCGTATGGCTTTTTTTATTAGAGAAAAAAATATATATCTATCTATTTACACCTGTCGCTTTACACTGATACCCGTCCTTCCACCGCTATTTACTCCCTTCCAATATGACGACCTCTCCAGCCTAGAATCAGACGCTAAGGACCTCTGTTGTCGAGCGTCTATAATTCACAATTCAATTTATTTGCCAGCCTATTTATTAAAAAAATAATTATCTATCTATCTATGCCTGCCCTTCCGTCGTTCAACAATGATACCCGTTCTTCCACCACATGTTTTTTTAATATATCACGTGTGTGTATGAAATTACATGCATTATAATTAGATGGCGTCGTTGTATACGCGTTGTCACATTTAACAACGATACGTGTTTAATTAATCCGCAGCGTCCGCGAGTTAATTAGCGTTCAGTGACAGTCGAGCGACAGACTCGCTCATTCACTGTCGCTCATCTCTACGTGTAACACGCTGTACTTGTAAAACGTCGACTCACTCAACGACCGACCAATGTAAACACAATTAAGAATTATTTTCATTCATCTGTTTGCATTTAAATAAAAAACTCGGGTCGCAGTGCCAAACCCAGCCGACAATATAGTGTATTTGCTAATACAAGCCTTGTGGTTTTAATTGGTAAACTTAGTTTGTTTTTGGACAAAATAAAAAATTTTACCCCTTAATACATCCCTTAAAATAATATTTTTTTTCTTAATTTCAATATTAATATCAATACAACCTCTGTACCAAATTAAATACACCCTTCGGTAAGTAAATAACTATCCGCAAACTAGTGTTTTCATAAAATTTGTAAGTCCGGTCCTGTTGGGCCGATTTTATTAAAATTTTAGCAGCACATTTTGACCTTTACTAAAAGGTTAAATTTCAATTTTGAAACAATTCTGAGAATTTTTTCGCTTTTTTTTGGGCCCAAAAACATTTTTTCACCCCTAAAAACCACCCTTAAAATGGTCCGATTGGGCCTATTTTAAATAGGCTTAGTTCGGTGATGGATTCCAACATGCCTACTAAATTTCATCAAAATCAATTAACTCTAAGTTAAAGCCCGTACACACACACACACACACACACACTATATATAATATATACTTATATATATAAACATTTCCAAAAATGGTGCCAAATTGTTCAGGAGGCTATGAAACGTCGAGAAATTTTGGTCCGACTCCTAGGTCTCGCCATCCGACCGGCGCCAATAGTGTATGTGCCATATGGCAAATACACTAAAAAATAATTAAACGTCGATAAAATTTCGAATGTTACGATAGCTACGGAACGCAACGACATAGTGTCGCTGTTATGTTTTTCCGAATTTATTTGTTTTACAACTGGGTGATAGCAACCTATTTTCTAAAATATTTTTGGATTTGATTAAAAATCAAAATTCTGTTCGTTTCTTTTAAAATTAATTTAAGGCAACCAACTGTCAGTTCATATTGTTAGATATAAATGACAAAAAAGACAGATGTAATATTTCATCAAATGTACGACGTTTCATCTGTATATTTAGACTTTTTTGTCATATCCACTACAAAATAGCTACTTTCGATGTGTGTATAGCGGCCTTTAATGAATCATTTAACAGACAGGTGGTGTGCGAAAAATGTTTTATTTTCCGCACTAGTGCAGAAAATAACGGTTGCCATAGGAACTTCTGTTTATTCGCTCTATACGCCTGCGTACGCTTGCGTGCACCTATCATTACTTACTTGCACGAACTTCGCGGCACACTGGACGGAAAGATGGCGACGCAAATGAACTGTCAGAATTTTTTATAAATGACGTGAAAAGTAGGATTTTGTATGGAAAAAAATGCCATGTACGTCTCGTACGTAATGGTATTACGGCTCGTATGACTGTAAAAACTCGCTATTGATCGTTTTTACATAGCTGTCATCACTCGCCGTAATATGTCCCATTACGTATCTAGACATACAATCTACTATTTCAAGTACTTGTTTATAAATCGTATTATTGTTATTGCAGTATCTACTGGAAAAAGTTTAAATATACAGTGTGTCCACAGACTCATCCTCAACATGGGGATCTCCGTTGTTATGGGAGATAGAGATTTGGTTAAATGAGACAAAATGTGCAAAATCTTCAGTACTACTACCCTGCGTAGTCAAACTCCATATTTTGTTTGGTTCGCGACCGACAGTTGAAAAACGAGATTTACCCATTTTCGTTTTTTGTTTATAACTCGCTTATTAAGTAAGTTAGAAAAAAAATATTTTCACTTTCTTATGGCCCTTTTTTATGATGATTTCAAATCTATTTTCATATTTTCATTTACTTTTATAGTTTTAGAGATACTTGTATCAACTTTGTTTTTTTAAATACACGTCAAAGATGGCCATGACACCATTCGAAAGAGACTTTTTTTCTCTTTAATTTGATATGATGGTTGATGGATTTATTTTCAAAAATAACAGAGTTATACGTAAAACACTGATTTTTAATAGTAGGCTATGCTAAATTAATTGATAAAACAACAGAAGGCTTAGCAAACAGTTGAAATTCGCGTTGGCTTAGTAAACGGCTGTTTTGTTTTAGCTGTCAAAGTGTAGTTTGTTGCTAATTTGTCAGTTTACTAAGTGATTTATTAAATTTACCTTTTGTTATCATGGAACCTTTTTGTAACAATGAAAAATAAGCGATTTTCAACAATTGATCGTAAAAACAGTAGTTTTGTCTTCTTCACTTATTCGCGTTGACTTAGTAAACGGCTTTTTAAATGATCCATAGTTTATTAAATTTCTGTAAGTTCCTGTAAATAGACGAATGAGGTTGTCTTCGTTCTGGATACTGATAGAAGTACATTTCTGCAGCTCCGGTCGAATTTTTGTGACATAGAATGTAATAAGATAACATATCAAATTTTTCATTGTTACAAAATGGTTCCATGATAACAAAAGTAAATTTAATAAATCACTTAGTAAACTGACAAATTAGCAACAAACTACACTTTCACAGCTAAAACAAAACAGCCGTTTACTAATCCAACGCGAATTTCAACTGTTTGCTAAGCCTTCTGTTGTTTTATCAATTAATTTAGCATAGCCTACTATTAAAAATCAGTGTTTTACGTATAACTCTGTTATTTTTGAAAATAAATCCATCAACCCTCATATCAAATTAAAGAGAAAAAAAATCTCTTTCGAATGGTGACATGGCCATCTTTGACGTGTATTTAAAAAAACAAAGTTGATACAAGTATCTCTAAAACTATAAAAGTAAATAAAAATATGAAAAGAGATTTGAAATCTTCATAAAAAAGGGCCTTAAGAAAGTGAAAATATTTTTTTTCTAACTTACTTAATAAGCGAGTTATAAACAAAAAACGAAAATGGGTAAATCTCGTTTTTCAACCGTCGGTCGCGAACCAAGCAAAATATGGAAAGTTTGACTACGCAGGGTAGTAGTACTGGAGATTCTGCACATTTTGTCTCATTTAACCAAATCTCTATCTCCCATAACAACGGAGATCCCCATGTTGAGGATGAGTCTGTGGACACACTGTATAGATGAAAGGTCGTACATTTAATGAACTATTACATCAGTGTTTTTGTCCATATCCCTACGAAATATACCATAATTTATTTATTAATATGGACACGAGATATCTAATAATTATTGTTAGTTATAATTTTTACTTCCCACCTCTACTATGGTAGGGAAGTAATGGATTTAGTCCGAAAAAATTCGACTGATGACCTGTCCTATACTTCCCACCTAGTAAATATTTGCAAAAAATAAACACTTTTTTTTTTATTCCTTGACTAGGCCCAAATAACCTTAGCTGTTGGTGGTCTTTAAAACACAATTTAATTTTTATTCTTTGAAAAAAGCATGGCCCTCTTTTTTGTTTGGTGATCTACTGATGGCTAACTTAATATAGCAAAAATCATGGTTACCTTGATTTACGTTCAATTTTTATTTTTTTAGTAAAATATTTTTTTTCTCGAAAACTATACATTTTAGAGAAAAAAAATATTTACATTTTTTTCATATTATAACATCTAGAATTCATTTATATTTTTTTTTACCTATGTTAATACGTGACATTCAGGACGTTTTTTTGAATATCTCAGGAACCACTGAACCGATTTGACTCAAAATCTAATCAGATCTAATAAGAATAATTAAGAGCACTGTGGTTTGATTTAATAATAAAGAGTTTAGTCACGTCTAACCACAATAATTTTATTAATGAATGTACATTTCAAGAGCTAAGCTCCCATCATCAGCAAATACTAAACTTAGTATTTGCTGATGATGGGAGCTTAGCTCTTGAAATGTACATTCATTAATACAATTATTGTGGTTAGACGTGACTAAACTCTTTATTATTAATCAGATCTAAGTTAAAGGCTGATAAACACAATAGAATAATCGGCATGCCCGTATGTTGTTCCGTTCTTAAGATATCGAAGGCGAAAAATTGACCACATACACACACGCATACACACACACACATACACACACACATACAGACATCAGTCAGAAAATGATCTTAAACGATTGCTAGGGTCTTAAAACGTGAAAATCTGTTAAAATCTCGAAATATTTTTTCGGACTAAATCCATTACTTCCCTACCATAGTAGAGGTGGGAAGTAAAAAATATTTCGAGATTTTAACAGATCTTCACGTTTTGAGACACTAGCAATCGTTTAAGATCATTTTCTGACTGATGTCTGTATGTGTGTGTGTGTGTGTGTGGTCAATTTTTCGCCTTCGATATTTTAAGAACGGAACAACATACGGGTATGCCGATTGTTCTATTATGTTTTATCAGCGTTTAACTTAGATCTGATTAGATTTTGAGTCAAATCGGTTCAGTGGATCCTGAGATATTAAAAAAAACGTTCTCAATGTCACGTATTAACATAGGTAAAAAATATATAAATGAATTCTAGATGTTATAATATGAAAAAAATGTAAATATTTTTTTTTCTCTAAAATGTATAGTTTTCGAGAAAAAAAATATTTTACAAAAAAAAGAAAATTGTACGTAAATCAAGGTAACCATGATTTTTGCTATATTACTAGCCATCAGTAGATCACCAAAAAAAAAAAGAGGGCCATGCTTTTTTTTCAAAGAATAAAAAAAGAGTGTTTATTTTTTGTAAATATTTACTAGGTGGGAAGTATAGGACCTGGTTCAGTCGAATTTTTTTTTAATAAGTTAAATGTCCAGTTAGTATATTAACTTTTTTAAGGCCACCAACAGCTAAGATTCTTTGGGCCTAACACCAATTTATTATTTTTCAATAAAAAATTAAAAATGCAATTGATAGGCATTTTATCAGTTCTCGGATTAGAACTTGGGGATTTGTAATAGACGAGTCGTGGAAGCTCGATATAAAGCAACGGCTTTGCTACATGCTCGGCTATTCCTAAGCTCTAGTAGTTTCACGAGTTCTCAAATTTGAACCTGGGAATTGGAAGTTGGATGAGTCTTGGACGTTCGTGCTTTATCGTTCGAAATCGTGAACTGTTTTGGCCGCCGTTGACAGGCGATTTTTTTTTTGTTATATTGTTAGATAGATACGGAGCAAGTGAATGAACAGGGTTTCGTGTCAATGATACGTTCCAGACGACTGAGCAAAAATAACAACAGCCCCGCCGGTGTTATTGCGTGGGTTGGCAACACCGGTTTATGATCACCGCGCCTACACGTCATAAATCATCATTCACCAGTGTTATGTTTGTTGTATACATCATTATTATCGATTCGTTTACCGTATTAACTACACATGGCCTTGGCGTAATACATTGGATCTATATTTTTGACATTTTCAAAAAAAAAGTAGGTCCCGGTACTCATAGATGTGATAACATGGTCAGATTCGAATACGAAAACAGCTACATATAACCTTAACAAATGTAGACAGCTGACTAAGGAGGGTCGAATATAGCTGACAGTGGAGCCTTGAGTCAATTCCGCGACATGCCACTTTGGTGATACTTAACAGTCAATCTAGGTTAGAAATTAATACTCAGGGTGATACGGAATAAAATACAAGAATACTAAAATATGTGAATTAAAAAAATTGAAGTTACTTCAAAAAAGGAATCAGAGTGCAGTCTTTGAAAAGGATAAAATAATTTTTCTGTTCCTTTTACAATTACCTTCCCTAACCTGCATGGAATAAAATATAACTCTATGACTATAATGTAGAGAAATAATTTCTCCGACTTAATGGCGTCAGATTTCAAAATGGCGGCCATATGTACTTTTGTAAAAATTATCCGATCTTTTTGAAAATTGATATTTAATAGTTTTATAGGACACAAAAATATAAAATGGCGTCAGATTTCAAAATGGCGGCTATATGTAGATACTTTTGTAAAAATTATCCGATCTTTTTGAAAATTGATATTTAAGAGTTTTATAGGACACAAAAAAATAAAGTTGCATCAGATTTCAAAATGGCGGTCAAATCATAACTTTTCAATTGTATTGTCTATAGCTTTGATAAATTCGGTTTTATATACAATGCGTGAAAAGCATGGCTTCTGTCGGGTGTCCCATGACACCTCTTGACTTTTTTTAAAAATATTTTTGTCACTTTAATTTTTTGAAATTACATAACATGAATTTTGTGTCGTCAAAGCCAACTAAATACAACAACAATTGTAATGAATTTAACAGTAGGTAGTTGTTGAAGTTGTAGTATAGGTTGCCTACCTACCTGCACCACATACATAAACTTCATATGCAGCTTTGGAACAAGCCAAGTGTGTAATGTTAACATAGTTAGCCTGAATCCTGGGGGTTCACTTCTATCCTGTTCGTGTCTTGCAATGCAGTGAACTTACACAGGATGATTCCAGCACATTCACATCCTGAGAGAACACCGATTCCTTATCTCTAGGTTCCATTCTCAATCCAAATTATATTTTTCACTTCGAGTGATTCGTCTCCTCAGGGTAAACATTGGAATGTAGATAATGTTTTTTTGGGAATTAGCTCTCTCAGGAAACCGAGCTCGTACCAGTCGGTTTGTGTATGCCGATTGGCACAGATTCTAATACACAGATTGACGCTGATGACCTCAGCTGTTGAGCGTCTATAATCTATCGTAATTCGTCTGTTTCGTTAAGCTGTTAGGTACTGTTCTTTTTATAAATTTGTGTAGGTACAAAAAATGCATGTAGGTACTCGAATTTAATTTCGATTCGTGATTTTTTTTTATATCAAGCGGCTAAAAACTCACGTTCTATTTTTGGTATTTTCGTACGCATTTAGGTGTTTAATTTTCACTTAATTTATTCAGTTGGAACGATAAATTATGTTCAATTCAATTATTTAAACAAACAATAACCCAGTCGGCTAGTATTGTTATGATTGATTAGGTACATTGGATTTCAATTGTTTTGATGTAAATAGAGTTCAACCAATGAACTCGCGCGCGATTTTGTTTATTTTAGTTCAGCCGTAAGCCACTGTCGCTGTACGCTAGCCACAGAGATAATTTTTTTAAATTATGTAGTATAAAAATAATAACTTTATATTAGAAATCGTGTCCATCGTGATTATAATAAAATTAAGAAAAATCGCAGGATAGTGGACAAAATATTAATTAAATGTACGACGTTTCGTCTATATATTTAGACTTTTTCAAGTACATAAAAATAACAATATTTATGAAAATTAATATTAATTACTAACCATAGCAATTAACATAAGATAGGGTACTAAAGACAAAAACATGGTAACATGGTAACAAATTATGTTGACTATAAATTTTAACAATCAATAATAATAATAATACAAATGTTAGTATAATTTCATAACATAATTATACTGACTACTTAAATTTTGAGTGTCTGTTCTATAATTGATTGAATTGTTTTTTCTAATAAAACACATTTCACTGATATTGCGTTTCTTTTAATTTGACTCTTTATCTAATATTTTAACTTCATTGAAAAGAAATTTATGCCCAGTGTCGAAATGATGAGATGACAACGCCGTCTTATCACTTAATAAGTTTATGTTTCTACAGTCCATTTTGTGCTGATAAATTCTATTTTTTAATAACTGTTTTGTTTGTCATACATAGCACTTATTAATTTTAAAAATAATAACCATGAAGAAGTGTTTGAGAATAGCCGATGTTTTCGAAATGCCGTTGTTAACTTCCCATTGGAAGTTATTGTAATGGGTCCGAAAATCGAAATCAAAAAGGAAAAAAAATTTTTATATTTCAAGGTCACTACACTATTTTTACACTACTTTTAGAAAGATGTCTGTGTATGTGTGTGTGTGTGTGTGTACGTACGTACGTACGTATGTGTCCATTTCTTTCTAAGACGAAATCTCGAGAATGAAAAATGATATCGACTACGTTGGAGTGCCAATCGACGCGTATTAACGTAAATATGATCTGAAAGAAATTTTTTCAAAATCGGTTCAGCCGTTCTTTTTTCTTAACCAAATAACCTCCAAAAAAGTAGATTTTATGCAATATCTGGCGAATAAAAAATTATATCGACTTCGTACGGGTGTCAATCGAGGCGTGTTAACGTCATTTTGATCCGACATAAATTTTATAAAAATCGGTTCAGCCATTTTTTTTTTAATTATTGTTAAAAATAAATAATAATTATGTTTTAATGATTGAAATGATTACTTTTCTGTGTAATGTCTAATTTAATTATTAATATTAAATATTTATCAAACTGGGAAGTTCGTCGTGTGGACCTCAAGGGTCGCACTTTAGTCCTAACAAACGACCCACCTCACGGCTTGTTTTTAGGACGTTTACCACGACTCAAACTTGCAATCACCGGGTTCTAATCCGAGAGCTGGTAAAAATATGGAATAGTTTTATAAATAATTCAAGGTTCTTAAAATTTCATAATAGTAATGGAGCATATTTAGGCGAGTGATGACAGTATGTAAAAACGAGCGATGGCGAGTTTTTACAATCACACGAGCCGTAATATCATTACGTACGAGACATATTATATGGTATTTTTTACCATACCCACTACAAAATACCTATTTTTCACGTAATTTTCAAAAAATTCTAACAGATCGTTTGCGTCGCCGTCTTTCTTTCCAGTGTGCCGCGAAGTTCGTGCAAATAAGTAATGACAGGCGTACGCAGGCGTATAGAGCGAATAAACAGAAGTTGCTATGGCAACCGTTATTTTTTGCGCTAGTGCAGAAAGTAAACCATTTTCCGCACACCTGCCTGTTAAATGGACTACTAATGACCGTTTTACATACATCGAAAGTAGCTATTTTGTAGTGGGTATGGTAAAAACAAATTTAAATGTCCCTATCTTTTGAACGCGAAGAGATACAGAGCTGCGACTGCGCCCATGCTATTCGCAGAGTAAGCACCATTTTCTGCATGTTTTCAAAAATAAATCAGTGGCAAACAGATTATTTTTAAAATTGGTTCCTTTTATAAAAAAGCGGTCAAGTGCGTGTGGAACTCGCGCTACGAGGGTTCCCTACCGTTACAACAATTAAATTAGCTAGACATTCCGTGAAAATTTCAACCGGCTACATGTTACGGTTCCAAAGATACAGCCTTTAAAAGGTTTTTCCGTTTTTTATGTGGGAACCCCCTTTAATTTTTACTTTTTGTGGTTTTTAAATTTTTCCCTTTTTCTTGTGCTGCGAGACCTTGCTTTTTGCCAAATTTCATGATTCGGTTTTTGATGAGATGACAAAATGGCCGTATCTTTTGATTGCGTTGACCTAGAAGCTTAAATTCTTTATAACTTTAAGGGACCGTAGACTTTAGTATTTCGTATCCTGAGAAAATGGGTCTTGAAAGACGGACACCCAGCCAGCCAGCTGGCCTGACGGACAAACGAGTGATCCTATAAGGGTTCCGTTTTTTCTTATTGATATACGGAACCCTAAAAAATAAAGCATGAAAATGTAAAAAAATCTAGAATAAATTTAGAATACCGAATCGTTTTTATTGTTTAATAAAAACTAATGAACCCGTTTTGGATACGATTTTTAGTATCTCATTTCATTTCTCGATACTGTATATATTTATGCATTTACCGGATCAGAGAATGCATTCGCCAGATTGCTCCAACAAGGAGGATAGTGTTTGTAAGTATATGCACCCATTGATGTGTTATATTTTTTAAAAATGCATGCACCGGTGCACTCCGGCTTTTATCTACAACGAGATTGTAAAAAATATTCCTTTAGCTGTGGATTGTTTTCCCATACTAATATTAAATGGTTTATCATTATAATAAAAATTATTTAAAAAAATAAAATAAAAACCCGACTGCTAACAATCGAATTTGTTGTTTTTTTTTTTCAAAAATTTTATATTCCTTCTAAAACCGTAACGGCTGGACCGATTTTCATAAATGAAGGGTTCATCTTAATCGCGCAAATGACAATCTGATTTGCGGGATTAAAACGAACTCTTCATTCATCAAAATCGGTTCAGCCGTTTGGTTTTTAAAAGGTAAAAAGTCACACACAGACTGGCGAAACACATTACTCTCTTTTGACATCACCGTAGTCTGGTACTAATTACCGGTGAGGACAGTGTGGTCCAGTGGTTAGCGTCGCGGCCTCTGGATCAGACTGTCGTGGGTTCGAATCCCGCCTCCGTTCATGGATGTTTTGTGATGTCATTTAGTTTTAAGTGAGTTGTTATTTAATGTAATCAAGACGCTAATGACCTAAGTTGTCGACGCGTCTATAATTTACAATAAATAAACTAATGACAGGTCTTAATTAGTGAAAACGGTTTTACTTTGAAATTAGTGACGCAGAAGTACGTAACCAAGTAAACTGAATTTTTAATATTATTTCATAACGAGACCCGTGTTGAAAGTTGCAAGAGCCGTAGAGATAAACAGTATGAAATAGCAAAAGCTCCCAAAGCTACTCGAAAGCTCGCGACAGGTCAACAGCGTTGACACGTACAGCAGATCTGAGATACTGAATGTATGTAGTCTGTTCACGAATCTGACGTATATAATGTGTATCGAAAGCTTTTTCGAAAACTTCCGAAAAGTCGTTTTAAAGATAAAGTTAAATATACAGCAGATCCTAGCGGTAGATACACGCATCGCTGGGATATAATAAACGATATTGTGAATCAAACACTTTCGAAAAGTTTGAAAGGTTATGACAAATATACAGCAGCTCTTAAATGCCTGGCATGATAGGTCCAGGCATCTGGGATATAATAAACGATATGGTGTGTCGAAAACTTAGAAAGTATCGAAAGCTTCCGAAAAGTTATTTAGAAACATACAGCAGATCTGAGATACCTACAGAATGTATGTGCTATGTCCATGAACTAGACGATCATTAATATAGTGGATCGAAAGCTTTTTCGAAAATTTCTGAAAAGTCGTTTTAAAGAAAAAGTTAAATATATATAGCAGATCCTAGCGGTAGATACACGCATCGCTGGGATATAATAAGCGGTATTGTGAATTAAAAACTTTCGAAAAGTGTCGAAAGCTTCCGAAAATTCGTTTGAAATGTCATGACAAATATACAGCAGCTCTTAAATGCCGAATGCATGTGATAGGTATAGGTATCTGGGATATAATAAACGGTATGGTGTGTCGAAAACTTTAAAAGTATCGAAAGCTTCCGAAAAGTTATTTCGAAGCATACAGCAGATCTGAGATACCTACAGAATGTATGTGCTATGTCCACGAACTAGACGAGCATTAATATAGTGAATCGAAAGCTTTCGAAAAGTATCGAAAGACTCCGAAAAGTCATTCGAAGGCAAATATACAACAGCTCTGAAATACAGAATGTATTTTGTTGTAGGTCCACGACTCTGATAGAATGATATCATAACCAGGGGAGCTATTGTGTAACTTTCGTGAATTTTCTCATTTTCACATTTTCATGTCACGCGTATGATCTCACTGGATTGTGTAACTTATGATTCACTCGTGAAATCACTAGGCCACAAAGCAGAGATTTTATTTTTTGTTGGATATTTTCACTTTAAAAACACAAATTAATGCGGATATGAGGTTATATTATGCGATATTTGACAGATAAATAACAATGAACGTAAGGAGAATCAAAAATTTGAGGAAGTATATAAATAAAGTGAACTTTATAATTTAATTTATTGATCTTATATTATATATTATTCATAACGTGTTTTTGCGTATATTTATGTTTAAAAAATTACAGAGAAATTTATTTTCAAATTTATGTATTATAAATAAATATATTATATATTCATAATGTGTCTTTGCCTATAATTATGTTTAAAAAATTAAGATATTTCAATTTTGTGTATTATCGTTTATTGCATTTCTTTCATTATCTATCTTATAAGAACAAAGTTGTCGTGTGTCCTTTTTCAATTCACTCTGTTTCACTCTCATTTCACGTTTCACTAACAAATTCGATAGCGAATAATGTCACGTGAAATTGTTCACATTTCACTAGTGTGGAAAATACACAATCGCGCGGAGTAAATTCACATCAGTGATATCACTAGAAACGAGATACACAATAGGTACCCAGTTCGATATATTATGTTGAAAGCTTTCGAAAAGTTGCTCGAAAGCTCACGGATTAACACTACTCGTTGTAAAGTAAATTTAATATGTAATGTTTCTAAAGTAGATTTAATAAGTATCTACCAAAGTATTCATTTTTCTGTGGATGTACTATAAAAAGTGCGATATGACGACAAAAGCTTTGGAAGTTACTCGAAAGTTTGATTTCATAATATAAGTACATAAATTATAAAATTGGATAGACTATACTCTCTTAGTTCATCCCTCAGAAGAGCTGGTGTCCCGGTTATTTCCGATAGTTGCTGATATAGTCTTATCTTTTTAACTAGTTATTAAGGTGTACATGTATTTAGAAGAAAAAACTACATCATTTCGTCAGCTATACTGAAAACCAGACATCTATCTTCAACGTTTTTTTCTTTACTAATTCAAAAAAAACTTTACTGTGCATCTGTTTTTATATACCTGTTCTCTTTGAAACAAGGAAGATAAAAACTTGTATCTGTTTTATCTCTAATTTTATTGATTAACTGCGTTGTTTTTTGCGTTTAGAGGGCAGTATAGCCTAGTGGTTAGCGTGCTTAGTGCCGCAACCTCTGGACTGGACTGCCGTGGGTTCGAATCCCACCTGCGCTCATGGATGTTTTGTGATGTTATTTAGTTTTAAGATATAGTTGTTATTTAGTGTAGTTGAGAGACGCTAATGACCTGAGATGTCAATACAATACAATAAATAAATTAAAATTTTTTGCGTTTATAAAATAAAATATATATAGTAAAATTTATTTGTCAATGAAAATGATGTACATTTATTTGACATGTCATACAAAAAAAGCTCAAAGCTACGTGTTTAAAAATCTGTCGAAAAACGACGCTATGGAACTAAAACATCATTCTTCCAGAGAGGCCAACATTATCTACTAGACGGAGTACCCAGCGATATAGCTTAGTGGTACAGCACTAGACTCGCATTGGGAAGGTACTGGGTTCGAATCCCGGCGGGGGCAGATGTGGCTAGGACTTTTTCTTACTGCCTCACGCCGAGAAACGGTAATTCCTGTACCGGCCATCTTGTTTGAGGTTTTCCATGGTTTCCCTCAATGATTCCAGATGAACATCGAGATGGTTCCTTAATTTAAGGCCATGGCCGATTTACTTGTCGAACTCCTATGCTTCCAAAGTTGCCTACTTTATCCTAGTTTCCTATAACTCCTCCATTCGCACATTGCTATTAATTAAGTTGAAGTATAAAAATGTAAAAAACGGGAAGTGGTAAAAATGTAAAATAGTAATGGTGCGAATGGCGTCTGTTATGATACAATGTCGAGAAACGGACGTTAAACGCATTATAATAATTATTAATTATTTCAATTTGAATTAATTAGTAATTATTATATTGTTGTCCATAATTACCTAACTCATATATTGTTATTTAGTTAAACGCATTATTATTATTATTATTACTAGACGGTGTTTATACATTCAGAACACACGTGTGCAATGGAAATTAAACTGAAGGATGTGTTACTTCTTCTACTTATAGTCCATAGAGTTGAAGGGAATATCGTTTCTAACAAACGTGTTTTTAAAGAGAGACTGTACATCGAAATGTTTGTAAAGAAAATAGCTTGATCCTTAACTTTAATATATTCTGAATTTTTTTTCAGAATTGAACTGCCATTTCGCCGTTGACTTTTGACATGGCCTACTTATTTTCATTTTCAGCAAATGCGTTTATAACACGGATATTACATAACACATTTTTTATTAGGTATTTTGTTGTTTTCTTGCGTTCATTTCTCTGGAGATTTTTCACGCCTTTCACGTTCGAACTTACTCAAATGAAATGGCCTATTAGAATAAACAGCTCGTATAATATTGTATGGTTTATCTTTCTACTTTAGTATATACAGCTACAACAATAGCTTGTGACGTCGTCTTTTGTTTAAAAAAGAAAAATCGACCTACGATAGTGTAATGTTTACGCGTATATGTGCGTGTTGTGGATGTTCTGAAAGATGGAGCTCTAAACATGACTTTCATTCGTTCGTACGTAACTCTTCTTAAGGTAGCTCTTTCGTGTCCTGTTATAGTACCGTTGAGTTATAATACCGCTGAGTTATAGTACCGCTGAGTTATAGTACCGCTGAGTTATAGTACCGCTGAGTTATAGTACCGCTGAGTTATAGTACTGTTGAGTTATAGTACCGCTGAGTTACTTTTTATTTATGGCTTCCTAACTTCAAGTTGGATAGAACTGCTGAAATTGCTTCCAGAAGAAGATTTTTGCGTGTGGTTTTATTTCTGAAACAAGAACGAAAATTTAAAAGTCTTCAACTGCCAGTCATATGATATTTCCAATTTTGGTAATAAATTTAGAAATTCAAAGTGATACTTTCACTAGTTCTCATATTAGAACCTGGGAACTTGAAGCTTGTAATAGAGGAGCCATGGAAACGTCCAATGGTATCGATACAATGCCGGATAATATCAAACCCACACTGCAAATAATAAAAAAAAAATAGCTTTTAAAAGTTCCGTATATACCCCGTGTCTGACTCTGGTCTCAAAGGTGAACATAGGGATTTAACATGGTATTGTTCATTTTTGCTGATTCGTGTTCGCCAATTCAACGTACAAGAAAGGTAATGGTACCTATCGAAATTATTGCGCATCAAATGATTCTAAAAATAAGACCAAAAATGAAATTTTTACTTTAAAATACCAATTTTAAATTTACCGATTTTGCAGTAATGATTTCAAATTAAGTAGGCGAAAAACAAAACACTGAAAGAAGTGTGCTGTAATAAAATTGTCAAAAAACTTTTGTACTCGTAATTGATGCACATAAGCATTTTTACAATAATTAAAGTAAAAATGAATAATTACTCCAATGAAGAAAGAGTTTTTATGGTAAAAACGTTTTACAGCGGTGTTAGTTAGCGGAGAGTTAGAGATTTGTTTTCTATTAAGTTTAATGGCACACAACGTTAATTCCCTATGTTCGACTTTGAGACCGGACACCCGGTATTTATATAGTTATACTCAATTTTGTTACACACTGTATATTTATAAATGCACTTTAGTGATATAGAAGTTTTTACATATAACATTTCATTTGTTATTTTTACCTTATTGTAATAAATTTATGTCGTCCTCGCAAAGTGTACCTACTAACGTTTTTCCTTTGTTTGTTTTCGAGTAAGAGTTTTCTTTATGAAAATCGTATTGAGATAAGCTTAGAAAAATGCATAACTTGAAAATCGTTATAATTTTAGAAATATTCCGTAGTGAAGTTTCTTTAAGAGTTTCGGCTTAAATAAATAGTTTCGTTAAACTCCGCAAAGGAAAACGGCGCCATTGTCTGTTGACGTAAATTCATTAATTATATTGAAAGTTTTCTTTTCCTCAACAAAAGATAATCGAACCGAATAAAAACGATCGCAGCTTGTTTAAAAATTGACGTATGCTTTCTTTTATGAATGAATTCGTTCGTAATTATAAAACATAACTTTTTTGCGATTGTACGATTTTGTATTTTCTTTTTTCTTTCGATAAATTATTTCAATTTGTACAAAATATCTGGAATTACTGTTTTAAAGTGATGTTTTTTTTATTACAAATAGCGGAACAGCACTGCCAACACCAGAATATGTGACACTTAAAAATTATGATACATTTTTAGTGTTGGGTCTCCCTTATAGGTATATATGAATATTATGAAGTATTAGAAATACCTTGTATTCTGTCTGTCTTGTGACTTCTTGTGAATTTACACTACGTGTTTTAGCAACGAGTTACCATCTTCAGAAGTGGTTAATTATTTAAAAAAAAAATGATTAACCACACCTGAAGATGGCAACTCGTTGCTGAAACGCGTAGTGTAAATTCACAAGAAGTCACAAGACGGACATCATACAAGGTATTTCTAAATTCTAATACTGCATAATATTAAAAATTATATCCCATTTTTTATTTTATTCGTACTTAAAATGTAGAAGTAATTTTGCAATCATTACATTTTAAATAAGTGTGTTAAAAAAACAACTTAAAAATAATGGATTAGGAGTGCGCTACTGCTTCGAACTCTTGTAATGTAGGCAGATAAATCACGATCCTATTTCGGTGTCAGATTTACCCTTTAATTACCACCTGTTTGACGCATTATTAACGCCATTTTCAAAAACATGCGACCTTTCTGAAAGAGTTGAAAAATAAATCATTATACTGAGTTTCGTTTCAACGGTCGAAGTTTGCGTTGGCATTTCTGCGCAGTTAAACTAATGCGCAAATATTAATTAACACCTAACAACTTCTTTACAGACATTAAAAGCGTTCCGCAACTGTTAAAACAAAAGCTACAAACAATTGCTTATAAGCTGAAATACTCTCTTCTGTTTAAACTTTAAACTTGTTTAAACTTGTTAAAGTTACGAAACTAACGTTCATCTATTCGCCTTGTTTCTATTAAAATTAGTTGCAGTCTTCTTTTTTAACCGACTTCAAAAAAAGGAGGTGGTTCTCAATTCGGTTGTATTTTTTTTATGTTTGTTACCTCATAACTCAGTCATTTATGAACCGATTTTGAAAATCTTTTTTTTATTTGAAAGGATATACTTTCAGATTGGTCCCATAGAAATTTCATCAAAATCGGTTCAGTAGTTCGGCTGATTTTAATAAAAGTTAGTAACGGCGTGTGATTCCTTAAGGTAAATGTCACTTTTTGACATATCAGACAGCGTAAGAAAGTCGGTTTAATAAAAGTGAGTAACGGCGTGTGATTCCTTTAAGGTAAATGTCACTTTTTGACACTGAAAAGTAAAAAATAAAAAACTTTTTAACAAAAAAAAAACCTCCTTCAAAAAGCCACCAAAAAGAGGGAAATAATGAAATTTTGAGGTCTGCGCCAATTTAATAAAATATGAAGTTCGGCTGATTTTAATAAAAGTTAGTAACGGCGTGTGATTCCTTAAGGTAAATGTCACTTTTTGACACATCAGACAGCGTAAAAAAGGCGGTTTAATAAAAGTGATTCCTTTAAGGTAAATGTCACTTTTTGACACTAAAAAGTAAAAAATAAAAAACTTTTTAACAAAAAAAAACCTCCTTCAAAAAGCCACTAAAAAGAGAAAAATAATGAAATTGTGAGGTTTGCGGCAATTTAATAAAATATGAAGTTGGTTATGTAATAGTTTGGTTTTATATAGGTTCTTTTATATTTTAGGAAAATAATAACGTTAACAATTTATTCATTTTAGTAGTTGTATTTTATCAATATTACATATAAATTATTAATTACAATTATTAAGTTTACTGACATAGAGACGTCTTCCTTACATTATCTATATCTATTCCTTTATGACCAAATGCCATTGTTATTTATATCAATAGAAATGCTTAGTTGTCAAGCCAGCACAGTTTTGAGTAATTATTGTTTAATAATTATGTTGACTATGCATATCTAAACATTTTTAATGACATCGGTAATGTTTCCTAGTTGTGCAAATCTATATACATTAATTGTGTAACACTTTTCTTTTTTTTAATATATGTTTTGTTGGCCTTTGTTACGTAGAACAGTTAGCCACGTCCAAACTAATTATTTTTATAACCACTCTTTTGTTTGTTTATTTATTATTATTATTATTATTATTATTATTTTATATTATACCTATTCGTAATTATTTATTTTTTTATTATTTTTTTTTTTTTATTTTTTTTTCCTTAGTTTTATATATGCCTACGTATATGTATTTTTATTTTATATATATATATAGTGTAACACTTACATACTAGCGTTAAAAAGAAGATATTTATCACTACACTATACTTTTTAACCAACTTCATATTTTATTAAATTGGCGCAGACCTCAAAATTTCATTATTTTCCTCTTTTTAGTGGCTTTTTGAAGGAGGTTTTTTAGTTTCAAAACTAACAGAAGTATTCTAATTAATTTTTAAACATCACAATTTAGGATTAACATAAAAAGTACAGCTATCACACCTATAGCGTTTTCAGTTGGTTACACTTTGTTACACTAGGTCGCACTAGTGTAAACTTTCATCAAGAACCGTGTTCGACAGGTCAGTGTAGAGCGCAGTGCTACAGTGTATGGTGTTCGGTTGGGCGTCGATGAGATGCTAGTGTGACCTTTAGTGTTACATTTTTACCACCGTGCATCGCAGCCCGCAGGGAGGTCGTGTAAAAAATGCAACATGACGACGGTAATGACAGAGTGATGCAAAAATGGGAAAAATTATTCCTTTTGAAAGCTTCCGCTGCGTAAACGGTTAAAGTTACGCAAAAATCATGTATGACGGAATTGTTCCCCTTTAAAAGTTCTAAAAAAAAGTCCGCGACAGCATGTCTATCTTTTAAGGTTGACTCACTATAACTTTTTTTATGGTAACCAAATTAGTTCGTAATTATAATATTCAAGCGAACGAGCGAAGCGAGTGAAGAATGTATTTATAATATTCAAGTGAACGAGCGAAGCGAGTGAGTAGTGTATTTATAATATTCAAGCGAACGAGCGAAGCGAGTGAATGGTGTATTGCACCCGGGCTTTCTTAGCACCCGGGCGAAGCCGGACGGGGCCGCTAGTACCATATATGTCTCGTACGTAATGGTATGACGGCTCGTTTTTACATACTGTCATCACTTGCCGTAATATTGTCCATTACGTATATAGACATAGAATCTACTATTAGAATGCCCGCGGTGAGAGATGAAGCCAGACACGTCATTAATAATATGCTAGTGAACGCCTGCTTGCCCGCAGACAGTGCCGTGTACACAAAACTGCACCTTGGGTTTTATGACGTTAGGTACAATTTTGGCAAACTGCTATTGAATCTCCAAAACAGCCAATAGCAAGCTAGAAGGCGGGCGCTATGCATTCACGTTACTATGATGCGGTGGCTTAATCTTTCGCCGCGCGAGGTCTACGACCTTAAACTTTAAACCCAACTGTATATTGAGTTATTTCTCACAGCATTGGAACTGATTATACTTTTGCGAGTCACTGTATACTCAGTCATTCCTCACAGCGTATATTGGAACTGATATCGTAATTTTGCTAGTCTCTGTATATAGGAACAGATAGGGATGAGGTACATTAGTGTTTTGCCCTCGAGTCAAACGCCGTTACAAGGCCGGGGTCAATTACTATACGGGTTATTAGCTGTAATCTGATGCAATATCACCATTCACCGTGGGCAGTGCATTGTCCACTAATGCCTTGCAGTTCAACTCTAATCGACCCAAAACCGATGTATTTAATTCAATTATAATTATTTTTATTGCGACACTTGCATCAAAAGTACAATTTTAGATTGTTTGTTAAGTGAATCTTTATGGAAGCTCCTGTGGTGTTCAAACGGTAGTGCGTGAAGTAAATTTTTACGCACTCCGTACTATAAAGTAATACTGTTTTGCTTTATTTTAAAACACACGTGCGTAATAAAGTATTTTATAGATTACTTTGCTATAATGTCACTAATAAAATATTTATCTAAATTGTCTTTTATTTGCTTAAAATTGAACTTTTGAAGCAGTTGTTGCAAAAATATTGTATGTAACGCGTGTCTGAAGTGACGAATCTGACAGCCGCCATTTTACAATACTCGTCTAAAGGTACGTGCAGTACGCAGCTGGGATTCTAGATGGTAGCGTAGATCATAGCAGGGCTTGCTTAAATTAATGCATTGTTATAATATATGCGAGCGTACACAACGAAGCAGTGAGTGTAGCAGGTATAAGCGCTGTTACAAGAGCTGGTAGATACAAGAATGTATCTCACCATTCTTTCAGCGCGCTGACTACTACAATGAACGTGTGACAACTGTCAAATGGCCGTTACAAGTTTCGCAATGGATGTGACTAGTTTAATAAGTGAAATTTTGCTAGTTTTTATTTAATTTGTTTTTAGTTTTTTCTAAGACGTATTTAAAAGTGGTTCCATACGTAAATATTAAAAAAATCGGTTTGGGTAAAATTTTAATTCTTGGTATAAATGATGAAATTCGCCATGTTTAGATCGTTTTCTATTAATAGGGTGGCCATGATAGCTCCTACCCAAATTTGTATTTAAAATATACCACTTTGTAGCAGAAGAACACAAATATTCGTCTTCGCTATCTGACATTTCAAACGCGATTTAAGCTTGTATCAATGCTAGTATCAAAGCTTCGTTGTACAAACCTATAAGCGCTTATAATTTCAGCCACCATCTACCATACATGCTACCATCTAGAATCCCAGCTACGTACTGCACGTACCTTAAGGTTGTGTTGCATTTATACCAGAACTCGTTTGATTACCGCACTCGCCATCGGCTCGCGCGGCAAACTGACACACTGGTTCTGGTATAAATGCAACATAACCTTAGGCTCGTATCGCAAAATCGTAACAGTCATATAATTCGTCACTTAAGCCATTTGTTGCATAAATATCTATTATATTTGCAAAAAAAAAACTCGGGTCGCAGTGCCAAAACCCTGCCGACAATATAGTGTATTTGCTGATACAGGCCTTGTGGCTTTAATACGTGAACTTAAGTTTGTTTTTGGACAAAATAAAAAATTCAACCCCTTAATACATCCCTTAAAATAATATTTTTTTTCTTAATTTCAATATTATTATCATTACAACCTCTGTAGCAAATTAAATACACCCTTCAGTAAGTAAATCACTATCCGCAAAACTAGTGTTTTCATAAAATTTGTAAGTCCGGTCCTATCGGGCCGATTTTATTAAAATTTTAGCGGCACATTTTGATCTTTACTAAAAGGTTAAATTTCAATTTTGAAACAATTCTGAAATTTTTTTCGGTATTTTCGGGCCCAAAAACTTTTTTCAACCCCTAAAAACTACCCTTAAAATAGTCCGATTAGGCCCATTTTAAATAGGTTCCGTGCGGTGATGGATTCCAACGTGTGTACCAAATTTCGTTCAAATCAATTAAGTCTTTCGAGAGTTATGCCGCGAACACACACATATATATATATATATATATATATATATATATATATATATATATATATATACATATATATATAAACATTTCTAAAAATGGCGCCAAAGTGTTCAGGGGGCTATGAAACGTCGAGAAATTTTGGTCCGACCCCTAGGTCCCGCCATCCGACCGACGCCAATAGTGTATGTGCCATTATGGCAAATACACTAAAAAAACAAGCCTATACAGTATATGCCTGCAGTACACTCGCCGAGCTCGTTCGCAGGAGATCTCGCCGAGAGATTATAAGTAAAGCGAGCGTCTACGAATGTGTGTGTGTACGTACACTCGGCGTGGCTCGGTTTCAGTTATCATTATTAAACTACTCAATTCCATATAAATTACGCAGTTAAACACGAGAGTGTTCTGACTGCGCTCGCACTCGCCGTTCGGTTCCTTTGACTCGCGGTCAAAAAACCGCTTTTTTCACGCAGTGCTCCCGAGGCGAGACAGGGCGTTACGAGGCCGGCCGAGCGTTACCAGTACACTCTTGCGTTCGGGTAGTCTCGGTATCCCTCGGCGAGAGTGTACTGCCGGCAATACATAGAGAAAAGCTCACTATATTTCGTTTTGTCTGTTTAATAAAATTAAGGAAAATCGCAGGATAGTGGACAAATATTTGATTTATTAAATTAAATGTACGACGTTTCGTTTATATATTTAAACTTTTTTTGTCCACTATCCTGCGATTTTCCTTAATTTTATTATAATCACGATGGACACGATTTCTAATATAAGTTTTGTCTGTTTATTTAGTAATTTTCTTGTCGCCATTATTATTTTTTTTATATAAAATATTTGAAAATAGCCGAGCGTGTAGCGATGCCGTTCTTCATATGACGTGTGTATAGCTCGTCTATTACAAGCCCTCATTTCCCAGGCTCTTATCCGAGAACTGCTAAATTGGGTTAAAAAAAACTTTTTAACAAAAAAAAAACCTCCTTCAAAAAACCACTAAAAAGAGGAAAATAATGAAATTTTGAGGTCTGCGCTAATTTAATAAAATATGATGTCGGTTAGTAGTATAGTGATTAATATCTTCTTTTTAACCAACTTCATATTTTATTAAATTGGCACAGACCTCAAAATTTCATTATTTTCCTCTTTTTAGTGGTTTTTTGAAGGAGGTTTTTTTTTGTTAAAAAGTTTTTTATTTTTTACTTTTTAGTGTCAAAAAGTGACATTTGCCTTAAAGAATCACACGCTGTTACTCACTTTTATTAAAATCATCCGAACTACTGAACCGATTTTGATGAAGTTTCTATGGGGCCAATCTGAAAGTATATCCTTTCAAAAAAAAAAAATTTCAAAATCGGTTTATAAATGACTGAGTTATGAGGTAGCAAACATAAAAAAAAAAATACAACCGAATTCAGAACCACCTCCTTTTTTTGGAGTTGGTTAAAAGCATTATAAATTGAATATATGAATTGATGCCAGAACCCCAATAACCCTAGCTCTTGATGACCTTAAAACAAATAGTTGTTGAGCATCTATAATTTTTACACTCTAATTGCCTGTCAGCGCGTAATAGAATAATTTTTTGCGGTTGTTTCGTCATAAATATTTTATTTTTATATTTATAAAGTTTGACCCGGATATGATACAAAAACCAATCGATATTTGACCAGATATTGCACAAATCCACCTACCTCCAGGCACGGATGAGATTTAAAACTAACAGACTTGGCACAAATCCAATATACACAACATTCATAGACTTCTAAATTATAGACTGTTCGAACCATTAATAAACGTAATAATTGACTGTTATTCCCCCGTCTATCAATTATTACCTCACGCCGATTGGTCAATTTAACTGGGAGGATTTTAATGTTGAACAAGGGGTTTGTGTGAAAAAAAATCATATATCTATAAAGTTCTATATCAGGTAATCACCCACCCTGATAGAACTTTAATATAGGCATATGATTTTTTACGCACAAACCCATTGTTCAACATTTTCTGGAAAAGTCAGGGAATTTTGTTGGTCAGGGAATTTTGCTAGAAGTCACTGATTTTTGTGAAAAAAGACCGGTCAAGTGCAGGACCGGCGCTAGGATTTTCGGACCCCGGGTAAGCGTTCTAAGGCCCCTGTGTCCCCAAAAAAATGTTTTCTCCAAAATTTGTTTTTTTTTTGGAAATAGAAAATTTTAATGCATAAAATCAAAAAACCCCTTTTTTGTTGGGAAAATGTTTTAATGCTCGCATTTTTAAACACGGTAGTCACATATAATAGGTAAGCCCCGCGCCCGGGGTACCTTTTCCCCACTTAACCCCCCCTAACGCCGGACCTGGACAAGTGCGAGTCGTAGTCGCGCACCGACGGTTCCGTACCTACACTGAATAAATTTTGTCGACGAATTTAACTTTGGTACCTGGCGCCATACAAAACCTTTACATATTGTAGCTGCATAGTTAAGTTTGTCGGGAATTTTTTTGAAACGTACACAAATTAAGCATTTCTGTATACTTATTAGTTACGAACATAAAGTCAGGGAAAAAACTAAAAAAATCACCTAGAATACCGGGAAATGTCAGGAGGATTTGTTTTGGAGAAAGAGTGATCACACTCTTTCTCCAAAACAAATCTTCCTGACATTTCCCGGTATTCTAGGTGATTTTTTTAGTTTTTTCCCTGACTTTATGTTCGTAACTATATGGCGCATTCTGTTTCTGAAAGTGTAACCGAAATAATATTGAGATTGAAAACCGCAAGTACCATGTAGAAAACTATGTCGATTTCTGTCTGCAAACAAATTCATAGTGCGCATGCGTATTTGTCCGCAGATCGAAATAGAACATAATTTTATATCTTCGTTTCTTGTGTGTTTTAAAGACCACAACAGCTAAGGTTATTTGGGCCTAACACCAATTCATATTTTCAATTCATTATATTTTTTTTAATAATAAATTGAAAATCCAATTGACACTTTTACCAGCTCTCGGGCTAGAACCCGGGAACTGGGGACTTGTAATAGAGGAACCATAGCAACGCCATGTAAACAATAGCATTGCTACACTCTCGGCCATTCATCTCCGTCTCAAATTGTTGGTTAGAAGATTCATTGTGTCAAACGAAAATAAGTCATAATTAATAGAAAATGTATAGATATATGGAAAAGTGATTGGTTGTTGTGTATTGAGTTTCAAGCGACCAATGAGCCATTTTCCTGAGAGTAGTTCCTTCAATTATTCACGAGAGGCAGCACTTGTGGTCAGTGGCGGTTCGTGGTATTTGAAAGTGGTGAGGCACAGTTGAAAAAAAATTTTTTTTTAGTAAGGTTAGATTTTAAAAAATCACTGCCCACTGTTGGATAAAAAAGCAAAACAAAAATCAGTACGAAAAACCACAAAAGTATTTACCGAAAACTATAATAACACACATTAAATGTCGCATTAAATTTACGTAGAGGCTTGCCTCAAAAGAATGTTTTTATGCGCTACTTAAAGCTAGATTCGACTGGACTATTACGGTATCATAAACACCACATTACTAATACGCTAGACAAGGAAGCGCGAGGCGAGCCTCTAACCATATACGACCGCATGCAGAAATAAGATGGATGATATAAGAACAAAAACAGGCAATCGCCAATGAAAGACAAGGAAGCGCGAGGCCGGCCTCTACCATATACGACCGCATGCAGAAATGGGATGGATGATATTTCTAGCGAAGCGCGTTAAGATTGAAGGCAGGCCCATATTTTACTGATTTCTATGAAGCCAAATATTAATTCTAATGGATATATTTATGCAAATAGTAAAATAATATAAATTTGTAATTTATTTAATTTGCAAAATTATTGGTGAGACACTGCCTCATAGGAGAAGCCGTCACTGCTTGTGGTAGGTACAAACATTATTTATTCACCAATAGTGTCGTGCAGTCATTTTAGTGGTATAACTCAATTATTTAATTAATTTAATAATAATAATAATATAATAATTAATTTATACCACTAAAATGACACGATATTAATGGGAAATAAATAATGTTTGTACCTACCACAAGGGCTGCCTCTCGTGGATAATTGAAAGAACTACTCTCAGGAAAATGGCTCATTAGATGCTGATCACGCAGTTTGATGGCTATATCGGTTCATGGAGTATAAACAGCAGTTCCGATATTATGCACGAGGGTTCATTTAGTCTCGTGTTTCCTAAAAAATGTCGATTGCTTTCCGGCTCGAATCGAGTCGATTCTGTGCGCGTCCTGCTCAAGAGATGCTACAACTTGAACAGATTTTCAATTAGAAACGAGTTCCTGAAACAAATTAATTGAGCTTTGAAAACAATTACCGGTAATTATAAACAGAACGTTTGAGGAAATCACTGCAGTTTGATTAATTACCAATTTACTTAATTACTTCTTTGTTGTTGTTGTTCAAACGCTTTTACTTGCGTATTCACTCGCACGCACTAGCTTTGTCTCTCTCTCTGTGTCGTCTCTCTGTACGCAATTTAATATTCCATTTTATGCCATGTCTTAAAACCGCCTATAAAATTACACTTAAGAATTTAAACGCTCGAAGTACTAAATTATAAAATTAAAAATTAATTATACAACAGCGAGTCACTTTTCTAATCCCAAGTGGGTATAAAATGAAGTTTCTAGCTTTTGCATTCGGGTGTAAATGTCGCTTTTGACAGATTTTTTTATTTAATTCGAGCGCAGTAATCTAGACTTTAATGCTGCAAGGTTGCAGAAAGCATTATCAAAAATTTTGATTTGACAATGATTTTATATTGTGACCAATTACATACAAGAACAGTCTAATGTCGTTGTCAAACTCCCTGTCACGTAGAACATTCTAGATTGTACTCACACAAAAACAATTGATTGATCTACATAGATTTTCACGCTAAATTTTGATTTAAATGCGTAGAAAAATGGAAACGCTGTATAAAAAATGACATCCCATCGAAAAAATAGAACCTTCAAAAAAGCTACTAAAAAAAGAGAGAAATAATAAAACTTTGAGGTCGACGCCAATTTAATAAAATAATAAAAATAGATATATAAAAAGTTTTAACAATTAAATTGGCGCCAACCTCAAAATTTTATTGTTGAAGAACTCTATGATATAGAGAGATTGTGATCCGTAGATGATGTAGAAATTAGGAGAGAAAAAACTCAGTGGCAAAAGAATCAAATAAAATTTGCAATACTGACGATTAAATTTGCATTTATAAGCTTACGTTTCGGTGCTCATGCTCTGAGGATGGTGCAATGAACACCGAAACGTAAGCTTATAAATGCAAATTTAATCATCAGTATTGCAAATTTTATTTGATCCTTTTGCCACTGAGTTTTTTCTCTCCTAATTTCTTCAAAATTTTATTATTTTCCTCTTTTTTTAGTGTTTTTATGAAGACGGTTGTATTTTTAAAAATTTTTTTTTAAACAGCGCATTGAACGATCATGAATTCAGCTGCATTTGGCTATCTGTAGATTTTATAGTTCCATGTTGTTCAGAACAATATAAATTCAACAAGTTTAAAATTAACTTTTTAGCTGTGCTTTTTGTGTCAGTTTTTTTTTAATTTCTTTTCAAAAAGGTTTTTAATTAGCCTCTTCGTATAATGCTACTTCATTAAGAATGACATAATGCACAGCTAATTAAATTTTTTCGTAGCACATTTGAAAACGCTGCTCTAGTTTAATATTAACAAACATGTGAACAAGAAAAAAATTGAGTTTACATTTTTTAAATTCGCTTTTGGGTAAACTATTTAAATATGTATTTAAATTACGTTTTGTTTTAAAATGTTTGACGTCATAATTTATTTAGTATGTCAACACAATTATTTTATAATTTGCGATATAAATTACAAAGTGTATATTGTGACGTATTTTACGCAGTTGACCAATTTTGATTGAATTTTTCCAAATGAGTTATAATAATCATACTTTAAATAAATAAAATTGTAACGGGACCCCTGTCTGTCATTTTCTGCTGAGTTTTTCGGATATTTTGTATGATACCTAGACAAGTTTGTAGAATTTTTGTCTATGAATTTGTATCTTCACTAAAAAAACGGCTGAACCGATTTTGATTAAACTTAAAACATCAGAATCCAAACTTATAATATAGGTATAATAGTAGATACATTTTACCCGGTAACAATCTGGTAGGTTTATATTTTTTTAAGCTAGATTTATTTGGGTATACTAGCGGCCCGTCCCGGCTACGCCCGGGTGGTATGAAATTATGATTAGACGAAGTAAACGGAGAAACAGACAAAAGCAGACAGCGACTTTGTTTTATACTATTTAAAGATCAGAGCCATGTAAGCGTACGAAAACAGTTTTTTTTTTGACAAAAAACCGTCATAGTTCAGCCATTTTGTAGAAAATATTTACAAATTATATAATAATAATAATAATTTTATTGCTCCAAAGACATAATATACATGTATAGGAGAAGTCAGTACAACAGCGTGTATCATATTATTATCCTAGATATTTTTTCAAGTCATAGTTGGTTTCTTTGACTAAGAGTTCTTTTAATTTCTTTTTCAGATTAAACCCTGCTTTTATATTTTCAGGTACTTTATTATGTATCCGAATCATAGCGTTGCGGACACCTCTCTGAACTACAGCTAGCCAAGATGCTACCGTTTTAAAATTATTTTTAGTGTATTTGCCATAATATGGCACATACACTATTGGCGTCGGTCGGATGGCGGGACCTAGGGGTCGGACCAAAATTTCTCGACGTTTCATAGCCTCCTGAACAATTTGGCACCATTTTTGAAAATGTTTATATATATATATATATATATATATATATATATATATATATATATATGTGTGTGTGTGTGTACACGATAACTCTCGACAGACTTAATCGATTGAAACGAAATTTGGTACACACATTGGAACCCATCACCGCACGAAGCCTATTTAAAATGGGCCCGATCGGACCATTTTCAGGGTTGTATTTAGGGGCTCTAAAAAGTTTTTGGGCCCAAAAATACCGAAAAATTTGTCAGAATCGTTTCAAAATTGAAATTTAACTCTTTATTAATGATTAAAATGTGCTGCTAAAATTTTAATAAAATCGGCCCGACAGGACCGGACTTACAAATTTTATGAAAAGACTAGTTTGTTGATACGGATTTACTTATTGAAGGGTGTATTTAATTCCGTACAGAGGTTGCATTGATAATAGTATATTATTGAAATTAAGAAAAAAAATATTATTTTAAGGGATGTATTAAGGGGTTAAATTTTTTATTTTGTCTAAAAACAAACTTAAGTTTACATAATAAAGCCACAAGGCCTGCATTAGCAAATACACTATATTGTCGGCAGGGTTTGGCACTGCGACCCGAGTTTTTTTGTTTCTTGTCGAGTAGTTATGATCAAAATTATTCTCGTTAAAAAGAGATGAATTGTTTTCTACAAAAAGTACGCATTCTAAAATAAAAATGTCGTAAACGGTGAGAATTTTGAATTTTTTAAATAACTCTCGACAGCTATGTCGAGGTGCCACCCCCGCTATGATTCGGATACATTTCTTTTGAAGTAAGAATACTTTTTTTGAGAGCGTGGAATTGCCCCAAAATATAATGGCAAACTGTAAGTTTGAATGGAAGTAAGCATAGTAGATACTGAGAAGTGTATCAAAGTTTACAACTCTTTTTAGGTATCTTATTAAGTATATTGCTCTGCATAGTTTAGATAGTAATTGTTCTATATGTGACTTCCAGTTCAAACCACAGTCAATATATATCCCTAGAAATCTTACATGTTTTGCTAATGATACTTCTGAACCCAACAAATTCATTTTTTGAGGAATTTGGCAGTAATTACCGAATTTTATTATTTCTGTTTTAGATCTGTTTATTTTCAAACTATTTTCCTCAAACCATGTGTTTAACAATTCTGTGGTAGTTTTAATTTGATTTAGTAAAAGCACTTCATCTCTTCCCTCGCATATGACGGCAGTGTCATCTGCGAATAGAAAAAGCTTATCTTTTACTGCAAATGGCAAATCATTAAAAACTCGGGTCGCAGTGCCAAACCCTGCCGACAATATAGTGTATTTGCTAATGCAGGCCTTGTGGCTTTATTATGTAAACTTAAGTTTGTTTTTAGACAAAATAAAAAATTTAACCCCTTAATACATCCCTTAAAATAATATTTTTTTTCTTAATTTCAATAATATTATCAATGCAACCTCTGTACGGAATTAAATACACCCTTCAATAAGTAAATCCGTATCAACAAACTAGTGTTTTCATAAAATTTGTAAGTCCGGTCCTGTCGAGCTGATTTTTTTAAAATTTTAGCAGCACATTTTAATCATTAATAAAGAGTTAAATTTCAATTTTGAAACGATTCTGACAAATTTTTCGGTATTTTTGGGCCCAAAAACTTTTTGGAACCCCTAAATACAACCCTGAAAATGGTCCGATCGGGCCCATTTTAAATAGGCTTCGTGCGGTGATGGGTTCCAATGTGTGTACCAAATTTCGTTTCAATCGATTAAGTCTGTCGAGAGTTATCGTGTACACACATATATATATAAATATATAAATATATAAATATATACATACATATATATATAAACATTTTCAAAAATGATGCCAAATTGTTCAGGAGGCTATGAAACGTCGAGAAATTTTGGTCCGACCCCTAGGTCCCGCCATCCGACCGACGCCAATAGTGTATGTGCCATATTATGGCAAATACACTAATAAAAATTATGAAGAGGACAGGTCCCAAAATACTGCCCTGAGGGACTCCCCTCCGAATTTGTCTATATTCTGAATAGTTTTCTGTTTATCGCTCTTTCTATTAGTGAATACCGTTTCAAAATCCGTTGCGTGATTTAGAAGAAGTAAGCGGAGAAACAGACAGAGGCAGACAGCGATTTTATATTATTAAGGCCCGTATTCACCGAGCCTAGTTAGTTATTTATTCCGTTGATTTATTCCCCTGGTAACTATTACTCGGAATAAATAGCGATAATTCAATTCACCAAACGTAGTTAAGTTTACTGCAGGTATAAATCGTAAGAATAGTTATTCTGTCCAATTTCAAGGTTATAAATATTTATTCGCCTAGTTAAATAGGGTGTGCACGAAATGCATAAATTACTTTATGGCCTGGCGACCTTTTCAGGTAAATATTAATTTAATATCTTTCAGGTAAAGGCTTTTGTCAGTAAAATATGTCAATATTCACCATTTTACATTTTCGATCGATGCGTCATCGGTTGGAACTTTCGTAAACGTGCTTTAGAATCAAAATATTTGACAAAATCTCCAAGGTGTATGGTATATAGTAAATTTTTACCTGAAGTTACTATTCTATCGAATGAATTGCTTGGTGAATAGAAAGTTTATTTTATTCCAAGGAATAAATTTATTCTAAAGTTAGTAACTTCTATCTTTAACAGTGTTTGGTGAATACGGGCCTTAGAGATAGAGATTTGAGATTTTTTTTTAATAATAATTTGAAAATCCAATTGATACTTTTACTAGTTTTCGAATTAGAACCTGGAAACTGGGGGCTTGTAATAGAGGGGTACTGGACATTGGACACTCTATACAACGGCATTGCTACACGCTCGGCTATTCTCAAGCTCAATACATTTAACAATTAAAGGTCACTTTGAATAAATTGATCGAGTTAGGATCTTTATTATTAAATAGATAATTGATTGAGGCCATCACAGAAGGCACTGAATTAAATAAATAGGGTGCCGTCGTAGTGTTTCAGCTTCAGAACGTGGCGGAAAGTCGAAGGGACAAATTGATTGAATTCAACGAATGTATCGTAATTCAACCACAGAAAAGTTAATTAGAAAAAGAGCCCGGCAAACAAACTTTTCCTTTTTTGAATGCGGAATGTCGTTAAAGTTTTGGGATAAATGTGTATACGGTGTCGAATCGTGCTTCACGAGCTTCGACCGGCACAGAAATATCTATCTCACATCTATATCTATCTATCTATCTATCTATCTATCTATCTATCTATCTATCTATCTATCTATCTATATCTATTCTATCTATCTTCTATCTACATATATAAAACAGTTCCGTTACTGACTGACAGACAACGCCCAGGTCAAACCGCTGAAGATATAAACTTGAAATTTGGACAGTAGGTTCTTTTTGTGACGTAGGCACCCACTAAGAAAGGATTTTTCGAAATTCAGCCCCTAAGGGAGTTAAATAGGGGGTGAAAGTTTGTATGGAAATTCGTCGTTTTTGAAGTTAGAAGCATGAAATTTGCACAGGAGTTTCTTATATAACTTAGGTGAGCACTAAGACTTTTTTTTTTTGAAAATGCATCCCAAAAAGGGGATGAAAGTTTGTATGGAAGTTCGTCATGTTTAAAGTTAGAAGCATGACATTTTGCACAAGAGTTCCTTATATTACGTAGGTAAGCAATAAGAAAAGATTTTTAAAAATTCATCCCCTAAAATAGGGGATGAAAGTTTGTATGGAAGTTCGTAATTTTTTAAGTTAGAAGCATGAAATTTTGCACAGGAGTTTCTTATATAACGTAGGTGAGCACTAAGAAATGTTTTTTTGAAAATTCATTCCCTAAGGAGGTGAAAAAGAGGATGGAAGTTCGTCATTTTTGAAGTTAGAAACATGACATTTTGCACAGGAGTTCCTTATATAACGTAGGTGAGCACTAAGAAATGTTTTTTTGAAAATTCATTCCCTAAGGAGGTGAAAAAAGGGATGGAAGTTTGTATGAAAGTTCGTCATTTTTGAAGTTAGAAGCATGACATTTTGCACAGGAGTTCCTTATATAACATGGGTGAGCACTAAGAAATGTTTTTTTGAAAATTCATTCCCTAAGGAGGTGAAAAAGGGGATGGAAGTTTGTATGGAAGTTCGTCATTTTTGAAGTTAGAAGCATGACATTTTGCACAGGAGTTCCTTATATAAAGTAGGTGAGCACTAAGAAATGTTTTTTTGAAAATGCATCCCCTAAGGGGATGGAAGTTTGTATGGAAGTTAGTCATTTTTGAAAGTAGAAGCATGAAATTTTGCACAGGAGTTCCTTATATAACGAAGGTGAGCAATAAGAAATAATGTATTAATAAAATTCGAGCGAATAAACACCACCAGCCCGGCTCGCAGTAGGAGAATTTCTCGCCGGGGGGAGGGAGGGTAATAAATCATAAATCGAAATATACGTGGGCGAAGCCACGGGCAACGGCTAGTTATACTATAAAATAATATAAAATTTTTTTTTAACAAGCTTAAAATATACTAAAAGGAATATTTAATTTAGGTTCATAACTATAAAAGCGTGGGTCGTAAATTCTATGATAATTTATTAGTCATGACCCACGCTTTTATAATTATGATCTTAAATTAAATATTATTTTTTCTTTTCAGTAGGTACATTTTAATGAAAGTTTCTTTTTGAAGAAAACTACCCATTTTATTTATTTTGTAGTCATTTGTATAAAAAAAGTTAGTAAAAACGGCCGGGGACACGTTCTCCCACCACCAATACCGAGACTTCCACCACATGTTTTTTCCATTTTCTAAATACAATGAAAATCCAATTTTGGTACCAGTTCTAGATTTAGAACCTGGGGCTTTAAATAAACTAGCCATGGAAACTTCATACAAACAACGAGCTCCACATTTTTTACACTATTTTTTTGCACTGTTAAAATAATAGTGCACTTTTTATCCCACTGCGCTTTGGTTAAGATCTTCGGATAAAATCGACGTTCAGTGTTAATTAAAAATAGGTTTCAATTTCAGTAATCGAAAGTTTTCAGTTCACTACCAGGCAAATGTATTAGTGAAATCCACAAAAGTAAAACAAATGCCGACATGGCGTGCGTGCAAGAGAGATAGATAGACTAGCCGTCAGTTGTTTTGCCGAAGGGAAGAAGAGGTGAGAGAAAACTTCCCACGGCGCGAGCTGATTACCAAATTATTTCCATGAAAAACTTTTGTATAAAATTTTAACAACATCCACAACTTTAACTCTTCGTTCTGTGTTTTGAGGTTATAAACTTATTTTCGTACCGCGACGTTAAACTTCCCCGAAGGGATTTTGATACATAAATATAATTATTAACTCTTTGTAGGAATTTATGAAAGAGATTTTACATCCGTTTATTGATTATTTAATTATCCTTACAGTAATTATTTTTTCGCTGTATACATTTGATTCGCATAAGATGACGACCATTTTTTTTATTACAAAATGGAACTTAGTTCATAACCTAACATAACCAAGAACAAATATGCAGCGTTGTCCAGTGATGTTTTTCAACATCCTAATTTTCTACAATAATGACTTTAGATTATGACCGTAAATTATTCCTTCGTATAAAAAACAAGAATTTTGAATCGATTCTGCTAAAAAAATAACAATTATTAAATTGACAGTAGCCATTCCACAAACAAATACTTTTCTTAACGTAATCAGTCGGCGAACATGCCATCGTGATGTTAAACGTCAAACAATTAAGATATAGATGGAATCGATTTTCAGAAGATTTAATATATTGCTGTTTTTTTATTATTTGAGCCACCTGTTTTATAAGTATGTATTTTTGGCAAATAAATCATAAAAAGTTGTTCATAAAGTATAATTTATACATTAAGATATACAAGGAAAAAATCAAAGACCACTGTCAGGACTTAAACCCGAAATTCTCAGTTTCCGGCTGGTTGAGTTACCTCTTACTCACACAGTGCCCCGAGAGTGGGATCTGTTCTTTTCCTATATATACCTATTTCAACACTAAATCACACTTCATGCGAGAGCGGATTTAATTTTAAGTTATAAACATAACTTAATAACTCATCAGTCCAGACAGAACTCTCGGGGCACTGTGTGAGTAAGAGGTAACTCAACCAGCCGGAAACTGGGAATTTCGGGTTCAAGTCCTGACAGTAGTCTTTGATTTTTTCCTTGTATATCTTAATTGTTTGACGTTTAACATCACGATGGCATGTTCGCCGACTGATTACGTTAAGAAAAGTATTTGTTTATGGAATGGCTACTGTCTATTTAATAATTATTATATTATAACCACAAAAAAACTCAACTCTCATTGTTGTATTCAAAAAAATAACCTTTCTTCTAAACGTTATACGTAAAAAATATTGAAAACAATCTCATACGTCAAAACTAATTAATATAGTCCCAATTCAAGGTCATTGTCAGCGTATCGGCAGTGTTTTGTTTTCTAAAATAACATGGCGGTGAAACACAAGTGAGCGTCTTTAATTCACTCTTTTCCGTTATAATAAAATCGTATCCTGTAATGATGAACGGATTAAAATTCAATTACAGAACTCAACAAGACGCCTTGCGTCGCGACGCTCTCGCCTATGTTTGAATAGCGCGTATAAGTGTTATCTTAATCTCACCTAAAACCGGGGTTGTTTGAAACGCAACCTGTATTTTGTATTGGAATATCTCGTAGTGAGAAATACATTTTTGTTATCTGTACTCATCATCAATTGCCGGAAAAAGTTTATATTAGAGTGTAGATTAAATATAGACGCTCGTCAACTCGGGATGATTAGCGTCTATTTAAATAAAAATAAAACAAAAATAAAATCCTGCGGGTAAACAAACATGTATTTATAAGTTTTATAATAATAATAATAATAATTGCCTTTATTAGGGCGAAGTTCAGCTATGCTGCTCTTCCACTCAACCCAAAAGATACAGGAATACATATACATAATAATAATAAAAAAAGAAATACATGGACACTGGTTAAAACAATGTTAACATACAGACAACATCGGACATCAGCCAATTAAAACATAAACAATACAAAACCGCTATAACAATAACCAAAAACTCAAAAATTAAATTTAATATGCGTGCCGCGAAATGCTTTCACATACTCCCTTGCACACCGATTAAATACAGGTGGGGAAGTTATATTTTTAAAATGTGCAGGCAGTTTATTATACAATTTCGCTGCCGTGTAAGAAAAGGATTTGACGTAGGTCGCAATAATTCACATGAAGCCTAGTGGTTACCATGCTTGGTGCCGCAACCTCTAGACTGGACTGCCGTGGGTTCGAATCCCACCTGCGCTCATGGATGTTTTGTGATGTTATTTAGTTTTAAGTTAGTTGTTATTTAGTGTAGTTGAAAGACGCTAATGACCTTAGATGTCGACGCGTCTATAATCTACAATAAATAAATAAACTTTTTTGGTGCCTGCATGCATGTTCGTTTTTAACTGACTTCAAAAAAGGAGGAGGTTCTCAATTCGACTGTATTTTTTTTTGTTTCCAGAGATTTCACTGTCCAAAAATGTTGAGAGAAGTGGAATGCTTTCTTAAAAACTTCGTATTTTGACATGTCAATATTGTTTAAATTAATTAAAATAAAACAAAATGGACTGTCTACCTAATATTTATTTTGTATAATCGTAAGGGTTTGCAGTGGCGGACTAAGGGAGGGTGGCGGAGAGGACGACTCGCCCTGTGCTTCTGATCCTGGGGGGTCTCCAAATCTCGAGAAGTCCTTTTTAATCAAATCCCAAACAAGGCCAAAATATGTTTAGTAAGTAAGAGGCAGTTTGGAGTTAAGGGCCCCGTACATATACAAAATATGAACGTAGATAGGTTGTTTATTATAAATATTTGATTTTTTTGTCAGCCATTACATCTATATTATTCATTTTTTACGAAATTTACATTACAAATACATCAATTTCTAAGCAGACCGGGGGCTTCATTTAGTTTTGCCGCCCCGGGCCTCCGACGGGCTTAGTCCGCCACTGCAGAGGGTTTGACGTCAAGTGTCGGCTCTATATGGAATATGACGTAATATTTATATAGAAAGACTTGTTTAAACGCTAACTATTTAAGGAATGCTCGTTGTGTCCCTTTTATTTTGCTAGTAGCATTAATATACTTCACAAAGAAAGATTGAAAGAGAGAGCCGCTCCGGCACTTAAAGAGACTGTGACGCAGACAAATGACGTAACAAATAACCCTTGAGTGTGTCCTTTCTCTTTTTATCTCTGCACATCTCTGTCTGATCCGTTTATTGAGTGCGAAACGACGACTAAGAAAGCGATACATGTCAAATATAAGCTGAGTATTAACAGTCAAAGAACATATTTTTAGTTGTTGAAGAATGCGGTGCCATCCGAATCTTTTGAATCCCAACCGCGGAGCTGATGAGATTATAGTTCGCGGGCGGGGTTTATATAAGAAAATCCAAAACGTTTAAAGCGTTTCTTAAGGCTAGACTTTAAAGGTCTAATGCCCATATTCATAGTTAACCCTTAAGATAAGTAATAAGGGTCCCTTCGCTGAGGGTCATTTAAGTGCTGAGGGCACCTTATTCAAAGGAGCGTTTCATAGTCATTTCCTTGAGTGAGGGTAGAATTTTAGTAAACCTCCATGATTTTTTCCTTTAGAACAGTTGGTCATACTATAGTTGTCATTTTTGATATAAATGCGTGTTTTTCATGTGTTTTACTGTTTTTACTTTTTCGACACTTAAGGGACATACTATCCACCCTTAAGGTGAGGGTGATGTAAGGGCTCTTACAGACGTCAATTTTGACTATGAAACGCATATTCGATTTGAGGGTATGAGTAAGTGTCCCTTACTACTTAAGGGTTAACTATGAATACGGCCGTTAGTCCATTAGTTTTCTAAGAGATGGCAGTACACGGAGTTGATTTTTTTTCTTATGAAGTTGTTTGTTTCTCCACGTCCACTTCCCTTATTTTCCCTATTGGTACGTATATAAAAGCAAACGTCTGCCTATGTGTCTATTTGAGATAGATTCGGAAACTGTTCAACCGATTTTCAAGTGGTTTTCACGAATAGGTAGGGGAAAAATCAACTTGAAAATATTTTTAAACGGTTTTATTTGTCTTGACGCCATATATGTGTTTGTTTATATCTTCAAATCTTGCGACCGATTTTTCACCCTGTTCCCGTTATTCGATTGAGTTGAAATTTTGCACACATGTATAGCTCCGGTGACAATACAATATTATGGTAACTAGCTGACCGGCCCGGCTTTCGTCCGGGTGTAAATCGTACTTTTGAATTTTCACCCATTTTCCGTGATCCGTTGAGTTGAAATTTTGCACACATGTGTAGCTCCGGTGACAATACAATATTATGGTAACTAGCTGACCAGCCCGGCTTTCGTCCGGGTGTAAATCGTACTTTTGAATTTTCACCCATTTCCCGTGATCCGATTGAGTTGAAATTTTGCACACATGTGTAGCTCCGGTGACAATACAATATTATGGTAACTAGCTGACCGGTCCGGCTTTCGTCCGGGTGTAAATCGTACTTTTGAATTTTCACCCATTTCCCGTGATCCGATTGAGTTGAAATTTTGCACATATGTGTAGCTCCGGTGACAATACAATATTATGGTAACTAGCTGACCAGCCCGGCTTTCGTCCGGGTGTAAATCGTGCTTTTGAATTTTCACCCATTTCCCGTGATCCGATTGAGTTGAAATTTTGCACACATGTATAGCTCCGGTGACAATACAATATTATGGTAACTAGCTGACCGGTCCGGCTTTCGTCCGGGTGTAAATCGTACTTTTGAATTTTCACCCATTTCCCGTGATCCGATTGAGTTGAAATTTTGCACATATGTGTAGCTCCGGTGACAATACAATATTATGGTAACTAGCTGACCAGCCCGGCTTTCGTCCGGGTGTAAATCGTACTTTTGAATTTTCACCCATTTTCCGTGATCCGTTGAGTTGAAATTTTGCACACATGTGTAGCTCCGGTGACAATACAATATTATGGTAACTAGCTGACCGGTCCGGCTTTCGTCCGGGTGTAAATCGTACTTTTGAATTTTCACCCACTTCCCGTGATCCGATTGAGTTGAAATTTTGCACACATCTGTAGTTCCGGTGACAATACAATATTATGGTAAGTAGCTGACCGGCCAGGCTCCAGTCCGGGTGCAAATAACATTTTTGAATTTTCACAGGCAAAAGGTCTTGCTCCGGTAACGTTTCAGTGGATCGGATAAATGTAATAAAATCAGACTAAGCAAATAAAGCACACTAAAAAATAAAAATAGGTAAAAAACTTTTAAGTTAAGTGGTTTTATAAATGTACTAAAAAGAAAAAAATAATATTTAATTTAGGTTCATAAGTATAAAAGCGTGAGTCGTAACGTCTATGATAATTTATTACAGTCACGACCCACGCTTTTATACTTATGAACCTAATTTAAATATTATTTTTTTCTTTTTAGTAGGTACATTTATAAAACCGTTTAAATTAAAAGTTTTTTACCTATTTTTTTCTCATATAATATATTCAAAGGTAGAGTCGGGTGAGTGGTAAATTTTTTCCGGCGAGGAGAACAGAAAAACTAGGCGACAGATTCTTTGAAACGTTTAAACACGAACAAAAAAATGTTGAGCAGCACAGATGTCTACATACTTACGGTAGGTACGTTTCAGTCAAAAGGAAATATCTTCACGGAAAATGCTATTGTAGACGTACAGGAAAAATAAAAACATCTCCGCAGTGAAAATATGCATTTTCTATATTATGTAACAACCGCTGATAGCACACATACAGAAAAACGTACACAGTACCTACGAACAAAAACATGTAATGTTTCATAACCTCATTATAGTTAATAACATCTCTCGTACATTTCCGACAACGTTCGCAATTTATTTCAAAACAGTTGAAATGCGCTCATTTGTAACGGAACAAAAAAATCTCTCTAATCATTTTCCTATATATCTGGTCGAATTGCGTTGTAAATAAAAAGAAATGCTTGTCGAATGGACGGCATTTGTTTAAAAAAAAATAAACTAGAGTATCTCATTCAACTGTCTGGGGTCCGTTGATTGAATGTCGTACAAACTCGAGCGATCCATTCAGGCGAACGTCCAGACTTTCAACCGTTCGACGTTCACCCAACCGTTACAGTATATGGTCAACAATGCAAACAAAACATTGTCTGCTGATCGGTTCTCTTAACTCTGCAATCATAACAAACAACGTTGTTTCTTCACATCAATAGGCCCCGATAGTAACGCACGCTCGTGCATTGTGTACCTTCCATACTCCGTACTTATTACGTTTTATTTTCTTTTATGTTACACTGTGCTGTATATTTGAGTCTTGAATATAATTGATATCAGCTAGTGAGTTTTGCACTTACTAAACAAAAGAAATCCGCAGTAGGACGCTATCTAAATACTCAGGTGTGCAAGCTTTCACGGCCGGCATTGTTCCAAGTCTTCATGGTTTTCGGGCTTGTAGGCCGTGGTCCGGTGATATTTCTACCTGACGTTTCGTCTACAACTGCGGTAGACCTCAAAGACGATGTGGCAGCAGTCGAAGTGTCCTTGGCGGCTCACAGGTCACTGACGAAACGTCAGGTAGAAATACCACCGGACCACGGCCTACAAGCCCGGAAACCATAAAGACATTAAAGACTATCTAAATACTGTTACGGATCATCCTGTATATAAGCGGCAGGCAAGAATTCTGAGAAACGGGAGTCTGCTTGCTGAACACACTGGTGCCTACGCGAAGATTCTAGACAACGCTAGAGAATACGAGGACGCACTGAGCGTACACCGCGCGCCCTATATAAGCAGCGAGTCGATGGGAATCAGTCAGTCAGTGTAGTGTCGAATACGCAGTCAGTGGTGAGCCGTGCAGCCAAGCGGATCAGTGATATAAATATTAGTCAATCAACGGTCGAATCAGTCAGTACAGTGATATAAATAGTGGAGTGGATATAAATAAATAGTGAAGTAACTGAGTAAATGACCGACATAAATAAACGTTAGAAATAAATCTGATATAAATACAGTGATATAAATAGTTCCGTGATATAAATTCACCTGATAGAATAAATATTAGTGTAGTCAGTTGTATACAGTTAAGTGTTAATTACTTGTGTTGATTGTTAGAACTGACTTTTTGTTGTTGTATTTATTATTGTTGTATTTTTAATTATTGTAAATAAGTGTAAATAAATATTTATTGCGCCAACTCAGAAAACAGTTTTGTAACAATACTTGAAACACAAGCCGTTTATTATTCGACCCTCCTTTTCCCACTTACATTTTTTTAATTGAATTAGTGTCAAATAAGTGGGTGTGTGCTTAATGCTTATGACCACACGACAGAAGTGTAAACTTGATTATATGCAAAACATACATAATTATTATAATATTATTTTATTATTATAATACGTAATAATAAAAACGTAATTCTTGAAACGATGCACTCCTTGTTAGACAGTAAACGTGGTCACCGACCCGAGCGCGCTTGATACCGAGTGGAGCCGAGTAAACCCGATTCAGCGTCACCGACCCGAGCGTGACGGTTCACATACGTTCACTATTCAGAAAGAACGCAAAATGCGCCTAAAGTTTTCACTTCAAAAAATTTTCAAAAATGGTCCCGTTCGATTGGTAGGGTTATTTGTGCGTAGCACTAAGTCGTATTTTCAATTTGTTTTTTCTTAATAATAAATTGAATATCCAATTGATATTTTTACCAGTGCTCGATTATTCGAGTCTGGAAACTGAGGGCTTGTAATAGAGGAGTCATGGAAACGCCATATTAAACAAGCGTTTAACAATTTTCGATGTACGTTTCGCCAACCATGTTGGCATCATCAGGAGATGTAATAATCATTTGATGATGTCAACATGGTTGACGAAACGTACATCGAAAATTGTTAAACGCTTGTTTAATATTGTAACAAACCCCAAGATGTTACGCCGCTGGCTACAATAGAAGCGTCGAGAATAGGTCACAGTGGTGAGGCGTGGACTGATATCGAAGATACCAGTACCTGCTAGACGTCTGGAAAGTACTAGAGCGCGCTGTGTTTGAGCCACGTAGCTCTATATAAGCAAGGAGCCGACGGGAATTGAGTCAGTCATAAAATCAGTATCGAGTCGAATTGCGAACATAAAGACAGTATATAAATAGTTATTATTCAGTGTTATTAAAGTGCTTCACTTTGTTTAAGAATTACTGTTCGTTCTTATTATCGTGTTGATTGTTAGAATCGACATGAGACATCTAATTGTTGCGTTTATTATTGTTACATTTTTAATTATATTAAATAAATAAATATTCCACCCACGAAGAAAACAGTTTTGTTACAATATTTTTCATATTTAATTGTGTATCTTCATACCAAAGGTTCTATCACCTTTCATGGAAATGCGAGTTTCAGTAAAATCGTATCAGTCGTTTTTACGTCAACTCGAAATTGACAGACAGAACTAAATTTTTGTAGATATTATGTTTGTTTATATTATTATTGATATGAAAATTTTAGTCACAAAATCAATATTTTAATCTTTCTGGGCTTTGGCTAAATGCAAACTCAGAATGAAAAATACATGGACTCGTTATCTGAATCGAACAGTGACAGCTTCCAATTGAAAATGATCGAACGGTTTCTTTCAGTAAATAAACTAGATTAAGCATATTTTCTTTTATAAAAATTTAACTGATCGGAAAATTTGTGTTGAAAAGAACGTCGTAACTAAAAATTCACTTTAAACACGTTTTATGGGATTTTTTATGCCATTAAAATATTTTCTTAAAGGTTGTAAATTTTTTTTATTATTTTTTTCGCGTCAGTTATAATTATGTTATTTTTTTTCAGACGGATTTCAATCGCCATCTCGAAGAAATCGCTGCTAAAACCGATCGACTTATTTTGGCAGCTGCGCAAAATGTTTTGACGAATTCGTCGCCGATTTCTGAGAAGACAGCTAAAACGGTGGCACTATTCGAAAGGATTGAGTCGTACCAAAAACTGATCAACGCCCAAGGTAAATTAATTTACAGTATACTAATATTATGAAATGTCTAGCTTTTGGGCAGTGGCGGACTAAGGGGGGGGGGGCGGAGGGGGCGGATTGCCCCGGGCCTCTGATCCTAGGGGCTTCCAAATCTCGAGAAGTCCTTCTTAATCAAATCCCAAACAAGGCCAAAATATGTTTAGTAAGTAAGAGGCAGTTTAGTTGGAGGCCAAAATTGTACCTAACGTCATAAAAGCCAATGTGCAGTTTTGTGTACACGGAACTGTCTGCGGGCAAGCAGGCGTTCACTAGCATATTATTGATGACGTGCCTGGCTTCATCTCTCACCGCGGGCACTCTACCTACCTACCTGCATTTATTATAAATATGTATTTTTTTTGTCCGCCATTACAGCTATATTTTACGAAATTTACATTACAAATACATCAATTTCTAAGCGGGGTCACATTTAGTTCTGCCGCCCCGGGCCTCCGACGGGCTTAGTCCGCCACTGCTTTTGGGTCCGGCTTCGGCCGAGTAGATTTTTGTTCGGAAGCGAAATAATCATGAGATCAGCAAATCTTCCATATGTCACAAAAACTGGCTACTTTAAACGCATAGTCCATAATTTCCAAACCTTTTTGAAGTGAAAACTTCCTTAGGCGCGCTTTGCCTGGACAGTGAGCAACGGTGATGTGATTCTCATCTGACGGTGACGATCGGGGTTACTCGGCTCAAACACGAACATGTATTTCCAATATGCTGGTAAAAATGTGTAGTTCATAAGTGTGCTAATAGATGACACTAAAAACTTAATACTAGTAAAAAGTTATTTGTCGTTCACAAGTGCGCTAAGAGATGACACTAAAACATATATATATTTTTTTTAATTTGCAGTTCAGAAGTGACACAAAAACTTAATATGTGCATTTAAAGTGTATGCAAAATTATCGAATCTCCATTAATTTCAGTTGAACAGCGCAGAGCTGTCAAAATTCAATTCAAAGGTTAAACATTATTATCGTTAAGGAAATACCTATATTCATTAAATTTAATTATTTAGGCCGATTTTAATATATTTATGATTAAACTGTGTGATTAAAAACATAGATATATTTTAAAATTAGAAAATCAGAAGTTTTCACTTCTGTCGTGTGGTCATAAGCACACACCCATTTTCTTTTTTTGATGACCATGCTCTTTCAACTGTTATGTTTCGCGGTATAATACGTTCAACTGTTTAATCCTGAAAGAAAAGAAACAAAACACTAATAAATCTTTTTACACGCATGAAATGAAAAATGCGCGACAAATTATGTAACAGTTCTAAGCTTTTTTGTACACGCAGCAGGTTGTTGTTATAAATGAGTAAGCTTTTTTTACTTAAGCTTGCAAAATTGTTGAATTCAAAACTTTTAAAGTTGCTGTACTGGTAATAATAATAATTTATGGCTACTTTTGGGTACACCAATGTCGCTGTGGAAATTCTATTTCTATCTCTCATACACTTTCATCTTTCTCTGTTACAAACATATTTTTATTCGAGAGCAACTAAATACAGTAAAAGGGTAAAATAAAACCAAGCTTCTAGAATCTAGATGTTATTTTTTGTCGCATATTTTCTGTGGTTACAAGCAAAGGAAAATCTTTTTACTCGAAAAAATATTTATATCGATTTTTGTTAGACTAATACTCGGTTGAATAAAGCGTGGTCAAAACATTTGATTTGACAATGACCTTAGATTGTGATAATATAATTACAGTTTTTATACATGCAGGAGCAGTCTAATGTCGTTGTGAAACTCCCCTGTAAAGTAAAACATTAGATTGTACTCACAGAAAAACAAATGATTGATTTAGATAGAAAAAGATCGCTTTTCAAGCTAAATTTTGATCAAATTGTACTAAAAACTATGTTAAAGACATGTATACACAGTTTAAAAAAAATTCGACTGATGACCAGTCCTATACTTCGCACCTAGTAAATATTTGCAAAAAATAAACACTCTTTTTTTATTCTTTGAAAAAAACATGGCCCTCTTTTTTGTTTGGTGATCTACTGATGGCTAGTAATATAGCAAAAATCATGGTTACCTTGATTTACGTACAATTTTCTTTTTTTAGTAAAATATTTTTTTCTCGAAAACTATACATTTTAAAGAAAAAAAAATATTTACATTTTTTTCATATTATAACATCTAGAATTCATTTATATATTTTTTACCTATGTTAATACGTGACATTGAGAACGTTTTTTTTAATGTGTCAGGATCCACTGAACCGATTTGACTCAAAATTCAATCAGATCTAAGTTACAGGCTGATAAACACAATAGAACAATGGGCATGGCCGTATGTTGTTCCGTTTTTACGATATCGAAGACGAAAAATTGACCACATACACACACACACACATACAGACATCAGTCAGAAAATGATCTTAAACGATTGCTAGGGTCTCAAAACGTGAAGATCTGTTAAAATCTCGAAATATTTTTTTCGGACTAAATCCATTACTTCCCTACCATAGTAGAGGTGGGAAGAAAAAATATCATTTCAATTAATGAATTATTTTTCGAGCAGGATCGATTTAAAATTCTGCATTTCTTATGGAGAAATATGTGTGGTCACAATCTAAGGCCATTGTCAAATCAATTTTTTTGACTACGCTTTTTGCAACTGAGCATTGAATAAAGACGATTTAATTATCCAGTTCATATATAATGATCGAGTTCTCCACTTTTCGCTGCAATGAAAAGAGACAGCGCTACCGAATACATGCCTCCAAAACACGAGCGTCGCGAATGCCAAGTCGAACAAAATTTATTGTCCGACTCAATATAAATTTTCATTAAAATTTAAATTGCTTATTAACCCCTCGACTGGACGTGTGAAACACACGGTAGTCTTTTTTACTTCTCACCTCTACTATGGTGGGGAAGTAATGGATTTATTCCGAAAAAATTTGTTATACATTTTGATTTCGATTTTCGAACCCATTACAATAACTTCCAAAGGGAAGTTAAAAAATATTTCGAGATTTTAACAGATCTTCACGTTTTGAGACGTTTAAGATCATTTTCTGACTGATGTCTGTATGTGTGTGTATGTGGTCAATATTTCGTCTTCGATATCGTAAAAACGGAACAACATACGGGCATGCCGATTGTTCTATTATGTTTATCAGCCTTTAACTTAGATCTGATTAGATTTTGAGTCAAATCGGTTCAGTGGATCCTGAGATATTAAAAAAAAACGTTCTCAATGTCACGTATTAACATAGGTAAAAAAAATTATAAATGAATTCTAGATGTTATAATATGAAAAAAATGTAAATATTTTTTTTCTCTAAAATGTACAGTTTTCGAGAAAAAAAATATTTTACTAAAAAAAATAAAAATTGTACGTAAATCAAGGTAACCATTTGCTATATTAAGGTAACCATCAGTAGATCACTAAACAAAAAAGAGGGCCATGCTTTTTTTCAAAGAAAAAAATAAGAGTGTTTATTTTTTGCAAATATTTACTAGGTGGGAAGTATAGGACTGGTCATCAGTCGAATTTTTTCGAATGAAAAGAGCTGCCCTGTCGATCACGTGCCTCGAGACAAGTCGCGAATTCCGAATCGAACGAAATTCATTCACCGAAGTATTATATTTTATGTATTTAGCCGTCTTACGCCGCAACGTAGCTTTATATTGGGCGTCGTTCCGGTGGCATCCGGGGCAGCGGGCCGCGTGGCAACCAGGTGCACACACATAAATCATCCTGAAGGACCTTCTCGCGTGACATAATACCACGTCCCACTTATTCCAGACCGGCGTCCGCTTTTCCTCCCCTCCTGCCGCCGTACAACTGCTTCATGTCGTATTAAAAACGGACGCTTTCGTTTTTTTTCCACACGTGTTAAGACATAAAAAATCGGTTATCTATGATGGGTCGCAAACAGACGCTCGCTCTACTAATCTACCATCTTTAATATTATTTTCTTCTTAATGTATATGTCGCAACCGAATTTAGCCGCTTTACAAAACGGCTAGCCGTTTCATAAAACGTTCAGTCGGATTGTCATCACATCGCGTTTTTCAATGCAGCTGGCCACGTTTAGCCGTCGTGTAAATCGGCGAAAATATCAGTCACTTTATAAAACTATGGAGCTACAACCTAACTATAATTATTATAGTTGTAAGTAAGGTAGACATAAAACCCGAATAATTGTATTCTTTAGGATATTTACTAACACTTTTATTAAGGGTTGTCCATACCTAAACCAGATATTTTAATACGAGAATATTGGGTTTAGGTATGGACAACCCTTAATAAAAGTGTTAAATACAACGAGATTATTTTTTTGCTGGAATTGTATTCTTTAGGATATTTCTAAAGAATACAATTCTAGCAAAAAAATAACTTCGTTGTATTTAACAATCAAAAGTTACACGTGATTGAAGTTAGGTAAAAGAAGTACATTATTTTGAACACCCTGTATAATAAATTCATTTTTTTAGGACAGACATTGATTCGTCCGTTCGTTATCTAGTGATTCTCAAAATTTCAGTTTGATAAAGGTTTCTGTTTTGGCTATGTCGAATTTTAGATAAAGGTCTGCACGTGTCAAAAATTTCTAAAAAACTTGAATAACTCAAAAATTACTGAATTTTCGAGCATGGCTTCCCTTACAATTTCTATTCACATTTAGATGCAGAATTGAAAAAACAAATAAAAACAAGGTGCTAGGTTAAAATAAACATAACTTTGATCTGCCACGCTTAAATGGGACAGGCTGTATAATTGAAAATATTTTTAGGTTATACACCATTAAAATTTATACGACTTTTGTGTTTAAACTTCTTTTCTATCTTCACCCAAAATCAATATATCGGCCGAAAACGCAAGTCTTGGACACCCTGTATAGTTTATCGGATCTAATTTTGGGACATTCTATAGAAATCACCCGGTATGGTTTATCGGGTTGAATTTCGAGACATTCTGTATACGTATAAAACGTAAATACCGGGACCCTTATTATACCTTCTCACATAATACAGTGTACCGTCGTCTAGTGGGTGTTTAGATACAAGAACGTGTGTATTTTGCGTATAGCGGCGCTAATCCGTTATTACAGACAACGCAGCAGCTGTTGATATTCTGCAGCCTCCCATTACGCAGTCCTGGGGACAGGAGACTTGCAGCGTTCGCATGCCGCAGCTCTCAGGCATATTGTGTCAAAGGATTGTAATCCTTTCGACTGTATCCTTCTACACTTACATAATTGATTGTTCTGACCTGTGTATGTTTTCGGTTAAAACCAGCCAAGTCTTCCATTTAACTGCTCTTTTTTGTTTCATGTTATTTACAGGTATCATTGTCTGCATTGCAATTTTTTTTTGCATACCGGGCAGGCCTCTCCCCAAATGGATACATTTTCAGTACGAAGTCTGAAGAGTATGCAAAAAAAATTGCAAGGCACATTATTATAAATTAATAGATTTATACGACTGAATTGCAATTGAAAATTTTTCGTTGGAAAGCAGCCAATTATATAATTGATTCGAAACATATTGGAAAAAATCATTTTACCAACCATCAGTCAGGACTCTAACCTGAACCTGTCCACTTTCGCGGCGGAATGAGCTTACATTTACTCAACCGTAACAAGGTTACTAATCTAACATTCCCCTTATATGCTTCGTGTTTGAAATAATTTTCACTTTCATGATGAGCTCTCGCTAGAACGAAGATTCACACCTACTACCTAGCTATAATAAATTAACTCTCGCATGTAGTGAAAGTCAATTGATTCCGAACCATATAAGGGGAATGTTAGAATAGTAACCTTGTCACGGTTGAGTAAATGTAAACTCATTCCGCCGCGAAAGTGGAAAGGTTCAGGTTAGAGTCCTGACTGTGACTATGGTTGGTAAAATGATTTTTTTCAATATATTTCGAATCAATTATATAATTGGCTGTTTTCCAACGCAAATTTTCAAATACATTATTATTATTATTGAGAAGGAAGAATTCCTTAAGAATTTTGCATCCACAAGCACCCTAAACTTCAGGTTCGTCACCGTCACACAAGGGATACTTGCGGAGGAAGGTGAAACTATAACCGCGTCTCAAACCATGAAATGGGCGGTTATAGTGAGTTTGGGTCGTGCGCACGAAGTACACGGAGCGACTCAATAAGCACAGCCTTTTGTATGCGGTAGACTAGTGACTCAGCATTACGCTGACAAGCCGGGATAGCTTTTATACTTGCCAACAGTGACGGTTTGGCTCCACCAAGAACACCAATTATAAGGACAATTAATTAATTATTATTATTATTATCTGTTAAATTTTAGTGGTGTTGTCCAGTAGATTTTTGCACCGTGGTAGCTTAATGACTAACCGTTTCCTACTACGTGGAAAGTATCGACAATGACAAATATTTGTCAAGTAGACCAATCGTGGAGTTTAAACGATGTTAGACGCTGTTAAATATCACCGAAAAATGTTCGCTTTTGGTCGTCAGGATCACAATGCTTCGAACACACCTCACAAACTCGTTTGGGGCTAGTGCTTGTTAGAATGTTGGCATGACTGGCTTGCTTTTGAGTTCATGGATGGCCAATGAATTTAATGCCTCTCTGTGTTTTTACCAGCGCCAGAAAATATTTTCATGGCCTTCTTACTGCCGAACATGACCTATAACCAACTCGGATATCTGCGGTTAAAAGACAAAACGACTCATACGAAATGTTACAATTACCACAAAACACCAAACCATAACAAACACTCTCGACGTACGTTTCGCCAACCAAGTTGGCATCATCAGGAGATGATTAAAAGTTTTAATCATCTCCTGATGATGCCACTGGTTGGCGAAACGTACGTCGAGAGTGTTTGTTATGGTTGGTGTTTGTGGTAATTGTAACATTTCGTATCTTTACACCAAAGGTTCCACCATTTTTTATTGAAACGACTCATGTTGAATCTTTCGCAATTATTGTTTTCTAGGTACCTGCAGGTATCTGCAGATAATTTTCTTTAAATCTATTTTGTGTAGCAAAATTCTATATTTAAATTGCATTTCGAAACGATTCCAATGGATTTTAACTATTCAATTTTTAAATTTTTCGTCATATATATTTAGTGAGGTAGCTTAGAGCTGTATTTCAAGATACTTGGCGGATAAAAGCACCAAATTTGGTATGATGGTACCTTAGGGTATACTAATAGATGTTAGCCTAGGAGCCATCTGAGATTTCTAAAATACAACTTTTGGCGGCCGAAAAACCATGAAATTTTACCACCTTTATTACTTTTTTCGAAATATCTCAGAAGCAATTCTTCCACTATGTAATGTTTTAAAGAGAATTACATTTCCTACAATTTTCATTCCCACAACTTTTCTGTGGTAATAATTGTAAGCGCGCTACAGCTTCTTGAAAATTACGCACTTTTTGTAACCTTGGTAACCAATTGTTATAATGTTAAGTCCTTTTCAGTAGCTTTATTTATTGTGTTCTTCATCGAATTTTAAATTGAAAATAACTATGTTCATAAAGCAAGGAATGCCCTAAACCGTGCTTTTTATCCCATTTCGATATCTTTAAAAATTGAGAAGCTATAGACAGTCAAAGTTGAAATCATCACAGAGTTTTACGTGTTCTTTTTAACACGCGTTTCGAGTACCTTCCATACCGAATAAAAAAAAATCCGTCTAGGAATTCATAGGAAATTTAATGCCCTAAACGATGTTTTTTGTCATATCTCGATAACTTCAGACATTTTTAAATTATAAGCATTTAAGTTCAAGCGAATTGAATGAAAAATTGTCAAATAGAAGAAAAAAACTGATTTTGAAGTAAACGAAAATTAAATAAAACATTAAGTAATTACAACCATATAATTATCCAAACACCTGCGAATTATTTATTTATTATTTAAGAATCTCTATTTTCCAGAATTATTAACTGTACAGTTTTTGCCGCTGCGCTATATAATATTCGAAAGTTTGCCTGTATGAAAGCTCCGGCATTATGTAATCTGCATTCTTAAGATGCCGACCCACCTTTGATCCAGAGCGATACTTTATACTTTGTACATTAACTATTTATGTACTCCCGACACACACGAAATTTATAGCTTACCCGAGGAGTGCTAATGTTATATTGCGCCATATGAACGAACTGTGATTTTTTTAAAAGGGATTAGGATTTGGTCGCGTTCCTCGTCCCTTCTTCAAACACAAAAAAATACCGGATGAATCATGGAGAACTTTGACTTTAAATTGAGATGCACAACATTTCAAAAATATCGATGTTATATGTCAACATCGAATGACGCCATGATGGTACCTACTTATTAATTAATTCCCACCTTAGGTATGAAGTTATTTTCTGGGGAACATCAACACATGTAAAGGACTTGTTCATTATACAAAAAAAAATTATTAGATTAATAGCAGATGTCAACTCCAGACAATCATGCAGACCGCTTTTTAAAATGTTTAATTTGTTTACTGTTGACAGCATTTTTATTATAAACTGTGTTTTGTTCTTCAAACAAAATATGCAGTACTTCAGCAAAAGAAATAATCCATACAATGTTCGTGGTAATGGACGTATTGCACAAAAAAATAGTACTTTAACGGTCCTAAATAACAGCACTTACAATTACATTGTCAGAATATGCAATAAATTACCGCCGAACAATTTGGAAATGAACATTAAGAATATTAAAAAAAAATTAAATAAAATCTCCATAAATGAAGTACTATATTCTGTTGATGAATATTTTCATATAAATTTTAATGTGTATTGTGATTTGTGATAATATGTCTTAAGAGTTCTTCTTTCAATTATATTGTACCTGACGCTTTCAATACTGCTTAGCAGTCAAAGAATAAAGAGAATTTATTATTATTATTAAAGATGCAAGTTTTCGTTACTTCTAGGTACTTGTAACTATTCGTTACTTTTAGGTACAATACTCGTTAGTTACTATTCGTTACATGTACTCGGATTTCGGACTACTCGAACACTATTCATCATTGCTTAGGTACCAGGCGGCAAGTAAGGTACTACTTACTACTGAACATTCGTCCGTCTGACGGACTATATTATAGACCACAAAACAATAACATAACGCAATAAATATTATGACCACGTGTTTCTAAAACGTGAACTGCAGCCAACAATATAGCTATATTTGTCGTCTTTACGCTTGAGGGCGACAGTGATACTTTTTTTCAGTGGTTTTATTAAGTTCGACATGACGTATAGGTAAAATTTAATTATTGAAATTTGACCCTTGTACCCGTTATCCAAATGAGTTGAAATTTTGCACACGTGTATAAGTCCGGTGACAATGCAATATAGTACACCTAATACCGTTCTAAATCCAAAATGGCGGACGTCCCAAGATGGCGGCTCACCTTTTTCTTTGCAACCCCTCTTGACATGGGTATCAAATGAAAGGGTTTCATGAGCAGAATACGACAAGCTGCGTGACGCCATTCTAAATTCAAAATGGCGGACGCCGAAAGATGGCGGCTCGCTTTTTTCTTTGCAACCCCCTTGACATTGTATCAAATAAAAGAGTTTTATGAGCAGAATACGATAAGCTACGTGACGCCATTCTAAATTCAAAATGGCGGACGCCCCAAGATGGCGGGTTACCTATTACTTCAGAACTCCCATGACATGGGTATCAAATTAAATGGTTTGAGGAGTAGAATACGATAAGCTACATGACATCATTCTAAAATCAAAATGGCGGACACCCCAAGATGGCGGCTTGCCTTTTTCTTTACAACCCCCGACGTATCAAATGAAAGGGTTTGATGAGTATAATAAGATAAACTACATGACGTCATTCTAAATTCAAAATGGCGGACGCCCCAAGATGGCGGCTCACTTTTTTCTTTGCAACCCCTTTGACATGGGTATCAAATGAAAGGGTTTCATGAGCAGAATACGATAAGCTACGTGACGCCATTCTAAATTCAAAATGGCGGACGCCCCAAGATGGCGGGTTACCTATTACTTCAGAACTCCCATGACATGGGTATCAAATTAAATGGTTTGAGGAGTAGAATACGATAAGCTACATGACATCATTCTAAAATCAAAATGGCGGACACCCCAAGATGGCGGCTTTCCTTTTTCTTTACAACCCCCGACGTATCAAATGAAAGGGTTTGATGAGTAGAATAAGATAAGCTAGATGACGTCATTCTAAATTCAAAATGGCGAACGCCCCAAGATGGCGGTCCAATTTTAATTAATTAGATAACTGGGCTAGCTGATTAATATAAAATTGAAAATTTAGGATTTAGATTTTATATTTTTGTAAAGTGAAGAATTTATATATTTTTCTATTGTATAGAATTAAAATAATTAATAAAGACTAAAAAGTAACAAATAAATAACTTAAAAAAAACTTTTTAAAAAACAATGGTTTTATTTTGAAACAAAAATGCACTAAAAAGTAGAAAATATTTTTTTTAGTGATTATAAGTTGATCAGAATAGTTTTCAACATTTGTTAAAAGAAGTTGGGCGCTCATTAAATATTAGGTATACTGATGCTGTTATGATGTTTTAACGCCCAATGGTTTTCTTTTAATAAATGTTGAAAACTATTCTGATCAACTTATAATCACTAAAAAAATTATTTTCTACTTTTTAGTGCATTTTTGTTTCAAAATAAAACCATTGTTTTTTAAAAAGTTTTTTTTAAAGTTATTTTTTAATAATATGCTGTATTGAATAGTCAGATATAAGTACTGTAGTTAGATGATTCGCATACAAAATATCAAGTAACTGTTTGTAAAAAGTAACGATTATTTTATTATGTATAGGTATTCGTTACTTCGGATCTCGTCGGTTAACGAGTACTCGAGTAACGAATAGTTACATTTCTTGCATCTTTACTACTTATGTATGTATAGTGCACCTATTGCAACTGTATTTTTATTTTATGACGAATCCACATGTACGCAGGGCCGGCGTTAGGGGGGGGGGGGTAGCGGGGCAAAGGTACCCCGGGTCCGGGCCCCTGAAGGAGGCCCGGGGCATACCTATTATAGGTGACTACCGTGTTTAAAACTGCGAACATTAAAACATTTTCCCAACAAAAAAGTCGTTATTTGATTTTCTGACTGTTTCCAAAAAAAAAACAAATTTTGGAAAAAAAATTTTTTGAGGACGCGGGCCTGGGAACGCTTATCAGGGGCCCGAAAATCCTAACGCCGGTCCTGCATGTATGTGCATCACGAATCTAAATTTTGATTTGATTTGATTCATGCAAATAGGTAGCATTGTTATGCAACAACAACTGTTCAAATCCACTCCACTCTCCAACCTTAATACGTGTGTATTAGAGGAAGTAGTGATTAATAACCGGTCCATAAATACGCCATCTAAAGCATAGTTTATGGCCCGCCCGTTTCCTGCTGCGGATACAATAAACAGTGGCTTGCTTCTTGTAATAAGCTAAGAGTGATTTTGACTAGTTACCTCTTACCGTTTGTGAGATTGAGCCTTGTGACAGACGGACGGACAGACATCTTATATATACACTGTAAGAAATGAGAAGGCCGATTACATAGATTATCGATGGTCCATTTGTAGCCAGTGATTAATCTGGTAATAGGCACACAAAGAGACAAAGGCGTCGCAAACAGGTATCGCCTGCACATCGCGTAGATTCCATAAAAACACATTGTGCATGCGTGGTTACTAATTTTACATTAATTTGTTTTGTATTCATCCATTTTATATATGTAACTATACATTTTATTTTGTAATTTTTACACACTTTATTGGAATGTTACACAAATTATGTAATTTAAATTTATGTAAAAATGACAAATTTGTTTAACTTTACCTACAGTAAAAGTCCAAGTTTTTAAGAAGTTTTCTGTGTAAAAATAAATAATAATATAAAATCACTTAGAAAATCGAGCGAATACTACCTTAACTTTCAAAGTATTTTTACATCAATTTTTTACAGTGTAGGGTTCCATACGGAGGTACGGAACCATATTTTCAGTGCCTACGATGTACAAATAAAGTCTGAGCTACTCTTTACAACACTAGCTTTCTTTGTAAAAATTGTGAACTCCAAATGAGAATATCTATTTGCAAATCAGTGTGGATGTAAAAATACTTTGAAAGTTAAGGTAGTATTCGCTCGATTTTCTAAGTGATTTTACATTATTATTTATTTTTACACAGAATACTTCATAAAAACTTGGACTTTAGTGTAAAGTTAAACAAATTTGTGATTTTTACATAAAGTAAATTAAAATTACATAATTTGTATAATATTCCAATAAAGTGCGTAAAAATTACAAGATAAAATGTATAGTTACATATATAAAATGGATGAATACAAAACAAATTAATGTAAAATTAGTAACCACGCATGCGCAGTGTGTTTTTATGGAATCTACGCGATGTGGCGATACCTGTTTGCGACCTCATTGTCTTTTTGTGTGCCTATTACCAGAATAATCGCTGGCTGCAAGACCATCGATAATGTATGTAATCGACCTTCTCATTTCTTACAGTGTAATATATATATCAAATAGTAAAGGAAAGTATGTCTGTAATTTTGATATCTTGAGAATTTTTCGTATTTTGGATACTTTTCGTTTTTGGGTATTTTGTATACCTAGACGAAAAAAACGCGCTTCCAGAATTGTTTGTCGTTTTTTCTCGACTGTACGCGAGTTAAAGTTCCTGTCAAAATTGGCATTAAGGCGGTCGAAGCAAAAGCATCGATACAATCGCTAGAGGACGCTGGATCACTTGATCCTTTTCGTCCCAGTTGACGGTGTCCCTTGAGCCCCATCGGCAGTCCTACATATCTGTTGGAACTGATGTAACGACTCTGTCCGTTCATTATGTGAAATGTACACAATAATTTACCTAAATTGAACAAATTGTAAAACGATTTAATGCCGCTGGGACTGCCCCCGTTGGCTCAGCAGCTATTTGATTAATTCCGAACGTACAGGACAAATGAACCCCCTGTCTGTTCGAACGACTGTGTCAGTTTTTTAATCCATACGTGAAAAATATTGCACGGTGTTCTGAAAAACTTTTTTTTTATTTGTGAAATTGATTAAAGCAGATATGTTAACATAAAATTTCTGTACATCAAAATAGGTCAAGTAATCTACTTACAGCTCTGTAAACTAGCTGTAATACTCCAGTAATTTTAGACATTAGAACGACCCATCTGCAGAATAATTCCCAGTTAGCTGATTTTTTACTTCCCACCTCTACTATGGTAGGGAAGTAATGGATTTAGTCCGAAAAAAATATTTCGAGATTTTAACAGATTTTCACGTTTTCAGACCCTAGCAATCGTTTAAGATCATTTTCTGACTGATGTCTGTATGTGTGTGTGTGTGTGTGTGTGTGGTCAATTTTTCGCCTTCGATATCTTAAGAACGGAACAACATACGGGCATGCCGATTGTTCTATTGTGTTTATCAGCCTTTAACTTAGATCTGATTAGATTTTGAGTCAAATCGGTTCAGTGGATCCTGAGATATTCAAAAAAACGTCCTCAATGTCACGTATTAGCATAGGTAAAAAAGAATATAAATGAATTCTAGATGTTATAATATGAAAAAAATGTAAATATTTTTTTTCTCTAAAATGTATAGTTTTCGAGAAAAAAAATATTTTACTAAAAAGGAGAATAAAAATTGTACGTAAATCAAGGTAACCATGATTTTTGCTACTATTAAGTTAGCCATCAGTCAGATCACCAAACAAAAAAGAGGGCCATGCTTTTTTCAAAGAATAAAAATTAAATTGTGTTTTAAAGACCACCAACAGCTAAGGTTATTTGGGCCTAGTCAAAGAATAAAAAAAAAAAGTGTTTATTTTTTGCAAATATTTACTAGGTGGGAAGTATAGGACTGGTCATCAGTCGAATTTTTTTATATACCTTCGTTATGGTGTTTTAAAAAACGTGTAAAAAATCCCCATCGATATCGTGCCGGCGTTGCCAGATATTCGAGGTTCAAGTTCACGATAGACGGTTTTTTGCAAATTTCTTGGTTCCGTTCCATTTTTTTTGTAAAAACTGGTTATTATCAATCTTGTAGAGGACGAAATTATCTACAACTTTTGTATAAACATTTTTTGTCTACGATTTATAGTTTGTCTTATTTTAGTACCCGCGGCTTCCTCCCCTTCGATTTTACATAACGGGATTATGTTGCTTCCCGAGGGCCTAACAAAATGATTTGTAGTTTTATTTTAAGTTGAGTAGCCCCGATTGTCACCGTCGCGGGTGCGTTTCACATCACTGTTGTTAACAGCCCAGGCAAAGCGCACCTAAGGAAGTTTTCACTTTAGAAATGTCTTGATATACCTACCTGGTGAGACCTATTTGGAAACCTCTTTGTTATCTTCAAAAATTTCAATTTTTTAACCCATTTTTGATGTACGGGAGTTCCCTAAACATAGGTCCAATAAAAATTTGCATTTGTCTGGATTTATATGTGAATTTCATTATACAGATTGTATCAAATTAAAGCTGTGCATAGGGCGTTCTGTGTGTAAAACAAAGATTGATATATAAAGCAATAAGTAAGTAAGAGATAAATGATAGCTAATAGAAAGTTACTGTGGTTACTGAACCTGATAGCGTCATTTTTGTTTTGTGATTTTATCAATAATTTCAATAGTCTTACAGTAACCACAGTAACAATTAGCGATCATTTACCTTATTTTTACTTATTACTTTATATATCGATCTCTGTCTGGCACACAAAACGCTCTATGCACAGCTTTAATCTGATACAATCTGTACTTACAGTTTAAGAACTAAAAGTCCGACAGACGTAAAGAAGTACGCCAGCATAAATGAATATCATTTATCAATCAATAAAGCCGCGATAACTTCCTTGAAAGTTTTTGAAATAGATTAATCATTCCACAACGTTCGAGATTTGTTAAAATTAAACTGTTAAATTTGGCTATACGATTCAATAAATTTTGAAATAGGTACATCTTTCCCAATTCAATCAAATTGCGAAACCGTGTCGGTAATAAATCCCGTGAATATTCTATCAGGTGTATTGTGATAGCTTGTGAAAGTTTTCAGTCCTAATAATAGCAAAAGACGATTTTGACACTGACTGCTTTTGTCAGTTTGTACATCGTTGTTGTTTTCTGAACATATCTCCTGATACATATGTAAACTTTCGTCTACAAAGTGTCCCAAAATATTTATTTACAATAACTAGATCGTTTTGAAACGGTAACGAAACTGGTTTTATCGGTTTTGTGCGCATGCGTCAACCTTGCACGGTTCTGTGACGGTACAAACGTAGGCATTGGTTGGAACGCTTTAGTGACCGTTTTGTGCATCAAATCATGGCCTCCATGACCATGCATATGATCAAAATATATCGTCATTTGTCAAATGTAAATTCCTAATTTCATGCTTTTTTTGTAGTTAAAAACATTTTTAGAATTACACGAATATAAATATACATTATTAAATTTTATTAACTAAGAATTCAAATATAAATATTTAAATTAATAATTTTGCAAAAACAAAACAAATCTCAAATGAAGAATAAAGAGATATTCGATTAGAGACGAGACAAAACAAAAATAAAACAAATTACAAATGAATAAACAACTGTCTCAAGTTGGTATTGAACAGAGACAAACGTAACAAACTGCTTAATGCGCATGTCAGTTTTACAGTTTCATTTTGGTTTCATGTCTAGAGCATGTACCGAAATGGTCGTTCGGAAACCGTTCACAAACTATCACAAATTCGGTTGGAACGCTTTGAGAATCGTCCACAAACGATCACAAGTTCGGTTGGGACGCGTTCTATCCACTGCGCATGAGCGTGACGGTAATATTACGGTATTCAGAGTGGTTGGAACAAAGCTAATGTTAGACATCCCATCGACGTCCCGGCCTTGAATAGAGTGACGGATTATACGTGGGAAAAAACAACAATTTAGTCACTTTACAACTACAAGAATTTTGTTAAGGGATGTAAAACATTTAGAGGGCTTTCAAAAAATACTGAGCTGTTTTTATTACTGATGGAATAAATTATTGCTTTCAAAATGTACCTACATGCAATAATAGAACAATTATTTGTATAAAATAATTTCAAATTCATGCTTAGCTCTCACATGCAAGACGATTCAAATCTAGGTACACCTAGCTAAAATTTAACAACTCTCGCATGAAGTGAATTCATAAATGTCTTTCTACATATAATGGGAAATAAGATTATTAAATCTTGTCACGGTTGAGTAAATGACAGCTCAATCCGCCGCAATAGTGGAAAAGTTCGGGTTTGAATCCCGACTGTGACAACGGTTGATAAAAATGATTTTTTCTAATAGTGCAGAATCCATTATGTAATTTGGCTGAACCACCAATATAAATTTACTTATAATTATTTGTGTTAGTTTACCGAACCACTAATGCTGGATTTCTGGTACGACTTTCACCTTTAAATGTAGATTTAACAAGCCGTGAGGTGGGTCGTTTATTAGGACTAAAGTGCGACCCTTGAGGTCCACACGACGAACTTCCCAGTTTGATAAATATTTAATAATAATAATTAAATTAGATCATTACACAGAAAAGTAATCATTTTAATCATTAAAACATAATTATTATTTATATTTAACAATAATTAAGGAAAAAAAAAACGGTTGAACCGATTTTTATAAAATTTATGTCGCATCAAAATGACGTTAACACGCCTCGATTGACACACCATTACGAAGTCGATATAATTTTTTATTCGCGAGATATTGTGTAAAATCTACTTTTTTGGAGTCTATTTGGTTAAGAAAAAAGAACGGCTGAATCGATTTTGAAAAAATTTCTTTCAGATCATATTTACGTTAATACGCTTTGATTGGCAACCCTAACGTAGTCGATATCATTTTTCATTCTCGAGATTTCGTCTTAGAAAGAAATGGACACATACGTACGTATACGTACACACACACACACACAAGCATCTTTCTAAAAATAGTGTAGTGACCTTGAAACATAAATATTTGTTATACATTTTGATTTCGATTTTCGGACCCATTACAATGGGAAGTTTACAATGTAATTTGTTTTCAATTATTAATATCCTTAAATGTAGATTTAAAATTGAGAGTCGTATCAGAAACCCAGCATTCGTGTTTCGTGGTAATTTTTATAATATTAATGTTTGGTTGCACAAAGCGTCAAAAAACTTGATTTGACAATGACCTTAGATTGTGATAATATAATTACAGTTTTTATACCTGCAGGAGCAGTCTAATGTCGTGAAACTCCCTGTCGTGTAGAACATTAGATTGTATTCATACAAAAACATAGAAAAAGATCGCTTTTCAAGCTAAATTTTGCTCAAAATGCGTAGAAAACGCTGTTTCGAAGTGGAAATTGTACAAAATACTATTCATTGTTTTAGACGCTAATGACCTCAGTTGTCGGGCGTCTATAATTTACAATTCATTCGTTCATTACAAAATACTATATGTTAAATAGATGTACATTGTACACATAATTAAAAAAAAATATCGTTTCAATCAATTAATTATTTTTCGAACAGGATCGATTTAAAATTCTACAGTGCTTTTCTTTTTGAGAAATATACGTGCGGTCACAATCTAAAGTCATTGTCAAATCAAATTTTTGACAGCGCTTTCTGCAACCGAACATACGTGTCTTCGCACCAAAAGTTCCACCCCCCCTTCAAGTGATTCATGGATCATAACGGAACCTTTAAACCTTCTTTGGTTTTTTACGTGCGATTTTCTGATACACTCCTTATATTTACACGTCAGTCGTCGATAATAAAGTGTCTGACGTAAGTAGTTTTGACAGTTCGAACAGTGTACGGGCGCGCATAATATAAACCGGGTAACTCAATATCTTCCCGCCACCTACATACGTTAACATTAACTTATTTAATATTATGTACATATATTATATTTTGCCTATCCCTCGTGTGAAAGGTAAAGGCGCCGGTTTATTTGTCTGTATCAGACTAGACTCAGAGATAAAGGGTTGTCCATTCAAAAAATACAGTGGACCCCCCGTAATCCGACCCCTGTCTAATCCGGCGTCCCTTGTAATCCGTCATGCCTATCACTGTACATACATAAAATTTATTTCGGCAAATTTTCACTAATACATGTAGTTGTAACTTGTACGCGCACTGTAAAAAATGGATGTAAAAATACTTTGAAAGTTAAGGTAGAAATCGCTCGATTTTCTAAGTGATTTTACATTATTATTTATTTTTACACAGAAAACTTCATAAAAACTTGGATTTTTACTGTGAAGCTAAACAAATTTGTGATTTTTACATAAAGTAAATTAAAATTACATAATTTGTGTAATATTCCAATAAAGTGTGTAAAAATTACAAAATAAAATGTATAGTTACATATATAAAATGGATGAATACAAAACAAATTATTGTAAAATTAGTAACCACGCATGCGCAATGTGTTTTTATGGAATCTACGCGATGTGGCGATACCTGTTTGCGACGCCATTGTCTCTTTGTGTGCCTATTACCAGATTAATCGCTGGCTACAAATGGACCATCGATAATCTATGTAATCGGCCTTCTCATTTCTAACAGTGCGCCACCACTAAATTGTCCTCGACGCGTGTTGCCTCAGTTTGAATTTGACTACGATAGCGGCCTAAATTCCATTTTGATTTGTAATTTGTCGGATTACAAGGTGCTCTTTTTCAAAAAATTCCGGACTATAGGGGGTCTCTATAATCCGACAAATTCGATAGTCCGACACCGCCCTGCAAAACGTTTGTCAGATTACCGGGGGTCTGTGGCGGACTAAGCCCGTCGGAGGCCCAGGGCAGCAGAACTAAATGAGGCCCCCGGTCTGCTTAGAAATTGATGTATTTGTAGTGTAAATTTCGTGAAAAATGAATAATATACCTAGATGTAATGGCTGACAAAAAATATCAAATATTTATAATAAACGACCTACCTACGTTTATATTTTGTATACGTTGGGGTCTTCAACTCCTTCTGCCTCCAGGCGCGGATCCAGCCCTTAAAAAAGGTTGTGGTCACGGCCACCCGAAAATCGGCCAAGTGCGAGTCGAACTACGGACTCGCTCACGAAACATCAAACAGTACAAACTACTAGACTAGTAGGCAAAATAAAAAAGTCACTCGCGTTCTTACCCGCATTGTTCGTTTTTTTTAAATTTTATTAAGGCATTGCAGATATAACATCAGCCTACTGACCTCAATTAGGGTTGTGAGCATGCCCACCGTGCCCACAACGGTGGATCCGCGCTTGTCTGCCTCTTACTTACTAAACATATTTTGGCCTTGTTTGGGATTTGATTAAGGAGGACTTCTCGAGATTTGGAGGCCCCCCAGCATCAGAGGCTCAGGGCGAGCTGGGGGTCCACTGTAATAATAATCGATTTATTTTCATATAGCCAAATAGGCAAGAAATTGTCATATGTTACAAAATATAATATTAAATACTTCTGTGTAGCGAAAAATTCCTCAATCGAGTAATAACATTACTGAATGAGAAATTTTTTTAACGCAATTTTAAATAAACTTACGTTAAGATTGTTTATCTCACCGGGTAAATTATTGAAAATGCTGATCCCAGAGCAAACTGGACTTTTGCTGTATAAAGAGAGGCATTGTTGAGGGATTACACATTGTGTCTTAGGGGGCGTCCATTAATTACGTGAGGCGTTTAGGGGTGGGAGGGGGTCGAGCCAAACCTCACCCAATCTTACGTGGGGACTGGGGAGAAGGGGGGTCTCGGCAAATATCACGTAATTTTTTTTTCCGCAAGAAACATAAGTAGTGTAAAATTGCGAGAAAACTGGGTTAAATTAAGTAAAACATGTTCTCCACTAAAATGTGGCTAAATCCTACACAATAATATTTATCGCGGTTATGCGAACGCCACAAAGTATTCTAGACTACGTACGTTCTTAGAAGTCTTAAATATTAGTCTTAACTAGTCTTAAATAAAAATAATAGCAAATTATGTTTTTTTAAATAAATCCAACGAAATCAAGCACAGATTAACGTATTTACACTAAAAATACGCATTTTGAAAAATCTCACGTGAGATTAGGAGAGGGGGGAGGGAGTCGAAAAATCGCCAAAATCACCTCACGTAATTTACTGACTGATTTGACTGATTAATATGTATATCCACTTGACGGCACGAGTCACCATTGGCTGCCTAATATTTATATCAGACGCACTTGATTGCACGAGTCACTAATGACTGCCTAATATTTATATCAGACGCACTTAATTGCACGAGTCACTAATGACTGCCTAATATTTATATCAGACGCACTTGATTGCACGAGTCACTAATGACTGCCTAATCTCCGTTGAACCGATTACTTGCGTGAGTCACCGTACACTGACTTGCTTGCACGCTGCACCATGGACTGCGTATTCGACAATACACTGACTCCCGTTGACTGACCTGTGACTACCTGTTCGCTTCACTCACTCGTTTATATACCTGCGCTGCCCATCCCAGCACGCTCTCGCGCTCTCCAGAACATTCCGGCAGGTACTCGTATCTTAGATACCATTCCTTCTCGTCGCTTCTATTGGAGGCAGTGGCGTAACATCTTGGGGTTTGCTACACTATTCATGTACAGTCTGATTAGTCGGAAAAGAAGTAGTCAGAATTCAATTTTTACTCCTCGACTATACCTAAACTGGACAACATACAAACCGCGTCGGTCTCCGAACTCACAGAAAAGACACACTATGTTGATCTAATTTCATTTTCTGCCACAAACAACACAATATACAAAATAGGGTGAAAGTGCGGGTATTAGATATGGTGGAAGTACGGGTGTAGATATGGTGGAAGTACGGGTGTAGATATGGTGGAAGTACGGGTGTAGATATGGTGGAAGTACGGGTACAAATAATGGTCTGTGACGATCATAGTTCAACTGTTTTTAATTAACCAAGAAATTATTAGTCCTATCCGTAAATAAATTCACATATTTGTGAATAACACAATATATCAGACGACATAATATTATCGCCATGATATTTAATAGAAGGCTATAATATAAGAAAAATGTAAATGTCACTGTCGGGACTTGAACCCGAAACTCCCGATTACGCGTCAGGCAAGTTTCCAATTACTCCACAGTGCCAACAGTAGACAATTTTAATTTCTCTTCTATATGCACAGAGTACCGCAGAAAGCACATACTGCACATACTACTTTACAGATCTTCTGTATTTTGATTTGATTATAATAGGCATCCAGCCATTTATAAAAATAGCTCTCGCAGTATGTGCTTTCTGCGGTACACTGTGCATATATAGGAGAAATTGAAATTGTCTACTGTTGGCACTGTGGAGTAAATGGAAACTTGCCTGACGCGTAATCGGGAGTTTCGGGCTCAAGTCCCGACAGTGGCATTTACATTTTTCTTATATTTAGCCTTCTATTAAATATTATGGCGATAATATTATGTCGTCTGATATATTGTCTTATTCACTAATATGTGATTTTATTTACGGATAGGACTAATAATTTCTTTGTTAATTATAATATCTCCGTAACTACTTTACAGATCTTCTGTATTTTGATTTGATCAACTGTTTTTGTTTTGTTTCAGAAAATTGCGCGCAACAAACTATGGCGGAAGAAACGAAATTGTTCCGCGAAAAACTCGCCTATTTAAAAGCAACTCTGTTCGATTTGAACGCCAGTTTTCCGAGCTACGAACTGAACGTGTTGCTGCGCCGTTTGGAAAAACTGGAAAACTGTGTTGAGAAGGAAGGGAACTTGAATTCGGGTGGAAAATTCGAATGGGTCGATTCGATGCTTATTAAAGTATGTATTATTTTTCAAATGCACTGTTTTGATGAATTATAATTTTTTTTGTCTAATATTTTGTGCCATAAGCGTTTTTAACACGCTTTTATTAGCTTCACTTGTATGTTTGCTTGCTTGTTTGTCAGTTTGTAACCGACTTCTCTGAACTTGATTTTGACCAACTTTGAACGGTCAGATTTAGTTTAAACTTTGCACACTTATCAAGGACCGACGACAATACAATAATTCAATAAGTTTGTCCCATTATCCTGACCAGGATCTCCAGGACTAAAAAAAAAAGCGAAAAACTTCAGATTGAACTGAAACTTTGCACACTTATCAAGGACCGATGACAATACAATAATTCAATAAGTTTGTCCCATTATCCTGACCAGGATCTCCAGGACTAAAAAAAAAAGCAAAAAACTTCAGATTGAACTGAAACTTTGCACACTTAGCAAGGACCGATGACAATACAATAATTCAATAAGTTTGTCCCATTATCCTGACCAGGATCTCCAGGACTAAAAAAAGCAAAAAACTTCAGATTGAACTGAAACTTTGCACAATTATCAAGGACCGATGACAATACAATAATTCCATAAGTTTGTCCCATTATCCTGACCAGGATCTCCAGGACTAAAAAAAGCAAAAAACTTCAGATTGAACTGAAACTTTGCACACTTATCAAGGACCGATTACAATACAATAATTCCATAAGTTTGTCCCATTATCCTGACCAGGATCTCCAGGACTAAAAAAAAAAAGCAAAAAACTTCAGATTGAACTGAAACTTTGCACACTTATCAAGGACCGATTACAATACAATAATTCCATAAGTTTGTCCCATTATCCTGACCAGGATCTCCAGGACTAAAAAGCAAAAATAAATTATAATTTAAAAAAACTAAAAAACACGCTTTAATGAACTAAAAAGTAAAAAATAATTAATTTTATTGTAAAAAAGCGTGGGGTAGTATGAAAATATGATACAAAGCACCCCACGCTTTTTTACAATAAAATTAATTATTTTTTACTTTTTAGTTCATTAAAGCGTGTTTTTTAGTTTTTTTAAATTATAATTTAATTAAGCAAAGTATTCTTTTTTTTAGTGCTTACAAGATGGGAGCTGGCTCTTGATAGATAACGTGAATCTGTGCAGCCCGGCCGTTTTGGACAGACTTAATGCCCTTTTGGAACCGAACGGAGTGCTTACAATCGGTGAAAGAGGTGTTGATCAAAATGGTGAAATGGTCACAATAAAACCCCATCCTAACTTTAGATTATTCCTTGCGATGGACCCGAAGAATGGTGAAATATCGAGGTATGAAAAATCACCATAGCATTAAAAGTGTAACGCAGAGGTTTTTTTCTCATAGACCACTTTAAAAATTTTGCTGGTTCCGGTGGACCCCCTGCAGCTACATTTTTACCATATTCCCAAAACTCGACAAAAAATGTGAAGATTAGATCGAACTATGGAAATTTGCGTTGCGGCTGAGTTCTAACCATCAATTAACAGTTTTCGAAAAAAAAAGTGAGAATTGATTGGTTAATTAATTAATTGATTGTGCTGTGAGTGGATGTCAAAAAAGTAAAGTTGGCCAATCAAAAAAATGATTCCATCCAACTTTACTTTTTTGACATCTACTCACAGCACAAGAAACCAATCAATTCTCACTTATTTTATTTAGAAAACTCCCCATTTTAGTTCTTCACTATCGAAACTAAATAAATTTTCGTGGACCCCCGCTTCCGAATTGTGAACCCCCATTTTTTTTGTTTTGCCAACGTAGACCCCCGTCGAGTCTCCCGTGGACCTCTGGGGGTCCACATGGACCACTTTGGGAATCAATGGTGTAACGGAATTCCAAATTTTTATCATTCACTTCATTTCTAGGGCGATGAGAAATCGCGGCGTGGAAATTTATATTCTCAATGAAGAAGACGGGGAAGAACAGAACGATTTCGATTTGCACTCGATTCTAAACAACATGGGATTAAAAAGCGCTTGTTTGCAATCAGCGCTTATTGAAATACATCATTTCTTACACGGTCTAGTTTTGGGTGTGTATAGTTTTTAATTTTTTTTAAATAGTACACGTTTCTTAAAATATAATAGGTTCATAAAAAATAAACTTTTCTTTAGGTGAGAAGCCAAACATTTCACATTTAGTCCATGCGGGATACGTCATAGCTCAACAAATTTTACGTGGAATTAATATTTCTGCCGCGTTTTGTACAACAATAAATGATGTTTACGTAAAAAATCACATTTTCTCCGAAACTTCTTCGATCGAAATTGACAACCTAAACGAAAAAATCGACGAAATTTTACGAAATCAAACGAACTCCGTAAAAAATCTATTAAACTACGAAACAGTGACATTGAACAGTCTGAAATTACAAACGAACTCTGATTTTGAAATCATTAAACAACAATCTGCGTATTTGGAAGTCTATTTAAAATCAACAAGTGTTGAAGAACACGAAAAACTGATTTTATATTTAATTATTAATTTCTACTACGTAGCGTCAGTTGCAAGTCTTAATATCCGCCATTCTTATTTGAACCAATTGTTGCGAAAGGTAAACGTTGAAAGGGTGTTTCAAAAGTATAAAAAAATCAACGACATGCTTAAAGAAACGATTGAAAGCTCGTTAAACAATAAATGCGCGTTGCCGTGGGACACAAGATGGCTTCCAGAAATGGACATGACCTTTGCGACCTTGAGATATGAAAGTGAATGTAATAAACTCGCGCTGTCTCTGTATTTCAACGCTGTAAATAATGCACAGTTTGAAGATTCGATGTCAACAGGCATTAAATTCAAATCAATGTCAGTTTTGGATTATTCAACAGCAATTCAACAAAACAGAATCACCAAAAAAACAACCGACAAACTGTTGATTACTGATTTTGGTTTGTTGATTGAAAAATTCGATCGATACTTGCAGTCTGTATTTACAGATTCAGAATCAACTGTGAGTTCGGATACGTATGGAGAAATGGTATCGTTATTGAACTGGAGACATCGATTGATCGAACAAGGAAAATTGAAGTTATCGAACGAAAACGCTATGTCAGTCTTGATTGTTCATTTTAGATGGCTGTTGAAATATACGATTTCAAAATTACTGAAAATTTCTACCGAATCGGATGAAAGAAAATGTTTAATGGAAATTGTCGATTTGATAAACGCGGATCTTGAAGTCATTACATCACCGTTCATTAAAATCAACAAGCGTTTCATAAAAGCTGAAGGTGAAACATTACCGTACACAAACGCTCAACAAGTTGACATCTTTAAAAAATTTTATCAGTTGGTTAACGATGCGGAAATTAGAAATGACTGTACCGACGAAGATTTCTCAAAGAAAGCGCAATTTTTGTTATCCGAAACGGGACAAAAATGGAAATTCGAAATGTTGGATATTAAAAAACAGTTAAATGGTGACGACTACGAAACAATTTATCCAAATCTGAACGCCCTTACTAAAACTTTAACCGAATTCAACAGCGCTTTTGACGAAAATAAACTTTATAAATTACAAATTATGCCTGTATTTGAATTTTTAGCGTCGTATTCCCTTCTTCCAATCAAAAACATCGTGTTTTCCAAATCGGATTTATCAGTTAACGAAAAGGAAATTCTATCTAAAAACATTGAAATTTTGAAAACGATTGAAACAGCTCCGTTAAATCTGATTTCATTGCTTGAAAATCGATCAAATAATAAAAGTTTAAGTGAAATTCGTAAGGCTTTGTTCAAGTTTTTCAAAAATAACTCTTCAGTATTTCCGAACAAATACATCAATTGCTTAAACACTCAAGAAAACAAAGAAATAGAATTAACTTTACTTGATCCAGTAATGATGCATTTGATTACGAATTTAACAGTGAATAAGAAACAGCAAGTTAATTTCTTAACTACGACTTCTTTAGGAGGTTACAAAAGTAAGACGATGCAACTTCAAGCCCTCAACGAAATACTGTGGAGAAATACTGTTTGTTTGACGTCACAAAAATACGATTTCAGGTAAAATTAAACAGCTTGCATAATAAAATAACTACAGATGATTTATAGATCCGAGAGCTAGTGACATTTTTTTGGTGTTATTTATTCAAGGCCTTATTTTTGTGAAGATGTTCAGAGAGGCATATTAAATTGCCTTGTGTAAGGGATTTTGCTAGATAACGGTATGGGAGGGATGCAGACCGCCCCCAACATGTAACAAAAAAAAATGGTCACAACTCACAATTATTATTTCTTCAAGGCTGAAATTGTTTGTATAGCTTGTCGGTGACCCAATAATGCCATTATAATATTTGTAAATCGATAGGTCAATATTAAAGGGGCGGCAGATCACCCTAAACGTGTCATGTACCTACCCGACGATATTATTATTATTAGTTCAAGGTTCAAATTTTAATATGTTGTTACGGCGACTGTTTTAAGCATATATTTCAATTTGCAGAACAAAATGTCGGTAATAACCCCCTATCTTAGAGGGAAACTTGCTCGCCTCTAGGTGTTTATATCGTTCTGCAAGGTAAATAGCGACATTTTGTTCTGCAAATTGAAATATCTGCTTAAAACAGTTACCGAAACAACATATTAAAATTTGAACCTTGAACTAATAATATAAATTTCGTCGGGTACATGACACGTTTAGGGTGATCTGCCACCCCTTTAATACTGACCAATCGATCTGCAAATATTATAATGGCATTATAGGGTCACCGACAAGCTATACAGACAATTTCAGTCTTGAAGCAATAATAATTGTGACCATTTTTTTGTTACATGTTGGGGGCGGTCTGCATCCCTCCCATACTGCTATCTAGCAAAATCCCTTGCACATGGCACATTAATATGCCACCCTCAACATCTTCACAAAGATAAGGCCTTGAATAAATAACACCAAAAAATTGTCACTAGCTCTCGGTCTATAAGTAAACTCGCGAATTACTGTACTAAATCAATCGCTATTGTTGTGCTTTGTTTCAAAACAAAATTGCAGTACTGTACGACTTCAACAGTGTATCTGATTTCATCTGTTCTTAGTCAGTTAGTATAGTTTTGTTTTGTTTCAGAACAAATGAAGTACATCGTGTCTGATTTCACCCGTTCCCAGTCAATATACAGTTGTGTTTTGTTTCAGAACAAATGAAGTGCAGTACGCCCTCAACAGTGTGTCTGATTTCATCGAAACGTTAGACGCTGCGCTGAACAACGAAAACACTTCGGTCGACACCGAAAATATAACCGAAATAGCAAACAAATGCGTATCGGCAATAGAATCTCAATACAAAACCAAAAACAGCGTGTTGAACCAACGCAAAAATACCTTCTGTTCGATCATAATGAAATGCGTCGAGAATTACAATAAGCTGACTCCTCAAGTTCAAGAATTTAATTCGAACAACGGTGTTTTGTTAATCACGGCTAACACGATCGTTCTGTTGAATTACTTGAAAACGTTCCTCAATTGTCATTTGTCCGTGATCGATCCGGTACACAAACGCAGTCTAAAATTGAAATATTGCGCCGAGGAAATAACCGATTTCGAAACTAATTTGAAATCGTACGATTTGCAAGCGAGCGTCCAGAACACAAATGACTCGACGTGGCGACATCCGTTTTATGAATCGCTCGCTTTGAAATTGAACGAATTGAAACTGAAACAAAAGAATCTTGAGACGTTTATCGCTGAAAGACCTGTTTCCGGTGTTTTTAACAATTTAGTAAAGGTACGTTTCTTTTGTTATAGCATCTCGTTTTTCTTCCAGCAGTGTTTGTGAATTTGTTGTGTTTATTTTGCAGGACATGTCGTACTTCATCAACTCTCAGCTGTCGACGGAAGTTTTTGAAAAACTTTTTGGAAACGTAAACGAAGCTGTTGAAATGTTGAACAATCGAGAACAAAACTGCAATTTAAATAAAATAAACAGCGTTTGTAAAGAACTCGAAAACTGGCTTTATTCGCAAAAAAGTTTTTCGTATACGATTTCGAAAAATTACGCAAACTGGTATCCGGATTTGGTCGAACCCATGTTGTCATCTTTGAGCGAACTAAGTTACGGATTGAGTTTACTGAATTCGCTTCTAAACAAATTGTTGATCGGATATACGTATAATATAAATGACAGCTTTGAGGATTTCGTGGTCGATACTGTGAAATTCCCAAATGTCGGACCGAAGAAATGTAACAGAGACGCGTCGATGAAAATTATTTCGAACGTTTTAAGCAACGATAGCAATAAATATGTGGTTAAACAAGAAATGTTCAGGTTTGTGGTTATTTATCGTTCTTTTGGAATTGTAATGTTCCTCTTGTACCAAAATTTAGTTAATAATTGAAGGAAGCTTTGGTTGAGGGTCAAAATAATGAAGCTTTACCAAAATATCGCTTGTGGCCAACGTTTCGAAATATTTAATTTTATCTTCGGGGCCTTAAGCCAGTCAAATAACGGTAAATTGTTCTAACTCTGAATTGCATGGTCATTTAAATTTGCAATTTAGAATTAGAACAACCTTCGATCATCAAAAATCAACCATGGTTTAAAAAATATAACAAACCGAGAAAAAACATCACCCAGATAATTCGTATGAGATTTAACCATGGTTGTTTCCAGTCCCATTTATTTAGAATAGGTGTAGTAAACTCCCCAATCTGTAGTTGCGACAAATCATCTGTTGCAGATTTAAATCATGTAATTCTATCCTGCCAAAATTATGCACCAGAACAATTATGGCAACGTCTACGAGAGAAAGAATTTTTCTTCCCTCTCAATTTAAGTCACATCCTAAGTTCGGTTAACTTCGAGGTATATGAAATTTTAAATGAATTTTGTGCCAGACATAGTATTACTATATGAGCCCTATTAACTGTGGTCATTTTGTGTGTTTTTCCAAGGTCTGAGTCCTGTGTTTGTCTTGGGTTCCTAATGCTGCGAGGGCCTGTGGCGAGAAAAGGTGTTGGTTCCTTTAATCCTTATCATTTTGTGTCTGGCACATGGGATTAAATCCTTGGTAATAAAACCCTCAACCAAAGCTTCCCTCAATTATTAACATTCATTGGGTCAACACTACTATATACTGAAGACAAAATCTAGTTGTAACTTCGACTCTTCTAGAATATGCAAAACCAAATTTTGACGATTGTTTCTGGTCCAAAATCAGTCAGTGAAACAATCCTAACAGTGATTTAATTTCAATAATTCTGATTTAATATGTTTTGTAATTTTTAGATTAATGAAATATAGTCTACAAGATCTGCAAAATACTTTCATAATCGATGGAAAAATATGTTCGAAAAAATATTGGAATGAATTTGATTCGTTAATTAAATTAATTGTTAATACGTGGAAAACACAAGAAGAAGAAAGATTGAAGAAAATCGAAGAAGAAGAAAGCCTCTATCAAACGAAGTAAGTATTTCCAGAATTTTTATCTGTCGGTTTGTACCTGCATTACTCAAGAACGAGCGAACTGCTTTGCACACTATCAATTGGTATCAAAACTTAAACTTGGGTGCTTTTTTATCTGGCTGTTCTCAGGTTAAAGTTAGCGTCAAAATTGCCATTAACGCATGTGAAGTCACGGATTAAATCATTAAATACAAGTTATGTTTTATGATAAATAATAGTTTTATACGGCTGAAATGCAATTGAAAAAATTTTTCGTGGGAGAGCAGCCAATTATATAATTGTTTCGAAACATATTGGAAAAAATCATTTTACCAACCAGTGGTCACAGTCAGGATTCTAACCTGAACCTTTCCACTTTCGCGGCGGAATGAGCTTGCAATACTCAACCGTGTTTTATTTATTTGCTTTATTTGTTGAACGTTGGTTTGTATTTTAAAGTTAGAGGTTTATGATTTTCGCTCACTCCCCTTTTTAAAGGTACCGACTGCGCCAGTTATGTTTTGCTAATTGCGTTTTAAATTTTTAAAAAATCTTTATTTTTATTATTAATTCATAAATCAATGTTTTTATTATTAAGTAATACACTTTTTATTTGAATTATTGAAATGTAGGCATTAAATTATGTAAAAAAATATGTATAATTATAATAGAATTATAAATTATTATGGCTCAAATGAAGATAGTAGCTAATCTCTGAAGGAGTGCGTGGGTTGATCTTTTTAAATTAGAGGACAAAACTATCATATAACATACACTTGTCTTACGTAATGTCAAGGGTTTTGTTATTGACAAAATTATTGGACACTTTGTAGTCTTTTGAATGAATAATTATAGAGAACTGAATATCTATGGAACTGAACTTGAAAGCTAGCTGTTTTACATAATTATAGAATGTAATGGACTGCTTTATTTTACAGATCAAAATGCGAAAATTTAAGCGAAGATGAACAAGCCGAACAAGAAATGAAGATGCTTTTCCCAACGTATCACGATGCCGACTTCAGTGATATTATTTCCGACAAAGGAGAAACACTGGAAAATTATAACAAAACGTCGTCGACTCCAACAGTTCAGATTGTCGACACGGAACTCAGTGGAATTGTAACAGAACACGATATAAAATTCGTATACAAACTTCACAGCGAAGTCGTAAAATATTTTACTAGATCTGAATGGTTACATCCGAAAAAATCGACTTTAAAAACAAATTACGTTTCGCCGTTTATTCAGAAAGTCAAAACTTTTACCGTTTTAATCGATAAGACAATCAAGGGTTTAGATTCAAATATCGAAAAACAATTGTACGGAAGTTACAATCTGCTGACATCGATGGCGAAATGCATCGGTTCCGGTGATTCGACGTACGAAGAAATTAAAAGTGCTAATTACGATTTCTATCACGACGAAAACGTAGAAAAGGTCAGAGAATGTTATCCGGTTTTAATCGGATTGAAAGAACGAATTAGAACGCTTCTCGATGAGTTTTCTACTCATCCGACATTGGTGTCAATAGAATCTATCGTAAGCAGAATTTTATGTTTTGAAGTTGTAAGTCCGGTATCGAGATTCTTAACCGGTTTGGAATTGCTATTGTCGAAATGTAATGAATGGGAACAAGTCGCTCATTCAGGAGTCAGTCTTACCGTCTATTCGCAAGAAATAACTAAACTCGTCATCTCGTGGCATAAACTGGAACTAAACGGATGGAAGGATTTATTATCCACCGTGGTGGACAAAGTTCACGATGGGGGCACCAAATGGTGGTGCCATATTTATTCGATTATGGACGAGTACATCGCAGATAACAGCGAAATGACAGGCAGCCAACTGATCGCAACTTTAAAACAATTCGTCGAAGGCTCGACTCTCGGAGAATTTTATATTCGTCTCGAAATCCTTTACGTATTTCATTGCCACGCGACCAACTTACCGCACTCCGCAAGAACAAACGAATTCAAAAACATTTTATGGAATCTTAATAAGTTTTATTCGCAGTTTTCACCAGCTGTCGATTTAAAAATCAAAGAACTACGATCGCCGATCGAGAAAGAGCTGAAAGATTACGTTAAAATCGTACGATGGAACGATATAAATTATTGGTCTACCAAAGAAACTGTCGAAAAATCGCACAGAAGATTGCATAAGAGTATGAAACAATTTGAAAGTGTTTTGAAACAACCGGCAAACGTTTGTTTCAAGAATTTAACGGACACCGATAAAGAAGAACAGGCTTCGGGCATTGGAAAAAGACCGCAAAGACATCCAGCAAGTCTGTACCATTATAAATCTGAGCCTCGCTTATACATTGCCCGTTCACCGGCCGCAAAAATTGTTAATATAAGTTCGGCAGGGAAAAGTTCAAATGTGATGAAACTCGTCGAAGGCAAGTTCGTCAAGTCGAAGGAATTATGTGAAGAAATAATCACAACAATTGCATATCCGGTTTTAATTAAGAATTTAGACTTCTACATCAGTAATGTTATAGCAACTGTGAATCATTTGAGGGATTTAGAAGTGCCGAAAGACGTTTCGAAAGCGAAACAGAAATCGGCTGCTAAAAGTATTGGATTACAAAAACGCAGAGCATTGTCCGAGTTGTTTAAAACTTTAGAAAAACTTGGATTGTCTCACAACACTGGCTTAGTCGAGAAACGAAATCGCGAGAAGGATAATTCCAACGATTTTGTTTTTAGTCCGATGGATTTCGAAGCGAGTCTTGGATATTTGAAACCGTTGAAGAGCGATGGTTTGTTACTGAAATCGTGGGACGGTTGTGAAAGTTACTATTTGAAATCGGTTTCAAGGTTAGCCGTATTGAATAACGCATTAATTAACCCGAGTTCTGAACTGGATCCGCGAAGTGTTGACAAGTTCGGCGGGTTTTCAATGCATCTGATGATTTTAGCTGACGAACAGAAAAGAGATCTCGTCGAGTCGTCGCGAAATTTGTATTATTTGCGCGGCTACATCGGATATTTAAACGATATTATTAATAGCCCTTACAGAACTTCGGAAATAATCGGCGAATATGAACAGATATCGGGAGATATTCACAATTTGTTTAACGAAATTATAAGTTTCTCTGAACAGTTTAAAGTTTTCTTAAAATCGTGTCCAGATGAAAAGTTGATTTTCGATGATGAAGATAAAAGTGTTTTCGTGATCGATCCGAGCTTAGATAAGTCTGTCGTTATGAATAAATCTGATATGAAATATACCGAAGTTGTTAACAAAATTAAAAATCTTTTGAGTATCGTAATAAAATTGAAGAATGATTTCGAGGAACAGGAGAACGTTATACCTTTGACTGAACAAAATGGTTTATCTCTAAAACATTTAATTAAATTGCAAGACTTGAAATCTCTTTGCGACAAGTTAGAAATCGTTAGCAATATTTATAACGAAATAAAGCTTTATTTTGAAAGTACGCATCCTATTTGCACTTCTTTAGAATACGTTGAGGATTTAATTAAAAAGCAATTGAAAATAGTCAGCGCGTTTATAGAAAAAATATCTTTAACTAAAAATAATAAGAATGACTCGGACAGCGCTAATACAACCAATTTTCTGAGCAAATTAAAGCCAATTATTGAAAACTCATTATTGGTCATTCAAAATATTTATAAAAAATATATAACCGAAATTCAAAAACAAAAAACAGATACCAAAACAAGAAAAGAATCGACTGATCTTAACAAAAGTTCTGACGACGCAAATAAAACATTTAACGAAGACGATGAAGAAGATATCGAAAAGCTCGAAGATGACCATTTGAAAGTAAAACTAATTGAAAACATGAATCGAGATTTGAAATTTTTCAACATGAAAGAATTGTTGAAAAAATTGAACAGCCTAATTGTCGAATTCAAAACAGTAGACAACTACAGTACCGATGATTATCGAGTATATATGAACGAATACATTCCGTTGTTAGATCAAATATCCCACCTTTATCAGTATTTTGTTACGCAACAGCTGAATGTTTATAGAATTACGTGCAAAATGGCTTCTATAATTTTCAACATATTCTTAGAACTATCATCAAAGGTATTTTTTACTTATCTAATAATTTACTAATAAACAAAGTCGTTTTAACAAGTTGACTGCCGATGATTTCGCTCGGAATCGGCGTTGATAGTAGAGCACGTAATTATTCGCGGCGTCTTTGACATGCAAACAAATCAAAAAGTATATTAGTCGGTTATGCTTATAAATTACACTTCTGCAGTCAACCTGTTTGAAACGATTCGTAAATTATATAGGTAGGTTATTAAATTCGCACTAATTTGATTTGTTGCTTTGCAGGGCTTTTGTATCCCACCTGAACTGTCAGACGAGCAGGGAGGTAAGCAAGGCAATCAGTTCGGCATGGGACTAGACGAAGGAACCGGTGAAAATGACGTCAGCGAACGTATCGAATCGGAAGATCAACTGGCCGATGCGAAGCGACCGGAAGATTACGAAAAACAAGAGAAAGAAGACTGCAAAGAGGAACAAGGTGGTATTGAAATGAGTGAAGATTTCGATGCCAATTTACAGGTTTGCAGGGTTTTGTTTTCATTCTTTCTACACCGATATATATTGAAGTGCGGCAGTGGAGGGGTTTCTCCGTAGTCAATTTTTACCTGTAAATTATTCGAGAAAAGTACACCGAAAACGTTTGGAGCGTTTATGTTCTGACTGGGGAGGTGGTAATAGTGGGCCCATATATTTGATAATTAATATTTTCAGAGTGGTTCCTCAGTCAGAGCCACGTTCCAAACATTTCGAAAAGAACAAATAAATAAAATGCATAGTAAACAATTTTATTAACTAGAAGGCTTTGGTTAAATAACAGAATATCAGATAATCCTTTCGGACTTAATATTACATAAGGTTTTTACATAATGGTTAGACAATATCGAAATAAGGACGGCGAGGTCGAAATCATTATCACATAGGAATATTTAAATTGAATAGAAAATATAACTATTTGATCACATAGGAATATTTAAATTGATTAGAAAACATAACTATTTGATATCAAATAAGAAATGAAAGTTAACACACCCCAAACGGGCGGAACATGGCTTAGACAATATATTAGAGCTAAGCTTCCAATAACTAGTGGAAGTACTTAATTAAATTATAATAAGAAAAAGAAAATGTTACGTGACGATACAGTAAGCCCATAGTGATTCCGATCTGCGGTTAATCCTTGGTGAAATAAGTAATTGGAAAATTTAATCATTTCTCTTTGAGATAAAAACAAAACGTCCGTTCTCATCCGAAGTCAAAATTTTTCTCTTCTATCAACAAGTGTTCATATTTTTTCGTTGCTAGCAAAATCTTAAATCACAATAATCCAAAAGTATTTTATTTCAGTAACTTAGAAATTAGCAAACATAGCACAAAGGCACTCGATTCTGATGTAAAGTTTTACATTTTTCAAAATAAAAAAAATAATGATACTTCGCGAAACACAAGTATAAGTCTGACCAGGAGTTGAACAGGATTATAACAAAAATAAATAATATTATTAAAAATAAGAATAATTTATATTAGAAATCGTGTCCATCGTGATTATAATAAAATTAAGCAAAATCGCAGGATAGTGGACAAAATAATTTGATTTATTAAATTAAATGTACGACGTTTCGTCTATAGATTTAATATAAAATACCTTGTGAATGTAATAAGTGTTATGTGGGACAAACAAAACAGTTATTAAAAAATAGAATTTATCAGCACAAAATGGACTGTAGAAACATAAACTTATTAAGTGATAATAAAACGGCGTTGTCATCTCATCATTTCGACACTGGGCATAAATTTCTTTTCAATGAAGTTCAAATATTAGATAAAGAGTCAAATTGGAAGAAACGCAATATCAGTGAAATGTGTTTTATTAGAAAAAACAATTCAATCAATTATAGAACAGACACTCAAAATTTAAGTAGTCAGTACAATTATATTATGAAATTATACTAATTTTTGTATTATTATTATTATTGATTGTTAAAATTTATAGTCAACATAATTTGTTACCATGTTACCATGTTTTTGTCTTATGTACCCTATCTTATGTTAATTGCTATGGTTAGTAATTAATATTAATTTTCATAAATATTGTTATTTTTATGATTGTACTTGAAAAAGTCTAAATCTATAGACGAAACGTCGTACATTTAATTTAATAAATCAAATTATTTTGTCCACTATCCTGCGATTTTGCTTAATTTTATAATAAGAATAATTCTATAAACAAATATGTCATTAGTGATTAACGACATGACAATATAACATTTAATAATAATACTATTACTGTTTCGTAGGATGTTGAAAAGAATGCAGACGATGAATCAGAAAACGACGACGACGGTAACTCGGACGCGGATGAGCAAATGGGCGAAACCGATCCAAACTCAGACAAACTTGACGAACGAATCTGGGGCGACGATAAGGACGATGGGTCTGAAGACGAAGGGGAATCGAATGAAGCAGACGGGAACAAAGGTGAAGATGAAACCGGAGGGAATAACGATGGAGGTGAAGATACAAATAAAGGCAAAAAGGACGGCGAATTAGGAGCTAAAGAGGAAGAAAGTGAACAACAATCGAACGAACAGGATGAAACTGATGAAAATACAGCAGGTTTGTTTTTAATTTTCGATTTCTATTTGACACGTAGTGATGTAATTAACGAAGTTACTTCTAAAGGCCCGTATAGCCCGAAGATACAACGCAACCGAATGCACATTTGCTCAGATATTAAGAACCGTAACTGAACTGATTCCAATTTTATCAAACTTGAATGTGAAACTTTGCCTGTTTCAAAAGAAAAGTATAATTTTTTTTGTAACCAAGCTTATCGTTACAGATAATCGTGATCGTGAAATAGAAAAAGAAATAAATGAAATGGAAGAACCGGAATACGATGACGATCATGTCGATCCGTATCATGGTAAGCAGCCTCCATTGCCAGAACCGGAAGCTTTTGATTTACCGGATGATATGCAAATCGATGATGACGTCGAAAAGCATGATGATACTGAAGAAAATCCGTTCGATATTGACAATATGAAAGGTACTTTATTGTTGTTTTTATTGTGAACTTTAAGTTTGTTGGAATAGAAAAGAGATTTAATTCCATTTCATTTGTAGACAAAATGCCGCCTAAAGAGAACGAAACACCAACTGAAGATGATAAAAGTAAAGAAGACAAACCAAACGATGAGACACAATCTGATAGTAGTGATACAGAGGACTTTAATCTACGTCTCGAAGAAGAATCACCAGAAGAAAATAATGAGGAGAACGACGATCATGCGGATAACAAGGAACAGAGTGGAGGTTTGGATGAGGAAATTGAAGATAAGAAGCCTATGAACGAAGGGGATGAGGCTGTGCCTTCTAAGGATAAACCGACAAAAGAAGATAAAGCGGAAGCTATGGATGTAGAAACGCCAAGTGCGTCGTCGGATAATGTAAGTGATTTTTTTTGTTTTTTATTAGTTGTTTTGTGAAATCTGCATTATTTATTTATTTAACAGGTACAAAATGCGCAAGAACTTCAAAAGAATGCCAAACCAAACGACGAGGCTACTCAAGACAATGCGGATGAAAGTGAAGGAGTGGGTCAAGCGCAAATGGAACAGTCCGATGAGGGTCACCGAGGCGAAACGCAGGCAATGAAAGACGTGTTGAACTCAAAACGCGACAGGCCCGAAGAAGGATTAAAAGAAAAACAACAGAAACTTGGACAGTCCGATTCGAAACGAAGTCTTGGTCAAAGTATTGAGTCGGTGAAGAAGAAATTGAAAACTATGGATATAAAGGAAGATGAAACGGAGCAGGAAGAAGATGAAGGTGCTAAACAGGGAGAGAGCAGCGATACATATCAACATATCGAAAACGCTACTGAAAGTGACACACAGGTAATCATTTGTTTCAGACTAGATATATGAACGTTCTGTTGTTCTAGTAAAACAAAAGTAGTTTATTATTTTTGTTTTGACAAACTGAATACGTTCTGAAGTTTACTTTGTTTACCTTAGGTTTTGGACGCAGCGACAAAAGAACAAGCTGAAACACAACAGATATCGAATTTAGAGAAAGATACCAATGAAGAGAAGGAACCAGAAGAAGATTTAGACGTAGAAATGTTAGAAGACGATTCAGAACCGACGGATGCAAACAAAACAGAAACATTGACGTCGGAAAAAACGGAATCGAAAAAAGATAAGAACGGAAAAACTGATCCTAAAGGTGACATCGTGGACGAATTGCTAGAAAACAAAATGGACGTCGAAGGAGACACTGTAGATACTTCGACAGTTCAACGAAAAATCGAAACTACTTACCATACACAATTCAAGAACGTTCATAATGAAACTCCAAATGTTGAATTAAAGTTTGAAGAAGTGTGGGAAATTCGAAGTACTTTGAATGCTCAGTTCCAGGCGCGACACGAGGTAACTAAAATATTACTATAAAAATTCACAGATTTCGCAATCCTTGCAACCATCGAGGACATTGGAAATGATAACAGCATATATGAAACATAATTAACTGTTTATTATACACACAATATTTATCAATGCACTGTTTAGTTTTGTCAGGAATAACCCTATTATTCTTCTGTTATATACGCGTTCACTTTTGCTTGATTACTTAAGTTTTAAATGGATTTTTCTACAGTATTTATTAACATTTGCTCAAAAATAACACCGCAGATCGTCGCAAATACCTCTCAATTAACTAGACATGATATAAAACACATTTCGAAAAAATTGCACTTGTTCAATTTTGCATGATTGCTCCTCACTTGATCGCGACACCGTTGTCTTTTGGCCTTGAACGAAAACTCGTAACTCTGCCCCCATATACGAACATAAACATTTCCAATGTTAAAACTTTTTAAAAAGATTTTATTCATAAAAAATGTTAACTTCAGTGCTCTTGAGGCAAAGAAATTAATTTACTATTACCTACTTCTATTAATAATACGGTTTTTTGAAATGATTCTATCTCGTTGTAATATTAAAACTCGAAATATTTTTTCAGAAACTAACCAACGCTGAAGCGGAACAAGCATGGCAAGGGCTGTATTCTTTAGTTGCCGGTTTGGCTCGTGACCTTTGTGAACAGCTACGACTAGTATTGGAACCGACACAAACCTCGCGTTTAAAAGGCGATTATCGTACAGGTCGAAGAATCAACATGCGTAAAGTCATACCGTATATCGCTTCAGAATTCCGTAAGGACAAAATATGGATGCGCAGAACGAAACCGTCAAAGCGAGAATATCAGATCATCATAGCTATAGACGATTCTCTCAGCATGGATGACAGTCATTCGAAAGAACTAGCTTTCGAAAGTGTCGCTCTGGTATCGACCGCACTTACCTTACTTGAAAGCGGACAACTCGGCGTTCTGAAGTTCGGCGAAAGTTCAGAAGTAGTGCACGCGCTCGAAAATCAGTTTACGGAAAAATCGGGCATGAAAATTTTACAGGATTTTACATTTAAACAAAAAGAGACGCGTATAGCCCAGATGATCGACTATACTTGTCAGATGTTTGAAATTAATCCGAAAAATACACCGAATGTCGATAATGCTCGATTGTTGTTTATATTTTCCGACGGCAGAATTTCGACGGAAGGCGCTTCACTTATTCACCAAGCCATACGACGCGCGAAATCGCAAAATATATTCATCGTGTTTCTAATTATAGATAATCCACTAAATAAGGTACGTAATTTTTCCAAATTAGACCAAATGAAACCTAATGTTGATGATCGTTTTCTCGTAACATAGGTACCTATATTTGTTACGAAACTTACGCTTTTATAATTAAAAAAAAAAAAGGTCACATACCGAATATTCGGCGAAGTATTTTACAGTATTATTATAATACTATATAACAGTACTGTAAAATACTTCGCCAAATATTCAGTATGTGACCTTGCTGAATATTCGATTTGATGTTAGGTATCAGGGAGACGCCCACTCTGTACCAGAAAACGATCATATAATATAACAATAATTTTCTTGACGTGTTTTTCTTTTTTAGAATTCAATTTTGGATACCAAAAAAGTTGAGTTCAAGGAGGACGGAAAACCAATAATAAGTTCATATTTAAGTACATTCCCATTTGAGTATTTCTTAATTCTTCAAGATATCAAACAACTGTCAACTGTTCTAAGCGATGCGCTTCGACAGTGGTTTGAATTCGTAACACGTAACGATTTCTAGATTTTGTTTTTAGTAAAACATTATCAGTTTTACTTTTAGAGAGATTATAAATTGCAAAATTTATTATTGACTGTTTTTATTTGAATAAAGAAGACAAACATATATTTTCAGTTTATTTTTTATTTTTTTTTTAGCAGAACTTTGAATGCGTAGGGTTCTTTTGTTTATTTTTTATTTAAAATTATTTAAAACCATACTTATTACATTCATGCTTAGTAAAATACATTTTCAAAAAATTTTAATACATAAAAAGCAAATGTAAAGAAATACAAAAAAACATTAGAAATCAATATGTTGTATAAGAAATGAGAATATTAGCTTCACCTGTTTTCACCGATTACATAGAACACAATCAATCATCAAGTTTATAAGTAACGTAAGTCTGCATTTGGTGAATTCCCGTGCTGAACGATCTCAACTGAACAGTCTGCGGTTTATTTATAACGGCCGGAGCAGTCTCATCCCACATCTTGGGTACTTCGCAGTCTTCCGGAGTATATATGAGCAGATCGAAACTACACAAGCAATCTAACAACGGTAAAATCGATATGGTAGATATTATTTGTTTTAATACATCTCGAATCTCTTTTTGAATAATTTTTAACGGTTTATCCGAGACAACACCATCCCCTTTACCGGTTTCAGTCGCTGCCACATCAGATTCCAAATTGAAATCCCAACGTTCCATTACTTCTTTTGTTTTAACATTGGTAATCACTAATGATACTTTTTTTACTTCTTTGGTAGTTATCCATTCTAAAATAATTCAGATTAAGGATTATTATTTATAAATTAATCACTTAAAATTGAATCATTTAAGAAATGCTTGTACGTACCGTGTACTTGTCCTAGAACTGTGTTTAGGAAACTTTGTATTTTATCCTCTTGAGACATCAATATCGACATGCCAAATTTCTCATCAGTCTTAAACGTTTCCGGAGGATAAACGCCGCGCTGGTACAGTATAGAGTTAATACCATAGTCTAAAATTTAAACAGGCAAAAAAAGCATTACAAATACACTGGACTGTCAAGTTGCATTACTGAGTTCATGCGATTAATTTGTTTAAAAAAGTTAAAGAAATTTGTTACAAATTTATAACCTCAATAATTTTTGTACGACAAATTAATTGTGGATACGTACTTAAATATTCACAGACCATTTTTGCAGATCCTTTCAGAGTAATTGCGCTTTTTACTTCTGCTGCAGACATAATTAAACTATTTTAGTTAGTTAAATAAACAATAATTACTACAAACTATTAAAAATTCGTTACAAAAGCTAATTTTAACTAAGAATTAAGATGTGTATTAAGTAGCATCTGCCATCTACCGGCAACGATTCATGTATAACTTAAGGCACAGATTATAGAACTTCAAAAGATTTTGTAATTAATAAGTTTGACACAATTACGTGTGATGACACCACAGCGTAAATTACAGATTCGAACCATTTGAATTCTGGGAGAAGGAATTTTGATTTCCGAATTCAATATTCATCATTCATTCATACTTCACACTAGAGAATCTAAACATTTGTTATTTTCATGAATCTATTTTTTGTAAAATGGATAAACAAAAAATATTAATGATACGGGGCGGAGGCTTATGCAGAATGTGCAGAATTTGTTTAACAACAGATGTGACATTAGCAAATTTAAAATCTTATTCAGCCCAGTTAAAAGGGCCAATAATTGAATCATTGGCGTCGTGTGCTTCTATACGTGTAAGTAGAATTTTTTTTAAAAATCACTGATTTCTGCAGTGTAATACATATAATATGTTATTTAGAATATCAGATGCTAATTTTTGCAAATTTTTATTAAACAGGTAAAAAAACATGATGGAATGCCATTATTTATATGTAAACTATGTTACGTACAGATGCTTCAAGTCAATAAATTTCAAAAATTAGCAAAGACCTCGGAACAAAGATTAAAGTGGTATTTGAAAAAACTAGATAGACCGGAACGCAGTTCCAGTGGCAAATTATCTAGCAAAAGTATTTCAAAGGATCGTTTTGACAGTGGTTCTCAATCATATTCAAAAGAAAAAGTAACCGATAGCTGTACACTAAAGAAAAGTAATGTGCCGACAAAGCTTAACTCGAGTAATAAATTGGAAAAATCGTGTCACGTATCGCAGCAAAATTTAAACACTTCGTTATTACCGACAAAAGTATCACCAGTGAATACTACAGCAGTAAATTGTTCAGTCTCATCAACGAAACCTGTAGCACTTTCAGCAACAACAAAATCATATACAAATAGCTTACTATTATCAATAAACACCACACAAACACCTTTAAATACTATAGTAGCACCGATAAATACTTCAACTACACCAATAAATACAGTATCTCCAGTATGTACTGCAGTAACTGCGCAGAAAACTTCAGTATCATCAGTAAATACTCCAGTGCCGCCAATAATTGAAATCAATATAGAAGATGACGTAATTGTAATAAACGATGACGACGAAGTGGAGATCAGTACATTGGAAAATGAACAGAACACTCATCGTCAGATGAATGATAGATATCCGCTATCGAATAAAAATAACACGGTTTTAGATCTACAAACTACTAGAAATTCTGAAAATGGAAGCGTATCGAATAATGGATCTGAAAATTTACAAAATAGAAATGAAGAGACTGCCACGTATACAGTAAATACTCAAAATTACACATTGCCATCGAATATCAATTCACCGATCTGTGACGACGACGACGATATGGCTTTAGTTATAGATGAGTCTGCATCAGAACCTGACCAGTCTAGAAGTGACACCGAAAATATTCCTAAAAATGATAACCAAAATATAAAAAAACAAATTACATTGACAAAATTTGCAAGGTCAATAAGTAAATCCCGACAGGATCAAATTGATTTTTTTGAACAAAGGCAGTTAAATTTAAAATTTCAAGCAGTTTCTTTTGAGTGCGGTATTTGTAACACTCAATTTAGTAGTAGGAATGAAATCATTCAACACAAGAAGAAACATCCGAACATGAAAGTGTTCAAGTGCGACTTATGTGGTTACCGTTCTGCAAGATGGAGTTTATTAAACAAACATAAACGAGTAACTGAAGGTAAATGCAATAATAAACAACCGTCAAAGTCATCCAAACGTACATGCGGTCTGTGTAAAAAGACTTTTGATACAGTATTAAAATTTTTTAATCATAGACGAGATCATCATTCTACAGACAAACCTTTACCTACGTGCACTGTTTGCAGTATTGAATTTAAACAATTAAAAGAATTGAAACAACACAGTATTGTGCATCCTGCGTGTACAGTTTGCGAGAAAGTATTCATCGATTCGTTCAGTTTAATCAGTCATGAATGTGAACCTCAGTTAATTCATGAGTGCGATATTTGTAATAAACGATTCAAAAAATTGACCGCTTTAAATAATCATAGGAAGACGCACGGTATAAAGGAAGGAGAAAAAATTTATTTGTGTGATATCTGCCGGGAACGCTTTGACACTTTGAATTCTTTAGTAGAACACAAGCGCACACATAAGTAAATTAATTTCGATCGACTTAATTAGACGTACCAAAAATGTATGGCCAGCAATACTCTCTTTTTTATTTATTTTGCTCTTTTTTCATAATAATCTTAGTGTAATTTTATAATACCGTAAGAATTTGTAAATTTGTATTTTATAAGTAATTTATGTATAATTTATGTCTATTATATAATATAGTAACTTAGATAATTCAAAGTTTTATCTGAAAATTGTCTGTTTTTATAAAAATTTTAACATTTCAGCGCTATTCCACTCTACAATCGGAGTATCAGAGAAATCTTACGGCGCTTTCGTAAACACTAAACATACAGTTGTCAAAAAAATTTGAACAAGTTATTAATTAGTTATTATTAGCGATTCCATGAACTAAAACTAAGTTTTATCAACTATGTTTTTGTTGTTGTCTTTACTTATGAGTTACAAATTAATTATTACAAGAATACTAAAAATACCTTTTTGTCTTTCTGGTGGCCTACTCCTAAAATTTGAAAGTTATTGTCGAAAATGGACAAAATATTTTTTGTATTCAACTGTGTAAGTAAGAGATTCTTTTGAAGTAGATATTTTCTTTAGAGTATCTGTCGGTAGAAAAAGTATTTTAGATAATAATAAATTTGTTGTTGTTCATATGAACAACAACAAAACAATTAAACTATTGTTGATAATACGACGTTTCGTCTTTTATTTCGCATTTTCAACAATAGTTTAATTGTTGTCCACATACCCGTTAACCTCTATTTTGATTTATATTTACTAGACGTGAACATTATGCCTAGTTTCTTTTAAGTTTTTCACTTATAAAAAATAATGAAGTTATAAGCTTACCCGTTTCTTCTACCGTTTTTCAAATGTACTGATATTTAATAGTTTCAAATTAAAAATATATCTGAAAAGCATTTCTGATTTTTTATTAAAATTAAATCATTTTCTCTAAGATCAGCGATACCTTGCGACGCTTCCGTAGAACATAGTTGTCAAATATAAACAAGCTATTAGTGCCCACTATTAGCGAGCCCATAAACTGCAAGTGTTTATTAAGTTTTAGTGTCATCTATTAGCTCACTAATGAACGACATAATATAGCTTATTATCAAAATTCTAAAAATACCTTTCCGTGTTTCTGATGGCCTACTCCTAAAATTTGAAATTTTAAGTTTTACTGTCGTAAATGGACAAAATTTTTGTCATTTAAACAAATTATTTAGTGTGAGCTATTAGCGAATCCATAAACTACAAGTAAAGTGTTTATCTATTAAGTTTTTAGTGTCATCTATTAGATCACTAATGAATTACATATAGCTTACTACCAAAATTCTAAAAATACCTTTTCGTGTTTCTGATAGCCTACTTCTAAAATTTGAAATTTTATAAGTTTTACAGTCGTAAATGGACAAAATTTTTGTCGCGAATCCATAAACTACAAGCATAGATCAAGTAATCATTGAGGAAGATACCTTTCCTTATGACGTAATACGTGAGCAGTTTTTGGAGAGACTATTAGGATCGCATGATCGCTCTACACTAGCGACACCCCTATTTCTCTCCATGAACTAAACTGCCAAACCATAGGTTAAGAAAAATATTAAAGCTACCATACTTCTCTGTTTCTAGGGGTTTGGCAGTTTAGTTTATGGACAGAAATAAGGGTGTCGCTAGTGTAGAGCGCAACGATCATGCGATTCCAGCGGTCAATCCATAAACTGTTTATTTAAATTTATTTAATAAATGACTGTCAATTAATATTTAAAATGTCAAAAATCTGAAAAAAGCTAAATTGTTTAAAAATTTCCAGAATTGTGTTTTTCATTATATTTTTTTGACTAAATTTTAGAAATTTCTGGTACCTATAATAATTTAAATGTTTTATAGCTGTTTTATAATATGTTGTATATTATGAAGTTTGAAGAATTAATATAATTGACATTATGTGCATTTTTTTATAAGTAAATCTTTTTGTGCGTGTGTATTATATTCGTTTCATTGTAGATACCTATTTTTATTATTAAATATAGAGTTTTATTTCAACATATTGAATAAATGATTTGTGAAACTACACAATAAAAAGAATTTATAGCTTATAAAAAAAATTACAGCAAGTCATTGTCATAAATCTTTTTTGTATGTCCATTTTTGAGCGAACCATAAGCGAACAATTCATATTAGATAATAAATAACCGCAAGAATTAATTTATTTAAAATAATGAACAGCTACGAAAGTTTAATATTGTGATAATAATTCTTAATATTGTATATTGACATTTGTCACGTTTAGATACGATTTTGAAAACTTGTAGGTATAAAAATGGTTTCTGTTACAATTATTTTCATAGTTCTTTATAACTGTTTTCTAAAGCAAATTTGTCGTCAAAAAATTAGCACGGTTTCTTTATTATATTATTTAATTTTTGAACACTCAAATTAAGAATTGGTTATAAAAAAAATTATATTAGTTTTCTATTACCATGGTTAGTTTCCAATTTTTATTTTGTAAAATTTTAAACCTTAAAATATAACTAAATGTTTGTGGTACCAACTTGAGTCAAACAAATACATTTCTACGGTAAAAAAATAGACTTTATAACACCTCCTTGGACTTTATTTAATTTCTCGTTTACCATGGTTACACAACAATTAATTACGAAATAAATACAAGACCTTGAAAAAATTAAAATATATAAAAAAGCTATTTTTTTCGGCGTCCTGCATTTCAAGATCTTGGCTGTAGTGTCTATGATCTTTGCTCTGAAATTTTTAACATAATTTTGAATAACCGTGGTAACGTTTTCTTTGTTAAATCATGTTATTGAGTTGATACTGTTTTTTCTCAATTTGTGTAATATTTTGCATTTTAAAATTTCTGACAAATTACTTTCTATTAATATTTCAAACACGTCCAAATTACCTCGCAATTTTCGCATTCGGAGTAAGGAGGTTGCAGTTGCACTATATATTATATTATATTAAATGCTGAAATACTTTTTCGAATTTATTTTGAATTTCAAGAACAGTTATTATTTTTGGGGTATTTTGTCCACTTTTATATATTCTTACCTGCATAGTCTCAAATTAAGATTCTGAATGATTGTGATAAAACTCGTGAAATTTTGAAACAAGCAATATAATATTTTTTTAGAACAAATAGAAATGTTCAGTTTCAGTTTTTACTTCCCACCTCTACTATGGTAGGGAAGTAATGGATTCAGTCCGAAAACAATATTTCGAGATTTTAACAGATTTTCACGTTTTGAGACCCTAGCAATCGTTTAAGATCATTTTCTGACTGATGTCTGTATGTGTGTGTGTATGTGTGTATGTGTGTGTGTGTGTATGTGGTCAATTTTTCGCCTTCGATATCTTAAGAACGGAACAACATACGGGCATGCCGATTGTTCTATTGTGTTTATCAGCCTTTAACTTAGATCTGATTAGATTTTGAGTCAAATCGGTTCAGTGGATCCTGAGATATTCAAAAAAACGTCCTCAATGTCACGTATTAACATAGGTAAAAAAAAATATAAATGAATTCTAGATGTTATAATATGAAAAAAATGTAAATATTTTTTTTCTCTAAAATGTATAGTTTTCGAGAAAAAAAATATTTTACTAAAAAAAATAAAAATTGTACGTAAATCAAGGTAACCATGATTTTTGCTATATTAAGCTAGCCATCAATAGATCACCAAACAAAAAAGAGGGCCATGCTTTTTTCAAAGAATAAAAATTAAATTGTGTTTTAAAGACCACCAACAGCTAAGGTTATTTGGGCCTAGTCAAAGAATAAAAAAAAGAGTGTTTATTTTTTGCAAATATTTACTAGGTGGGAAGTATAGGACTGGTCATCAGTCGAATTTTTTTTATAAAAAACAGCATATTTTGATAATTTTTTATTTTACTGAAAATAATTCCGTACTAAAATGGTAAAAAACGGAGCCCACAAATGGTGACAAAATTCTTTTGTGCCCAATACGCGATGTCTTTTTTTTGAAAAATATTTAATTAATCTAGTCCCCTATGAATATCAAAAAATAATGTCATAAATTCAAATATAATTTCAAAGCTACTGCACATTCGCCAAGGTTAGCACCATGGAGGTTAGCACATTCGCGATTTGCACGAAAGTCACCATTGCAACAAGGAGGTTTGAAAATATTTTTAATCGGAATGAGTCATTTTTTTACCGCTGATTTTTGTGGCAGCACCGGTCGAGCCTCAACTCAAATAGAGATGCATGATTAGTAAATAAAGCTCTTGAGAGAGATGCACATAGTTAGGCTGTCGGTTCTTTATGAATTGGAGGCTCCACGTTTCAAACAACAGACATTAGATGTCTTACCCATATTACTTAGTCAATGCTACAAGTAAAGTGTTTATCTATTAAGTTTTTAGTGTCATCTATTAGATCACTAATGAACTACATATTGCTTACTACCAAAATTCTAAAAATGCCTTTTCGTGTTTCTGACAGCCTACTCCTAAAATTTGAAATTTTATAAATTTTACTGTCGTAAATGGACAAAATTTTTGTCATTTAAATTATGTTTTAAAGACCACCAACAGCTAAGGTTATTTGGGCCTAGCACCAATTCATATTTTCAATTCATTAATTTTGTCATTTAAACAAATTATTTAGTGTAAGCTATTAGCGAATCCATAAACTACAAGTAAGTGTTTATCAATTAAGTTTTCAGTGTCAGCTATTATGAACTACATATAGCTTATTACCAAAATTCTAAAAATACCTTTTCGTGTTTCTGATGGCCTACTCCTAAAACTTGAAATTTTAGAAGTGTCGTAAATGAATAAAAATATTTTCGCTAATCTTACAAACTTATTTGAATGGCCTTCGACTTCTTCTCGTTATTGACCTAAGTCTTAAGCTGTTGAGCGTCTACAACTTTCTTAAATGAACTGTTTTGTATAAATAAAAATGCAAATAATTTCAATTAGTTGTTTATTTATCTCAGAATAAAAATTTAGTAATACAATATAATTTAATATAAATAACATAGGTAATTAATAATAGACGCCTATGATCTTAGTTGTCGAGCGTCTATAATATACAAGCATTCAATCAAATAACATAATATGCCAATATAGTAATGTCATTCTAATACATTTTAGATATTTTCATATTTAACAATAAATAAAATAATAATTTCTTGAAATGCAGCCGGTATCCACTTGACGCGTGGAAGTTGCAGCGATGGGTCGCAGCTACTTGATGTCGATTCCATAAGGTCGAAGAAGGTTTCTATATTCTGTAATAAAAAGAAAAAGAGTTATTTTTATTTTTTATGCTGTTTCTCAAAACTGTACGAATTTTACAAAAATGCAGGCTGTTACTTGTCAGTATATATTTAGGTACAAAATTTTGTGTGTCCATTTATTTTCCCACGTGACCGCGTTTGACGCTAGAAGCCAGCGTCAAGCGTCACATGAAAATGCACCTTAGAGGGCAAGAGATACAACGTGACGGAGCCGGATTTTCGATTTACTCCCCAGGAGAAAAAACATGGGGGGTTTTCCATGAACATAATATGTAAAATTCCTTTAAGATAATAATTTTGCACACTTTCTTTGTGATCTAGGTCGATTCTTAGTGATCTGGTCGATTCTTTGTGATCTAGGTCAATTTCTGCACGCGTAGTTTCTAAACCAAAAACATTAGACAAGTATTCTTTGAATTTTTAAGTCCAGCGTGTCTTTTTCTAAGAGCCTACCAATTTTCAAAAAAATCTGACTTGACATAAATGTTCACAAGTGCTTTGAAATAGTTTCACATCTAATACCTGCAATTAGGCAAGCCATATGCACAGCTGCGAATGGCTAGTTGCCTGCATCACAGGCGATTAAATTTCAAAGTGTTTTAGGATAAATTTCGACTTTACGGGCCATTATAACGATGTGAACACGCTATTTAAATTATTTTTTTACAAAAATTGATTAGCCAGAATATCTGTAGATGTAGACGAATATGAATTTTGTAACAATTAGCCGTTATAATAATCAAATTTTGCATTTTTGTGATTTCTGTATTTCCGATATAGTGAAAATATATACTGGCCACATTGTGCGCCTAATATTGGAAAATTGCACCGATCGTTATATTTCAAATTAAATACACTTATAGAAAACGATTCGCTGAATTCAAAAATTCAACGAAAACATTTGTGCCGTTTTTCGTTTTGGAGTTACGAGCGTTTATCTCCAAAATGTTTAAACGTGCGTAGTTTCTAAACTAAACAAGCTAGATGATTTTTGTTAGATTTTTTGAATTCAGCAGGTCTTTTTCTATTGCCATACTTAATTTGAAAAATATCGGAGAAATTTCCAAAATAGTCGAAAAAAGAACTAAGAATCGACTAGATCATGAAGAATCCGACTTTACTCACTAAGAATCGATTTTGCTCACAAATAATCGACTAGCTCACACAATATAAAGGATCATAAAGAAAATTGTCCAAAAACTCACTTGTGTCCACACTGCTTATACTGACAGGTATGAAAAAAAAGACGAGGATGGCGGCAACATATCGATTATAGAAGTGGACGAGAACGATGACGGCGGTAACAACAACTTAAACGAGGACGAGACATGTAGTACGTCTTCATCTTCACCGTCCGGCAAGCGCGGATCCACCGTTGTGGGCACGGTGAGCATGCCCACAACCCTAATTGAGGTCGATAGGCTGATGTTATATCTGCAATGCCTTAATAAAATAAAAAAAAACGAACCGTGCGGGTAAGAACGCGAGTGACTTTTTTATTTTGGCTACTAGTCTAGTAGTTTGTACTGTTTGACGTTTCGTGAGCGAGTCCGTAGGCCCACTCGCACTTGGCCGATTTTCGGGTGGCCGTGGCCCGTGACCATAACCTTTTTTGAGGATTGGATCCGCGCCTGCCGTCCGGCTGTTGAAAGTGCATTCCCATGATTTGGATCCACAATCTTGCTCAAAATCGACAGGAGTGCGTATTCGTCGATGGAGACAAAAATGGTAGAAGGCAATTTATTGTCGAGACGAAAATTCGCAAAGAATGCGCTCCCAAAATATTGTAGACGTCTCTTTTGGAACATCTTGTATTGGCAAATATAGTCTGAAAAAGAAGAAGACGCAGTTTATGTATTGTTGTATATTATGCGACATCGGTGGTCTCATCTTCTATTGGCTGAAGGTTACCACATTATTATGTATACGTTATTCATTTGTTGACTTCACTTGTTTTTTATAAATTCCTATCTAGCTTATTGGTACATAAATAGATAAAATAAACGATGATTCGTTAATCTCTGTCTATCATCGATAACTATCAATACGTTAACTGAGATATTATTTATTAAATATTTTCGTTTTTGGTATTAAAAAAAAACTGTGAACATCTTAAAAATGGATATACGTATCATTTTTCAAGTAAGTTTGATTTTTTTTCTGTTACTGTACGGGAATTTAATCTATACTAATATTATAAAGCTGAAGAGTTTGTTTGTTTGTTTGGTTGAACGCGCTAATCTCAGGAACTACCAGTCCGATTTGAAAAAAAAATTTTGTTAGATATCCCATTTATTGAGGAAGGCTGTAGGCTATATAATATCACGCTACGACCAAAAGGAGCGGAGCATCAATGAAAAATGTTGCAAAAACGGAAAAAATTATTCCTTTTGAAAGCTTCCGCTGCGTAAACGGTTAAAGTTACGCAAAAATCATGTATGATGGAATTGTTCCCCTTTAAAAGTTCTAAAAAAAGTCCGCGACAGCATACGTCTATCTTTTAAAGTTGACTCACTATAACTTTTTTATGGTAATCAAATTTGTTCGTAATTATAATTATTCAAGCGAACGAGCAAAGCGAGTGAGTAGTGTATTTATAATATTCAAGCGTACGAGCAAAGCGAGTGAGTAATGTAATTATAATATTCAAGCGAACGAGCGAAGCAAGTGAGTAGTGTATTGCACCCGCGCTTTCTTAGCACCCGGGCGAAGCCGGACGGGGCCGCTATTTTTTATAATTACATGAAAATGAATGATGTTCTTATTCGGAAGGTATTGGGTTCGAATTCCGACAGGATGTGAGTTTTCGAGAGAAATATCGATTCTTCAACAATCGATCTTTATCTCAAATTTATTCCCATTTTTTCTGGAACGAATTTTGTTGAATAGAAAATTCAAAAAGACAGAAAATGCTCAGACAGAAAATATTACTTCTATAGACATTTGCACTTTCAATGTTATCTGTTTTATTATAAAAGCTAAAGTTTCCCAAATGTAATCTTCTAAGGGGTGATATGATTACAGGCAGCTTTACGAATTTTCATTTCATAAGTTAACGGATTTACGAATTATTTTTTTAAGTATCAGGTATCAACAAAATCTAAGATATGGATATTAACATTACAATAAATAAAATAAAAAACCGGACAAGTGTGTGTTAGACTCGTATACGCCGAGGGTTCCGTTTCATCAACCATATAATTTGTTCACCGTATAGGTAGTAGTTTTCTTGTAACGTATCAGTTTTCGAGATACTTTTTCAGAAAAACCTCGAAAACTATACGTAACATAAAAATTCGAAAAAATAGTCTTGAGATCCTTAAGAAAACCCCTTTTAAACGATACCCCACATGACCCAATACAAAGATTTTTCTTTGTTTCAAACTTTGCTCCCCTCCAATTTACGGGAAAATATTTTTTTTAGGCTTTGACTATTAATATATGCGGGTTAGTAAGCTTTATAAATTATAACTGGCTCAAATTTTAGCTTGATACCTTTAAATGTGACAGACATATGAACAAACGAGTAACCTTGCATAAGGGTTCCGTTTTTTTTTTTCTTCTGAGGTGCGGAACCCTAAAAATTAACGTAGTGCAGATCATGTAGAAGGAATTTTGTGGTAAGACTGTAAGAGAATAAAAGCTCTTAAGCCTATTTTTTTTTTGATAACCAATTAGACTAAAAAATTATAATTAAAATAAGTCGACAGAATTATCGAAGTATTTTTTTCCTCTAAGGAAATGAGATGTAATTGATAACTAAATTAACAAATTACATTTACAAAAAAAATCATAGCACGTGCGTTAATAATTTATAAAAACACAATGTTTTAAAATTTTCCAATTAAATTGTTTACAAACTGTGAAATAAACAAGTGCAAGTTAACAAATGAAGATTAATGTTATTTGCGCTGTAAAACAGGATATTGTATGAAATAATTATGACTCATGTGAAAATTATCGAATTATCTAATAGGTATTTAATGTGTAGAAATGAAACACTGGGTCATCTTTTTTTGGAGATGCTTGTTGTCGTATCCAGTGGCGTAACTTCAAACTTTCGGCCCCTCATCTATAATACTCTATACTTAATATTAAAAAGCTGAAGAGTTTGTTTGGTTGAACGCGCTAATCTCAGGAACTACCCGTCCGATTTGACTTTTTTTTGTTAGATAGCCCATTTATTGAGGAAGGCTATAGGCTATATAATATCACGCTACGACCAATAGGAGCGGAGCATCAATGAAAAATGTTGCAAAAACGGGAAAAATTATTCCTTTTGAGAGCTTCCGCTGCGTAAACGGTTAAAGTTACGCAAAAATTATGTATGACGGAATTGTTCCTCTTTAAAAGTCTTAAAAAAAAATTCCGCGACAGCATATGTCTATCTTTTAAGGTTGACTCAATATAACTTTTTTATGGTAACCAAATTTGTTCGTAATTATAATATTCAAGCGAACGAGCGAGACGAGTGAGTAATGTAATTATAATATTCAAGCGAACGAGCGAAGCGAGTGAGTAGTGTATTTATAATATTCAAGCGGACGAGCCGGACGGGGCCGCTAGTAAAATATAATTCGGGCTCCCGGCCATACAAAATAGATTTTATTCACATAGGCGAGACATCTAAAGTTTAGCTTTAAAAGTAGCATTTCTGAAAGTACAGAATCACAATTTTTCTAGTTTGATTACTTCAGCCGAATTCCTGAACATCTTCTACTCAAAATTATTAAAAAAAAAAATATTGTGCGGTCTATATTTTTTCCGAGACTTTAAAAGAAATGTTGTGTTTGCAGTTCTAAAACATCCGTTAAAAGATCTTACATTCTACAGACATAAAAAAATCATCAACATTATTATACAGTGCTTGTATTATATACAAGCGACTAAGCCCTGCGATCAGAGTCCATTCTGATTGGTCAAATACCCCATCTTAATGTCGTATGACACATACACACACACCTAAACGAACGTAACAACAACTAAATAGTGAACTCTGTTTACTAATATGGATAGTTGACAGCGATTAAAAAAGGGTTTTGTATGTGGACAATGTTCAAATACATATTCTTCAAGTCAGGCATTAATGTTCACAAAATTAGAATGAAAACTTATGTTGAAGAACTATGATATAGAGGACTATGATATAGAGAAATGGTGATCCGTAGATGATGTAGAAATTAGGAAGAGAAATTTTATTTGATCCTTTTGCCACTGAGTTTTTCTCTTCCTAATTTCTAAATGAAAACTTAACTGTTCTTGAGAAATTGGAATTGAAAATTAAATTTTAATTAAGTTTTATTTTGAAGTGTCAGAAAATTGATCGACTTTTATAGAAAGAATTAGATTACAAACCTTATCTGAAGTTTTCATTCTAATTTTGTGAACATTAATGCCTGTCTTGAAAAATATGTATTCTCCACATACAAAACCAATTTTTTAATCGCTATTAACTACTCATATATTAGTACAAAGTTCACTAGCTAGTTGTTACGTTCGTTTAGGTGTGTGTGTGTGGTCAAACGACTAATCAGAATGGACCCTGACTGCAGGGCCTAGTCGCTTGTGTATTATAATAATATAACGTCGATGGCCTCATTATTTAATAATTCATAATTGCATTTATCACTGCTTGACGAATTCATCTTTCTGTAGTCTTTTGAATGAGTAAAGAATTGAACTGAAAAACTGAATGACCTCCTGTTCAACCCTTGCCCCGACACTGACAACAGGGCCGGCGCTACGATTTTCGAGCCCCGGGTAAGCGTTCTCAGGCCCCTGTCCCCTCCAAAAAAAATTTTACTCCAAAATTTGTTTTTTTTTTGGAAATAGTCAGAAAATGTTAATGCAAAAAATCAAATAACGTCTTTTTTGTTGGGAAAATGTTTTAATGCTCACAAAATATAATAGGTAAGCCACGAGCCGGCGGGCCTCATTCGGGGGCCCGGGCCCAGGGTTCCTTTACCCCTCTTATCCTCCCCCCCTACCGCCGGCCCTGACTGACAATACCAAAATAATACGTCTCTATATTTTGAAAATACTGCGATAATATAAAGTAAAAACCAATTTGTTAATCATATCCAGTTAGCCTTGACATTAAATATTAACCGGAGCTCATCTTCTGTTTTTTATGTCGTCATAATATGGTTGGACGTTATGACTAAATGCCGGATATTGATCATTTCGAAGATTTCAACGTCATAGGTATATGCTATATAGACAATCAATTTTCTTCTTCGCGCATGATTTGATTTTGTATCGATGACCTTTCATAAAAGTGAAGACGTTTACGCATCAGAAATGATTAGGAATTTGTTTTATAAGTGGTCATTCAACTAAGTTTTTCAATACACGCTGATTCAATTCATATTAAGATCCCCTCCCCATCTTAACTTTAAGATGGGGAGGGGATCTTGTTCAGAAAAGTAAACTAGTTTTTTATTTTGTTGTTTAAAAATAGAGTATTAAAATCTGTACGGCGTTTCAAGGGTATTGTAGAATAAAGTGGTCATCGGAATTTTATTTTTGAAAGATAAAATTGACAACAAGGTTGTGTTGTTTTTTAATAACCCAACAAAAATATATCCGATCACTTGACACTATTTAGTATTTACGCAAAACATAGGCAGGGCCGCAGTAAGGAAATCTTGCGCCTGGGGCCAACATTTTAATTTGCGCCCCCTCCCTCAAAAAAACAAAAAATGCATGATACGAGATTTTTATAAGAGATTTCAACATAAACAACTGAAAAACATAAAAAATGTTCACTAATAACTGCAAAATAAACGTTATAAAAAAAATGTTATATATGAGTTTCTTTAAATAAATCGAACAGTTTTTGAGATATCTAGTTGAAATTTGGTATCCATGGATTTTTTAAGTTAGGAAAAAAGAAAATTTAAGCAGATTTGAGTTTCTAAAAAGAGGGCGCTATGTTGCAGCCTATTAGGAGCACATTTATGCCACTATTTTTTTCCCGAATGCCATAATTGTGATTTATTCTACGATCCTTGATAGATCCATCATTTTTAAAGATAAAAGGTATACTTCATTTATATCGCTAATCGAAGCCGTTTCCGAAATACGGCGAATTTAAATTTCCATCACGTGTCCAAATACACAGCATCAACTTGAATGTTTTCAACAATATTATGCAAAGCCTACTTGTGAGAAGTATTAATAAAAAATTATGTATTTGGACACATGATGGAAATTTAAATTCGTCATGTTTCGGAAAAGGCTTCGATTAGCGATATAAATTAAGTATACGTTTTATCCTCGGTTTTATCTTTAAAAATGATGGATCTATCAAGGATCGTAGAATAAATCACAATTATGGCATTCGGGAAAAAAATAGGGGCATAAATGTGCTCCTAACAGGCTGCAACTAGCGCCCTATTTTTAGAAACTCAAATCTGCTTAAATTTTCTTTTTTCCTACCCTAAAAAACCCATGGATACCAAATTTCAACTAGATATCTCAAAAACTGTTCGATTTATTTAAAGAAACTCAAATATAACTCCGAAACGAACGACATTTTTATAAGGCAAATTGGGTTAAATCCTACAATTTATATGTCTAAATACTTTTACAGATTACATTTCTTTGGCACTGGATATTCAATACGTAATGTGAAATACAAAGCATCAATAATAAGTGATATATAATATATTTCATAATTTCTTTAAACTTTAATAATTATATTTTGCAATGTTTTTATTTATTGTATATTTTATATGTTTTGTCTAGTAATAATCAGCCTGGCACATAAAATACTGACGCGCCTTTGGCGCCCCATAACTTGATGCGCCCGGGGCCGTCGCCCCCTCCGCCCTACCCTTACTGCGGCCCTGAACATAGGTATAATTTTTCAGTATTCCAATAGCATTATTTTTTCCATCGGTTAAGGCCCGTTTCCACCGAACACTGTTAAACATAGAAGTTACTAATCTTAGAATAAATTTATTCCTTGGAATAAAATTAACTTTCAATTCACCAAGCAATTCATTCGATAGAATAGTAACTTCAGGTAAAAATTTACTTTATACAATACATTTTTGATAGCTATTTTGTCAAATATTTTGATTCTTATTCTAAAGTACGTTTACCAAAGATGATGGCACATAGCTTGAAAATGTAAAATGGTGAATATTGACATATTTTACTGACAAAAGCCTTTACCTGAAAGATATGAAATTAATATTTACCTGAAAAGGTCGACAGGCCATAAAGTAATTTGTGCATTTCGCGCCCACTCTATTTTACTAGGCGAATAAATATTTATACCCTTGAAATTGGACAGAATAGTTATTCTTACGATTTATACCTGTAGTAAATTTAACTACGTTTGGTGAATTGAATTATCGCTATTTATTCCGAGTAATAGTTACCAGGGGAATAAATCAACGGAATAAATAACTAACTAGGCTTGGTGGAAGAAGTTCTGTTTGAAACAATATCTAAGTTTTCGAAACGACTTAGCGTTGCGGTGGCGTCGCAGTCATCTATTATAGGTGAGAGAGATACCTTACAATAAAATTACCTCTTTCCAGACACTTTTATTCGGATTTGTGGTCGTCTTGGCCCAGCAGCAACCAGATAATCGCGTCCAATTGTCGGAACTGAAACCAGAAGAAGTACAATCAATATTGTCGCAACAAAACACCGATCTGAAATTCGCACCGAAATTAAGCACACTTCCAGTTTTGCGCAAGTCAGCTCAAGATCCTGATCTTGAGGAAGACGTTTATGAAGCTTCCCAGTTTCATGGACAAGATGGTTTAGGTATTTGAACTCAAATTAATATGTTAATATATTAATATGTTATTATTCACTACCTAGTGGATGCCTTGTGGATTAAAAATTCATTGTTGAATTAATTAATAATTATTATATTGTTGTCCACAATTACCTAACTCATATATTGCTATTTATTCAAATTAATTAATGAAATAAGTACAATGAATTAGTATTTTTATTGATACTGTTTAAATCAGTGATATTTTTAATTGGGTTAATTCTGGGTTTATCGTACAATTTTAACAGGCTGTTTTTTAATCATGCTGTTAAATTTACTACATGTTCATTGGATGCTGCGTTTTCATTCTGGTGAATTGTTGATCGTTGCCATATCAACCGTCATTTAACAGCGTAATTAAAAAATAAAATCGTATGATAAACTCAGCATAAATAAATTTTAGGCAGGTATCTTTATGGATACTCGAATCCAGACCATGCCAAAGTTGAAGCAAGAAGTCAAGAAGGCAACATTAGGGGCTCTTATCAGTGGATAGAACCAAATGGTGAAGTCATCAAGGTATACCTACACTATAAAAATGTTTTATTCTTAAAATACACTAATTTTTGTTCAATTACCTAAAAACTGTTGACAATTAATTTGAGAAATTACTATACTTTTATGAGTTTAAAGCTGAGGAACTGGAAGTCGATAAAAATTGCAATTTAATTTTTATAGACGCGTCAACTACTCAGGCTATTTGCGTCTTGAAAATAATAATTACTTAATACTTAAAGAAAGTTAGACAATATAACCAGAGCATAAAATAACATATAAAGTAGGCGACACTAGTGCCGCCTAGTAAAAGTCGGTTGTGCCGGTGGCACAAGAGTTTGAATTTAATATATTGTAGGTATATGCAGTCTGCACACTACAGTTTGGGAGGTAGACGCGTTTATAGAGTTGCATTACTTATTGCATTCATTCATAACCTTTTTGTAGTGTCTTGCTTTTTTACTATTTTGCAGGTTAAGATTCAAAAGACACCACACTATAGTTTTTAGTTTTTTATTCATTAAATACCTATAATTTAATATTGCGTATTTTTTAATTATCCTTGACGCTTCGCTTCGCCACATTTGTTTAGTAAATCTAGCTCTCGAACTCTAGTGCCGCCCAGTAAAAATTGTTTAAAATATGCTCTGGTAATAACAATGGTAATAAAAGCGATAACAACAGGTAAAAATCGATAAATTAACTCGCTGTTTGCATATTGGAAGGTTCAATATTGGGACGACGGGAACGGCTTCCAACAGCAGGACAACATTCCGAAAGTGGTTTTGGAGCCTGTCAGGGAAACGGAAGAAGTCCACCAAGCACGTTTGGAACACGAAAGACTTTGGAAAGAACTTGCAGCTCAGAATAAAGCTTTGCAAAACCAAAACACGTATGTCAACAAATAAGATATATTTATCTTTTTTTATTATTGTATTTCAGTTTTATAAAGTGTCTGAACAATTGCTTTCTCGAAATGATTTGAAGCAAGTAGTAGATTTTTTTTGCAAGAAACATTTAAGCAGATTTCCAGGTCTTAAAATATTAATTTTGCAACTTAATTATGAACTGAAAATTTTTATTGGAAGAGCAACCAATTACATAATTGATTTCTGCAAATATCGGAAAAAATCATTTTGACATCCATAGTCACAGTCAGGACCTGAACCTTTCCACTATCGCGGCGGAATGAGCTTACATTACTCACCCGTGACATGATTACTAATCTAACATTCTCCATATATGCAAAGGAATCAATAGATTTTCACTACATGCGAGTGTTATTAATTATAGCTAGGTTGTAGATGTGAATCATCGTAATAGCGAGAGCTATTTATGAATAGCTCTCGCTATTACACTATTACGATGATTGGTAATCATGTCACGGGTGAGTGATGTAAGCTCATTCCGCCGCGATAGTGGAAAGGTTCAGGTTAGAGTCCTGACTGTGACTATGGTTGTCAAAATGATTTTTTCCGATATTTGCAGGAATCAATTATGTAATTGGTTGCTCTTCCAATAAAATTTTTCTATTGCAAAACAGCCGTATAAATCTATTTAATATATCTTAATTATTAATTAAGATGACTGTGAATGTTAAAAATTTTAAGTAATAAAGATAGATTATAGACGCTCGACAGTTAGCAATAAGCCGTTTGTAAAACCTAGTTCAGCATATAGAAATATCTGTAATTACAGGCTGATCAAAAATGACCAAGACAAATACCATTACAACGACGAGGGTGACAGTGGTGATTACGATTACAACGACGGCTCTTCATCCAGCGACAACGCCCGAGTCCAAAACCCGAACTACAATCGTGGTCTGCAGAGCGGTCCCCAACAGTCCGGTAACAGGCAGCAGGCCGGATCACTGGCCGTATCGCCGATACGCGCCTCTAGCGTACAACAGGGACAACAGCAACGATCGGGAGGCAAGTCCAAGTTCAATCCGAACGCCGGAGGTCAAGAAGAAGAAGAGGAAGTAACGTCAGAACCACGCGGATTCTTTTACAGTTTCGTATATCCGGTGACGGTTACAAAAAACAAAACGGCTGAACATTCGAACTGAATATTTTAGTTTTCGGACGCATACGGCATCGACTCGGCTTGGCACGCAGCAATTGAAACTTTTAGAAAACACAAATGAATGATCTAAACGCTAGTGTATATGCTGTATAATCAAATTTAGCACGGGGCTTGAGAATGGCCGAGCGTGTAGCGACGTTGCGGTTTATACTGCGTTTCCACGGATCCTCTATTACAAGCCCCCAGTTCCCAGCTTCTTATCAGAGAGCTGAAAAAAGTGTCAATTGGATTTTGAATTGAAATAATAACATAATTAAATATGAAACGGCCCAAATATAATGATGGTCAAAGAAAAGAATTTTGCGTGCTGTTTTTTTTATAAGTATACTATACTGAAAAGATCTGAAATATTTCCCAAATAAAGTGATAAAAATACGCACATTTTGTGTATTTTTCTTTAATGTTTCGGAAAATCTCTCAGATCTTTTTCAAAATTCAGTACGCTTACAGAAAATGAAAATCTAAATTCACTGAACATTCTAGAAGCGAAATGCGTTTATTAAGTTACAAAATTCAGACAAACAACGTTAAATAAAAGCTTGCAATAAAAAATGATCCAGGGTCTACAATTTGCAAATAGAAATTGCGACGGGCCATTTTCCGAGCCGAACAAAATCGATTTAGTGTAGATACGTCCTGCGTTAGTTAAATTTTTGCACAAAATTTGTCGTCCGATTTCAACAATTATTTTTATTTTAATGACCGGTATTATAAACATTTGTTAACATTTAACTGACAATTCTATTAATTTTTTAGTATTTTTTCTCATTCTTAATGCGCTATTTGCAAAGTACAATTATTCATAGTTCTAAGCTCTAAAATAAACAAGAAGGAAAGTTGATCGATTAAATTTTAACGGATGTTTATTATTTTTTTAAAAATAATTATTAGTCGATGTTACACATTTTGGAACAAATTGTACTTGTTTTCGATAATAAAATACTCATTTCATATAAAAAATATTTATTTATCAAAAAGGCAAAAAAAAACAAATCAGATTCACAATGAAAAGACTGATATTATCTACCTACTTAATCATTTATTTTAAAAACATACAAAAATATAAATAAATAAATAAATAGCAACAAAAAACTGTATAAAAAAAGAAAATTTCAAAACAATTCGCTATAAAAGAAAATTCTTTCATCTCACTCATTCTGTTTTCCACAACAAAATCAGAATAATTCATAAATTCACAAATTTGTTATCAAAAACAGTATCAATAATAAAATGAAAAAAATAGACCTTATAGGCCGAGAGCTAGTGATAATTTTTTGGTGTTATTTATTCAAGGCCTTATTTTTGTGAAGATGATGAGGGAGGCATATTAAAGTGCCCTGAGTAAGGGATTTTGCTAGATAGCGGTATGGGAGGGATGCAGACCGACCCGAACATGTAACAAAAAAAATGGTCACAATTATTATTGCTTCAAGGTTGAAATTGTTTGTAAAGCTTGTCGGTGACTCAATAATGCCATTATAATATTTGCAGATCGATTGGTCAGTATTAAAGGGGTGGCAGATCACCCTAAACGTGTCATGTACCTACCCGACGAAATTTAATAGTTCAAGGTTTAAATTTTAATATGTTGTTACGACGACTGTTTTAAACAAATATTTCAATTTGCAGAACAAAATGTCGGTATTGACCCACTCTCTTAAAGGGAAACTTGCTCGCTTAGGTGTTTATTTCGTTCTGCAAGGGGGTAATACCAAGATTTTGTTCTGCAAACTGAAATATATGCTTAAAACAGTCGCCGTAACAACATATTAAAATTTGAACCTTGAACTAATAATATAAATTTCGTCGGGTACATGACACGTTTAGGGTGATCTGCCACCCCTTTAATACTGACAAATCGATCTGCAAATATTATTATAGCATTATTGGGTCACCGACAAGCTATACAAACAATTTCAACCTTGAAGCAATAATAATTGTGACCATTTTTTTGTTATATATTGGGGTCGGTCTGCATCCCTTCCATACCGCTATCTAGCAAAATCCCTTACGCAGGGCACTTTAATATGCCTCCGTCAATATCTTCGCAAAAATAAGACCTTGAATAAATGACACCAAAAAATTGTCACTATAGCTCTCTGGGTTATTAGCAGTCGGTGGCATTAAAAAGAAAATTAAATGTTATTTGAACAAATTATTTTATTGCGTTGTTGAAAAGAATGACTTAAAATTACGAAGTGAGTGGAAAATCCAAAACACATCTTTATAGATACATGGAAGATTCAAAGCGTAACAAAAATGGCGTTTTCAAAAATAAGAAAATCCCTGAAACAAAATACTGACGAAGAGCACAACAATTATGGATACGATATTACGCCAGCATTAATAATTTTGCCGTCTTCGTTATACGCCAAATTTGGGATGCCTCTTTGTGTTAAATGTGGATAATACAAACTGTACCCAAACTGATTTGGAACATAAAATCCATTATTTATTAAATAATAACTGCTGGCTATATCATTGAGATGTTCTTGAGCAGCCGTCGCCATTTCCACGTACCGATTGTCAACTGTTGTTGATGACATTCCGTTGTTTTTGTCAACAGTTGTCGACGTCAAACGATTGTTAGTTATTCCATTACGATTTTCATTTGCTTTTTTATCATCAACATTCGCAGTTACTTTGTCTCTAGTGTTTTGTTTTTGATCGTTTTTGTTTTCGCTGCTTGTTTTTCTGTTCGATAGCATTTGCATCAAAACATTTTTATGTTCAGCGGCCAATTGAGCCGGCGTTTGTTTATTTTTATCTTGATTTTTATCGGGTGGATTGTCGCAGGGTAGTTTAAACATTGGGTTTTGAGTATCTCGGATATACTTCAGCGGCATCATACTTGGATTACCTGCAAATTCTTGAGGCATTTGATAAAACATTGCGCTATTTTCATAGTTGTTCATCGGATAAATATCTTGGTTCATGTTTTGTGCTGGCACTAAAATGTATATTCTTGGGGTATTCATGTTATTCCACCTGAAATTAATCAAAAAAGTTAAAAAAAATAAATTTTTAAGAAAAGTCCTTTCAAATGATACCCCCACCTGACAGAACATAAAGATTTTTTTTATGGGTGTCGAACTTTGGCCTATTCCCACACTTACTGGAAAATATTTTTTAGGTTCTGACTATCGGAATACATGTAAATTATTACGGTTTATAACTATGCAAAATTTTAGCTTGATACCTTTATTTAGTCCAGAAAAATTCACCTGTGACAGACATACGGACGGATGGACAAACGATAACCCATAAGGGTTTCGTTTTTACTTCCCACCTCTACTATGGTAGGGAAGTAATGGATTCAGTCCGAAAACAATATTTCGAGATTTTAACAGATTTTCACGTTTTGAGACCCTAGCAATCGTTTAAGATCATTTTCTGACTGATGTCTGTATGTGTGTGTGTATGTGTGTATGTGTGTATGTGTGTGTGTGTATGTGTGTGTGTGTGTATGTGGTCAATTTTTCGCCTTCGATATCTTAAGAACGGAACAACATACGGGCATGCCGATTGTTCTATTGTGTTTATCAGCCTTTAACTTAGATCTGATTAGATTTTGAGTCAAATCGGTTCAGTGGATCCTGAGATATTCAAAAAAACGTCCTCAATGTCACGTATTAACATAGGTAAAAAAAAATATAAATGAATTCTAGATGTTATAATATGAAAAAAATGTAAATATTTTTTTTCTCTAAAATGTATAGTTTTCGAGAAAAAAAATATTTTACTAAAAAAAATAAAAATTGTACGTAAATCAAGGTAACCATGATTTTTGCTATATTAAGCTAGCCATCAATAGATCACCAAACAAAAAATTCGACTGATGACCAGTCCTATACTTCCCACCTAGTAAATATTTGCAAAAAATAAACACTCTTTTTTTTATTCTTTGACTAGGCCCAAATAACCTTAGCTGTTGGTGGTCTTTAAAACACAATTTAATTTTTATTCTTTGAAAAAAGCATGGCCCTCTTTTTTGTTTGGTGATCTATTGATGGCTAGCTTAATATAGCAAAAATCATGGTTACCTTGATTTACGTACAATTTTTATTTTTTTTAGTAAAATATTTTTTTTCTCGAAAACTATACATTTTAGAGAAAAAAAATATTTACATTTTTTTCATATTATAACATCTAGAATTCATTTATATTTTTTTTTACCTATGTTAATACGTGACATTGAGGACGTTTTTTTGAATATCTCAGGATCCACTGAACCGATTTGACTCAAAATCTAATCAGATCTAAGTTAAAGGCTGATAAACACAATAGAACAATCGGCATGCCCGTATGTTGTTCCGTTCTTAAGATATCGAAGGCGAAAAATTGACCACATACACACACACATACACACATACACACATACACACACACATACAGACATCAGTCAGAAAATGATCTTAAACGATTGCTAGGGTCTCAAAACGTGAAAATCTGTTAAAATCTCGAAATATTGTTTTCGGACTGAATCCATTACTTCCCTACCATAGTAGAGGTGGGAAGTAAAAAGAGGGCCATGCTTTTTTCAAAGAATAAAAATTAAATTGTGTTTTAAAGACCACCAACAGCTAAGGTTATTTGGGCCTAGTCAAAGAATAAAAAAAAGAGTGTTTATTTTTTGCAAATATTTACTAGGTGGGAAGTATAGGACTGGTCATCAGTCGAATTTTTTTTTTTGGTATCGTTAATTAAAAATTGTAATAACATTAAATTTAACAGTTAGGTATATTAGTAAATACATTTCTGCATGCATGATATGAATTTGAAATTCCTCTAGGTTCAACACATACCTATTTATGAATGGGATTCTGCTAAACAGGTTAGACATGCCAGTGGTGAAGCTGTTTATCGTGTCCGGGACATTGATTTCAATCGGGAAGACGCCTGTCGATTCGATTAGGTCGCCAAAACTGTTCCAGAACATTTTTATTGTTATAATAAATGTTAAAATAATTTTGAACACATCGAAATTTAAACAAGCTAAAATTAATCAGAATTTAAATTTGATTGTTATAGGCAGTAGCGAAATTAAAATTGACGTAAGGTACGTGCATTATGGAGCTCGGATTCTAGATGGTAGCGTAGATCATAGCAGGGCTAGCTTAAATTAATGCATTGTTATACATGCGAGCGTACACAACGAAGCAGTGAGTATAGCAGGTATAAGCGCTGTTACAAGGGCTGGTAGATACAAGAATGCGTCTCGCGCTGACTACTACAATCAACGTGTGACAACTGTCAAATGGCCGTTACAAGTTACGACTAATTGTTCTTCCGCACTTATTGGCATGCTGTGACAATTTTGCCAGTTATTATTTAATTTGTTTTGAGTTTTTTCTAAGATGTATTTAAAAGTGTTAGGTTCCATGTGTTAATATTAAAAAACCGGTTTGGGTAAAATTTTAATTCTTGGTATAAATGATGAAATTTGCCATGTTTAGATCGTTTTCTATTAATAGGGTGGACATGATAGCTCCTATCCAAATTTGTATTTAAAATATTATACCACTTTGTAGCAGAAGAACACAAATATTCGTCTTCGCTATCTGACATTTCAAACGCGACTTAAGCTTGTATCAGTGCTAGTATCAAAGCTTCGTTGTGCAAACCTATAAGCTCTTATAATTTCAGCCACCATCTACCATATACATATGCTACCATCTAGAATCCCAGCTGCGTACTGCACGTACTTTTAGACTGTATTAGTAGCCTTCCAATATATTTTTTATTGACGAAAAATTCAATCCATATAAAATGTATATTTAAAAAAAAATATGAACCCCTTAATTTTAATTTTTAATTACCTACGTTCATGACTGTAAAAAATCTAAATCATCAGTCATTTGAAAAGTCAAAACTAAAACAAATCAATCACGTTATTCAGGTATTCAGGGACGTCCCGAAAAAAAAAGAAATTGCAGAACTGAGTTTTTTTAACCTAAACCAACTGACATCTTATGTAGTTCAACGATTACATTTTTTATCGACAAAATAAAAGATTGGAATGTTACAAATATATTCTTTGTGGGTGCAAAACCCTTGTTACGCCACTGACGTTATTTATTCAGAGTAATATGCAAAAACGATTTTGAATTGGTAATTTATTTGGTAATTAAAACACACAATTTAATCACATTATATATACATTAAAGATTTAAACACAAACAAAAGAATGAATAAAACAAATGCATGCAGAAATATTTATACTGCCAATTAAAAACATACTAATCTTCTATTACTTACCTCCATGGCAGCGGCCGTTGTTGTGGTAAAATCACCGGATATCCGTTGCATTTGAACACGAAAATAAGCACAACAATTGCTATTAAAGACGTCGATTTAGTCATCTTTTTTAAACGGATAAATTAGTCGATCAGTTTCAAATAAAAGACGAGTCGACAATTGAATAATTCTTTATTGATCTAAGTCAATAATAAATAAAAGCTTATCGTCGTTTACTGTTAGAACAATTGAAGCACGATATTTGTATGCACGCGTCCATTGCGACTGCGTATTGTAGTTGTTAATTGATTTTAATATTAAGGATGAAACGTCGCGTCTGACCTGTTGCTAGTCATTCGAACGTTGTTATTTTGTATTTTTTTTTCATGTATATTTGACTCTTTCCATACCTATTGGTACTATACGGAAATAAAGACTTTATTATTATTATTATTATTATTATTATTATTATTATTATTATTATTATTATAGAAATGCAAAAATAAAAAGGGTGTGGGTCTCGGGACCCCCGACAGATGTGAAACATCAAAGAAAACGTTATTGAACTCGGTGGTATTCTCCATGTAGTAGTATATATATTTTCAAAAGCAGCAACTAACTGTTATGCTGACGTAATCCTATATACTGCACTGTAACATACGTGGTTGCGGCGTTTGAACACGCCTGAGCCAGAAACGCAACTAAATACACAGCGAAGTATCTATATTACATATACCTACACGTGTATACATATACTTTTGCTTACAGTACGTTCGTATGTTTACTCTCTCTCTCTTCCCGTGCCCGAGCGCGCGAAAGCCGAGAGAGAAGTGCCACAGTAGTGGGGAGAACAGCAGCGAAGGAGCTGACCAGAAATTTCGTTGCATATTTCCCCTCACGCGGCTGTTCACTGCCCGACATAAGATGTTTCACATCAAAAAAACAGTAACACAGTCACAAAAAAACATCTTGTGCTCCAGCCAATGGATCAACCATCATGCATTTTTAGATAATAGTAGACTGTATTCCTAGATACGTAATGGGGCATATTACAGCAAGTGATGACAGTATGTAAAAACGAGCGATAGCGAGTTTTTACAGTCACACGAGCCGTAATACCATTACGTACGAGACATATATGGTATTTTTTGCCATATCCACTACAAAATACCTACTTTTTACGTCATTTTCAAAAAATTCTGACAGTTCATTTGTGTCGCCATCTTTTCTTCTAGTACGCCGCGAAGTTCGTGCAAGTAAGTAATGACAGGCGCACGCAGGCGTATAGAGCGAATTAACAGAGGTTGCCATGGCAACCGTTATTTTCTGCGCTAGTGCAGAAAGTAAACCATTTTCCGCACACCTGCCTGTTAAACGGGTCATTAATGGCCGCTATACATACATCGAAATATGAATTTGTGCTAGGCCCAAATAACCTTAACTGTTGGTGGTCTTTAAAACACACAATTGTAATTGAGAGAACTTACCGATCTGCTAAATTTTTTCTAATAATAATAATTATTATAATTTTTATGCCCGGAAAGTCTTAAAGTCTACCCCTAGTAGTAGTTTTAAGTCATTTATTTATCAAGTTAAAAAGACTGAAGTATCGTTAAAACATTTTTACAAACTTCTTGTGAAGTTTTATCTTAAAAGTAAGAAACTGTGAATTATCGCTCAACCCTGGTTCAGTTGACCAACAGGTTTACTCGTTTGATTCACACATGCACTCTATATGCACTGGGTCAGTCTAACAGTACTTCTACATACCGTGCGTATACAGGGTGTACTGGAAAAAAGTCGGATGATCGGTTAGTCAGCTGTTTTTACAGTTAACTATAAGAATGCATATCGCGTTATAACCAGAGATGCGATTTATTTGAAATACTTCTATTTAAAATGCAAATACAAAATGCAAAATACCTATTTTGTATTTTGCATTTAAATGCCTTTTAGTAAAAAACATTTTGTATTTTATTTGAAATACCTTTCGAGATGTATTTTGCATTTTTAATATTCATTTCAAAATGCAAAATACTTTGTGATTAAGTTTAGCCAACATCACCAGTCAAACAAAATGAAATGAACGAATGACGCTTGTATTGCCGATTTATTTTAAGTGAGTATTATTATTATTATTAATAACATAACAGAATTTATTGATACGCGTACTGATAAATATGACCAAAATGTCATGCATAAGGTGCCATGTTATTAGACGTTTTTGTTCGGCTCGGCATTGTGTCTCTATTTCTCATGATAAATACCTAAAATAAATAAAAATATCTGAAATTTGGTAAAAAGGTATTTTATTTTGAAAAAGTATTTTGAAAATACCTATTTTGCATTTAGCATTTGAAATACAAAACGCAAGACTATTTGGTATTTTGCATTTGAAATAGTAAATCTGAAAAGTATTTTGCATTTTGTATTTAAATGCTTTTTTAAAACCATTTTGTACATCTCTGGTTATAACGAGTGTTAAAAATCAAACAGGAAGCAATTTTTAAAATCATCCTGTATATACTGACGTTGTATGGGCGCACGGCAAGCATATTATGCTTAAAAATACCTATATATAAACATTTTTCAAAACAGCCTATAAAATAAAAAGATTATAGACGCTGCAAATCGTAGCTATAAAGGTTTCCCGTCTGATCGAGAATTGAAATCACCATACAGCTTTAGGCAATGTTTGTAAATCTAGGGGTATTTTTGATGTTTATGCGCTTTAAAAAAGTGTTCAATAATAATTATTATACTACTGACTTTTCTCAAAAACAAAAATTATTATAGATTCCAAACGTAAAATCATTAATCGGCAAAATTGAAAATAATTGCTAAAATAGACAATGTAGATATTTTATTCTAATTTTCACTGTTATCTTAAGAAATCAATAAATTAACTATTAATATATATAGAAATATATTGTAAATTATAGATGCTCGACAGCAGAGGTCATAAATACCTAAGTTAATTATCTACGGTTTACGATTTTTTCTATTATCAAACTTATCAAATGATTTAACCTACAAATGAAACTTATTCCTTAATTATTTTTTTATAAATAAACCTTTAAATTATAAGAAACTGGTGGATACGAAAATAAATGAAATAAATGTAAACAATTAAGCGAGGTTTTATTAAATTATTTAAAAAATAAATAAAAAACTTTTACAAAAATTATTCATAAAGAACTTGGACTTTTATAGTAACTTCGTCGTTTTGTATATCATTTTTTACAGTTGTTGTATTATTAATTAATATACTTTCAGTCGAGGTAGTTGATTCGCTGTAATCTTTTGTTTCAGTTGTAGTTGTTTTTTCAGTTGGAACATCTTCATTTGTTTCCCGTTTTTCAGTTGTTGACAAACCGTAATCGGAACTTTCTGTGGTAGAAATAGTCTCCGTAGTTGAGTTTTCTAGCTCCGAAACCGTGTCCCCATTTGTTGAATTTTCTAGTTCCGAAACCGTGTTGCCATTTGTTGAATTTTCTAGCTCCGAAACCGTGTCGCCATTTGTTGAATTTTCTAACTCCGAAACCGTGTTGCCATTTGTTGAATTTTCTAACTCCGAAACCGTGTCGCCATTTGTTGAGGTTTCTAACTTCGAAACCGTGTTGCCATTTGTTGAGTTTTCTAACTCCGAAACCGTGTTGCCATTTGTTGAATTTTCTAACTCCGAAACCGTGTCGCCATTTGTTGAGTTTTCTAACTCCGAAACCGTGCCGCCATTTGTTGAGTTTTCTAGCTCCGAATCTGTGTCGCCATTGGTTGAATTTTTACTTTCATTTTTAGCTAAAGTAGAAACTATTTGGATTACGTTTGGATTTTCTTCAAGAGTAGTTGCTAACACGGACAGATTCTGGAACACCGGAATTGATGGGTCAGTACTTGTGATATTGTCTATCAAATTGTTGACAGTCTGATTAACGACATTCTCGCTAGTGACGTTCTGATTATTTATATTCTCACTAACATTCTCATTGTTGACGTGCTCATTATTAGTATTCTCATTGCTGATATTGTTGACATTCTGATTAGACTCAGCTATTTGACCAATCGATGCAGGGTTGGATTCAGTAGAGATTTCATTTGTGACATTCGTAACAATTTCGTCGTCCGAAACTGGTGGAGATTGAGGTTTTGTTACATTCGTAACAATTTCGTCGTCTGAAACTGGTGAAAATTGAGGTTTTGTAACATTCGTAACAATTTCGTCGTCCGAAACTGGAGAAGATTGAGGTTTTGTAACATTTGTAACAATTTCATCGTCCGAAACTGGTGGAGGTTGAGGTTTTGTTACATTCGTAACAATTTCGTCGTCCGAAACTGGTGGAGGTTGAGGTTTTGTGTCATTCGTAACAATTTCGTCGTCCGAAACTGGTGGAGGTTGAGGTTTTGTAACATTCGTAACAATTTCGTCTTCCGAAATTGGTGGAGGTTGAGGTTTATCCCAAGTTGGCGGTCTGCTTAAATCTTCATAGACATAATTCGAATAATAACCTTGTATTCTTTGCAAAAGATATTCTAAAATAGGAGGCATTTGACTTGTATTACTCATAAGTCCAAAAATAAATTTCATTTTTGAATTCGGCGTCGTTTGTATTAAAACAAGTGGTCGATTGCTATTTGCTGAGGGTTTAATTTCGCTGATCGATTGTCGTCTGTCAGACAGAGGCGAGATTGGTTCCGGTGAAACAAACGAAGGTGGATTGATTTGTTGTTTTATTTGATCGATTATTGGAGGAACTTTAAATTCCACAACCGGTCGGAAATTGTTGTTTTCTTTCGGTGGCAAAAGTTCTGTTTTCAGTTCTTGATTGTTTAATTCAAACGTTACTTGATGTTGTGTTGGAGGAATTTCGTTTTCAACAGGTGATTGAACGACTTCGACAGGTTCTTGAAATATTCCGTTTTGTGTTGGTATTGCCGACATTTTGTTTGGATTAAAAAAATAATTATGGAATCGTTGTTGGTATTCCTTATAATAAGGTATAGATTCCATCCAGGGCACAGAAGGATTAGAATTAGGTTGTTCTTCTACATATTCCGAAGATGGATTATTGGGAATGTATTGTTGAGGATTATTTTGCCGCCAAAAATGTTGTTGAAAATCAAACGGAAATCTTGGAAACGGCGATTGCGGAAAAAACTGCCGATTTTGATGAATTATTCGCATAGCTCTTTGATCTTGAGGGAACGGTTTCATTTCAGTAATAAATCTTGGTACCACATTTCTAAATAATTTAAAACTGTTTATTTCAGATACCAACAAACACGTAAAAAATAAATAAACTGTCTGAAAAAGCATTGTTATAAACACAATTCACTTGTTTTAAAAACAAAAAAAAACTTGAACTTGACAATTTTCACTGTCGAATATATTAAATTTATTTTTTCCCACAAATGTTTTTATTGTTAAAAAGCACGATCGTTTTTTATTTTATAAACAGAACACGAAGTTTGTTGATAATTTTAGAAGCGCGCGTTTGTCTTGACGGGCAAATTTTAAAAACGGGATTTAGAGCTGTAACTGCAAGGAGGCAGAAGATAGAACTAAAGTAATGAAGGATTAAAATATTACTGAGATGTTTAAATCTTTGAATGTTTGCAACGTGCGTGCGTGACCATCAATCCTAAACTTAAACACTTAACATATTCACTAATATAATTATCTTTAAACATGATAGGTAATGTAAAAACTAACCATTATAAAATTGAATGCCGAATAATTATTATTAATCTTATTGGCTACCTTGGGCTTCTTTATGCATCCTTCCGTAGCTCTAACTTAAGAAAAAACATCCCGAAATATATGATGAATCATGTGATAAGTTACGAAATGCACACACTGTTACACTACAGCTTTTTCCGTTATATATATCTGCGTTCCAAAGGCAAAATCGCGTATGCAGAACATTTTGAATTTTTTTACCTTTAGGTTTTTAATGTGCAAAAATCTTTTTGCCATACCCACTACAAAATAGCTACTTTCTATACATGTATACCGGCCTATAATGTTACCGCACTATCACTGTAAAAAATGGATGTAAAAATACTTTGAAAGTTAAGGTAGAATTCGCTCGATTTTCTAAGTGATTTTACATTATTATTTATTTTTACACAGAAAACTTCATAAAAACTTGGACTTTTACTGTAAAGTTAAACAAATTTGTGATTTTTACATAAAGTAAATTAAAATTACATAATTTGTGTAATATTCCAATAAAGTGTGTAAAAATTACAAAATAAAATGTATAGTTACATATATAAAATGGATGAATACAAAACAAATTAATGTAAAATTAGTAACCACGCATGCGCAATGTGTTTTTATGGAATCTACGCGATGTGCAGGCGATACCTGTTTGCGACGCCTTTGTCTCTTTGTGTGCCTATTACCAGATTAATCGCTGGCTACAAATGTACCATCGATAATCTGTGTAATCAGAATTCTCATTTCTTACAGTGTAATACGGTAACTAAACAGTTGCTATAGAAACTTCTGTTTATTCGCTCTATCCGCCTGCTATTACCTACAATGTATTACATATACTCACTGCTCACTGTGAATATAAAGATGGCGACGTAAATGAACTGTCACAATTTTTTGAAAATGAAGTGAAAAGTACTCTACTTATATTTTGCAGTGGGTATGGCAAAAAATACCATAAATATCTCGTGTGTAATGGTACTTATTATGACTCGTGTGACTGTAAAAACTCGCTATCGCTCGTTTTTACATAGTGTCACTACTCGTCTGTAGTAAAGTCCATTACGACACTAGAAATACAATCTACTATTACTCCTCTTGTTGCACGTTTTAATGCCGTTCATGACTTTTTAAATAATCTCTACTATACTTTAAGAATAGAAGAAGTATCTTAGATACTACAGTATCGTTTATTTAGAAACTTTCATGCAAAATATTGATACGGATCTCCCTGTATATAAGCGGCAGGCAAGAGTTCTGAGAAACGGGGTCTGCTTACTGTAACAACTAGTACCTGCGCGAAAGTTCTAGAGAAAGCGAGAACGCACTAGGGTTAAGCCACGCAGCATATATAAACAGCCAGTGCGAGTGGGTGAATCAATCAGTCAACGGTGAGTGACGCAGTCAAGTCTACGGTGGATCAGTGATATAAATAGTGCCGTGATATAAATAAATAGATTGATAAAATAAATACTAGTGTAGTGGTGATAATTACGAGTTATCAGTTAAGTGCTATTTATTGTTTTGTTTTGTTTAAGAATTACTGTTCAGTTATTGTTTACTTGTGTTGATTGTTAGAACTAACTTTTCGTTGTTGCATTCATTATTATTGTGTTTTTAATTGTTGTAAATACATATTTATTCCGCCAACTCAGAAAACAGTTTTGTAACAATATCTTATATCTTTAGTATCTTGTCTCTACAGATACTTTTTTCAAGTAGGTACGAATCTTCTGTAGCTATACTGAAATATATGTAATATCGATAATTTTCAACAGGGCACAAAGTAGAGTTTAAAAAAAAATGTGCTTATGACCATACGACAGAAGTGAAAACTTCAGATTTTCTAATTTTAAAATATATAAGTATATAATTTTTTAATCACACAGTTTAATCATAAATATATTAAAATCGGCCTATACAATTAAATTTAATGAATATAATACCTTAACGATAATATTAAGTTTTAGTGTCACCTGTTAGCGCACTTGTGAACTACAAATGACTTTTTACTCGTATTAAGTTTTTAGTGTCAGCTATTAGCACACTTATGAACTACACACTATTTACAGCATATTGCAAATACGTGCTCGTGTTTGAGCCGAGTAGCCTCGTCGGGTGCGTTTCACACCACTGTTGTTAACAGCCCAGGCAAAGCGCGTCTAAGGAAGTTTTCACTTAAAAAATCTAAAGACACGGAATAAAATTACCACAAATTCGTGACATAATCGATTTTAATAATTAACAATGAAAGATAAACAATCAATATGATTAATTTCTCTAGACCGTAACTAAATACATAAGAATATCAGACGACATTAAAAAAATGTAAATGCACCGCCGGAATCCCGGCGGTGCATTTACATTTTTTTAATTATTAATTACTTATATGCCGTATTTGAAGCTTTCTCACGTGTGTATTTTGACTAGAATCGATTTTGTCTTGAGACCATACATAAACTAATGCCATCTTGGGCAATAGAAACCGGTCCGATTCGACAGCAGCCCCGTTGTGGGTGACAAGGTGATTATTCCGTTCTGCAGGTCATGCAAGATATCTTCAAGAAGCAGTTTATATACGTTTCCGAGAACGCAGATTAACATAATTAACATATCACATACGCGTTTAACAGCAGAAGAGGTCCGGAGACTTCAATGCGAAATTAGAACTGTAACCTGTCATTATAATCCCGACAATATTTTTTTACGCCGAACAACGCTCTCTCTGTAAATTGTTTTCAAATAAGAAATGTTTGTTCAGTTTTAATTGAAACAAGCCGTGAGGCGGGTCGTTTGTTAGAACTAAAGTGCGACCCTTGAGGTCCACACGATGAACATCCCAGTTTGATAAATATTTAATATTATTAATTAAATTAGAAATTACATGGAAAAGTAATCATTTTAATCATTAAAACATAATTATTATTTATTTTTAATAATAAATAAAAAAAACGGCTGTACCGATTTTTATAAAATTTATGTCGGATCATAGTGACGTTAACATGCTTTGATAGACACCTCAACGAAGTTGATAACATTTTTTTGGACGAGATTTCGTATAAAAACTATTTTTTTCAGTCGTTTTATGTACCTAAACAAAAAAAAAAAACGGCTTCACCGATTTTGATAAAATTTTTTTCGGGTCTTGTTGATGTTAATATGCTTCTATTTGCACCCTAACAAAGTCGATATCATTTTTTAATCGCGAGATTTCGTGTAAAATCCATTTTTGGCCGTCTTTTTCTTTAAACAAAAAAAAAACGGTTGAACCGATTTGGATAAAATTTCTTTCGGATTAAAATCAAAATTGATTGACACCCTTACGTAGTCGATATAATTTTTTATTCGCGAGATATTGTGTAAAATCTACTTTTTTGGAGTCTATTTGGTTAAGAAAAAAGAACGGCTGGACCGATTTTGAAAAAATTTCTTTCAGATCATATTTACGTTAATACGCGTCGATTGGCATCCTAACGTAGTCGATACCATTTTTCATTTCGAGATTTCGTCTTAGAAAAAATGACCACATACGTACGTACGTACACACACAGGCATCTTTCCAAAAATAGTGTAAAAATAGTGTAGTGACCTTGAAACATAAAAATTTGTTTTACATTTTGATTTCGATTTTCGGACCCATTACAATAACTTCCAATGGGAAGTTAAAAATTACCCACTCTAATAAAAAAATATCGAATCTTTATTAAATTAACCACATTCAATTAACCAAAAACATACTTAAAACGGCCAATCATGGTTGTATAATATGAACGTTAAAACAAATAAGAATCAGTGAAGCTTGTATGAGGTTAGATTAATGAAGCGTACAGCGTCATTCAATTCAATCTAAAACAATTGCAATACGTATGACAGTGTGTATGCAATTTGTCAATATTTTGAAATATTAATCTACGACATTACACAATTCGCCACAGCTATTGCAGTTAAGATTCATTCGTTTGTATTACTATTAGATAATGTTCAAAAACAAAAGTTTAATCCGATATATAAATAAGAGAAGCGGGTATGAAATCTTTATTTAGTGAAAACGCCGCGATAGTTGCATTTGTTTTCGCGATGCTCTGCTGTTTTCGCAGTTGATGTGATATTGTTTTTTGAAATCGGGTGGTTTGTGTCCATAAAAATGTATTTTACAGTGAGTGGATGAAAATATTTTTATATAACACGTGCACGCTTTTAGTGTTTTTTCGTATCAGTTTTGCGGACCTTAAACAGTCGTTTGTGACCATTATGTAACGCTTTTCAGTGCTATAATGGTTCATTATGTAACTAGTTACATAATGATCCATTATGCAGCGCTTTTCAGTGCTATAATGAAAAACAGTTGCATAATGAACCATTATGTAACTGTTTTTTTAATTCAATTAAAGTCTAAAACCATGCATGTGTTATATAAAGTATAGTGTGCAACGCGTGTGCTAAATCTTTATGCGTCAGACGCGATGTTTTCAGCACTCGTATGCGGCTCGCGATGCACACTCGCCAAGGCTCGTGTACGCTCGCCTACTACACGTGCTAAAAACGTCAGCACTCGTATTCGGCTCGCGATGCACACTCGCCAAGGCTCGTGTACGCTCGCCTACTACTCGTGCTAAAAACGTCAGCACTCGTATTCGGCTCGCGATGCACACTCGCCAAGGCTCATGTGTGCTCGCCTACTAGTTGTGCTGAAAATATCGCGCCTGACGTATAAAGATGTATTTAGCACACTAGTTACACAATATACTATTATTTATAATTTATAAAATATTTTGTGAGAACGGAAGCATAACTTTATTTCTGCGCAGATATTTTCACTGGTGGTTGCGGCGGAAACAGTTCTTTGCACAGAGAACAATATCAGTGGATATTCCTATAGCAGATTCAGAGGACCAGTAAGCGGGGCGATTCAGCGTATTCAAGTTTCAGCTGCCGCAATGCATGATCGACTGAACGTCCCCCAAAATTCGCAACTAAATAATGTTGATTATGTCGTGAGTGGTTTGTATATTTTATTTTTGTATGACGGACATCTCTCAGCCAATTAGAAGAAAACATTTCCTTTCCAAGTTGAAATTTTGTAAAACGCGTTTAGCTAAAAGTTTTGATTATATTTTTAGGCGAAACCGGATTACCATTTCGAGTATGCGGTTGTTGATCCAAAAACCGGCAATCAACAGTCTCACAGCGAACAAAGAGATGGCGACACCGTCACCGGACAATATTCGGTTGTTGAACCCGATGGAAGGTTGCGTGTGGTTCAATATACGGCTGATGCAAAAAATGGGTTCCGAGTTATGATTCATTACCATGGAAAATCGCATTCCGACGACGCAACTACCGAAAACAGTAACAATAATGCATTGAGACACCATGAAAAGTCTCAAAATAATGTAAAGACTCAAAATGGAGAATTAAATAGAAGGAATCAGTTTATCAATCAAGGAATTAACAATAATCGACATGTTTATTATCCTGGTCAGGGAATTAATAATTTAAGTGTTCAAAAGAGCGACTCAGAATCTTATAATAATGGAAGAATGCAACCAAATCGTTATTTAATAAAAGATGAACGTTTAAATTATCCTGGGTTTGTTCTGAACCATCGAAAAAATAACGCAAATAACCAAAATAGCGATGAGGAATCTGATAATAATGGAAGAACGCAACAAAATCAGAGACATCATTATTTAGTTAATCATGAAAGCGTTACAAATCGTGGAAGTGAATCAGAAAAGGATAATTTAAACAGTGGAATTCCGAGAGGATTTGAAAAGAGCAGACAGGTGGTTGAACCAAAAGAACAATGGAATAAAAGCGTGAAAGAAGGTGATAAAAACGGTCCTGTTCAGTTCCAAAATGAAGAAATACAAAATGATAACGAGGAAGTGAAAGAAGATGGTGATTATGAAGAAAATGATGAAGTGGAACCGAAGAAGGAAGAATTGAGAGATGGAGACGAAGAAGAAAATGAAGAATTGACGAATTATAACGATTACGAGGAACGAGATGGCGAGTTAAAAAACGAAAATGATGAGCAAGTAGAAGATTATGACGAATAATTTCGAGTCGTCATTTACGCCGTTTTTTTGATAACATTCTAGTCTTTAGAACTGGTAAAGATCTATAAAAAATATAGTTTATTGAATATTTAGGTCGTCAGTTATTTTTAACGCACGCGCAGTTTATCATCAAAAATAATATGTCAAACATATAAATTGGTACTATGCCCAAATATCTCTGGTAATTGGTGGTTGCATTGAAAAAATATGTCAACAAATTAAAGGGCTGACTAATACATATATAAGCGTATATGATAATTTTTTTTGAACATTTAATGTGATTATTTATTTTTCATCGTTTTTTTTTACTTCCCACCTCTACTATGGTAGGGAAGTAATGGATTCAGTCCGAAAACAATATTTCGAGATTTTAACAGATTTTCACGTTTTGAGACCCTAGCAATCGTTTAAGATCATTTTCTGACTGATGTCTGTATGTGTGTGTGTGTGTATGTGTGTATGTGTGTGTGTGTATGTGGTCAATTTTTCGCCTTCGATATCTTAAGAACGGAACAACATACGGGCATGCCGATTGTTCTATTGTGTTTATCAGCCTTTAACTTAGATCTGATTAGATTTTGAGTCAAATCGGTTCAGTGGATCCTGAGATATTCAAAAAAACGTCCTCAATGTCACGTATTAACATAGGTAAAAAAATATATAAATGAATTCTAGATGTTATAATATGAAAAAAATGTAAATATTTTTTTTCTCTAAAATGTATAGTTTTCGAGAAAAAAAATATTTTACTAAAAAAAATAAAAATTGTACGTAAATCAAGGTAACCATGATTTTTGCTATATTAAGCTAGCCATCAGTAGACCACCAAACAAAAAAGAGGGCCATGCTTTTTTCAAAGAATAAAAATTAAATTGTGTTTTAAAGACCACCAACAGCTAAGGTTATTTGGGCCTAGTCAAAGATTAAAAAAAAGAGTGTTTATTTTTTGCAAATATTTACTAGGTGGGAAGTATAGGACTGGTCATCAGTCGAATTTTTTTTAGAAAAAATAAATAAAATAGTTTTTCATTTTTCTACCACTGTGTTGTTATTTTTTATGAAATCCTGTCCTTGTTATCAGAGCCGGATTAACCATTAGGCAGAGTAGGCAACTGCCTAGGGGCCCCGCATCAACTAGGGGCCCGCACGCACAAAAGAATTTGAAAATGTTTCATAGAGTGAAAATTTAATTGGAAAATTTGTATCAATGACAATAGATATTATTGCTTTTTTTCGACGCATGCTGTCAGTTGATGAAATGCTTCATACAGAACAGAACCATCTAGTATAATCATCTAGAATAATATGGATGCGTTATTGCGTATTGTATGATTCATACAATACGCTATACGTAACGCATCCATATTATTAGTTCTACTACTCGATACTAGATGGTTCTGTTCTGTAAGTATGAAGCATTTCATCAACTGACAGCATGCATCGAAATAAAGTATTAATGTATGTATTTCGACGCATGCTGTCTTTTGTTTAACGGCTGAAAAGAGGCCCCGAGAATTACATTGCCTAGAGCCCCCGACATGGTTAATCCGGCCCTGCTTGTTATAATTTTAAGTAGCTTTTTTGAGTAGATAATTAATCTTGTATTTAATTAATTTTTAGTTTAATAAAATAAGTAGGGGAAAGGCGATTAATATAATCAATTGAAATTGTAATATTTGAAGATTTATTGATCTTTTCTGAATCCCCAAAAATATTGCGATAAAGAAAAAAATAGTTATAATTTAAACGCTGATAATGTTTTGTTATTAAAAAAATTAATTAATAATCAGACAAATACAAAAAAAACATAATTTTCAGTATAAATCATGTTAGCTTTTCATTCATTCGGACTTTCTATACTATAGAACAGGGGTCGGCAAGTAATTATAGGTGGTGTCTGGATACTGTTGAAAATTTTTACCGAGGTCCAAAAAAAAAAAAGAACAACTCATATTCTTTACTAATTTTTTATTTTAATTTTCTCTCACAAAATAATATGAAATACAATAGATAGGCATAATTGTATTCAAAAATCAATGGGAGAAATTACATTTGCGGTCTTGAGTAAGTTTTTTAAAGTAGGCTAAAAAATATTTTTATAAATTCAAAATGGCTGCCGTGACGTAGAAAAATCTCGGCCAAATCGTTCGAGTGGGGTATCAAATGGTTTTTTTTTTTTTATTAAAATGGAAAGATCAAATACAAGTTTTATAGCAAAACTGTTTTTGTTTAATTTGTTACTTAATAATTAAAAATATTTAAATAAAAATTAATTTTTAAACCAAGTTCCAATGACGCGCCAAAAGATTCCTAACGAGTGTGACGTCGTTATGTTATGTAGGGTCTTTGTATCCATGGTAACGAAGTTAAAAATTTATAATTTTTGATAGTATATGCAATACATATACACAAAACACACAAATTTAACATAACGACGTCACAAACATTCCTGGTGCGTTTTGAAGTCACGTGATATTTTTTAGTTTTTTTTTACAATTTAATTAATTTTTAGTAATTAATCTATAGCTTTTAAAAGATTTTCTTTTCGTTTTTCAATATTATTTATGTTAAATTATTAAAAAAAAATAAAAAAATTAATATATTTTTTGTAAATTTAAATACCTAATTACTCGGAACGAAACATAGCGTTTGCAACGCGTGTGATTACCGCCCTCGTACCTCGGGCAGCAAACTTCACACTGGTTGTAAACGCTATGTTTCGACCCTTGTACAGTCGCAGACTTAATAAAGTTTACACTTGGGTTTTTCAGTGTAAGTTCACAAAAAGTCAGTAGCTTAGCAACAAATTTAGTTTTTAATAGGTAAATGTAAATGTCAAAAATGAAACGAAATAATTGTCGTTTAAATGCCTCGAAATTATTAAAATGATGAACAAAAAAGAAGAATTATTGCAAGATTGGAGAAAGAAATTTGCTAGTATCAAATCTTTTTATGTTTTAATTGAATAATATTGAGTAATTTGGATGGTATAATAAACAACTGAGGTGTTTTGATAATAATTTTTTATTGAATTTTTAAGATGTAACCTTAGTAATTGATATATTACTATCAAAAGCCAAATTACAACATGCAAAAATTAAAAAAAAAAAAACGGGTAACTAGATGATACAGGTGTAAACTTTTTTAAGTCCGCGACTGTACCTAATGCAATATACTATATGTATATTAAAAATGCAGCGGAAATTTTTTTTATCAGTAAACCACTTCCTTTTGTATCTAGCTACGTATAACTTAAATCATGCAACTTCTTTATACAAGGCCGTCGTAAAATAATGGTATTGTTTCCATCTTTATTTTAGCAGCCGTAGAACTAATTAAATACGATATACTGGAAGCCTCGAGTTCAAATCCCGACAACGCTATTTCTTTTGCTAACATTGATAATTCATTATAAAAACACAGATGTTCGCGGGGGGAGGGGGTAACAGAGATGCACCAACATCCGTAGTATGGCAAACAAATGATTTTTTTAATATTAAAAATTAAAACTAAAATTTTTTCGCTTGTTCTTCATTAAAAAATTTCTACGAAGATACAGAACCTAAGTAAGGAGGTATTTATTTAGGTACTACGTAGGTACTGTTTTTCAAGTACCTCCGTAGAAATATTGTGTAACTAGTGTGCTAAATACATCTTTATACGTCAGACGCGATGTTTTCAGCACGAGTAGTAGGCGAGCACACACGAGCCTTGGCGAGTGTGCATCGCGAGCCGAATACGACTGCTGATGTTTTAGCACAAGTAGTAGGCGAGCGCATACGAGTGCTGAAAACACCGCGCCTGACGCATAAAGATTTAGCACACGCGTTGCACACTATACTTTATTCAACACATGCATGGTTTCAGACTTTAATTGAATTAAAAAAACAGTTACATAAAGAACCATTATGTAACTAGTTACATAATGGTTCATTATGCAACTGTTTTTCATTATATCACTGAAAAGCGTTGCATAATGGATCATTATGTAACTAGTTACATAATGAACCATTATAGCACTGAAAAGCGTTACATAACGGCTACTAGTCAATAAACGGCTATTTAAGGTTCGCAAAATAGATACGAAAAAACACTAAAAGCACGCATGTGTTGAATAAAATATTTTATTTGCAGTGAAATGAGTCAATAATTTTTTTAAGTGAAACGAAATTTAAATGTTGAGTTTCAAAAAAACAAAATTACAACGTGACATATTTTTTTAAAATGTTTTGATTTTTTGTGATCACATTGTATATAAAATGTCTTAGTCACTCACTAATTATTATAATAACATTTTTCATTCAGTTTTTTATCAAACTATGTCTTCAGTGCGTGTAGATTACTTTCACGCAAAAATATTATGGTGTAGGTCATATTTAGAAAGAGTTTTTGAAATGTAAGTATACCTATTTTTTTGACAAATTATTTTCAAAAAGTAATGTTATGATTTGAAAGACTTAAAAAAATACTTAGTAATACACACAAACACAGACATCTTTTCAAAAATAGTGTAAAATAGTGTAGTGACCTTGAAACATAAAAATTTGTTAAAAATTTTGATTTTGATTTTCGGACCCATTACAATAACTTCCCAATGTACTGGGAAGTTAAAAAAATATTTAGTAATGTAAAATTTTAAATAAACACTGAAACTTGAAGTAGGTACTTGCTCATAAGTTGGTTAGAACCACAATAAAGTTGAATTGTTGATGTAACCGAACAGATATTTTGTAAAGCTAAAATTCCCTAATTTGAAAAATGGCTAAAAATATGGCTGACTCATACAGGGATAAAAATGTAGGTTTTCAACGTAGATAAAAATAATAAAAAGATATCAGGCGAAGGGGCAAAATTACACATGTCGAATCGGCAATATTTTTTTTGTAAACTACAATTACCTACTTAATTTTAATTACCCAGTGAACGAAAGAAAATTTGACACAAGCACATCCGTCACGCGGAAAACCACTTTTCTTTACGTTTTGAGGATAGTACATTCAAAATATAGACCTAGAGAGCTAGTGACAATTTTTTGGTGTTATTTATTCAAGGCCTTATTTTTGTGAAGATGTTCAGGGAGGCATATTAAAGTGCCCTGAGTAAGGAATTTTGCTAGATAGCGGTATGGGAGGGATGCAGACCGCCCCCAACATGTAACAAAAAAAAATGGTCACAATTATTATTTCTTCAAGGCTGGAATTGTTTGTACAGCTCGTCGGTGACCCAATAATGCCATTATAATATTTGCAGATCGATTGGTCAGTATTAAAGGGGTGGAAGATCACCTTAAACGTGTTATGTACCCGGCAAAATTTATATTATTAGTTCAAGGTTCAAATTTTAGTACGTTGTTACGGCGACTGTTTTAAGCATATGCCTACTTCAATTTGCAGAACAAAGTGTCGGTATTAACCCCCTCTCTTCTGCAAGGGGGTTAATACCGACATTTTGTTCTGCAAATTGAAATATATGTTTAAAACAGTCGCCGTAACAACATATTAAAATTTGAACCTTGAACTAATAATATAAATTTCGTTGGGTACATAACACATTTAGGGTGATCTGCCACCCCTTTAATACTGACCAATCAATCTGAAAATATTATAATGGCATTATTGGGTCACCGACAAGCTGTACAAATAATTTCAGCCTTGAAGAAATAATAATTGTGACATTTTTTTTTGTTACATGTTGGGGGTGGTCTGCATCCCTCCCATACCAATATCTAGCAAAATTCCTTACACAGGGCACTTTAATATGCCTCCCTCAACATCTTCACAAAAATAGGGCCTTGAATAAATAACACCAAAAAATTGTCACTAGCTCTCGGTCTAATATGACCTTATCTCGAACACAATTTCGTATACTTGCATTTTCTTACGGAAAATTGTGAAAATTCGACATAGATGGGTTTGCCTTGCGTCCACAAATATAATGACTTTGTTGTTTCAATATCAAGGAAAATAGTTCCACAAAACTAACGAATCGTCAGTCTGTTATTTCATTGACTCATATAAACAATAATTTCTTGTGGTAGGATCGTGAATCGGATCGACTGTAGGTATTTTTTAATCAATCAAAATGTTTAAAAATAGATTTGATTTTCTTTCAAGTCAAGTTGGTTTGTGAGGTGATTTATTCAAACGCTTATAGTTTTAGTTAAGACATGGTTTCTTTTTTGAGTTTGTTTTTGACAGAAATTGACAGTTGTCTTTTTAATAAAGGTGATTTTTGCTGAGCCGACGACTTCAAGGTAAGCGTATTCAGTTGGTTCAACAGTCGATTATTATTTACAATTTATTGTCGTTGTGTGAAAAGATATCCATAATAAAACGTTCTTTAATCATCGGTGATTCAAAAAATTTCGTTTTCTTTTTTAATATAACCACAAAATAATTTAACAAGATTAATTAAATACATAAAATTGTTCGTACTTATCAAATATCTTTGTGATGTCATTTTCAAGACTTGTAACACCGACTCTAAGATTTGTTGATTTAACTTTCTGTCACCAGATTGCAGCATCTGTTGAAAAACGATCAGCAAAGAAACATTTCCATTCAATATTATATTATATAGGTACCTACCTATTAATAAAAATAATTTTCAAAAAAATTGAAATGACTTGAAAAAATTCAACTGATGACCAGTCCTATACTTCCCACCTAGTAAATATTTGCAAAAAATAAACACTCTTCTTTTATTCTTTGAAAAAAAAGCATGGCCCTCTTTTTTGTTTGGTGATCTACTGATGGCTAGCTTAATATAGCAAAAATCATAGTTACCTTGATTTACGTACAATTTTCTTTTTTTAGTAAAATATTTTTTTCTCGAAAACTATACATTTTAGAGAAAAAAAATATATACATTTTTTTCATATTATAACATCTAGAATTCATTTATATTTTTTTTTACCTATGTTAATACGTGACATTGAGAACGTTTTTTTTAATATCTCAGGATCCACTGAACCGATTTGACTCAAAATCTAATCAGATCTAAGTTAAAGGCTGATAAACACAATAGAACAAACGGCATGGCCGTATGTAGTTCCGTTTTTACGATATCGAAGGCGAAAAATTGACCACATACACACATGTAGACGTCAGTCAGAAAATGGTCTTAAACGATTTATAGGGTGATTTATAACGTGAAGATCTGTTAAAATTTCGAAATATTTTTTTCGGACTAAATCCATTACTTCCCTACCATAGTAGAGGTGGGAAGTAAAAATAAATCAGAATATTTTTTTTTATTAAATGCACATAAAACCGATCAAGCATACCTACGTACCTACTTCATACGCTGAGGGTTCCGTACATCATTCGATATAATTTTCGAGGATCTTGACCAGCTTCTTTATATGCCTGATTTTTCAAAATTTTAGACCAAATACTTTCGGGAGGAGAGAAACTTACTTTTTTGGCGAAAAAATATTTTTTGATGAGTTTTGGCGCCGAACGTAGTTTTTCTGTAATCTTTATAAGCCTCGTAATATACCTGATTTATTTAAACATTTTAAGTATTTTTGGAGATAAAGAAGAGACATGCTTTTTTGATGCATCACCCACCAAAAACGTATGTCTCTTCCTCCCTTATCTCCAAAAGTTTTAGGTTTAAAATTTTGAAAAAATTCAGGTATATTATTAAGAGACTGGTAAAGATTACAGGAAAACTGCGAACGATGTACGGAATCCTCGGCGCATGAAGTAGGTATGTTCTTTTAGTTTTATTACACCAAACGTTGAAGGGCTTGAGAATGGCCGAGCATGTAGCAATGCTGTTGTTTACATGGCGTTGCTATGGTTCCTCTATTACAAGCTCCCGTTCCCGGGTTCTAGCCCGAGAGCTGGTAAAAGTGTCAGTTGGATTTTCAATTTATTATTAAATAAAAAAAATAAAATAATGAACTGAAAATATGAATTGGTGCTAGGCCCAAATAACCTTAGCTGTTGGTGGTCTTTAAAACACAATTTACAATTTTGCCAACCGTTGAATAAGTATTAGGAAACTATTCTTAGAACAGGCAAATGTACTGTGATTACAAGTAATATCTGGATAACCGAGCTATTTATTTAAATATTATTTAAAAAAATAACAACAATAAAATCTAAACATAATTATGTAAGTAGGTATAATTATGTTTAGATTTTATTGTTGTTATTTTTTTACTTTTCAAATAATTACTGATTATTTTAATAAGTTAAAGATTGATTGTCAGAGTAATTTGAAATAAATAATGAAAATAGGTTGTTTTTTCCAAAGTCTACTCACCATACGACACTATTTTATAAAGTTAAAAAAAATGTTTTTTAAAATGATAAAATCGATAAGAAAACGAATTTTGCCAGGGATGAGATCTAGCTAGATCGATTTTTTGCCCCCCGAAACCCCTTTTCGGTAAATTTGATCAAAATCGTTAAAGCCGTTTACGAGAAAATATTTATATAGGTACATCGGTACATATATACAAGATTTGCTCGTTTAATAATATAGGGATTTAATTTTCACTGCATATTTTCGGGTCATTAATAATAAATTTTCTTTTTCAGAAAAATGAAACTGCTCTGGAAAACGTGCTTATTCTTCAGCTGCGTTTCAGAGCTCTGCTTAGCCACATGTTTCTTGCACCCCAACACAATAATAAAATGCGACGGAAATTTAGATAATTTAGTTAGTTTTGTGATCGGCAAGATGAATTATATTCACGGAGAATACCAAGCCATATTTGAAAAAGTTCAAAGCGCCATAATTATCGATCCGTCGTCACACTTCGACAATCAACCTCCAATAGACAACTTATTTTTGCATTTAATATTTAAAGAAAATCAATTTGATGTCATCGAAAATGGTGCGTTTAAATTTTTACCGACGGTGCTGACGTTGGATTTAACAAAGAATTTAATTAAATCAATTATCAAAGAAACATTTGAAGGTCTTGGCTCATTGAAGAAATTAATGTTAGGTTATAATAAAATCGAAATACTTGAATCGTACTTATTTAATAACACCGAAGAACTAATAGTGCTCAACTTAGAAAGAAACCAAATATCCCAAATTCAAGAGAATGCTTTCGCCGGATTGGAACAATTAAGCGAACTGAACTTGGCAAACAACAAAATAGAAATTTTGAAAGCTCATTATTTTCAAGGTCTCGCCGAATTAATCCGACTCGATATTGAAAATAATCCAATCAAGATATTAGAACCGAATTCTTTTATTGAATTAACAAAGCTACTTCTTTTGGATTTGACCAATTCAAAAATTGACCATTTTCGAATAAACAGTTTCGGAAAACTCAACAAAAATATTAAACTATATTTCTTACCAGAACCTGATATAATTGTCACATACGATCCGAACGTTTTCGATGAAATTTCAATAAGTCAAATAACTTTTTTTTTTCAAAATATCACCGTCATTCACGAATTTTACGGCTTCGACTATTCGGATCAATTAAAAAAATTGACCTTGAAGGCATGGAGCGTGCAAGAAATCAAACCGAATGCTTTTGGACAGTTAACTCAATTAGAATATTTCAGTATTTTGTACGCTAACATTACAACTTTGAGAAAAAATACTTTTCAATATCAAAGGTTTTTACAACACCTCCATATAGCGTACACTAATTTAGAAATAATTGAGTCGGGTGCATTTAACGGTCTGAATTACGTCAAAATCCTGAATCTTGAAAACAATAAACTGAAAACGATTTCTCCAGGGACATTCGTGCCCCTACTCTCGGTTCGAACTGTGTATCTACCGCATAATTCCGTCGTTCTCAAGAACGACACTCTAGTTGGATTGCCGCACGTGACGTTTTTAAATTTATCTTACAACTCAATCAACAGCCTCAATATCGATGCGTTGTCTCCGATAAATAGACTCCAAGTGTTGAGTCTCGCGTCCAATAATTTGACGCAGTTGGACGTCAAAAAACTGAAAAATACTCAACGATATTTACAATACATTATAATTACGGAAAATCCATGGCCATGCAAGATCCTTCAATCAGTGATCAAAGATCTCAAAGAGTACAATATTAAGAACGTGTTCGCGTCTGAAACCGAATCTTGCGGCGGCGTCAAAAAACTGTCGTGCAAAGGATATGTACGCTGCTGGAAAGACGAATCAGCTGAAGCTGACAATGTTACGACAGAAAATAATGACGACACATTTCGAACCACTATCATAGATTCGTGTCGAGTCGACAAACACATGGATGAAAAACAAAAGCATGAACAAGAACTTGAATTTAAATTTTCTCTCAGTTGCATTCTGCCATTTTTTGGACTTACCGTTGTTTTCATTTCTATGCTGATGTTTATCAGAAGAAAGCATGTCGCACGTTTCGAAAGTATTAATTTGGGTTTGAACAGAAACGTACGGTTCAATTTCGAAGGTTGAATCTCTACATAGTATAAATTGAAGTCGCTTTCCGTGTCTGTCTGTTTAACCGCTAACTCCTCCTAAACCACACAACGGATTTTGATGCGGCTTTCACCATCAGTTAAATAATTTTTCACGGAAGGTTTATATACAGCGTGTCCACGAAAGCTCTTTACAAATAGAATTTTTTTTTATTTACTATTGGAGCAAACATTTTTTTCTGTGGAAAAGTTCTGCTTCGTCCAAAACCTTTAAAACACCAAAGAAAATTTTTTCGGCCTAAAGTTATACGAGGGAAATCAAAAAGTTTTATTTTACTAAAAATAAAAATTATCTGTGATTTATATTAAAAGTCTAAATCTATAGACGTAACGTCGTACATTTAATTTAATAAATCAAATTATTTTGTCCGCTATCCTGCGATTTTGCTTAATTTTATTATTATCTGTGATATTCAAAACTTTCGCTAAATTAGTTACATAATCAAATTTAATTCAAAATTATAACATAACTAGCTTCTAAGTAATTATTTATTCAGAATTATAAATCAGAATTCAACATGTCCTCCATCTCTCTCCATACAAAGAACAGTTCGAAAAAAATTTTCTTTGGTGTTTTAGAGGTTTTGGACGAAGCAGAACTTTTCCACAGAAAAAAATTTTTGCTCCAATAATTAATAAAAAAAATTCCATTTGTAAAGAACTTTCGTGGACACGCTGGATATAGCGAACGAGCGAAGTGAGTGAGTAATGTAATTATAATATTCAAGCGAACGAGCGAAGCGAGTGAGTAATGTAATCATAATATTCAAGCGAACGAGCGAAGCAAGTGAGTATAGTGTATTGCACCCGCGCTTTCTTAGCACCCGGGCGAAGCCGGACAAGGCCGCTAGTTTGATATAAATGAATGTTAATAACTGAAGGAAGATTTGGTTGAGGGTCAATTTCAGTTTATCTATACATGCAATTTAGAGTTAGAACAATTTACCGTTATTTGACTGGCTTGAGGTAAGACATATTACTAATTGTTATATTTACCTAATATAGTATCTATCTACTAGTTTCATACTGACTAAATTGTTCTAATTTTGGATACACATTTGTTCATATTTGTTAAATGTTAAATATTTCGAAACGTTGGCCACAAGCGATATTTTGGTAAAGCTTCATTATTTTGACCCTCAACCAAACCTTCCTTCAATTGTTGAATTTGATAATTTGGCGATCACGAAGACAAAAATTAAGACTGATTTTTTTAATGTTGCTATATTGTAGTGAAATTACTCATTTGTTTTTGTAAATAGATGTTATTATTATTAAATTAAATCTGTGTCATTCTTTCTCAATGTAACGAATAATTTGTTTGGAATTTTTTACATTTTAAATTAAATGAAAAAAACTCAAAGGATCCGTCAGATGGGTGGAGCTTAAAAAACATGGCGGAGATCGGGGAAAATTTCATATACTTACGGGGTATACTTTTCCGTTTAATCTTGTGATTTTCAAAGTTATAAAAATGATAAATATAAGTGCAATTTGTGATTGGGCCGATACGAATCCTAAATATCAAATAAAAGTTAAAAAGTCTTAAACCCGACTACGTAAAAGAAGTAAACAAGCTTCCAATATGAAAGTTAGTTATTGTACATTTTAGACGTTCGATAACTATGGTTGTTAGCATCTAATCGAATATGAAAAATAGTCGGGCAAAACATTATTTGTTTTAGTGTCATCTCATTGGTCGCATACTAAAACTTTTGGTAATATTTTTTTTCCCGACTACTTTCATATTCGATCAGACGCTAACAACCTTAGTTATCGAACGTCTAAAGTGTACAATAACGAACTTTCACAATGGAAGCTTGTTTACTTTGTTTACGTAGTCGGGTTATATTTTTTATTTATTGTAGATTAAAGACGCGTCGACAATTTAGGTCATTATAGCGTCTTAAATTACAACTAACTTAAAACTAAATAAAATCACAAAACATCCATGAGAGCAGGTGGGATTCAAACCCACGACAGTCTAGTCTAGAGGCTGTTACCTAGAGTACGCTATCCACTAGGTTACACTGCCCCCCGTAGTTGAGTTAGAGTTTTTTTTTTTACTTTTACTTTTACTTTTTCATACTAAAAACATCGTCTTCAATAAATTATTAAAAGTTGTGTTTTATTTTATTTAAAATGTTTTAAACTCAAAATAAGGTTAGTATTTATTATTTCTAAATTTTTGCGTTGCAGAGAAATAAAAAAAATAACGAGGAAGTAATTTCTAAGACCTGATGCACCGCGCGTTTGCAGTTTAGAATAAACAAGTGCAATATTTAATAATAAGTATGTACCCGCAAATCCGCATTCAGTTTTTGAACATTTGCCAAACAATTTAGCTATGTTTCCATTTTTACCCATCTGCAGCGAAAAAGGAAGGGTTATGCAATATGCATGTACAGTCGCGGACTTAATAAAGTTTACACTTGAGTTTTTCAGTGTAAGTTCACAAAAAGTCAGTAGCTTAGCAACAAATTTAGTTTTTAATAGGTAAATGTAAATGTCAAAAATTAAAAGAAATAATTATTGTCGTTTAAATGCCTCGAAATTATTAAAACGATGACCAAAAAAGAAGAATTATTGCAAGATTAGAGGAAGGAATTTGCTAGTAGCAAATATTATCAAATCTTCTTATGTTTTAATTGAATAATATTGAGTAATTTGGATTGTATAATAAACAACTGAGGTGTTTTGATAATAATTTCTTATTGAATTTTTAGGATGTAATCTTAGTAATTGATACGTCATTACTATCAAAATCAAATTACAATATGCAAAAATTAAAAAAACCGGTAACTAGATGATACAGGTGTAAACTTTTTTAAGTCCGCGACTGTACCTATGTACCGTCATGGAATCTATATATAATAAGTATGTACCCTTTCATATGATGGCTGAAAAGAAAAATGTATCCTCAATTTTCAGCCCCTCAAAAAGATATATAAAAATATTTTTATGATTTTGACTCTTGGACTAGTGCAGTGGACACATAAGTTTTATAACTATGTCAAATTTCAAGTCTACACTGTAAAAAATGGATGTAAAAATACTTTGAAAGTTAAGGTAGATTTCGCTCGATTTTCTAAGTGATTTTACATTATTATTTATTTTTACACAGAAAACTTCATAAAAATTTGGACTTTTATTGTAAAGTTAAAAAAAATTGTGATTTTTACATAAAGTAAATTAAAATTACATAATTTGTGTAATATTCCAATAAAGTGTATAAAAATTACAAAATAAAATGTATAGTTACATATATAAAATGGATGAATATAAAACAAATTAATGTAATATTAGTAACCACACATGCGCAATGTGTTTTTATGGAATCTACGCGATGTGGTGATACCTGTTTGCGACGTCGTTGTCTTTTTGTATGCCTATTACCAGAATAATCGCTGGCTACAAATGGACCATCGATAAACTATGTAATCGGCCCTCTCATTTCTTACAGTGTATACAGGGTGAGTTCGACCACCCGTATCAGTCGTTTTTTTCGAAAACGGTTAGTCGTAGAGAGTTGTGTGAAAAATTTGTATTATAAAAGCCCTAATAAAGAATCGAATGGTGATAATTTTTTTTTCCGGGAAGGTCGGCGTCCCTATTAGTTTGCTCCAGAATGTCCAGAACTCCGGAATTTTAAATGTAACGATAGGTCGAAAGTGCTATTGTTGAAAAGATCTTTAAAAATTAAGCAAGTTTTGTAGGAAAATTTTTTTTATTACTGCCACCCCTGTAAATTTCTATAAGTATAAATATAAATTATTATATGTTCAAAACTTCGAAATTTTAGAAAGCACGATAGGTTGAAAATGGTGCTGTTGAAAAGCTCTTTAAAAAATAGGCAAGTTTTGTAGGAAAAATTATTTAATTACTGCCACCCCTGTTAAGTAACAATAGTTTGAAATTATTAAATCAAAATTTCATAATAACGATCGAAGTCGACATTAAAAATCTAGCAACCTTAGACATTGTCACAAGTGTTCAAACTGTCTTCCATTTACTCTTTAATACATACTACTGAGCTCTTCTGGTTATACTGTGAGTGTACTTCTTCAGTGTTTAATGATCGATAGATAGGTAACTAGATTTTAAATGCAGACTTTTAAAAAATTCGTTATTATGACATTTTAATTTAGTAATTTCAAACAAATATTACTTAACAGGGGTGGCAGTAATAAAAAAAAAATCCGTACAAAACTTGCTAATTTTTTAAAGATCTTTTCAACAACACCACTTTCGACCTATCGTTACATTTATAATTCCGGAGTTCTGGACATTCTGGAGCAAACTAATAGGGACGCCGACCTTCCCGGAAAAAAAAATTATCACCATTCGATTCTTTATTAGGGCTTTTATAATACAAATTTTTCACACAACTCTCTAGGACTAACCGTTTTCGAAAAAAACGACTGATACGGGTGGTCGAACTCACCCTGTATATGCAGTTCTTGAGAAAATGGACTGGCAGACTTACAGACAGACAACGAAGGCTCACAATAAGGGTTCCTTTTAAATAGATGCCTATTGAGGTACGCAACTCCAAAAAAAAGGGTGTGGGTCTCGAGATCCCCGACAGAAGTGAAACATCAAAGAAAACGTTATTGAACTCGGTAGTAGTATATATTTTTCCAAAAGCAGCAACTAACTGTTATGCTGACGTAATTCTATATACTGCACTGTAACACCGCGTGTGTTACAGTGCACGCCTGAACCAAGAGAGAAAGAGAGTGCCGCAGTGGTGGGGAGAACAGCAGCGAAGGAGCGAACCAAAAATTTCGTTGCATATATCCCCTCACGCGGCTGTTCACAGCCCGACATAAGATGTTTCATATCAAAAATGCTCTCAATTGTGGTCCCATTTGTGAGATAAAAAATGTTTACGTTGAACGTTGCTCAGGAACAATACTGTATGTGTAAACGTGCTGACAGATGTTTTAAAAATGTCGCAGTGCCGGTTGAAAGCGAAAGTAAGCGTAAATATTTTAAAAATGGAGGAAAACACTTGAATGTGAAGCGAGGCGGAGAAGAAAAAATATCTCGAAACTGGATCACTTAAAATTGTATTGCTTATTCATTGTATGCAATAAACTACGATACAATGGAGAACATACACAATAATATTATACTGTTCGAATGTTCGATATAGTACATTGTGCCACAAGGGAGGAAAGTGCTATATTTCCTCCCGTGTTGCGCATACTATTTTTTCTCCTGCCAGGCCGAAAGTTCGCAAAATTGAAAATAAAAAAAATTATTAAAATTATTATTTTTATTTTATTATTAAAATTATTAAAAACTAATTTTAAAGGAAATAATTTTAATGTGTAGGAGACAGAAGTAGGTGCGTGAGAGCCGGCATAAGTACTATTGCGCACGCGCACTTGTCCGTACCACGGGAATAAAGAGCGACTTTGTTCCCGCTTGGCAGGGACGAAAGTACGAACTTTCGGCCTAGGTAGGAGAAAAAAATTTTACTGACTTTGAATTTGGACCTTTGGCGGCTCCAAACCTAAAAATGTTTCAGCTTTATCGAACCCATAACCTGAAAAACCGAAACAGTAAAAGATATTTCAGAATTAAATGATAAATTAATAGGTAATGAAATGTATAAGTAACTTACAACCGGTTACAACCGTTTAAAAAATAAAAAACTCAAAACGCGTATATTTTCGAAATGAATTTACGAATTATGAGCTGGGAGTGTGCCTACTGCGAGTAGTCCGATTGAGTTGAAATTTTGCATACATATGTAGTTCCGGTGACAATACAAAATTATGGTAACTAGCTGACCGACCCGACTCCCGTCCGGGTGCAAATCGCACTTTTGAAATTTCACAGGCAAAAGGTCTTGCTCTGGTAACGTTTCAGTGGATCGGATAAATGTGATAAAATCAGAGTAAACAAATAAAGCACACTAAAAAATTAAAAATAAAAATAGGTAAAAAAACTTTTAAGTTAAACGGTTTTATAAATGTACTAAAAAGAAAAAATAATAATATTTAATTTGGGTTAGACGTGGTCGTTATTTCACGTCACTAGTTACAATAACTAGCTACGCGGTATGTAACCGAATCACTAGTTTCGAGTTACATTACAAGTAGTGATTTTTGCAAATGCGTTACTAAACGAGAGCGGGTGACAGTGACACGAATAAATCCGAAGTAACCCGAACACGCACATGCCGTGATTTAAGTGTATAGCTACAAACACTTAGATAGTGATTTAATGTATTTTAGTTTCGTCTCGTTTCGTGTGTAACTGTGTAGTTGGTATCTGGTGGAGGTATTTATGCAAGCAATCACAGTAGCTGAATAAAAATAACTAGTTACAAAAATCACTAGTTTTGAAACAGGTGACGCCGACCAAGTCACTGGTTTCGTTACGTTTCTTGAAAATAACGTAACGACCCACGTCTAATTTGGGTTCATAAGTATAAAAGCGTGAGTCGTAACGTCTATGATAATTTATTATAGTCACGACCCGCGCTTTTATACTTATGAACCTAAATTAAATATTATTTTTTTCTTTTTAGTACGTTTATAAAACCGTTTAACTTAAAAGTTTTTTTACCTATTTTTTTCTCATATAATATATTCAAAGATAGAGTCGAGTGAGTGGTAAAGTTTTTCCGGCGAGGAGAACAGAAAAACTAGACGACTGATTCTTTGAAACGTTTAAACACGAACAAAAAAAAATGTTGAGCAGCACAGATGTCTACATACTTACGGTGGGTACGTTTCAGTCAAAAGGAAATATCTTCACGGTTTTATAAATGTGCTAAAATGAAAAATATAATATTTAATTTAGGTTTTTAAGTATAAAAGCGTGGGTCGTGACTGTAATAAATTATCATAGAGTTTACGACCCACGTTTTTATACTTATGAATCTAAATTAAATATTTTTTTTTCTTTCTAGTACATTTATAAAACCGTTTAACTTAAAAGTTTTTTTACCTACTTTTATTTTCCGGTGTACGTTCTTCCTTTGGGTCGACAGCCCACCGCGATAATAATTATTACAGCTACATATTATAATAAAACGTAAGGCAATAACTCTTGTACTTTATGTATTTCCTTTTATAATAGCATTAACGGTTATCGAGTCATGTATAATGCAATTAATTATGTTAACTATGTAACTGAGATCTTGTATTTTTAATATTAACACTTTTCATATTTGTCCGATAAAAATACAACACACAAAAATATGCAAACATTAAAATTACTGTCTAAAAGGTATTAGTCAACAAATTATTAACTTCAGTTATTCTCTTCCAGAGACATTGTCTTTATTTATTTATTGTAGATTATAGACGCGTCGACAACTTAGGTCCTTAGCGTCTTAAATACATTAAATAACAATTCTCTTAAAACTAAATGACATCACAAAACATCCATGAGTGGAGGTGGGATTTTAACTCACGACAGTGTGATCCAAAGGCCGCAACGCTAACCCTTACACCACACTGTCCTCTAGAGAGACTTACACGATGTGAGTCACTGTGATGATAGAGACATTGTCGATAAGAAGTAACGCTTTAACAAAGTACTCTTTTTAAGAATACGCAAAAAATAATACAAAAAAAAGGTCAAGCATAAACTTAAAGTTCAACTTAAAATTAAAGTACATCGGGAAGCAGCATAATCCCGTTATGTAAAATCGAGGGGGAGGAAGCTGCGGGTACTTAAATAAATAAAACTCTGAATCAGAGACAACAAATGTTTATAGAAAAGTTGTAGAAAATATTATCCTCTACAAGATTGATAACAATTATTTTTTACTAAAAATGGAACGGAATTGAGAAATTCGCAAAAAACCGTCAATCATGAACTTGAACCTCGAATATCTGGCAACGCCGGCACGATATCGATGGAGATTTTTACACGTTTTTTACAAGCTTTTATTTAACTTGCAACGTATGTTAATAGTAAGTTAGTTAGTTTGTGTGTTTGTTTAGGTCAAAACTTGCAAGTCAATTTTGAACGACTTCCACGTATCCGATCGCTTTTAAATTTTGTACACATATGTATTCCCGATGACAATACATGAATAAATTGTTTTTAGAAATAAATTCAACCCCTAAGGGATTCAAACGGGGATGTAGGGTTTTTTGACTAATCAGCGCCCAGGCCAAATTGCTAAAGCTAGAAACTTGAAATTCCTTTTCTGACGTAATCATCCATTAAGAAAGAATTTTTCGAAATTCAACCCCTACGGGTGTCAAAAGGGGGTAAAATTTTGAAAGACTAAAATGAACAAAATAAATATTAGTAAAAAAAACTTTTTAAAGGCAAGCTTTTATTTAAATGCACTAAAAAGGAAAAAATAATTTTTAATAATTTAGGTTCATAATTATAAAAGCATGGGTCGTGACTAGTAAACTATCATAGAGTGCACGACCCACGCTTTTATAATTATGAACCTAAATTATTAAAAATTATTTTTTCCTTTTTAGTGCATTTAAATAAAAGCTTGTCTCTAAAAAGTTTTTTTACTAATATTTTTATTCCTTACTTCTAGATTGCGCTTTGGTATCGCTAAATTTTTTTTTTAGTAATACTGAGTGATTGCAAAAAAAACTTTATTTTTGCTATTTTCAACATGAGCCTTCTCAAACGATAATATTATGCCACATGCCAAATAAAAAATATCAGTAAAAATGGGCTTTAGAAAAATTTGGTTTTTCGATGGGATTCATTGAAAATTCATTGAAAATCAATTTTATTGTAAGTATGAAAGAAGTTATTGGCTGAAAAATTTTCATTGATACCTTTTTTGTACAGTATCGAGTATAGACATAATATTATATTATGCATTAACATACAAGTCTTTCTGATTGTGCGATTATTATTATTATATAATCGAGATCATTATTTTTAATGTCTGCACAACAAATGCCTACAGACTCTTTATGGTATCCAACTACAGTTTAATTCCTTATAAATGTACTCCATATTTGTAATCAGCTATTAAGATCACGAGAAATAGTCACTAGTTTCGTACCTTCTTTTAACCCAGTGTTCTCTTTAGAAACTAGAAACCAAAATGTCAACAAAAAAGAATTTACAAATATTTAATTGAAGAACGTTTCTATTCATCTAATAGTAATTTATGCAACTAGTGGCTTAAGTGACGGATTATATAACAGTCGCGATTTTGCGATACGAGCCTAAAGTTATGTTGCATTTATATATCGTGTGATTACCGCACTCGCCTGCGGCCCGCGTGGTAAATACACACTCGTTCTGGTATAAATGCAACATAACCTTAAGAGAGTATTGTAAAATCGCGACTGTCAGATTCGTCACTTAAGTCACGTGTTACATACAATATTTTTTTGCAAAAACTGCTTCAAAACTTCAATTTTAAGCAAATAAAATACAATTTGGATAAATATTTTATTAGTGACATTATAGCAAAGTAAACTATAAAGTAGGTACTTTATTACGCACGTGTGTTATAAAGTAAAACAAAACAGCATTACTTTATAGAACGGAGTTCATTGATTTTTACTTTAAACACTACCGTTCGAATGCAGTAGAAGCTTCCATAAAGAATCACTTTTCAAACAGTACACAGCCAACTAAAATTAGGTATTTAAGTTTAAAAAAAATTATTAATTTTTTAATTTTTTCTAATAATTTAACATAAATAATATTGAAAATCGAAAAGAAAAATTTTTTTAAAGCTATAGATAAATTACTAAAAATTAATTAAAATGTATAAAAATTTAAAAAATATCACGTGACTTCAAAACGCGCCAGGAATGTTTGTGACGTCGTTATGTTAAAATGTGTCTGCATTTGTTGGTATTTGTGTATATGTATTACACATACTATCAAAAATAATAAATTTTTAACTTGGTAACCATGGATACAAAGACCATAGATAACATAATGACGTCACACGCGTTCGGATTCTTTCGGCGCGTTATCGGAACTGAGTTAAAAAATTAATTTTTATTTAAATATAACTTTTTAATTAGTAAGCAAAAAAATTAAATAAAAACAGTTTTGCTATAAAACTTGTATGTGGTCCTTCCATTTAAGTAAAAAAAAAAATTCACTTAAAAACCCAATTGTACTTTTAATGCAAGTGTTGCAAAAAGAATTTTTATGGATGCGACGTGATTATGTTTCGACATATTTTTTATTTTTTTTACTTTATTTTTACTTCCCACCTCTACTATGGTAGGGAAGTAATGGATTTAGTCCGAAAAAAATATTTCGAGATTTTAACAGATCTTCACGTTTTGAGACCCTAGCAATCGTTTAAGATCATTTTCTGACTGATGTCTGTATGTGTGTGTGTGTGTGGTCAATTTTTCGCCTTCGATATCGTAAAAACGGAACAACATACGGCCATGCCGATTAGTCTATTGTGTTTATCAGCCTTTAACTTAGATCTGATTAGATTTTGAGTCAAATCGGTTCAGTGGATCCTGAGATATTAAAAAAAACGTTCTCAATGTCACGTATTAACATCGGTAAAAAAATATAAATGAATTCTAGATGTTATAATATGAAAAAAATTCGACTGATGACCAGTCCTATACTTCCCACCTAGTAAATATTTGCAAAAAATAAACACTTTTTTTTATTCTTTGACTAGGCCCAAATAACCTTAGCTGTTGGTGGTCTTTAAAACACAATTTAATTTTTATTCTTTGAAAAAAGCATGGCCCTCTTTTTTGTTTGGTGATCTACTGATGGCTAGCTTAATATAGCAAAAATCATGGTTACTTACCTTGATTTACGTACAATTTTTATTTTTTTTAGTAAAATATTTTATTTCTCGAAAACTATACATTTTAGAGAAAAAAATATTTACATTTTTTTCATATTATAACATCTAGAATTCATTTATATTTTTACTTCCCACCTCTACTATGGTAGGGAAGTAATGGATTCAGTCCGAAAACAATATTTCGAGATTTTAACAGATTTTCACGTTTTGAGACCCTAGCAATCGTTTAAGATCATTTTCTGACTGATGTCTGTATGTGTGTGTGTATGTGTGTATGTGTGTGTGTGTGTATGTGGTCAATTTTTCGCCTTCGATATCTTAAGAACGGAACAACATACGGGCATGCCGATTGTTCTATTGTGTTTATCAGCCTTTAACTTAGATCTGATTAGATTTTGAGTCAAATCGGTTCAGTGGATCCTGAGATATTCAAAAAAACGTCCTCAATGTCACGTATTAACATAGGTAAAAAAAAATATAAATGAATTCTAGATGTTATAATATGAAAAAAATGTAAATATTTTTTTTCTCTAAAATGTATAGTTTTCGAGAAAAAAAATATTTTAGTAAAAAAATAAAAAATTGTACGTAAATCAAGGTAACCATGATTTTTGCTATATTAAGCTAGCCATCAATAGATCACCAAACAAAAAAGAGGGCCATGCTTTTTTCAAAGAATAAAAATTAAATTGTGTTTTAAAGACCACCAACAGCTAAGGTTATTTGGGCCTAGTCAAAGAATAAAAAAAAGAGTGTTTATTTTTTGCAAATATTTACTAGGTGGGAAGTATAGGACTGGTCATCAGTCGAATTTTTTTTACCTATGTTAATACGTGACATTGAGAACGTTTTTTTGAATATCTCAGGATCCACTGAACCGATTTGACTCAAAATCTAATCAGATCTAAGTTAAAGGCTGATAAACACAATAGAACAATCGGCATGTCCGTATGTTGTTCCGTTCTTAAGATATCGAAGGCGAAAAATTGACCACACACATACACACACACACACACACACATACACACACACACATACAGACATCAGTCAGAAAATGATCTTAAACGATTGCTAGGGTCTCAAAACGTGAAGATCTGTTAAAATCTCGAAATATTTTTTTCGGACTAAATCCATTACTTCCCACCATAGTAGAGGTGGGAAGTAAAAAGAGGGCCATGCTTTTTTTCAAAGAATAAAAAAAGAGTGTTTATTTTTTGCAAATATTTACTATAGGTGGGAAGTATAGGGCTGGTCATCAGTTGAAATTTTTTTTTAATTTTAAATCTTATAGGTACAACTGAAATGAAAAAATCTCAATGGGAAATTGGAATAGTACTCAAGTGAGGGGGCGTTTACCTTATCGTTTAATTCTTTCGTTATCCGCGTTTTCGTTTTCGTTCGAATATAAGAATTTTACGAGCAATGTGTTTTATTCAAGATTATACTAAAACTGAAAAAGCATTTCCAGTTTCAATCTTTTGTCGTCTCCTTTTATTTTGGTGTTTTTGTTCGTGATTTTACGAATTCCACGGGAAATGTGTTTTTCCAGATTTTGACAACACACTCCAAAACTGACTTTTTTATGTAAAAAAAATATCAATCATTTTAACAATTTAAATACGAGTCGCATTTGAAACTTTCGATTTTTAAACTGTATTAAGAACTTTATTTTTTGGAATTTAATTGTATTACGCCTTCTACAAGTGGAGACAGTTATTTATTAGTAAAATACAAACTTAGTTACAATTCTTTATAATTATAGATCAATATACATAACCTCACAAATCAAGTAAAAGCATTTCGCCATCCAACACAAAGCACTTGCGAAACTATTAATTATCTAATAAATGACGCAGTTCCAGTAAAATCGTCATCTAAAAGGGGTGTTACCTTCCATCAAATAGCCGGTACTAGTTATGATTTTTTGCTATGTTGTATATATGATGAATCCAAGTTTTCGACCTCGGCAGAGCTCCGGATCTTTGTCAAAAATCCTAAAAACACCAAAATTTTTGAGCTTTTTACAATTTTCCGTTTTTTGGATTTTTGACAAAGATCCGGAGGTCTGCCGAGGTCGAAAGCTTGGGTTTTTCATGAGGCCTCCGTCATATACAATATACCAAAAAATCGTAACTACCCCATTGACTGCACAGTAGGATGTATGATTTTACTGGACTAACGACCAAATTTAAGAATCTTTACTTGTATGATAATTATTGTTTTAATTTAAATTGACATCAGCATTTTTTTTACAATTAAGAAAAGCATTTATGAGTAATTTTTAACCGACTTCAAAAAAAGGAGGTGGTTCTCAATTCGGTTGTATTTTTTTATGTTTGTTGCCTCAGAATTCCGTCATTTATAAACCGATTTGGAAAATTCTTATTTTATTGGATAGAGTATACCTCGAAGTTCGTCCCATATAAATTTTACTTAAATCGGTTCAGTAGTTCGGTTGATTTTAATAAAAGTGAGTAGCGGTGTGTGATTCCTTTAAGGTAGAAATCACACATCACACTGCGTAAGAAATCGGTTTAATAAAAGTGAGGAACGGTGTGTGATTCCTTTAAGGTAGAAATCACACATCACACTGCGTAAGAAATCGGTTTAATAAAAGTGAGGAACGGCGTGTGATTCCTTTAACTAAAAAGTAAAAAATAAAAAACTTTTTAACAAAACAAAAACACCTCCTTCAAAAAAGCCACTAAAAAGAGGAAAATAATAAAATTTTGAGGATGGCTTTAATAAAATATGAAGTCGGTTAAAAAGTAGATATTAATTAAATCGGCACTTTTTTAACCGACTTCATATTTTGTTAAATTGGCACCGTCCTCAAAATTTTATTATTTTCCTCTTTTTAGTGGCTTTTTTGAAGGAGATTTTTTTTTGTTACAAAGTTTTTATTTATTTCTTTAAGGTCAGCAGCAGCCACGGTTATTTAGGCCTAGCCTAGCATGAATTCATATTGTCAATTTTTATGATTTTTTAATATCAAATAAAAAACTCAAATGACACTTTTACAAATTCTAGGATTAGAACCTGGGAGCTGGGGGTTTCTACACGCAGCACGCTTGGCTATTCTCTAGCCTGTTTCTGAACAACAATAAAAAAGCTTCGGTAAAACAAATGCCATTAGTAGAGCGTTAAAAATACGTAATAAATGTTAATAGTCCAGTAATTTTAGATTTCCACTGCAGAAAAATTCCCAGTTAGCTGATTTTTTTTTATTTACTTTCGTTATGGTGTTTTAAAAAACGTGTAAAAAGTCCCCATCGATATCGTGCCGGCGTTGCTAGATATTCGAGGTTCGAGTTCACGATAGACGGTTTTTAGCGAATTTCTCGGTTCCGTTCCATTTTTTGTAAAAAATGGCTATTATCAATCTTGTAGAGGACGAAATTATCTACAACTTTTGTATAAACATTTTTTGTCTACGATTTATAGTTTTTCTTATTTAAGTACCCGCGGCTTCCTCCCCCTCGATTTTACATAACGGGATTATGCTGCTTCCCGAGGGGCTAACATAATGATTTGTACCATTATTTTAAGTTGAACTTAAAGCTAACGATTAATTATAATTTTATCGAAATTAATGCAGTAGTTCTCTACTTATAAGCAACCAAACATACAAATCGACAGCGCTCAAACAGACAGACAGACAGACAATTTTTTTTCGAAAGTAGGATATTTATACTTGACATCAATTATAAAGACCATTCGTAAAGTAATTTTGTAAAAAAAATTTACAAGGGTTGAGAGAGTGCGGATAAAGTACGAGAATGCATTTGCATACCGTATGACGCACTGTACTAAGAATAGCTCGGAGTAGTCATACTTTTAATTTTTTTTTCAAAATTCCTTTACGAATACTCATTATAATTGTTATAAAGACTATTCGTAAAGGAATGATGTAAAAAAAATTAAAAATGTGGCTATTATTACTAGAGTGCGTTATACGGTATGCAAATGCATACTCGTACTTAATCCGCACTCTCTCAACCCTTGTAAATTTTTTTTACAAAATTACTTTACGAATGGTCTTTATAATTGATGTCAAGTATAAATATCGTATTTTCGAAAAAAAATTGTCTGTCTGTCTGTCTGTTTGAGCGCTGTCGATCTGTATGTTTGGTTGCTTATAAGTAGAGAACTACTGCATTAATTTCGATAAAATTATAATTAATCGTTAGTTTTAAGTTCAACTTAAAATAATGGTACAAATCATTATGTTAGCCCCTCGGGAAGCAGCATAATCCCGTTATGTAAAATCGAGGGGGAGGAAGCCGCGGGTACTTAAATAAGAAAAACTATAAATCGTAGACAAAAAATGTTTATACAAAAGTTGTAGATAATTTCGTCCTCTACAAGATTGATAATAACCATTTTTTACAAAAAATGGAACGGAACCGAGAAATTCGCAAAAAACCATCTATCGTGAACTTGAACCTCGAATATCTGGCAACGCCGGCACGATATCGATGGGGACTTTTTACACGTTTTTTAAAACACCATAACGAAGGTGAATAAAAAAAATCAGCTAACTGGGAATTTTTCTGCAGGTGGGTGATTTTAATATCTAAAATTACTGGAGTATTAATGAATTATAATAATTTGTCGAACAATGGATTTAATTAATTTTATTAATAACCTGTTAAATGGTTAGTGGACCATGACACTGTCAATAAAACATATTGATAATGAACTTTTATGTCAGTGGATTTGTTTTTCAATGAAAACGGGAACTTCATAAATATTTATACTTAGATTGGTAGACGACACTAAAAATAGATCGTGTGGGTTTTAGACGCAGCTAAATTCTAAATCAATCAAGTCTAGAATGTAGATGATAGTTCATTTTCAGAATCCGCGTATTTTATAATAGAATCACATCCAAATCACTAAAAGACAGTCATTTCTTTATTCCTGTTGGTTATGACTGAAAAATATTTCTGGAATTGTGAAATATTAAATCAGCATAAAGTGATTGTTTATTTTGCGTTTGTTTTCGAAAGTGCAGAAACAATTAAATTCCATTTATAGCAATATTACAGTTTCCTATTTGACAACAATTACCTACACAGCAGGTCATCAAAAGAAACAAATAGCTAGGTAGTATGTATTCAATTGTTTGTATAGTGAATGTTATATATGTCGTCACGTTCGCTATTGACGGACAGACATATGGACCGTGCTGCGTTTGTTTTCATCCCATTATTGACCACAAAAAATACAAAATTTTTAAAATATTTTTTGCCATTATAAATTACAATAAATAATAGTTTTATACGGCTGAAATGCAATTGAAAAATGTTTTTTTTCGTTAGAGAGCAGCCAATTATATTTAACTTTCATGTTGGGCTCTCGCTGGTTCGAGGATTCACTTCATATTATAGCTATTGAATTAGCATATATGAATTGACACTCGCATGTACTGAAAATCTATTGATTCTGAAGCATATAAGGAGAATATTAGTTTAGCAATCTTGTCACAGTTGAGTATTGTAAGCTCATTCCGCCGCGAAAGTGGAAAGGTTCAGGTTAGAATCCTGACTGTGACCACTGGTTGGTAAAATGATTTTTTCCTATATGTTTCGAAACAATTATAATATAATTGGCTGCTCTCCAACGAAAAAAACATTTTTATAAATTACAATTTTTTTAAGTTGATGTTTTAGGGGAAAATTAATCCAAACTTCAAAATTATACGGGGTATGATTTTCCGCCGACAAAAAAATGTGTTGATCCATTTAATTTAATGGAGCGGTATTTTCGAAAGCTCAAAAAAATCTAAGAGTGAATGGTAAAAAATTGCACAAAATCGACGATCCTTTACCCGGAAGTCTCCTTTATTTATTATTACAAACTTTTATAGGGGAGGGTAAGGTTAATTCGTACAAAAAAAGGCACATTTTTGTGAATTTTTTTTGACAACACAGTTAAAATCTATTTATTAAAACTAATGGGACATCAAAGTATAACATTTGAAGAATATTTTGTAAAATTTTCATGGAGAAATATTAAAAAATACGGCAATGGCAGCAATTATTTGGAAGTGTCTCAGAAAAAAGTAGAATTGCGGTGCCCATCATAACTCGGAGCTGGATCATCTGAAATCGAAAAGGAAATTTTTGTCGTTAGATAATCGCTTTTCCCAGGTAACGCTGGAAGGGTTTTTCGAAATTTCAATTTTTCAATTTTTGGGAACACTTCGAAGTGAAAAACGCGATTTTTTTTTGCAAAAATCGCGTTTTTTACTTCGAAGTGTTCCCTTAACTTGCAATATGTATGTCAGTTTGTGTGTTTGTTTGTTTAGGTCAAATCTTGCAAGTCAATTTTGAACGACTTCCACGTATCCGATCGATTTGAAATTTTGTACATATATGTATTCCCGATGATAATATACATGAATAAATCGTTTTTAGAAATAAATTCAACCCTTTAGAGGTTCAAACGGGGATGTAGTTTTTTTTCGACTAATCAACGCCCAGGCCAAATCGCTGAAGCTAGAAACTTGAAATTTGGACAGTTGGTTCCTTTTCTGACGTAAGCATCCACTAAGAAAGAATTTCTCGAACTTCGACCCTACGGGTGTCAAAGAGGGGTAAAATTTTGAAAGATTAAAATGAACAAAATAAAATATTAGTAAAAAAAAACTTTTTAAAGACAAGCTTTTATTGAAATGTGCAAAAAAGGAAAAAATAATATTTAATAATTTTGATTCATATAATTATTATAAAAGTGGGGGTTGCGACTAATAAACTATCATAGTTACAACCCCCTCTTTTATAATAATTATGAACCAAAATTATTAAATACTATTATTTTTTCCTTTTTAGTACATTTGTTTCTAAAAAGTTTTTTTTACTAATATTTTTACTTTAAAGAAAAAAAAGTTGGATTAGAAAAAACATATTTAAAAATTCGAGTTCAAATACGAAAAACTAAACGAATACGATTTTGTGGTTGCAAAAGTTTTTGTATTATTTTAACGTAAAAAATGTCGCTGTATCATCAATTTAAGCGCTGATCACAAGGGCACTAATCGGTGAAAACGTATTGAATTAGCATAGTCTAGTTTTAATTGATAGACCTACTAGACCTACGATCGTAGAATAAAATTAATTATTATTTCACAGCTGATATTCACTTGTTACAAGAATGAAATCAACTCGTTTTATTTTAAAATGGTAATTGTTACATGTGCAATAATATATTCGTCCCATTGTTAGAAGACTTACAAAGCCGCGATTTGACAATTAATTTATAAATACTCCGAAATTAAATCATCAAAAAATATAAAAATTGTTAAATTATGTTTTAAAGACCACCTAACAGCTAAGGTTTTTTAGGCCTAGCACCAATTCATATTTTCAATTCATTATTTTTTTTTTAATAATAAATTGAAAATCCAATTAACACTTTTACCAGCTCTCGGGCAAGAACCCGGGAACTGGGGACTTGTAATAGAGGAACCATAGCAACGCCATGTAAACAAAGCATTGCTACACGCTCGGTTATTCTCAAGACATCAGTATTAATGATATTATTCTTAAATTTTCCTTCAATTTTTAATGTCAGGTTGTTTTTTGTATTTTATATAATTTGGCATTCAGGATAAACATTTATTTATTATTTAATATTTATGATTGTTTTTTATCAATAATAATTATGTTTTTGAATTTATGTAGAATTTCTCAAAAAGGGCCACCATATTGGTCGAAACTTCGACTAATTTAATTTAATTTAATCATTTTGTCTGCTTAATTTATTGAAAAATACTTTTATCTTAAATCTACTTTCACAGAAATCGAGTATTGTAATAATATTGAGTTAAAGAGACATCAATGATAACACAGACAAGCAGCCCGCTCAGTTATGTGTACTATTGCAATATTTACAAGTTACAACCTAAATATGCCACAATTGACGGTTGTTAAAGAGCTTAAAAATGTTTCAAATTGATAAGTCTGCATTTTAAAACTTGACGTAAAGTAGAGCATAATAATATACCAATACGCCCCGAAGATATAAAATGATAAAGCAATCAATACGTTAAAACTGTATTCATTAGTCATTATTTGCCAAGAACCGACAACTGGATAGCGCAATGGAAACGCCCAACAATAAAAATAATTAATAACTAAGGGTGATTTTTCTTCAATAATTCCGAAATTATTTATTCATGCGACGCGAATTTGGAAACTTTATGTTCCTAAATATTATTTTTTAATTTTTAAAGCGAAAAACAGTCGAATTTGTCATTGATATTTAGACGATACACTGTAAGAAATGAGAAGGCCGATTACATAGATTATCGATGGTCCATTTGTAGCCAGCGATTAATCTGGTAATAGGAACACAAAGAGACAATGGCGTCGCAAACAGGTATCGCCACATCGCGTAGATTCCATAAAAACACATTGCGCATGCCTGGTTACTAATTTTACATTAATTTATTTTGTATTCATCCATTTTATATATGTAACTATACATTTTATTTTGTAATTTTTACACACTTTATGTAATTTACACAAATTATGTAATTTTAATTTACTTTATGTAAAAATCACAAATTTGCTTAACTTTACAGTAAAAGTCCAAGTTTTTATGAAGTTTTCTGTGTAAAAATAAATAATAATGTAAAATCACTCAGAAAATCGAACGAATTCTACCGTAACTTTCGAAGTATTTTTACATCCATTTTTTGCAGTGTAGGTACGTATTAATTATTAAAGGTACAAACTATAACGTACAAAATTTCGTTTAGGTATTTTCAATTGGTACGAAAATTAATAGAGATGGAGGTCCTTACTTAAAAAAAAACATAAAACATTAAAAAAAATCTAAAATCCAGAAAATTCCACAAAAAACATACGGAAAATTATTTTTCTTTACGTTTTCATGATAGTACCTACAATGAACATGATTTTTCAACCCTACTACCATGCTTATATCCAGTCCTCACGAGACATGTACGTAATAAAAAAAAACGGTCAAGTGCGTGTAGAACTCGCGCTACGAGTGTTCCGTACAGTTACAACAATTTACTTATGCCCATATTCATAGTTAACCCTTAAGGTAAGCGATAAGGGCTCCTTCGCTGAGGGTCATTTAAGTGCTGAGGGCACCTTATTCAAAGGAGCGTTTCATAGTCATTTCCTTGAGTGAGGGAAGAATTATAATAAACCTCCATGATTTTTTCCTTTAGAACAGTTGGTCATACTGCAGACCGATTGTGTTTAGTTGTCATTTTTGATATAAATGCGTGTTTTTCATGTGTTTTACTATTTTTAGTTTTTCGACACTTAAGGGACATACTATCCACCCTTAAGATGAGGGTGATGTAAGGGCCCTTATAGGCGTCAATTTTTACTATGAAACGCATATTCGATTTGAGGGTATGAGTAAGTGTCCCTTACTACTTAAGGGTTAACTATGAATACGACCGTTAGTGTAAGCTGCGTCTATGGAAGCACAGTGTAAACTCGAACCTCCACGGTTGACAGTTATAGTTATAGTTATAGATGACGCCACTAGTTATATGGTTTGATTCAATCACCGCGTATAAGATGACGCCACTTCACTTTTCAGTATGAAAACAAACAAGTAAACATATGTAAAGTATATGAGTAAGCATATAAAAAGTAATGTCATTAAAATAAAGACTTAGCATTTTCGTTTAGATTTTCCTGTAAACTATGAGTAGGCTCTATAATCCCTATTTTTTAGGCTCAGTAGTTTCGGAGATAAAGGGGGGGGATCGGACGGACGGACAGACAGACACGAGAGTGATCCTATAAGGGTTCCCTTTTTTCATTCTGAGGTACGGAACCCTAAAAATATCAATATTAATTAAATAGTATTAAATAATTTTTCATTTAACTCACCAAAGGACCAATCATTTCAGCTTTTCTGTAACACAAAGAAAGAGAAATAAGTAAATTTGAATGACGATTTAGTATTTTATCAGATCACATAAAGACGCTAATGACCTCTGTTGTCGAGCGTCTATAATCTACAATTCATTCATTCAGATTACATAAAAGTGTATCAACTGACGCTACAATTTTTTTTCTTTAAATAAATCTCTAAATAGTATAAAACAAAGTCGCTGTCTGCCTCTGTCTGTTTCTCCGCTTACTTCTTCTAAGCCACGCAACGGATTTTGAAACGGTTTTCACTAATAGAAAGAGCGATAAACGAGGAAGGTTTGTGTATATAATTTGTAAATATTTTGTACAATATGGCTGAACTATGACGGTGTTTTGTCAAAAAAAAACTGTTTTCGTGCGCTTACACGGCTTCGCTTCTCAGGAGGTGAGTTTCCCGCGGTCTCGCGGGGGGGGGGGGGGGGCTAGTTCAAGATAATTTCATCACGAAAATAGCTCAGTTTTTTTAATCCACACATACATTTTTTTAATTTTAAAAAATACCATAAGTATTATGAAATATTCTCTAGTTGTAAAATGTCGCGTTGTAACCCTTTTTGTTGGACGTCACTGATGACTGCGTACTCCTTCATTGGCTAAGTCACCAGGTTACGTATTACACGTAATATGTTTATGTAGAGTACTACTACTGATACTACATGCGTAAGCACAGTACTGTATAAAAGAAACCTTAAAAAACAACAATTTAGTGGATAATTCTTAAGGAAAATTTGTTATGGAATGAAAAGCTATGCTTCCATCGTCAGCAAAAACCAAACTGTTTAGACGATAAGGGCATCTCGAAATGCACATCAAAAAATAAAATGGATGCGTATACTTTGTACGCGCGTTAGAAGTTATACTTCTTTGGCGTGATTAAGAAGTCATTTTTAATTTGCATGCAAATAATTTATTGAAATGTAAAATAATAAAAGGACTGGAGTGAATTTATTTATATTTGTTTATATGATAACTATGGAAATTATTAGTGCTGCAACTTCATCCTGTTAAATTGTCGTGACGCGATGCGCGCGCATCGTAAAAATTCACTCTCGTAATTTTTTCATAACGCGCCAAAAGAAATATAACTTTAAAAATTGCTGACTGTGACTAAATTGTTGTTTTTTTAAGGTTTCCAATCACAGTCTTTTTTCTTTTATGTCGCAGTCATCTGACAAGTAATTGGACATTTTGAAGAAATCACGTTTCATCTACCACACTATTAGTAATAACAGCTCTGATGTTGGGTTGCAGAAAGCGTTGTATAGTTTAACAACGACCTTAGATTGTAACACATATTTCTCCATAAGAAAAGTATTGTAGAATTTTAAATCGATTCTGCTTGAAAAATAATTGATCAATTGAAATATTTTTTTAACACACTATAAAAAAAGGATGTAAAAATACTTTGAAAGCTAAGGTAGAATTCGTTCAATTTACTAAGTGATTTTACATTATTATTTTTTTTTACACAGAAAACTTCATAAAAACTTGGACTTTTACTGTAAAGTTAAACAAATTTGTGATTTTTACATAAAGTAAATTAAAATTACATAATTTGTGTAATATTCCAATAAAGTGAGTAAAAATTACAAAATAAAATGTATAGTTACATATATAAAATGGATTAATACAAAACAAATTAATGTAAAATTAGTAACCACGCATGCGCAATGTGTTTTTATGGATTCACGCGATGTGCAGGCGATACCTGTTTGCGACGCCGCATTGTCTCTTTGTGTGCCTATTACCAGATTAATCGCTGGCTACAAATGGACCATCGATAATCTATTTTTCTTCTCATTTCTTACAGTGCACGTTGGACTGCAGTACCAGATTTTAGGACCTTGCGCCGAATGGCCAGTATATTTGTTTTGTTTTTTAAAAGTATTCCTTAGTTTACAGAAAAATAACAAACACGAATCCAAATGAGGTTAGAAGACCTGTCTATAGCGGACATTAAAAATAAAATTAAAACCATCAGAACAAAAACGACGTTTTTTGCGTTGTTTCGTCATTTTCATTAAATTTTTTTTTAGTTCGTCCCTTAACAAAGTGACTATTATTCCTAGACCTGCACGGAAAACTGCATTTGGCGCCATTTTGAAGTTGAAACAGTCAATCAATTTTCATTGAAACGTGGGAACGAAAAGTTGTTCAATTTAAGTTCAATTTTAGTTGATCAACTAAAGTTGATCAACTAAAATCGCCCCGTGAGAACCGGCCTTTATATACTCAAAAGTTATCGACAATGACGGTTGAAAATTATTTAAGAAGTTGTGGTTTCTGTTGCACAGTACCGTAATCAGTATAATTTCAAGAGATATTCTCAACATATAATCTGCAACAATATGAGTCCACGATGTAGCAGAGAGGGGTTGGACAAACGCCAGTCGATTAGTCGCTTCAAAAAATCCTATAAAAACACACGTCCACTGTTTGTCAACAATCAGTACTACTGTGAGATTTGAGATAGTGATTTGTTATTCATTAATTGTTATTATGAAGGTATGATATTATTGGATAATCAGTTAATTAGTTCTATAATAATATAAAATAGAAACGGGACCTCTGTCTGTATTTTCGGTTTCTTTTGCGGGTATTTATTAAGAAGAGAAACGTGTTTCCATTGTTACATTTCATCGACTGCCAGGGTTGTTATTAAAATTTAGTTTGAAATTTAAAACCGACTTTTGCTTTTCAGTTATAATAGATATGCATAATGCACTGCTGTGGGGCACTTGTATATTAAAAAAATGGGTGTGTGCTTATGACCACACGACAGAAGTGAAAACTTCAGATTTTCTAATTTTTGGTGTCATCTATTATAGCGCATTTATGAATTAAAAATAATTTATTATTAAAATACTAAAATTGTATTTTAAATAATTCCACCTTGGATTAAAAAAAAGGGTGTGGGTCTCGGGACCCCCGACAGATGTGAAACATCAAAGAAAACGTTATTGAACTCGGTGGTATTCTCTATGTAGTAGTACATATTTTTTTTTCCATAAATAGCCTTTATTTTATAGTTTTATATTGAAAAGATAATCCATTTAATAATATTAATGTTAATTAGTGAATATTATAGGTCAGGAAAGAAAAATTTAATTATAAGTATTTAAAAATTTTTGATGAGATTTTATTTTATGAACATATATTACATGTGACTGTAAGATTAAGACAGAGCCTCGCCTCGTGTCATATTTATATACGCACTCTCAAAAGCAGCAACTAACTGTTATGCTGACGTAATTCTATATACTGCACTGTAACACCGCGTGTGCTACAGTGCACGCCTGAGCCAGTGCCGCAGTGGTGGGGAGAACAGCAGCGAAGGAGCGGACCAAACATTCCGTTTCATATCTTTCGTTGCATATTTCCCCTCACGCGGCTGTTCACAGCCCGACATAAGATGTTTCACATCAAAAATTATAATTATTGTCAAAGAAAGAATACAACAAAAATAAAAAATATATTATAAAGAGTTGAAATTAACGTTAACAAACTATAACATTATACGCGGGTACCGCTAGTGCTAAATATTTTTGAATATTTGGATTTCTGAAACGATACTTTCAAAAGACACTCCATGTGTCAGAGAAAGAAGTTTTGAATTTCAAATGCCGTGCGTTAAAATGAGATCGGCAAAAATAATGTTTAAAGCGAATATTTTTTTAAGAATTACAATTAAAATTTTCGTAATTTATAAAGTTCTGGGATATTTGTTACAACCCTGATTGTTCTTTTTTGTCCAGCCCTGATATACCACCACTGGTATAGCGTACAGCAGAGCAACTATTAACTTCATACAATTCACTAAGAGATGTCTCTTTATATTCAACAATCAACTGTTGTATAAATATTTCTTACGTAGGGTTTCTTCTTGTAATCATTACTTATAAACTGTTCAATACTATATTGACGCTTTCATCGTATTCATGGACACTCCTGGCTTACAACAATTTAACAACAACAATAAACATAAAGAGAACGTTTCCTAGATGACTCTGCAATCTTTCTTAAATAAATTGTGCCTGTAGAACTTTTTCAAGTGTTTGTGTTTTTATTGGAGTTTACTCTTTAAGAATCGATTTTCATATATGGACCCCGGTATGGAAATTTTTGGAAAATTATACAAGCGTTACCTAAAAAGCGTTATATTTTTGCATTATCTAAAAAGCGTTACGTTTTTGCGTTATTTTGCTTATAATTCGCTCAATCCAAGTCAGATCGATTCGAAACCTGTCTTAATCGAAAGAGGAGAAAATTCTAGATAGATTTTATGTATAATATTGTGTCATAACAGTTTTTTTATACACATTTATATGCAAATTCAAATATTATTCTAATATAGTTATTCAATTTTTTGACTGCTGATGTTTGAATTTTATGTTTAAAAACCATGGCCTACTGAGTTAAAATGACTTGTAAGTAATTATTGACATCGGTCGGATCGGACCAAAATTTCTCGACGTTTCACTGATCAATTTGGCTTTTTCTGTCTGTATGTCCCTTTGTACACTTATAATTCGAGAACTACTGATTCGATTTATGTGAATTTTTGAAGCTATGCTTCTATAGGCGCGTTAGATGATTAGTATTTTTTTGAAAATTGATATTTAAGAGTTTTATAGGACACAAAAAAAATAAAATATAGTCAGATTTTAAAATGGCGGCCATATGTACTTTTGTAAAAATTATCCGATCTTTTTGAAAATTGATATTGAAGAGTTTTATAGGACACAAAAAAAATAAAATGGCGTCAAATTTCAAAATGACGGCCATATGTACTTTTGTAAAAATTTTCCGATCTTTTTGAAAATTGATATTTAAGAGTTTTATAGGACACAAAAAAATAAAGTAGCGTCAGATTTCAAAATGGCGGCTATATGTACCTACTTAAGGAGTAAACTCAAGTCGTGCGTCGGAGCTGACACACACACTTTTTTTATCACTTATCTTCACTCGCATGTTGCCAGAAGAGATCCAACTGGTCCTGAAAACGAGTGCGGTTCCTTAGTTTTTCCGTCTAATTCTTGAAGGAGGTGCCGAAGTGGTAACTCGTTGAACTGGTTTTCCAATATGCAGTTCTATTAATCGAATCGCACCACCTCTCCAGCCCATGTTTTGTATTTGCCACAATTTTCATAACTTCTTATCCTGGTGGTTCCTTGCATGTTCTACCAAGTGCCTAGCGAAGAATCTGTTCAAGTAATAATAATTCTAATTTTATCGGGAAATGTTTTTTTTAGTTAGTATTTTCGACGCTGGTAGCCGTAGTCCTCGCGGCGACGCAAGCCGTTCCCATCGAGTACGGAGGCCATGGAGGATATTACGCCGCGGCGCCTGCTGCCGTCTACGCTCCCACCTACGCCAAAGCAGTCGTCGCTGAACCCGTCGTAAGTTACAAAGCTCTGTTTTATTAGCATAAGTATACGTATAATTTAGAAAATACCTGAGATATTTTCCAAAACAAAAAGGAAAAATTTTAAGACAAATATAAATTGAATTTGAAAAAGATCTGAGATTTTTTTAGAAAAATGCACAAGGCAAATAGGCTTGTAGTATAACAAATTTATGCAAGGTGTCCCGTCATGTAATGTCAATATAGAAATTACGTATTCCTGGGGAGGACAGTGTGGTCTCGTGGTTAGCGTCGCGATCTCTGGATCAGACTGTCGTGGGTTCGAATCCCGCCTCCGCTCATGGATGTTTTGTGATGTCATTTAGTTTTAAGTTAATTTTTATTTAATGTAATCAAGACGCTAATGACCTAAGTTGTCGACGCGTCTATAATCTACAATAAATAAAATAAGTATTCCTGCACTGTAAAAAATGGATGTAAAAATACTTTGAAAGTTAAGGTAGAAATCGCTCGATTTTCTAAGTGATTTTACATTATTATTTATTTTTACACAGAAAAGTTCTTAAAAACTTGGACTTTTACTGTAAAGTTAAACAAATTTGTGATTTTTACATGAAATAAATTAAAATTACATAATTTGTGTAATATTCCAATAAAATGTGTAAAAATTACAAAATAAAATGTATAGTTACATATATAAAATGGATGAATACAAAACAAATTAATGTAAAATTAGTAACCACGTATGCGCAATGTGTTTTTATGGAATCTACGTGATGTGCAGACGATACCTGTTTGCGATACCTACCATTGTCTCTTTGTGTGCCTATTACCAGATTAATCGCTGGCTACAAATGGACCATCGATAATCTATGTAATCAGCCTTCTCATTTCTTACAATGTGGGGACATTCTGAGCCATAAAAGTTTCAATAGGCACACAAATGGTCTAAAGTTCGCCGTTTATAGGTTATAGCAACATAAAATTGAAAATTATTGTATATAACGGCGTTATTTCTTATTAACGATTACATAAAAAAAATTAGGTTCGGAATGACCCCTGCAGAAATGCGTTAAATTTGCAATATAAACAAATATAAACATCACATGACGGGACCTCAGACGCTAATGACTTCTGTTCTCGAGTGTCTATAATTCACAATTCAATTCATATGACGGGACACCATGTATACACAAATTACACAAATATAATGAAAATGTTATAGTTCTGTGTACCGAGTAGGCGCAAAAACGAATGATAACAATGTAATGTATTAATTTACAGGCCTATCCAAAATACTCTTTCAACTACGGAGTAAAAGATCTTCACACAGGCGACATCAAATCACAAACGGAAGAAAGAGACGGCGATGTTGTTAAGGGTCAATACACACTCGTCGAGGCTGACGGTAACTAATTTTTATTCGCTCATTTAAATTTACTTTTAGTTATCGTCTCTAATTTCATTTTCTCGCGGGATTGTTCGAGTAAATTGTGTGACATCTAGACGGGAAAACAAAAAAAATCATTTGTCTGTCTGCACTAGCATTGCTGATGAACTGTTTGGCTAATTTTAATGAAACTTAGTACACTGTCTAACCAAACCTAAAGTATAGACCACATTTTATTCGGCTACGATATTAATGCGAGCTAGGCCGCAGGTAAAAGCTAGTAATAATAAATGAATGCAATACGTATATATGCATTAGTATATGAAACACCTATTTGACAATGACGTAACATAATGCTGTAGTCAGGAAAAATTCATTTTTCAAACCTGTGTCACCGTAGGGATTCTAACCCTAAACTTTCGACTATCGCGGAGGACTGAGTTAACAATTACTCACACATTTTCAAACAACCAACTCCTTCCCTTTAAAGCAGGGGTTCCCAAACTTTTTTGATCATGACCCTAATTTAAAATTGCAAAAGTCTTCGCGACCCTTAAAATTTTTTCCCCACAATGTACAAAATAGTCTATAAAAAAGATTTTTCACTAAAAAAATGCAGCAATTCAATTTTAAGTCGTTTATTTAAGAATATAAGTATAAAAAAAGTACAGTAAAAGTAACAGAAACTGAGTGAAGAGGCGGAAGGGGGGTCTCCGTTTTTATTTAGTATTTTTTTTCTATTATTTGAATTTAATGGTATAATCACGAGAGTTATAAATTCTATAATCACGGAAACAGGCCGTGACTCTAAAAAATCAGCCCGCGACTCCTCTTGGGGTCGCGACCCCGGCTTTAGGAACCCCTTCTTTAAAGCATTCTGTCACAGTAAAACCATCACATGCGAGAGTCGATATTTTAACACGGGTGCTATATTACCGAATCATCTCACATGCGAGAGCTAATCACAAACGGGTGAATCAAAGATGAAAGATCCATTTGAAGGGAATGTGGAAAAAACAAGTTATGTCCTTCTGACAAATTGCTGAGTAAATTGAATTTAAAGTTATTTACATTCCTTGTTCTTTTGCCATCCAATAATTTTAAGTTTTAAAATACACGGTGACCTACCTATTTCTTTTACCCCACAATTTACCCAGTGCTGAATATCGTTACGGTCTGTCAGATGGCACTAACAGCTTAAAAATCAAAAAAATGTGACCTACCCTGTTCTTTCCCCATTCCCTTCATTTATCAATATAACCAAGAAAATATAGAAATCTCTATCATATAATACCAATTTTTAGGCACGATTAGAACAGTAGACTATTCAGCGGACGACCATACGGGTTTCAACGCAGTTGTAACAAAATCAGGCCATGCAGCTCATCCAGAGACTCCTGTCTACGCAGCTCCAGCTAAAATCGCTTATGCGGCTGCGCCAGCCGTTTACGCAGCACCAGCTAAAGTGGCTTATGCGGCTGCTCCAGCCTACGCTGCCTACAGCCACGTACCCTCTTACAGTTATGGCTACCATTAAAAAAAATGACGACGATGCAACAACATTCAACTGTCACTAAAGTGATTCTCTCTTGTTTCAAGTTGGACGACAATAATCCGACTTAAAATTCATATATCATAAATGTTTTGAGGTTAGAATTGATCTTTCTTCTTTATTTCTTTTCTAAATCTTTTTTCTACTTTTTCGTATTTATTTCTCTTTATACAACCTCAAAGATATTTTCTTCAATTCAGGTATTTTTTTGTATTCTTTCAACTATAAAAACCTGTCTTCTTTTCTTTAACGAACTTTAATTTAAAACTTCTATCTATTCAAATAACAAATAAAATAAAAGAGAGCTGTAGTTATATTTCATCATCTTATCTTTCATTCTCACGAATCTTTCATATTATCTTTCATTTTGATATTAAACTATTGTTTCCTGTATATCCCGCCATTTTATGATATCGTCACGCCCGCCATTTAAATTCACGATCGTCAACTATTGTTGCTGATGGCAATTTTATATTTATCAAGACAAATGCTCATAGCTAAACTATTTTATGTATACTATATTTTTGTATTATATTTTTATAATTATTATTTTATATTGTACTAGTACTTGTATTGTCTTTGTATTTTTGTAAATAAATTATATGGAAAATGACAAAAATATATTTTTTACTTATTTTTTATTTGTCCCTTTCTAAAAATTCAAATAAAAACACATTTTTTATATTATGAAGTCCTTGTATTTTGGTGTCCGTCTTGTGACTTCATGTCATAAAAGGTATTCGTATTTCTAATACTTCATAATATTTATATAGTGACTTGGAGACCTAACACTCTAAAAATGTATCACATTTTTTATATCACGTTGTGATTATTTTTGTGTTTTATTTCAAATTCCTAAATTGACAGATAGTTTTTTTCATTACTCCAATCATTTTTACGATACATTTATTTTCTCTTGCATTCATGGCTACATCGAAATTTTATGCGTAATTGGTTACCTAACCAATCATAAAAAATAATAGACTAAGAGCTGATAACACTTTTTTATGTGTTTATACAACATTTGGAACTTTTTTTAAAAGATGACTTTTATATATGTCTACAAGGGATAAATAGTCTGTCATTTCAAACGCGGGACAAAACCATCCTATATTTTTTTTTGTTCACTCTTGCGAAAAAATAGACTTACGTGTGTTTATAAAACTTGAAATTTAGACCGCTTTTTCTTTATCATTAGTAAAGTCTAGAAAAAAACTGACAGACTCTTTGGACAGGGCTAACTCCTTGACAGACAGTGTTCTTCTGTCAGGGAGTTAGCCCCATCCAAACAGTCTGTCAGTTTTTTTCTAGACTTTTGCTCGATTTCTGGTACGACTTTTAGCATTGACTTTTACATAGTAATTCAGTGTTAAAAATACATGGTAGATTTAGCGTTGAAATTAAACTCTTATAATCAAACCCAAAATATAAGTAATAAGTAAATATTTCTTGCTCTAGAAATATGCAAAATATATTTTTACGGAATTCACTTATAAGTTTCTAACGACAGCGAAAAAAGATGAGGGATGTGAAGAAAATGAAAGAAACATCAGCTTTATATATGCATATTAAAAACATAGGTCACTCGATTGATTTTGATAAAAAATCCATTAAGATGTTGATTAGATGTTGAACCACATAAACGGTTATTTAGTGAAATGGTGTTCACAGAAAATAATAATACCTTCTATAGAACCACCGACACTCAAAATTTAAAACAAGAATTTAAAAATTATATAAAGTTGTTAACTTGTTAACTAAATGATGTTTTTTTCTATGTTCACTTAAATTTAATAATTTTTCCACAAGGATCCCCTTAATTTTAGTTACATTGTTTGTAAATGTTTACCTAAGTAATTAGTACAAGTTTGTTCTTTAATAATGGGTTTTAAGTTTATACTAATTACCTACTTTTAATTTTAAGAATTCGTGTTATTTATAAGTTTGATTGAACAGTGTATAGATCATTAGTGCTTGAAAAGGATCTCTTATAACAGACCGAAACGTAGTATTTAAAAATAAAGTTGGACAGCTATAGTCAGTTTCTGTGTGTTTTATTTATTAAAGTAATATTTTTACGGAATTCGTTATAATTTATTTGCAGGAGGTAGTTGGAACATTATCTGATCAAACAAGATTAAAAGTTGTTACTCTAATTATATCACTTTATCGCATACTTGAATCTATGCATAACTTCACAACAATTTAATTCTTTCAAAAGAGAAAACGACTGAAACAGAAAATGAACACATTAAATACAAGTTTCTGGTGAATTGAACTAAAAAAGTGAAATTGTTACACATACGTGATCATAAAACACACGCTATCGAATTACAGGTTCCGCCATTTTGAAACTCATCAATTCTAATAGCATTTTATTCTATTATGTGATCAATTTGTTGAAATACTACTTTTTAGGATTTAGTGTTGTTCTCTGTCCGTCTGTCACAACCTTTTTAACCGACTTCAAAAAAAGGAGGTGGTTCTCAATTCGGTTGTATTTTTTTATGTTTGTTACCTCAGAACTCCGTCATTTATAAACCGATTTGAAAAATTCTTCTTTTATTTGAAAGGATATACTTTCAGATTGGTCCCATAGAAATTTCATCAAAATCGGTTTAGTAGTTCGGCTGATTTTAATAAAAGTGAGTAATGGCGTGTGATTTCTTAAGGTAAATGTCACTTTTTGACACATCAGACAAAGTAAGAAAGTCGTGTTTAACAAAAGTGAGTAGCGGCGTGTGATTCCTTTAAAGTAAATGTCACTTTTTGACACTAAAAATTAAAAAATAAAAATCCTTGTAACAAAAAAAAAACCTCATCAAAAAGCCACTAGAAAGAGGAAAATAATGAAATTTTGAGGTCTGCGCCAATTTAATAAAATATGAAGTCGGTTAAAAATATAGTATAGTGATTACTGATTAATATCGTTCTTTTTAACTGACTTCATATTTTATTAAATTGGCGCAAAAATTGGCGCAAAAAAAAAATTCATTTTCGTTAGGTGTGGCTCAATAGTTTAATCAAAATAAGTCCAACCGGATTCGAGAGATATCGGTATACAAAAATAATGCGTTATCCAGTTTCGGTATTCTTTAAAATATTTGAAAAAACCGCAAGAAAACGAAATTGCAAATAGAGGTCGCCAACAATTTTATTTAATAATAATTATAGGTTTATAATTTCTTTGACCTTCACTCGTGGAGTACTTAAATGACGCGACCTGTGCATATATATTTATGTATGCACTCTGCATTTATTGTTAATATTACGCGTTAGTGATTTCAAACAGACCATCTCCAGATGTCAAGACGTGCCGAGCAACATATGGCGGATCCGCTCTTACATAAAACCGTGAATAAACAAACATTAATCAGAAATAACACCTCGCTACGAAGTTCGATCGATTCATTCGAAAAAAGAAAGTGTTTAAAAAATTTAAATACGAAAGATAAAGAGTTTGTCCCACTTTTCCTAAAGTTTTAAATATTAAAAAAAATGCATTGATTTCGTTTCCCACTTAATCATGGAACTATAATTCGTTCATTTTTGTACGAAAAAGTATTTTATTCAACACATGGCATTGGCGTAACTAGGGGGGGGGGGCAAGGGGGGCCACGCCCTAGTGCGGTAAAGAAAACGCTTTCCACTGCCTGTCTCATTAAAGGCCGCTATACATACATCGAAAGTAGCTATTTTGTAGTGGGTATGGCAAAAAGATATTAAAAGTGTTTAAAAAACTGACTCCTAAATTAATTAATATATGGGCTTTGCAGCGCTTTAATGTATGTTTAAAAAAATATAAAAGTTTATAAAAATTGTTGTGCTTTTACAAAGTAGGTATGTGTGAATCCGACTTTATTCCTACCGATTGGATTTAACTACATTAGCTCACACCTACAAAGCAATTTCCAAAGAAGGACGATTCATGCTGCGTTATTCTGCCATTGAAACTAAATTAAAAATCTCCAAGTGTCTAAACACGAGCAAATTACTGTTGTACAGATTATAATGTAGGCGTCGACTGTTTTTTTGATTTATTTACATTGGTCAATTTGTTTTTTGTTTAATAATAAAAGAACATCGTTCAAACACTCGGATTATCTGTAGCATATCTTAAGAGGTGGACTTGAACTTCGTTTGTTTATTGCGTTAATGCGATTCGTGTTTATTTTTTACAGCCGCGCTAATTGAGTTCTTAGAAGTCAGAAATTACTCTTCAACAATTAATTATATTTTATCGATTGTTGTCATCAGTTATTTATTATGGCGACTGAGGGCTTTTTAATTATTGGTTTGAACACTGTTTAAGCTTCCTGTTTGATAGTTTTTTCTACAAAAAAAAACCCATTATAGCTTGAAATGATTTATAGTTATTAAAAAAAAAAACAAATAAAAACAGCAAAACTGCACTTAACCAAAAAGAGACGTTATACCTACTCATTGTTTTTTTACTTCCCACCTCTATTATGGTAGGGAAGTAATGGATTTAGTCCGAAAAAAATATTTCGAGATTTTAACAGATCTTCACGTTTTGAGACCCTAGCAATCGTTTAAGATCATTTTCTGACTGATGTCTGTATGTGTGTGTGTATGTGGCCAATTTTTCGCCTTCGATATCGTAAAAATGGCACAACATACGGCCATGCCGATTGTTCTATTATGTTTATCAGCCTTTAATTTAGATCTGATTAGATTTTGAGTCAAATCGGTTCAGTGGATCCTGAGATATTAAAAAAAACGTTCTCAATGTCACGTATTAACATAGGTAAAAAAAATATAAATGAATTCTAGATGTTATAATATGAAAAAAAATTCGACTGATGACCAGTCCTATACTTCCCACCTAGTAAATATTTGCAAAAAATAAACACTCTTTTTTTTTATTCTTTGACTAGGCCCAAATAACCTTAGCTATTGGTGGTCTTTAAAACACAATTTAATTTTTATTCTTTGAAAAAAGCATGGCCCTCTTTTTTGTTTGGTGATCTACTGATGGCTAACTTAATATAGCAAAAATCATGGTTACCTTGATTTACGTACAATTTTTATTTTTTTTAGTAAAATATTTTTTTTCTCGAAAACTATACATTTTAGAGAAAAAAAATATTTACATTTTTTTCATATTATAACATCTAGAATTCATTTATATTTTTTTTTACCTATGTTAATACGTGACATTGAGGACGTTTTTTTGAATATCTCAGGATCCACTGAACCGATTTGACTCAAAATCTAATCAGATCTAAGTTAAAGGCTGATAAACACAATAGAACAATCGGCATGCCCGTATGTTGTTCCGTTCTTAAGATATCGAAGGCGAAAAATTGACCACATACACACACACACACACACATACATACACACATACACACACATACACACACACACACACACACACACACACACATACAGACATCAGTCAGAAAATGATCTTAAACGATTGCTAGGGTCTCAAAACGTGAAAATCTGTTAAAATCTCGAAATATTGTTTTCGGACTGAATCCATTACTTCCCTACCATAGTAGAGGTGGGAAGTAAAAATATTTTACTAAAAAAAATAAAAATCACACGTAAATCAAGGTAACCATGATTTTTGCTATATTTTAAGCTAGCCATCAGTAGATCACTAAACAAAAAAGAGGGCCATGCTTTTTTTCAAAGAATAAAAAAAGAGTGTTTATTTTTTGCAAATATTTACTAGGTGGGAAGTATAGGACTGGTCATCAGTAGAATTTTTTTATTAATCATAGACACAATGCAGCAATTCTCTCAATGAATATTTTTTCAGGATTAGTATCTAATCGAAAAACAACGAAACTGAAAAACTATATGAAAAATCAATTTTTTATTTTCCAAACAGCTGTCGATTGTCTATAATCTACCATCTTTATTTGTCAAAGCCACCACCAGCTGTCAAGGTAATCTAGGCCTAGTGCAAATTCATACCTTTAACATAATATTATTTTTTTAATAAAAACTTAAAATCTAATTGCTCCTTAAAAGCGCTCTCAGACTAAAAGCTGGAGGTTTGGACCTTGTAAGAAACAAATCATTTTCCAAATTCAATTTTTTTTTGTAAACTTCATTTACCAGCAAGGATCGCCTAGGTCTAGTGCGAATTCATATTTTAAAACCATATACAATTGTTATTAATAATAATTTGGAATTCGAACTGATATTTTAGAAATTGGGAAATGGAGGGGGGTGTTTGTAATAATCCTACCGTGGTTAGGTCATACAAACAACGGTATCCCAACGATCCAGGCTATTCTCATGCCAAATCCAAATTTATTAACTTCCCATTGGAAGTTATTGTAATGGGTCCGAAAATCGAAATCAAAATGTATAACAAATTTTTTTTTGTTTCAAGGTCACTACACTATTTTTACACTATTTTTAGAAAGATGTCTGTGTGTGTGTGTGTGTACGTATGTACGTACGTACGTATATGTGTCTATTTCTTTTTAAGACGAAATCTCGAGAATGAAAAATAATATCGACTACATTAGGGTGCCGATCAACGCGTATTAACGTAAATATGATCTGAAAGAAATTTTTTCAAAATCGGTTCAGCCGTTCTTTTTTCTTAACCAAATAGACCCCAATTTACACAATATCTCGCGAATAAAAAATTATATCGACTTCGTAAGGGTGTCAATCGAGGCGTGTTAACGTCATTTTGATCCGACATAAATTTTATAAAAATTGGTTCAGCCGTTTTTTTTAAATTATTGTTAAAAATAAATAATAATAAGTTTTAATGATTAAAATTATTACTTTTCTGTGTAATATCTAATTTAATTATTATTATTAAATATTTATCAAACTGGGAAGTTCGTCGTGTGGACCTCAAGGGTCGCACTTTAGTCCTAATAAACAACCCACCTCACGGCTTGTTTAGGAATAATATTCATCGCAAATGATTTACACATTTTTTTCTCTATTAAATTAATTCGAGTTGACGCAAAGAAAGATCACCCTAATTTGGTAACGTAAATAATTTATATAATATTAATTTCTTTATAAAAATCTAGATTTACGAATCAAGTCATAAAGTTTTACAGCTAATAAAATTCTAATACTGTAGGCAGCAAAGTTAATGTCAATGGATATTAAAAACATAGTAAATATATTATGTTAACTTGATTCCGGCAGAAAGTTCTATAAATATTAAATTATAAAAAAAAAAACTTGTGGGCTTACAGTCTGCCATTTTAGTAAAATTTAGTTTTTTATATTTATTAATTTTTTTTAAAGAAAAAGAAAAAGCGTACTTAGATTTGACTTAAAAAAAACACGGGTCGCAGTGCCAAACCCTGCCGACAATATAGTGTATTTGCTAATACAGGCCTTGTGGCATTAATACGTGAACTTAGGTTTGTTTTTGGACAAAATAAAAAATTTAACCCCTTAATACATCCTTTAAAATAATATTTTTTTTCTTAATTTCAATATTATTATCAATGCAACCTCTGTACCAAATTAAATACATCCTTCAGTAAGTAAATCACTATCCGCAAACTAGTGTTTTCATAAAATTTGTAAGTCCGGTCCTGTAGGGCCGATTTTATTAAAATTTTAGCAGCACATTTTGGTCTTTACTAAAAGGTTAAATTTCAATTTTGAAATAATTCTGGAAATTTTTTCGATATTTTCGGGCCCAAAAACTTTTTTCAACCCCTAAAAACAACCCTTAAAATAGTCCGATTGGGCCCATTTTAAATAGGTTCCGTGCGGTGATGGATTCCAACGTGTGTACCAAATTTCGTTCAAATCAATTAAGTCTTTCGAGAGTTATGCCGGGAACACACACACACACACACATATATATAAACATTTCGAAAAATGGTGCTAAATTGTTCAGGAGGCTATGAAACGTCGAGAAATTTTGGTCCGACCCCTAGGTCCCGCCATCCGACCGACGCCAATAGTGTATGTGCCATATGGCAATTCCAATTTTCCATGCAATAAACACTAATTATTAATTTCATAATTTATTTAATTATACATATAACGAGTCTATGTTTTTTCTTTTATTTTAAACGTATAACAAAAATGGTTTTGTAACTTAAGGTAAAATATTTTTTATAACCAATAAGGTTCGTCGCTTATGCGAGCATTGAAATCTCTTGTTGAAATTTCGATTTTAACGTTTCAAGTGATTTTTTTTTAACTATATATCGATTATTTATTGTCTTGACAGACTTTTAAATTTCATGTAGGCTTTAGATTTTTTTTAACTGACTTTTCTGTGTCCAAACTTCTAGGGATATTCACCTTTACAAAAAAACACACAAAACGTAACTATAAAATATTCATTATTGTGTTTATTTAAGCAACTCTACAAGTGCATTTTACCAACCTACAAGTGTTACCAATCCACCAAATTTGGTAGGAAGTATTTTACAACAATATAAAATGTAGTAATCATTAAGTGTACTTAAATGTTTGATAAAATAGATGAATAAATAAATAAAATATTTGTTACACAACTTTACAAAGCTGTGGGTGCCACTACACGGATAAATAACGGCTGTACAGTCAAACCTTCTTACACGCAACTAATTAAGGTACCTGCCAGTACCTACATAATTATTTCGTTTTTTTGTAGATTATATAATTTTTCAATTATTGAATCGCCGTAGCTTTTCTTACAATATATAATATTCAACCGTCCATTTAAAAAATGTATTTTTTTATGAACTGATATAAGTAGAAGTAATTTTATAAAATAATGGGTGTGTACTTATGACCATACGACAGAAGTGAAAACTTATAATTTTTGGTGTCATCTATTATAGCGCATTTATGAACTAAAAATAATTTATTACTAAAATACTAAAATTGTATTTTTATTAATTCCACCTTGGTTTAAAAAAAAAATATAATTATTGTCAAAGAAAGAATAAGTATAACAAAAATAAAAAAATATATAAATAAATATCATGTAGAATTTAGAAAAAAATACGTCAAAAATTCTACGGTGCCATCAGGTTTCGAACCGAGGTCCCTATGCATACAACGCAAAGACGCTGCTAACTTAGCTATCGATGCAACTCTGTAGTTTGCCGTTTTTATGATATAGGTAAGTATGTCAGCCGGGCACAGTTGTAAGAGAGTGACCAGACACTACTCAGACGTGTAATAACAGCATACTACTACTACGTGTTCGTGTTTTAGCCGAGTAACCCCGATTCAGTGATTTTTACCGTCGGGTTGCGAACGCGAACTTGCGAACACGAATGCGAACGGTTCACTTTATTTCACTACCCAGGCAAAGAATGCCTAACGCGTCTAAAGGTACGTGCAGTACGCAGCTGGAATTGTAGATGGTAGCATATATGGTAGATGGTGGCTGAAATTATAAGCGCTTATTATAGGTTTGCACAACGAAGCTTTGATACTAGTATTGATACAAGCTTAAATCGCGTTTGAAATGTCAGATAGCAAAGACGAATATTTGTGTTCTTCTGCTACAAAGTGGTATATTTTAAATACAAATTTGGGTAGGAGCTATCATGTCCACCCTATTAATAGAAAACGATCCAAACATGGCGAATTTCATCATTTATATCAAGAATTAAAATTTTACCCAAACCGGTTTTTTGAATATTTACGTATGACTATGGAACCTAACACTTTTAAATACGTCTTAGAAAAAACTCAAATCAAATTAAATAAAAACTGGCAAAATTTCTCTTATTAAACTAGTCACATCCATTGCGAAACTTGTAACGGCCATTTGACAGGTGTCACACGTTGATTGTAGTAGTCAGCGCGCTGAAAGAATGGTGAGATACATTCTTGAATCTATCAGCTCTTGTAACAGCGCTTAAATACCTGCTACACTCACTGCTTCGTTGTGTATGCTCGCATAATATATAACAATGCATTAATTTAAGCAAGCCCTGCTATGATCTACGCTACCATCTAGAATCCCAGCTCCATACTGCACGTACCTTAAGGAAATTTTCACTTCAAAAATATATTTTAGTAACTTTTAAATATTGTTGAGGTTACCTTTAAGCCACTCTTCAGCCAATAAAATGCTACTTTAAAGTTGGCAACAAATTGTAAGCAGACGCGAAAATCGCCGACTGATTGCTCGCAAGTTGTTTTTGTTTCTTTATTGTAGTGGTACTTAAGATTTTAAAACTGTTTACAAAATCTAAGGTTTCACTGTAGTCGTCCACAGCATTGACCTTACATTAAACAGTCAATTTAAATATTTTTTTATAGTAGTTTTATAAAAATGTGCAACAAGTGCATCGAGGCGTTGTATCATTAAAAAGGTAATGTTCAACCACCCTCGCAAGGGCACCGCCCACTGCGCCATCTCGTACGCGACTACAGTGTTGTCACGATAAACGGACCGACATCTCGGACAAGAACTTAACTAGCCTAAATGAGTCAACATATAAAGGTAAATATAGGTTATTTTCTACAAGGTGTAGCATTGTTCCAGAAAGATTTTAAGCTATGGATAATTGAGCTGAATATGAAGCATGGCACCCCCCGGGCTAAAAATGAGAATTTCAAAAATATTTCTATTATAAAGGAACATTTCTATAAATACAGGGTGTCCCAAAATTGCTGGGACACAGAGCTACCACGTGTAGTAGAGGTCAAAATAAGTCGATTGGACCCAATTTATTTATATACCAAAATGTACCGTTTGCCCGTGAGAAGAGTTCAAAGTTTACGTAAAATTTTGTATATAAAATTTTGTATTACAATTTTATTAAACTTGTACTATAAGGAATATCTGTTAGCATTATTTAAGAAAACATTTTTTCCTTCGGAACTATGCGGAATACGACATTTTTACAAGAGTAACAAAATGAAGATAATTAATCAGTCTTCTCGCTAAAAAAATTTGAGAACCGTATTAACTTCCCTAAGAAAGTTCTGAAAAAAATGTCAGGGGGTGAGGGTGGTTTTAACCCTTCTACAATTTCTTTTGGATTTCTTTGATTACCGAAAGGAGAGTAGGTAATCCTCTAAAATGCAGTTTTGTCAAATTTCATTCAATTTGTTTCACTCATTTCTGAACAGCGTACAAAAATGTGTTTTTTATATAAACTTTGAACTCTTCTCACGGGCAAACGGTACATTTTGGTATATAAATAAATTGGGTCCAATCGACTTATTTTGACCTCTACTATACGTGGTAGCTCTATGTCCCAGCAATTTTGGGACACCCTGTATATTTAGGTATTTAGCAGTGTGTCTCACGGCGAAGTATACATAGATTTTAGCATTGGGAAAAAATGAATGGATCAGAGTGAGCCATGACTGATAATGTACGTATTTATACAGAGTTGCTATGGTTATTTTAGTGTTTTTATTTTAGATTCAATTATTTTTATTTTACTTGCCGTTTTATGCAACTTGTTATAGTGTATGTACCACCAAAGCGTGATAGAAAGAGATAGAACAACATCTATATTCTCTCTATCTCTAGCTTTTGCATCATCACTTTTTTAGGTGGCTTCCCTACTCTATAGTTATGTTATCTCTATGCTTTTATGTCAAGTAAAATAAAAATAATTGAAACTAAAATAAAAACACTTTTTTTGTGTTTTACAGACCACCAACAGCTAAGGTTATTTGGGCCTAGCACCAATTCATATTTTCAATTTATAATATTTTTTTTAATAATAAATTGAAAATCCGATTAACACTTTTACCAGCTCTCGGGCTATAGAACCCGGGAACTGGTGACTTGTAATAGAGGAACCATAGCAACGCCATGTGAACAACAGCATTGCTACACGCTCGGCCATTCTCAAGCCCAATACAAAAACACTAAAATAACCATAGCAACACTATACAGATTGAATCAAATTAAAGCTGTGCATAGGGTGTTCTGTGTGTAAGACAGAGATCGATATATAAAGCAGTAAATAAGAACGAGATAAATGATCGCTAATAGGAAGTTTCTGTAGTTACTGACTACTGAAATAAGAAATTATTGATAAAATCACAAAACAAAGATGACGCTATCAGGTTGTATGGGTTAGTATGGATATTATTTATTTACAATAACTACAGAAACTTCCTATTAGCGATCATTTATCTCGTTCCATTTTACTGCTTTATATATCGATCTCTGTCTTACACACAGAACTCCCTATGCACAGCTTTAATTTGATACAATCTGTATAAATACGTACATTATCAGTCATGGCTCACTTTTCCGAAAGGTGAATCTATTATCGACTGAAAAAATTCCCGATTCGTTAACTTTAGAGTAACCGCACTGTATACAGTACCGTGGTGTTAAAACCTGAGAGATGTGCCATTTTACAAAACGCTTAATCAAGCCGCACGGTGTGTTGCTGTGATTCCCCCGCATTTCGCGGTCACGTATGGACGCGCGCCCGTGTACAACAGATTCCTGACTTACCGATCGAGCCATACAGGTACGCAATATGTAAGTAGAGAGACAAATAACGCCGATCTCTATATTTTAATATACCTATATGTACCGTGACTTATGTAGGACGGTGTTAAAACGAGAATTGTACGTCTACATGAGCCGTTGTTGAAAACGATTTATTTACTTAATTCCGGATTTTTCTTAGCAAAGAGTGAGAGTCAATACAGTGCAACCTCGATATTACAAAACTGAAGGGAATTAGAAAATATTCGTTATACCAAGTAATTTGTTATAGTGAGGTTTGTTATATAGAGGTTAGGTTGAACTACGATTCGTTTTAACAAGGTTTCTCAGCCATTGCAACTTTAAAAATAACAACAATGATAAACAGCAGTGTTTACATTACTTAGCATCAAACAACAATGATTGTCTTACGAAAAATTTAACGTGTCTGAACCTGTCGAGACATGAATTATTGTGGAATTGAGTGTGAATAATTGATAGGATACGTTATGTAAAGGTTATATAGAGGTAAATAATACTTTCTATTTACATTTTGCAATGATTGAAAATTCGTTATAAAGAGGTTTTTGACAAATGTATTCGTAATGTAAAGGTATATTTTGCATTAGCTCTTACGAGCAGTTCTAGGGGATTTCGAAAAATTTGTTAAATCGAGGAAATCGTTATATTGAGGCTCGTTATATTAAGGTTACACTGTATTTTTAAAGCTTTATAAATAGCTCCTTACAGCTGTCTCGGTAGCCTACTATGAACGAGTATAGCGAAGGCCTGGAGAAAGATTTACTGCCTGCAAGATCTCTTCAACTCTGTGCGGGCGTCGAAGCAAATTTCTCTCCAGAACACCTAATGGTTCCCTTGCGCTTTACAGAGACATGTTATTCTGGGAAGGCATTTACTTCAACGTCTGCACAGGGTTGCAAACAGAAATTAGGGAAGATTTAAAAAGATCTATAGATAGAAGATTCTTTGCTGGTTTCATCAGAAAACAAAAGGTACTTCCAGTCCAATTATTCTTTCAACACTAAAAATATACAATAAATACAAATTTAACACGTAAGTCGTGAAATACATAATTAAATGAATGAATCTCAGTCCGCCGTGATAGTGGAAAGTTTAGGGTTAGAATCCCTACGGTGACATAGGTTTAAATTAATGAATTTTTCCTGATTACAGCATTGTGTTACGTCATTGTTCTTACAACAGGTGTCTTCATATACTGTTTGCAGTCATTATGCATTCATTTAACTAAAAATATAGTAGAAAAACCGAGTGATGAGTTAGTTTTGACCAAGGGATTTCACAAGCGACTAGGCCCTGCAAACAGCATTCTGATTGGTTGAATAACTCATCTTGATATCGTTTGACACACACACATACCTAAACGAACGTAACAACTATCTAGTGAACTCTGTATACTAATATGGATAGTTGATAGCGATTAAAAAATGGGTTTTGTATGTGGAGAATGTTCAAACACATATTCTTCAAGACAGGCATTAATGTTCACAAAATTAGAATGAAAACTTCAGATAAGGCTTGTATATTTAATCTAATTCTTTCTATAAAAGTCGATCAATTTTCTGACATTTCAAAATAAAACTTAATTAAAATTTATTTCTCTATTCCAATTTCTCAAGAACACTCTCATTGAATAAATTTTGGACATCCTAATATCTCAAATAATAATATTAAATTAGGTTTTATTTGGAAATGTCAGAAAATTGATCGACTTTTGTAGACAGAAATAGATTACAAGCCTTACCTGAAGTTTTCATTCAAATTTGTGATCTTGAAGAATATATGTTTGAACAATTTCCACATACAAAACCCATTTTTAATTGCTATCAATTATCCATAATAGTATACAGAGTTCACTAGTTAGTTGTTACGTTCGTTTAGATGTGTGTGTGTCTCAAACGATATCAAGATGAGGTATTCAACCAATCAGACTGGACCCCGACTGCACGGCCTAGTCGCTTGTAGGGATTTCAATGACCAAAATCTTTTAAAAATGCCTGCTAATGTAAACGCAACATACCAATATATCCAATAAAATCAATTGCTTGTTAGATGCAATAGAGACATCTTTGTGTAGGTTATATGAACCTAACTGAACTTCTTTTTTCTAATTTATATTATTATTTCTATTACTTTTTTTCTATAATAATATATTTTCTTGTTACCTTTTCAGGCTTGTATAATATGTTAAGAAGTTACAGTTACACATTCATAGATTATTATTTGTCACTTTATTCCTCTTTTATTCGTACAATTATTTATAAAATTGGACGTTAACTATATCGATTTCAATTTCCATAAATTGATTTAAAATATTTACAGTTTTTTTTTCAATTTATGGTTGATAAATTAAATCATTGCTACTAAAAATGCATTCTCAATAAAATCAATTTTTTATTTGACATTTCTAACATCTCTTTTTGAAAATAATATACCTAAGATATATTTTTTTCTTTATAAAATAGTATATTGTGTGACTAGTGTGCTAAATACTATGGTAACGAAGTGATTAAATATTGTATCGAGCCCAATGTTTTTATTATGAGATGTACTTCTGTCAGTGACATAAAATTATTCAATTAAAGTCTAAAAGCGTGCATGTGTTATATAAAGTATAGTGTGCAACACGTATGCTAAATATTTATGCGTCAGGCGCGATGTTTTCAGCACTCGTATTCGGTTCGCGATGCTCACTCGCCAAGGCTCGTGAGCGCTCTCCTACTACTCGTGCTGAAAACATCGCGCCTGACGCATAAAGATGTATTTAGCATACTAGTCACACAATATACTATTTTACGATTTTTTAAGATGCGTTTTTTGAACAAATGAAAAATCCCTTCAGATGTTATTCGGACTGATTGCGCTTATAATAAGCGAAAGAAAACTACTGTATCTTTCTAGGTTTTGAAAATACGGACTTTAAAGTTTCTCAAAAATTAAAAAAAAATCGAATACCCTGCACAACTCGTAACTAAAAGAAAGTTTCTTCTGCTTAGGCCTTATATAGAGCCAGTGCGTCTTTTTCTATAAGTATAAGTAAGGCAAAGAAAAAGACTGAAAATTTCGTTTTTGCGAATTTTTTGCCCTTTAAAAAATTGCGGTTTTCTGACAAAATCCGAAATCTCCCCGAATTTTAAGAAAATACACTAAATCCAATAAGCATAATACGCTCACTTCTGTATACTTAACACTTGGTTTAGAAGCTATGAGTGTTTAAAGTTTTATAAAATTGAACTAAATTCTAAAACGAATTAAAGACCTTCCACAAAATGAATGTACAAATCTGCATAAAACGCGGCAACGCCACAAAAAATATAAACGAGGTACAAATCAAATATTTTTTGCAACTGTAAAAATGTTAAAAAAAAAATAAACATATCACTCCAATTATTTTTATAGCAAAAAATAGGTATACAGATATACAGGTATACAAAAACAAGTGAACAATAATACTTTTGTTATCTCTATTATAGCCTTTCAACAAATAAGGATAGCCGTAATAAAATGCGCGGTTTATTTGAACTCGACTAAACTTTGCGTCAATCCCACACGCTGTTAAATTCGGTAGACTTTACGACTGTCAATTCATGTCCGCGTTTTTTTAGCAATCAACACGTTGAATTCAAATTAGAAATTTATTTACTTCAAAAAACTCGACCGAGTATGAAAGATGCTATATAAAAATATGATTAAAACTTTTGATAAAGTTGGTAAAAAGGTAATTTAAGAACTCACAACCGGCCATTTTAGATTTTGGTCTAAAAAATTGATTATTTCAAAGACAAAAGAATTTTAATTTAATCAACTTGATGTATTCAAAAATTCAGCTAAGTGGGAATTACTTCGCAGTGGAAATCTAAATTTACTGGACTGTCGAATGAAATTGGTCCGAAGTCGATATCATTATTTGTTCTCGAGATATGCGAGACGAGAAAAGCTTCACCGACGTACGAACGTACGTACACGTACACTAAAAACAGTAGAATCGAACTCTAGGGTCCTCAAAACGTCCAGATACTTTTTTTTTAACTTCCCATTGGAAGTTATTGTAATGGGTCCGAAAATCGAAATCAAAATGTATAACAAATTTTTATGTTTCAAGGTCACTACACTATTGTTACACTATTTTTAGAAAGATTTCTGTGTGTGTGTATGTGTGTGTGTACGTATGTGTCCATTTCTTTCTAAGACGAAATCTCGAGAATGAAAAATATCGACTACGTTAGGGTGCCAATCGACGCGTATTAACGTAAATATGATCTGAAAGAAATTTTTTCAAAATTGGTTCAGCCATTTTTTTTGCCTAACCAAATAGACTCCAAAAAGTAGATTTTACACAATATCTCGCAAAAAAAAAATTATATCGACTTCGTAAGGGTGTCAATCGAGCTTAACGTCATTTTGATCCGACATAAATTTTATAAAAATCGGTTCAGCCGTTTTCTTTTTAATTATTGTTAAAAATAAATAATAATTATGTTTTAATGATTAAAATGATTACTTTTCTGGGTAATATCTAATTTAATTATTATTATTAAATATTTATCAAACTGGGAAGTTCGTCGTGTGGGCCTCAAGGGTCGCACTTTAGTCCTAATAAACGACCTACCTCACGGCTTGTTAGCTTTTAAAATCACTGGTTCAACTGTCATCAGCTATTCATAGTGTAGATAATAATAAAAACATCCAGATACCTATGTCAAAATGTTTCATTCGCAAACTCGGACCGATTACAATAACTTCCAATGGGAAGTTAAAAATACGATAATTTAATTCAAACCACGTAATATTTGTAACGGAATAATTGAAATCAGATTAAAATTAGTAGGTGGAAAACATTTTCCACTGTAATGAAGGCGTTATTTGGAATTTTCACGATTTAAAAGTCCAGTATAATTGACCGCATAAAGTACCCATAGACAACGGTTCTACGATGACGCCGAGGTACTACACATTAGTTGAAACCTACAAACCTAACCTAAAAGGTGGTAGGTGTTGGCCATTTTAATTAGAAATTATGTTCCGACTTGCTGTACTAAATTTGTACAACAATTAATTATGTTATTTGATAACATGGTATCTACTTAGTACTTTAATTCAGAACGACGTTCGTGGGTTGTTATAATGATAATTTATAAACAGCAGAACGAAAATGTTGTTTGTTTTTAACCGACTTCAAAAAAGGAGGAGGTTCTTAATTCGATCAGTATGTATTTTTTTTTAAATGTATGTTCACCGATTGCACAGGAATGCCTGCACCGATTTGAAAAATTTTGACTCCGTTATGTTCAGGAAGATGACAGATTAGTCCCATATATTTTTTTCTTAAATCGATTCAGCAGTTTTTATTATTAGTTTTGATTAGAATAGACCGCACAACAAACCAGAAAAAATGTCGCTCAAAAAAGAAGATAGGCAGTGGCTGAAATTAAGAAACGATATTTTTTTCTGTTTAAAAGACAGTTTAAACGGTATGGTACGTACATAACTTTAAAAACTTTGAAACCAAATCTATTAGACCGAGAGCTAGTGACAATTTTTTGGTGTTATTTATTCAAGGCCTTATTTTTGTGAAGATGTTGAGGGAGGCATATTATAGTGCCCTGAGTAAGGGATTTTGCTAGATCGCGGTATGGGAGGCATGCAGACCACCCCCAACACGTAACAAAAAAATATGGTCACAATTATTATTGCTTCAAGGTTGAAATTGTTTGTATAGCTTGTCGGTGAATCCAATAATGCCATTATAATATTTGCAGATCGATTGGTCAGTATTAAAGGGGTGGCAGATCACCCTAAACGTGTCATGTACCCGACGAAATTTATATTATTAACTCAAGGTTCAAATTTTAACACGTTGTTACGGCGACTGTTTGAAGCATATATTTCAATTTGCAGAACAAAATGTCGGTATTAACCCCTTTGCAGAACGATATAAACACCTAGGCGAGCAAGTTTCTCCTCTAACTGAAATATATGCTTAAAACAGTCGCCGTAACAACATATTAAAATTTGAACCTTAAACTAATAATATAAATTTCGTCGGGTACATGACACGTTTAGGGTGATCTGCCACCCCTTAAATACTGACCAATCGATCTGTAAATACTATACATAATGACATTATTGGGTCACCGACAAGCTATACAAACAATTTCAGCCTTGAAGCAATAATAATTGTGACCATTTTTTTTTTTGTTACATGTTGGGGGTGGTCTGCATCCCTCCCATACCGCTGTCTAGCAAAATCCCTTACTCAGTGCACTTTAATATGCCTCCCTCAACACCTTCACAAAAATAAGGCCTTGAATAAATAACACCAAAAAATTGTCACTAGCTCTCGGTCTATATGTCCTTTGCACGGTGTAGAAAAATTCATCAAAATCAGTCCAGTAGATTTTGAGATTACCGCGTGCAACAAACTTCACCTTTATTAGGATAGTTAAAAAAAATATTAACATTTTTTCTACAAAATATAATAAAAATGCGTTATAAAAAATAGTTTATCGTATCGAAAAAATCATTCGTGTTATCAAAAAAAAAAAAAAAATAGTAAATGGGAATTGTAAAGTCAATTGTAAGTCATTTGTAGTCTTTGAGATATTATGTAGGTTATATAGGTACTTATCTACTTAAAATTTTCTTTCATTTTGATAAAATTCTGAAAATGGTTAATTCGGACCATATAACCTATAAACTGTACATGTATGTCGAATTTTCGTTAAAAACAACATAATTACTGACAAAGATACGAATTGAATTTATTTGTATTTGTTAATTTTTTTAACGTTTGACTCAATCTTCATACATTAATGTGACACATATTTTGACATTATTAAATATTTTTATGTAAAAATGCGGGCACAATATGGTGGTGTATTGTTTTATAAATAATATACAGACTGTCATCAATCCAAAAAATAACAATTATGTATACCTACACGCTATTTTGATTAAAACTTCTATTCTATAATATTTACAGAAATGATAAGTTCCTTGTTTTGTCTAAAAGAATTATTGTGATGCATTTTTAACGACTGAAAAAATTCCAAAAAAAGTCCAAACTGAATCGAAAAGATATATAGGTACCTACAAAAAACTTTTTAACAAAAAAAAAATTCCTTCAAAAAGCCAAAAAAAAGAGGAAAATAATAAAACTTTGAGGTCTGCGGCATTTTAATAAAATATGAAGTCGGTTAAAAAGTAGATATTAATTAAATTGGCACTTTTTACCGACTTCATATTTTTTTTAAATGGAGCAGACCTCGAAGTTTTATTTTTTTCCTCTTTTTTGTGGCTTTTTTGAAAGGGTTTTTTTTTTGTTAAAAAGTTTTTTATTTTTTACTTTTTAATTCAAGGAATCACACGCCGCTACTCACTTTTTATTTTATTAATATTAAACCGATTTCTTACGCTGTCTGATGTCATGATGTGTCAAAAAGTGACATTTACCTTAAAGGAATCACACGTCGCTATTCACTTTTATTAAAATCGCCCGAGCTACTGAACCGATTTAAGTAAAATTTATATGGGACCAGCTTCGAGGCATACCCTATCCAATAAAAAAAGAATTTTCCAAATCGAATTATAAATGACGGAGTTCTGAGGTTATAAACATAAAAAAATACAACCGAATTGAGAACCACTTCCTTTTTTTGAAGTCGGTTAAAAATATGCAAAGGTCTGAAAAACACATTTAACTATAGGGAGTGTCCAAGATAAGGGTGAAACGCATGGAGATTTCGAAAACGGTAAGAGATGGAGATTTGGTTAAATGAGAGAAAATGTGCAGAATCTTCAGTACTACTAACCTGAGCAGACAAACTTTTCATATTTTGCTTGGCTTGCGACAGACAGTTGAAAAACGAGATTTTCCCATTTTCGTTTTTTAATGATATCTCGCTTATTAAGTAAGCTAGAAAAAAAATATTTTCACTTTATTAAGGCACTTTTTATGAAGATTTCAAATTTCTGTTCATATTTTTATTTAATATTCATATATTTGCCGTTTAGGAAATCCCCATACATTTCACGCTTATCTTGGACATCCAGTATTTTTAGTTTGAACACCCGGTAATGCAAATATAAAAAAAAGTATGTCATTATCAAAATGTCAATCAACGCATTAAATTATTTAATTAATCGCGACTAATTTAACATGCAGAAATTTTAACGGGTGTACGAACCCAGGATTTGCTTTCGTGCAATTAGACGTCAATAAGCGAACAAGTAATAAGCCTTCACATTTTTTGTATACAAACTTCTTGCGTGTTTACGGGTACAAAACTAGATTTACCGAAAATGAGCTGGGTGTATTTTGACAGAAATAATTATTGCAAGTTATTATAAGAATAATGATTGCTTTAAACGCCAAACGTGGGAAAATCATTTTTTTTTACTTTTTTTACTTTTTCGTTGCAACGTTCAAACTGATCAAATTTACAATGCTTGATAAAAATATAGATGAAAACTCAGGAGCGCCGTTTTCTCTAAGCGTACAAATTTTTTCATTTGATTCTTGTATAAAATACTAGCGGCCCGGTGCGGCTTCGCCCGGGTGCTAAGAAAGCCCGGGTGCAATACACTACTCACTCACTTCGCTCGTTCGCTTGACTATTATAATTACACGCTTTTACCCGTGCTTTGATTGACTAATTTGAACAAAAAACGGTTATTGTTACTTAACACTATAATAGTTAGACATATAACCTCATGGATTTTTTGTGGGTAATGATGAGTACTATAAACATGTACTTAGTACATTATTTTATGTATCATCAATAGTTTTCGCAGCGCACGCCAAATAATGACTTTTATAGGCAAATTTTTGATACCCGGGGTTACATTATTGCAATTTTCGCGTTTGAAATGTCAGATAGCGAAGACGAATATTTGTGTTCTTCTGCTAAAAAGTGGTATATTTTAAATACAAATTTGGGTAGGAGCTATCATGTCCATCCTATTAATAGAAAACGATCTAAACATGGCGAATTTCATCATTTATACCAAGAATTAAAATTTTATCCAGACCGGTTTTTTGAATATTTACGTATGGAACCTAACACTTTTAAATACGTTTTAGAAAAAATTCAAAACAAATTAAATAAAAACTGGCAAAATTTCATTTATTAAACTAGTCACATCCATTGCGAAACTTGTAACGGCCATTTGACAGTTGTCACACGTTGATTGTAGTAGTCAGCGCGCTGAAAGAATGGTGAGATACATTCTTGAATCTACCAGCTCTTGTAACAGAGCTCATACCTGCTACACTCGTTGTGTACGCTCGCATATATAACAATGCATTAATTTAAGCAAGCCCTGCTATAATCTACGCTACCATCTAGAATCCCAGCTCCATACTGCACGTACCTTAATTTATGGGCCAAATTCTTTGTTAAAAGTGTGTTAGCAAAAAATGGCCAACAGTAAAAAAAGTCGGTTAAAAATGAAAACGCATGTAATTTTTTTTCGACGCGCTCCTGAAAAATGCGGTTGGTAACGCCTTGAAAGTACAAAAAAATTGCGTGCAAAATTATTTATTGCAATAGCTAGGTACATAAAAATGAACGCGTTTTTGCAGTTGAACATAGGTAATACTTACTTACTTTCTAATATTATAAATCTGAAAGTAACTCTGTCTGTCTGTCTGTCTGTCTGTCTGTTACCTTTTCACGCCTAAATCGCTGAACAGATTTCGATAAAATTTGGTAAGGAGATAGATTACATCCTGAGGAAAGACATAGGCTACCTTTTGTCTCGAAAAAAACCGGTTTCGCCCGAGTGACAAAAATGGTCTCGGTGAACTGATTTCCTTATTTTTTTTACTGGCCGATAGGTGATTCTTTGCTTTAAGACATTGGCTATAATAATAATTGATCGGTCCGGTTTCGCCAGAGTAAAAAAACTACTGAACCGATTCTAAAAATTCTTTCACTAATAGAAATCTCCTTAGGGGGAGAGATTCTTGCGGGGGATAACAAATTAGGGGGGGGATATTCTCGCAGGGGGATAACAAATTAACAATATACTAAATATACGTGAGCGGAGCAATGGGTGACCGCTATTAAATCATAATTTCATACCACCCGGGCGAAGCCGGGACGGGCCGCTAGTAATAATATAATTATAATATGTAATTCTTACCGAATAGGCGATGTGCGAACGGCCCCCGATGGCAGTGGTTCGGATCTCACCATGGGCAATAATATCATATCTGATGAGTAGGAAGTCGATAGGCGGCTCTTCACGACCGCCGGAGATTCTGAAACAAAAGCACGCTTCAATACGCGGTTACCATGCTTCATTGAGCATTCGTCTCTCTCGAAACATCCAACGAATCGTTGGATTTTTAATCCTTTGTGTCGTCATAATTTTTTTTACTTTTAAAATCAGTCATTCAGCTGTGATCAGCTATTCACAAAATAATAATAAAAATCGCAGTATCTAGTAATTAATAATTATGTAACTATAAGTAGAATAAAATCTATGAGAATATACAGGTACTGATGTCATAATTTAACCGTGCATATTAAGTACAAATAATAATAATAATAATAATAAAAATAAATAAAATAATAGGCCTAGAGCGTTTGGTCTTGAGATACCTAATCTCGATTTTTTAAGTCTTGGGTTATCCGTTTGAAATCTTTCGCGCCTGGGCATGACGGAATTGTTGTGAGCATTTTTTTGTTACTGTTTTAATATAGTTGTCAACTGTAGAAATCAATAATTCGCGGCGTATTTATGAATTACGGATGAACCAGGGGGCTTTAATGATTGTCCGAAAAAATTATTTTGAAAAAAAATTAATAAACAAACACTTGAAAAATTCTACACATTTATTAATCTCAACGATCGTTTCGGGTTCCTAGCCCATCATCAGGAGTTTACATTACATTCATAGTTTTAATGTAAATTCCTGATGATGGGCTAGGAACCCGAAACGATCGTTGAGATTAATAAATGTGTAGAATTTTTCAAGTGTTTGTTTATTAATTTTTATTCAATCATGTTCTACCAAGTGCCTAGCGATAATTCTATAGAATTTAAATTATTTTGAAATTAAATTTACGTAAATCTAAAAGGATTATTGATGTCATAACGGAAACACGTTTTTTTCGTTTATGCAAAATACCTACCTAAAAATCTCAAAAAAGCTGCAAGAAAATGAAATTACAAATAGGAATCCCGTTACTATATATTATAGTCAGCCGAATTTGTGCTGAGTTTTAGAAGCCAACTATAACATTTGCTCTTCTTTTTCACAATGCCGGTATATAAATTAGATACGATTGGTCAGGACCCATCCTTATGTAACAATCGAGCGTCGTGATAATAGCTGACAACAATTTAACTTAAACAAATTACGCGAGCTGTGTAAAAAGTTGTGCTGTGAATTTAAAAAAAAAGTTATGAACTGATTTTTTAATTATTGAAATTTTGGTTAGTGTAAAAATGGATCGTAATAAAATATTTTTGACCGTAAGTATTTTTTATTATTTTGTGAAATTTTAATTAAAAACTAAACAATATTTTTTAATTCATTCGCTTAACAGATCTTAAATTTAACTAAGCAGGATCTAACATTTTCCAAAATATTTTTTTTAGAAAATTAATTTATATAGGTAAATTTAATAAAAAATATTTTTGTAAATATTTTTGTACCTTTTAAAAGTGACGCGCTAAGTAATATAAAATAAAACATCATCCTTCAATAATATTTAATTAAAAGTACCTCATGCATACTTCAAAATTTAAATGTGAAAAGTTTTTTGTTTCAAATGTAGCTACTGTTTGATTTAATTTTATAAAATAAAGATTAAACAATAATTATTGTCCGCTAAGTACCTGTTTAAGGATTTCATATTATTTATTAACCATTACTGAAAAAAAAATATTTTAAGGAATGAGCTTGAAATTACAATTTTGTTAAGTCCTAAACAACCTAAAACAACCAGGTCAAAGAAATCAAATATCAGATGTAAGTAATATGTTTTATGTCAGAGGTACTGATAAAAAAATAATTATATAACATAGGATATATCATCTTAGATTCACCTGTGAGATTAGCTCTCACATGTGAGAAGGTACATCTTTGGAGTATCTACCTAATTTAAATCAGCTCTCGCAGGCAGTATTTCAGTGACAAATCGCTTCATAAGGAAACGATTGATTGTTTAAAAACATGTCACTGTAGAGTAATAATTGTTAACTCAGCCACCGTGAATGTGTAAATTTCGAGTTAGAGTCCCGACTGTGACATAGGTTTGAAAAATGAATTTTTCTTATGTTGCATCATAATGTTACGTCATTGTCAATGGGTTTTTCAAAACACTAATCCAAACGTAAGCATTCATTTGTAGGTATATAATAATATACAGATTGTATCAAATTAAACCTGTGCATAGGGCATTCTGTGTGTAAGACAGAGATTGATACATAAAGCAATAAGTAAGAATGAGATAAATGATCGCTAATAGGATGTTACGTGGTTACTGTAAATAAATATGTAATACCGAACAACTGTCATCGTTGTTTTCTACAGTAATAATAGTCACTACTGAAATTATTGATAAAATGGCAATTTATACTGTTCGGGAAAAAATGCAAATAATTAAATGGTTTTATGGTGGTAATTCATACGCCGACACAATAAAATTATTTGTAATTGCCTTTGAAAATAGCATAGAAGGAGCGAAAAAACAAAGATGACGCTATTAGGTTGTATAAATATTATTTATTTACAGTAACCGCGTAACATCCTATTAGCAATCATTTATCTCATTCTTACTTATTGCTTTACGTATCACTCTGTCTTACACACAGAATGCCCTATGCACAGGATTAATTTGATACAATCTGTATAAACGTTCACTTTTTTAACTGAAAAGTATAATTGTTTTAAACCAAAATCACTAGCTTTCTAGGGAAGAATTCCCCGTACCAAATACAAAAACTTTAAATAAGGATTGAAATAGGATGAAAAAATATATAATAATTTGATAAAAAAATAAAGTAGGTACCGACATAATCATAACGTCGTTTAACAAAACAATTTATTTATTTATTTATTTATTATTAATCAGGTCAAGTTCAGCATAAAATTCTGCATTTCAACTTGGCCATTTACAACAGAAAAACAAAAAATTACCTACAAAATTTCAATAAGGAAAGAATTTGGCGTCAACTATTTTTAATTAAAAAAAAAAATCATAGAAATTTTAAACTGCACCTACAAAGAGAGTGTCAAGTAGATACCTATTTAGTCTATATTTTTCTTTAACTTTTTTAAAATGAGAAGTAATAGATTTAAGTTTTTATAAAAATTAGACCCGGAAATTTGTAAATTCCCAAGCGTAAAAGATAATAATTTTATGGTCAGTATCGGCTTCTATAATAAAACAAGTAGTTTGAACCAAATACTCGGTAATTTGCGTTCGCAACCTGTAATTTGATAAGCTAAAGAGTTGCATATTAAAATCTTGTAAATTATATACACCGCAGTCAATCGATTTTTCTACTAGATAAGCATTTTTGTATTTAAAATAGTAGTTTCCAGTGAAGTATTAAAAAAAACCTTTGAACGTAAAAGTTGCCAAGGTCCTTGGGGATACTGTTGTTTATATGGCGTTTCAAACCCCCATTTCGAGGGTCCTGACCTGAGAGTAGTTGAAAATATCTGGCAATTGGATTTTCAATACATTATTAAAGAATAAATTGAATTTTAGAATAACGAGACCGTATAGAGAGGCCGTTAATCTTATGACATTTCCATGACTCATTTATTACAAGCCCCCATGGTTGCCAGGTTCTAATTGGAGAGCTGGTGAATGCATAATTACTTATAAAAAATAATATAATATTAAAAATAAAATAATAAAATAAATAATAATAAATAATAAAATAAATAAACTAATATTAAAAATATGAATGTAGGTACGTACTACTAGGCCTAAAGTATACTAATCTTAAAAAAAGCGGCCAAGTGCGTGTCGGGCCACGCACCGTGAAGGGTGCCGTAGTCGGGAAGAACGTTCACTGTTAAAATTCAAAGTTAATAATGAATTTGATAATAATTTATAGTTTTTTATTTTAAGTTAAACATAGTTTTCCAAAAATAAGTTTGTATTTCATAGTATTTCTCAGACACGTTGAAAAACAAAATTATTTCTGTGGTCGCTAAACTCAAAAAAATAGCATGTAACCGAAAATATTCCATATCTCAAAAACTACACAACATATCTTATTCAAACCAATTTGCGTTTGAAGTGTTTTTTTAAGTTCTATCACCTTAATTTTTTTCAGAATTTTCCACCCACTAGTTCAAAAGTTAGAGGGGGGACACACTTTTTACGACTTTAGAAGCGCATATCTCACCAACAATTGACTTAAATAAAAAAGTCACTTTGAAACGTCTATATTATTTTTCAAGACCTATCTAACGATACCCCACACGCTTATGTGCATTGGAATTTTTTTTCATCCCTAAGTTACATGTATGGAGTACCACTCCTAATTTGTTTTCGTAATTTCACTACACCATATTGTATAGCAGTTCATAGAAGACACATATCTTCCAAATTTCATCTATATAGTGCCAATAGTCTCCGAGAACAGATGCTAATGACCTCTGTTATCGAGCGTCTATAATCTACAATTCATTCATTCTCCGAGTAAAATGACTGACACACGGGCCGACGGACAGGACGAAATTATAAGAGTTCCGTTTTTGACATTTGGCACGAAACCCTCTAAAATAACAATAATAAATTAAAAATATGAATTAGTATTGGCACTAGGCCTAGGCAGTCCTAATATAGGAATTCAGAATTGGAATAAAATTATTCACTTCTTAAAAAACTGATTATTTTGCCAAATATTCAAAACCTAACACGTTTTATTTGCTAATATTTGGTCTTACCTTCAAAAATTATGATGACAATAAAAAAGCCTATATCGTTAAACGAATTACACAATTAACAAAAGTCAAAACACATCACAAACAAAATAATTATTTATTAAAAAATAAACCGATTAAACTATAAACACGTGTTTTTGATAGAATTGTTACACTAAACTAAAATTTATTTCAGATACATCGAAATACATGAAACTGTTCTGAGTTATGTAATTTCGAAGGTCAAAACATCAAAAACTTTGCTGCAGTATACGTTTCCACCGATGCATTTAATCACGGATTTAAAATTATAGAATTATTGCTACATTTCAATGGTGGAAACGAACATCGCATATTACCTAAGACCCGATAAAACAGATGTTTCTGTCAGTGGTAACCAAGTATCGAATTTGTATAATGATATTTATATTCTATATAAATATAAAAATAGATAATATATCAAAATTAGCGTGATAGATATAATTTTGTGATGCTTGTTTAGTTTTTAAAATATCTTTTTTATGTCTCTTTATAAAATACCTGTAGAGAACAGTTTGACACTATGGCCTTGGTTAACGAGCGTCTATAATATACAATAACTGACTAACTAACTCAAAAAGGGTACAATTAATTTAACAAAATTTGGGCGCCGATACATAGAAGATTCTACACAGAATCTTTTGAATATTAATGTGAATTAATGTAGGTAGGTACTGCCATCTCTCAAGGAACCTTATGAATCGAGATTATTGAAGTCTAACCTTAAAGACAATTAAATTGATACATTTTTAGTGTTGGGTCTCCAAGTCACTATATGAATATTATGAAGTATTAGAAATACCTTGTATTATTTCCGTCTTGTGACTTCTTGTGATTAACACTACGCGTTTCAGCAACGAGTTGAAGATGGCAACTCGTTGCTGAAACGCGTAGTGTTAAATCACAAGAAGTCACAAGACGGACATAATACAAGGTATTTCTAATACTTCATAATATTCATATAGTGACTATACTTCATTTCGTATAGCTCTCTGAACCTTCGCCGTATTATTAAAAAAAATCTTCTAATGCAGACCTGTTTTTTTAGCACATAAATACTTCCAACGCTACGTAAAAAAATCCATTAAAAATTAATTTTATAGCTTTGAGATAAATAAAATTTTTATTATAATTCTTATATCAAATCACTGTCACGATTCACGAAATCGTATACTTTTGATGAATATATTTATTATCAACTAATCGAACAAAAAAAGAGAGGGAAAAACAATTTATTACATTCATACGATTTTCTATTTTCGTTCAGTAAAAATCTAATTTCGTTTAACGTATAATTAAGCAGTTTATAATATATCAAAATCTGAAGGTAGGTCGATCAACCCGGCCTTGCCATTCAAAACATATAATTATTATATCATTTTATGGTCAGAAGAAAATATTAGCAAGCCTTCTAGATGACAGATGTTTTTTTATATAATTTCTAAATGTACTGTTTATTACAATAGGTAATTTAATTATCCAAGCACACTAACGACCTTAATTATTGAGCGTCTATAATCCACAATTCTGTTCTAACCAGCTGGAGTCATTAAAAAGGGCTATTTTCAAAATAATTAGTGTCATAATCTTGGGCGTACGCAAGATGAGGCAGCTGCCTCCACCCCCCTGGGATGTGGAAATTCATAAAGCTTTCCCTTTTATTTCCCGCTATTGAACCTATAAAAACTTTAAAAGGTGGCCTAAAAAAGAGGAAAATAATAAAACTTTGAGGTCTGCGCCATTTAAAAAAAATATGAAGTCGGTTAAAAAATAGATATTAATTAAATTGACACTTTTTAACCGACTTCATATTTTATTAAAACGGCGCAGACCTCAAAGTTTTATTATTTTCCTCTTTTTTGTGGTTTTTTGAAGGAGCTTATTTTTTTTTACTTTTTGGTTAAAGAAATCACACGCCGTCACTCACTTTTTATTTTATATTAAACCGATCTCTTACGCTGTGTGATGTGTCAAAAAGTGACATTTACCTTAAAGGAATCACACGCCGCTACTCACTTTTATTAAAATCAGCCGAACTACTGAACTTATTTAAGTAAAATTTATATGGGACCAACTTCGAGGTATACCCTATCCAATAAAAAAAGAATTTTCCAAATCGGTTTATAAATGACGGAGTTCTGAGGTAACAAACATAAAAAATAAAAAAATACAACCGGATTGAGAACCACCTCCTTTTTTTGAAGTCGGTTAAAAATAGGCAATTTTAAGTTTGCGATCACTTGGTCTTATAAACATGACGTTTTTGCAATAATTTTGACGTATTTGCAAAAAAGGCAGAGCCAGAAAGCCTTTGGCTATGTCTGAATGAGTTGTGAATTATAGACGCTCGACAACAGAAGTCATTAGCGTCTGTACAGAAACAAAATGTAAACAAAACAAAAGTCAAATCAATAAAATTTGGCTGTCTGTGCCTAAATAAAGATATTAATATTATTATTGTTTTTCTGCGACTTGGCCACCGGACTAAGTTGGACTTTTACATACGAAGCAATTTTCATGACCCTTTATAAGCTGTCCAATCGTCGGGCACATTTTAGTGAAACCGTACATTGCCAACATACACAGGTTTCACTGTATTTTGTTCGTATTAAATGTTAGTGAATTTAGCTCATTAGAGAACTATTAAGTATATTTTTACGACTTTTCTGCGACAACTGTTTGACGTCGGTTCAGTTAAAGCGGGTTGCGTTTTATTACCGAGATTTGATATGTTTTTGACGTTTATTAGTTTTAGAAAAAAAAAACCCACCGCTAACTAATTATATTCACATCAAACTGTTACCTCTATAATTTTGTAGTTTCTTATACTTAAATGTGATGTCACACTAGATCGAAGAACTCGTCAAAAATCTTCAAATATCAGTCGTCTGTATTTTTTAACAGACTTCAAAAAAGGAGGTGGTTCTCAGTTCGATTGTATTTTTTTATGTTTGTTACCTCAGAATTCCGTCATTTATAAACCGATTTGGAAAATTCTTTTTTTATTGGATAGAGTAGGTATACCTCGAAGCTGGTCTCATATACATTTTACTTAAATCGGTTCAGTAGTTCGGCTGATTTTTTATAAAAGTGACTAACGGCGTATGATTCCTTAAGGTAAATGTCACTTTTTGACATATCACACAGATTAAGATGATAAGAAAGTCGGTTTAATAAAAGTGAGTAACGGCGTGTGATTCCTTTAAGGTATAGGTAAATATCACTTTTTGACACATCACACAACGAAAGAAGTCAGTTAAGTAAGTGAATCTATTGGCAAGCGATTAAACTACGTATTGTAAAGCCACTTAAAAGTAAAAAATAAAAAACTTTTAACAAAAAAAAAACCTCCTTCAAAAAGCCACCAGAAAGAGGAAAATAATAAAATTTTGAGGTCTGTGCCAATTTAATAAAATATGAAGTCGGTTAAAAAGAACGATATTAATCACTAATCACTATACTATACTTTTTAACCGACTTTATATTTTATTAAATTGGCACAGACCTCAAAATTTCATTATTTGGTGGCTTTTTGAAGAAGGTTTTTTTTTTTTGTTAAAAATACTTCGAAGATTTTTGCTGTTCTATTCTATTTTTTTTAAAAAATTTTTGATTTTTGATTCAAAGAACACGAAATAATTTTTCACTTTTTGGAAAAAATATCTCAGCTCTTTATGAAACCAGAATTTTTGTAATTTTAAAGAAACCTTAAAGCGTGTTTCTTTCAGAAAAATAAGTTTGAAAAAGTTCTGAGCAGTTTAAAATTTCATCAACAATTGCATGTTTGATAACGGTTGAACCTATGGACGTTAATTTTTTTGAGAAACTTCAAAGACATAACTTCGAAATCAAAAGAAATACAAAAATTCGCGTTTTCGATTCAATTCAAACCTTGCTTTTTAATACGGTTGTAACGTTTTCCCTCTTGTCTTGTATTTTTAACGTTAATTTTTTTAAGAAAGAATCAATTTAATTATTTTAAATATATATATATTTAAAATTAGACTTGATAATATACAAGGTATAGATGTAATTATTAAATTATTTAATTTAATGTTCGAAGTAAAGCGCACCAGAAGTTGATTTAGAAATTATTTGGCAATTTACTTTTCTCAATATAAATATCATATTGAAAAAGCTATAAATATTTCTAATATTTTTAAGTGTGTTTATGTCCAGTAGTTTCTACCTCTCTTATCTATGGTTTCTACTTAAAAAAATGAGAGATGAATGAATAATTTTTACACAGAAAAAGACAATTTTGATGTCTTGACCTTAAGCAAGGTCGCATTCACAATCAATTAAATAATAATGATTGCACATTGTATAATTTATAATACATTTTATGAACAAATTAAAAAAAAATGTAACTTTAGATTTTATTTCAACACTGTGAAAATTAATATTTTGAAAATATGTTGCATAGCAAAATTGAATAAAACACCAGGAAAAATAATTAAAATGACTTTGAAATCAAGAAAAACTCCTTCACAAAGACTTCAAATGTGACCGTACCTTTAAAGACAATAATTTGCGTCATTAAGTTCAGCTTCCTTCGCCACCGCCATTGGCCGTTTGGCTAATATTGTTTTTCTTTAATCTCATTCTTCAAAAAAAACTTTATAGTGTCAACGACATTGAAACTGTTTTTTCTAAAAAATTCTTTGACATACTTAAAACTTAATTAATAGTGAACTTGGACAATAATTTCTCAAACATGACATAAATGTCAGCAAAATCGCGGATTAAAATTTCTGTTACAAAAAAAATAGGTGCGTGTACTTAGGGGAGGGTGGGGCAAGACGGGGTGCCCCCTCAAAAAAAAACAAAGCGTTAGAAGTTACATACTTTAAAAATCGATGTGTTGATACGGGTCGCCTGCGGCGCCAGAAATACGACCCTACGGGCCGCCGTTTTACAAGAGTTCATATGGCCGCCATTTTGAATTCTGACACCATTTTATTTTTTTGTGTCCTATGAAACTCTCAAATATCAATTTTCAAAAGGATCGGAAAATTTTTACAAATGTACATATGGCCGCCATTTTGAAATCTTACGCCATTTTATTTTTTTGTGTCCTATGAAACTCTCAAATATCAATTTTCAAAAGGATCGGAACATTTTTACAAATGTATCTACATACAGCCGCCATTTTGAAATCTGACGCCATTTTATTTTTTTGTGTCCTATGAAACTCTCAAATATCAATTTTCAAAAGATTCGCGGATAATTTTAACAAATGTACATATGGTCGCCATTTTGAAATCTGACGCCATTTTATTTTTTTGTGTCTCAATAAAACTTAAAGATTTTACAAAGTGGTTTTTTCTCATTTTACTCCCCTGCGGCCAAAAAAAATTTTATATGAAAATAATAATAAAAAATAAATAGAGAAAATAGAAAAAGTGGTGATGGTGACGGTGACGTGACGATCACGTTTTTCCTCGGTTTGCTCCCCTGCGGCCAAGCGCACAACGTCCGTAAAAAAGTATAACTTAAAAAAAAAACAATAAATGTACAGGCTAATAATCTTAGTTGTCGAGCGTGTACAATATCTGAAACAATAAATTAATTTAAGTCGCGATAACGTTCTAATGCAACACGCCTACCAACTGCAATTGCAGATAATAAAATAGTAAAATGAGGGCCGAACTTGTACCAAACTGTCATAGTTTATTTCTTAACTGCGGAGCGATTGCCGAGCGTGTAGCAATGCTGTTGTTTACATGGCGTTGCTATAGTTGCTCTATTACAAGTCCCCAGTTCCCGGGTTCTAGCCCGAGAGTGGTAAAAGTGTCAATTGGATTTTCAATTTATTATTAAAAAAATAATTCATTGAAAATATGAATTGGTGCTAGGCCCAAATAACCTTAGCTGTTGGTGGTCTTTAAAACATATTTTTTAGCGGAGCGATTTGTCAGTGTGCTGTGAAATTTCAGCGGCAAAAATGTCTTAAAGGCTTCAATAAACTCCTCGATTAGCGTAAAATATTAATTTACTAGTTAACTGCCCGATAATACGTTAAACAGCACCGAACATTTTGCCGGTTACATTTACAGGTTCGTCGCCTGATCGAGTGTCGGTTGTCTCCACGCGTCTTATTCAAGGCGCGCGGTTGAAACTAAATCGATAATTTGTTTCCGATGAAATTACTGAAATAAAAAAATAAAATTGAAGGTTTCTAGCTAGAAAGAAAATTGAATAAATTATTAGGCTGATTCTTTTTGCAAAAACTTACATAAATTGTGGACATTTCCGGTTATCGTACAAATTATTGGTATAAAAAGCGCTATATTGCTTTTTAAAAATAGTAGGTATTCAAAATCGCCCAAAAGAAAATCTTAAGTGATCCAATAATTATTTTGCGAAACGTTATAACTGATTAATGCTGGGTTTATCGTACAATTTTGACAGGCTATTTTTTAATCACGCTGTTAAATTTTGAATGCTGCGTGTTCATTGGTTGCTGCCTTTCGTTACCATAGTATCCTGTTATTTAACAGTGTGATTAAAAAAACATCGTGATTAAAATGTACGATAAACCGGCCATAAGTCTCGTAGTAAACTATTACTGAATTCAGGATTACAATAGTAAATATACGGAGGGCTTGAGAATGGCCGAGCGTGTAGCAATGCTGTTGTTTACATGACGTTGCTATGGTTCCTCTATTACAAGTCCCCAGTTCCCGGGTCCTAGCCCGAGAGCAGGTAAAAGTGTCAATTGGATTTTCAATTTATTATTAAAAAAATATTATGATTTGAAAATATGACTTGGTGCTAGGCACCTTAGCTGTTGGTGGTTTTTAAAACACAATAGTAAATATACGGGCCTGTGTAAAAATATTCAAGTGGATCGAGTAGGTCGTACAAATGCAATAGTCGTACCTACTCCATAGGGATCTGTCTTGTCTGTCTGTCAATATAGATAACGCGCGTGTCGGGGCTCATCCAACGATTTATAATAGCGCCGCCCCCGCACCAACTGACTTCGCCGCCTTATAGCTTTGGATCGCAACAGCGTTGCATTGCCGAAAAGTCAATCATCGCAAAACAAGTAGATACCTATAGAAACTGCTTTCTCGTTAATAATTTGAGAAATTTCAATAAAAATCTTATATTTTTTACCAATTAACAGGACGTTAAAAATAAAACAAATCTAATTTTCTTTTTGGTTTTTAGGGCCACAGCATTAATGGAACTCTAAGAACACGTTCATTGCGCACCAGCTATTGAACTTAGGCCCGTATTCACCGAGCCTAGTTAGTTATTTATTCCGTTCATTTATTCCCCTGGTAACTATTTCTCGGAATAAATAGCGATAATTCAATTCACCAAACGTAGTTAAGTTTATTGCAGGTATAAATCGTAAGAATAACTATTCGGTCCAATTTCAAGGGTATAAATATTTATTCGCCTAGTAAAATAGGGTGGGCACGAAATGCACAAATAACTTTATGACCTGGCGACCTTTACAGGTAAGTAAATATTAATTCCATATATAAAAAAAAACTATTATTAATTCCATATATTTCAGGTAAAGGCTTTTGTAGAAAATAAAATAAATTTACATTTTTGATCGATGCGCCATCGGTCGGATCTTTGGTAAACGTGCTTTAGAATCAAAATATTTGACAAAATGTCCAAGGTGTATGGTATAAAGTAAATTTGTACCTGAAGTTACTATTCTATCGAATGAATTGCTTGGTGAATTGAAAGTAAATTTTATTCCAAGGAATAAATTTATTCTAAGATTAGTAAGTTCTATCTTTAACAGTGTTTGGTGAATACGGGCCTTAAAGGGTTAAGTCGTCAACATAAATTGATCATTCTGAACCGCAGCTGTTAAACACTTAACATTATTATTATTTCTTCATTATACTTTGCTTGTTGGTTGTCTGTTTTGTTTATTTTTGTTTGTTTAACAACGACTTATTATATTATCATCAATGCCTCCGCATTAAACACATTACTCTGACACCTTTTGATCGGTAATTATTAATTTTAATGCTCTATCATGAGAGTAAACGATACAGAAATAAAAATATCACAGTTATATCGGGTTGCATAAATGTCAATTAATCTTTGTTTCTTTTATTTATTTATTGTAGATTATAGACGCGTCGACATCTAAGGTCACTAGCGTCTTTCAACTACACTAAATAACAATTAACTTAAAACTAAATAACATCACAAAACATCCATGAGCGTAGGTGGGATTCGAACCCACGCCAGTCCAGTCTAGAGGTTGCGGCGCCAAGCACGCTAACATCTAGGCTATACTGCCCTCTAATCTTTGTTTCAAATGAAATTTGTTGTTGCCAGGAAATGTTAATCTAATTATATTCGGTTTTAAATTTGATTGGCTTGTGTGCAAGCCGCCTTAATTATTCGCAATTAACAAAATTTGACCGGTATTATAATTGTATCAGATCGGACAGTTTATGGTTTTTAAATGTCCAAAACGCATTTAAAAAACGTTTTTACGATTGCATACTTGATTTTATTATAAAGATAAGAATTATTTTTAAAATTGATAATGAAAGGAATTTGAAAATAAAATATGCTGTCAAGGTTTTTTTTAAAATAAAAATGTTATATTCTTGAATATAAATAAATTAACACGGTTTGCTTTATTTAATTTAAAATGTAAAAAAAGTTATATAAATTTAATTACGAAAGAATGTATTTTATATCGTCTAACGTGAAATAATGATAGGTTGACGTTCCCTATAATTTTTTTTAAATAACAGATACCCCCGCACTCTTGTAGCTAGTGACAATTTTTTGGTGTTATTTGTCCAAGGCCTTATTTTTGTGAAGACGTTGAGGGAGGCATATTAAAAAGCCCTGAGTAAAGGATTTTGCTAGATAGCGGTATAGGAGGGATGCAGACCGCCCCCAACATGTAACAAAACAAAATGGTCACAATTATTATTGCTTCAAGGCTGAAATTGTTTGTATAACTTGTCGGTGACCCAATAATGCCATTATAATATTTGCAGATCGATTGGTCAGTATTAAAGGGGTGGCTCGGGGGTGGCAGATCACCCTAAACGTATCATGTACCTGTCCATAAGATAGGCATGCACGCTCCCCTGAATGGCTTCCCCCCTCGTCTAAAGTGGCACTTTATACTACATCCCCAGATTTCTATATCTATGGTAGATATTGAGTGATGCATACCGAAGAAATTTTAGACGTGTTAAATAATATAAGCGTGTTAAAAAAAAATAACATTCTCTGTAGCCAACAAAGAGAAAATTAAGAAAAAAATTATTTATAGTAAATTTTAAAATAATTATTGATAATACCTAACCTAAATTAACCAAATATTTAAACGCAAAAAATGTTAAGATATATTTTTGACCTTAACACGGAGATGCACTACTACCTACTTATATAATAACAAAAAACAGTCGTATAGCTTTTGTTTTTCTGGCGCGTGTTTTAGTTTTGTGCAAACCTACATCTGGTTCCGCCCACATTTCTATATACGTCACTTACGCGCAAATAATTGTTACATAGAAGTTAAAAAAAAAGTAAACGTAACCCGAGGATATCAAAGTCGTGGTCATTGGTCGCCCACTGGAGGTCTACTTAAACATCCACGGAATAATTTGTTTTAAAATCTTTAAGGGACTTTCACACTGTGAATAATAATTATTATAATTTTTACACTCGCAAAGGTTCGTAGGTTTCCTTGAAAGATGGCGATACATTCGATTTGAATTTTATCTATAATAATATTATAAAGAGGAAAAGTTTGTGAGTTTATATTGTGTAGGTAATCTCTGGAACTATTGAACCGATTCTAAAAATTCTTTCACTAATAGAAAGCTACACTAACCCTGAGTGATATAGGCTGTATTTTATTTTGGTACATTTCTTGCGGGGAGGGATATTATAAAGAGGTAAAATTTGTTTCTCTTGAACTATAACTGAACCGATTCTAAAAATTCTTTCACTAATAGAAAGCTACACTATCCCTAAGTGATATTGGCTATATTTTATTTTGATAAATTTCTCGAGGGGGGGGGGATAATTCCTGTGGGATAGTAACAAAACGTAACTCTGCAATTCTTTTGCATTTTAGCATATTGGCTTCGCTTCGCAGGGAGACAATTTCTCGCGGGGGGGGGGGACAATAAATCATAAATTCTTAGCGCTCGTGCGAAGCCGGACGGGACATATAAAAAACAATTTAGTCACTTCTTATTTATATTTATTGTAAATTATAGACGCGTCGACAACTTAGGTCATTAGCGTCTTAATTACATTAAATAACAACTCACTTAAAACTAAATGACATCACAAAACATCCATGAGCGAAAACGGGATTCGAACCCACGACAGTCTGATCCAGAGCCCGCGACGCTAACCACTGGGCCATACTGTTCTCTAGTCACTTCTTAACCACAACGATTTTATTATTAGATGTAAGTATATTTTGAGAGCTATACAGTTTTCAACAAAAACTAAAGTTTAATTTTTACTCTCGAAATGTAGATACATCCAATAATAAAGTTATGAAATTTTTTCAAAATAATTAGTAGGTACACATTTCGTATAGTTAAAAACCAGTAAGCTCTCTTAAGGTGCGTTTGGTATCAAGGTGTAGTGTAGATAATTTTTCACTGAAAAGTGTAAAAAGTTCACCAAAAGTGTAAACTAAATGTACACTTGTAACAAACGGGCTAGTGTACATTCTGAGTAGATTGTACATGCGCATTACAAAATAAATTAATGACAGATTGGCTGAGTTCATTATTTCTAGTTTTTACAGTTTTTTTTGGTCATAAAAATGTTAAACTCACTGCCATATTTATCTTGTACCATTACATTTTGAAGCTCATTCATTTTTAAGAGACAAAAAATGTAAAAAATTGAGTACGAAAAAAGTATCAAATCTGTCAAAGCGATTGTCAATTCAGACATATATCACGTGACCTACACTACACTACGTGCACCTGCTCAAAAGTCAGGACTAATAGTTGTTACACTTTTAGTCCCACACTGAAATAACAAACAGATCAGTTATTTTACACTTTTGTATAACAAACGTAATAGTGTCAAAAGTGCTTACACTTTTTACACTACACCTTGATACCAAACACACCTAGCATCTATATAAAAACACCGTACGAAATTATTCAATCAATTAAGTAAGTAGAATAATTAATTTTTATTTGGATTCCCAAAGCAAATATACATGTATTTATTTTATTGTTCCAGATATCAGCTATTTTTATCTCCATTTTGTTAAAAAAAACAAACGCCCTAGTGACACCGTTTTTAAGCAGAAATATTCAACCACTTCCCGTTTATAATCAAAACTTCAACAATTGGCGCAAATCAGCGATTACCACCGATAATTATTTAAGTCCAAGAAACGGTCAACAGTACAATGGTCAACAATACAACAACCAACAACCGGACGTGAATTCGGACAACAATAGACATTCACGCCTGAGTTTGGCGGAATGGGGGAATTACAACATTCACGAGCCGGAAGGACCCGGGACATACGCTTGGGGATACGATATTGAAGATCCAGTAACAGGGAATGTTCAGTTCCGGTCAGAGGAAAAACACAGTAACGGAAGTGTGACCGGAAGTTATGGTTACGTCCAGCCGGACGGAAACGTCCATGTCGTCCATTATATTGCGGATCATTTAGGTTATAGGTTAGTATAATCAAATTCTTCGAAATCTTGTCTATATTAATACCATTGATTAACATATTATATGGGAAGATAGTGATTCCATGTACTGAAAAATATACTATAGCTTCCCGCTTACGTTTCATTCCCCTGGCCCACAAACTCAATGTTGACTTGTGCTTCCACCTATATTATTGTTGAACTAACAGCTCAGATATTGTCAATGCTACCTCTAACTGATCCTAAATAATGATATAAGATATTTACATCACTGCCGCAGCTGACATTATTTTAATGTTTTGAAATTTGTTGAGACTGTATAAAACTTATATAAAGTGAACTTAGTTTAGTTACATAATTTATCTGTAAACGCTATCTGATTTTATATTTCTTTGTCTCTGAATAAAAATTGTTCAAACACTCGTAAAATATATTTTGATGTATTCATAGGCTAAGAGCTGATAACACTTTTTTCATGTGTTTTTATAAGACTTGGAACTTTTTTAAAAGATGAATTTTATATATCTCTACAAGGGGTATATAGTCTGTCATTCCAAACGCGGGGCAAAACCACCCCATATTTTTTTGTTCACTCTTGCGAAAAAAGACTTATGTGTGTTTATCATTAGTAAAGTCTAGAAAAAGTTTTGCCCCGCGCTTGGAATGACAGACTATTTACCCCTTGTAGAGATATTTAAAAGTTATCTTTTAAAAAAAGTTCCAAGTCTTCTAAAAACACATAAAAAAGTGTTATCCGCTCTTAGTCTATCATAGCAACTTATACTAATTAGTTAACAAAAGCAAGCAGTTTAAGAGAATTAGATAATCAAATTCATTAAGATTGTAAAATTTGTTGTTAAATAAAAGAATTTAAAATAAATCTTTCACAATTTTTCCAATCGTTAGGGGCCTACACACGATCAGTTTAACTTCGCAGTTTATCTGTGCAGTCAAACTGCACAGTTGTGTGAACTGTACGGTGTGTGGGCTATTTCAGTTTTCTCCTCAATTGTTCTCAGTTTGAAGAGCTTACCCAAAGACTACACATGACTGTGACAACTGTTCAATTAACTGAGCTGACTTCGCAGTTTATCGGTGCAAAGTAGAGTCAAATGCGCAGGCCAAAAGCCTGCGTTAAAATTTGTCGGAACTATGCAGTTATCTCAGTTTATCGCTCAGACATGACGCCACAAGGGTTAAACTGCGCAGTTAAACTGATCGTGTGTAGGCCCCTTTAATGAATTTGATTATCTAATTTTCTTATGTATGAATATTTTTAGTTTGACATAATAATGATTAACTTTATTAAGTTTAAAATTAAATAAAATATCAGAATGGTCCAAAAGTCTTGCCCTAATGTTAAATCCAATTAAATTCAATATAATGTCTATAGAAAGCCGGAATCAGTTGGCTAAAGTGCTGTAACGCTGTCTGGTCATCAAACTAATTCTGTAGACTACTGCAAAAATTTAGGATTATACATAGACAAATACTTAGTGGAGTCGCTCATTTTATCATCTTTTAATTATTGTGATATTGTGTACGGACCATGTATAAACCAGTCAACATCGCAGCTTATCCAAAAATTTTAAAATATATGCTTCAGATATATTGTATACAACATAAATTTACATATCGCATACTTCGTAGACAACTTGATCACAACCGGGCAGCCAGATTATCTAAATTGCAATTTAAAATATTTATCAGATTATCATAATAATAATAAAAATACGATGTCACAGGATACAACATTGTCAATAAACTTGCATGAAACAAATTTTTATAAAAAATCTTTTACTTATGGTTCTGCCTCTATATACTTATAATAATATTCCTCGTGAATATAAATATCTCAAAAAAGAGGCGTTTCGAAAGAACGTTAGGGGTTGTCTATTAATAGTCACCGCGAAATATTATGCAATATGAACCAATGACGCAAGATTGTCTTAAATAAAATTAAGATGCTAGTCACCAGATGGCCTAACGATTGTCAACACAACTCACTTCTGAAAACTCTACAATTATTCTGTACTCAAAGATTAAATAATAAAACTTAGGATGCTAGTCAACAGATGGCCAATAGTGCGACGTCTAGCTGCCTCTATTAAAAGTGGCCTCATTTACGCTCATAAGGATCAAAATCTTCTAGTAATATGTTAAACAATGTTAATACCTATCTCTAATTAGTGTATTTGCCATAATATGGCACATACACTATTGGCGTCGGTCGGATGGCGGGACCTAGGGGTCAGACCAAAATTTCTCGACGTTTCATAGCCTCCTGAACAATTTGCCACCATTTTTGAAAATGTTTATATATATATTATATACAGGGTGAGTTCGACCACCCGTATCAGTCATTTTTTTCGAAAACGGTTAGTCGTAGAGAGTTGTGTCAAAAATTTGTATCATAAAATCCCTAATAAAGAATCGAATGGTGATAATTTTTTTTTCCGGGAAGGTCGGCTTCCCTATTAGTTTGCTCCAGAATGTCCAGAACTCCGGAATTATAAATGTAACGATAGGTCGAAAGTGGTATTGCTGAAAAGATCTTTAAAAAATAAGCAAGTTTTGTAGGAAATTTTTTTTTTATTACTGCCACCCCTGTAAATTTCTATAAGTATAAATATAAATCATTATATGTTCAAAACTCCGGAATTTTAGAAAGCACGATAGGTTGAAAGTGGTGCTGTTGAATAGCTCTTTAAAAAATAGGCAAGTTTTGTAGGAAAAATTATTTAATTACTGCCACCCCTGTTAAGTAACAATCGTTTGAAATTATTAAATCAAAATTTCATAATAACGATCGAAGTCGGCATTAAAAATCTAGCAGCCTTAGACATTGTCACAAGTGTTCAAACTGTCTTCCATTTACTCTTTAATACATACTACTGAGCTCTTCTGGTTATACTGTGAGTGTACTTCTTCAGTGTTTAATGATCGATAGAAAGGTAACTAGATTTTAAATGCGAACTTTTAAAAAGTTCGTTATTATGACATTTTAATTTAGTAATTTCAAATAAATATTACTTAACAGGGGTGGCAGTAATAAAAAAAAATTTCCTACAAAACTTGCTTATTTTTTAAAGATCTTTTCAGCAATACCACTTTCGACCTATCGTTACATTTATAATTCCGGAGTTCTGGACATTCTGGAGCAAACTAATAGGGAAGCCGACCTTCCCGGAAAAAAAATTATCACCATTCGATTATTTATTAGGGCTTTTATAATACAAATTTTTGACACAACTCTCTACGACTAACCGTTTTCGAAAAAAACGACTGATACGGGTGGTCGAACTCACCCTGTATATGTGTGTGTGTGTGTACACGATAACTCTCGACAGATTCAATCGATTTAAACGAAATTTGGTACACACATTGGAACCGATCACCGCACGAAGCCTATTTAAAATGGGCCCGATCGGACCATTTTCAGGGTTGTATTTAAGGGTTCCAAAAAGTTTTTGGGCCCAAAAATACCGAAAAAATTGTCAGAATCGTTTCAAAATTGAAATTTATATATATATATTTATATATATATTTATATATATATTTATGTGAGCGACTTGTTGACGACCACTGACAGACGAACAGACAACAATCACGAGAGACAGTTGAGAGTAGTGTGCGACGACGGACTGTACGGCGACGACGGTAACGTGAAAACGAAGAAAGAAATATCATTTGTAGTGTTTGAAGTTTGGTTTATATTATATTGAATCAGAGAAAAATAAAAGGCAGATTAATTGTTTTTCTTACAAAGCAGCGGCGGGATCATCATAATCGGAATCCATATTGGATTTTGTGTCAAAAAACAGTGCTTAACGGGAGTGACAAAGAACGAACATTGAAACGAGAGACAGAACGTTAGTTGTGTGGTGAAGTTAGCGAGCAGTGCAGACTGCAAATTATAGAACTATTCTAGTGACTAGCAACCGATTTGAAGGTGACGCGAAAGTGTAATTTGAAAACGTGACGTACGAAATACAAAATGAACAATAATTTATCGCGAAGTTTAAATGAGTTACGAGTTGATCGACCCGCGGTTCGATTTGATTTTGTATCGACCAACCCAATAGCATCGTCGACGCGAACAAATAACAATGATAACGGCGGTGTTAATGACAACAATGACAATGTCATTATTGAAAACGGTAATGTTAATGGTCATCTCAATAATTCGATTAATGCAACGTTGCTAGAGCGTGAACGACATCTGTTACAATTAGAAAGAGAACTTTTACAACGCGAACGTGAACTTCTACAGAGTACGTACCGATCACGCGAAACTCGCAACGAATCTCAAGTGTATATGCGCGATACGGGCGACAATGCGGTTCCGGATTTTAACCCGGACCAAGCCAACTCTTCGACGGCACCTCAGTGGATACGCAAACTGAAAAATATTGCGTTAGCGTACAGGTGGAACGATCACACACTGCTACTGCACGCAATGCCAAAACTCAAGGGGGCCGCTCGATTGTGGTTTTCGAGTATTCAAGATGGAGGAATTACATGGGCGCGATTCCAAGAACAAATAATAAGAGCGTTCCCATCAGTGTTTGACGAGGCAGAAATACATCGCGAGCTGAGCCTGCGGCAGAAACAGAAAGATGAGACGTATGAAAATTATTTCTACACGATGAAAACGATTGCTGCCAAAGCAGACGTGGGAGAACGAACAGTCATCAAATATATACTGAAGGGGATAGGCGATGAAGATCTGAAAAGGTCCCTTACGTTATGTTGACGGATGTTCACGAACTACTAGTGAAGGTTAAAAGCTACGAAGCGGTAATGGGTTCAGCGCAACGCCAGCATGAAAAATCGAGAAACACAGAACCGAGGGGTGGTCCGAAAACGAACTCCACGACAACGAATCAGACGACAACGAATCCAACGACACGAGTAGTCAAGTGCTATAATTGCAACGAGATGGGGCACATATCAGTTAACTGCACACAACCACAAAGACGCAAACGATGCTATAATTGCAACCGAGTGGGCCATCTATCGAGAGATTGTCAACAGGAGAACAGAAACAATCAATCGACGGGACAAAATAGTAACGCAACGGTTAGAATAATCACTACAATTAACGAACCAGCAGATGAACTATACAAATCAGCCGATATCGACGGCCACACGATAACAGTATTCATAGATCTGGGAAGCGACTGCGTCACCATGAAAGAATCAATTAGTAAAACGTTAAAATTGAAGTATACGCCAACCACTATAAAACTACTCGGTTTCGGATAGGGGAGCAGTGTTGCCCTGGGACGACGTACGTCAATAATTACGATCGATGAAGTGGACCTGGAAGCCGTGCTGCTGATCGTACCAGATGAAGCTCAAGTAGAAGACGTTATCATAGGAAGAAATGCATTCAATGTACCCGGCATAAAGGTTGTTCGTGAGGTAGGAGTCCTGAAAATAATTGACGAGCGCGTGAAGACGGCCCCGGCTATTACAGAAACGATCAGGCGTATTCAGTATGAGCCAATTACATCGACGCAAGTGGAAAGCAACCCGAATATACCGAGTGTAGATCAAGATAAATTGCTAACACTAATCAACGATTATCGAGATAGATTTGCAACGTCCTTGGACGAATTAGGTTGTACTGACCTCGTTCAGATGAAAATCAAGGTAAAATCAGACATTCCAATTGTCAGCCGACCTTATAGACTGCCATATCCACAACGCGATATCATCAGACGAAAAGTGACCGAATTACTACAGACAGGAATTATACGGGAGTCCAGTTCAGAATACTCGAGTCCGGTAGTATTGGTTCGCAAGAAAACAGGAGACGAACGAATGTGCATAGACTATCGACGGCTCAACACCGTTACTGAAAAAGAAACGACACCGACCCCCATCATCGAAGAAATAATGGACCAACTAGGAGGAAACCGATTCTTTACGACGCTTGACTTGTCAAATGGGTACTATCAGGTGAAGATAGCTGCTGAAAGCCAGCATCTGACGGCCTTCATAACCACAGAGGGGTTGTACGAATTTACACGGATGCCGTTCGGGCTCGTTAACGCACCGGCGATATTCATACGCTTAATGTCGTCTATTTGCAAGCGAATGAAGACTCACAGAATTTTGACGTACATGGACGACATAATTATCGCAAGTAAGACCACGAAAGAAGGACTAGATGCCCTGGAAGAATTTCTAAATGTGCTACGCGAGGTGGGACTTACGTTGAAACTTGAAAAATGTAAATTTTTCTACGAAACCGTTGAGTTTCTGGGATTCGAAATAGACGCACACGGAATTAAACCGGAACAAGGGAAAACCGACGCCGTTCAACGATTCAAAACGCCGATAAACGCTCATGAAGTGAGACAGTTCCTGGGTTTAACGGGATTTTTCCGCCGATTTGTGGAAAATTACTCATTGATAACAAAACCACTTACCGTATTAACGAAACAAAACGTTCCATTTGAATGGGGCGAGACGCAACAGACAGCCTTCGAGCTCTTGAAAGAGAAGCTCACCAAAAGACCGATTTTAGCAATGTACGACCCGGGTGCCGAATGGGAAGTCCACACGGATGCGAGCAAAATAGGGCTTGCTGGTATTTTAATGCAACGTAAGGGCCAAGAAATGAAACCACTGTGTTACTTCAGTAGACAGACAACCGATACCGAAGCGAACTACCATAGCTACGAGCTGGAGGCTTTAGCTGTTGTATGTGCTGTTGAGAGGTTCAGAATGTATCTCCTGGGCCGAAAGTTCAAGGTGATCACGGATTGCAACTCGCTGAAGACTGTTATGAGCAAAAAGCATTTGGTGCCTCGAATCGCACGATGGTGTTTACGATTACAAGAATTCGAGCCGGAGATCGTATACGAACCAGGACAACGTATGCGTCATGTCGACGCGTTGAGCAGAAATCCAGTCGAAGAACCAGTCGAACCCGAAATAGCAAGTATTATGACGGTTCGTATTGACATGGAGGATTGGTTGTTGACGATGCAGCTGCAAGACCCCGATCTCGCACGTATCTTTGAAATCCTTAAGAAAAAACCGACTAGTAACGAAGAACGACAAGTACACGTGGACTACGCAATTCATAACGGAAGAGTATGTCGAAGAATAGAAAAAAAAATCCTTTGGGTTGTTCCAAAGAACGTACGGTGGAGAGTCGTTAAGACGGGACACGATGACATGGGACACTACGGTGTAGATAAAACTCACGATTATCTAAGAAAATATTTTTGGTTCCGACGAATGCGAAAATACATTCAGCAGTATATCAGAGCGTGTGTTGAATGTAGTTACCACAAGGTTCCGACAGGGAAACCGGAAGGTGAATTGCACAACATCGAGCGAGAACCGATTCCGTTCCATACCGTTCACATGGATCACCAAGGACCATATCCGAAAAGCACAAAAGGCAATATCCACTTGTTAGTTACCGTAGATGCGTTCACAAAGTATGTCATTTTGAAGCCTGTCAAGAACACGACCGCGAAAGGCACCAAGAAATGTTTATTAGAAATTATTAATATATTTGGTGCACCTACACGCATCATAACTGATCGAGGAACAGCATTTTCCGCCAAAGAATTTCAGGAATGCTGCCACGAAAATAGCATAACTCATATTATGAATGCAACAGCGACACCAAGAGCCAACGGTCGAGTTGAGCGGGTGAACAAAACGGTGAAGACAGCAGTTACCACAACGTACAAGCGCGAGGATGGACGAGACTGGGACGAAAACATACAGGCTATCCAATGGTCCATAAATAGCCTCACAAATAAAACAACGAAGAAGACCCCGCATGAATTATTATTCAATTATTCGCCACGAAACGCGTTACAAAACAAATTGGTTTTGGCACTTGAAGCTGAAAACGACATCGAAGAGATAGATATTGAAGAAGTAAGAACCAAAGCGCTACGGAACATCGAAGCCCAACAACGAATCCAGAAGATAAGATACGACGAACGACATTCGAAACCACGAAGGTACGCACCAGGAGATATGGTGCTCATTCAACGAGAAGCTGCTGCAACCGGAGACTCGAAAAAGCTTATGCCGCACTACAAGGGACCGTATATGGTTTCGGAAGTTCTAAACAACGACCGATACATCTTGACCGATGTACCAGGAGCCGAACGTACTCAACGAAGCTTTCGATCCGTATTAGCGTCCGATCGGATGAAACCGTGGTGCAGCTTGCCAACCCTTGAAGACGACGTCGAGGTCGACGCCGATGGTAGCGAGGCCGAACTGTGAGCGACTTGTTGACGACCACTGACAGACGAACAGACAACAATCACGAGAGACAGTTGAGAGTAGTGTGCGACGACGGACTGTACGGCGACGACGGTAACGTGAAAACGAAGAAAGAAATATCATTTGTAGTGTTTGAAGTTTGGTTTATATTATATTGAATCAGAGAAAAATAAAAGGCAGATTAATTGTTTTTCTTACATTTATATATATATATATGAAATTTATATATATATATATATATGTGTGTGTGTGTGTGTGTGTGTGTGTGTGTATACACGATATCTCTCGACAGACTTAATCGATTTAAACGAAATTTGGTACACACATTGGAACCCATTACCGCACGAAGCCTATTTAAGATGGGCCCGATCGGACCATTTTAAGGGTAGTATTTAGGGGTTGAAAAAAGTTTTTGGGCCCAAAAATACCGAAAAAATTCTCAAAATCGTTTCAAAATTGAAATTTAACCCTTTAGTAAAGATTAAAATGTGCTGCTAAAATTTTAATAAAATCGGCCTGACAGAACCGGACTTATAAATTTTATGAAAACACCAGTTTGCGGATAGTGATTTACTTACTGAAGGGTGTATTTAATTTCGTACAGAGGTTGCATTGATAATAATATTGAAATTAAGAAAAAAAATATTATTTTAAGGGATGTATTAAGGGGTTAAATTTTTTATTTTATTCAAAAACAAACCTAAGTTCACGTATTAAAGCCACAAGGCCTGTATTAGCAAATACACTATATTGTCGGCAGGGTTTGGTACTGCGACCCCAGTTTTTTTTTTGTTTAATATTAAACTAGAAGCATTTTTTTAACTTAGTATCTGTTTTTGTCGCCAGGGCGAGAATAGAAAATACACGTCAGCGTTTCACAAAAACAGTTGAACCGCCGTCGTATGAAAATTATCCCGAATACGATAATTCAGTTATGTCTCAAGAGATGTCAGCAGCTGTCACTAATCAACAACAAAATAATATTGGCGATAGAATTGTTACCGATCAGTACAGAAGACCGATCGATGTACAAAGTTTAAATGACGGTTACAACTCATTGGAGACACAAAATGGCGGTCACGGTTTGATACAGAGGTTAAATGAAGGTTACAATGCGGAGCGACAGAGGTCAAACGGAAGATATAGTGCTACAAATGGCGGACAGTACGATAAAATGGCGTACGATTTACAGAATAGAAATGGAGGACGGTTATATAATTACTATTACATACCGCAAACAGAGCAGTATTCCAGTAATAATTATTTATAAATTGTAGTAGGTATTTATTTTTGCTCATATTTAAAGAAATAGATTGCTACGGTGAAGCAAAATTAATATAAAAAGGCAAAATCAATTGTGATTATATTTTAATGTATTTATTTTAAATTTATATATATTTTTCCAAATGATATTTAATATTAAATTGTATTAAAAAAAAGTAATTAAATAAATTAATAAAATAAATTATTTTTTCATAAACGAAAGAAACCTTTAGGTGAAAACTTTCTCTCGCGATTTTTAATAACATAAAATTTCATAGTAAAGAAGGGAATTATTGGATAAGCAGCCAAACAGACCATACCATAATCAATCTTGCAATTTTGGAGAGAAAAAATCATTACTACAAGCTTTTATTTAACTTGCAATGTATGTTAGTTTGTGTGATTGTTTGTGGGTTTGTGTGTTTGTTTGTTTAGGTCAAAACCTGTAAGTCAATTTTGAACAACTTCCACGTATCCGATCGATTTGAAATTTTGTACACATATGTATTGCCGATGACAATACATGAATAAATCGTTTTTAGAAATAAATTCAACCCCTAAGGGGTTCAAACGGGGATGTAGGGGTTTTTTGACTAATCAACGCCCAGGCCAAATCGCTGAAGCTAGAAACTTGAAATTTGGAGTCGGTTCCTTTTCTGACGTAAGCATTCACTAAGAAAGGATTTCTCGAAATTCAACCTATACGTGTGTCAAAGGAGGGTAAAATTTAGGAAGACTAAAATGAACAAAATAAAATATTAGTAAAAAAAAATTATAATTTAAAAGAACTAAAAAACACGCTTTAATGAACTTAAAAATAAAAAATAATTAATTTTATTGTAAAAAAGCGTGGGGTGCTTTGTATCATATTTTCATACTACCCCACGCTTTTTTACAATAAAATTAATTATTTTTTACTTTTAAGTTCATTAAAGCGTGTTTTTTAGTTTTTTTAAATTATAATTTATTTTTGCTTTTTAGTCCTGGAGATCCTGGTCAGGATAATGGGACAAACTTATGGAATTATTGTATTGTCGTCGGTCCTTGATAAGTGTGCAAAGTTTAAACTAAATCTGACCGTTCAAAGTTTGTCAAAATCAAGTTCAAAAAAGTCGGTTACAAACTGACAAACAAGCATACAAGCAAGCACACAAGCAAGCAAGCCCGCAAGCAAGCATACAGGTGAAGCTAATATAAGCGTGTTAAAAACTTTTTAGAGACAAGCTTTTGTTGAAATGTACCTACTAAAATATAATTATTATAAAAGCGAGGGTTGTAATCTCTATAATAGTTTATTAGTAGCAACCCTCGCTTTTAATAACTCTCGCACATTGTGTATTTCTGATCGATCATTTGCATATAAATAATCGTGTCACGGTAGTGTAAGGATGCACATTCTGCCGCGAAAGTAGAAAAGATCGGGTTCGGTTCCCGACTGTGGCATAGGTTGTGAAAAGATTTTTTCTTTACAAAATTGCAAGATTGATTATGATATGGTCTGTTTGGCTGCTTATCCAATTCCCTTCTTTACTATGAAATTCAGCCGTATAACGATATAAACATGTTACTTATAGACCGAGAGCTAGTGACAATTTTTTTGTGTTATTTATTCAAGGCCTTATTTTTGTGAAGATGTTGAGGGAAGCATATTAAAGTGCCCTGAGCAAGGGATTTTGCTAGATAGCGGTATAAGAGGGATGCAGACCGCCCCCAACATGTAACAAAAAAAATGGTCACAATTATTATTGCTTCAAGGTTGAAATTGTTTGTATAGTTTGTCGGTGACCCAATAATGCCTTTATAATATTTGCAGATCGATTGGTCAGTATTAAAGGGGTGGCAGATCACCCTAAACGTGTCATGTACCCGACGAAATTTATATTATTAGTTCAAGGTTCAAATTTTAATATGTAGTTACGGTGACAGTTTTAAGCATATATTTCATATATTAACCCCATCTCTTAGAGGGAAACTTGCTCGCCTAGGTGTTTATATCGTTCTGCAAGGGGGTTAATACCGACATTTTGTTCTGCAAATTGAAATATATGGTTAAAACAGTCACCGTAACACCAAAAAATTGTCACTAGCTCTCGGTCTATTATAAAATTTCATGTTAATTTAAATAATTTACATCAAGGTAAGTAAACTTATTTTATTGTTAGAACTATCTTGCTTTTTTATTTTTCTTCAAAAGCAACTCGTAATCATAGAAACTGAAAATATATTATTATCATAAAAAATGACATTTCAAAATTTTTATAATTTTTTTTCATTCGTCAACAAGCTTTTTGATCACAGCATTTAAAAAAGGAATGGACAATATTATATTCGTAAACTTGTGATTCACAAAAATCCAATAATTTTATTAAACGAATTTCCTACTTCAATGATTTGGTTTTGTTGAAAATGACTGAAAAATCTGAAAACTGGCAACGACTTTTGGTTTGTGTTTGCTGTCAACATTTTCCAAGCACGACCCCCGTTTTTAACTGCAAAACTGGACATATTATTTGCGCGTCTTGCTTCGCCGTTCTCACCCATGAATGTCCAGGTAAAGAACAAAACGACTAACTTATAATATTAACTATTAAATTACTACTATGAATTTTTTTGACATTTTCTGACACTCCGAACTGGCTTATTAAATGGCATTAGACGCCAATAAACTCAGTTGTCGAGCGTCTATGATCTATAAATGGCATTAGAATTCATAATATTATGAACAATAAAAAATGGTGGAACCTTTGGTGTAAAGATACGAAATGTTACAATTACCACAAAACACCAAACCATAACAAACACTGTCGACGTACATTTCGCCAACCAAGTTGGCATCATCAGGAGATTTAATCATCTCCTGATGATGCCAACTTGATTGGCGAAATGTACTTCGAGAGTGTTTGTTATGGTTTGGTGTTTTGTGGTAATTGTAACATTTCGCATAATATTATGGTCTGAACACCGGCGCATGTCCTGAAAATATATTCAGCTAATGAATCTCTGGTTTTGAAATTCGTTGTAATTAAACAAATATATTTGGTATTACTTTAATAAATATTTAGACCTTTATGTCTGAAGAAGTCACTCTGTTGTCCGAAACAATTGTTATAAAATAAAGTTCTTAAGAGTTATATTAGAAATCGTGTCCATCGTGATTATAATAAAATTAAGAAAATCGCAGGATAGTGGACAAAATATTTGATTTATTAAATTAAATGTACGACGTTTCGTCTATAGATTTAGACTTTTTCAAGTACATACATAAAAATATCAATTGTTTTTTTTATGCATGCGTACTTGAAAAAGTCTAAATCTATAGACGAAACGTCGTACATTTAATTTAATAAATCAAATATTTTGTCCACTTTCCTGCGATTTTCTTAATGTTCTTAAGAGTAATTAAACAAAACGTTGGGTTTATATTTTATTTTTAAATTGAACAAATATCATGGTAATACCTAAGAAAGTTATTGGCTAAAAACCTGTAAACATTTTCATACACCATATCTTGTAGCTTCATAATTACTGGATCACCTAGTATTATTTAAAGTATCAAAAATCGAACATTAATTCGACAATTTTCGCCAATTCCTGTAGGTTCGAAGATCACGTGCCGAGAATGTGATTCCGAAATAACAGACACAAGAAACATGGTGGCCGAACAACTGTTACAGCAATTTTACGAGACTCAACCTCCGCCCCGATCTCCCGTATTGTCAGTGACATCAAAAAGATATCCCAGACGCCATCGTTCAACTTCGCGACCGACACGAAATCGATCAGAATCTGCCGAGTCAGTAACAAAAATATACGCAAATAATAATATGATGTCGTCCCATGCGATTGCCGGAATGGGAACCACCGGCGATCGAACGAAGTGGATTTTGAAAAAAGAATGCGGTCGAGAAATGCTCGACGATATGATCGGAAACGAAACCGATTCGCTTTATAGCGTCAACACGAATGGAACGAAATCACTACTGAGTTTGCGCGGACTTTCCAGAAGGTTGGAAATTAAATTTATTCGAATTCATACCTTGAAAGGATAAATCAAATTGAAACTTTTCAGTTCTTACATTAGAACCTATATAGAAACTGTAGGTTCTCAAGCTCTTAAATATTAATGACAGCATGAATATCTATATTTTAATGTAACTGTTTTATCTAAACTCAGACACATTCCGTTTTTTATTTTTTGCAGACCCATCACCTGTCCAAATCCAGACTGCGGTCGAATGGTTGCCGTTACGTCTTTCGCTTCCCACTTCCAATTCGAACACGTCGATGTGCAACAGTTGAAGGTAACAAGTTAAACAATTTTTACATCATTCTATATGCGTAGTGAGTTTAGTACGGCTGAGGATATTATAGGGTTTTTTTGGAAAATTTTTTGCAGCCAATTTATTTATTAGAACGAGTTATATTTATATTAAACGTTTCGCCTTTAATAATAATAATGCAATTAATTATAAAACAGATATAAAAAACCTAAATTCTATATACTTCAACCTCTTACACTAAAAGAAAAAAAAATCCAATTAAAGAAAATATAACAAATACACCCCTCATTAAAAAAAATACCATCTATACAATAGTACCTCTAAAACAATAGTACTTTACACCTCCTAAAGTTATTCCTTTATCTATACAATTGGTACGTCTGAATACAAGTATACACACTTGCACACAAATACAACAATACACTTACAATAGCTTCCATAACTTTCCTTCATTTTGAAAATAGAAACAGTTGTCTAAAATCCTTGCTAATAATAACATCGTTCAAATAATGTTTATAAATCATAATTTCACTATAAAATGTAAGTATTTTGAATCTAATTCATTCATTTATCTTTATTTTCAAATACTGTATTATAACTTGTTCATTTTAATGTATTATGTATAACATTTCAAAATATTACTGATGATGCCTAAAAAGGCGAAACGTTTACCTAATGTAAATATAACTCGTTCTAATAAATAAATTGGCTGCAAAAAATTTTCCAAAAAAACCCTATAATTCTATATATTTCAAAAATGCAGTTATTTTTAACCGACTTCAAAAAAAGGCGAAGGTTATTAATTCGGTTGTATTTTTTTATGTTTGTTACCTCAGAACTCCGTCGTTTATAAACCGATTTGGAAAATTCTTTTTTTATTTGAAAGGATATACTTTCAGATTGGTCCCATAGAAATTCCATCAAAATCGGTTCAGTAATTTGGTTTTTTTTAGTCATTAGTTATCAAAATCAAGACATAAGTTGGTTAATAATGTGCAAACTACGTATTGTAAAGCCACTAAAAAGTAAAAAATAAAAAACTTTTTAACAAAAAAAAATCTCCTTAAAAAATGTCGCTAAAACGAAGAAAATGATAAAATTTTTAGGTCGGCGCCAATTTAATAAAATAAAAGTAAGTAGATAAAGTAATTAAATTGGCGCCGACCTCAAAATTTTATTATTTTCCTCTTTTTAGCGGTTTTTTTGAAAGAGATTTTTTTTGTTAAAAAGTTTTTTATTTATCTTCATCAATATGCCAGTAAATGGAGTATCCTTCGATAATTAATTTGCTTTTCTCCTGGTACATTTTACTGTCTCGACTGCCACAAGTCCCCAATCCTGGGCGTGACACGACTATTGTAGTGGAATGCAGATTTAACTTGAAATGTTAATGAAACTTGGAGCTGTGGTATCTATCTGTTAAATTGTGCACTTTACTATAGCTATATGTTCCAAACCGCCATAAATGGATCGTTTTGAAACGGTAACGAAACTGTTTTTATCGGTTTTGTACGCATGCGTCAACTTTGTACGGTTCTGTGACGGTACAAACGTAGACATTGGTTGGAACGCTTTTGTGACCGTTTTGTGCATCAAATCATGGCCTCCATGACCATGCATATGATCAAAATATATCAATTGTCATTTGTCAAATGTAAATTCCTTATTTCAGGCTTTTTTTGTACGTTAAAAACATTTTTAGAATTACACGAATATAAATATAATTAAATTTTATTAACTAAGAATTCAAATATAAATATCTAAATTAATAATTTTGCAAAAACAAAACAAATCTCAAATGAAGAGATATTTGATTAGAGACGAGACAAAACAAAAATAAAACAAATTACAAATTAATAAACAACTGTCTCAAGTTGGTGTTGAACAGAGACAAATGTAACAAAGTGCTTAATGCGCATGTCAGTTTTACAGTTTCATTTTGGTTTCATGTCTAGAGCATGTACCGAAATGGTTGTTCGGAAACCGTTCACAAACTATCACAAATTCGGTTGGAACGCTTTAAGAATCGTCCACAAACAATCACAAGTTTGGTTGGAACGCGTTTTATCCACTGCACATGAGCGTGACGGTAATTTTACTGTTACAAAACTGTTTTCTGAGTTGGCGGAATAAATATTTATTTACAATAATTAAAAATACAATAACAATGAATGCAAAAACGAAAAGTCAATTCTAACAATAAAAAACTTCAACGGTAATTATTGAACTAAACGAGCCACTTAAATAACACTTAACTATATACAATTAACTATATACAATTGACTACACTAATATTTATTTAATCAGGTGAATTTATATCACGGTATTTATATCAGATTTATTTCGCTGTTCAACACTGTCACAGTACAATTTACACTGACTGATTCCCGTTGACTGATCAATATTTATTTCACTGTACTGACAGATGACACGACTCACCATTCACTGACTAACTCGTACTTCGCTTATATAGGTCGCGCAGCCCAGCCTAGTACGTTTTCGCGTTCTCTAGAACATTCCGGCAGGTACTCGTTGTTCAGTATCTTCGATACCATTCCATGCTTTACTACTGTGACCTTTCTTTTCGTGGTTTCTATTGGAGGCAGTGGCGTACATCTTGGGGTTTGCTACATTACGGTATTCAGAGTAGTTGGAACAAAGCTATATCATTATAAGAATCAACTGAAAGGTTAAAGATTTTAATAAAATCTTGTGTCCACAGACAAGTCCCGAAGAAAAAACCCATTTCAGCATCAATTCAAAAAACTTCACTTCTCGCGAGTTCGTCCATCAAATCGGGCTCCTGCTCGTAGGCGACAAAAAGTCCAGTTCCCCAGATCGCAATCACAGCGCCAACAAGAACCGCCAGCAATGCACGGGGTCGCAGTCGCATGATCATTTTAAATTCGTCAATCGAGTTCCGTTGATTCTGATGATCGCGCACATTCAATTTCCGATCGCCATGTTGGAAGGGTTGTACTACAGCAGCGATGAGGATCCACACGCCGAAGGGAAAATGGGACACAAATACAAAGCGAGTTCCAAAGTCCAGGCTACCAGTAATGTTATTGACGCGGAAACTTGCTTCAATGATTTTTTTATGGTAAGGCCACCTGTTATGGCTAGACTTGAAAGAATTATCTTTTATTTTTATTATTATTATTATTATTTTTATTTTTTTTCTTGATTGAAGACGCTCGATTTTTTTACATAAATCTGTCATTTTAGACCAGCAGTCCGGTACTTTTTACCTGGAAAGTATTCCGAAGTTAATGATATTTTGGTATGTTGTTTGTGGGTGCTCTGTGGAGTAGAATCTGAGTTTTCGACCTCGAGGACCCTGTGCTAACGTGGGGGGAGCCGAAAAACAACGAAATTTTACCACCTTTTTTGCTTTTTTCGAAATCTCTCAGAAACGGTCGACTATTCTATTATTTGATATTATGATCATCAGAATGATGGTATTTTTTACTTTCCCGTCCCAAAAAACACATATATCTCAAATAATGAACAGCGATATTGAAAATTCTCCGTAGAAAACCTACGGAGAATTTTCATTTAGAATCGACTCACAGAAATTGTATTGCAATTAGTTGTTAGTCCAGTCACGAGAGCTTAAAAAGGTAGGTCCACCTTGCGTTTTGTGCAGCAAATGATTTTATTTTTTTGTGTCCGCAGCATGTTTAGGAGATGTCAAATCCAAGTTTGCGACCTCTAAAACAGGGCGGGGGAGTTTTGGTGGGCTAAAAACCACGACTTTTTTGCACTTTTTTCGGTTTTTTGCTTATAACATAAAAACGGCCGATCCTATCAAAAAAATGGCCCTATTAAAAATTAAAGGGCACAAAATTTACTTCAAAATGCACTAGCCAATATGATTTTATTCCGATTTTTACCGACTCTACAGAACTTAGAAAAACAAAAAAAAAAATAAACTCTTTTTTTATTTGAAGGCGCTAATCTCAGGAACTATGTACCAGTCTGTAAAAGAAACAAAGTAGTAATCAATTAGACCCTATACTAGTTTTTTAAAAATTTAATCCCAAAGGGTGAAAACAGAAGTGTAGGATTTATTGTAATAACAAAAAATCTTACACCCCCGTTTTACCCCCTTTGGGATTGAATTTAAAAAAAACTCGAATAGCCTATAACCTTCCTTAATAAACGGGCTATCTAAAAAAACAATTGTTTTTAAATCGGACATGTAGTTTCTGAGATTAGCGCGTTCAAACAAAAAAAGAGTTTTTTTTTTTTTGTTTGAACGCACTAATCTCAGGAACTACCAAATCGATTTGAAAATTTTTTTTTGTTAGATAGCCCGTTTATTAAGGAAGGTTATAGGCTATTCGAGTTTTTCAATAGTTAAAATCTTGAAAAAATGCTTTTTTTTCATTTTGGTAAATTTTGTCGATTTCGAAGTTCTGTAGAGCCGGTAAAATGGGAACATAAACATATTTGAATAGTGCATTTTGAAGTAAATTTTGTGCCCTTTAATTTTGAATAGAGCCACTTTTTCGATAGGACCAGCCGTTTCCATGTTATAAGCAAGAAACCGAAAAAAGTGCAAAAAAAATCGTGGTTTTTAGTCCACCAAAACTCCCCCGCCCTGTTTTAGAGGTCGCAAACTTGGATATGACATCTCCTAAATATTCTTGAGGACACAAAAACATAAAACCATTTGCTGCACAAAACGCAAGGTGGATTTCCTCTCGTGACTGGACTATGTAGGATCCGCAACAATTTGACTAGCAGTAGACTAATATACACCAGCATACATAATAACTTTAACCATAGCCCCCACTTCCCAGGTACTAATCTGAGCACTTTGTAAAATTATCAATTGGATTTTCAATTCAGTAGATATTAAAAAATAATAAATTGAAAATATGAATAATGACATGTCCCCTAATTATTAGATTTGGGTATCCGGTATCGAGTTGGACGTTCCGATAAGATGCACGATAGAAATGCAAGACGTCGAGCACACTCGAAGACATGTGTTTCGAGGTCCAATCAACTCGCTGCGCGATAATCAACAGCCCAAAGCAATATATTGTTGTGGCAACAATCTGGCAATCAACAGGGCTGCATTCGATGCAATTACGAGCAACTGCACCAAACCGTTCTTGCTCAACGTAACCATTCATTGAACGTCTTTATTTCAAAATGGGGGACGTTTCAAAGGCGTTTAAGGTCATGGATACTGGAAGGGCGTATTCGATTTCGCGGAAGAGCGGAAAATTAATATAAAAGTAGATTTTTATTCGACTATATTAAAAAAATCGTAGAAACTTTTTGTGACATTGGTTTAAGTTAAACGATCAGTGACATCTATTAGAAAAACATTTAAAATAAATTTATGTTTATTAATAGACATATTGTAACGCAAGAAATGAATTAAAAATTCCGAATTTTCAAAATAGATACCAGTAGGTATACCTATATTTTTTATTTGTAATTTATTGTTTTACAAAATAAATATAATAATGTGTAAAAATGTTCTTTGATTTCTTTTTTTCTTACTTTTTTACAAGTTTTTAGTTTTATTTAACTTGCAATGTATGTTAGTTAGTTAGTTTGTGTGTTTGTTTAGGTCAAAACTTGCAAGTAAATTTTGAACGATTTCGACGTATCCGATGGATTTGAAATTTTGTACACATATGTATTCCCGATGACAATCCATGAATAAATCGTTTTTAGAAATAAATTCAAGCTCTAAGGGATTCAAACGGGGATGTAGGGTTTTTTTGACTAATCAACGCCCAGGCTAAATCGCTGAAGCTAGATACTTGAAATTTGGAGTTGGTTCCTTTTCTGACGTAAGCATTCACTAAGAAAGGATTTCTCGAAATTCTACCCCTACGGATGTCAAAAGGGGGTAAAATTTTGAAAGACTAAAATGAACAAAATAAATATTAGTAAAAAAACTTTTTTATTTATTTAAATGCACTAAAAAGGAAAAAATAATTTTTAATAATTTAGGTTCATAATTATAAAAGCGTGGGTCGTGACAAATAAACTATCATAGAGTTCACGACCCACGCTTTTATAATTATGAACCTAAATTATTATTAAAAATTATTTTTTCCTTTTCTGGACTTCTTATAATTATTATTGTTATTGTAGATTATAGACGCGTCGACAATTCAGGTCATTAGCGTCTTCAACACAACAATTAATAATCCATTTGTGTATCAGAGTCTGCCAGCCGGCATACATAAACCGACTGGTACGAGTTCGGGCTCCTGGGAACGCCAATTCCCAAAGAACATTGAAATGAAATTGCGAAAACAACTTTATTCCAATGTTCCCCCTGGGGGACACTTTTTATAGTTCTTACTTAAGTTCCTTCAAGAGATACTAATAAGCTTTTGATAATTTTACCATTCCAGCTCCACATGTGGGAAATGGTAAGTACTAGTTTAGGCAAAAATTCACTTTTCAAAATTTTTCGATATTTTTTTTGTTTTAAGGTCTTCAGAAGCCAAGAAACATATTTTTGGAAAAAGTCTGTTTGTTTGTTAAACTGTGAGCACGATACAAGTCAAAAGGCTGAACGGATTGAAATCAAAGATGTTTGACATGTAAAAAATAGGCGCATGCGCAGAGGAGATATGTTGTTTTTTTCTATTATATTGGTATATTTTTTATAACGGTTTATTAATCTATTCGTTTTTGCAAGCAAGATTTGTAAAAAAATCTTTTTCTAAACCTTATAATTTCATAAATATTTTGAAAATAAAAAAATCAGCTGTTCTCTTGTTTTGAAGTAATTGATCTGTCAAAAAGAAATGAGTATTCTGACAAGCATGTTAGGTTAATTTTTACGTGTAAAACATATGTAACTATGGAAACGAAAAGCTAATATAATATAAATATTTATTACTAGCCGTTACCCGCGTCATTGCACACGTTAACAGAAATTTTATTTTATTTGTTATATTATGTTAAATGTCAGTATTTTTGAAGTAGGAATGGTTCCGCGTTCAATTGGCTGGAATTTTTTATATAAATCTGACATTTTCAAAACCATAAATGTCCGTCTTCTAAAAGGACAGGTATGTAGCTTCGCGACGGTACCATTGCTGTTACCATTAATAAAACTATGGTAACAGTACCAAAGTGTTTTATTAGCTTCTGCGATACTATCAGTACAGTTAATAAGTTACGTAACCTATTAGCCCGCGGGAGTTTGCGTTGCATTTTAGGTAGTGTTTTTACGCCGATCGATTGTTATCTTTTTCAATAAATCTGATATGACTAATAAGTAAATCAAGCGTCAGCTGGCGCACTCGCGGTGGGTGTGGGTGTGAGAGGCTGCGAAAGTGGTAAAAAAAATTTTTTTTAAGTAATAGTACGCCAGTTGAGATTTGTTTTTATAAATAGTTGACATCATTGTGAGTTGAAAAATAATCGTCAGCTGCATCATGGAAGGGGGATTGTGCGTCTGCTGGTCGCATGAACTTGTAAAAAAACACGTAAAATATTGCGCATTTCACTTTTTTGAACTGACAGCAGCTGAGACAATTACGTTACCTAGGATTATGATCATATCGCTATCATAATCCTAAGGTAACGAAATTGTCTCAGCTACCGTCAGTGCAAAAAAGTGAAATGCGCAATATTTTACGTGTTTTTTTACAAGTTCATACGACCAGCAGACGCACAATCCCCCTTCCACGATGCAGCTGACGATCATTTTTCAACTCACAATGATGTCAACTATTTATAAAAACAAGTTTCAGCCGGCATACTATTAGTTAAAAGTTTTTTTTACCACTTTCGCAGCCTCTCACACCCAAACCCACCGCTACTTGAGCAGCTGACGGTCGGTTCACTGTTTAGTTGTACGAGATCAACTATCGATATCAAAATCAGCCGGCTTACTATGACTTTTTCATTTGCAACGCAAACTCACGGACCATATCTATCTTTTCAAAAGACGGGCATAAAAGTGTCATGTCTATTCTCTAAACTTCAACATTCCAGAGTTTAAATTGCGTGTGGCTTTTTAACCATATGCCATGCGGCAGATGACACGAAAGTGACTCTGATACCTTGTTAACGTGAAACAAATGCATGTTATTATTATTTTCACTTGTTTCACACGTGACCTCTATTTACAGTCACTGTCAACGCTCTACTTTATTTTGGTTGGCCCTGAAATCGACAGTTTTATCTGAAAACTGGGCAGTTGCAGGTTATGAAAAAAAAGATCCAAATAGTCTTTGCTTTAAATTAGTATGGTTCGGTGCTCAAATAATTTTAATATTTCGCTGATTTGGAAAGTTTTTTTTAACACATTTTGCACACGATAAAGTATAATAAGTAATTGGTAATTAATATTACCTGTACAATTAAAGAAAGTGTGAACAAAACAACTTAATTAATTGCTTCGGACACGTCATTTTTAAAATTTGATAAATTGTTAATATCGCTTGAAACAATTTTTAAAGACCATAAACTATACCAATATAAAAAATTAAAAAAAATAAAACCTCCTTCAAAAAAAGTCCCTAAAAAGAGTAAAATAATACAATTTTGAGGTTGGCGCCAATTTTATTACTAGAAACTAGAACTTTTTATACAACTAGTAGAATTGAGACACGCGCTACGCGCGCGCAGAAAACAATTGTATTAAGTGATATTATCATATTAAATTTTTTATCAATTCCAATTTTTTTAATATTTTTTTAAAAATTTTATTTTCCAGCAAATCTAAATATTCTGTCCAGTGAGAGTCCCATCTATAAAGTACGGACCAATAATATTATTATTATAAACCCCACACCAAACATTCAGACTTTGAGAATATTGCATGTCGCATAGCAGCAAATAAATGTGGATCTCTGTGGTCCAAAAGCGGTAATTTTGACTATTTGGTTCACCATTCAAACTAAAAGTCTTTTCATCACTGAAGCAAAAAATGTTATTTAGGAAGTCTGGATCATTATTGCATTTTTCGAACATTTCTTCGCAAAAAGATATTCTTCGAAATGCATCGTCCCCGCGTAATTCCTGATGATGGGAATATTTTAACGATTTGAATTTATTTGCTTTTAAAATTTTATAAGTACGATAAGTGCTAATTCCAGCGTCATTTGCCAATTGCCTTACACTTATGTTTGGATTTCTTTTAACATGAACAATGATTCCAGCATGGATTTCAAGTTCTGCCTGACTCGGACGATTTCTTGTAATATTTTTATGCCCGGTGTTAACGCAACCAGTATTCTTGAAATTACCAACTGCTCTTTTTTTAACTTGCACTATAGGTATCTGTTTGTTGTACTTAACACTATACATATCAACAACTTGCTGGTAACTGTTTCCAGATAGGGCCCAAATAATCATTTCAACTTTTTCAAGTGTTTAATAAGACATTTGAAAATTAGAAGTAATTTAATTAAAAACATAAATTTATTTTTGACAGTTTATAATATTTTACAGAAACAATTTATTTTTTCAACATAAACAACTTTTAGACCGTTGCCATGATTTTATAAATGGTTTTACGGATCCATCGGCCAATCACATCGCTCGAATCTGATGTTACATGAGTTTTCTGTAGTAGGATTCTATCTACTTTTATTTTACTAAATTGGTGCCGACTTCGAATTTTATTATTTTCCTTTTTTAGTGGATTTTTTCGAAGGAGGTTCTATTTTTACCCGACTGCGCCAGAAGGAGGGTATTGTTTTTCGAGTGTATGTATCTATATGTATGTATATTTCTTTATCATGCTCTGTAGCCTAAACGGCTTGACGGATTTTGAAAAATGAGGTGTCATTAGATTCGTCTGAATCCCCAGAGTGACATAGGGTATATGATGTCACGGAAAATTCAATATGGCGGATGCTATAGACAGGGCCGCAGTAAGGGTAGGGCGGAGGGGGCGACGGCCCCGGGCGCATTAAGCAAGGGGCGCCGAAGACGCTGTATTTTTTGACATGAAAAACGACAATGATTATTGCCAGGCTAATTACAATTCGACAAATATAAAATATACAATAAATAATACTTTTGCAAATAGGACTAAAGAAAGAAATATAACACTTATTATTAATTTGTATTTCACATTACGTATTTAATATTACAAAAGTAGCAAGCGCAAAGCAAATGCTTGAATTATTAAATGAAAATATTAATAAAATGTCACATTTAGAGTACTACAAACAATTCATTATTTAGGTTTAGTGGAAAGCTATTCAAACATGGGAATAGCATATAGAATTTTTTTAACAATTCCCGTAACCACTACTTCTTGTGGGAGATAGTTCAGTAAACCGAAGCTCATAAAAAATTATTTACGATCTTCAATGAGTCAGAAACGGCTAACGAATTTGGCGATAATTTCTATAGAAATATATTATATAACTAAAAGTGCGAGTTGCTGGAGTCGATTCAGCGCTATTTTTTCTATAAATTGACTTAATATCAAACGAATTAGGTCGAATTTATTTTTCAAAAATTTCGCAAATTTGTACAAAGAGGGGGGTCTTCTTACTTTTGGCATTTTTAAGAAAACTCAAAAATCTCTCAGATGCTGTTTATATATCTTTGAAACTAAAAGTGCGAGTTGTTGGAGTCGATTCAGCGCTATTTTTTCTATAAATTGACTTAATATCAAACGAATCGAGTCGAATTTATTTTTCAAAAATTTCGCAAATTTGTACAAAGAGGGGGGTCTTCTTACTTTTGGCATTTTTAAGAAAACTCAAAAATCTCTCAGACGCTGTTTATATATCTTTGAAACTAAAAGTGCGAGTTGTTGGAGTCGATTAGTGAACATTTTTTATGTTTTTCAGTTGGTTGTGTTGGAATATCTTATAAAAATCTTGTATCATGCGTTTTTTGATTTTTATTGGGGGGGAGGCGCAAATTGAAATGTTGGCCCCAGGCGCAAGATTTCCTTGCTGCGGCCCTGAGCATAGACGTCATTTTGTCAGAATGCAAAAGTAATTTTCCTTCTAAATACATTGATATAGGTATCAAAATCAAAACAAAAGAAAGGTTTTGTTGACATTTCAAATAGGGTACATGACGTCACGGAAAATTCAATATGACGGGCGCTAGACGCCATTTTGTCAGTACGCAAAAAATCGGTAAAACCTTGTGTGTGGGGTAACAAATTAAAAGGCTTGATGAGTAGATTCAACTAAAAGGGAGGAAATAAAAAATTGATTAAAAAAACAAAAAACCCGACTGCGTAAAAATCGAACATAAAAGATGGAAACAAGATCAAATGATAACATGCAGTCGGAAGCATAGTAGTAACATCAGGTATTTCTGTTCAATTTGCTACTACTATTCCTCCGACTGCATGTTATCATTTGATCTTACATTTCCATCTTTTATGTTCGATTTTTACGCAGTCGGGTTTTTTGTTTTTTTAATAAAGGGGCAGCCTTGAGGTTCTAATTAATAAATAAGCGATTTTACACGTAATTATTTTATTACCTAGTTTGTAAAATTATAATAAGTTAGTTCACCCGAAACAAAAATATGATTAAGAATGAAGCGTAACAACAAATAAATTTAGTAGGTACCGTGCGTTCAATAAGTCTTCTATATAAAAGTCAATTCATACTTGTATATTATATAGTTAACAATTAGATTAACAATCAATATTGTTATTACTTCCTATACTGTACAAATTCACTATTTTAGGGAAATTAACATAAGGACATCAGACGATATTAATCGCCATAACTTGCCCTTATTAATTATTGTAGAAAGGATACATAAGAAAAATTTAAATGCACCGCCGGGAATCGAACCCGGAACACCCAATATCGCGTCGGGCAAGTTTTCCAGTTACTCCACGGTGCCCATGGCGTACACTTAATCTTTTCTTATATATATAGCACAAATACACCGCAAGTCCACAAACTGCGAGAGCTAATATTAAATAAACTTGCCCGTCGCGATATTGGGTGTTCCGGGTTCGATTCCCGGCGGTGCATTTAAATTTTTCTTATGTATCCTTTCTACAATAATTAATAAGGGCAAGTTATGGCGATTAATATCGTCTGATGTCCTTATGTTAATTTCCCTAAAATAGTGAATTTGTACAGTATAGGAAGTAATAACAATATTGATTGTTAATCTAATTGTTAACTAACTAAGATACTGTAAGTAATTTTCTCGCAAATAATTGAAATTGTATATTATATGTTTGTATATACTTATATATGTTTGTATGTTGTTTATGGACTCCTAAAGCGTTCAACCGATTGCAATGTAACTTTGGTGAGTTGTTGTGCGCACGCCGGAAACGGTTTATGAATTATAAAATTGCCCGGTCTGACTTCGCCCGAGTGAAAAAAGTGATCTCCGAAACCATTCATCCGATCGCGATGAAACTTTGGTAAGTTGTTGTGCGCACGCCCGCGAAGGTTTCTGAATTAGTATAACCATTTACAATAGGTGGCACGCGAGTCGTTGCAACAAATGAGTGTATTTCATATAATTTAGCGGCATTCGAGCGAATGAGCGAAGCGAGTTAGAAATGTATTAATAATATTCGAGCGAACGAATTTTAATAATACATTTCTCACTCGCTTTTTATTAATACCTAAGTCTCCACTATTACTTTGTAGACAGACGCTAATGACCTCTGTTGTTGAGCGTCTATAATCCACAATTCATTCATTCACTACTTTGTAGAGGCGTAGCAACGCGCGCCGGGTTCAGCTAGTATTTTATATAACAAAATAGACATGGAAGAGCTTTTTATTTTATTCATTTTCCAGGTATTTGAAAAAACAAGAATAAAATATTTGAAAACTAAATAAAAACATTTCAGGGAAAACAAAATTTAAAAATAGGTGCTGGCAGTTGTCCTGAAATTCTAAACACATAAAATACAATATTTGTTGAAGACGTTGTACTGAAGGGTTCAACAATATCTACTATCTACTACAATTAATTAAAATTTATAATTTTTACGATCAAGTTTATGTAATTTGGAAGTTTCAAAGTAGGTATTCGATACATAAATTGCAAAATCAGTACCTAGCCTTATTTAAAATATGAATAAGTTTCACTCAATTTAGAAAAAAATATTTTTTAAGTAAATAATTCTTTTGTTTAGATAAAACAAACAACAATCAATGAGTGACTTCAGATGTTATGTACAAAACGATTAGAAATTGTCAGACGCCATTTTATCAACAGGCGGTACCTTTTGAAATGGATACTTATTAAGAGCTTCTCTTACATAAAATTAAAAAAACTTTTTAACAAAAAAAAAACCTCCTTCAAAAAGCCACTAAAAAGAGGAAAATAATGAAATGTTGAGGTCTGCGCCAATTTAATAAAATATGAAGTCGGTTAAAAAGTATAGTATATAGTGATTAATATCTTCTTTTTAACCAACTTCATATTTTATTAAATTGGCGCAGACCTCAACATTTCATTATTTTCCTTTTTTTTAGTGGATTTTTGAAGGAGGTTTTTTTTTTGTTAAAAAGTTTTTTATTTTTTACTTTTTAGTGTCAAAAAGTGACATTTACCTTAAAGGAATCACACGCCGCTACTCACTTTTATTAAACCGACTTTCTTACGCTGTCTGATGTGTCAAAAAGTGACATTTACCTTAAGGAATCACACGCCGTTACTAACTTTTATTAAAATCAGCCGAACTACTGAACCGATTTTGATGAAATTTCTATGGGACCAATCTGAAAGTATATCCTTTCAAATAAAAAAAAATTTCCAAATCGGTTTATAAATGACGGAGTTCTGAGGTAACAAACATAAAAAAAAATACAACCGAATTGAGAACCACCTCCATTTTTTGAAGTCGGTTAAAAACAATATCACAATATTATGCGACATCTAAGTATTATTTTCGAATTGTCCTCTTAAATGAAATGTGCATAATTTTATTTTCAAATGTAGTTAAAATGGATTAATTTTAGCTCGAAATCGATAACAGTATTGAAGGTTAATCGATTAATTAACAAGACAATTAATGAAATCTTAAATAAATGTTTATTATTAATTAACAGTCAAAATTCAGAAAATTATACTAAAGAACAATTTTAATTCATTCATATATGATGGAAATACGTTTCAAGGAACATAACCTATAAAAATATTAAATTTCAAATTTATCGTCCCCTTGTGAATTGTTATTTTAAATAGCCAATTCTTACAATTAGAAAATCAATATCATTATTTCTGCATGCCATATGTAACATACATGTTCAGTTGCATGTAAAAATAACAAGTGAATAAACGTGCATAGCACATACATTAAACAATTGACTGTTTAGCGTCCATCTTGCTTGCACCTGCCATTTTGTCGTTCAAGTGTAAGTGAGACACACAACAATCAACTGTTAAATCTATGTTTATTTCAGTCTTACTTAAGGAAACTGAATAGAATAAAAAGAGAGACAGTTGCAATAATTAGATGTAAACAATCGATGAGCTACAACTAAAGTACAACGCTCTCTAATAATGAATGAGGAATATAGCTCTCTCCTTTTTCAACTGAAGCAATTAAAGATGTGCTCGTTTCTGTCTAATAACTTAATTGTTACATATAAAAGGATGAGTGGTAATTTCACTTCATCACAAATGAACTTGTCTTTGATGAGTTAAGTTTACTAGATTAAAACAAAAGACATTTATTTTTTAAAATGGGTTACTTATCTGTAAGTATTTTTGGTTTCAAAGTTTGTGATATTTTTATTTCGTGTGATTTTTTTAATACGTAAAAGTGACAAAAATACGTTAAATAGTTGTTTATACAATTATTTGGAGGTTAAAAAAGTGTTTGATTTTGTTTGTAAAAATTGGAATTTTGTATTAAGTCCATTATTTAAAAAAAAACTTTTTAACAAAAAAAAAAACCTCCTTCAAAAAACCACTAAAAAGAGGAAAATAATGACATTTTGAGGTCTGTGCCAATTTAATAAAATATGAAGTCGGTTAAAAAGTATAGTATAGTGATTAATATCTTCTTTTTAACCAACTTCATATTTTATTAAATTGGCACAGACCTCAAGATTTCATTATTTTCCTCTTTTTAGTGGTTTTTTGAAGGAGGTTTTTTTTTGTTAAAAAGTTTTTAATTTTTTACTTTTTAGTATCAAAAAGTGACATTTACCTTAAAAGAATCACACCCCGTTACTCACTTTTATTAAACCGACTTTCTTTACGCTGTCTGATATGTCAAAAAGTGACATTTACCTTAAAGAATCACACGCCGTTACTCACTTTTAATAAAATCATCCGAACTATTGAACCGATTTTGATGAAATTTCTATGGGACCAATCTGAAAGTATATCCTTTCAAATAAAAAAAAATTCAAAATCGGTTTATAAATGACTGAGTTATGGGTAACAAACATAAAAAAAAAAAATACAACCGAATTGAGAACCACCTCCTTTTTTTGAAGTCGGTTAATAAGTATGCGCCACAGCTATTCTGAAGGTCGCACCTAAAAACAAGAAAACCAAACGTTGTGAACTATACTTATAACAAAATGGCGTCAAATTTGCATTAACCTCACAAAAAATATAAACAGTGAAATTGAAAAGAATACCTATTCTAATTTTGTATTGTTGCAGGTATTGGCCGTTATCTGCGTTTTAGGCGCTTGTGCACAAGCTGGATATCCTGGATTTGTGCATTTTGGCGGTGGACAACAGGGTGGCGAAGGTGGGGCAGAGGTCGGTGAAGGTCATGGACACGAAGAACACATCGACTATTATGTAAGGAAAATTCGACACCTTTAATGGTTATTTCGGTTGTCCCTGCAGAGTCCAGACGACTTAAGACCGATGACACACACAGCGGATTGGGCCGACTCGGTGGCCGAGTCGACGATGACTCACAGCGGTTTTTGTCAACTCGGCAGCCAGGCGGCCGTGAAGTACACAATCAATCAATCAAATCTGCCATGTCTGCTGCAGACGTCGGCAATCATGGTCTTCCACCCTTCGCGGCTATCCGCCATTTTTAAAATGTCTATTGGGTTGTAATTCGTTTTTAGACTTTTTAAAAACATTAGTCTACTTCGACCTCTATTTTTTAGCCGGCCGTTAATTTTAACGCTTATTAATTTTTCTATATCAAGGTTCGCCTCTATGAACTGCAACGCTTCTTTCGAAGTCATTTTGAATATTGAAAAGCTATAGTTGCGTAGTTGTCTTTGCGAAACAACGCTAGATAAACCGATGTGTGTGTGGCAGCGCTCATATAAAACAATGTAAACAAGCGCCGCTCCAGCAATAAAACCGCGAGCGTTTCTTGTAGGGAGAATGACGTGTCAAGACAGCTCTCAGCCGTCAGGCAATTATTGCCGCAGTGTGTGTTTCGCATCATTGAAAAACACAAACATCTGTGCCGATTCGGCACAAATGTTTAAAAAAAAATTCTTCCAGATCATATTTACGTTAATACGCGTCGATTGGCACCCTAACATAGTCGATATCATTTTTCATTCTCGAGATTTCGTCTTAGAAAGAAATGACCACATGCGTACGTACTACGTACGTACGTACACACACACACACACACATCTTTTCAAAAATAGTGTAAAAATGTTTGTGTTTTTCAATGCACAAACCGCTGTGTGTGTCATCGCAATTAATATGATTTTATTTTACAGGCGCATCCAAAATACAGTTTCAAATATGGCGTCAACGATTACCACACCGGGGATGTTAAATCGGCCCATGAAGAAAGAGACGGAGATGTCGTCAAAGGACAATACTCTTTGGTAAATTTAGATGAAAATAAAATAAAATACACAATAGAAACGAGTTTTTAAAAAATATTATAATGATTGAATCTTTACATAGTATAAATTGAAGTCGCTTTTCGCGTCTGTCTGTCTGTTTAACCGCTAACTCCTCCTAAACCACGCAACGGATTTTGATGCGGTTTTCACCATCAGTTATATATTTTTTCACGGAAGGTTTATATATATAGCATAATTAATAAATAATAATAATTAATTAATTAAATTCGTAACCCGACCGTAAGAATTCGCAACATACTTATATATCATAAAAACGACAGTACTCAACTGCTCCACTCGTAGCGCAGATGTTACATCGCAGCGCTCTATGCACAGGGAGCCGGGTTCAGAAACTGATGGCATCGTAGAATTTCTGGCTTTTTTTTCTAAATTCTACATGATATTTATTTATATATTTTTATTTTTGTTATATTCTTTCTTTGACAATAATTATAATTTTTTTAGTTTAGTTTAACGGATTTTGATGCGGTTTTCACCATCAGTTAGATAATTTTTCACAGAAGGTTTATATATATATAGCGGCGAACGAGCGTAGCGAGTGAGAAAGCGAACGAGTGAAGCGAGTTAGTAGTGTATTGCACCCGGGCGAAGCCGAACGGGGCCGCTAGTATTAAAATAATTTGAAAAATCGCATTAATTAATTTTGGACGAATAAATACTTGTAAATATAGAAAAAATTACTTTATCAACCAAATTGTCACAGTCGGGACTCTAACCTGAATTTTCTACTATCGCGGCGGATGAACATAAATACTTGTAATCAGTAAATTATATGATCTACTGGGTAGTAATAATTATGTAGTTAATAACTATTCATGTAAAATAGAAAATACTCGTATCTGTCCGTCACACAAAAACTCTCCAGCGGTTAGCCCTGGCATTATGAAATATACCCAGTATATTGTGCTTGGAAAATCCGGATGACTTTCAACTTGCTACGTCGTTCTCTTCCCGATTTATGTTAGAGTAAGTTAGCTAAAGTAACTAACGCTCCGGGCGAATCCGGGCCGGGCAACTTGTAGTTTATATAAAATTGTTTTAAACAAATGAAACTGAATGTAGACAAGCAAACATACATCTTCGTAGATACGATAGAATAATGTATTAAAGGTATATCAATTCTTGCAATGGCCGAGTTCATTTTATCTCTACTAATATTACAAATGCAAAAGCTGATGTGTGTGTGTGTTTGTTGCCATTCAGTTCCGTAACGGCTGAACGGATTTTCATGAAATTTGGTAAGCAGTTACTTTAGGTCCTGGACTAGGACATAGGGTACTTTTCATCCCGGAAAAATGTATAGTTCCTATGGGTCAGTAACAAAACGTAGGTCTGAAATTCTTTTGCATTTTAGCGTATTGGCGGAATCCTACTAATATTATAAACACCACCAGTTCAGCTTCGCTTCGAATTCCTCGCGGGCGGGATAAAAAATCATAAATTCATAGCACCCGGGTGAAGCCGGACCGGGCCGCTAGTTTTTTTTTAAATAATGAATAATTTATCGTTACAGATCGAACCAGACGGTTCCGTAAGAACCGTCGACTATACCGCAGATAAGCACCACGGATTTAACGCAGTGGTTCACAAAACGCCCCCTGCGCATCCTCCTCACCATCATCAAGGCGGTGAACAATCCGGAGGACAATTTTAGATTTTAAAATAACTGACTGACCGTAGCCATTTTGGAATCATTTCTTTGAAGCATTAAATGATTGTCAGTTTGAAATTCAAAATTTAAATAGCAATGGCGTCCTGGTAAAAAATAACTAGAAGATTTGCTGTCAGCAATTTATGCAAAAAAAAATAGTATCGGGTCAGATATTCAATAATATTAGGTAATTTATTTTAAAAATTGCGTAGATACGATTCCAAAATGGTGGTGACTGGTTGTAATTATAAGACATGGCGCAAATGGTACCTCAACAGTTTATAAACGTTTTCAAAACGAAATTAACAACTCGAATTTACACTGCAGTAGCTGAAAATGGGGATATTATTTCGAATCACAATAGCGCAAATTTTTAAATTCATTATACTCGATTTTTTTATAGCAGCTGTCATTAAAAATGGCGACATTATTTCGAATTACAACAACGCAACTTTTACTCAAGATTTCGTACTAAAAAGGCATTAACTTTTTAAAAATCAAAAAATGTATTGACAGTATTTTTTTAATCGTACAAAATTTCGTTTTGAAAATAAGAACGTTCCAACAATTTTAACAAAAACGCCAATAGAATACCAATTCATTGCAGGGATATTTTTGTAAATAGGATCTGAGAGAGTTTTTTTTTATAAATATTCTGTAAATATTTTTCTAGTCTTCATAATCAGGGTTTATTCTATGAAATTCTTTTCACCGCTAAATACGTGTTTTTAAAGTAGAAAATGTTATAGAATAAACCCTTTTATCTTTAACCCCGAATTATGACTAAAAATGATTTCATTTTTGGAGAAAAGCGAAAAGAAAATGCTTTTCTAATGTTTAAAATGTTATTTATGTTTTTTTGTTCCTGAACTTTTATAGCTTAATTTTGTTGCAATTTTATGTTATCTATTTTTTATACATGAAAAACTTCTTTTAGAAATAAATATTTTCATATAAATTATGTTTTTCTTATTGAAACTTCAATAATTGATTTGAGAAAGTTAAGCTAAGCTACTGAAGTAAACCTACGTATAAGATGCTCAATAAATATTGTAGATTATAGACGCTCAACATCAGAGGTCTTAATAAATATAAATGCTCAATAAAAAATACAACATTAGTATTTTAAATACCATATTAAATGATTTACACAAAATTAATAATTATTAATCAATTAAATTTCTCTCTTAATTATTATAATTTTTGAATAACAAGGGGAATTTTAGATTAAGAATATTTTTTAAAAAGAAAGCCGACAATTTAGTGCACGAATTAATATTTACAAAAAAAAATATGACTCACCGACATATCCTTGAAGATCCGATACTTTATATATCTGTAAAAAGAAAAAAACAATAATTATAATAATTAATAACAGCATACTTACTTCGAGTTTGCTCCTGTTTCCAAAATATTTTTGTATTTTCGAAATACATAGGTATTAGACCGAGAGCTAGTGACAATTTTTTGGTGTTATATATTCAAGGCCTTATTTTTGTGAAGATGTCGAGCAGGGGCGGATAGGCATTATCTTACCGGCCCGGGAAAAATAGAATCTAGCGGCCCACATGACCATGAATGTATGTATGTACAATTGCAGTATTTTTCATCGGCCCATTTTCGTCAATACAAGTAGCGGCCCACTGGGAAAATCCCGGTGTCCCGGTGGGCCTATCCGCCCCTGATGTCGAGAGAGGCATATTAAAGTGCCCTGAGTAAGGGATTTTGCTAGATAGTGGTATGAGAGGGGTGCAGACCGCCCCCAACATGTAACAAAAAAAATGGTTACAATTGTTATTGGTTCAAGGCTGAAATTGTTTGTATAGCTTGTCGGAGACCCAATAATGCCATTATAATATTTGCAGATCGATTGGTCAGTATTAAAGGAGTGGCAGATCACCCTAAACGTGTCATGTACCCGACGAAATTTTTATTATTACTTCAAGGTTCAAATTTTAATATGTTGTTACGGCGACTGTTTTAAGCATGACACGTTTAGGGTGATCTGCCACTCCTTTAATACTGACCAATTGATCTGCAAATATTATAATGGCATTATTGGGTCACCGACAAGCATACACAAACAATTTCAGCCTTGAACCAATAACAATTGTAACCATTTTTTTTTGTTACATGGTGGGGGCGCTCTGCGTCCTTTACTTAGGATACTTTAATATGCCTCTCTTAACATCTTCACAAAAATAAGGCCTTGAATAAATAACACCAAAAAATTGTCACTAGCTGTCGGTCTATATGTCTGAACAGGCCAGGTGAGTCAGAAAAACGCCAGATTTAAATTTCATAAAACACGTAGTACCTATTTACACTTAAGAAATTTTATAACAGCACAGTGGCTTCGTCAGACAAAGATCTTAAACTCTGTTTTGTTTGTCTCTATTGAAATTAGCGCCAGGTATTCAAATATTATAATAGGATTCTGACCACAGTTTATGAATAATAATAAATTAGCTATTTTGCGAACAATAAGACATTATTGCTCAACAAAAACAATTAATAAACAACAACAGATTATGCAACAGTAAAAGACAACAATACAGACATAACAAACGAACAAATGTGTTCTGTTACAACGTTTACTTATCTTAATATCTTGAGATAACAAACACATGCGTATGGGTTTGATCAAACTAACCGCGGCCAGTTCATGCCGGACCGCGGGATATTAGCAAATTATAAGCGTTATTACAGTTGACTCGTCTTTAATTAAACGCTCAGTACTTGAGAATAGCCGAGCGTTTAGCAAGGCTAGTGTCTATATGACTCCTCTATTTCAAATCCCCAGGTTCTAAAAACGGCGTCTCCCAGTGTTGGAAAAAACCCCGTTTTTTAACCCAATCCAGTGGGTTTTATTGTATTTAAATGTGTTTTATTGGGTTTTTTCAAAAACATCCCTATTCCTTAAGACTACTAGGTAGGTAGTAGAATTCAATAATTATAAGATTGATTATTAGAAACAACCTTAAGACTAAAGCAGGTATAAACTACAAATAAAACAAACAAAAACTGGCTATAGCTGTCCAACTTTATTTTTAAGTACTACGTTATTGCTTGAAAAGGGTCACTTATAAGAGACCGAAACGTAGTACTTAAAAATAAAGTTGGACAGCTATAGCCAGTTTTTGTGTGTTTTATTTATTAAAGTAATCTTTTTCGCTGTCGGTAGAGCTAATAAGTGGACAAACTACAAAGATTTTTCAAAATTAGGGGGTAATTAATTATACATAACAAGTAATAAAAACTTCTGTACGGTTGGAAGAAAGGTAATGTGTAAAAATTGAAAACGCATTAATATTAAACTAATAAGGTCATAACAGATCAAATAATGCTGAATAGGGGATATAAACCATGAGCTAGTGACAATTTTCAGTGATTATTTATTCAAGGCCTTATTTTTTGAGGGAGGCATATTAAAGTGGCCTGAGTAAGGGATTTTGCTAGATAGCGGTATGGGAGGGATGCAGACCGTTCCCAACATGTAACAAAAAATGGTCACAATTATTATTGATTCAAGGCTGAAATTGCTTGTATAGCTTATCGGTGAACCCAATAATGCCATTATAATATTTGTGGATCGATTGATCGATATTAAAAGGGTGGCAGATTACCCTAAACGTGTCTTGTATCCGCCGAAATTTTTATTATTAGTTCAAGGTTCAAATTTTAATATGTTGTTACGGCGACTGTGTAATCCTTATCTCTTTTAAAAATTTTACATTGTTGATATTGATATCATGATCAGCATTCAAAATATGATTAGCCACACTTGATTTTTCTGGTCTAATATATTTAATGTGGGAAAAATGTTCCTTCCATTTGATAGCAATAGGCCTTATCCCCTATTTAGCATTATTTGATCTGTTATTACCATTATTAGTTTTATATCAATTCGTTTTGAATTTTTACAAATTACCTTACTTCCAACCGTACAAAAGTTTTTATTGTGTTAGGTACCTACATTATTTTGTATTAGTTAGGTACATAAGTTATGAATCAACCAAATAATAGTCTATGAAGTATGAGTAAATTTAGTGTTAAAAAATATTAAAACGAAAATTATTTAAAGAATTTTTTTGAATAAAACCCACTTTTAGCGGGTTTTATCAAGTGGGTTTTAGCCAACCCTGGCGTTTCCGGTTAAAGTTACATTCTCATTCCTATGCTAGTCGTATCAGGAAATTTCCAGAGAGAATTATTTGAGGCGAATAGGAGAATTTGTAACAGTCGAAAGCAATAAAACGAAGAAGAATTCGCAACGATTTAATTGAAGAATACAGTACTTGACACTGGACCCAGTATGTCATTTGATAAGGTATTGAACTTTAGTTAGTTTCTGTAAAATCCTACCTGCATGTAAAATTTCTAAACAAAAATAGTAGAATAGGTTTATGGTAGATACAATTAAGGGACATATTCCGATATATTTCTGCAATATGTTATTATTTCTACAGAAAACTGTTATTAGTAAAGTACTTATATATTTATGTGAAAGAAATCAGTAGAATGGAATTGTACAACACAGAACGCAAATTGTGAGCCGGCCTTTTAATACAAGCATTATTTCGAAAGTATCTCATAATGTACAAACTTTTTTTATAAAAAAAAATTGATTTCGCGCCAGTGATATGAGGTCGACCTTCACGGATAGTGAACCCACGATCCGTACGTCGTCAAGAACAAAACGTTTAGGGTTAAGATATCTATATTCTATAGTCTAGTTCCTAGCTGACTGTCATTTAAAGATATCATTATTTTATATTTTACATGTATTTTATTTCAAGACTTGCCTTTATTCGCGCCGTGATTATAATAAACGATCATTTCAGTGAGTTGTTATTTAATGTAATCAAGACGCTAATGACCTAAGTTGTAGACGCGTCTATAATTTACAATAAAAAAAGGAGATCATAAAAGGCTGTGGATGGTCGCAATGAATTCAGCGTGATTTTTAGGGTTTTGTATCTCAGAATGAAAAAAGGAAACCTTATAGGATCACTCTGTCTGTCTGTCCGTCCGTCCGATCTTCTCCCGCCCTCCCTTACCTATCTCCGAAACTTCTGAGCCTAAAATTTTGAAAAAATAGGGAATGTAGGGACTCACTCATAGTTTACAGGAAAACCTAAACGAAAATCCTAAGTCCTTAAATTCCCACGGGAAACGAAAAAGTAGGCATAGAGCTGTACCAAATGTACCATTGTTTGTGCCGTGCCCGTGATACATGTGGAGTGGCGGTAACGCACTCACATGCCACCACAAAGAGCCGGGTTCAAACCTAACTGACGATACGTGATTGTTTTTTTCATATACTCAGTATATAATGTAAACATTTCGGAATTTTTCACTTTAAAAATTAATTTAATTAAATTTAATATCTACGTAAAAATTTTGAAACACTAAAAAGAACGAAATAAAATATAAGTAAAAAAAACTTTTTAAAAACAAACTCAAATAATTAAATCTGTTAATCTTTTACTCCTACCTAACCCTTTATTTTTTGTACGGAACCCTCGATGCGCGAATCTGACTCGCACTTGTTTCTATATAAGTAGTTTGGTTATATCAAACATTTCTGAAAGCTCTTAGTGTCAAAAAAAGTTGCAAATTCGCAAAAACCGGAAAAACTTCAAAAATTTGCAGTTTTTTGAAAAATACAAACGTGTCACAGACTTGCTTCAAATTATATGAACCTAATAGAAAAAAGTACGCTGAATCGAATGGGCACAAGTTCAAAAATTTCTAAAAAATCAACTTAAAACGTCTAGATATATCTCCACTAAATAAATTCGGTCACAATTTTTTCGACTTTATCATCATATATATTATATCTAAATTCTTACGCAGCATGGAAGAAAAAAATTAATCGTTGTTCGAAATAACGATCGTCAACTTGGAAGGATGAAAATCTGAAATTTACAAAATTGTTGTATAGGGTCACATAAGATTTTTGTACCTGGCTATTAACCAGATAATGCTGCATTTCTATCGGTCGGTTGACGGAAGACGAAGGCATTCAAATCAAGGAACAATAAAATATTTTTGTTAATTTTACAGTTAACACTTGATTTTGGATACACCAACATAATGAATAATTTGGCGCCACTTGAGTTACGCTTTAAATTTTAAAATAAATTCACGGTACCTACTTATTACTTTGTCGGGACAGGCGATGTAAAGGGATCTTCAATTTATTATTATAGATAAATTTCTGTATTTCACTATAATTATTACAGGAGAGTTGGTACACCTACATTATATTATTTAATACAGATTTTTAAAATTAAATTAACCTATTAATTATTGCCTACTTCACCGATAATTATTAAGGAGCGACTTGTCGTTTTGTAAGTATTAAACTACAGTAAAACCTGTCATATTGACCACCTCCATAAGCTGACCAACTACCTAAGTTGACCGATATTTTATAGAACCAGCAAAAATGCATTTATATAACATACTAGCGGCCTCGTCCGGCTTCGCCCGGGTGCTAAGAAAGCCCGGGTGCTTCGCTCGTTCGGTTGAATATTATAAATACACTACTCACTCGCTTCGCTTGTTCGCTTGAATATTATAATTACATTACTCACTCGCTTCGCTCGTTCGCTTGAATATTATAGATACACTACTCACTCGCTTCGCTCGTTCGCTTGAATATTATAAAAACACTACTCACTCACTTCACTCGTTCGCTTGAATATTATAATTACGAACAAATTTGATTACAATAAAAAAGTTATAGTGAGTCAACCTTAAAAGATAGACATATGCTGTCGCGGACTTTTTTTTAGAACTTTTAAAGGGAAACAATTCCGTCATACATGATTTTTGCGTAACTTTAACCGTTTTTAAGCAGCGGAAGCTCTCAAAAAGAATAATTTTTCCCGTTTTTGCAACATTTTTCATTGATGCTCCGCTCCTATTGGTCGTAGCGTGATATTATATAGCCTATAGCCTTCCTCAATAAATGGGCTATCTAACAAAAAAAAAAATGGTTTCAAATCGGACTGGTAGTGCATGAGATTAGCGCGTTCAACCAAACAAACAAACTCTTCAGCTTTATAATATTAGTATAAATATTGGACCCTTTATAAAATGACTACCCCCATATATTGATCGGCTCTTACAACATTAATCTGGCTATTACTTATAAGCAAGATAAAAAAAAATCTTATGTGATAATGTGGCCCTACAACGCTTTCGTAGTAATTGACATATGGTACATCAGTTAAATAAAATCACACAGAAATAAAATAAAGAAAGAAAAAGAATTTAAGTACCTATAAGTACTAGGTGAACATTTTCACGCTAAATTTAATTTCAGTCAAGGTCGCTGCGCGCGTTAAAAAGACATTTTTTTCTTGAGAAATAAGTAAAAAACATAATTCCTCGCATAAGTTACATACACTGTCAATGAAATAATCGGAAAGGCTTGTATGTTTGAAGTTTGACAGATAGAGAACAAAAATTATCAACACGCCTGCTAAGTATATTTTCATCTCTGTCAATGGTTTGTCCAATTCTTTGTTGGTACTTTCACTTCCCATTGTCTGCGTTATGTTTAAAAATCCACTATAAGAAATTCGATACAATATTATTGTTTTACTTAATGCGAACTAAATATTTTAAAAAAATATAGGCAACGATTAGATTGCGTATTTTGTGCGCCCATTTGAAATTAGCGTATTGTTTTCTACGACCATACAGAATTTTAAAAAATGTTAGTAAAAAAAACTTTTAAAGACAAGCTTTTATTTAAATGCACTAAAAAGGAAAAAATAATTTTTAATAATTTAGGTTCACAATTATAAAAGCGTAAATCGTGAACTCTATGATAGTTTATTAGTCACGGCCCGCGCTTTAATAATAATGAACCTAAATTATTAAAAATTATTTTTTCCTTTTTAGTGTATTTAAATAAAAGCTTGTCTCTAAAAAGTTTTTTTTACTAATATTAATTTTGATCATTTTAGTCTTTCAAAACTTTACCCCCCTTTGACACCCGTAGGGGTTGAATTTCGAAAAGTCCTTTCTTAGTGAATGCTTACGTCAGAAAAGGAACCAACTGTCCAAATTTCAAGTTTTTAGCTTCAGCGATTTGCCTTGGGTGTTGATTAGTCAAAAAAACTCTATATCCCCGTTTGAACCCCTTAGGGGTTGAATTTATTTCTAAAAACAATTTATTCATGTATTGTCATCGGGAATACATATGTGTACAAAATTTCAAATCGATCAGATAGATACGTAAAAGTCGTTCAAAATTGACTTGCAAGATTTGACCTAAACAAACAAACACACAAACATACATTGCAAGTTAAATAAAAGCTTGTAAAAAATTAATCTTTTCCAAAATAGTTCGAAAAAGGTTCGGTAGGTACTTCATTATTTTGGGAGAGTCTTAGATCGATGACACACACAGCGGTTTCATAGCGGTTCTGCGTCGACTACCCACCTGAGGCGACTGCCGCCTCGACATGACACACACAGGGTTGTCCACTCGGTGGCCAGGCGGTTCTTGTGGAGAACGATGTGTCGGTTCTCACTCGGTAGGCGATTATCGCCGCTGTGTGTGGTTTGCACTATTGAAAAACACTAACCGCCTCGGCACAAACCGCTGTGTGTGTCATCGACCTCAGAGTTCAATATTTTTATAAAAAACGACAAGTTCAATGCGTTAGTTAATAGATAGGTACGTATTTTAAATACGAAATATTAGCAGCTATAACATTTTCAGACATCTCAAAAAACATGTTTTTTTAATTATTCGTAATCTCTACATAATATAAAATGAAGTCGCTTTCCGCGTCTGTTTGTCTGTCTATTTGTCTGTATAACCGCTAACTCCTCCTAAACCACGCAACGGATTTTGATGCTGTTTTCACCATCAGTTAGATAATTTTTCATGGAAGGTTTATATATATAGCGAACAAGCGAAGCGAGTGAGTAATGTAATTACAATATTCAAGCGAACGAACGAAGCGAGTGAGTAGTGTATTGCATCCGGGCTTTCTTAGCACCCGGGCGAAGCCGGACAGGGCCGCTAGTGCTTTTATAATTTAAAAGATTTTATATAAGACTAGTTATATTTACCCAGCGTTTCCCAAGATTTAACTTATTCGTCCATATATTATAGGTTATAGCTTTAAACTTTCTCAAATATTTCTTCTATCTGTTCGTGAAAACCGCGTGAAAATCGGTTGAATGGTTTCCGAATATACCGCGTTCAGACAGACGTTGCCTTTTACATTTGTAGGAAAGGGATTTTAAGCCGACGAATTCAAGTTAAGATGCATTATTAAAAAAAAATTAAAAAATCTGCAAATGTCCCGATTGAATTTAGTGTACCAGGGCTCTTTTTTAAAGTGTATTTTACACAATCCTGACTGAAAAGGCCACCCTGGTGATACAAATAGATCATAATTAATGACTAATGACTAACCGTTATGGACACAACAATGCGACAGGCAGAACAGAGAATGGACTAAAAGGTGAAAAAACTGATCTCATATTGATTTTAATTACTGAATTACGATAATATAATGTTATGTTTTATGGTAAAAACCTTGGATTATGTGAGAAAATTAGACGGAATAAAGTTGTAACAAAATAAAATGTCGACCGCGTCACAACTAAAACGTAACATGATACCTATAATATGATGATAAATAACTAAATCAAACGATTTTTATCCCCTAATATCCACAACACCCGTGATATTAGCTCTCACTTGTGAGAAGGTACATCTCTGTAAGTACCTAATTTAAAATCAGCTCTCACATGTGATATTTTAGTGACAAACTGCTTCATAAGAAAACAATTGATTGTTTAAAAACGTGTTACTGTAGAGTAATTGTTAACTCAGCCACCGCGAATTTGGAAGTTTCAGGTTAGAGTTCCGACGGTAACTTAGGTTTGAAAAAAATGAATTTTTCCTATGTTGCATCATAATGTTACGTCATTTTCGATGGGTGTTTCAAACACAAATGCAAACTTAAGAATTCATTTGTATTTATGATTTATTTTGTTCACAGAATTTCACAAAACACACTTTTCACGTTGCTATTTTTAAAATCAACAGAATCAATATGAATGATTAAATTGTAACTTTAGCATCGCCGATTTACGCTATCACTCACCAGATGGCAATTGGCAGGACAATAGAATAGAATAGAATACAATAGAAACTTATTAATCCATAATACAATTACACGAGGATTCGTCAAAACACCTAATACAAATCGGTCCACTATAAAATACATATTAAATACAAAAATCATCAATATTATAAAGACATTGACTGACTAAAGCTGCCTTTATTACTTTTTTAAACTTATTAAAATTCAAAATTTTAATATCATGCGGCAACATATTAAACATTTTTAAGGCATGATATTCGGCGCTATTATTAAATAATGTCATTGAAGATTTCGCTAAAATTACATTAGAAATTATTAATTCTAGTGTCATGTCCATGGATAGCCTGAAATGTATCGTATTTTTGAATGCGTTGCTTGATAAAGCACAAGGTAAAATAGACATATATAGACGGCACAGTTAAAATACATTTATCAATAAAAGTTTGTTTACAACTTGCACGAAAATCAAGATTAAAAATTACACGAATTGCCTTTTTTTGAAGTAAAAACTAATAATACCGTATTTCACAAACTGATAAAAATAGGCATAATAGACAGACAAGCAAACTTTAGAATTAGTACAGCTATTTTTAATGACACGAAGAGCAAAAACACTTTTGGATAATTTAGCAGATAGATTATCAGCGTTCCAAGACAGAGTTTCAGTTATTATTACACCTAAAAAGTTAACTTCTGATTTTTTATTTAAACATTTATTATTTAATACAAGATTGAGATCTAAATTACTCTTATTTTGTTTAGTATGAAATGACATATAAAGAGTTTTATCGGGATTCAACATTAAATAGTTTTCTTGACACCAATTAAAAATATCATCAATAGCAGTTTGTGTTGCTATTACTAGATTGTCGATTTTTTTTGAAATAGATATAGAGCTAGTATCATCTGCATACATAATGAGCTTATCGGAGCGAACATTGTTTGATAAATAAATAAATAATAAATAAATAAACAAAATAGGACCCATAACAGAACCTTGTACATCTGCTCACAGAGAATAGACATATGTAAGTACTAAGTCCTCCAGGGGGAACATTAGAATGTAGTTGTTCTCGCAATTGCATTCCAATGTTCTTTGGTAATTAGCGTTCCCAGAAGCCGGCTGGCAGATTCTAATACACTGCAGATGGATTATTAATTGTTGTGTTAAAGACGCTAATGACCTGAGTTGTCGACGCGCGTGTATAATCTACAATAATAATAATAACAATGTAAGTACTAAGTGTATGTATCATAATTTGACGTATTCAACAAACTATCCAACTAAACGCAAGGTAAGTAGTATCTTAATCAAATATTAAGTATTGTTAGTATTTGTGGGTTTTTTATTAACACATTCTCGGCGTGGACAATGGCAATGTCACAAAAGCCCCCTTATTACCTGCTGAACTTAATCTAGTACATTTTTTATCCTTATTTATTTTGCTACACTTGAACGGTTCTTTATTTTTATATAAAAGGACTGGCAAATCATTGACAAAGCATCAGTTATTGATTGATTTTTATCTATCAACAAGTGTCCGGTTACAGTGATAGTTCATACATTTATATTGTTAAAATGGCTTTTGTTTTTGTAAGTAATCGATTAAAAATATGCGTTTTTACTACTCTAGTGAATTTAGTAACAATTTAATTTCATTATAATGGTTTAAATCTGGATGCAAGTTTGCCATCGTTCGAAAATAAACGTCGGGAACTTAAGAATAATCGAGGTTTTGTTATTTTATACGGCGTCTCAGTGGTTCGTCTATTACAAACCCTCAATCCTCAGGTTTTAATCTGAGAATTGGTGAAAATATTAACTGAATTTTCAATTTATTAACATTAAAAACAGATTAAAATTTTGAATTGGTACTAGGATCAAATAATCATGGCAGACAAAAAAACAGACAAAGGTTTTGCTGCTATCGTTTATGAAATATCATAAATATATAAGTATAATTCCTTCATTTTGCATTTTTCATCGCAGAAAAAAGCACAAATTAATTTTTAAAAGAATATACGAAAAAACAAATGATTTGCAGTGTTGTAAGAAAGTGATGATCAAAAAGTTAACAAAAACAAAACGGTGGTCTTTGCATCCACTTAAATAATTGTTATGAATAGTGTTGCCGTCTGCCCGTTCAGATCTAGACTTTCTAGACTCTTGTCTTGTCTTGCCTAGATTTTGAAGACAAGACTTGCAAAAGTCTTGTCTAGAAATTTTCAAGACAAGACAAGACTTGCTTTATCTAGATCAAGACTCTTGTCAAAACTCTAGACAATTTTCAAGAGTCTAGATAAACTAAGTAGTAGTAGGTAAAGTAAACCACTCGGCTAATCTAGACTCTTGAAAACAATCTAGAGTCTTGATATTAGACTAGACAAGAGTTTTTTTAATCTAAACTTAGACTTAGTGAAGTCTTGATATTTCAAGACAAGACTTAAGTGAAGTCTTGTCTTGATATTTCAAGACAAGACAAGACTTTGAATGTCTTGTCTTGTCTAAACAGCAACACTAGTTATGAATATTGTTAATAATAATGATTATAATATTCGTAGGTTGCTGTGATCGCTGCATTGTGCAGTATCGCCAGTGCAAGTGTGATTCCTGCCTACAGCTACGGTGGAGCCGTAGCACCAGTGGTAGGCTACGGAGGAGTTGGCTACGGTAGTGTCGGCTACGGCGGTGAAGGTTTGGGATATGGAGACGGTTACTACGGTCATGGTCACGATCATTATGTAAGTAAATACTTATTTAAGAACGCCACAACTAATCCAAACTTTTTTAAATTAATTTCTTCAGTTGAGATTGCATGGCTAAGTTGGGCAAAACACATATACAATGACTTCTTTAATAAATAAAACAAAAGCAACGCATTTTACACTTGCATTTACCAATAACCAGATAAACGAATTAGTGTTTAAATGTCGGTCATTAAAGAATTGTTGTTATTCTTTTGTCTTGTATCCCGTTAACTTCTAAAGTAAATAAATAAATGAAGACAGAAGAACTTTACGTTTTCGTTTTGCTATTTTCAAGACATTTTTTCTAAATTTGGGTGTTTATTTTCCAGGCTTACCCAAAATACGCCTACAATTATGGAGTAGCAGATCCACATACTGGTGATGTTAAGTCCCAACACGAAGAAAGAGATGGAGATGTCGTCAAAGGACAATACTCATTGGTAAGATAGAAATAAAATATTGTTTAATCATTAATAAGCTTGAAGATCAAGAGTTTCATCTTAGTGTCAGTAAATAAGTCAAAGTCAACGACAGATCAAAAATATTGCATTGAATTTCGTAAGTGCCTTCAAGAGATATCCCTTGAAGGAAAGGTTCTGCAGATTTAAATCAAAAATATTAAACTAAACATCTACTGTCATTTTTTGAGAGGCTGACGAGATTGTAGATTCAATTGAGGTCATTAGAGTTGCCATACTGAAGAAATATTTGCAGTTAAGATGCTACTAAATCCTATCCTTCAATAATATAAATTAATAGATTTATACGGCTGAATTGCAATTGAAAATTTTTCGTTGGAAAGCAGCCAATTATATAATTGATCCGAAACATATTGGAAAAAATCATTTTACCAACCATAGTCACAGTCAGGACTCTAACCTGAACCTTTCCACTTTCGCGGCGGAATGAGCTTACATTTTACTCAACCGTGACAAGGTTACTATTTACTAATCTAACATTCCCTTTATATGCTTCGGAATCAATTGATTTTCACTACATGCGAGAGTTAATTTAAGGGTGTTTGAAATAATTTTCACTGTCATGATGAGCTCTCGCTAGAACGAAGATTCACACCTAGCTATAATAAATTAACTCTCGCATGTAGTGAAAATCAATTGATTTCGAAGCATATAAGGGGAATGTTAGATTAGTAACCTTGTCACGGTTGAGTAAAATGTAAGCTCATTCCGCCGCGAAAGTGGAAAGGTTCAGGTTAGAGTCCTGACTGTGACTATGGTTGGTAAAATGATTTTTTCCAATATGTTTCGAATCAATTATATAATTGGCTGCTTTCCAACGAAAAATTTTCAATCCTTCAATAATGTTCTTCCAGGTGGAACCAGACGGTTCAGTTCGCGTCGTGGACTACGTAGCCGATGACCACAACGGTTTCAACGCCGTCGTCAAGAAACTCGGTCCATCTGTCCATCCTCAACACTATGGTCACGGCGGTTATGGAGGTTATGGACTCGGTTACGGTAAAGCAATTGCCGTAGCTCCAATTGCTCCAGTAGTTGCTCCAATCGCCGAATACGGCGGTTATGGTCTTGGAAAATACGGACATTACTATTGAACCAAATGAACATCGTCGCGACAGTCTTTTGAAAAAAAAAACGATCATCGCATTTCAAAACACTGTCGATTTCTTCGTTTCTTTTGTTTTTCTTAATATTTTCTGTGGTGCCACACGTCGGTGCTTCTTCATTATTGAGGCTCACGATGTTTGGTTATCAACTGTTTTTTCTTCCACGTGTACAAAATAATCACGGCTAACGTTTCTTTGCCTATTTATTTTTAATTGATGTATTTGATTTTCTATTTGAAATAAATGAAATAATGAAATTTGTTTGTTTTTATAAACAGTAAAAATCTATAACCATAACTGTTTCCCTTGATTTGTAGTGTAGCTCTAAGGCTGGGCAAGTAGAGCAAGTTGAAGGAATGCAAAAATAAGCCCCTCGTTCGAGGTTTTTCCTTAAACAATGTAATGGTTCACAAGAACATGAAGTATCACCAAATTTTGCACTTAAGATTGGGAAATTATTTTAGAGTTTGCTTCAAGTCCAAGAATAACTCGTGTGGAATTACTCTCGAGTATTGAAACTGCCTTTCCAATGATTTGAAAGCTGTCTGTTTTTTGAAAAATAAGTAAATAATATTTTCAATGGAAAACAAAAGAACAAAAATATGTTAATTTTTAAGAACAATATTTCATTCTTATTTTAAAGAAAGCAAATATTTTATGCTTGAGTTGGCGAAGAAAGGCGGCATACATTAGGTGTATGGAAAATAGGAAACCGTGCCTCAACGATTTTGATTATATTTGGAGATAAATAGATCAGGAAGCTATATTTTAACATCAGTAAAAAATGAACTGCCTTTCGAAAAAACAAATTGAAATACGAAACATCGAACTATATTGTTGAAGACATTTAAACAATTTTTAGAAAAACATTTTTTCAATTAAAAAATGCAATAGAAATAATAGTGTTGTGACACAGAAATCATAAATTAAAATATTAAAATTTTATGTGAAAGAAACCATTTAGAAAATTAATTATGATTGTTACAGACTTATCCATTAAAAACAATTACAAATTGAGGCTTGCGACAATTTGCCTGTCAATATGAAATTTGGGGGTTACGTCATTTGCCTCCGGTTACGATAATTTGACTGCCAATATAACGTCACGTCGACGTCGCACAACAAGCGACTTGGCCCTGCAGTCGTCCATTGTGATTGGTTGAATACCGCATCTTGATGTCATTTGACTTGACACACACACGCGCACCTAAACGAACGTAACAACTAACTAGTTAACTCTGTATACTAATATGGATAGTTGAAATGGGTTTTGCATGTGGACAATGTTCAAATACATATTCTTCAAGACAGGCATTAATGTTCACAAAATTAGAATGAAAACTTCAGGTAACGCTTGTAGTCTAATTCTTTCTATAAAAGTTGATCGATTTTTTGACATCTCAAAATAAAACCTAATTTAATATTATTATTTGAGATATTAGGATGTCCAAAATTTATACAATAACAGTGTTCTTGAGAAATTGGAATAGAAAAATAAATTTTAATTAAGATTTATTTTGAAATGTCAGAAAATTGATCGACTTTTAGAGAAAGAATTAGATTACAAGCCTTATCTGAAGTTTTCATTCTAATTTTGTGAACATTAATGCCTGTCTTGAAGAATATGTATTTGAACATTGTCCACATGCAAAACCCATTTTTAATTCCTAACAACTATCCATATTAGTATACAGAGTTCACTAGTTAGTTGTTACGTTCGTTTAGGTGTGGCTGTGTGTGTTAAACTACATCAAGATAGGGTATTCGACCAATCAGAATGGACCCTGACTGCACGACCTAGTCGCTTGTATAATTTGACTGCCAATATGACGTCACACGGGGTTTTTAAGAATCCCAGTACTTACGCTTTTACAAACATAAAAGTGCGTTGTTTCTCACAATTAGCATTAGCTATTACATGAAAATATTGCATAATAGTAATTTGTACACGCCTATTATGTTCTGTACATATAATATTTATATGTTAATTTATCATAATTATTATATTCTTTAATGCTTTATACTTGGAGCTCACACTTTTTCAACGGGCGAAGCTCAATTGGCGCTGCTGGTTTTTTATCGGCTTTTATTTAACTTGAAATATATGTTAGTTAGTAAAGTTAGTTAGTTAGTTTGTGTGTTTGTTTAGGTCAAAACTTGCAAGTAAATTTTGAACGACTTCCACGTATCCGATCGATTTGAAATTTTGTACACATATGTATTCCCGATGACAATACATGAATAAATCGTTTTTAGAAATAAATTCAAACGGGGATGTAGCGCTTTTTTGACTAATCAACGCCCAGGCCAAATTGCTGAAGCTAGAAACTTGAAATTTGGACAGTTGGTTCCTTTTCTGACGTAAGCATCCACTAGGCACTAAGAAAGGATTTTTTGAAATGCAACCCCTACGGGTGTCAAAAGGGGGTGAAATTTTGAAAGACTAAAATGAACAAAATAAATATTAGTAAAAAAAACCTTTTAGAGACAATCTTTTATATAAATGCACTAAAAAGGAAAAAATAATTTTTAATAATTTAGGTTCATAATTATAAAAGCGTGGGTCGTGACTAATAAACTATTATAGAGTTCACAACCCACGCTTTTATAATTATGAACCTAAATTATTAAAAATTATTTTTTCCTTTTTAGTGCGTTTAAATAAAAGCTTGTCTCTAAAAAGTTTTTTTTTACTAATATTTTTCTCAAAATAAACTTCGAATGTGGAGTATTTTATTTTTTCAAGATCACCATCTCCGAAAGTTATTTGGGCTTAGCATTTTTATTAATTTTGTTGCAGAGATTTTAAATTATTACCACGCACGCATGGAATTAATTTTATTGTGTATAATTAAAAGGCTATAAAATATTTGATTTTGTACCAAAAAAATGACAATCTTTTATATTACACAGTCGATCATTAGCAATAGTTGTTTTTAATAATAAACTAGTAAATCGGATTAACCACTTTTCTCGCTCACCGCTCATCTCCCTTTTGTCGTAGAGGAATAATATTATACTTACTCGTCCAAGAAGTAATCTTTGAAACATTAAAAAAAATTTCAAATCACTTCTTTTATATATTAGATACTAGCGGTCCCGTCTGGCTTCGCCCGGGTGGTGAGAATTTATGATTTATTATCCCCCCCACGCGAAAAAATCTCCCCTTGCGAAGCGAACTCGGGCTGGTGGTGTTTATAATATTAGAAGGATTCCGCCAATACGTTAAAATGCAAAAGATTTTCAGAGATACGTTTTGTTACTATCCCACAGGAATTATCCCCCACGCGAGAAATTCTCCCCCTGCGAAGCGAAGTCAGGCTGGTGGTGTTTATAATATTAGTAAGATTCCGCCAATACGCTAAAATGCTAAAGATTTTCAGAGATAGGTACGTTTTGTTACTATCCCACAGGAATTATCCCCCCACGCGAGAAATTCTCCCCCTGCGAAGCGAAGTCGGGCTGGTGCCTGGTGGTGTTTAGGATTCCGCCAATACGCTAAAATGCAAAAGATTTTCAGAGATACGTTTTGTTATAACACCACAGGAATTATCCCCCACGCGAGAAATTCTCCCCCTGCGAAGCGAAGTCGGAAGGTGGTGTTTATAATATTAGTAGCATTCCGCCAATACGCTAAAATGCAATAGAATTTCAGAGTTACGTTTTGTTACTATCCCACAGGAATTATCCCCCCCGCGAGAAATTTATCGGTTATCCCAGGCCTGTTTCGAATTTATTTATATTTGATTGCAATTTTTTTAAACCAGTAGATTCCAAACTATGTATGTCCACATAATTATATGCATAAAAAACAAATCCAATTTATTTCTAAAGGTCTCCGCCTTTGATGTGAATAAGTTGACACAGTTCTCATAGTACAGATGGACTGTGTGAGAGAAATGGAACAAACAAACAAACAAAGACACAAATATGCATAGATAACGAAAGTGAATATGCAAGATAAATAATAAAATTAAATTAGCGTTCAGCGCAGTTTGAATAAAACAAGTTCGCAATTGTTATTCGTAAAAATAGGTCTAATGAAACCAAAACCAAGTTTTGTAAGGTTACCAATTGTAATGATAATTAAACGAAAATATGTCTGTCACTAGTTTTGTCTATATAAGGCTCCAGGATATCAGGAGCGTACAGCGAGAAATATTCCGACCTCAACGCAAGCAACGTCGTGGACAAAAGCTAGTTTTTATACAAAATAGCTGCCCAGTCCAGCTTCGCCCGGATGCTAAGAATTTATGACTTATTATCCCCCTCCCCGCAAGCAATGCTCTTCCTGCGAAGCGAAGCCGGGCTGGCGGTATTTATTCGCTCGAATTTTATTAATACATCACTCACTCGCTTCGCTCGTTCGCTCGAAATTTATTAATACATCACTCACTCCCTTCGCTCGTTCGCTCGAATTTTATTAATACATTGATCACTCGCTTTGCTCGTTCGCTCGAATTTTATTAATACATCACTCACTCGCTTCGCTCGCTCGCTCGAAATTTATTAATACATCACTCACTCGCTTCGCTCGTTCGCTCGAAATTTATTAATACATCACTCACTCGCTTCGCTCGTTCGCTCGAATTTTATTAATACATTACTTACTCGCTTCGCTCGTATATTATTAATACATTACTCACTAATTTTGAATTTTTCGATTTTTCAGCTGTTCTTTTGGGTTTTCCCTATTTTTTTTAAACCACTCCTGTATTAGAGCGAAAAAAATAAAAAAAAAATTCAAATCGGTCAAGCCGTTTTTGAGTTTTAGCGAGACTAACGAACACCAATTGATTTTTATATATACCTATAGATAGTGATGACTAGCTTAATATAGCAAAAATCATGGTTACCTTGATTTACGTACAATTTTTATTTTTTTTAGTAAAATATTTTTTTTCTCGAAAACTGTACCTACATTTTAGAGAAAAAAAATATTTACATTTTTTTTCATATTATAACATCTAGAATTCATTTATATTTTTTTTACCTATATGTTAATACGTGACATTGAGAACGTTTTTTTGAATATCTCAGGATCCACTGAACCGATTAGACTCAAAATCTAACCAGATCTAAGTTAAAGGCTAATAAATACAATAGAACAATCCGCATGGCCGTATGTTGTTCCGTTTTAACGATATCGAAGGCGAAAAATTGACCACATACACACACATACAGACATCAGTCAGAAAATGATCTTAAACGATTGCTAGGGTCTCAAAACGTGAAGATCTGTAAAAATCTCGAAATATTTTTTTCGGACTAAATCCATTACTTCCCTACCATAGTAAAGGTGGGAAGTAAAAAAACAGATTACCATACATGAGTCAGTTAATTGCGTTTTAATTCTAGGGACGAACTGTATCATTATAATTTCTTTTCAAATATCGATATTTTGTCCACCAAACCATTACTTTTCGAATAAACCGACTAATAAATACTAATTTAAATAATAATTCATAAGGCATTGCATAAGAACAACTGTTACGAGATATCCTGTTATGTTACTTAATAACATTTGTAACATTTCATTGTAATTATAACAAAACATGTTCAAGAACTGTGTAAGTCGTCATAACAATATTATTATTAGACATCTCTTTTAACTTAATTCGTTAAGCTAAGTTAGGGCTCGGCAAACTTTTTTGAGTAGAATCAGTTTTTGATCTGATAATAAAAAGAGTTCGAAGAACCGCCTCTCACCCAAAGTTGTGATGAGGAGGGAAGGGCGAGTTATTAAGAAATTAAATAGAGTAGGGAGGTGTTTTATTAAAAAGGTTTATTTTTACAAGCTTTTATTTAACTTGTAATGTATGTTAGTTAGTTAGTTAGTTTGTGTGTTTGCGTTTAGGTCAAAACTTGCAAGTCAATTTTGAACGACTTCCACGTATCCGATCGATTTGAAATTTTGCACACATATGTATTCCCGATGACAATACATGAATAAATCGTTTTTAGAATTAAATTTAACCCCTAAGGGGTTCAAACGGGGGTGTAGGGTTTTTTTGACTAATCAACGCCCAGGCCAAATCGCTGAAGCTAGAAACTTGAAATTTGGACAGTTGGTTCCTTTTCTGACGTAATCCACTAAGAAAGAATAATCGAAATTCAACCCCTACGGGTGTCAAAAGGGGGTAAAATTTTGAAAGACTAAAATGAACAAAATAAATATAAATTAAAAAAAACTTTTTAGTGACAAGCTTTTATTTAAATGCACTAAAAAGGAAAAAATAATTTTTAATAATTTAGGTTCATAATTATAAAAGCGTGGGTCGTGAACTCTATGATAGCTTATTAGTCACGACCCACGCTTTTATAAAGTTTTAAAAAGTTTTTTTTTACTAATATTTTTTAATATATACTTTATAAGACCACCAGCAGACAGGGTTTTCGACAAATTATTTTTTATAAAAAAAACGTAAAAAACTTTTCCAGTTGGGACTTTGATACTGAACTTCTTAAGCGAGTCTCTCAAAATCAGCTGCGAGTACCTTTAAATATTCTAGAGTCATCGTTCAGAAGGTTTCTTGATTTAATTTTAATCATGTTTGGAAAAATTTACTCACAAAATATGTCGACCGAAAAATTGAGAGAATTTCAAACGCAAATATTTTTAAATAATTCAAATTTAAAATTAAATCGTTTCGTGATTTATAAGCCGCTATAATCGTAATTCGTAGTAATAAATGCATTTTCAAAAGAAAGAAGAAAATTAGTGCGATTAAAGAATGCTATTTACAAATTTGTGCCAATTTGTGGGATTGTTTGCGCTGTTCTCCTGCAAACAAAAAAATATACAGACATTAGAAAAGTAATACAATTTTATTTTCTCTAGAGTGTACAATAGTATATTGTGTAACTAGTGTGCTAAATACATCTTTATACGTCAGGCGCGATATTTTCAGCACGAGTAGTGGGAGAGCGCTTACGAGCCTTGGCGAGTGAGCATCGCGAGCCGAATACGAATGCTGATGTTTTTAGCACGAGTAGTAGGCGAGCGCACACGAGCCTTGGCGAGTGTGCATCGCGAGCCGCATACGAGTGCTGAAAATATCGCGTCTGACGCATAAAGATTTAGCACACGCGTTGCACACTATACTTTATATAACACATGCATGGTTTTAGAATTTAATTGAATTAAAAAAAAAAAAAAAAAAAAACAGTTACATAATGGTTCATTATATGTAACTAGTTACATAATGGTTCATTATGCAACTGTTTTTTCATTATAGCACTGAAAAGCGTTGCATAATGGATCATTATGTAACTAGTTACATAATGAACCATTATAGCACTGAAAAGCGTTACATAATGGTCACTAGTCAATAAACGGCTATTTAAGGTTCGCAAATCAGATACGAAAAAACACTAAAAGCGTGCATATTTATATATTTTCAATCTAACGATGTCTACCAGCTTACGCATTTAAAAAAAATGTTATAACTATAAAAATTTAAAAATTCTACTCTAAGAACAAAAAAAAACGCGATAAGTCAGTGAATGAATGAGTCACCAAATACACAGTTAGTTTTACAACTTTAGATGAAGATATGTAAATATATACCCATTTTTGTCTTAAACAATTGAATGCATTATGCGTTATGAACAGGTTGCAGTTTGTCTGTCTCATTCTTATAGATTAAACAATAAGATAAAACAAGACAGAAACACTATGTAGCGACATTATTGTTAATAAGATCTATTGTTGTAGGAGTATGTGACGTCACAAAGAGAACTTCTTGTCTGAGTATAAAAAAGAACAACGCACTGAAAATTAGTATTGTTGTCTTACAAGTGCCAGAGCACTTCTAATATTGTTTTGTTTTTTTGTGTTGTTTTTTTATTTTTTTCAACATGGCTGGATTAATTAAGGTGTGTGGATTTAACATTTTCAGGAAAAGTTGTGACTTGTGTGGTTTTTCTGTGACGAAAATTGAAAAGTGGAAATGGACTTTAGAATGGAAAAGTGTGTGTTAAACAAATGAGTTATGACGGCCTCTTAAATAAAATAGGCTCCCCAACAAAATTTATCCTGATAGCTAAATTATCTTTTATTTTTTAACAAAATATTTTGCAATGCAGCTTCACGCCTAAATGAGGTGTAAAAAAACAAATGTTGAGTACGTAAAATTTGTCATAAAAACTGGTTATCTTTGAACGATTTTTTTTTCGGTAAAAAAATCTACAAAGACAACATAATTTATGGGATTTTTATTTAATTCAAAAAAAAATACAAATTTCATATAGTTTCATATTTTCAGTTGACGAAATACGATATGAATTTTAAAACCCCGAAATTATTTCCATTTTAAATTAAAAAAAAATAATCATACTATTTTTCCTACGTTACTGAACTGCATCACACACTTACACCAGACAGTCCCCACTCCAAGGTCAAACATAGTGGGACTCATTTTGATAGCACCAATGTTTATCTTCATTAACTTTATGTTTTTTTTCTGTTTTAAATTAAAAAAAATAAAAAAATATGAATTTGAAATTTCAGTTTTATTCTGCGCTTGTCACATTAATAGGGTCACTTACGACAGTCCTAGCAGCTCCAGGCTACGCCCCTGCACACGTTGTAGACTATTATGTAAGTTCCAAGACGTAACGGATGTCGGGAAGCTATGTGGTGGAAGCAAAGGTGCTATGTTTGAAATTGTTACTTTATAATTTTAACATCAAATTAAACTTTTAAATTTAAAGTCAAATTTTGATGGTCGAATACAATTATTCGACACTATTAATCAAAGTTTTGAATATTTCTGTGGGAAAATCAAAATTAAACTAAAGTCATATTTTAGACATTGTTAAAATAGCACCTTTGCTTCCACCGTTTTTAGGCAGATGACATGATAATTGAGAAATCATTTATTGTATTCATTTTTAATTTTTTTAAATGTTACGCTATTTTTGAGTATGAAATACATTTCTTATTTTTTTTGTAAATTTATTTATTGCTGCAAATGGAAATTTCAGGCTCATCCAAAATACGCTTTTAACTACGGAGTTTCGGATCCACATACCGGAGATGTAAAATCGCAGCATGAGGAAAGAGATGGTGGAGTTGTGAAAGGGCAATACTCACTGGTAAGTCTACCACAATAAAAATTTAAAAAAAATCATGTTTGCCCTTATTGTTTTACGATCACCTTTCTTACCTACGTTTAATTACAAATCGGAGCAAATTTCGATACCAATTGATAATGTACCAAATTTCAAAGAAATAGATGCCAAAGATTTCGAGTGACAAACACACAAAAATATAGGAAACACTTTTTTATCAAGGTAATCAGACAAAACACACAAAAATCCGCAAAAATACAAAGGTTTCGTTCCTGTTCCTGTGAATGAGGGCGTTACGTGTTGATCGATGGTCCATTATGTAGGCTGCGATTAATCTTGTGCTGTCACACTGTAGAAACAATGCGATCGCAAACAGGATCGCCACTTTGCAAAGTTCCAAGGTAGACATTGCGCTGCGATGTTCTAAGTGATTTTACATTATTATTTGTTTTGTACACAAAAAACTTCATAAAGAACTTGGACATTTTACTGTAAAGTTAAACAACTTTGTGGATTTTTACATAAAGTAGAATTAAATAACTTTGTGTAATATTCCACATAAAGTGTGTAAAAATTACAAAGTAAAATGTCCATAGTTACATATATGAAGTGGTATGAGTACAAAACAAATTAATGTAAAATCACGTAGACCATCGCATGCGCAATGTGTTCCTATGGAATCTACAAGATGTGCAAGCGATACCTGTTTGCGATGCCATTGTCTCTTTGTGTGGCTATTACCAGATTAATCGCTGGCTGCAAATGAACCATCGATCATCTATGTAATCGGCCTTCTCATTGCTTACAGTGTAGTCTGTCCAGAAATAGTACAGAGTAATACATGTAATAAATATGTTACATATACAATACTTACTATTACATTACCGTAGAATAGGTATCTACTACCTAGCCTACTGATATTTTATATTACTCTGTACTATTTCAGGACAGACTATAAACAATAATATTGTTGTGCCAATAGGTGGAACCAGATGGTTCGATACGAACTGTTGATTATACGGCGGATCCAGTTCATGGATTCAACGCAGTCGTCAGTAAAAGTGCTCCTACTGTACACCACGAGGCGGTAGTTGCCAAGCCAGTCGTCGTAGCTAAACCGATTGTTGTGGCGGCACCTAAACCACTTTATACCAAAGCAATTTTGACTCCAGATCCAGTGTACGGTATGTTGAAACCCAGATTATCATTTGTTTGAAGTAACGTTACTTGACGACAGATGTACTAATTGAAAAATGGTTGTCTTGATTTTTCAAATTTGAATTTAAACACAACATGTTTACCAATCAATCAAGAGATCTTTCCTGGTTAATCAAATCCATAAATACTTTACACCAGCGATTCTTAACGCGTGATTTCCAGGGATCGTTATTTTATTTCTTGAAATTTTTAACTTCCCATTATTGTTATGGGTCCGAAAATCGAAATCAAAATGTATAACAAATTTTTATGTTTCAAGGTCACTACACTATTTTTACACTATTTTTAGAAAGATGTCACTGTGTGTGTGTGTACGTATGTACGTACGTACGTACGTATGTGTTCATTTCTTTCTAAAACGAAATCTCGAGAATGAAAAATGATATCGACTACGTTAGGATGCCAATCGACGCGTATTAACGTAAATATGATCTGAAAGAAATTTTTTTTAAATCGGTTCAGCCGTTCTTTTTTCTTAACAAAATAGACTCCAAAAAAGTAGATTTTACACAATATCTCGCGAATAAAAAATTATATCGACTTCGTAAGGGTGTCAATCGAGGCGTATTAACGTCATTTTGATCCGACATAAATTTTATAAAAATCGATTCAGCCGTTTTTTTTTTTTTAATTATTGTTAAAAATAAATAATAATTATGTTTTAAGGATTAAAATGATTACTTTTCTGTGTAATATGATAATATCTAATTTAATTATTATTATTAAATATTTATCAAACTGGGAAGTTCGTCGTGTGGACCTCAAGGGTCGCACTTTAGTTCTATTAAACGACCCACCTCACGGCTTGTTCAAATTTGAATTTAAACACATGTTTACCAGTCAATCAAGAGATCTTTCCTAGTTAATCAAATCCATAAATACTTTACACCAGCGATTCTTAACGCGTGATTTCCAGGAATCGTTATTTTATTTCTTGAAATTTTTATTTTTTAAATTAGAATTCTTGTTTACAACTAATTTTATGGTTCTTATTCATACATTACTTATAGTTTATAATATGTATTTTGATATTGAGTTTTCATTCCTTGCTTGTATTTCACAAGCTTTTAAATCTGTTTTTTAAACAGTAATCGTAATCCCGTTAATCTATCTGTCCGTAAATACTCAAAGGTTAAAAACAGATGCAGTTCTACCAGATAAAAAATATATATTTTAAATTTCATAAAACAAAATGTTTTAATTTATTTATACACTTATTTTATAATAACTGTTTCGCACAGCACAGTGGCTTTATCAGACAAGGATCTTAAACTCTTTAAAGTTTAAACGATAATAAATATTAACAAAAAAAACTTTTTAGAGACAAGCTTTTATTTAAATGCACTAAAAAGGAAAAAATAATTTTTAATAATTTAAGTTCATAATAAATTATAAAAGCGTGGGTCATGAACTCTGATAGTTTATAAGTCACGACCCACGGTTTTATAATTATTAACCTGAATTATTAAAAATTATTTTTTCCTTTTTAGTGCATTTAAATAAAAGCTTGTCTCTAAAAAGTTTTTTTACTAATATTTATTTTGTTCATTTTAGTCTTTCAAAATTTTACCCCCCTTTGACACTCGTAGGGGTTGAATTTCAAGAAATCCTTTCTTAGTGGATGCTTACGTCAGAAAAGGAACAAACTGTCCAAATTTCAAGTTTCTAGATTCAGCGATTTGGCCTGGGCGTTGATTAGTCAAAAAACCCTACATCCCCGTTTGAACCCCTTAGGGGTTGAATTTATTTCTAAAAACGATTTATTCATGTATTGTCATTGGGAATACATATGTGTACAAAATTTCAAATCGATCGGATACGTGGAAGTCGTTCAAAATTGACTTGCAAAATTTGACCTAAACAAACATACAAACTAAAATTAAATCTTAAGTTAATCTAAGTGTAAATAAATTAAAACGTTTTTTATATGGTTTTTGCATTGTATTTAAGTTTCGAGAATGCCTATAAAAGAAATTAATTGAAAAACAATTTATGATTTTCACCAAACGAAAAAAAATAAAAAACGTATAATTAACTTATGCACCTTTTAAAACAAAAATTAATCGTTTTTCCATTTTTTTCTAAGCACGTGTATGAATAATAGCGTTTAGAGAATTTATATCTTTTTTCATTAATTATCAGAAACAAAAACATATCAGCATAAACAACCATGACACGATGTGACCTCCGTGACGTCACAAAGAGACAAAACACTTAAGTAATTATATTGTACTACAATATTTATACAAACAGTGAGTTTGTGCAGTACGATACCTACTATAATATCCGAGAACAAATACAACATACTGATGCCAACTGAAGTTTTTTCTGTCTGGACTTTGAACTCAAATGACTTAACCACGTTGTTCTTTCTCAGAATTCCGTTATTCTCTGCCAACACAAAAGCAAGCAGAGAACTTTTTCAATAAATTTAATCAGTCAAAACTCTTCTACAAGTATTTTTACTTCGGTGAGGAATTCTTGAAAAATCGTGTCCGTAATATGGCCAGATATAAAATGCCCTATGTTTTTATTTATTGTAAATTATAGACGCGTCGACAACTTAGGTCATTAGCGTATTGATTACATAAAATAACAACACACTTAAAACTAAATGACATCACAAAACATCCATGAGCGGAGGCAGGATTCGAACCCACGACAGTCTGATCCAGAGACCGCGACGCTAACCACTGGACCACACTGTCCTCAAAATGCCCAATGCTTAAAACGTAAATAAATGTGATTTTTGTCGGCTGTGGGTCCGTGTGTCTGGGGAATTTTTTTCCGTTCACCACTTCTGCTAAATGGACTGATTTTAATGATTTTTTCAACGGTTGTGTGTGTTTTAAAGACCACCAACAGCTAAGGTTATTTAGGCCTAGCACCAATTCATATTTTCAATTCGATTTTTTTTTTAATAATAAATTGAAAATCCAATTGACATTTTTACCAGCTCTCGGGCTACAACCCGAGAACTGGGGACTTGTAATAGAGGAACCATAGTAACGTCGTGTAAACAACAGCACTGCTACACGCTCGGCCATTCTCAAGCTCTTTCAACGGTTGTCTCAGAAAAAAATTACCTATTCATTTTGGTGCAAATTCCATTGAAATTTGAATATGAATTTCATTAGCTACATTGTACGTGTTATTTAATAATAATATTTTAACCATTGTTATTTCTTATAAGTTCACATTTCTCACGTAACAATTTGTCATTACATTGTTGTTATACAATTTATTTCTAAACAATAATTTGAACAATACATCTATAGACCTCATTTTTTTTTAATTATCATAATTGCGACCTGGTGAAATAATTAATAGAATTAATAGTGAATATTGCATGTTTTTTTTCAAATTAATGTTAACAGCTTTGGAAAAGACGTACTTAGTTTGGTCCCAGAGTGTCAAAGATACTCGAGAACAATATTTTATTCACAAAATACTTCCAGAGAAATTCCTGGCATCTCGGTGGGCTAGCATAAGAAGTCTGGATCCTTCAATCACCAGTGGAAGAGCTTGTCCACATAATTTCAAATATATAGTTTGAGAAATAGTTGACTTTACTGTCAAATTTCGCGGCAATTATAAATTTCCACAAAAGAAATAAAAATTATTTCTTTTCGCGGACTTTGCAGACTAACATTTGTCCGAAACGTTGTCAACTTGTTTTGTGATATTTTACTCATAGTCTTGCGAAATTTTACTCAATCAAGTACTAAATTGCTGATTTGTTTCTTTGTTCCAGTTCCATCGTACAGCAAAGTGGCACACTATCCCACTTATTCCGATTATGACGCAGGTTACGATATTCAAGGTTACTACGATACGGCACACAATTACTATTAAAAGAAGAAAAAAATGATTCTGTGTATGCAATTACCGAACGAATCACCATTTCAAGGACATTCTAATAATTTATTATGTCGCAAAAAACTTGTTTTATTTATAAATCAATTTCTTTTTTGTAGTTTCAAAATCAATATTTATTTTTCTAGTTTTAGTATCAATAAATTAAAAAAATAAATTTAAATTTATGAAATGGTCGATTATCGCCTCAAACCAAAATAAACAGTATTTATATAATTTAATTTTATTATAAATAAGTTTGTTCATTTTTTTTGTTATTTTCTACAAACTATTTCTTACGATTTTATTTTTGTTATCTGATTAAAAAAATTGTATATAAAGCGTTCTATACTAAAAATTTAAAAAAATGTGTATTATTTTTAGATAGACCATTCGCTAAACAGTTTGGAAACCTCTAGTGAATGTGATGTATTTACTACAGTGTTGTCATCAAGAAGCGATAATAAACAAAAACATACGTAGAAAGCATAGACAGGGCTTTAGTTATCTCATTGGGCGGACAACATTTTTTTTACTGATAAAATATCAAAAGGCAAAGTTAGTTCTCACCGGTTTTACATCAAACACAGTGGTCTCTTAATTTTTTTCGGGGGAGGATGTTGTGGCAATCCTTATTAATATTATAAATGCGAAAGTAACTCTGTCTGTTTGGCTGTTACTTTTTACCCTAACCCGCTGAACGGATTTCGATAAAATTTGGCAAGGAGATAGATTGCATACTGAGGAAGGACATAGGCTACCTTTTGTCTCAAAAAAAACAAACAAAAAAACTGAAGGGGATGAAATTGGGGATGAAAGTTTGTATGGGGGGGGGGGTTAATAAATCATAAAGTCTTAACTCTGGAACTACTGAACTGATTCTAAAAATTCTTTCACTAATAGAAAGCTACGCAGGGGGAGAGATTCTCGCGGGGGCAGGGGGAGAAATTCTTGCAGGAGGCTTATAAATTCTTATCTCTGGAACTACTAAACCGATTCTAAAAATTCATTCACTAATAAAAAGCTACGCAGGAGGAGAGATTCTCGTGGGAGGATAACAAATTAACAATATATTAAATATATGTGAGCGGAGCCATGGGTGACCACTATTAAATCATAATTTCATACCATCCGGGCAAAGCCGGGACGGGCCGCTAGTATGAAATACAAAGAACATTTAATACGATTATTTTAGAAAAAAAGTAAAATAGACAAATTCAAGTTTTCTTTTAATAGGTATTTGCTCCCCCCAAAATCACGCCTATGATTGTAAATGTTAAACTCTGAACAAAAGAACAAAATTATTGTCTGCTTTATAGGAAATACCAAATAATAAATAACAATGTTATCTAAAAGGAAAGGATGTAGATAATTATATCAAAAAAATTAGTTACACGATTAAAATGATTGAATAATTAAAACCATACTACATTGAAAAAAATTGTAATAATTTTTAAAATTATCAGTCTTTATTTTTTCTACAAAAATACAATTTTCTATTATTATATTATTATAATATTAATACATTTTTTTTATTTCACCTACCTATCGTTGGCACAGTTTTTAGAAAGATAGCTTGCAAATTATAGACGCTCAACAGATTAGATCATCAGCGTCTATGGTCCATTTTTCACTGAGACAGTGAAAATAAATAACAAATTAATTTAAAAACCCGCCTTCCATACACTGACCTATAATAAAACTGGAACGTGATCTCCCAAATCGAGAGCTAGAGTGCCCGCGGTGAAAGATGAAGCCAGGTACGTCATCAATAATATGTACCTTGTAATTTTAAAGGGGCAACACACATAGCCTTTCTGGCTTTGTTGCACCCTAAATAAAGTTATATTCTATTCTATATGCTAGTGAACGCATGTTTGCCCGCAGACAGTGCCGTGTACACAAAACTGCACATTGGATTTTATCACGTTAGGTACAATTTTGGCAAACTGCTATTCATGATAATAAACAGTCAATAGCAAGCTAGAAGGCGGGCGCAATGCATTCACGTTACTATGACGCGGTGGCTTCATCTTTCGCCGCGCGAGATCTAACAGACAAGGGTAGTTGCTAAAGGTACATTTTATTAAAGCTTCTACGCGTTGTAGGGTAAGTTTACAACACCACAAAAAAGTTACCCGCATCCATGACAAAGATAGTTACCTGCAGCACGCGTTCCAGTAATGTTATAGAACAGGGATGGCGAACCCTTTCACAAACTACGTGCTAATTTTTTTTCAAAAAATGTTTAACGTGGCAATGACGTGCCAATAAGCACCTAAAGAAATTTAGTGGACAAAAAATTATTCACATAAAGATGAAAAAAATTATTTTGCTATGAAACTCTCGTCGACTTGAAGTGTCGATCTCATAATATATTATGTTATTTGAATGATACTAACATTTTTTCGACAGAATCTAACATATTTTTAATTATTTCGATTGTAACCAATCAACACCGTGCCAACAATTTTCTGTCGCGTGCCACCTATGGCACGCGTGCCATAGGTTCGCCATTCCTGTTATAGAACTTCCAGTACTACTTCATTGCGTCATTTTAATGGTTTGACGAATAAAAAAATTATCTAAATGAGCTGCTTAAAATTGTTTTATTGAACTTTGCAACTCACCAAAAAACTACGCTATAAAGATTGCCTTTACGGCGTTCTTAAAAAAATACTTAAACGTTTTAAAAAATACTGTATAATTGTGACGAGTTCGTTATTTCTATTAACAAGCATTTTTTTATATTTTCTCTAAATCTATAACTTCGTCTTTGATTTTCGGATTTTCATAGCCTTTGAGCATAGTCTGTATTTCATCTAACGATTTATTTTTTGTTTCAGGAATAAAAAATATAACAAAAAATGTACTGAGAATGCAAAAAGCCATGAACACAGAAAATGGAACAAAGGTGCCATATTCATTGACGGCATGATAAAATTTAGAAACGAAAAAATACATAAACGACAAAAATAAATACAAAAAACACAACGCTTTGGCTTTAACATTAGCCGGAAACAATTCACCAGCTATAACAAAAGGCATCGTATTTAACCCTACACTAAATGATATCACATAAAAGACCATACAGGTCATTGGAAACCAGTTCAAGGACGACATATCGGATTCAGTAAACTCCAATAAATAGAAATACATCGCCTGAGCTCCCAAAGTAACAGCCGACCCAATACACGAGCAGACTAGCAGCGGCTTCCTTCCAAGCGAATCGACGAGCATCGACGCAACGATGCAGCCAACCAATTGAAAACTTGCAAAAATAATGGCAGACACACTCGCTGAAATTCCGCTACCCACCTGATTGAAAATCAATTCGAAATAAAACAAGAACGCAGCTATTCCGCTCAGAGCTTGCGCGGATCCAATTCCACAGGCCATCATCATTGCTTTCAAATTACTTCTTTCAGTAAACAATTCTTTCCAACTGGTGCTCTGAAGCATCTGTTCTTCGACAGATTCACCGATCGCCTGCAATTCTTCGTCGACGTCATCTACACCACGTAACGTTTGCAAGGCACTCTTTGCACCGGAAGTGTTCTTCTTGATCAACAAGTAGTAAGGCGATTCCGGCATCCAGAAAAAGGCAAATATCAATATTATCGGAAAAACTGCACACAACGCAGCCATGGCCGGTATTGTAATATAAGGACCGATGCAGTATACGAACAGTATTCCAGAATCGAACATCATCGTCAAAGCGCTTCCCAATTTACCGCGGATTTCCGTTTCGGCGATTTCGGCAATGTATATAGGCATCACGGTGTAAGCCAAACCATCGGCTATGCCCGCCAATGTTCGGGCAACGTAAAGAACTGTTATGTGACTTGCGAAACCGATCATGATCCATGATATTAAATAAACAATTGCAGTTGCTAAGATTGTTGTTCTGCGACCGTAATTGTCGGCACCGTATGCACCAAACGGTGGTCCGGCCACGGCGCTTATTGCGACGATCGACGCCAACCAACTGCCTTCTTCGCGAGTTGTTGGGATCGATGAGTCGTTGGCGTACAGTTTGGGAAGAGAGGGCGAAGTCCATGCCCAGTGATGACCGCAACTGAATACAGTTAATGTGGCTGGAAATAAAACAATACATTTTATAAATTGATTCAAAATATCCATGCATTATCTGTAGTAGTTCTGAAGAGCTTATAGTATTTCCCATCAACATATGTACTATATAGTTATCACATGAACAGCACATGCTCTATTATGTGCAGCTGCTGTCTGACTAGGGATGCACAAAGTATCTGATTGGCTGATTGAAAATTGAGTTCCATGGGGTAGATTTTAACTCATCACCACTATCCAAATATATTTTAAGGCCATTTAAATCGTGTTTCGTTTATTACAAACTCCTAGTTTCTAATCCCAAATCTGGCAAAAAATAGAAATTAATTTCCGAGTTTACTATTAAGAATTATAAATTAATTATATTAATTGTTACTAGACCGAGGTAACTATAGTAGTTAATGACCTTATAAAAACCATTTAATTAACTTTAAACTGTTTGAATTAATAAACGAAATTATTGACTGAAAACTGGAGAACTTTGAAGGTTAAATTGATGTATAATTATTTTCCTATAATAACTATTTTCACAATATTTCTCTCGTTTATGGATAATCATTGCAAACTGCTAACAATATTTATGCAAAAAATATTTCAGGGTAAACAAGATTGTCACTTTAAGAACAAAAATGGTTCAAGTACCAATTTCGATTGTACACTGAGGGTTCCGTACAACTATCTTACGAGTTTTTGACTGACCACTGAAAGATATTCATAAAACTGTTAATTGTAATCGTAAAGACATAACTACCAATTTTCACTTTCTAAGTTAAGTTGTTTCCAAACGCGATAGGGAGACAGACAGACAGATTAGTATAGAGAACAATCAAGGTTGGGTTTGAAAAAAAAAACTTATTGAATACAAATGGATTTTATTATTTTTTTATTTTTATTTTAAAATTTCCGGAAGCAAATGATCAGTTCTTATATTTTCTTTTGTCTGTGGAGCAATATTTCAATAAGAATAAGAAATTCGTGCGATCTGCAATGGCCGGCGACACGTAAAAAACGCACTGCGGAAAATAATTTTCATATAGCTAGTAAATATACCTATACTCATAGTCACTACAGTCATATGACGCAGCATTTTCATATAGGTCACAGAGTGTTTTCATTTCATTGTATTGATTTTCTCTGAGACTCAGCTGATAACTTCATATATAAACTATTGTGAATCATCCTACTACAGAATGAACCATAAACATCTGGCAAGAGGTTGGATTTTATATCTATTTATATCACGGTCTGTTAATTGTTTATTATAAACCCCGAAAGTATTTGTATTTTCAGTTTGTTATTAAAAATAATAATAACTTGAAAACATTATTAGATAATTAACTGGAAATTCCAGCAAGAAATTCTCAACGAAAACAAAAATTAAAAATTCGAACGCTTCAACGATTTTTTTTAATTATTTAAAGCCACCAACTGTTAGGGATATTTGGGTCTTGTAATACATATTTTTAATATTTTATTATTATAAAACTGAAAATCCAATCGATACCAGTTCTCAGATTCTGAAAATTTAAGGTTTGTAATAGACGCTATACAAACAATGGCTTTCCCACGATCTCGGCTATTTTTTTCGTTTTTTTAAATTATTTTTTTATTTAATAATTTAAAAAATCCACTTGATATGTCTTTCAACAGTTCTCAGACTGCAAGAACAAGGAGAGTTAGAATTTCTTACAGACGGAATATAAACAACGTCGTATTAACGACCTCGGTCACTTTAAATTCACTTACGATTTATTATTATATACGTTTAGCGTCGAAAACAACAAAACTGTCGTAAAAAATAATGTATCTAGTTTGGAATTTCCGCAACTTTTCCTGGTTGTATTTTTTATAATTATTCTACGAAAAGATTTTTATTGAATCGATAAACAGAGCAACTGTTTACAATAAATTAAAGAAGTGGCGAGAAATTTGCCTCTAGGTGATAACGCATGCGCGGTACATCGTTTTGAAAGTATGGCAAATAAGAGCAATCACTTTGAGGTAGTAACAAACATAATATCTGCAATGATTTAACCCTTCGCTGTACAATAAAATAAACACACACAAAAAAGTTCCATGACCCAAAATCATTTTTTAAAATAATTTTTAATATGAAAAATATCAATGACATTTGCCAACAGGTTTTAGACGATACTGCTATAGAGACAAAATTGTGTATATCTATCCAAAGCCACTTATCCAAAAATCTGGAGTTCTTACTGAGGTAGACATTTAAAAAAAGAATCATCCAAATCGGTACATTTTTGCAGATTAAGTTTTGACAGACACACAGCCAGACAGACACATGTACAGTCGCCATGCGGAAAAAGACTATTTTTTACAAGCTTTTATGTAACTTGCAATGTAAGTTAGTTAGTTAGTTTAAAATACACCCAATATATCAATAGTGCATTAGTGCAAAAAGTGTAGGGTTTTTTTTGTATATTTTTCCCTCATAACAAATTATAATATATTAATTTCATTATTCTTTTATTGTGTAAGAGTTATAGACCAATAGGTCTGGAATCTTGTACAACAATTGTAAACTTTTACGGTTTTGACGAATTTAAATAAAAATAAATGTTATTTATTAGTTAGTTAGTTTGTGTGTTTGTTTAGGTCAAAACTTGCAAGCCAATTTTGAACGATTTCCACGTATCCGATCGATTTGAAATTTTGTACACATAATATGTATTCCCGATGACAATACATGAATAAATCGTTTTAAGAAATAAATTCAACCCCTAAGGGGTTCAAACGGGGATGTAGGTTTTTTTTTGACTAATCAACGCCCAGGCCAAATTGCTGAAGCTAGAAACTTGACATTTGGACAGTAAGTTCCTTTTCTGACGTAATCATCTATTAAGAAAGAATTTTTCGAAATTCAACCCCGGCGGGTGTCAAAAGGGGGTAAATTTTGAAAGACTAAAATGAACAAAATAAATATTAATAAAAAAAAAATTTTTAGAGACAAGCTTTTATTTAAATGCACTAAAAAGGAAAAAAATAATTTTTAATAATTTAGGTTCATAATTATAAAAGCGTGTGTCGTGACTAATAAACTATCATAGAGTTCACAACCCACGCTTTTATAATTATGAACCTAAATAATTAAAAATTATTTTTTCCTTTTTAGTGCATTATAATAAAAGCTTGTCTCTAAAAAGTTTTTTTTACTAATATTTTTACATTTTGATATCACGAATACGATTTTTCGACAATACTTCAATTTCCTTACGGAGCATGGAAAATGTAACATAATTATTCTGGGTCAATTTCAGTTCGTTATATTTCAAATCATTTATTCCTTATTGCGTCACTTGAATTTTAATTATTATAATTAATAATGATTGGTTTAATAATTAGCTTAATGACATATCATATTGCAGTTTAACCATTTAAGTATACTATAATATATCATAATAGGGAGGCGTACACTGATTATGGATTATTGAAAAAATAATTGAGAAAAACATACATCAACAATGTTTTTTCTAAATCATGCCTGTTGCCAACAGATCCCCGTCTAGGTACAGTCTGTCATCATCTATCGCAATAGTCTCAAAAAGCAAACTGGATTTAACTAGATTATCATTTTGTCGATTGACCAAAGATATACATTTTCTTTAGAGAAGGGGGTTCAAAAGTTGCGCTTGATGTCCTTCAAATATTTAATTCGCCATTCCGAATTTACCTGCGATTTTAATATTCACAACATTTTTTTTAATTTAGAGTATCAGGTAAAAAAGACCTCGATTAAGTGCAAAGAAGATTTAAATCTGCCTATATCTGACCTACTTTCATTTCTTTTCAATCAAACACTTCTAAAAACATTTCAAGGGCTTAAAAATAGGCGAGATCATAGGGACATTGTTTTTTTTATATTATTTAATCAAATCTGACCTACTTTCGTTTCTTTTCAATCAAACACTTTTAAAAACATTTCAAGGGCTTGAAAATAGACGAGCTCATAGGGACACCGATTTTTTCTTTATTATTTAATCAAAAACAAAACACTACACTAGATACACAAATAAGCTTATCAGTCGCCCGAAAAGGTGTGAACAAATGGCATGATAGATAATTAGATTTCACAACAGTTGAAGTGTGGCAAACACTTCAAAAAAGAAGTAATAAAAAAACTTATATTGGAGAATGATAACTGGTCTGGTTACAACTGGAGCTAATTATTGTAAAAAATTGTTATTTGACGCATGTTTAAATACTATCAGTATAATATTAAAATTAAATATTAGAAATCGGTGTCCATCGTGATTATAATAAAATAAAGAAAAATCGCAGGATAGTGGACAAAATATTTGATTTATTAATGAAGTTCAAATATTAGATAAAGAGTCAAATTGGAAGAAACGCAATATCAGTGAAATGTGTTTTATTAGAAAAAACAATTCAATCAATTATAGAACAGACACTCAAAATTTAAGTAGTCAGTACAATTATGTTATGAAATTATACTAACATTTGTATTATTATTATTATTATTGATTGTTAAAATTTATAGTCAACATAATTTGTTACCATGCTACCAAGTTTTTGTCTTATGTACCCTATCTTATGTTAATTGCTATGGTTAGTAATTAATATTAATTTTCATAAATATTGTTATTTCTATGTACTTGAAAAAGTCTAAATATACAGACGAAACGTCATACATTTAATTTAATAAATCAAATATTTTGTCCACTATCCTGCGATTTTTCTTTATTTTATTAAAATTAAATTTTATACTTCTTTAGGGGCGTTATGAAAAAATGATGAGAACGAATTTTTCAAAAAATGTGACATCAAAATTAACAGAATTGATTTCCATAGTTACCATATAAACAAATGTTGTCTTTTATTATTTTATTTCAATAAATTATTTGCTTTCAAATTAAAAATTAGTTTTTAATCACGTCAAAGGAGTATAACTTCTAACGCGCGTACATAAGTACACGCACCCACTTTTTTATTATTACAAGGCGTTTCCATGGTTCGTCAAATCTGAGAACTGATGAAAGTATCAACTAGAGTTCCAATTTATTTTTTAAGATTATAATAAAAATATGAATTTTTACTAGGCTCAAATGACCCCTAAAAATAATTTTTAAAAAACAGTTTTTATGAAATATTTAAAAAAAACTTACAAACAAGGACTGTCGTCACTTGAACCCATCTTCTTGAGGTTAATGTATTTTCGATGGCTTTTTTTACTTTCACCATTATTAACTAATAAATGATGCTGGAGAGATTTTACCTTCGAAAAAAAAATATACAAATGTTAAATCACCATTTCTCGAGAGACAATTTAACTTTATAAAATCGAGTTAATCTACACAGAATGTATCTACGTTTAAAAAAAGTATAAAAATAGAACTTTGTTCGATGCCAAAAAATGTTTCGCGTGTTTTTGAAACAGTCTGTATAATTGCAGTCGGATACACGTGTTCGCTGAACTGGGATAGAAATTCAACTGACGCTTTGACATAAGGCTTTTCTGCACAACATTTTAATTGAACTAATTTAGATGTAAACAAAAGACTATGCGTTAACTGGTTTTCATTAAAGTTTAGTTAATTTACTAAGAATTTACAAATTGAAGTAATTTATTTTTTTGTTATGAGTCAAAACAATCAAAGAAATAAAGCTAAATTGGTGGCTTCTCGTCTTTTCTTAACTCCTAAATAAAAAGTTTGGGTACTACTCGAGAATGTATAGCTAGTTTCATCAATATTGGCTCAGCTGTTTTCAATTTACGATGTCTGACAGGACAGGTAACATTCTAAAAACATGTTTTCTAATCTAGATACCTATGTTACAAAAATATGGAAAAACCAGCAAGAAAACGAAAATAAAGACAAATGTCCCGTTACAATTTTATACAATCGCTGATTTAGAATATTTACCTAAAAATTATTATTTAAAAATAGACGAGATCGTTGAAATGTTACACGATGTTACAATGACCCGTCTGTCAGTCCGTCTATCTTATAAATAAGGTGAAAGTAACAAATGGATTTTCAATAATAATAAATTAAAAACATGAATCGGTACTAGGCCCAGATAACCCTTGTAATTTGCGGTATTCGCAAAAAGAAATACATAAAAAATTGTTTTATCAAAATTTTCAGTCAACAATTATTATGGAGAAAGTTTTGTTTTAAAATAGGTGATATAAATAAAAAACAATTAATAAACTGAAAAAAATGAAAACGGTACTAGGCCCAGATATTAGTTTTAAAATTTTGTTTCAAAAACGTAGCTTAACAAAATTAGAAAACAAAAATTAAAAGGTGTCAAAGTAAACACTGTAAAAATAAATAGTTCAAAATGTCAAATACCTCAAAGATATTTTTTCAAAAATTCAAATTAGAATTTGTTGAAATACACTTTTTTTGTCACATAATGTTTAATTTTGTTATTATTATCATTTTGTTTTATTATTATAATTTTCAATTAAGAAAAAAAACTCAATATTATTATAAATTAGCATGCAAGATAAATCGGTGGATTTAAAACAAGCTGTCGACCAATAAAATGGTCCTTTCTTATAGCGATGTTATTTATGCACGACCATAGAGAATCAAGAACTAGAATGAGTTTACTCCGTTAAACCGGTACCTTTTGTAATTTATCAATGTAAACAATTGCGTCTGCGCATAACGATTGTTTACTACCTGTTCAAAAAATGTTCACAGACCATAGAAAAGTACGATCTAGAACGAATTTATTTCTTTTCTATTTTGTTTCAGGTTTAAAAATCAAATATAAAATATTAATCGTCGACAGAATTATGTGAATTTTTACGTCGCGACTCAAGAAAATGCATATTTTTACTTATTCAAAATTGAAACAAGAAAGCGGAAAGTCTGTAAGAAAAATCGTGTGTATCCAAAACGGTTGTACAAATGAAATTTGTTGTTAAAATTTCTGATGTCATTGCGCTTCAATGTTTCTCAGATTTGTTTACCAACTGTCAGGGTATATCTGCGCCTAGTAGGTACAGTGGCGAAGCTATAGATGGCCAAGGGTCCGGGCAAAAAATGAACTGGGTCCCTTAACCAATGTTATCTTTATCAAAATAAAAATAATAATGTAGATATGGTCACTCGGAGTTAAAAAATTTTCCAAAGCACTTACATTAACAAAATAATTTAATTAGTAGTACTTACTGTAATTTAAACAAAATATAAAAATTTTTTAGCTTATAAATAACACTTTTAGTAATAGAATATATTACTTTAGCAAACCTATTAACTATAACTAATTATTAGGTAACACTAAAATATCTACTTGTTATAATTATTATTGTACGTGCCAATAACTCAACGAGTTGATGCACAATTTTTGTTTTTGTTTTTGTCTTTTGATTTAAATAAAAAAAAATAACTATATTAATCAAATGTTAATCGAGCTTTCGACCTAATTTAGGACTTCTTCAGGATATAGTCACAACTTAATGTCCCAGGAAATGACTATATAAGTGTTTCATTAACACAATATGGAGTACCTATATGTTAATAATAGAATTATTATAGAACAACTATAGATTTCACTTTATTACTCCCACAACTATGGAGGCAATATGACTAAATTTTAAAAGTTGGTGTCATTGAACTATGAGGCATGTGGACTACTTAGAGATTTTTTGGCTGATTGTGTTTAACGTTTTTTCATATTTACCTACCAAATTATAAATGCAGTATTTTTTTAAAGCATGGGAACTTACTATTTTTTTAGCTGTATTTAGGGTTGGCTAAGGGTCCCCTGAGCTTTGGAGCCCTGGAACACTGTCCCACTTTACCCTACGGTAGGTACGACACCTGACCTAGTACCAATTTCTATTTTCAATTTGTGATTCCATACGAGTAACTAGAATAGAATATTATATACCCATTGCAGCTTGTATGATTCAATGCGTATTCAAAACAATGTAACTTATTTAACTAATTTCTGAACACACTGTATATTTGCTGATATCAGCATCGTATTAGTTGTGGTTCATCATCATGCGGCGAAGATAATACAATGTCAAAGATCACAACGCTGTTGATAAATTACTGTAGCGTGTAAATGTGTAAATGTAAAAACGCATGCATTGTATTTAACTGATGGTCGGTTTCTGTGAAACTATTGACAAATAGTTTTTTTTACAGTCTAACCGAAATTTTCATTGCTCTATTATTGAAGTCGGGGCATTTGACGTTCGTGTTAAATATTTAAAGCTAACGGTGTAACCATGGCAACGAAAAACAAATCAGATATATTATGTTAATTTATATACAGGGTGCTAAATTGCTTTGCGGGTAATAGGGATTTAACTCGTAAAATCAAACTTTGCGATTTCCTGCTTCCCTAATTATTTTAGGGAAAATATCTTCGAATAAAAGTTTTAGAATATAAAATTCTGCATCTAAATCATTAAACAAAATTAATTTTGCATGCTTTGTAACGGCAGAAATTTGATATGAAAATGTCAAAATTACCTCAAAAACAGATAGCGATAGCCATGGAACTTGAACAAAATGATTAGAAATTATTCTGACAGCTAAAACGTCATCATTTTGTTCAAGTTCCATGGCTATCGCTATCTGTTTTTGAGGTAATTTTGACATTTTCATATCAAATTTCTGCCGTTACAAAGCATGCAAAATTAATTTTGTTTAATGATTTAGATGCAGAATTTTATGTTCTAAAACTTTTATTCGACGATATTTTTCCTAAAATAATTAGGGAAGCAGGAAATCCCTATTACCCGCAAAGCAATTCAGCACCCTGTATAATATTTGCATGGCGTAGTTTTTGCGTAAGCAGGTTTCACTTCTGTAGTGTAAACAACATGTCACTATTTGCCGGACGGCATTTATACAGATTGGCCGTCGCCGGTCGAACTGTATATCTTTGCCCAACTTGCATTCCAGATCACTGTTTACCGGATGACGTTCAGTTCGACCGTCGTCACCACTTACAAACTAGTTTATTAGATTAGGTCGCGCACTAAATCGATTCAATTTCACTCGAATAATCGATTTCAACGATTAGGTACTTATTTATCATCTAATTAGGTCAATGAAAAAGTAATTATAGAGGAAATTATATCTAAGATGGAAATTCTAGGTACCACTGTACTATATGATTGCGCAATTTTGCGAGCGATTTTCATATCTTGACAATTTTACTCATAAATTTTATTTTATAACTTCACAGTCATGCTTTTTATTATTTAAAATAAATTCTAAATACAGTTTCCAGGAAATTATGTTATGGTTCTTAGTTAGGCAAAAGTTAGGTAATATTCTAGAATCTAGATAAAACATATTTTTAAATATAAAAAAATAAACGGTATGGAAAATCATACGTGACATCAACGTTCCAAAATCATTTTCCAAAAAAAATTATTATGAAAAATTTCAGTGGAATTTGCAAAAAAGCCTCCATGTTAAATTTAGACGATTTTGTGATAGGGGTCTTTGCTTTGCTTATTTTTGATGACATGGGGGATGGGGGGTCTGGATGATCATTACGTCAGCAATATTTATTTGTTACTTTTTCGGATTTTCTACAAAATTTAGTCGATTTTGGTTTGAACACATATGGCAACCTTACTTGTCTATGCTTGAAAACGAAACGCATTTTCAGGAATTCCCGAAAATAATGGATACGTTTACTCGCTTAGAACCGAGTAGGGGAATTACCGCGCGCTATTCATTGAGCAGCAAACATCCAATGTCATCGAAGAGTCATGGATTCGTGTCATGGACTGAGGACTGCTAATTTGAATTAATATACCAACATTTTAAAAGAAGTTTGTTTTGTTCGTTAATATATTAAGATTATAATAACTGAATACCATAACAATAAAATTTGCTTAAATAAATATGTGCGTTAAAGTCCTCTATTCCAAGCCTATTCCTTATTTCTAGACTTATAACTGCTGCTCATGAATCAATAAAGAAACCAGAACACATTGAAAAATGCATGTGCCAATGTTTACGTAAGCATGGGAGGGGGGGGTAAGAGCTTTGCTTACTTTTGCTGACGAGGGGGAGGGAGATTAATAATTGCAAAAAATCTGCTTACGTAATACTTGAGGCCCCATAGGTACAAAATATGTATAAAATTGTGTAATTTCCAAAATCACTCATCCGAAAGTCAATAGGCCTAGACTCCTTGCTGAGATAAACATTTTTTAAAAATCATTCAAATCAGTGCAATGCTGCAGAAGCTATTGTGAACGAAAAAAATTGCACAGCCCTGCAGAAAATCACTCTTCTTTACGTTTTGAGGGTAGTACAATCAGAATCTGACCTCGGGCACGATTTTTCTACCCCATCTCCATACGTCCATTTCCTTACGGATCATGAAACCAAAAATAATTATTGGAACACTCTGTATACTTTTGTCGCAACAGACGCTTAATGACAAATCGCTGTATGCATGGGAGTTATAAAAAAAAATATACTCCAGTCCTCAAACATTATTTCAAAAACGAATAACATGGCATCTGCCGAGGTACAATTTTTCAATTTTTATACAAACCACGTCATGATCTTGATGTAAACTTTGTTTTTTTCAAAAAAGACCTTTCGAAAGATTGATAAAACCATTTAGCGCACGATTTAATCGAGTTTCCTAGAATTGAAACTGCGATCAGGAAATTCCTTGAAAAATAATAATTGTGTTATTTGGGATTTTTTGTTCAATCTTCATTTCGGTAATTCTTAATAGTATTTTCAGAATCTACTTAGAGTTAGTTTAATCCACTTTAATGCGACATTTTGGCCCCTTTCTGTTTAGTGTTTACTTGGTTACAAACTTACAAATCGTTCCTCATCTTAAACCACTTCGTGAGAAGAATGTCAAGCTTAAGGGTGGTTATTCGGTGACATATCTCACTTTTTCATGTACCCAGTATCTTTCTCTTATACGTCTCTAAGCCAGGGGGGGTTCAATCCCCCTAGCGGTGTCCATGATCTTTCTAAACCTGCCTTAAGAGATAAGTTCGAAACCCTTAACTTTGGTAAAACAATAAGATGTTTCAATCTTTTTACCCGACTGCGCCAGGAGGAGGGTATTGTTTTTTTAACTTTATTTGTTATATCTTTATTTATTTAATTTCGAGGACAGTGTAGCCTAGTTGATAACGTACTTGGTACCAGCCTCTAGACTAGACTGTCGTGGGTTCGAATCCCACCTGCACTCATGAATGTTTTGTGATGTTATTTAGTTTTAAGTTAGTTGTTATTTAATGTCATTTACGACGGTAATGACTTAAGTTGTCGACGCGTCTATAATCTATAATAAATAAATAAAATTATTTTTTGCAACACTTATATCAAAAGTACAATTTTAGATAGCTGTGTACCGTTTGAAAAGTGATTCTTTATGGAAGCTTCTACTGCAATCGAACGGTAGTGTTTAAAGTAAATTTTAACGCACACCGTTCTATAAAGTATTACTGTTTTGTTTTACTTTATGACACACGTGCGTAATAAAGAACTTTATAGATTACTTTCCTATAATGTCACTAATAAAATATTTATCCAAATTGTGTTTTATTTGCTTAAAATTGAACTTTTGTAGCAGTTGTTGCAAAAAATATTGTATGAAATGCGTGGCTAAAGTGACGGATCTGACAGTCGCGATTTTACAATACTCTCTTAAGGTTATGTTGCATTTATACTAGAACGAGTGTGTGTTTACCGCACTCGTTCTAGTATAAATACACATAACCTTAGACTCGTATCGCAAAATCGCGACTGTCATATAATTCGTCACTTAAGCCACTAGTTGCATAATTTACTATTATTTCACTAGTGTTTCGACTATTTTCTATTAAAATATTTCGATGTTTTTCAGACTTCCGGTAGCGTATCTTCCCGTCAATTAAACGAAATCAGCTAATAAATAATAATTGTTATCATTAAAAAACATAAACGGAATTGCGTTCCACGCACGTGCAGCTCTCGTCATTCGAAATCCTCATCTTGTTTTCAACAATACAAGTGGAACGAACTGGACAAACCGGCTGGCATTCTGGTTATTTTAGTTATGATATCTGACACCGCGGCTGAGAGATACATTTGAAGGTCAACCAGAGCTAAGCACGATTCAAGATTCGTTCCCTACTTCTGCGACCGATGTTTTTAGAGCCGCCGACACCAAAGAACTCAGCTTTTTTTTATCTCCACTGTTGTAATAAGAACTGATGACAAAAGAGAGTCGACTTATTTACAGTGTGATTATAAATAATTTGAAAACCGGCAACGATAAAATCAATGATTTTATTTTATTTACTTTTAAAATATATAAATGTAACCGTACTTTTGTAAAGGTGATTCAACTTGCGTGAACTCAATAATTACAAAAAAGAAGGAAGTAAGTAAAGAATTATTTTTAAGTTGTTAAATTATGTAACAGTTTCTTTAAAGCAAACAATATTTATATTTAAATATCTGCACTTACTGTCTCTGTAAGTTGCAATTTGGCGCAAAAACGACTCATGCGATTTTAATGAAATTTGGTTAGGTTGTAAAAACTTCTAGAACGGGATCATTTTAATAAGTTATAAGAATAAGTTCCTTGTAATGCTGGACTTCTGGTATGACTTTCAGCCTTTAATCTAGATTTAATCGTACCAGAAACCCAGAATAAAGCTCACTTTTTAACATATTGTGAAGAAAAAGAAATTACAGCGAAGATAAAAATTAATAACCATTAGGTACTAACATTTAAGTATTTAGTTTGTAAGATTTTCCAGTCTCACCAACAGGTAACTGTTTACCTCTTTGAGATTTTACAAATGTAAAATTTTACTGGTTTCAATAAATAAATAAATTTTCAAAAACACGAGGAAAAAGTAAGATTTCTTTTAAATTTTTTTTCTCTATGTTACACCAGTAAACTTCGAAATTTTATCTTACAAATTTATTTGCAATTGTTTTTCAAAAATGAATTTGGTCAACAGACTTTCAGCAAACTGGTTGGCAAACACTGGTCAAAATTTACGTCTATTTCTCGAAAACTTACTGTTTATACGTTGAAATTGGCGACGTTCCAAGTTGTGTAGGTTAATTCCGGAAATTTTGTTGTAGTCTTGCATTAGTGTATTATTTTTGTAAACGTAAATAAATAAATATATACAAAATAAACAAAGGTCGATAATTTTTTTATTATCAAAATTTGTGGAAATAATTCAGTATTTTCTTATAAAATTCCAATTATTACCAGTCAATAATCAGTGTTGCAATGTTTCAAGTTCATATCGTTTTTTTTAACTCATAAAGAAACTGAAGGAGAGAATAACAGAAAAATGAGATCAAGAAATTTACGTTTCATGGGAAAAGCAGAAAAAACCAAACAGATGTTGTTTATGATATCATTTTGTTTATAAAAAAACATGCGTTTTAAAATTAATGACTAATTACAGTATAGGCAGATATTTTCAGAATGTCCTTTAACAATTGGAAATTAGTACAGTAATCCAGTTGAGAGATGGCACTGAATGTAAAATTCGACACAATAATATGTATTTTTAAAACACTGAGGCCAGCAAAATATTGCCATTAGCGCTCCTAGCGATTGGGTTACGATAAGACAGAACTGGTTAAATTGTGTTTTAAAGACCACCAAAAGCTAAGGTTATTTGAGCCTAGCACCAATTCATATTTTCAATTCATTATTTTTTTTTAAATAATAAATTGAAAATCCAATTGACACTTTTACCAGCTCTCGGGCTAGAACCCGGGGAACTGGGGACTTGTAATAGAGGAACCATAGCAACGCCAGACACGCATTACTACACGCTCGGCCATTCTTAAGCCTGACAGAACTGGTAAGATCTCTTATTAATAACCCTGTATAGCGTATCTCATTCTAGTAGGGCGTTTATTTAAGCTTTAAATAATTTGCGATTTATTTATAATATTTTATTAATTTTCGATAAAAAAAATGTATCAAAAAAATTGATATAATACCTATATTTTATAGATGGGTTACTTTACTAATACAATAAAGTTGCAACTATATTCGTGAATTATGTTTACAAAGAAATAAACATTCTTTTGATCATTATATATTATAATAATTACTGTTTTAGGCGTTTCTAATATTTTAAATTAGTTCATAGCTTTCAATTTCTTGTACTGAGAACAATCAATATGTTTATTTATTTAATTCTTAAATTTTGCAAATTAAAATGAAAACACTTCATTTTGAAGTTAGCAACCACTTGTAAGAATCAATACGTTTATATTATTGGTCATACGATATGCAACACGTCATAGACAATAGTTACTAGTACTAGGAATATTTTTTAGGAACGATAAAACTGGTTTATTATTCTTAGAATTGTATATTTTTTTACTGTCAACGCAGAACAAATAAACAATGTTCAATGTCCTGTTTTTTTAATTAGTTACAATGAGTAAAAAATATGCATTTTTCAAAATTTGAAGTGGCACATAGCATTTTTTTACTAAATAAGTACTAATTTAATACTCTTCATACAATATAAGTTGTCATAAGTGATCGTATGCCCGCAGCTACAAAAAAAAAAAAAAACGTTCCCCTGCCAATGGTATCACAAGAGCTTCAAAAAAAAACTAAACTTATTATTTTTAACAACCTGGTTTCGCTTGAAGTACTGCGGTATAGAACAATAGTTTTTTATTGTTCTTTAAAATTCAACCCCAATTCTAGCGACAGAGAAATAGAATTTCTTAGAAAAGTTCGCATAGATCGTTCAAGTTTAGAATATAATTATTATTACAGCCATCTTTTGATGATTTGATTTTTTATATTTTTCCTAAGATTATCAATGTATTGAGAAAGTTTAAGAATTTTGACCGTTTTCCGATCTCTGGCGAACACATAAAATTGATCCTAGTTGAAAACGATAAACGACGATCAACATATTTCATGCTTGGAAACACCAGTGCAATCAGATTTCCACGATGAAATCCGTTTGTGTATCGATACATAAGGGGACAGTCTTCGGTTTTTACACGGTTTTCAACGATTAAAAATAATTAATTGTGTCGGCTTTTAACTATACATCAATCCATGTAGTGTGTTTTCAACTTGAAATTGCTATATATAAGAAAGGATCGGTTTCCACTCTCGGGCACTGTGCAGAAATCGGTAACTCACCTAGCCGGAAACTGGGAGTTTCGGGTTCAAGTTCCGACAGTGGTCATTTGATTTTTTCTTAGATATAGCTCAAAAATCATGGCAGCCTAGCTGTTTGAGATATTTATTATTTTCACCTCTAATTGTTATGTGAATAATATGGTGTGGATATAAGGGGTTTTTAAATCGATTGATTTTATCATATACCAATTTATCAATCCATTTATTCAATAGTTTTAGTCGAGCAATTTTTCCCGTTTAATTGAAACTATTCGAGGTTTAGTTGTATAGAAAATAATAAGTCATAGAACTAAACAAAAAATGGAAAAAAGTAAAAAAAAACTCAAGAAGATTCGCAATTCTTCTGAACAAAACATTATTACGAATTTGAAAAATGGTACTGAAAAACTGCAAAGTAAGTCAACACCAGTGCAGCCGAATAACGTATTATTAATGATACAAATATAGCTGGAAATGAAATAGAAAATAAATTGGATGATGAAGATAATACCGAGGAGGAAAACGAACACAAATCGGAGAATGAAAATAATATCAATGATTAATGAATACAATGCATCGAATATTACCGAGAAGAAAACAGGATACGAATCGGAGAATGAAGATAACACCAATGAATCGGAGGATGAAGATAACACCAATGAATAGGAGGATGAAGATAATACAAATCAAAACATTGTTTTCATTTGTATTACCTTCATCTTCAGATTCGTTTACTATAAAAATTAGAAATCGAAGGTTTACGATAAAAGAGAAAACGCTAAAGAAGAAGATGTAGATGAGACGTGGTAATATTAATACGTATGGAAAAAGATGCTTTTTGGGATTTGGGATTTTGGGAGAATTAAAGGAATGAGCTGGTGTTGTCCTGATTCGAGTCTATAGGCCGTCGTTGGTTGGAATTGCTTCCTAACGTTTCGCTAGCACGAGTGACGAGCTTCTTCAGAGGTCCTTCCATCTCCGATGCTGGATGTAGTGGATGTACAGTACATCCAGCATCGGAGATGGAAGGACCTCTGAAGAAGCTCGCCACTCGTGCTAGCGAAACGTTAGGAAGCAATTCCAACCAACGACGGCCTATAGACCCGAATCAGGACAACACCAGCTCATCAACTGGCCGCGAAAGCCTCAACCAATGAATCAAAGGAATAATTTTATGAATTATATTTAATTTTATAAGATCTCATCATGTCATATTTTATTATTGTAAATTGAATTATTTTATTAAATGCGAAAATTGTATTGAAGATATCTTTCATACTTATTTTATTACATTTTTTATGAACAAAATTATTGATTTTTTTACCAGTTCTTAAAGTAGAACCCGGCATTGGAAATTTGTAATAATTTATTATATAAATAACGATATCCTTATAATCTCGGCTGGTATATTATTTTGATACATTTTAAGAGTGTTGGGTCTCCAAGTCACAAGTCCACAATCAACTACATAATACGCATGTGCTTAATATTATAATGTGTTACGGATACTCAATGTGTAATTAAAAAAAAATTTAACCACACCTGAAGATAGCAACTCGTTGCTGAAACGCGTCGTGCTAAAACTCAGGAAGTCACAAGACGGACATCAAAAAATACAAGGTATTTCTAATACTTCATAATATTGGTATATTATTTGATTGAAAACGAGCTTAAATAAAAAAAGACAATAACTAAAAAAAAATTCAAAAATTAAAGTCTGTATACAACTCCTTTAAGTAAAAAAAGTATTAAACCATTCTATAAGTTCTAAATCAAGTTATAGTTTATTCAAGTCGTCAGTGGATTTAAAAATGTGGTGAACCATTCTGTATAAACAATAAAAGATGGCGCCTTTAAATGCAAATAATAATTAATTATGCATCTGACAAACATTTTTAAGCAACATACCGCCTGAGGTATGCAATGCAAATAGTAAATTAAAAAAATTACCACGAATTACCATATTCAGAAGGTATTAAGACATGGTTTTTTTAAAGTAGATACTACTCAACCCAATTTCGTAATAATAATCGAAATTGTTTAATAAATACTGAACTCTATCAGTCAGAATTTGGAATACTTATTCTAATACAATTTATACTATTTACTGTTCCGAGGAAACATAAACTGTGGAACGTAAATTAGAATAAAACATTATAATTATATTATCACCTGAATCAGCTGTGACGCTTCTCTTATCTCTTATAATATAGAAATTAAAATATCTCAGATATGTGCGTTTTATATATTTTCTAATCATCATTGAATAAAAAAAAATTATCATGAACCTTTCAGTTCTTTTTGAATTTCATCTAACGATTTACCTTTAGTTTCTGGTACATAAAAAATCACAAAAAACGTGTTAACGATACAAACAGCCGTAAAACCACAAAATGGTACAAAAGTTCCATGTGCATCAACAACACCTTGGTACAATTTGGTAATTATAAAACTGGTACAGCTGTAATAAAAGAATGCCATGCAAGCGGCTTTGGCCTTCACATTAACCGGGAACAACTCTCCCAACAGCATGCAAGGCATTATATTTAACCCTACATTACAAGTAACTGTATAAACTAGCATTAATATCACTGGAAAGAGACTAAACGTACTGACGTCATAATCAGTACGTTCTAAGAAATAAAAGTAAACAGTCTGTCCTCCTAAAGCCATAGCCGAACCGACACTCGACACAATCAACAACGGTTTCCTTCCCAATCGATCAACCAAAAACGACGCAACAACACACGAAATCAACTGACACAATCCGAACATAATGGCCGAAATACTTTCAGGAATATCACTTTCAGCTTTCTTGAAAATCAATTCGGTAAAGTACAAAAAAGCCGGTAATCCACTAAATTCAACTGCAGTGATCAATCCAAGCACAACTATCACAGCTTTCACGTTGCTTCGAACGGTGAACAGTTCTTTCCAACTCGTACTGCTGGCCATTTGTTCTTGTACACAAACCGATATTCGTTTTAGTTCTTCTTCGATGTCAACGTCTTCGCCTCGAAGAGCTTGCAACGATTTCTCAGCACCGGACCTGTCGTTCTTCAGCAAGAGGTAGTACGGTGATTCTGGGATCCACAATAAGAACAAGATTACCACGAAGGACATTGCCGTAAATGATATAGCCATCGTTTTTATACTTATAAAAGGGCCTGTGCTATACATGAAAACTTCACCAAGAACCAGCATGATTGTTATGAACCCGGATAATCTGCCTCGAATCTCGGGTTCGGCGATTTCTCCGATATACATCGGTGATATAGTATATCCGTAGCCTAGAGCAAGGCCTGCTATGAATCTGGCAACGCAAAGAACGGCTACGCTTCCAGCAATCGCTATCAGTAACCAGGATATCAGCAAGGCTACGGCAGCCGTTATCATTGTATTTTTGCGTCCGAAGCAATCGCCTCCGTACGCTGCTAAAGGCGGACCAAAAAGTCCACCGATCGTCATTATCGATGCTATCCAACTTCCTTGATCGACAGTTGTCGGAATTAACGAATCGTTGGCATATAGTTTCGGAAGTGACGACGATGTCCACGTGGCATGGAGACCGTCGCTGAACATGCAAAATGTTGCTGGAAATTATATTAATAATTACAATGAGATTGCATCTAATTTATTAAAATAAATTTTCTGTAATCTTTCAAAGCCAGAGCACTAATATAATGTTTGCATGCAATAAATAAAAGGTTTTCGCATGTAGTGGAATTGTTTTATCATTTTCACATATAATCTAAGTAAATTTGTGCTCTAATGAAAGATCTTCAAATCCAAATAAATGTTCTTTTTTTAATACAATGGAATTTTTCGATATTAAAATATATCGATTCAAATAACATTATTCTATTTTTGACACCATAAAATTGGTCTATATAATTAAAAATTCATAATAGCTATGTTGAGCCCGATGGTGTCTGTATCTCTTATGGCTTGGCCTAACAGACAGAGAGACGCGTAAAGAGGAGGTTTATTTAATAGATACCGCAAAAATACCCACTTATCATATATCATTAAGTCTACAATTTAATATTATAATTAAGTACCTTAATATTGAAGTATCTACAAGTACCTACAATTGAAAATATCCGATAACAGTCGAGTTATGATTAATAAGAAAATCATCACAATTCTTGGTAAGTTTAGATTAAAAAAGACCGCAATGTGAGTGACCTTAAATAATAAAAACAAAACTTACATAAAAATACAGCGCCATATTGAATAAATCTTCTCGAAAAAAAACGTTTTTTGTTAATTTCTACCATTGTAATTATGCCAAGATCGCATAATTGAGAAATGCAACTATTTTAAGGAAGAAATCAAGTCGGCTGAATCCATAGAACGTTCATCTGTTAATGATAAAGTCCTAGACGGTCGTGACTGTTATAAAAGTCGATGTCAGACGCCACGTGGAATCTAAGTTAAGTTTGGATACATAGAAGTGTCTTTGCTTGACGTCTACAAGCATTAAAACAGGAAAAATATTCTCGTCAAGAACAGATTCAACCATTTAGGTTTACAAAATGGTCAGTGAAGGCGCCAGAGGGTGGACCGAGTGGGCCATGGCCTACCTTAAACTGTCTTGGCCCACCCTGGCATAATCCCCAATCTCTAGGTTACTTTTTAAATACATTTTTAACCCTCGAAATTTCAACAATTTTTCTTGTAAATTCTATAGCAAGTAACCTGGATTAAAATTTTATCGAGCACTGAAATTTTGGGAATAAATGTTATTGGCCCACCATCAGATTACCGTGATCAACACTGGCCCACCCTAGAAAAAAACCCTAGCGCTGCTACTGCAAAAGGTCCCTGTGTCATTAGAATAATGTTACGGATCACCCTGTATATAACCGGCAGGCAAGAGTTCTGAGAAACGGGGGTCCGCTTACTGTAACAACTGGTACCTGCACTAAAGTTCTAGATAAAGCGAGAACACACTAGGCTTATGCACGCAGCATATATAAACAGCAGTCAACAGTAAGTCAGGCATTCAAGCCTACGAGGGATCAGTCAATGGAGAATAGGTACTGAGCGACAAATAGTGCGTCTGATATAAATACAGTGAATATAAATATTTGAAACATAAATAACTAGAAATAAATAGTCCTGGTATATAGTTAATTGTTACGAGTTATTGTATATAGTTGTTTGTTTTGCTTTGTAATTACTGTTTAGTTATTGTTTACTTGTGTTGATTGTTAGAATTGACTTTTCGTTGTTGCACTCATTATTATTGTGTTTTTAATTATTGTAAATAAATATTTATTCCGCCAACTCAGAAAACAGTTCTGTAACAATAATATCAAAATCCGAAATATTATATTTCTAGGGCGCTTGGGAAATTTTCGTGCACCAGCTGCAACTCAAAAAACATCGGAGTTTTTGGCTTAAACAGGACTCAAAATGCATATACCCCTGATCTATAGCGTCTTGTGATTTTTTTTCTACATAAAAAAGCAGCCAAAAGGTTGTTGTTTTTTACCAAAACAAAAATTGTTTGCTATTTGGAAGGAGGCCAGAAATGTAATTGCAAAACAAAAGTGGGACGATATGTTTACGGAGTGATTTATTTATAATTAATGGCGCGAGGTCCGCCTTCACCCGTGTAGATTTAGTTTTGTTAATATGATTTATAAATGTTATATAAATATTATTTTAAACTTATTTAAAACTTCGAGACGCTTCTCGGAGGAGGCTTCGCTTCCTATTGTGAAGTCTTCAGCTCCATCTCATTACGGTTTTGCCTCGCAGGGCTGCGCTCTACTCGGCAACAACAACAGTGGAGCCTTCGGCCCTACCGTTAAAGTAGTAGGGTTTTACAGTCAAGTAGGGCTACACAGAAGACGCCTTCTTTGTCATTGTGGCATTTTACTGAAAAAAGTTATGATTCTATTCTATTTTACAATATTGTTGTTTTAAACCTATATTTTTTATTATTATAATACTTAATACAGTAAATTATAGACGTTCGACAAGTGACAACTGAGATCATAATCGATTCATATGAAGAAATGTACTGAAAATGGAGAAAACTATTTTGAACTAAAATCAAAACCTTAGATAAGTACCTACGTGATAAAATTTTCCAAAGGCTCTAGAAAAACTGCGTTGGTCCCACAAAAAAAAACTGCAAATTGCGAACACATTTATCAAATTCAGCATACATAGATCAGAAAAGATATAAAGTTTTCTTAAAATTGAGAAAAATCTGCGCAAATTAGAATTTTATTATGAATCAGTGAGTTAGGCATGCTCAAGTATGTATAGTCTATTTTATAAATGTTGTCTTAATATATTTGCTGCATATTATATATCATAAAGCAAACACCCGAGTAAATTAACATGATGCAAAATATTTCAACGTTGCTTTTGAACACGTGGCACTAAAATATATTGTTCTATTTTTATTTACTCATTATTTGGAACGTCTGCAGTTTGACTTTGAACGCTTCGTTTTTTTTTAATTTTTTTGAACATTTCAGAACAAACAAGGGCGAGGTTACTGCAAGCATGCAACGCAAATATAAAAATTTATTTTTTAAATTAATTTCAGAGTATTCATGTTTTTGGTCGAATACAAAATTTAAAAATTTTAAATCAACAGAGAATATGCCAATTAGCTCTCAGATTTACGAAGAGAGAGGGTGGAGGCGGTGGGGGGCAACGTTTCTTTTTCTCGCTAAGCTCAAATTAATTTTCAACATACTAGGCAGTTAGAGGACCCACCATAAAAATGTGCCAGGGATCCCAAATTTGTAGTTACACCACTGCTACTGGATGATATCTCAGTCAAACAAAAAACATGTCCTTTACATTTTAACTCAACAAAGAATATGTTACCGGTATTTAATTTCTTTAATCCAAATACCCACGTTACTTGTCGTAGTTTAAATGCTTCCAGTGATACACAGAAACAATTGGTTGCGTCATACAAAATTATCGCATGCATGTTCACATTATTGATTATACTACCATGCGAAAAGTGGTGTATGTTAAGTTGCCGTCTTTTGGCGAATTCACATCTTTTTTACCTCAGAAAAATATAGTATTAGGTACAATAAAATCAAGCGCGGACTGGCTATATTTTTTCAGGGGTGCGAGCCCCGACGGAGAAACTTGAGTATTTTTTTTTATTTATTGGTATTGGGAAATGGGAGGACCCAGGCCTTCTCCAACTCTGAGACCTCTGGATTCTCCAGCACCCAGTGCCCCTGGCCAACCCGCGCCTGAATAAAAAATTGCATTTTTTCGTGTATTAAACATATTTTATTATAAACACTAGCGCATAAATTATTACAAAAGTATACCTGAAATTAAAAAAAGTTTTGTAATATAAAATAATTATTTATACAACTAAGAAGTTGATCGACTTTGTGGCATAGGATCGATTGAAAAGCAAAAATTGTTTAAAATTTTATCACTGACGCTTAGACATCTTCACGCCATCCTCAATATTGACAACATTTCAAACTCTGAGGACGACATGAAGTATGTCGAAACGTTAGATAATAATAAAATGCAATTTTAAAAAATCATTGTTTCGATCTTTTGTCGCGAATTCTTTTCTTCAACTTGTATTTTTTCTAAGGATCGCAGTTTTATAGTTAATAACTATAATAATTATTTATTTTGACCCTTAAGCATATTTTGGATATCTTCTAGCGATTTGCCTTTGGTTTCCGGAATATAAAAAATAACAAAAAATAAGCTAGCGATGCAAACACACACAAATGCAGCAAACGGTACGAAACTGCCGTAGTGGTCGACAAACGTCTGATAAAATTTAGTTACCAGAAACCCGGCGACCGATATATAAAGAACCATCAAACACGAAGCTTTGGCTTTGACGTTAGCTGAAAACAATTCGCCGATCATTAGAAAAGGCATAACGCTTATTCCCAAATTAAAACTAATCACGTAAATTGTCATTGAAACAACTGGAAATAAATTCATCATTTTCATGTTCAAATCGGTAAATTCCAACAAATAGAAGTATACCGACTGAGCTCCCAAAGCCAGAGCCGATCCGACACAAGAAATTATCAATAAGGGTTTTCTTCCCACTTTGTCGACCAGCAATGAAGCTATCAAACAAGAAACGAACTGAAACAGTCCATAAATAATCGTCGAAATACTGGCCGACATACCGCTTTCAGTTTTTTCAAAAATCAATTCGGAATAAAACGATATCGCCGAATTGCCGCTAAGTTCATTGGCCGACACCAATCCGAAAATGATAATCAACGCTTTTATGTTATTCCTCAAGGTGAAAAGTTCCAACCAGCTCGTGCCGTTAGTCATTTGTTTATCGACAGCATCGATCATTTGTTTCAATTCAGTGTCGACGTCCGCATTGCCTCGCAAAGTTTGAAGCGAGTTTTTAGCGCTCGCGTTGTCTTTTTTTATCAAATAGTAATACGGCGATTCGGGCATACAAACGAAATTCAGAATCAGAATCAACGGAAAAACTGAGCACAGCTTCGCCATTGCTGGTATCGATAAATATGGTCCGATGCTGTACATGAACAGTCTTCCGGACACGGCCATTGTTTTGACAAAAGCTCCGAGCTTGCCTCGTATCTCGATTTCGGCGATTTCGCAGACGTACATCGGTACGACTGTATCACTGATACCGTCGGCGGCACCCGAAACGAATCTCGCCACGTATAAGACTGGCATGTTGGTGGCGAAGATGATCAGCAACCAAGATCCGAAGTGACAGCCTGCGGCCACGAGGATGTTAATCTTGCGGCCGTATTTATCAGCCGTCATCGAAGCCAATAATGAGCCACCAAGAGCACCGATCAGAAGGATTGAAGCCAACCAACTGCCTTGTTCGTGGGTTGTTGGAATCGGGGAATCGGAAGCGTAGAGTTTTGGAAGAGTTGGCGATGTCCAAACCCATTGTAAACCGCCGACGAAAACACAAAATGTTGCTGGAAAAAAATTACCGATAAACTACATCGATTAAGTTTATTTTAAATCGAGAGAGAGAGAGAGAGAGAGATTGTAGACTACAGACGCTCGACAACTGAGGTCATTAGAATTTATTCTACTCTATTGACCAGTTTATCGTACATTTTTATCACGATGTTATTTTAATAACACGATTAAGTGATAGGTTGCTATGGTATCCAATGTTCCCTCTAAGCTACGCGGGTGCGCGGCCGCATACTAATTTTTCGAAAGCTCAGCCGTTTTTGTATTCTGCGCACCATTTTTTTAATTTCATTTTATAGAAGAATTGCATCTAAAAATGGCAAAAATCCAAATTTCACAAAAAAAAAGAAGAATTTAGAGGGTCAAAATTTTTTTTGAAACGGCCTTTGACATTTAAACGTCAAACGAAATTAAATTAAAAAAAAAATTGACTTCAAACACAGGCACAGAACCCCCCCCATTTGCACACTTTTACATGCGTTTAGAACATTTTTGCTCTCATATACTTTTGTACCGCGCAGTCAATTAGAGGGAACATTGGTAACGAAACGCAGCAACCAATGAATACGTAGCTGTCAAAATTTAACAACATGATCAAAATAACATCGCGATTAAAATTTACGATAAACCGGCCATTAGTATCTACTTGATTAACCCTACAATGGATGCCTAAATCATTTTTTTGTACGATGAAAAGATAGTGATACTCATTTTAAAGCATGCGAACGTAAAAAATGTGAACAGCCAAGCTGTCTCTTTTTATTTCATCGAAAAATAGACTATTGCGCGAATTGTGTACTCACTAGAGGGTCTAAAAGTGAAAAAAATATTGTTACAGATCACCCTGTATATAAACGGCAAACAAAGAGTTCCGAGAAACGGGGTCGGCATACTGAACAACGAGCACCTGCCCGAATGTTTTAGAGAACGCTAGAACGCGCTGTGCCTAAGCCAAGCGGTCTATATAAGCAAGCGAGTGCGAGGAAGTCAGGCAGTCAATCAATCGTGCAATCAAGTGGATCAGTGATATAAATAGTTCCGCGATATAAATACACCTGATAAAATAAATATTAGTATAGTCAATTGTATAAAATTAAGTGTTAATTACCGTTTAGTTATTGTCTACTTGTGTTGATTGTTAGAACTGACTTTTCGTTGTTGCATTTATTGTAAATAAATATTTATTCCGCCAACTCAGAAAACAGTTTTGTAACAATATCTTATAAGTGTTTGTGAGGACTTACTTGATTAAACGCCCGATGGTTTTGGCTATAATTTAAAAAGAAACTGCGCTGTCGATCAAAGTATTCAAGCGTGCATATTGCATAATATAGGTACCTAAATGGAAGTGTGCAGCCGTGCTGTCTCTTTCCATTTCAATAAACTACGGGGTTTATCATGCGGCCAAATAATTTCAAAAAATAATATCTTACATGTAAGACCAGCTGCGTACTGAGTCCATCTCTCAGATAAAATATTACACTTCAAAATAATATTTTTCATTGCATTTGTAATTTAAATTCTGATTAAAAAAACCAATGGTTTAAAATCAATCAATGAGCTGAGGTACACTGAACATAAAATTGCAATACGAGTTAAATAATTGGCAGGAGATGTGCAGAGCGCCGAAACACCATTGGCGTAACTAGGGATTTTTTCCAGGGGGGCTATGGCCCTTTCAATCTGAGAACTGAAAATCACTATTATGAGATCTTTTATTGTCAGTAATTTAATAGTCATTAAATTCTATGTTTAAAAAAACAGTAAAAGTTGCTTGTCTTGTATGAAGTTTTTATTTTGAGTGGCCGCTATTTTAACATTGGAAATGTTTATGTTCGTATATGGGGGCAGAGTTACGAGTTTTCGTTCAAGGCCAAAAGACAACGATCGCGATCAAGTGAGGAGCAATCATGCAAAATTGAACAAGTGCAATTTTTTCGAAATGTGTTTTATATCATGTCTAGTTAATTGAGAGGTATTTGCGACGATCTGCGGTGTTATTTTTGAGCAAATGTTAATAAATACTGTAGAAAAATCCATTTAAAAGTTAAGTAATCAAGCAAAAGTGAACGCGTATATAACAGAAGAATAATAGGGTTATTCCTGACAAAACTAAACAGTGCATTGATAAATATTGTGTGTATAATAAACAGTTAATTATGTTTCATATATGCTGTTATCATTTCCAATGTCCTCGATGGTTGCAAGGATTGCGAAATCTGTGAATTTTTAAGTATAATAATGAAAATACAAAATTACAGAATATGGCGCTTGGTTCAAGTTTTGGTACCCCCAAACGGTTACTTTCAATAGTTTGTAATAATTTTAAGTCGACTTTCTTTATTCTTACGTCAGCACCCTGAGCTACGTGCCGTAATTATTCTAGGGGGGGGCGTCGCCTTCCAGGGGGGGCCTAGCCCCCCTTGGCCGCCCCTTAGTTACGCCAATGCGAAACACATTGCAATCGTATACATAATACCTACAGGTACCGCAGAAAACAATGAAAAAATGCATTTTTATTTTGATATTGTTTTTCTAATGATTCATTTTCCAAGGTTTAACTTTCGATAGATTAAATAAACAATTGAATTCCAGGGAATCGATTACGTATTTTTTAAACATTCTTTTTTTTATTGTAGTATATAGACGCTCGATAACTGAGGCCATTAGCGTGAACGTTGATAAAAAAGTTATTAATAGAAGATTTATTTTTAAAAATCCGGTAGTTCCGTATGTTGACACTATTATTAATTAAAATTTAAAACCATATCAACAACTGCAGTTCCTGAACAGGGGTGGTGCATTTTTTAATTCATCTAGTAATTAATTATTAATTGTATAGATTATAGACGCGTCGACAACTCAGGTCATTACTCGTCTCCAACTCAACAAAAAATCCATTTGCATATTAGAATACACAAACCGACTGGTACGAGCTCGAGTCCCTGAGAGCGCTAATTCCCAAAGAACATTGGAATGCAGTTTGCGATAGAAACCACATTCCAATGTCCCCCCTGGGGGGAATTCATCTAGTAGGTTAGGTACTATGTCTAATAGAATTATGTTATTTTTGTTACTTATGTTTTTCTATTTTTCCTGGATGAACTCAAACTTTGCCCCCCCCCCCTAAATTTAAGGGAAAATATTTTTCAGGTTCTGACTATTGAAATATATACGGGTTAGTAAGCTTTATAACTATGCCAAATCATCCAATAAGAGTTCCGTTTTTTCCCCTTTTTAAATACGGAACCGTAAAAATTAATCATTCATGTCAATGTCCTTTCTTAATAAGTTACTTATTAGTTTTCACGTTATAGTATTAACAAGAAATAAAGTCTATAAATAGACATTTTATTAAAGTGTTTTGTAAAATTTAACTGAGAAAGGCAACGTTTTCTTAAAAATAACACTTTAATGAGATGCCAACCAATTGAAAAAGATCTTCTCAGCAATCTGGTTTCAAATATGCAAATTAGTAAAGGCGAACTCACATTTCAGTTAAAACAATAAATAAAGTTTCTAGGTATGCAAAAAGTCTCACAGACACGTTTCAATTGAGTACATATTTTAAATTAACTATATAGTAGAAAAAAAAGTACGCTGAATCCAATGGACACACGCGTAGGTCTGTATCTCTTTTAGTTTACTGGAAGTCATAAAAAAATCTTTAGACGCCTGCTTACCTTCTAAACTAAGCCATACAGATATTATGTCCATTTGATTCAACGTGATTTTTTCTATCAGTATGATTAATTTCAAACTGATTTGAGAGACGTGCTAAAAAAAGTCGTACTTAAATTGGGAAATTTCGATTTTTAATAAAACAAAAAAGTCTTTCAGATACACTTAAATAATCGTTCTTTTAGGATGAGTACTGTAACACTTAAAATTTAACAAATTTGTGAAGGTGTTTAATAAAAATAGAGTGTATCCTAGCTGTGTGAACTTGTACTCCGACTTTGAGATAAAAAAATGTTTTTTGTCCAATCTGTAGCTTTTCGTTTGTAGTTGTTTGTAGTGAACGGTAGTCAACGGTTTTTGAAAAAAAAATAAAAAATTGCCCCCCCCCCAACTTTTAAATTTCGGAAATCCGACTTCACAGTCAAGTTCGGAATCATTTGTAGTTGCTTGTAGTGATTTATTACTTTCGTTTGTAGTTCAAAATTAAAAAAGTTATAGCCAAAAAACCAAACTTGCAATTTATGCAAAAATCTGAAAAAAACATATATTTACCCAAAAGCCATCGATCTACCTAAAACTAGAATCTTCGAATTTGTGTTTATGACGCGCCTACCTGTACCCAGAATCCTCGAGATGGTGTTTATGACACTGGTTTTTGTGCGTAAACGAATTCAGTTTTTTTGTTTGTAGCTCGCTTAATTTTGAACTACAAACGAAAGTAAAATCACTACAAACAACTACAAATGATTCCGAACATGGCTGTGAAGTCGGATTATCGAAATTCAAAAGTGAGGGGGGGGGGGGCAATTTTTGATTTTTTTTTTCGAAAACCGTTGAACTACAAACAAAAATCTTTTCGCTACAAACAACTACAAAGGAAAAGCTACAGATTGGACCAATAACATTTTTTTTATCTCAAAGTCGGGGTACAAGTTCACACAGCTGTGAATCCTCCTTAAAAATGCAGGTTGCACATGCAAGTCTGCAGAGGTCACTTTTTGCAAAAATGCATCTGCAACAGCCTGGTCAATAACACCGACTACCGAGTCCATTAGTGTTTCTCAACATTAGCAAACAATTATCTGCCGTGTGTTTTGTTTTAAATAGATACGGATTCTCTCTTACTATAAATTATGAAATCCGGACGGATTTCGTCCGTCACTAAATCAAAAAGAGCGCGCTCGACATCATTCAAAAGTCGAAACCGTCCGAGAGTATTCTCTGTTACTGTAAATATCAAGGTGTAGTCATGGTCACACATCTCAAAAACTACTGGATCGATTCGAATTCTTTCAAAGCCTATTTCTGCTTAAGTAACATATAGGCTAAATCCGCTAAATATTACTACACTAGGGAACGAACAGTGAGCAAAAATGAAGTATGTAGCATTTTTATACGGCTAAGTTGAGATATTAAAGCGAAAGAATCTGCAGGCGAAATCGACGCTCACACGAACGAAGCCGAAATCTAGTTAACAATAACTGGATTAGTAACTAAATTAAACATAATATGTGAAATATTCCTATATATAACGATAAGGTACTAAATACGTGACAAATATAGAATATTTCTATGTTTATAAAACTTATGCGCTATTTACAGAGAATTTAATAAAAACACTTTTTTGTTTATATAACAAAAGAAGAAAATACAGTTTCTTATTCTTGGTTCTTCTGCAGCATATTAAATCACTTGACTGTTGACGGACTGTCGAAAAAAGCGGCTTGTGTTTTAAATATATACAGGGTGTGGCTTGGAAAATGTAGCACAGGGAAAATAACATAAGACCTAATGTAAATATGTAGTGGATTACATAGAAAAAATAGTACAGTGAATTTTTTAAACAATTTTCCATATCAGCGGTTGACTATTAAGAGTAACTCGAAACTTTATCAAAATCAAAGCATCTACTACTTATTTTAGTCCAGTCACGAGAGATTAAAACGGGGGGTCTACCTTGCGTTTTGTGCAGCAAATGATTTTATTTTTTTGTGTCCTCAAGCATATTTAGGAGATGTCAAATCCAAGTTTGCGACCTCTAAAACAGGGCGGGATAGTTTTGGTGGGCTCAAATCCACGATTTTTTTGCACTTTTTTCGGTTTTTTGCTTATAACATAAAAACGGCTGGTCCTATCGAAAAAATGGTCCTATCCAAAATTAAAGGGCATAAAATTTACTTCAAAACGCACTAGTCAAATATGTTTTTTTTCGATTTTTACTGACTCTACAGAACTTAGAAAAACAAAATAAAAAATAAACTCTTTTTTTGTTTGAAGGCGCTAATCTCAGAAACTACCAGTCTGTAAAAGAAGCAAAGTAGTAATCAATGAGACCCTATACGAGTTTTTTAAAAATTCAATCCCAAAGGGTGAAAACGGGAGTGCAGGATTTATTGTAATGACAAAAAATCCTACATCCACGTTTTACCCCCTTTGGGATTAAATTAAAAAAAAAAAATCGAATAGCCTATAACCTTCATTAAAAAATGGGCTATCTAACAAAAAAAATTTTTTTCAAATCGGACTGGTAGTTCCTGAGATTAGCGCGTTTGAAGTACATTTCGTGCCCTTTAATTTTGAACAGGACCATTTTTTCGATAGGGCCGGCCGTTTCCATGTTATAAGCAAAAAACCGAAAAAAGTGCAAAAAAATCGTGGTTTTTAGCCCACCAAAACTCCCCCGCCCTGTTTTAGAGGTCGCAAATTTGGATTTGGATGCTTGAGGACACAAAAAAATAAAATCAATTGCTGCACAAAACGCAAGGTGGACTTCCTCTCGCGACTGGACTATTTACATTAGGTCTTATGGCCCATATAGCTTACTACAAAATTGTAAATGTTCTCAATGTTATTTTCCTTATGTTACCTTTGAAGCCACACCCTGTATAGATTGATATATCATAATATACAAAACAACATGCAGTTTGCTATCTCTGAAAAAAATAGTATTTGAAATTTATTGTTGCAGGGTTTTAGAAAATTTTCCAGTCACTTTTCGAACCATTTCGCCCGTAAATTTCTCAAAAAAAAAAATAAATGTTCGGACATTTGGTAACTCTATTCATATAAGGTAAGAAACTTGAGCGTTTCTTATCAAAGTATTCGAAGATTGAGATTATTTAAATTAACGATGAATAATGCCGTGGCAATGAATGAACAATTAGCATGCCGTTTCTCTATTTTTATCTCTCGTTAGTTTGAACAAAAAATCACGTACTATAGGTAATTATCAGAGAGGCGTTCATATTAGTTACATTGACATCAATGCACACTAGATAAACTTGTGACAGACGGACTGACGGACAGAGGGACATCGTAGGCTCAGTAATTGAGTTTCGTTCAGAGGTACGGAACCCTAAAAACTACTAATCCGCACGGTTATATCTGTATAGTTGACTCTCAATAAGGATGACCATACCGCATTTTCTAAGTGTTAAATTTTTACTTCCCACCTCTACTATGGTAGGGAAGTAATGGATTTAGTCCGAAAAAAATATTTCGAGATTTTAACAGATCTTCACGTTTTGAGACCCTAGCAATCGTTTAAGATCATTTTCTGACTGATGTCTGTATGTGTGTGTGTGGTCAATTTTTCGCCTTCGATATCGTACAAACGGAACAATATACGGCCATGCCGTTTGTTCTGTTGTATTTATATCAGCCTTTAACTTATATCTGATTAGATTTTGAGCCAAATCGGTTCAGTGGATCCTGAGATATTTAAAAAAACGTTCTCAATGTTACGTATTAACATAGGTCAAAAAAATATAAATGAACTCTAGATATTATAATATGAAAAAAATGTAAATATTTTTTTTCTCTAAAATGTACAGTTTTCGAAAAAAAAATATTTTACTAAAAAAAATAAAAATTGTACATAAATCAAGGTAACCATGATTTTTGCTATATTAAGCTAGCCATCAGTAGATCACTAAACAAAAAATTATATTTTAAAAAAACTAAAAAACACGCTTTAATGAACTAAAAAGTAAAAAATAATTAATTTTATTGTAAAAAAGCGTGGGGTGCTTTGTACCATATTTTCATACAACCCCACGCTTTTTTACAATAAAATTAATTATTTTTTACTTTTTAGTTCATTAAAGCGTGTTTTTTAGTTTTTTTAAAATATAATTTATTTTTGCTTTTTAGTCCTGGAGATCCTGGTCAGGATAATGGGACAAACTTATGGAATTATTGTATTCTAATCGGTCCTTGATAACTGTGCAAAGTTTCAGTTCAATCTGAAGTTTTTTGCTTTTTTTTTTTAGTCCTGGAGATCCTGGTCAGGATAATGGGACAAACTTATGGAATTATTGTATTGTAATCGGTCCTTGATAAGTGTGCAAAGTTTCAGTTCAATCTGAAGTTTTTTGCTTTTTTTTTTTTTAGTCCTGGAGATCCTGGTCAGGATAATGGGACAAACTTATGGAATTATTGTATTGTACTCGGTCCTTGATAAGTGTGCAAAGTTTAAACTAAATCTGACCGTTCAAAGTTGGTCAAAATCAAGTTCAAAGAAGTCGGTTACAAACTGACAAACATACAAGTGAAGCTAATATAAGCGTGTTAAAAAGAGGGCCATGCTTTTTTCAAAGAATAAAAAAAGAGTGTTTATTTTTTGCAAATATTTACTAGGTGGGAAGTATAGGACTGGTCATCAGTCGAATTTTTTACAGACAGATCTCCACTTTTTCGTTTGGTTTGTAGTCAAAAAAAGGTTAGAAAATACTGACTCCAAGAAATCTTTTCATTATAAAACTATTAACAAATAATACGTATATTTTATTTGGTTTGCGATTTAATAGTTATAAAATGCTTAGCAAATATGGATGACAAATTTAAAAAATTCGCAGAACAAATAAATTGAACAGTTAAACTAGTCATTATTGATTTGTCAAATTATTGTCCTGACGCAAAATCCAGTGAAATCATTTAATTTCTTTCACAAATAACTCTGACTGTTACTTCTTTTTAACACGCTTTTATTAGCTTCACCTGTAAGTTTGCTTGCTTGCTTGCTTTTTGTCAGTTTGTAACCGACTTCTTTGAACTTGATTTTGACCAACTTTGAACGGTCAGATTTAGTTTAAACTTTGCACACTTATCAAGGACCGACGACAATACAATAATTCTATAAGTTTGTCCCATTATCCTGACCAGGATCTCCAGGACTAAAAAAAAAAAGCAAAAAACTTCAGATTGAACTGAAACTTTGCACACTTATCAAGGACCGATTACAATACAATAATTCCATAAGTTTGTCCCATTATCCTGACCAGGATCTCCAGGACTAAAAAGCAAAAATAAATTATAATTTAAAAAAACTAAAAAACACGCTTTAATAAACTAAAAAGTAAAAAATAATTAATTTTATTGTAAAAAAGCGTGGGGTAGTATGAAAATATGATACAAAGCACCCCACGCTTTTTTACAATAAAATTAATTATTTTTTACTTTTTAGTTCATCAAAGCGTGTTTTTTAGTTTTTTTAAATTATAATTTATTATATAATAGTTTTCGCACTAAGTTCTGTTTAGATCATTGTTTACAACGTCATTATTAATCTTTTATTCTCTTCTAACTTGAATCTCTCCCATCTGGGAGAGTGGGACAAAAGATCGATAACGTCGAAAAAACCGGCTTTTGATTGGAGAAAACGATCGGACAGTGGGTAAAAATAAATATGATTGGGTAATTAATACAATTTATTTCGAAGATATAAAAAATAATTTAATTTTCCCCAGGCAAAAAAAAACACGATAATAAAATACAGTTTTAATTTCCACAAAATTGGGTTAATTTCAATTAAATATACGGAATGTTTCAAATTTATTGACAGTCGATGTTATTCTACTGACTGAAACAAAAAATTATTTTATATAAATTGCACTGAAAATGTTCAAACTATTTTTATTTATCTATCCCAAAAAGTTATCAACTACAAAGAAGTAGGATTGTTCTACCCAACTTTGCAGGGTCAGTGTTAGGGTAGGAGAATGTACATTTCGACTCTAGAGCATGTGTAATCTGCTGACTGATGAAAAACAAAAATAAAAATATATGAGCACTGTGGTTTGAATAAAAACAAAAATAAAGATAGTTACTTCTTACCACAACAGTTTTATTGATGGATGTACATTTCGAAAGCTATGCTTTCATCTTCAACAAACATTATAGTATAGCGTTTGCTGAAGATGAAAGCATAGCTTTCGAAATGTACATCCATCAATAAAACTGTTGTGGTAAGAAGTAACTATCTTTATTTTTGTTTTTAAAAACAAAAATGTCAGTAACTTTTTTCTTTTCATATAAAATTGGTTTTTCTTCCTCGCAATGTATTTTCATGAACACAATGAATTTATTTCTATGAAACTGTTTTAACATTTTTTTCAGGGTATTTTTAAAAATGATTCTTCGCTGAGATAAAAACTTTTTAACAAAAAAAATCTCCTTCAAAAAAGTCACTAAAAAAAGGAAAATAATAAAATTTTGAGGTCGACGCCAATTTAATAAAATATGAAGTCTGTTAAAAAGTAGATATTAATTACTTACTATACTATATTTTTTAACAGACTTCATATTTTATTAAATTGGCGCCGACCTCAAAATTTTATTATGTTCCTCTTTTTGGTGGCGTATTTGAAAGAGGTTTTTTTTTGTTAAAAAGTTTTTTATTTTTTACTTTTTAGTGGCTTTACAATACGTAGTTTGCACGTTATTAACAAACTTCTGTCTTGATATATTTGACTAGCGGCCCCGTCCAGCTTCGCCCGGGTGCAATACACTACTCACTCGCTTCGCTCGTTCGCTTGGAGTATTATAAATACACTACTCACTCGCTTCGCTCGTTCGCAGAATATTATAATTACATTACTCACTCGCTTCGCTCGTTCGCTATATATATATAAACCTTCCGTGAAAAATTATCTAACTGATGGTGAAACCGCATCAAAATCCGTTGCGTGGTTTAGGAATTGCATTACTCACTCGTTACGTTCGTTCGCTATATATATAAACCTTCCGGGAACAATTCCGTCATACGTTATTTTTGCGTAACTTTAACCGTTTACGCAGCGCACGCAACGGAAGCTCTCAAAGGAATAATTTTTCCCGTTTTTGCAACATTTCTCATTGATGCTCCGCTCCTATTGGTCGTAGCGTGATATTATATAGTCTATAGCCTTCCTCGATAAATGTAACTATCAACCACAACGAACCACAAACAAACAAACTCTTCAGCTTTATAATATTAGTATATATTACTAAATAACTGAAAATTGACATTTACCTTAACGGTATTACAGTTCGTTACTCACGTTTTATTAAAATCATTCGAACTACTGAACCGATTTAAGTAAAATTTATATGGGACCATCCCGAAGGGACAAAACAATAATCATCAAAATTGGTTCACAAATACAGGAGAAATCGTTGAACATACATTCATTCATACATACATAAAAAAAACAAAAGGAGGTGCCGAATATTGAACCTCCAATTCTTTTTTGAAGTCGGTTAAAAAGGGAATTATTAATGCAATTATGGTATACATTTATACATAATCTAATTTTAAAACATCCTGTAATTTATGGAACCGATTAAATGTTGGTTCATGTCCCACCAAACACTGGTTAGACCTGAACTTTGGCTCCAGTCACCTTGAATTAATTTCGGTATACTCTATTCTTCATCTATCTTCATTTTATTAATCACTTTTCCCGCTGGTGAGACCCATTGTTGCCACTAGGTCGAAAAATTATCAGATTTTACTCGAAATTGTATTAATTTTTTTTCTTTGGAGGAGGAGTAAAAAATATTGTTACGTGTTGTTAAGAAAAAAAAATGGAACAACAACGTTTTTTAAAATGTTCACATTTTCAGTCTTCGGTATAGACCCGACCGATGCCGTAGCAACACGAAGGTCACAAGTAGAGAAAGCAACTCGTTATGAATTGTTGCAAAATCTCTTGAAAGCTCATCCTTTAAAATTATTATTAACCAATTAAAAAAAGAGATTATAAATAGATTCCGATCGGTGGACCAATGTTCACGATTATCTTAGAAACTACTGAACCGATTTGCAAAAATATACCTTATACATTTATGATGTTAAAATCCGATAGTTATGTGAAAATTGGCAACACTGTTGATAGCTTACATTATTACGTTGATTTGCGTCATGCTTATAAAAAATGTTTGTAAACAAATTTCGAGGTAAAACATTAAACTGTTCCATAATTTTTACACTTAAGTCCTTCCACAACAATCTTAATAAAAAAAGTCAGTATAACGTCGAAAAATGTCGTAATATTTTGTTATACAGTTTAAGTATTTATATAAGCCCACCAATTGTAAAAGGTTACCCGGGTCTAATTGGCTACATTCAGATGACAGGCGTCAAGCGCGCGTTAGATTTTTGTGTAATGTTGGCGAGCTTTTTTCGAGCGTTGACCGCGCGTTACCTCGAGTCCATTTTGGCTTTCTTAAATTGAACCGTCGAACCTAAACACGTCTTAACGCATCGAAAACACACGGCTAATTGAACGACTGCACGGGCGCTAGCGCAGCGCCGAACGCGCGTCTAATTTAAACTCGCGTTAGCATGTGGACGGTTTGATATAAATGTTGAGTACTTGTTAACGCGCGTTAGCAAAACGCGCGCTCGCAATGCCTGTCATCTGAACGTAGCCTTATGGTCATTTTTTTTAATTCGACAATTGTATTATTATTTTTGCCAATTCTCAAATTAGAATTTGGGAACTTGTGATTTGTACGAGTCATATAAACGCCATATAAATACTTCCGCGACACACGTCCGTGATATTTTAATCAATATAGTATAAATTTTAGGGCGCCAGTAAAGTAATAATTACACAGCGATAATAAAGTTCTATTTGATACTTTCACGAGTTTTCAAATATAAGAATTTGGAAACTGGGTTGGCTATAGATGAACAAAAACGTCACATAAACAACTATTTCTTCGTTTCTTAATTAAGGTAATGTTACCATGAAAAAATTATGACAACACGAAACGAAAAAGGTCATTTTGAGAGCTTAAGTTTTTTAACCGACTTCAAAAAAAGAAGGAAGGTTCTCAATTCGACGTGTTGTATGACCACGCATAACGTTTTACAGAGTAGTCCGATTTTGATGATTCTTATTTTATTGGATAGGGTATACCTCGAAGTTGGTCCCATATAAATTTTACTTAAATCGGTTCAGTAGTTCGGTTGATTAAAATAAAAGTGAGTAGCGCCGTGTGATTCCTTTAAGGTAAATGTCACTTTTTGACACATCACACAGCGTAAGAAAATTGGTTTAATAAAAGTGAGTAACGGCGTGTGATTCCTTTAAGGTAAATGTCACTTTTAGACACATCACACAGCGAAAGAAGTCAGTTAAGTTTGTAGAAGTGAATCTACTGGCATGCGAGTAAACTACGTATTGTAAATCCACTGAAAAGTAAAAAATAGAAAACTTTTTAACAAAAAAAAACCTCCTTCAAAAAGCCACTAAAAAGAGGAAAATAATGAAATTTTGAAGTCTGCGCTATTTTAACAAAATATGAAGTCGGTTAAAAAGAAGATATTAATCACTATACTATACTTTTTTACCGACTTCATATTTTATTAAATTGGCGCCGATCTCAAAATTTCATTAATTTCCTCTTTTTAGTGGCTTTTTGAAGGTTTTTTTTTGTTAAAAAGTTTTTTTTTGAGTTAACATTTTCTGAAAATTTGAATCGAAATTAAATATATTTAGGAAGAAATCTCCTTCGCTGCCATACGCAATGGGTTAAAATGTCATAAAAAAACTGTAGGTACATAAAAATAATGTAGTACATGACTGTTAACTTCTTTGTGGTAATTTCATTTGTAATTAATAACGATATAATTAATATAAATTCAGTATGCAAATTGGGAAAACGAATTTATTAAACATACATTTTTGAATAACTTTTCAACCTTATTTTTAAATTTAAAAATCTATTTTAATTTTAGCTGATAGTGATCTGTACTAACGTCATACTAAAATTAAAAACTATATTATTTTATTTAATTGATTCTAAAATTTCCCACGATTCATTAAAATATGCAAATATACACTTATAGACCGAGAGCTAGTGACAATTTTTTGTGTTATTTATTCAAGGCCTTATTTTTGTGAAGATGTTGAGGGAGGAATATTAAAGTGCCCTGAGTGAGGGATTTTGCTAGACAGCGGTATGGGAGGGATGCAGACCGCCCCCAACATGTAACAAAAAAAAATGGTCACAATTATTATTGCTTCAAGGCTGAAATTGTTTGTCACCCTAAACGTGTCATGTACCCGACGAATTTTATATTATTAGTTTAAGGTTCACATTTTAATATGTTGTTACGGCGACTGTTTTAAGCATATATTTCAATTTGCAGAACAAAATGTCGGTATTAACCCCCTTGCAGAATGATATAAACACCTAGGCGAGCAAGTTTCCCTCTAAGAGAGGGGGTAACATACCGACATTTTGCTCTGCAAATTGACATATATATGCTTAAAACAGTTACCGTAACAACACATTAAAATGTGAAGTTTGAACTAATAATATAAATTTCGTCGGGTACATGACACGTTTAGGGTGATCTGCCACCCCTTTAATACTGACCAATCGATCTGCAAATATTATAATGGCATTATTGGGTCAGCGACAAGCTATACAAACAATTTCAGCCTTGAAACAATAATAATGATGACCATTTTTTATTGTTACATGTTGGGGGCGATCTGCATCCCTTCCATACCGCTATCTAGCAAAATCCCTTACTCAGGGCACTTTAATATGCCTCCCTCAACATCTTCACTAAAATAAGGCCTTAAATAAGGAACACCAAAAAATTGTCACTAGCTCTCGGGTCTATTAGATCTACTAATTATACTATGTTATTATCAATTTTAAACGTAAATATTATTTGTCTAATTTTAACAAAAAAAAGTGAGAAACATAGGAAATGATTGCGTATTTTATACGCTTGTTGATTTTAACGCGTCGTTTTTTATAACCATATTAAATCTGAAAAAAATCTGAGATTTATTTTTTAGAAATGTAAATGAAAAGGTATACGCAAGGCTATATAGCTTGCTTATTTTTATTTTGGAAAATATCTCGTAGAAAAAAGTACGCTGAATTGCTGAATACAAAGAGAATACGTGCACTTCTACTATCCTAGAGGCGTTAAAATATTTATGAGGTCCAAAATGTCAAAGTCGTAAAAGGTTAACAAATTCAGAATATTTATGATAGGCTGTATTGATTCTTGGACCAAAATATAATGAAATATTTACCTATATGTAATTTTTGATACCTATATCACGCGCTATAAATTTTTTTTCAGTACTGAATTGATGGGTATTTTTGATATATTTATCATACGATTTTTTGTTGTCGTTTTTTAATAGGTAGGTACCTTAAAGTGTCCTCAAAATTTCCGGCGTTAATATTTATTTATTTTCCATTCTATTTATAGGTCAGAAATAACGTGGTTTTAAATAATTTACATATTTATTTGTTTCGAAGATTATTATAGAAGATTCCATTACTTTCATGAAAATTAAAAGAATGGAACTTTTCATTCAAATTTATGACTGAAGGAATCTTTTCACGATTTCGGATTTATTAATAGAAAGTATTTTCTGTACGATATATTTTTAAGGACACCAAGTGCAAGGATCATCTTGGTCTAATACCAATTCATATTTTCAATGTATTATTATTTTTTATCCATGATCCCTCTTGGAAGAGAGATGGAACCTTTGGTGTGAAGACACTGCGTGTTAAATAAAATATTAGTAAAGAAAAAACTTTTTAGAGACAAGATTTTATTGAAATGTACTAAAAAGGAAAAAATAATGTTTAATAATTTTGGTTCATAATTATTTTAAAAGCGGGGGTTGTAATCTCGATTATAGTTTATTAGTCGCAACCCCCGCTTTTATAATAATTATGAACCAAAATTATTAAATATTATTTTTTCCTTTTTAGTACATTTCAATAAAAGCTTGTCTCTAAAAAGTTTTTTTCTAATAATATTTTATTTTGTTCATTTTAGTCTTTCAAAATTTTACCCCCATTTGACACCCGTAGGGGTTGAATTTCGAAAAATCCTTTCTTAGTGGATGTTTACGGCAGAAAAGGACCCACTGTTCAAATCTCAAGTTTCTAGCTTCAGCGATTTGGCCTGGGCGTTGATTAGTCAAAAAAACCCTACATCCCCGTTTGAACCCCTTAGGGGTTGAATTTATTTCTAAAAACGATTTATTCATGTATTGTCATCGGGAATACATATGTTTACAACATTTCAAATCGATCGGATACGTAGAAATCGTTCAAAATTGATTTGAAAGTTTTGACCTAAACAAGCAAACACACAAACAAACAAACTAACATCTTGCAAGTTAAAATAAAAGCTTGTAATAAAAAAGTAACTACAAAGCACCAATTTTCTCGACGCACGTTTTGTCATTAGGAGATGATTGAAACTGATGATGCTAACATGATTAGCGAAACGTGCAACGAGAAAAAAAGTGTAAGTGCATCTTGTGATAATAAATTAATGATCCAGTTCCAGCCAAATTAGAATCTAGAAACTCAAACAGGGGACTTGCAAAGATAAATCATGACCCTCCGAAGTTATGTCAAAGATTTTAAAGGTAGCGCAAAGATCTCGAGTATTCTCGATCCCCTGTACGATAATTACACGGTTTACAAAGTTGGCAAATATTATTCTTCGATTTATCGCTCAGCCTTTAGATTGTCGACAAAAACAAGACTTTTCAGATGAATTAAAAAAATATATAATTTATTACTAAAAAAGCTAATCCGTATTTCTCAGAAAATATGTACGCAGAATTACTCATTAATTCATTGAATTCATAAACTCGTTTCTGATCACGTCAAATACAGGTGGTTCTGAAATAACTTACCATTTTAACCTAGCACAAGTTTTTTAAATCTAACAAAATTCAAAGATACTTTTCAAGTTGTAGAATGAAAATAAATTATTTAAAAAAAACCCGACTGCGTAAAAATCGAACATAAAAAATGGAAACAAGGCCAACATGCAGTCGGAGGCAACAGATATTTCTGTTCAACTTGTTTCTACCCTTTAAATTCGATTTTTACGCAGTCAGGTTTTTGTTTTTTTTAATAATTTATTTTTATTTCTCTCCTTTTAGTTGAATCTACTCATCAAGCCTTTCCATTTGGTACCCCACACAAAAGTTTTTACCGATTTTTTGCGTATTGACAAAATGACGTCTAGCGTCCGCCACATTGATTTTTTCGTGGTTTCATATACCCAGTAGCACTCGTGAGACTATGACGAATCTATAGACACCTCATTTTTCAAAACCCGTCAGAAGGCGCTAAAGAAAATATGCAAAGATAGATACATACATACATACACCCAAAAAACATTACCCTCCTTCGGCAGTGGTGTAAAAAAGCACGTCGATTAAAATACAGTAAAGAAAACTTCGGCATTTTTCTGTTTAGGAGCTATATGACTATCCAAGTGTGCAAGCTTTCACGGCCGACATTGTTCCAAGTCTTTATGGTTTCCGGGCTTGTAGGCCGTGGTCCGGTGGTATTTCTACCTGACGTTTCGTCTACAACTGCGGTAGAACTCACCCCCACCCCCACCACTACACACTGCGCAGTTGACCAATTACAGAGAGACGGACTACGACCGAACAGAGAACACACTGGTACTAGGCATAAAAGAAGGGAGGACACCAGTCACTGACACACTGACCTGTGAGCCGCCAAGAAGGACACTTCGACCGCTGCCACATCGCCTTTGAGAATGTCTACCGCAGTTGTAGACGAAACGTCAGGTAGAAATACCACCGGACCACGGCCTACAAGCCCGTAAACCATGAAGACTTGGAGCTATATGACTGTTTAAAAGTCAAAAATATTCAAAAAACGTCCATATAGCTTCTAAGAAGTTTTCTTTAGCTTATTCAGTATGTTTTTTTTCTAAATGAATTCATTCAATTTCTCCCCTTGTCAGAGCATATTTTAAGCAATTTTTACTGGGCTGCACTAGAGTTCGAGAGTTAGATTTACTAAAAAAATGTGGCCAAGCGTCAAGGATAATCAAAAAATACGCAATTTAAAAGCATGTAGTACATTTTATTATAGGTATTTAATGAATAAAAAACTAAAAACTATAGTGTGATGTCTTTTGAATCTTAACTTGCAAAACAGTAAAAAAGCAAGACACTACAAAAAGAATGCAATAAGTAATGCAACTCTATAAACGCGTATACCTCTCATACTGTAGTGTGTAGACTGCAGATACAATATATGCCGAAAAATTAAAAATCTAACTCTTGTGCCGCCGGCACAACCGACTTTCACTAGGCGGCACAAACTCGTCACTAGGCGGCACTAGTGCCGCCTACTTTATATGTTATTTTATGCTCTGCCCCTTGTTCTGTAAGTAAATGGAAGAAGTATTGATGAAAATTCGTCTACGAGGTCAGTTTCTCATAATACTACCTTCAAAACGTTAAGATGAGTGATTTTCTGCACGGTGGTTGTGCAATTTTCTTTCGTTCACAATAACTTCTGCAAAAATGCACCGTTTGCTTCAGTAAAAACTCCAGGCTTATTGGATTTGGTGCCTTAAATTTGATGATTTTATAAAATTAGGTAGGTAGTAGGTACACAATTGTTTTCGAAAAATGATTTTGGAACATTGAAGTCATGAATCGCGGTTTTCCACAGGGTCGGATTTAGGGGAGGGCAACCGGGGCTACGGCCCCGGGGCCTCCACAAAAGAGGGGCCCCCACAATAGAGACTTCGGAAAAAAAAATTCTCTGAATTCTCGGTTATTAAATTTTGTCGTTGAAAATATGCTAAATAGCGTTAATAATTTTAATAAGTAATCATGAGGAAATGTTTTTTGACTTCCACTGCACAATAATTACGTGGTTTTGGCATTTCGATGAGTAAACGCGGTAAACGTGCCGTGCGAGCGCTGAGACGGGCGTGTGGCGAAAAAAATTGTCCATTTTATTTGGAAAATAATTTGGAGCCAGGGGGCCTCCATTCCTCTGTTGCCCCGGGGCCTCCAAACCTCTAAATCCGGCAAATGACTTTTCCATACAGAATTTTGAAGTAGTTAATGAATTTTTATTTTAATATTTAAAAACGCTTTTTACATCGTTATCGGCAAGGTCTTATTCGTAGATTTCCTTTCTGAACATCCCTTAAATGCGACGTTTTGAAAAAAATATTACCTGTAAAATGACAAAAACCAATTATCGTTCATCTAGAACCTCAACTAATTCATGATAATAAAATATAGGTATATATAATTTTGGGAATGCCAAATACAGTGTAACGACACGTGCAGTGGTAAACAGTCAATAGACGCAAGTGGACTTTGGAGTCACCCCAAGGTCGTCAACTCACTGTCGCGGTGAAGTCATCATGTCCATTAGATCTTAGACCCGATTTGTAGTTTATCATTTACAAATAGTATAGTAAAACGTCACCATATATTGAAATAATTTATGCAGAAAATACCAAACAAGTTATTTGGTTCCCAGAGTCTGGGGATCTGAGGATAGTTTGACCTTGGACGACCTATACGACCAATTTGCATATTACCATAATATACAAAGAATATAGTAAAACGGTACCGTATTTGTGAGAAGCGGTTGTGTGGTCAATCCTTAACCTTGGAGAGCTTACTAGGGATCGATCTTTTAGTGTATCGATACTTTAGTTTTCGATACTCGATATTTTGTATCGACTTTTTTAATGCGATACATGATTAGTATCGAAACATTTTGGTGCGTATCGATACATTGTCTAGTCTTGTTCTTTTAGAATGCTTATTAGCTGGATTAGTTTTTTTTTGAAGAACTTCCTTAGGCGCGCTTTGCCTGGGCAGTGAACGAAAGTGAACTGATACACACCCGACGGTGACGCTCGCTGAATCGGGGTTACTCGTTTTTTTGCTCGTCTGCATTTTATTATTTTCTGTGATACTGGATCGTTAATGTATCGATATATTGATCGATCTTTTATAATACGATTTTATACTGTATCAATACTTTATAACACGATCCAGATCGATACCTGGTATCGATACTTTATAATATGATCCAGATCGATAACTAGTATATCAATACTTTATAATATGATCCAGATCGATACCTAGTATATCAATACTTTTTGGTGGATCAGAACATCCCTAGAGCTTACCTGAAGTTTAATGTTTACAAGTACATTAGTTCAGGCGGTTCTTTATAAGAATAACGAACGAACTATTTACGAACATTTCCCTTAAATCTCTCTAAGGACAGCAAGAAATAATTTTCTAAAACCATATCAACATTTGTTACTCTATTTCTGGGCCTAGACTTGCTGGGTTTCTGCTACGACTGTCAAGCATGTAGCATGTAAATTTACAGTGGTCCAACACTAAATCTAATAGTATAGAAAAAATAGAGTAAATGTGGAAAAACGTTAGTATAGGAATGCCTTATTAAGTTATTTCCCATGCTTAATAACGTTAAGTTATTGTAAAAATATGAGAGCAAAACATTTTTGAGTTGCAGGAGTTTTATTTAAGACAACCGGTTTTTTGAATATTTAAGTATTTTTGAAAAGTCCCTATAATGTCGTTTTAAATAAATAACCTTTTTAATAATTGGAAAAACCTTGATGACGTCAGAATCTGCAGCCATTTGCTTATTGACACAATTGGTTGGTGTTTAATGTACTCATTCGACATACGTTAATATATCTTTCTCTGTCAGTTTTTATAGACGTATCTAGAAAATTAATCTCTGTCAATAAGCAAATTGACATCAATGGCTATGACGTTACTGGCTAGTAGTGACGCAACCAAGCGTATAAAATTTTATAATTTGTTTCCAAAATTATAATGTAATAATATGCTATTTTATTGACCATTATTATTTCGCATAAAAAATCTAACAGCGTTGCAGACATAATATGGTCATAATTACTAAATTAAACCGATTTATAACTCAGTCTTATAACTCAGTCTTATATAACTGTCGTATAACTCAGTCTTCGATCAAACAAACAATGTGGAGAAATCGGTAACTCATCTAGCCGGAAACTGGGAGTTTCGGGTTCAAGTCCCGACAGTGGTCATTTGATTTTTTCTTAGATATAACTCAAAAATCATGGCAGCCTAGCTGTCTGAGATATTTATTATTTTCACCTCTAATTGTTATGTGAATAATATGGTGTGGATATAAGGGGGTTTTAAATCGATTGATTTTATCATATACCAATTAATTACTGTCCACAGGAACTCAAAACGTTGTTTATCTATTATAGGTAAAACCTAAGGCATCCCAGCCTAACGAGTTTATCAAGTTGATAAAACTTATAAATTAATGTTAACTCTCGCATGTATAGTGATTCGACTGTTTAATAGCTGTACTATGCTTTGCAGTTTATTTGAATAGTCGACTCTCGCATGTAGTGTGTTTTCAACTTGAAATTGCTATATATAAGAAAAGATCAGTTTCCACTCTCAGGCACTGTGGAGAAATCGGTAACTCACATAGCCGGAAACTGGGAGTTTCGGGTTCAAGTCCCGACAGTGGTCATTTGATTTTTTCTTAGATATAGCTCAAAAATCATGGCAGCCTAGCTGTCTGAGATATTTATTATTTTCACCTCTAATTGTTATGTGAATAATATGGTGTGGATATAAGGGGGTTTTAAATCGATTGATTTTATCATATACCAATTAATTACTGTCCACAGAAACTCAAAACGTTGTTTATCTATTATAGGTAAAACCTAAGGCATCCCAGCCTAACGAGTTTATTAAGTTGATAAAACTTATAAATTAATGTTAACACTCGCATGCATAGTGATTCGACTGTTTAATAGCTGTACTATGCTTTGCAGTTTATTTGAATAGTCGACTCTCGCATGTAGTGTGTTTTCAACTTGAAATTGCTATATATAAGAAATGATCGGTTTCCACTCTCGGGCACTGTGGAGAAATCGGTAACTCACATATCCGGAAACTGGGAGTTTCGGGTTCAAGTCCCGACAGTGGTCATTTGATGTTTTCTTAGATATAGCTCAAAAATCATGGCAGCCGAGCTGTCTGAGATATTTATTATTTTCACCTCTAATTGTTATGTGAATAATATGGTGTGGATATAAGGGGGTTTTAAGTCGATTGATTTTATCATATACCAACAATAATCTAGCCGAGCGGATTTTTGACGAAAATCGAAATCTCTCAGAGCTTTTTCAAACTTGCCATGCTTGTAGAAAACGACACGCTGATTTCTATGAGAACAAGCAAACGTCTGTATCTCTCCTGGTTTAGAAGTTGGATGCGTTTAAAGTTTTTAAATAAATGTGAGTAAAAAAAACTTTTTAGAGGCAAGCTTTTATTTAAATGCACTAAAAAGGAAAAAATAATTTTTAATAATTTAGGTTCATAATTATAAAAGCGTGGGTCGTGAACTCTATAATAGTTTATTAGTCACGACCCACGCTTTATAATTATGAACCTAAATTATTAAAAATTATTTTTTCCTTTTTAGTGCATTTAAAAAATAAAAGCTTGCCTCTGAAAAGTTTTTTACTAATATTTATTTTGTTCATTTTGGTCTTTCAAAATTTTACCCCCCTTTGACACCCGTAGGGGCTGAATTTCGAAAAATCCTTTCTTAGTGGATGCTTACGTCAGAAAAGGAACCAACTATCCAAATTTCAAGTTTCTAGCTTCAGCGATTTGGCCTGGGCGTTGATTAGTCAAAAAAACCCTACATCCCCGTTTGAACCCCTTAGGAGTCAAATTTATTTCTAAAAACGATTTATTCATGTATTGTCATCGGGAATACATATGTGTACAAAATTTCAAATCGATCGGATACGTGGATTCCGTTCAAAATTGACTTGCAAGATTTGACCTAAACAAACAAACAAACTCACAAACTAACATACATTGCAGTTAAATAAAAGCTTGTAAAAATCACAAAAGAAACCTTTGAATAGTGGTATCTTCTAAATTAAAATTTTAGAAATAAACCGCACATTATTATCCTTTAGATGAACTTGAAGTCTTCAAATATATTTCTATAGGTGCCTTTTATTTATTTTTGCAGATGAAATTATAAATTATTTTATAAACATTTATAGTTACTTTCAAGTAAACAATATTATTGCATGCTATCAACAATCATCGTACAGCTTAACCTTCTGTTGTTTTCTTTAATAAATCCTCCGTATTTAACAATATTTTATAGGAAAATAACAATAAAGCATCTGTAATTAAAATAATTATACCGACACGTGAAAACAATGTACAGAATTCACCGGCAAAACCGCAACTGTTTAATGCAACCGATTCGATTTTGCTTAAAAATATAAAGGCATACCACGTTACCGTCTAACGATGAAAATACGTTCCTGTGTCATCCCCAATATTTGGACATATCGTGAAATGTCCTGTTATACCGATGGTCATTTCTTAAACTGTTAAAAATTAGGAATCATTAAAAGTATGCATTTCAACGCAAATCGTATGTATTAGTGCATAAATGTAATACGGCGTAATTGCTTGAAGTAACAAAATTGAGATTTTGTACTCGTCATGCGCATAGTGAATCAGTCCTCGTTTGAATTATCCAATCACAGAGGTTCTAAAATTTCTTTGCGTTGTGTACTAACTACTAATAGTAGATATCTATATTACGACTGATGACAGTATGTAAAAACGAGCGATAACGAGTTTTTACAGTCATACGAGTCGTAATACCATTACGCACAAGATATATATTATGGTATTTTTTGCCATACCCACTACAAAATACCTACTTTTCACATCATTTTCAAAAAAAATTTGCATTTACAGCAGACCGTGAGTATGTACTTACTCACGACCTTCACGGCATACTGTAAAAGTAAAGATGGACGCAAATAAACTGTCAAATTTTTTTGAAAATGAATTGAAAATTAGCTATTTTGTAGTGGGTATGGCAAAAAATTTTGTTTTCAACAGTTACGCGGTATTGCAGAGTGAAATAAAGAGACTTCGATGCGTTATCAACAACGCTTTGCTATACATTTTATATTATTGATTTAAAATACAACTCATAATTTATATATGTATAATGTATATATATTTTAAGAAGTCGATTATTTACAACTATTAAATAAAGACACATATTGCTTAATTCGTCGCGGATATTATCTATACTTCGCCGTAACTCACTTAAGTATAGTAAAATCATAAAAATGTATTCATTTAAATAGAAAAATTAAGTAGAAGATAGAAGACTTTGTAAATTATTATAACAACTGGTACTTATTTTTAGATTTAGATGGAATTTCATATAGGTAATATTTGTATTGAATAAGCGAAAGTAGCCGGGTTTTCGTTCCAGATTTCGTAAAAAAGCGAACTTTTCGGACTGTTTTCTAAGCTCGAAAATAGCCGAGCTACAGGGATGTAATTGTTTGTATGCGTTTTATGGTTCGTCTATTGCATACTCACAATTACCGGGCTCTATATAGTCGGAGAACTGGCATGTAACAAATTTATTTTTTATTTATTAATATTATAAGAATAATTACACATTGAAAATAAGAAATGATAAATTAATAGATTTATACGGCTGAATTGCAATTGAAAATTTTTCGTTGGAAAGCAGCCAATTATATAATTGATTCCAAACATATTGGAAAAAATCATTTTACCAACCATAGTCACAGTCAGGATTCTAACCTGAACCTTTCCACTTTAAAAAAGTGAAAAATTTTCATAAGAATTGATATTTAGGCCCAAAATAACTCTTAAAATAAATAAACTGTTTTTTTAAAATCTTTTCAGCCTTGGATCCTGGTGAAATAAAAAGCATAAAAAAGGTATTTTCGTTGATTTTCCTCCACGAATTAGAGCAAAAATCACGTTCAGTTAGAATTTCATGTAATTCTTTTCAAGTTTCTGACAAAATATTGGCCTTTTTTTTGGAGATAAGAAACTAAATCCCAAGAACAAACTAAATTCACGGAAAACATAAAGACGTCATTTAAATAAAATTATGTTAATTTGGCAACACTGCTGCAATTTTACCTATAAATAAAATCAACTTATGGAAGTAAATACTATAATAGAATATCTTATTTAATTAACTTAAGGTCACCAAATGCCAGGGTCATTTAGGTTTATTGTATCATCATATATTTTAACATTTAAAAATAAAATTCACACGTTTTTTTATTAAATCGAGACAGCCATAAAAACTAATTACTTCCTAATCTTTGGAAAAGCGAATATGGTCTTTGCTTCTGAAAAACACAAAATTGCTCTGTGAATATTTTTCTTCGTGGGCTTAATTTTTTTATTATCTACAAATAAATATCCAAAATACTTTTTATATATAGCAGGCTATACTTATCAGTTTTTTGAGTAATTCAACACTTCGTATTTTTTGGAATATTTTCCTTAAAAAAATGTTTTTTAAAAATAGAGATGATTTGTTCCGGGTTTCTGAGCCGTGGTCTACTGGTCGAAGAGTTCTTCTAGGCGTTATGCTAACGACGCCTGGAAGAACTCTTCGATCACGTCCGCCGCACCACTGAAGATGCTTGTCGCTGCAGCAATAGACCGAGAGCTAGTGAAAATTTTTTGGTGTTATTTATTCAAGACCATATTTTTGTGAAGATGTTGAGGGAGGCATATTAAAATGCCCTGAATAAGGGATTTTGCTAGATAGCGTATGGAAGGGATGCAGACCGCCCCCAACATGTAACAAAAAAAAATGGTCACAATTATTATTGCTTCAAGGCTGAAATTGTTTGTATAGCTTGTCGGTGACCCAATAATGTCATTATAATATTTGCAGATCGATTGGTCAGTATTAAAGGGGTGGCAGATCACTCTAAAAGTGTCATGTACCCGACGAAATTTATATTATTAGTTCAAGGTTCAAATTTTAATATGTTGTTACGGCGACTGGTTTAAGCATATATATTTCAATTTGCAGAACAAAATGCCGTAAAAGCTTACATTCTTATGTTTCTTTTATTTAGTTATACAAAAGCTGACTAACATCGAACCAAACAATTCTGGGTCCCAGCTCTTGATGATAGCATAGTAAGCGAAACGTGTGTCGAGAAAAAAGCGTTAGTGTTTTGCGGTTACTTTTTTAGTATTCGAAACTATGCAGTATACGAACGCTACATTAGATTTTTAAATACAAATCAGCTTTCTAACAGCGAATGTTTCTCCTATTGTCAATATATTCAAAGTCAAACAAAAAAGCATCGATCATCATTCGTCAATAATTTATGCGACAGGTGAGCCCTCACCTTGGACTCAAAACCCACTTTTTTATGCTCTTCTCGTGTAAAATTTCAATTTATCGCATGTATACAGGAAGTTTCAATTACAAGTCATTTTTTAACAGACTTCAAAAAAGAAGAAGATTTTATATTCGGCAGCTATGTTTTTTATGTATGTAGGTTTGTTCACCGATTTCTCCTGTGTTTGTAAACCGATTTTAATGATTATTGTTTTATTTAATAGGGCATACCTCCGGGGTGGTCCTATATAAATTTTACTTAAATCAGTCCAGTAGTTCGACTGATTTTAACAAAAAGTGAGTAACGGACTGTAACAACGTTAAAGTAAATGTCAAATATCAAGACAGAAGTCGGTTAATAACGTGCAAACTACGTATTGTAAAACCACTAAAAAGTAAAAAATAAAAAACTTTTCAACAAAAAAAAACCTCCTTCAAAAAAGCCACAAAAAAGAGGAAAATAATAAAATTTTGAGGTAGGCGCCAATTTAAAAAATTATAAAGTCGGCTAAAAATAGATATTAAATTACTATATACTATACATTTTTAACAGACTTCATATTTTATTGAATTAGCGCCGACCTCGCAAAATGTCAATATTTTCCTGTTTTTAGTGGCTTTTTTGAAGGAGGTTTTTTCTTTGTTAAAAAGTTTTTTTTAAAATAACCGTCACAATAAATAAAAACAAGTGCCGGGTACTTACACGAAAAAATCTGTGGTTGAAATTAACAAACTCGTTTAGGTAGGTACTCTGAATTTATGATGATAAATGTTTTTAACTCTATTTCTAAATTTCACAGCTTTAAGCTAATTTGGACAGAAAATGTAGAGCGCAAGTCGCGTGGTAATACATTTTAATTTTTAACAATTGCTAAGCCCTAGAGGCTGCAGTGTTTCCGGCGATACGACGGATTTCAAAGGCAAAAAAAATGTCCTTAGCAACGGACCAAAAAAAAATGTTTTATGAAAACAATGTTCGCGTAAAAGAATTTCTGGAAAATTCATTTTAGTACAAATCTAAACAAAATGGTCGATTATCTCTAAAAGTACTATTACGTGATGTTGAGGTAAGAAACGGTAAAGAACACCTGTATTTGCATTGTATCAACAAATAATTCTAATACATCGTTAAAATATGCAATACTACGATAGGCTTGTCCAACCTTTCAAAGATCTTAAGTATAAAATAGAGAAAATAATCGTATCTGTCCGTCACACAAAAACTTTCCAACGGTCAGCCTTGATGTCGTGAAATTTACTGTTTATTGTGCTCGCTATGTCGTTCCCTTCCCAATTTATGTTAGAGTTAGCCCGAGTAACTATTGCCCATATTCATAGTTAACCCTTAAGGTAAGTGATAAGGGTTCCTTCGCTGAGGGTCACCTAAGTGCTGAGGGTGTGTTTCATAGTCATTTCCTTGAGTGACGGAAGAATTATAGTAAACCTCCATGATTTTTTCCTTTAGAACACAGTTGGTCATACTGCAGACCGATTGTGTTTAGTTGTCATTTTTGATATAAATGCGTGTTTTTCATGTGTTTTACTGTTTTTACTTTTTCGACACTTAAGGGACATATTATCCACCCTTAAGGTGAGGGTGATGTAAGGGCCCTTACAGACGTCAATTTTGACTATGAAACGCATATTCGATTTGAGGGTATGAGTAAGTGTCCCTTACTACTTAAGGGTTAACTATGAATACGGCCGGAAGGTTATATATTGTGCTCTGAACGAAGTCGGGTCGGGCAGCTACAGCCTACAAGCCTATAGAGGACAGTGTGGTGTACCGGTTAGCGTAGCGGCCTTTGGATCACAATGTCGTGGGTTCGAATCCCAGCTCCGCTCATGGATGTTTTGTGGTGTCGTTTAGTTTTAAGAAAATTGTTATTTAATGTTTTTAAGACGCTAATCATGACCTAAGTTGTCGACGCGTCTATAATCTACAATACAAATATATATATATATACACAAGCCCATATTTTAAAACATGTGAATCTTTTATGATGATTTAGGTAGCGCATAAAAATAAAACAAAACTTTTTTTTAATTTAAAGAAAAAATCAAAAGTGTTATAGGTATACAACATAATCTATATAGTCCAGTCACGAGAGGAAGTCCACCTTGCGTTTGGTGCAGCAAATGATTTTATTTTTTTGTGTCCTCAAGCATGTTTAGGAAATGTCAAATCCAAGTTTGCGACCTCTAAAACAGGGCGGGGAGTTTTGGTGGGCTAAAAACCACGATTTTTTTGCACTTTTTTCGATTTCTTGCTTATAATATGGAAACGGCTGGTCCTATTCAAAATTAAAGGGCACAAAATTTAATTCAAAATGCACTAGTCAAATATGTTTATGTTCCCATTTTTACCGGCTCTCACAGAACTTAGAAAATCGCCAAAATTTACCAAAATGAAAAAAAAGCATTTTTTCAAGCTTTTAACTATTGAAAAACTCGAATAGCCTATAACCTTCCTTAATAAACGGGCTATCTAACAAAAAAAATTTTTCAAATCGGACTGGTAGCTCCTGAGATTAGCGCGTTCAAACAAAAAAAAATAAATTCTTTTTTTGTTTGAACGTGCTAATGTCAGGAACTACAAGTCCGATTAAAAAAAATTTTTTTTGTTAGATAGCCCGTTTATTAAGGAAGGTTTTAGGCAATTCGAATTTTTTTAAATTCAATCTTAAAGGGGGTAAAACGGGGGTGTAAGATTTTTTGTTATTACAAAAAATTCTACTCCCACGTTTTACCTCCTTCGGGGTTAAATTTAAAATAAACTCATATATCCTATAACCTTCCTCAATAAACGGGCTATCTAACAAAAAATTTTTTTTTTAAATCGGATTTATAGTTCCTGAGATTAGCGCGTTCAAACAAAAAAAGAGTTTTTTTTTTTGTTTGAACGCGTTAATTTCAGAAACTACCAGTCCGATTTGAAAATTTTTTTTTTTTGTTAGATAGCCCGTTTATAAAGGAAGGTTATAGGCTATTCGATTATTTTTTTTAATTCAATCCCACAGGGAGTAAAACGTGGATGTAGGATTTTTTGTTATTACAATAAATCCTACACTCCCGTTTTCACTCTTTGGGATTGAATTTTTAAAAAACTCGTATAGGGTCTCATTGATTAGTACTTTGCTTCTTTTACAGACTGGTAGTTCCTGAGATTAGCGCCTTCAAACAAAAAAAGAGTTTATTTTTTTGTTTTGTTTTTCTAAGTTCTGTAGAGTCGGTAAAATCGGAACAAAAACATATTTGACTAGTGCATTTTGAAGAAAATTTTGTGCTCTTTAATTTTGAATAGGACCATTTTTTCGATAGGACAAGCCGTTTTTATGTTATAAGCAAAAAACCGAAAAAAGTGCAAAAAAATCATGGTTTTTAGCCCACCAAAACTCCCCCGCTCTGTTTTAGAGGTCGCAAACTTGGATTTGACATCTCCTAAACATGCTTAAGGACACAAAAAAATAAAATCATTTGCTGCGCAAAACGCAAGGTGGACCTACCTTTTTAAGCTCTCGTGACAGGACTAATAAGAACATAGCGAATTTTATATATTTTATGAAATCCAGACAACTTTTTTATTGTTGAGGATATAAAAAAATAAGTACTTACCTATAATTAAAAAAATATCGGAAACATAAATCATATTTTTTACACCGGTTTAAAAAAGCTGTGACCTTTGCACTTGACGCATCGTAAACAATAAAATCAGTAATTTTAAATTAAACAAACGCATTAGGTATTGTGTAAAAATATAGTGTTGCGAAATAAATTTAAACATTTTATACTTTTTATAAATTATACACAACTAAGTATTGATAAATTATTTATTGTTTGCAAGGTATTACATAATATAATATACCAACGTGGCGTCATCGAAACTAGTATAAAAAGTATTAATTTTCCATAGATTAAACAATTATACCTATAATCAGAATATGCTATTTATCATTACCTATGTTTGTTAAAACTGCAAATTGTGCTTAAAATAAATAGCCAAGATTGTCGTTGCTTATATGGGGTTTGCCACGGTTCATGCATTACAGCAAGCTCCCAGTTTCCAGGTCCGCATTTGGTAAAAATATATCAAATGGATTTTAAATTTATTATGAAAGATAAGAATAATTTGAAAATATGATACATTTTTAGTGTTGGGTCTTCAAGCCACTATATGAATATTATGAAGTATTAGAAATACCTTGTATTATGTCCGTCTTGTGACTTCTTGTGAAATTACACTACGCGTTTCAGCAACGAGTTGCCATCTTCAGGTGTGGTTAATTATTTTTTATTCCATTACGTATTTGCAGTAAAGGTAAACACATGGACACCCTCGAAGAATATGAAATATATAAAGCCACAAAATTCGGCAATACCAACATTCTTAATGACAAACTAACACTAAAATCGAACATAATATACGACACAATAATTAACAACACACAAACACCCAATACTCAGTAATCGTCTACACACATACACACACATACTCACATTTCCATTTCATCTACCTACTATATAAATCATAAAAACTCGAAATTTAAATCAGTACTTCACAAACCACGACACAGTGTTTAGCATCATAATATTATATAGTGTTACGAATGCTCAATGTGTGTTTTTTAAAAAATAATTAACCACACCTGAAGATGGCAACTCGTTTCTGAAACGCGTAGTGTTAAATCACAAGAAGTCATAATACAGGTATTTCTAATACTTCATAATATGAAAATATGAATCAGTAGTAGACCCAGATAACCCTTGACTTAAATAAATAATAATTAAGTAGGTTCATAATTATAAAAGCGTGGGTCGTGAGTCGTGACTAATAAACTATCATAGAGTTTACAACCCACGCTTTTATAATTATGAACCTAAATTATTAATAATTATTTTTACCTTTTAGTCCATTTTAATAAAAGTTTGTCTTTTAAAAGTTTTTTTTTATTAATATTTTATTTTGTTCTTTTTAGTCTTCCAAAAAATTATTTTAGCCGCCATTTTGGATTTATAATGACATTACACTGCTTATTGTATTCTACTCCGTCATACCCTTTCATTTGATAATATCAAGAGGGTTGTAAAGAAATAAATCCGCCATTTTTGTGTCGACCGCCGTATTGGATCTACCATAATTTCAAATAGGTGTACTATATTGCATATGCATTGTCTTCAGAACTGAAGGTGTGTGCAAAATTTCAGCATTATTGGATATCGGGAAGTCGTCGAAAATTCGATTGCCAGATTTGTCCAGACTGCAGGATGATGATGAGTTCCATATCCCCTAGAGGACGTTGGAGACCACTTCTTTCCATTTAACCCTGTCCTGGACAGTACGGGTGAGTCTATTAAAGTTTCATCCCGTCCATTTTGTGATGTTATCTAGCCAGGATATTCTTTTTCTACCTCTGGGTCTTTTCTGTTCTAATTTCCCCATTAGTATAACTTGCTGTAGGTTATATTTTTATGACCGCATTATATGACCAAAGTATGAGCACTGTCTTTTTTTGACAACATTTACTAAATTTGTCTGTTCTTGCATTATTTGCATCACTTTATCATTGGTCACGCATAATCCGTCCATTTAATATCTAACATTCGCCGATAACACCACATTTCAAACGCGTTTAACTTTTTAATCACCTCATCTTTTTATGTCCAAGACTGCAGGAAAGCAAGTTAAATAAAAGCTTGTAAAAATAGCCCGAGATTGTTGGAATGTTGCTATTTATACCATAACGTTACCATCGTCTTTTATAAGCCCTTAGTACTGGATTTTCAATTTAACATAAACAATAATTGAAGACTATAAAGGGACTACAAAGGGTCTAAGCGACAAAAAGCGAATTCAAAGATAATTGAGAAAAACTGTTTTTTGTGAAAAAGGAGGGATTTATTTTATTAAACTTTTTTTACAGTAATCCATAGATCAATGCAATACTAACTGTAAAAAAATTAACTTGAAACTAAGCTATATAACACAGAAAAAAAATCAAAATCAATTATTCGTAAAATGTTATAAGTCCAATTACCCATTACAACAAAAAAGGATCTATGTGCCAACAGATATGAAGTAAAAACACCAAGTAACTACTGAATGACCGTTTAACTAATGGCACATAGACCCTTGTTCCCTACAATAATATGCGAACTTAGACCCACCGTCATCTATTCGTAGCAATGGTGAATGTTTTAACTGTTGTTGGCACATAGACCCTTTATGATTATAGTATCGGGATTCACACATATAACCTTTTCATGCAATAAACTCAAAATCGGTGGATGTAGCTGCGCTTAGACCCTTTGTAACTTATGATCTTCAATTAGTAAATCTTCAGTATGTACTGGTACTAGGCCCAAATAACCCTTGGATGTCATGGCGAAAATAAAGAGCTTGAAATTGTAAACAAAAATCAATGCATATTTTTTAAAAGACGTTTTCAAAACTATACGAACTGTTATGCTAAAATTAATCAGTCAATTTAGTTGAAGCAAATTGATTGAATAATTTAATTATATTTTTGGTATAGGTACAGGTGTAGTTCGAGTAATCCATATTGTAGAAATTAAATAATGTAGACCAAAAACCCGAATAATTTTTAAAAAAATAAGTTTATTCTCTTAAATTGTTGGCTTATAATAATTTCTTGTTGTTGTAGATTTATTTACATTTATATTTACATTTCTTCTGACGATGGCGAAATTTTAAGCCGAAACGATCGTTAAGAGAATAAACTTATTTTTTTTTAAATTATTCGGGTTTTTGGTCTACATTATTTAATTTCTACAATATTAATTATATTTAATACGGCTCTGTACCGAATGACTCACAGACAATGGTCTTCAACAATAGTGCATAAACACAAAAACAATGAATAAACTACATTCTTAATTTATTAATGAATTTTTGATTTGTATAACTTCTATAAACTCGCAATTTGTTTTTGTTAAGGAGGTGTGAAAATAGTAGTAAAAATAAATGTGAAATGTATTTATGGAAATTTACTTCCCTATAAATACTTCCCACACCTTTACCTAAATCGAGTTTACCTAATAAGTAGTAAAATATACATATTTTTTAATTTTTATAAAAAATAAATTATGTGAGAAAGGAAGTTTTCATTTCCGACTCTTTTCCTAATATCCTTGAAAAAAACATTTGTTGACAATCTTTTTTTCTAAAATTTCAAATTTATTTTTCTAAAAAGAATGGAATCCGTTGACGTAAATTCAAAAACTTAGTATTACGTAATTTAAATAGGTAGGTACTCATATCAAAGCCCAAAGTTATTCTAAAAACAAGACCAATTATTATGTCCCTAATTCTTGCGCGATAGCGATTGTTTATCGTCTCATAGAAAACGCACCCCCTATAATAGATTTTATAATTTTCAATGAAACTTTGAGTCCTGTCAGATTTTTCGAAATAAATTAGTCAAATAATTACCGTAATAATAATCATTTGCTATTTAACGAAAATGAAGTATCGGTTTTCTAGACTAATTTTCAGTTTCGAAAATTAATCCCACATAATTTCTGTTCCAAAAAAAAGACATCCTCTAGCGCAAAGCGACCCAACTTGTTTTCTTATCCAGACTTAAAATTCTGGGGATAACCCATCTTAAAATTAATTCAAACCACTATTTGTTGAAGCTGGATTACGTAAACGATTGACGCATTTAATTAATAAGACTTTCACTTAATATTTACAGATCTATAAATAAAAATAAATCGGTTAAAAATCAGGTGTCCAGTTTATTTTTCTCCGGCTGTACCCCAATACTAATTTGCGATTCCAAATCAACATTCTTCACGTATCTGCCGGTGGCACTCCCTGTACCAGGTACAGGTTTCACGTGCATCAAGTACTGATGATGACCACCAGCCAATGATAATACGAGGTTTATCATCGCATCCAGTCCGTTCCGACTACAGGCGGCCGCCGCCGATCAAAAATGGACCTTGTCTTGGAGCCGTTTGTTCACATGGTACATAATATTAACATCTACATGATTCTGATTGGTCCCCAAACATACTACTACTACGTCATAGCAGGTTTTATACTAGGTGTGTACACTTCGTTTGGATATGTTGTGTCTTCTTTCAACCCGATAAATATAGATTACCCTAACAATATTCACAAGACTCTTCTAGTCTTCTAGTCTTTTGAAATGAGATGCGATGTAAATGATTTTTTTAACGATTCTTAAAAGTTAAAACTGCAAGAACTGTACATGAAAATACAGCAGAAAACGAAAACCAGACAGTAAAAAATAGTATCAAAAACATTTTCCCAGAACTACTTCAAGATCTTTGTTATTTCGTAAAAATTCTTATGAAATTGCATTTTGCAGAGATTTTACACCCAACAAAATATACTATCTATAATGGCCTAGATAATTTGTTTATCAATGTGACAATAGTTCATAAAAACTGCATAGCAGATTATATAATATTTTGTCTTCGACTTTAGTGGTAATAATATAGTTTGTCTCAATGACATAACAGCTTTAAGATCGAAGTCTTTGGATCTATTGGTAGCAAGAAGACTAAATTATTACCACAAAATGGATTATCTAATATTACATAATCTATCGTGATCTTTATGAAAAGCGAATACTAGAAATTATGAGGTAACGTTGGCTATAAATTACAGCCTCTACGATTTAAAATTCTAAACCCTGCAAGAAACTTCAATCTAGAAAGTATCTTTCAAATTTGAACCCTAGGAATTAACTTATTTTGAAGCTACTAAAATCTATATCCTCAGTCCCTTCGTGGATGGTGGTTGGATCTAGACCCAGCACCTAAATTCTAAACTCTATTTTTCAAATATAAAATTCTTAAAGCCTTCAGTTGTTGAATTGTAATCAATAAATAAATCTTCCTCGAATGTTTTTGACAAAGCTGTGATCCAAAATTTCTTTCAAATTTAGACTATGACCTTGCTTCCCTGAAAGCTACTAATGTCTGTCTTCAGTCAATTGTGATCATTCTCGCTTGAATGTTTTTAATAGCTTTAAGATCAAAATTTTTAAATCCATCTAAGTCTAGTCAGAATCCTTCAAATTCGGACATCTCTTTAAGGGGTATAAAAATTAATGTCGTCCAATCTCGTCAAATGTTTTTAACAACTCTGAGATCCAACATTTTAGATCTACGCGACGAATTTCTTCAAATTTTGAACTTTTCGTCATTAACGCTACCTACTTTAAACGCCGATCAATAGATTGGTTTCGATTCTCCGGCGCCAATCAATCAATAATCTGAAAGCTATTTTAGTTGTGATAACAGAGTTCACGTGTTCAACCACAAAAAGTCTGTGGCCAATTTATCTGTTGATTCAAGTTTATAACAAAGAAAATAAATAATATTTAAATAGCATGACAGTAAGTTAAAAGATACAATTTTAACAAAGAAGATAAATTTAATTAATACCTATTTTACACACATGTAGGCATTAGCGTTTGTGTTTTGTATATATAAAAGATAGCATTCGATCAGTTTTGAATAAAATACCTCTCTCTTCGGGTACAGTCAGTGCAAGTATATAGTTGTTAGTTGTGCTTGTAACCAACAATGCCGTCCCAACATATCAACGGTTTCGCGCTTACTCCATTCTGCATTTCGACAACCATTGGAAGTGTGTGATTTTGTTTTAAGCCATGTAGTGCTGGAACTCTGTGATTTATAAATTAATTTAAAAAAAACTTTAATAATAATAATTGTTTTATTATTATTAATTTATTAACTTATTTATTGTTGACACTTTTTTAATATATTATTTTTTATAAAATGACTAATTTAAAATCATCGTTCTTCCCAAGAAGATGGATACAGTATTCTGCTGCTCTAACAGGTCAGTATTTTTTTTTAATTCCAATATGGAATATATTGACAAAACATGGAAAGCCTTCCATATAAGTAAATTGGATATAAGTACAACACTCATTTTTTCAACGAGAAATTAATTTGTGAAGAAAATTATTAAAAAGTGGGATTCGAACCCAGTACTTTACGCGAGAAGTCTTGGAATATTTTTTTATTGCATATTAATTTGTTACCATCAAATTACAGATAGAGCACCTACTTATAATGTTAACAATAATTATTTATGGGTGTTGGGGGCACTTGATTCAATACATATTATTATTGTTTAGAAAATACCATTATATTCATTGCTTATATTTTTTGTGATTTACTAAAAAAAAGACTTTGAAGATATTTAACTATAAGGGCATCAACGTCCCTAATTTTCGATTTTGTAAAACTGTTCAAAAAGGTGCGGCATTTTTTAATGCTGTGATTTTCTATGATTTTCGTTGATAACTTTTACTGAAGAAAACATAAAAAATGGTGAACATTCGACGTGACACTAAAACGTTCCCCAAACTGTTAAAAAGTTCAAAATTTAAAAAAAAAATGTTTAATAGAAAGGGCACGAAATATGTAAATTGGTTTGAATATTGCAAATTCCGGAAGTTTGTAATATTTTCAAAGAAAAATGAAAGTTTGAGAGCCTCTGCTCAAGGAAATAAATATCAACAAAAATGTAATTAGTTTTATTTATATAAATTCACATAACGGTAAATCTGATGACAACTAGAATTTATGCATAAATAAATACCGGGTGTTTTTGATTCGGCGGCCAACCCATTGCCTAAAAATCTCGTTTGTCGGATACTTGCCGATTTTTTTTTAAACAAGAACAATCACTGACGCTTTTTTAATATTAATTTCTTTGTTTACGTTTATATCTTTCAGAATAATTTGTTATTTTTTATTTCATAAAGGCCACCAGTCTCCAGCGTTACCTAGACCTAGTATCAATTTATATTTTCAATTTTTTTTTAATAATAAACTGAAAATGTATCTTTTCTGAGATTTAAACCTAAGATCTGGGGGTCAATGAACCATGGAACGACTAAGACACAGTTTCTTGTTCAAATTGAGGAAATTATTTAGACCGGACCTTTATCATTCAGAGATATAAAACCAATCTCAATAAAGTTGAAATATTTATAAAAAAAATAAAATTAATCCAATGGCGCATAAACAGAAATATTTTTATCGATTTTCCAATCCCATAAATTGCGTAACAAAATCTTGTAAGCAACATTTTCTAATTTTAATACTGAATTAAATATAAATTAAATACAATTAATGTATTCAGTATTTTTATCTTAATAGTCGTTTATTACTTTTTAATTAACATATTAATGTTTTACGCTTGAATAACTAAGTAGAGGAATTAAATGCAATGAAACAAACAAACTGATGCAATTTTAGATCAAGATGGCTTCAAAATAAATCAGGAAATTAATAAAATAATATCTGTTATTTTAAGCTGTGTGAACTTGTAACTGACTTTGAGATAAAAAAATTTTTTTTGTCCAATCTGTAACTTTTCGTTTGTAGTTGTTAGTAGTGAAAAGATTTTTTTTTGTAGTTCAACGGTTTTTGAAAAAAAATAATCAAAAATTGCCCCCCCCCACTTTTGAATTTCAAAAATCCGACTTCACAGTCAAGTTCGGAATCGTTTGTAGTTGTTTGTAGTGATTTTACTTCCGTTTGTAGTTCAAAATTAAAAAAGTTACAGCCAAGAAACCAAACTTGTTTATGTAAAAATCTGAAAAAACATATATCTACCTAAAAGACATCAATCTACCTAAAACTAGAATTTTCGAATTTGTGTCTATGACGCGTCTATCTGAACCCAGAATCCTCGAGATGGTGTTTATGACGCTGGCTTTTGTTCGTAAAAAAATTTGGTTTTTTGTTTGTAGCTCACTTAATTTTGAACTACAAACGAAAGTAAAATCACTACAAACAACTACAAACGATTCCGAACATGACTGAAGTCGGATTTTCGAAATTCAAAAGTGGGGGCAATTTATGATTTTTTTTCGAAAATCATTGAACTACAAACAAAAATCTTTTCACTACAAACAACTTCAAACGAAAAGCTACACATTAGACCAAACAAAAAATTTTTATCTCAAAGTCGGGGTACAAGTTTACACAGCTGTTATTTTAAACAACTTTGAAAAATCTACATGACGTAGAATTTTTACTTCCCAACTCTACAATGGTAGGGAAGTAATGGATTTAGTCCGAAAAAAATATTTCGAGACTTCAACAGGTCTTCACGTTTTGAGACCCTAGCAATCGTTTAAGATCATTTTCTGACTGATGTCTGTATGTGTGTGTGTATGTGGTCAATTTTTCGCCTTCGATATCGTAAAAACGGAACAACATACGGCCATGCCGATTGTTCTATTGTGTTTATCAGCCTTTAACTTAGATCTGATTAGATTTTGAGTCAAATCGGTTCAGTGGATCCTGAGATATTAAAAAAAAACGTTCTCAATGTCACGTATTAATATAGGTAAAAAAAAATATACCTAAATGAATTCTAGATGTTATAATATGAAAAAAATGTAAATATTTTTTTCTCTAAAATGTATAGTTTTTGAGAAAAAAAATATTTTACTAAAAAAGAAAATTGTGCGTAAATCAAGGTAACCATGATTTTTGCTATGTTACTAGCCATCAGTATATCACCAAACAAAAAATGAGGGCCATGCTTTTTTTCAAAGAATAAAAAAAGAGTGTTTATATATTTTTTTGCAAATATTTACTAGGTGGGAAGCATAGGACTGGTCATCAGTCGAATTTTTTTTAAAGGCATCGGGTTTTTTTAAACTTTGGTCTTACAAAAAAAATATTGTACATACCTACGACCACTTATAAATAGAACTTAAATTATGTAACAAATTGTAATTTTTAATTTGTGGCTATAAATCCTTATCTTATCATAAAAATCTATTTTTTTCTTACTTTTAATTAAACAGCGGTGAGGTGACAAAGCATAGCGAATGTTGCGGAAAAAACACATTATCTGTAGTTAGCTCATTAAAATATTTTTCAGTTGCATACAAGTCCAAAAGAAATCGATTTTAATTTCTGAAAATTACGGTACTGCAGTGGATGCAAAATTTCAAAAATTAAACCCAAAAAAAGATATATCGAAGGTACAAAAGAAATTGCTGGGACTAACCTAATAATATATTCGCTTATAGGTAACCAGAGAATTAATGAACCGATTTGGATGAGCTTTTTTATATTAAGCAGCTTAATTTCGGGATTTTAATGGACGTTTAATTGCAGAACAATAATCTCGAACGATGAACTCGTATTTCATTTCACACGAAGATATTTCTAGAGAACCACTGAACCGATTTGGATAAAGTTTCTTTATATTATTCCTTGAAGCTATTGATCAGAGTAGAATGGCTATTTCAGTTAGTTGTACGGTTAAAAAAGGATAAAACAAAGTGTTTTGAAATATGCTAAAAAATTACAGAATTTTATATAACTATATAGGCAACATAAAAACTATAATAATGTACTGTAAATTTTTTTCTGTCGATAATATAATACTATTATCGGAGTTATTATAGTTATTATTTTATAGTTTCTGATCACGTCTCATGGCTTTTCAAGGTTCTTTCCCACAGTTCCATTGCCGTATGTGCCAGATAAAAATTTTCTGCATTTATTGTTAACCCTTAAATAGACCCGTTTGATGGTTATTCAAATTTTATGTAGGTACCTATAGATAAACAGGAAGACAAGTATAAGGTTAAAAAATTCAAAAGTTAACCAGAAAAAATCAATTTTTGGTTGGCTCATCAAATTCAAAGTGCCGTTTTCTGTAAAGACAATGAATTTGAAAAAGATCTGAGATGTGATACAAAATAATCAAAATGCGTAACGATCTCTACCTTCTTTTTTAACATTTTTTTATTAATCTCAGATATTTTGCAAATTCAATATGTTTATAGAAAACGATACGCTGAAACCAAAAAACAGAAGAAAATATTTCTATATCTTCCAGTGTAGAAATTAAGTTTTCAAATAGGGCTTGAGAATAGCCGAGAGTGTAGCGGCGCTGTTGTTTACATGGCGTTGCTATGGTTCCCCAGTTCCCGAGTTCTAGCCCGAGAGCTGGTAAAAGTGTCAATTGGATTTTCAATTTATTATTAAAAAAAAAATAATAATAATAATGAATTGAAAATATGAATTGGTGCTGGGCCCAAATAACCTTAGCTGTTGGTGGTCTTTAAAATACAATTAAGTTTTCAAATATAAAATTTTAGAACACCCATATAGCCTGTAAACAAAGTTGGCTTCGAATTTTTGAATTTAGCGTGCCGTTTTCTATAATATACATATTAAATTTGAAAAGGATCCGCGAGATTTTTCAAAAAAGTTAAAAAAAACTAATACCTTTTTTATTGAATTTTTTACCATCTAATTGAAACATTTAAGTCATCATTTTATTCATTAATATTCGCAAAAATGAAAATTAGAAATAAAAGCACTTTTTTTAATAAAAAATATAATATCAAAAAAGCGCAGTTATCTAACGGTTAAAACTTCTTCAAAGTAAGAAGTTTACGGTTAGTTAAAAGTTATAAATAGTATTTATAATAGCCATTGAACAAAAATACATTTAAGTAAATAGGTATACGGACTGTTTCAAGAAATCGGGTCCATAGCTGTATCATACAAAAACATTAATCGAACTGTGCCAATCTATTTTTGAACCGAATAAAATCTATTTTTAATCGCTCAAATTATAAGTTTTTAGTGAATAAAGACCTAAAAATAGCTGAAATATGTTCGCTGTTTATGAAATCAAATAATTGTTACATAATATATTTATTTTACATTATTTGAAGGACTAAAATCTAACCTTCGATTACAGATTCCCAGAACTAATTCAAACTAAATTTGTGCAAACATTAGGTATCTACTATTTGCATATAATAGCTTTTATGTAAATAATTTTAGTCCATAAAATATATGCAAAATAATTATTAAATATGTATTTATGCTGTTACAATACAAAAAAATGTATGTGCTCAATTCGTCACAAATATTGTTTGGACAGCATGTCTCGTAAATTTCAATGTAAAAAGAATATTTGAGTCCAATGTCTGGACACCCAATCAATGGAGAAATGGTGTGACAGTCACGTGACTGTACTTTGATATAATTGGCTGAAATGCTGATAAAATAGGACGCTGTATAAAACCTGCGATAAAAAAAATTTGTTTAATGTCAACTGAATTTTTAAAATTGTTAGTCCATCAACATCTTCATTAATTTTTTTTACCTGACTGGGATGTTCTTTTTAAAAGAGAGTCATTCTTTCCTTCTAGCATCTGTTAATTATTTTTTAAACGCAGTTTTAAATAAATTCTTTGCTGTTTTTCCGTTGGCAGCAATTTGAATAACTCCAGAGAATTTTTTTAACTATGATTGATGTTCCTCTTTTTGACAGATCTTTCTTTTCAAAGATCGGGGTTGTAATAGAATTACCATTCTTTATAACATCCATATTTTCGATATTTTCAGTAATTTTACTTATAATAAATTTATTGATTCAATTAAAATCTGTTACAAGTACAAAATTAAATTAAATTCATAAAGACAACGTCTCTAGAATATATCTTAAATTCTATAAAAATCCCTAGATTAAAAGAAAATAACAAACAGTAATTTTCGGAAAAGCAGCTTTTCTATTGCACTATCATCATAACCACAGATACTTTTCACCATTCTGTCAATTTTCCAAATTAAAGTCTTTGAAATTAATCTATTCTTGACATTTTTAACACATTTTAACACTTACTTTGTCATTGCAATGTGAGGTCTTGCTAAATTGGCAAGTGATTGACAGGCGTCTCAATTCTAGAAGGTTCGATTTTTTTAATCACAAAAAAGTAAATCAACAGTTTTATACTCGCATTTTAATTATTTTAATAAACAATGAACAGACAAATTTCTTCCCAGTCACCTATTGACAACTTTTTTGTAATCATTGATAGATTTGAATGAGGAACCGGTTATTGATAGAGATTTTCAGTGTTTTCGAACTTGTAAAATTTAAAAGAGGTCTTCGTGTACAATAATTAAAAATAACTTAATTAATTTTAATGTAAATGTGTTTTAATTAAATCTCCTTGCAATGAGCCATTTTCCTGAGAGTAGTTCTTCCAATTATCCACGAGAGGCAGCACTTGTGGTAGGTACAAACATTATTTATTCCCCATAGTGTCGTGTCATTTTAGTGGTATAACTTAATTATTAAATTATTATTATCATTAAATTAATTAAAAAATTAAGTTATACCACTAAAATGATACGACACTAATGGGGAATAAATAATGTTTTTTTTTTTATATTGTATATAATTGGCTTCTACGCTTATTTGCGTAATTAGCCACGTCCTTTTTCTATATTTATTATTATTCATTAATTAAATCTTATTCTATTTATTCTGCAATATTAGTACCTATACTCTTGTAGATAATTGAAGGAACTACTCTCAGTAAAATATGGCTCATTGAGACAACGCATCGTTTTCATGTACATCAAAAAATAAAGAAAAATATTCTACGCGATTTTTACGTAGTTTGCGAAAAAAAAACTTTCAAGGCAATTACTTCGACTGTACACCTGATCACCCTGAAATATTTCAGTTTATTAACCCCGGCGTTTTTCAGAAAGCTGTTCTCGCGACTGTCAAGGAATCACTAAACTTCTTACTGCAATTAGGTATTTAAGTTTAAAAAAAATTATTAATTTTTTAATTTTTTCTAATAATTTAACATAAATAATATTGAAAATCGAAAAGAAAAATGTTTTTAAAGCTATAGATAAATTACTAAAAATTAATTAAAATGTATAAAAATTTAAAAAATATCACGTGACTTCAAAACGCGCCAGGAATGTTTGTGACGTCGTTATGTTAAAATGTGTCTGCATTTGTTGGTATTTGTGTATATGTATTACACATACTATCAAAAATAATAAATTTTTAACTTGGTAACCATGGATACAAAGACCACAGATAACATAATGACGTCACCCGCGTTCGGATTCTTTCGGCGCGTTATCGGAACTGAGTTTAAAAATTAATTTTTATTTAAATATAACTTTTTAATTAGTAAGCAAAAAAAATAAAAAAAAAAGTTTTGCTATAAAACTTGTATGTGGTCCTTCCATTTAAGTAAAAAAAAAAATTCATTTAAAAACCCAATTTCAGATAAATAAATTCCTGCAGACTATGTCTAACGTTTCGACTTAGATGTTTAGATTATAGGATATCTAGATCGAATTAGCTGTTTTCAGAATTTTTGTCTGTTTGATATTACAACAAAAAGACGACGAACCCGTTAAACAAATTCTATATTTACAAAAAAAATGACTCATTTTGTGATGCAACAAAAACATCATTGCAGATTTTTATTTGTAAACTTTTTCTCTGCATGTGCGCTGACAGTTTGTATGCAATTATAATTATCGAACTGTTTAAGTAGTAGTTTCTAAACATCTTAGTGCGTATAATTATTTGAATAAATATACAATAAAGTCTCACTTATCCTTACAGTCTTTTTTGAAACGGTTTTATTTAGCTTGACCCCGTATATGTGTTTCTTACTATCTTTGTTTCAAATCTTGCGACCGATTTTTCACCAAGTCCCCGTGATCCGATTGAGTTGAAATTTTGCACACATGTGTAGCTCCGGTGACAATACAATATTATGGTAACTAGCTGACCAACCCGGCTCCAATCCGGGTGCAAACCACATTTTTGAATTTTCACAGGCAAAAGGTTTTGCTCCGGTAACGTTTCAGTGAATCGGATAAATGTATTAAAATCAGATTAAGCAAATAAAGCACACTAAAAAATTAAAAATAAAAATAGGTTAAAAAACTTTTAAGTCAAACGGTTTTATAAATGTACTAAAAAGAAAAAAAATAATATTTAATTTAGGTTCATATGTATAAAAGCGTGGGTCGTGACTGTAATAAATTATCATAGAGTTTACGACCTACGCTTTTATACTTATGAACCTAAATTAAATATTATTTTTTCTTTTTAGTACATTTTTAAAACCGTTTAACTTAAAAGTTTTTTACCTTTTTTTTTTGTCGATATTTTTATACTCAGTGTGATTGTCTAGGAATTTCATGTGACACTAACTTTATAAATCTATAAAGTTATAAGGTCATGTTAATTATCGATGTAAAATTTGGATCAAATTATGGGTTATTTCTTAACATCGCTTATTTCAATCGCTTTTTAAGCTATAGATCACTAGACCTGGGTTATTAGGGTTACATAGACATAGGAATCTAGGGACTTAATGCAAGCGAGTGGGGTGGTTGCTGTTATGGGGGGGGCGGTGAGGAAGCAAGTGTGCCTACATTCTATTGGTCGATTCAGTTGCGCAAGCGCTGTACGAGCAATTGAGCATGCGCAAAGACGCAGCCAATAGAATGTGGGCACATTTATAGTACGTAGTACGTACATGTCCATGAGACATAGGCATGAACCCTCCCCTGAATGACTTCCTCCCATCGTCTAAAGTGACATTTTATACTACGACCCTAGATTTCTATGTCTATGGTTAGTATCTGCTGAAGTGTCTATGGTTAGTATCTGCTGAAGTACTTCCATCGAAAAATGTTCGTTATTTAATATAATTTCACGTAGTATTTTTGTTCTCAGATGTAAAAAACTTGTGATCCTTGAATTTCGTAGCATAGGATTAAAATAAAGCAACAGATATACTGATATGGTAAAATTAAATTTATTGTACTGACGTTTCGACAATCTTTTCTGTCATCTTCGAAATATCACTTTTGTTTTATTTTGATCCTTTACTACGAAGAATGTATTCTACCAACTGGAATAAATTTTGAGTCGATGTGTTGAGCAAAATTACAGATTAATAAACACCTATAAGTTTTCGATATCATATACCGTTAGTCCTAGCAAAATATGACTGGAAAAAGTCGACAAAACAAGCTGAATGATGCTTCACAATTAGCGAGCACGATTATTATTGTTGTGTATACTTTTAAGCAATGCTATTATTTACTATAATAATTACACACATACTTCTAAATACGCGCACATTTTTTCTTTTTGTTTTCTCAAATATAGATGTTATTTTTAAACCAATAAAAGTATTTGAACAGAACTTGTAAAATATTTAAATATTTTTATTATAAATTATAATCAATAGATCCGGTCTCTTATCGATCTTTTTTATATAGTTGTAGTACTGTTACATAGCGATGATCCAAAAATCAATGCGCAATTATTAAACTACTGAGAAGAAAATTTGCGAAATAATCAGAAATCAGAGTAGGCCTTTTTCAAAATTAATTATGCTATTTTGCATGGCCAATGTTACAATTTACACCGCTATTACATTTTTTTACTCACTTTAACTTAACCTAATGTACTTATTGAATTTGTTAGAAAGCGATAACAATTTTACAGCCTGTAAATTTTAACATTGACCATAGCACCATTATACTAATAAAATCATTAACTATTAAAAAAGTTAGTGTCTTGTTATTGCACAGTAATTTTTTCTGGCAACGTGTAGTTTTATTTATTGAAACTAATTTTCAATTTGAGACCTATAAAAAACCCGACTTTTGTACTTTAAATTTTAAAAGTATAAAATGTTTTTAAACTCAGGATTAGTGTTACCGTCTAGATCTAGACTTTCGAGACTCTTGTCTTGTCTTGTCCAGTCTAGATTTTCAAAACAAGACTTGCAAAAGTCTTGTCTAGAAATTTTCAAAACAAGACAAGACTAATTGCTTTATCTAAATCTAGACTCTTGCCAAAACTCTAGACAATTTTCAAGAGTCTAGATAAACTAAGTAGTAGTAGGTAAAGTAAACCACTCGGTTAATCTAGACTCTTGAAAATAATCTAGTCTTGATATTAGACTAGACAAGAGTTTTTTAATCTAGACTTAGACTTAATGAAGTCTTGATATTTCAAGACAAGACTTAAGTGAAGTCTTGATATTTTGAAAGGCTTGTCTTGTCTTGTCTAGACGGCAACACTACTTAGGATTGAAAAGCCACCCCCCACCTAAAATAAAATGATCTATCGCCTTTATAAAACTATTTTTACTTCCCACCTCTACTATGGTAGGGAAGTAATGGATTCAGTCCGAAAACAATATTTCGAGATTTTAACAGATTTTCACGTTTTGAGACCCTAGCAATCGTTTAAGATCATTTTCTGACTGATGTCTGTATGTGTGTGTGTATGTGTGTATGTGTGTATGTGTGTGTGTGTGTATGTGGTCAATTTTTCGCCTTCGATATCTTAAGAACGGAACAACATACGGGCATGCCGATTGTTCTATTGTGTTTATCAGCCTTTAACTTAGATCTGATTAGATTTTGAGTCAAATCGGTTCAGTGGATCCTGAGATATTCAAAAAAACGTCCTCAATGTCACGTATTAACATAGGTAAAAAAAAATATAAATGAATTCTAGATGTTATAATATGAAAAAAATGTAAATATTTTTTTTCTCTAAAATGTATAGTTTTCGAGAAAAAAAATATTTTACTAAAAAAAATAAAAATTGTACGTAAATCAAGGTAACCATGATTTTTGCTATATTAAGTTAGCCATCAGTAGATCACCAAACAAAAAAGAGGGCCATGCTTTTTTCAAAGAATAAAAATTAAATTGTGTTTTAAAGACCACCAACAGCTAAGGTTATTTGGGCCTAGTCAAAGAATAAAAAAAAGAGTGTTTATTTTTTGCAAATATTTACTAGGTGGGAAGTATAGGACTGGTCATCAGTCGAATTTTTTATCCAAGGACTGTTCTGACGTTATGCAATATATTGTAAATAATATATATATATATATATATATATATATATATATTGTAAATAAATATATAAATATAAATATATATTTATTTACAATATATTGTAAATAAATATATGTAGATCTTTGTATATTTCTTATGGAACTTCAAATCCTAATAAACAAATTAAAACACCGGAAAAACCATATTTGTTCAAATTATCATTTAACCACACATAATAGCAGCCATTTTCTTTTGATGTAAAATGAAAATATCACGGAAAAAATAATTGAATAACAATTGAAGGTCTTTCAATGTCTAATAGGTTAGAATTTATGTTCTGTAAAAAAAAACAATTTGAATTTAAATATCTTCTTAAAATTTTCAATATAAAATTATTCATTTAATTTCTTGTTAGACTTCATTCAAATTTATCAGCTTACTAATTAGGTGCACCTGTTTTGTTTACGCATGCTATAATAATTAATAATAATTTAATAATCGAATGATAACGCGAGTATCAGGTGCGAAACAAATGAATCCAGACTTGTGCAGTGGCGTAGCTTCCAAATATTTGCGACACTCGCAAAAATCGTTTCGGAAGCTACGTAAATTTTTTTTCAAACTGAGATAAGAAATAAAAATGTTGAACGATGTACGAAAATCGGTTCGGTCGTTTTTAAATTGTGTGACAAAAAACAAGTATGACGCCAACAGAATAAAGCGAATTAATTAGCCATTTTAATAGTTAATTATATTATAAACCTATAGCAGTAAAGATGCTAAACAATATGTAGACCTTTTCATTATCAATTTTTTTTCTGCGCATGTTTTTCAGAGACTTGTCATATTGACAGATGGCAATTGATTGATTTTGAAAAAAGTAAATAGTAATTAAATAAGAAATATTATTTAAAGAAGTGGTTCAACACCCTAGAAAAATATTTGAGTACTTTTGAAGATAAACTTTTTATGATAAACAATTTATGACAGGATTCTAATCTTTCAACCAATTTTCGCTTACTTCCACAAGTTTTCCGGCCGTGGCACTTCAACCACCGTCTCAATTTAACACAAGTGTGTTCTTCCACTGTTTTGTGCACCGTCAGTAACATTTTCATCTACATTAACATTGGAAAACTTTTCTGACCTAGTCATTGCGTCAAAAAATGTACGAAATTTCTGAAAGCTGCGATCATAACCATAACGACGGCGCTTACGCGTAACTAGTCTTGATTTACGTACAATTTTTTTTTAGTAAAATATTTTTTTTCTCGAAAATTATACATTTTAGAGAAAAAAATATTGAGATTTTTTTCATATTATAACATCTAAAATTCATTTATATTTTTTTTACCTATGTTAATACGTCACATTGAGAACGTTTTTTTTAATATCTCAGGATCCACTGAGCCGATTTGGCTCAAAATCTAATCAGATCTAAGTTAAAGGCTGATAAATACAACAGAACAAGCGGCATGGCCGTATATTGTTCTGTTTGTATGATATCGAAGGCGAAAAATTGACCACACACACATACAGACAGTCAGAAAATGATCTTAAACGATTTCTAGGGTCTCAAAACGTGAAGATCTGTTAAAATCTCGAAATATTTTTTTCGGACTAAATCCAATACTTCCCTACCATAGCAGAGATGGAAGGTAAAAAGTACAGGCATTACTGCAAACAGGGTTCCTCTAAAAGCTTGGAAACAGTCACAGACCCGAGGTTTCGCGAGTACGTAATTGTTACGCTACTGAATTAATATTGTTTCATACAAGTTCATATAAACAGTGTCGTAATATTACATTTGACGTTATTAACTAAAGTTATGAATTTATTGTGTTTGTAATTTACGTCAATTTTAAATAATAGGCATTTCTTTTACCTGCAATAGACGTAAATAATAGTATATTGTGTAACTAGTTCAGCACAAGTAATGGGCGAGCGAACACGAGCCGTGGCGAATGTGCATCGTGATCCGCATACGAGTGCTGAAAACATCGCGCCTGACGCATAAAGATTTAGCACACGCGTTGCACACTATACTTTTTTCAACACATGCATGGTTTTAGACTTAAATTGAATAAAAAAAAAACAGTTGTATAATGAACCATTATGTGACTAGTTACATAATGGTTCATTATGTAACTGTTTTTAATTATAGTACTGAAAAGCGTCGCATAATGTAACTAGTTACATAATGAACCATTATAGCACTGAAAAGCGTTACATAATGGTCACTACTCAATAAACAGCTATTTAAGGTCCGTAAAACAGATACGAAAAAAGCGTGCATGTGTTGAATAATAGTATATTGTGTGACTAGTGTGCTAAATACATCTTTATCAGGCGCGATGTTTTCAGCACTCGTATTCGGCTCGCGATGATCACTCGCCAAGGCTCGTGAGCGCTCTCTTACTACTCGTAGTGAAAACATCGCGCTTGACGCATAAATATTTAGCACACGTGTTGCACACTATACTTTATATAACACATGCATGGTTTTAGACTTTAATTGAATAATTTAATGTCACTGACAGAAGTACATCTCATAATAAAAACATTGGGCTCGGTACAATATTTATTCACTTTGTTACCATAGTAACCATATTTCATTTATAACACCGAAAAGAAGTACAATGTTCATTAGATAACGGGGTTTTCAAATGTTTTTCCATTATTCATCGAAAAGCGTTTCATAATGGATCATGACGTCACTCGTCAATAAACGGTCATTTAAGGTTCGCAAAACTGATACGAAAAAACACTAAAAGCGTGCACGTGTTATATAAAATATATTACATTAATTAAAAATGCATCACTTCTGGTGCAACTTTCAAAGATAATTGAAAGTCGTAACAGAAACTCAGCATTAATTATTTTGTTCCACTTGATGCGCTCAAAGATTACACATCCGATATCATGTGTCATTTTTCTAATAAGAAAATTAATCTGGGAAAAATAAAAAAATAAAACAACTGGAAAACAATAATATTAACCTACTTAATTATTTTATTTATTATTTACGATGACACATGTTTTAGAATTCCATGTTTATTTGTTTGTATTTATTTAGTAAGTGCCAGTAAATCTACGACCTGTGATAACCTCAGTTAAACTTCTGAAAGAAACGACTGAATTATATGTACATGTTTTATGTAAATGCATTATTTTTTATTTATTTTCGTGGTAACTTTTAATAAAACGTGCAGTGGCTATCTTAGATACTATATACACGAATAAATGATTGTTATTTATTTTTTTAAGACCACCAACTGCAAGGGTTATCAGGGTCAAGTACCAGAACGTTTTCTATTTATTATTTTTAAGAACTCATTTGACAACAAATTGAAAATCGAACTCTCACCAGCTCTCAAGATAGAATTTGAAAATTAGAGACTTGTAATAAAAATGTAATAGAAATTATCTCGGCCACGAATAAATGTTTATTATTTTTTAAAGGCCACCTAAGATCATAATTATCAGGGTCAAGTTCTTACCACATTCGCAACTTATTCAATATTGTTTAATTTCGCGTGCAAATCTATACAGTTCTTTCATTATAGAGCGTCCGACCACATTTCTATACAAGCGACTAAGCCCTGCAGTCAGGGTCCGGTTTGATTGGTCGAATACCCCATATCGTTTAAGAGAGAGACACACACACCTAAACGAACGTAACAACTAACTAGTTAACTCTGTATACTAATATGGATAGTTGATAGCGATTAAAAAATGGGTTTTGTACAGAGGCGGATTATCCCTAAGGCAAACTAGGCACGTGCCTAGGGGCGCGAGGTTACAAGGGGGCGCGCGCACGTAAGATTTACACATTTTATACTATAATTTCCACGGGATGGGGCATCACGCGGGTGAAACCGCGGGGCGCAGCTAATTATTATATAAGTACTAGTTAAAATTTATAATATATGGCCGCTAGAGGGGCGCCGCTGAGGTGCTTGTTGGAATTCTAAGTCAGTTTACAAAAATCCATCTCTTATCTCGTATATAATATCTTATTATTTTAACAAGAAAATAAATAAGGGTGGTTTTATATATTGTTTTTATACGGAGTTGTATCTAAATGTGTTCTGAGAAATAGTATATAACCACTTAAGATATACACAAAATAATGACAGATATATATGTGTCTAAGGGCCAAGGGCCGAGAGACGTAATAAACAGTTTCATAATGCTGTATGATAGTCTGTACAGAATTTTACATGAGAATAGACGTACCTTCCAGAGTGCTCGCATTTAATAAAAACGAATTATGAAAGATTGAAATTGTACTAATAATTTATTTAAAAGAACCACGACCTCAATCCTATTAAATTCCAACAGTGCTTGCCTAGGGCGCTCTCGACATTTAATCCGCCTCTGGTTTTGTATGTGGAGAATGTTCAAACACATATTCTTCAAGACAGGCATTAATGTTCACAAAATTAGAATGAAAATTTCAGATAAGGCAATTGTAATCTAATTCTTTCTATAAAAGTCGATCAATTTTTTTACATTTCAAAATAAAACCTAATTTAATATTATTATTTGAGATATTAGGATGTCCAAATTTATACAATAACAGTGTTCTTGAGAACTTGGAATAGAAAAATAAATTTTAATTAAGTTTTATTTTGAAATGTCAAAAGATTGATTAACTTTTATAGAAAGAATTAGATTACAAGGTAACAAGCCTTATCTGAAGTTTTCATTCTAATTTTGTGAACATGAATGCCTATCTTGAAGAATATGTGCTTGAGCGTTGTCCACATAGAAAACCCATTTTTTAATCGCTGTCAACGATTCATATTAGTATACAGAGTTCACTAGTTAGTTGTTACGTTCGTTTAGGTGTGTGTGTGTCAAACGGCATCAAGATGGGGTATTCGACCAATCAGAATGGACCCTGACCGCAGGGCCTATTCGCTTGTCTTTTCTATGACATCAAACGTCCTTTTTGCATTAGCTTCCAAATGTCACAGAGTCAATTATGTACCTATAGATAAAAATTTGAGAATCCAATTGATACTTCCACCAGTTCTCAGGCGAACACGAAGTATCAGTTATTGAAATTAATTAAAACTTTATAAAAATAAGAAACACAAGTTTAATACTGCTGGCAAACACGTCAGTCTAGCTCCAGAATCTGTCTTAAGGTACGTGCAGTATGGAGCTGGGATTCTAGATGGTAGCGTAGATCATAGCAGGCCTTGCTTAAATTAATGCATTGTTATATATATGCGAGCATACACAACGAAGCAGTGAGTGTAGCAGGTATAAGCGCTGTTACAAGAGCTGGTAGATACAAGAATGTATCTCACCATTCTTTTAGCGCGCTTACTACTACAATCAACGTGTGACAACTGTCAAATGGCCGTTACAAGTTTCGCAATGGATGTGACTAGTTTAATAAATGAAATTTTGCCAGTTTTTATTTAATTTGTTTTGAGTTTTTTCTAAGACGTATTTAAAAGTGCTAAGTTCCATACGTAAATATTCAAAAAACCGGTTTGGGTAAAATTTTAATTCTTGGTATAAATGATGAAATTCGCCATGTTTAGATCGTTTTCTATTAATAGGGTGGACATGATAGGTCCTACCCAAATTTGTATTTAAAATATACCACTTTGTAGCAGAAGAACACAAATATTCATCTTCGCTATATGACATTTCAAACGCGATTTAAGCTTGTATCAATGCTAGTATCAAAGCTTCGTTGTGCAAACCTATAAGCGCTTATAATTTCAGCCACCATCTACCATACATGCTACCATCTAGAATTCCACCTGCGTACTGCACGTACCTTTATGATGTGACATTGGTTCTTTCTTTGCTGCCCACCTTACATAATCTGCATAATGACCATGATTTCAGCAATATGTATTTTCAATTTCGTACTGATTTTTAAATTTTTGTTTTCAGCGACCATATCAATATTCACCGGAGGTATTCAGTGGGTTTGGACATCACCGTCACTTCCAAAGCTTTATCATGACAACTCATCAATTCCAACAACCCACGATGAAGGCAGCTGGTTGGCGTCGATGGTTCTGATCGGCGCTATAATAGGATCGGTGGTAGGCGCTTTCACTGCCGACAGATACGGTCGTAAAGCAACCATAATAGCAACTGCGGCCTCACAATTCGTCTCCTGGTTGATCATGATCTTCGCCGCTAGCATTCCGATACTCTGCGTTGCTCGCTTCATCGCCGGTGTCGCTGGCGGCTGCACGTACACAGTGACACCGCTCTACGTTGCCGAAATCGTCGAAACCGAAATCCGAGGAAAATTGGGAGGCGCCATAACGATCATGCTCGTTTCGGGTATCCTCTTCATGTACAGCGTTGGACCGTTCATTACGATCCCGGAGATGGCGGCACTGTGTACGATTTTCCCGTTGTTGTTGATCGTCATCTTTTCCTGGATGCCGGAATCGCCGTATTATTATCTCGCCAAAAAAGATAACGCCAAAGCCCAAACTTCGTTGCAAGCGTTGCGAGGAAAAACCGATATCGATGCCGAACTGAAAGAGATTAGCGATTCGGTCGAAGAACAGATGCAAATGAGCACCAGTTGGAAGGAACTTTTCGTCGTCAAGAGCAATTTAAAAGCGTTGATTGTTGTCATAGGACTCGTGTCCATCCAGGAATTCGGCGGAGCCCCGGCTCTGTCGTTTTATCCTCAATTGATTTTCGAACAGGCCGAAAGTGGAATACCGCCCAGTTTGTCGACAATCATTTTTGGATTGGTTCAGGTGGTCATGTGCGTCGTCGGTTCGTTGACGGTCGACTGGTTGGGAAGAAAGCCTTTGATGGTGATTTCTTGTATTGGATCGGCCGTCGGCTCTGGAGCCCAATCCGTTTACTTTTATTTACAAGAATTCACCGAACACGACACGACTAAATTTAATTGGTTCCCGTTGTCGGCCATGACACTTTACGTCATCACGCTGAGTTTGGGGATCAGCGTAATGCCGTTTTTAATGGCCGGTGAATTGTTTCCGTCTAACGTCAAAGCTAAAGCCACTTGTCTAATGATTCTCTATTCAAATTTGGCTAGTTTTGTCGTTACTAAGTTTTATCAGCAAGTCGTCGATGAACTTGGAAATTACGTGCCATTTGCCGCTTTCGGCGTTGTCTGTTTCATAGGTGCTTTGTTCTCTATTTTTTATATTCCAGAAACAAAAAATAAATCTTTGGATGAAATTCAAAACATACTTAAAGGCAAGAAGATTATTACATCACATTTATAACATTTGACTTGTTTTTTTTTTAATCAACTGATTTGATATTTTTAAATTTATATCAATTCAATAAAATTTGAGTGTTCGAAAAGCCATTTTGAGTCCACAAACTTCGTTTCTTCTGCACGTCAAGTAGCTTTGCTATTATTGAATAAACGTTTGTCATCACAAAATCACTCAATTAATTTTATTTTCTCTATAAGTTTTTAATTAATACAATCATTATTCGTTGTAAATATATTCATAGAAAATGTTTAAAATAAACTTCCTAAATAGGAAGCGTTTTTCAGTGTCGGCAAAAGGAACGAATTCTTAGACATTTTTGACTCAAAATGACCTAAATGTCAGAATGACAAAAAGAACAACTCAAAGTGTTTTCACATAGAATATAAAAAAAGAGAACTTTAATATTATTTTATATTATTTAATCATTAAGAACGCGAGAAAAACAGTGTAGAAACAGTGCCATAATTTAAGAATTTGTGAATTTTTTTTGGTAAATTTTGAACGTGATGTTTTTGACTAAAAGTAGTAGAACATTATTAATTAAGAGATATTGGACTACAACTAGATAGCAAAATATTTTTCGAATACTTAAAATTTAATCGAAATGATTGATTCTACTTGAACTCTATTGGAAAGAAATGATCAGAAACATAATTCAGAAGTTTTTTTTCAAATAGCTACTTGCCAAATCAGACGCTTCAAAAAAACTTCTATGTAAAATTTTTGTCATATCTTGAAAAAATATGTGTTCAGGGCGACGACTGATTGAATTCTTGAATTATTCATTAAAAAAAATTTATACATTCACTGCAAAATTTTGATTGTATTTTTAATGAACGTTCTCATAATCTAAGTTGACTCTGTTTTCTTATCGACAAAATGACAATAAATTGTAAAAATCAAGGAAATTATTACAGAATTTAAATATGTTTAAGGCCAAATAAAGCATTAATTAACTTTGTAAACAGTTTTACCTTCTATAAAAATATAATTAACTGTGAGAAAGGCCGTTCATATTGAATCGTAATTCACGAACAACGATTTAACAACAGTATAATTTCATGTCATTTACAACAATATACTAATAAACAACATATAGATATTAATTGTTATTACAATGTATCAAAACAATTGAAACCACAATGTTAAAAAATTAACAACAAAGGGTTTATTTTTACAAATTCAACACACCTCGGTTATAACGAATATTGAGGAACTGTCAAAATCGGTTTGTTATACCAGAAGTTCGCAATACGCGATAATTTTCCATTGTAAAGGAAAATTGGCGGAACTTGAAATTTAGTTCGTTATAAACGGTGTATAAACGAAGACGCTATAACCGAGGTCTATTGTACGCATTATTTTCTATGGTCTATATTTATTCTTTGTTTTATGTCATCCTGTATCAGTGGCGTATATCGAGACATTTGCACCCTTCCAATATTATTAATAATCTTATATTCTATTTATTTATTAATGACAAAATAAGCACACTTTAAATTAGTGATGTAAAAATACGGTTTAAACTTTTTTGTGTATTAAACCCTTGGTATAATACCGTATTTTTTTCAGTATAAAACGGTTTTTTACTTTTTCACACTACGGTTACGATGCATTATTAGTGTATTTAAAATGGGCCCAATCGAACCATTTTAAGGGTGGGTTTTAGGGGTTGAAAAATGTTTTTGAGCCCAAAAAGACCGAAAAAATTCTCAGAATTGTTTCAAAATTGAAATTTAACCTTTTAGTAAAGTTCAAAATGTGCTGCTAAAATTTCAGTTCAATCGGCCCGACAGGACCGGACTTACAAATTTTATGAAAACATTAGTTTGACGATAGTGCTTTACTTACTGAAGGGTGTATTTAATTTGGTCCAGAGGTTACATTGATAATAATATTGAAATTAAGAAAAATCATATTATTTTAAGGGATGTATAAAGGGGTTAAATTTTTTATTTTGTCCAAAAACAAACCTAAGTTCACATATTAAAGCCACACTGTCTGTATTAGCAAATACACTACATTGTCGGCAGGGTTTGGCAGTGCGACCCGAGTTTTTTTCAGTATTGCCAACTGCATAATAAGTAGGAAAAGTTCCTGTTCTCATTTTGGTATTAAACCGTTTTAAACGGTATTAAACCGTTTTAAACGGTGTTTAACGTTTTATACGTGCTGTATAAAATAGTAAAATACGCAGTAAGTATTTATACCTAGTATAAAACTGAGGTATATTATTTTTCTTACATACCGTATAATACCAGAGTATTATACGTATTTACATCACTACTTTAAATATATTTTAACAAAAAAAAATACCCCCTTTAATTTAAAGTTCTAGATACGTCTCTCTCTATGATATTATAAAAATGTGTGTCACTAAATATTGGAATTTCGTGTATAAATTTCAATAATTTGTGGACACACTGTAAGTTAAGTAAACAGAGTAATCAATGTAGACAATTATATAGGAAAAGTCAAAGTACATGACTTTTGGTATATTATTTTGTGCGTCAAAAGTCGTGTGAAATTAAAATAATGATTTTGTGTTCAAACTCACTTTTGAATTAGTACGATAAGCAATATTTCTGAGGGTCGCAAGACAAAATCATTTACGGTTCATAAAATATAATTAATGAGCCGTCTTGAAATGCAGGATTTGTGTTTAGAAAATAATAGATTGTATACCTAGATGCGTAATGGGCTACATTACTGACGAGTGATGACATTATGTAAAAACTAGCGATAGCGAGTTTTTACAGTCACACAAATCATAATATCATTACGCACGAGATATATATGGTATTTATTGCTATACCCACTGCAAAATACCTACTTTTCACTTAATTTTCAAAAAATTTTGACAGTTCATTTGGGTCGCCATCTTTACTTTTACAGTAGGTCGTGAAGGTCGTGAGTATGTAATCGCAGGCGGATAGCGCGAATGAACAGAAGTTGCTATGGAAACCGTTTACTTACCGCACTTGCTAATAGGAAACACTTTTGCACGCCTGCCTGTTAAATGACCCAATAAAGGCCGGTATACATTCATCGAAAGTAGCTGTAGTTTTGTAGTGGGTATGGCAAAAAAGAAATTATTATATCTGGAAGGTAATACGCAACTGTGTATTGTGACTCCAGATTTATTTGAATGAACGAAAAAGTTGATGATCGCGGTGGCTGAATATTTGTTCCTATATTTTTTATAATTAATAAGTTTTTGTTTAAGTAAAGGAGGTTTAACACAAAATGTATTTTTCGAAAAAATAATAATTGTGGTTCAATTTAACATCCCTTTGACACAAAACATTTTTGTTAAAAAAATAGGGCGGAATTTTTTTTAAATTTTCTATTCGAAGATTTTTAATATTTTTGAAATTAGCACACTGTTGTAAATTCGAAGTAAAAAAAGTAAAAAATTATTAAAATATAAAATAATAATGTAGCCGAAAAAATTTTTCCTCAACATCCGACGAAATTAACAATTGAATTCTCGAATTGTTGAAAAATTTATTGTTGATGCCACGAAAACTTGAGTCATTTTTCTAATGATTTAAAAATATTATTTATGACTGAAAAATGCTCAAATTCAGATTATAATATTTGTAATTTGTTTATCATTTATTTGTATATTAAAATAAAAACTTAGATAATAATAATTTTAAGACAAAAGTTCCAATCTTTGGGACCAGGAAATTATTCAAAATAATAATTAAGTAGTATATGTGTAGCCTTCTGACGGGATAAAAAATAATAGACAAGACTATTTTCTTTTTTATCTTTGCGTCAAAATCTAATTTTCTGACGAAAGAATCACGTCTTATTAAATTATATTGAATTGAAAAATAATTTTGTACATACTATAAAACTTTAATGTTTATTGTTTATTTAATATAAAATACCTATATTCGAATATTATGTTTTGTGTTTTATTTTTTTCTGCCCACCCTAAGGACAAATGGCGTAATTTATTTACAGTTAAATGAAAATATTGTTAGAATAATTGTTAAACAAAGTTCTTAAAACATATCATGTTTATTTTATTGTTCGATAAACCTTTTTACGCTAATTTATCGAAGTAGTATTTCGTGACGTTCCTATACATATTACTTAAAAGGCAACGTGTATTCAACCTATTTACACACGGTTTTCACGAATAGGTTGAGAAAATATTTGAGGAGTTTTTAAGCGCCCTGCGCCATCTAGTAACAGGGGGATGAGCAATGAACAAACGAGTAACTCGGGTAATTACGACCTGTCTACACAAATAAAAGACAATAAACTAGGAAACTAATCAACCAATTTTCATACGGTAGAGAAAATATTTCGAAAAATTTTAGGCGAATAAATTATATTTTGCATGCGAAAAATTTGTTGATTTGTTTTAAAAACACATTCATGACGTAAAAAATATTGAAACGAAAAAATATTATACGACACTGGAATCTATAGTGTGATTGGTCGTTCAATTCGGGTTCAAGTCCCGACCGACATAAAAAAATAAATATTCTAATGTTAGGAGTATTTACAAATTATTTACATTTTTCCGAATTCATTGATCAGTGCCTAATTTACCAACAGGTCTTGGTCTATAGTACGGCAGATTTGGGGGACAAAATGAGAAAGATCTAAAATAATTTGTCTCAAAGTTGTATTATTTTTCTGTCTTCATAAACATACCTAAATAAATAGTTGGAACAAAACAAATTAGTCTATTTACACGATAGTTTTTTTAAGGCAGGGGCGGCGGAAAATCTGCAGCGGCCTATACCCAAAAAATATGCAAATCCGGAGTGGCTGACGACACTGCCATCTGTTTTTATTTATTTCATTTTAAAAGAAATTGGAAAATTATTATCTTTACAGTGGCGACGTTAGAGGGTGGGCAGGGTGGCCCATGGCCCACCTTAAACTGTCTTGGCCCACCCCTTGGCCCACCCTGGATTAATCCCCAATTTCTTGTTTATCTTTTAAATACGTTTTTAACCCTCGAAATTTCAAGCATTTTTCTTGCAAACTCTATAGCAAGTAATCTGGGTTAAAATTTTGACGAGCACAGAAATGTTGGGAACAAATTAATGTTATTGGCCCACCTTCAGAACACCATGCCCAAGTCTGGTCCACCCTAACAAAAAATCCTAGCACCGTCACTGTATCTTTATGCGCTTTTCATTTGTTTATAACAATTTTGACCGAACTGTGGCGATGCTTTTTTATCAAATGGTAGAATTACGAACGTTTCCCGTTTTCAAAATTTATTCAAATTTAAAAAATAGAAAGTACTGCTACAGTTCCACACAAGTTTATTTATAGTGAAAAAGTAATAATTATATGATTTGCAATTAGTACGGCAGTAGTTACAATTTTTTATTAGGAAATAAGCTGCCAATTTACATTTTATATAAAATCATAGACGTTTCGCCATTTTGGCATTTTCAATATGATATCAGTATAATATCTGTAAATACAAAAATTTAACAAAATTAAATTAAATTTTTGTATTTACAGATATTATACTGATATCATATTGAAAATGCCAAAATGGCGAAACGTCTATGATTTTATATAAAATGTAAATTGGCAGCTTATTTCCTAATAAAAAAAAAGTAATAATTATTATTTAAACCATGCCTTAGCACTATGCAACTAAAACAACACAACTGAAAAGAAAAAGTCTAAATGACTGGAGAAAACAAAGCTGTTCAACAATACCTTGAGATAAAATATAGATGTGTTTTAATTTTTCAAATAATCAACGTAAAATGTTCGCCGAATAATTTAAAAAATCAATTAAAGAGTATCTTATATTTAAGAGTAACTTAAAAGTAGATACCGCAATTATTTTAAAACTCCTCATAACCATAAATAAAAAGGAATGTAATTGGACATGAAATATTATAGACGACAAAAATGTTGTTTCTTATTCAACTACTGCAATTTACTCAAAGAAATTGATAGAAATATTAAAATGACTCACCAAAAATAACTTCCCGTCGAAGGTTGTATTCCTGCAAAAAAAAAAACAAAGAAACTTATTAATTAACCATTAAGTTTACGCGCAATCTGAAAATTACCGCTGGAGATTTCAATGCTCCATACAGTAATCAAATCAGTTTCCTTAGCGGTTAGACTATTAAAAACTTCGAATTTTTACACGGCTTCAAATATTTTATGCACGTATATGCATGCGCATGGGAAAATTTAAGTATTGGTTGCTATGGCAACGAAATAAATATTCTCAGCTGTCAGTGAGATTTCGGTGTTTAAAATTGATTAAATAAAGCTCTATAGGGATCCGTCAAATGAGCATATGACATCTGGTGGCAGAAAATTGTACTCAAAACGAGGGAAAATTTTACATGCTAACAGTGCAAATTAATCATGAAATTGTTTATTACAAAAATAAAACAAGTAAAATAAACAAAAAGTTTATCGAAAATGGAATTCGCAACCTTTTCTAATATCATGGCATTAAACACTGTCAGTTATTGCCTTGTAAAACTTACTTTACTTTACTTTCTAATGAAATGTGAAAAAACTGCATTTATGAATTAAAAAAATATTTTTTATTAATAATAAGATGTACTTATTATCATACTGCACTACAATAGTTGAATCCCTGATGATTGACAAATTTATAGGATTAACTTTGTATACAAATATTTTGAGGTTAGTAACTTACCTACTTATTACAATATAACTTATTATGTTGCAGTTATGTGTTAACATTATTCACCTAACCCAGCCTTAAAGGCGCATTGAACGCGGATAATTAATTTCGTGGAGATTTTCTTTTAATTTTGATCTTTTTAAGCAATATGTCGTAAAGATTACTACTTTTGACAATTCATTTTGCATGCATTTTTCTCGTTATATTTCCAACATTTGATAATATGCCTGGCTTTGAGAATCCGTTCTTTTTCAACAAAATTCCTTTGTTTAGGATTCGGTACCGGCCCAATCACAAATTGCACTTATATTTATCATTATGTATCCCTTTGAAAATCATAAAATTACACGCAAAAGTATACCCCGTATATGAAATTTCCCCCCCTCTGCGCCATGTTTTTTAAACTCCACCTATCTGACGGATCCCAATAGAGTTGAAATTGTTGTACATTTCATACATGTGTTACAAAAAATAATGTATACAACACGTGTAAATATGTATATGACGCGAGGGGTGATACTGGTACGCGAGCCGTAGGCAAGAGTACCAACACCCCGAGCATCATATGATCATATACATAATTGTACTTGTTGTATAAACTACTATTATTGTTATTGTGTTTTAAAGACCACCAACAGCTAAGGTTATTTGGGCCTAGCACCATTCATATTTTGCAATTCATTATTTTTTTTTTTTCTAATAATAAATTGAAAATCCAATTGACACTTTTACCAGTTCTCGGGTTAGAACCCGGGAACTGGGGTCTTGTAATAGAGGAACCATAGCAACGCCATGTAAACAACAGCATTGCTACACGCTCGGCCATTCTCAAGTCCTAAACTACTATAAAATTATGTTCATTGATTAAATAAAAATTATATATCATTAAAGGTGTCGATCGTTTCGACTTCAATTCACTTTCTGGATGAAACGGCAACGCTATATTTGACCTTTATCTTAAGATGTTTTCTGGTGCCGCATTCAGAAGCAAGCAATTTATCAGTGGCGAAGATCGCGTACCAATGAATGACACTTTCAAAACTTTCGTTGGTACATTATTATAAACATTTTACATTCTGATAGGTTAGATATAATATAACATTGTAACAATGGAAATATTTAACTATCATATTCTTTATTACTTTACTTCCTCCATTCTAACTTTACTAATTTATAAAAATAAAAATACCATCGAACAGTGAAGAGTAAAATAAAACATCGCTTGTCATTTTTTTCAAAAAATTACAATATCGTGTAAATAATATTATCTTTTAAATAATAATTTCTAACGTTGCTTTGAATTTAAATTATTTTAGCAATAAATACAAATATCGTTGTATTTATTTTTTCTTATGTACCAATATAAGTATTTACATTCCAATTGTAAATTTTTAATTGACTTCAAAAAAAGACAGGTAGGTACCTAGTTTTAATTTTTGTTTTCAAATCCGAATCGATACGTCGACTACACATCGGTAGACTCTTCATCTCAAATCCTTTCCCCTCGCCTAAAAACGGTTACCGCTCTCCCGACGCTATTTTTAACTTCCCATTGGAAGTTATTGTAATGGGTCCAAAAATCGAAATCAAAATGTATAACAAATTTTTATGTTTCAAGGTCACTACACTATTTTTACACTATTTTTAGAAAGATGTTTGTGTGTGTATGTGTGTGTGTGTACGTATGTACGTACGTACGTATGTGTCCATTTCTTTTTAAGACGAAATCTCGAGAACGAAAAATGATATCGACTACGTTAAGGTGCCAATCGACGCGTATTAACGTAAATATGATCTGAAAGAAATTTTTTCAAAATCGGTTAAGCCGTTTTTTTTTCTTAACCAAATAGACTCCAAAAAAGTAGATTTTACACAATATCTCGCGAATAAAAACAATATCTCGCGAATAAAAAATTATATCGACTTCGTATAAGAGTGTCAATAGAGGCGTGTTAATGTCATCCGAAATAAATTTTATAAAAATCGGTTCAGTCGTTTTTTTTTTTTAATTATTGTTAAAAATAAATAATAATTATGTTTTAACGATTAAAATGATTACTTTTCTGTGTAATATCTAATTTAATTTTTATTATTATTAAATATTTATCAAACTGGGAAGTTCGTCGTGTGGACCTCAAGGGTCGCACTTTAGTCCTAATAAACGACCTACCTCACGGCTTGTTAAAGCTAAAGGGATCAGGTAAACGCCAAATGAAGCACCGAGAATCACACTACAAATTCTAGAGGCGAAAAATTGAAAAACACTTCCCCGGAAAAACTTACTTTTTAAAAATTACGTACCTTCTCTTTAACACGTGGCCAAAACTTATTTTCAAATGATTCGCCTGTAGGATCTGTAGTGCGTGATTCTCGTTCCTTCATTTGGCGTTTACCCGATCTCTTTAACTTTAACAAGCCGTGAGGTGGGTCGTTTATTAGGACTAAAGTGCAACCCTTGAGATCCACACGACGAACTTTCTTATAGTTTGATAAATATTTAATAATAACAATTAAATTAGATATTACACAGAAAAGTAATCATTTTAATCATTAAAACATAATTATTATTTACTTTTAACAATAATTTAAAAAAAAAACGGCTGAACCGATTTTTATAAAATTTACGTCGGATCAAAATGACGTTAACACGCCTCGATTGACACCCTTACGAAGTCGATATATTTTTTTATTCGCGAGATATTGTGTAAAATCTGCTTCTTTGGAGTCTATTTGGTTAAGAAAAAAGAACGGCTGAACCGATTTTGAAAAAATTTCTTTCAGATCATATTTACGTTAATACGCGTCGATTGGCACCCTAACGTAGTCGATATCATTTTTCATTCTCGAGATTTCGTCTTAGAAAGAAATGGACACATACGTACGTACGTACATACGTACACACACACATGCAGACATCTTTCTAAAAATAGCGTAAAAATAGTGTAGTGACCTTGAAACATAAAAAATTGTTATACATTTTGATTTTGATTTTCGGACCCATTACAATAATTCCAATGGGAAGTTAAAAATTCGCCTGTAGGATCTGTAGTGCGTGATTCTCATTCCTTCATTTGGCGTTTACCCGATCCCCTTTAGCTTTAAAAATAGCGTCGGGAGAGCGGTAACCGTTTTTAGACGAGAGAAAAGGATTTGAGATGAAGAATGCATGGAATAACTTCTGATAGAGTAAGTTGTTTATATCAATCGAATACTTTTAACGGTTGTGTATTTACCAGCAGAATGAAATTATGGCTCTTAAAAAAATAAAAATAACAGTAAGAAGATTACATTACAGCGACGGTAATATGTATTATTATAATAATTTCACTTTCAATCATGACATTTATACCATCCGAGTCAATCTTCCTTGCCTGTATTTCAAGTTAAATTATATGAAGAGTCAAGAGGCCATCCGTCAGTAGTTCTTCTGGTCTCACTGTAAGAAATGAGAAGGCCGATTACATAGATTATCGATAGTCCATTTGTAGCCAGCGATTAATCTGGTAATAGGCACACAAAGAGACAATGGCGTCGCAAACAGGTATCGCCACATCGCGTAGATTCCATAAAAACACATTGCACATGCGTGGTTACTAATTTTACATTAATTTGTTTTGTATTCATCCAATTTATATATGTAACTATACATTTTATTTTGTAATTTTTACACACTTTATTGGAATATTACACAAATTATGTAATTTTAATTTACTCTATGTAAAAATCACAAATTTGTTTAACTTTACAGTAAAAGTCCAAGTTTTTATGAAGTTTTCTGTGTAAAAATAAATAATACTTAATGTCAAATCACTTAGAAAATCGAGCGAATTCTACCTTAACTTTCAAAGTATTTTTACATCCATTTTTTACAGTGCTGAGTTAAAAATCTTAAGAATTCTTTGTGCGTCCCAGCAGTAATGTTGGAATAACAAAATATGGATAATTGTTTTAATACACATGAAAAATTTCCCCACTTTTAAGGATAAAACGAACAAAAAATTATCTTTTGCATTTAGAGTCGAAAAAAATGTATATGTAAATCAGATTCGGTGTTTCAATGTCATCATTTTTTTTTCTTTCTTTTTGTGATGGAATAATTTATTGTTTTTGTCAAAAACGTATCCTGGTCGCAAAATGGCTTCCAAGAAAGTTACACCGCAACGATAAGTTCATTTATTAAGGGACCTTCACACTATTAAATTCTAATAAGTAGCTATATACTGAATAAATAATCATTGTAATTCCATTTGTCAACAGATGTCGTCAGGACCGTCCTAAGATATTTGGCGCCCGTAAGCCACTAACAATAATGCGCCCCTCTTCATAAGAAAACACGGGTCGTCATTGTCAAACTAATTTGAACGCAAGCAAAATACCCTCCCACCTTTAAAAGGCTGGCACCCCGGGGCTGTAGGCCATTTACCCCTGTAGTTAGGGTGGCTCTGGATGTCGTTAAAACATTTCGTTTTTGTTTCAAGATTAAAATTTAATTTTGAACTTGAGAATATCCGAACGTGTATCAATGACGTTTATATGGCGTTTCCATGGTTACAAGCCCCCAGTTCCCAGGTTCTAATAGACCTTTTCATCGACGAACATTTTTTTCTGCGCATGTGTCCAATTCCGCCATGTTTTTCAAAGACTTGTCATATTGACAGATGGCAAGTGATTGATTTTGAAAAAAGTAAATAGTAATTAAATAAGATATATTATTTAAAGAAGTGGTACAACACCCTAGAAAAATATTTGAGTTTTTTTAAAGATAAACATTTTACGATAAACAATTTATGACAGGTAGGATTCTATACCCTTTCAACCAATTTTCGTTTACTTCCACCAATTTCCCGGCCGTGGCACTTCAACCACCGTCCCAATTTAGCACAAGTATGTTCTTTCACTGTTTTGTGCACTAATTTAGCACCGCCAGTAGCATTTTCATCTACATTAACATTGAAAAACGGTTCTGACCTAGTCATTGCGTCAAAAAGAGTACGAAACTTTTGAAAGGCGCGATCATAACCATGGCGACGGCGCTTGCGCGTAACTACTCGTGAAAAGGTCTATTCGCGAACTGGTAAAAGTATCAATTGGATTTTCAAAAAAATAATAAATTGAAAATATGAATTAGTGTTAGGCCTATATTATATAACCCTGGCTGTTGATGGCCTTTCAAAAAAACAAATTAAAATTGTTTAATCCGAGCGTAGCTCTGGAAACTAAAACAAAATACTCTGTCGATAAATGAAATCACAACAGTATGCGAGCCTCTTAACACTTCCGAGAAAATGTAACCGCATTGTTATTTTATTAATTAAACAACAAATAATAAATCGTTATTCAAATGTTAAATTTGAATATTATCAGAAAGCACGCTAACGGCACAGAGTAATAAAAAATGTGAAATTTAAGTGGGCGTGGTTTAGTGAAGAGATTTATCGAGATTGGATATTAAATAATCACCTGATAATCCAAAATTGACAACAAAATAATAGATTCCAACTGCAGGGTTTTATGTTTTAGAACCGATCACAGGCGCGAATCTAGGATTTGAGGGGGGGGGGGGCGACACAATTCAGGAAAGTTGTACCTTGGCTACTCGAAGCAATTATTCAATCAATCAATAAAAAATTTAGACAGTCGACTAATTTTATTTAAAATTAAGAATTGTTTAATTTCTCAGAACAGAGATAGCTATAGAAACAACATATCACGTCGCGTGTGAAGCCACAACTATACACTAAAGTACGACCTGCCAGATAAGTACATTATGATCATTTTATATTAAATAGATTTATACGGCTGTTTTGCAACTGAAAATTTGTATTGGAAGAGCAGTCAATTACATAATTGATTCCTGCAAATATCGGAAAAAATCATTTTAACAACCATAGTCACAGTCAGGACTCCAACCTGAACCTTTCCACTATCGCGGTGGAATGAGCTTTACATTACTCAACCGTGACATGATTACCAATCTTACATTCTCCATATATGCAAAGGAATCAATAGATTTCCACTAACACTCGCATCTATTAATTCCTTTGCATAATATATGGAGAATGTTAGATTTGGCAATCTAATCATGTCACGGTTCAGTAATGTGAAGTTCATTCAGCCGCAATAGTGGAAAGGTTCAGGTTAGAGCCCTAACTGTGACTATGGTTGTTCAAATGATTTTTTCCGATATTTGCAGGAATCAATTATGTAATTGGCTGCTCTTCCAATACAAATTTTCATTATGATCATTCGTTACTTGTATTCCATAGTTTTAATTTACTCTTTACGTCGTGTTGTGTCTGGATCTTACAATAAAGGGAATAAAGGTTCCAAAGCGCTTATGAAAAATCAAGGTGTATTTTATCATTAGTAAGTAAAAATATTTTACGATATTTTCTTGTGTTTTTAAAGACCACCAACAGCTAAGGTTATTTGGGCCTAGCACCAATTTATACATTCAGTTAGTTTTTTTTAATAATAAATTGAAAATCCAATTGACACTTTTACCAGCTCTCGGGCTAGAACCCGGGAACTGGGGATTTGTAATAGAGGAACCATAGCAACGCCATGTAAATATCAGCATTGCTACACGCTCGGCAATTCTCAACCCCTACTATATTTTCAATTGTTTCATTAGTTCTCCGCACGTCTCGATTGGCTTCAGTTGTACATACCAACAAGCTGTGATATAATATGCCACTTCTATAGATATCTCTGTTCTGAGTTTAATTTTATTTTTTCCCAATTTGAATTTATTATTATGATTCCGTTAGTGATGATCATAACAGAGGTGGATCCAGGTTTTCTCTCAAGGTGGGGGGCAATTTTTATGAGAGCTACCTATCTTCCAGGAGATTTGTTCTGATTTTGTGATTTGTGTGTACGAAACCAAAAATTGGGTAAAATATTATTATTTAACTATGGCTCAGCGGGGGCAATTGCCCCATTGCCCCCCCCCCCTCGATCCGTCCCTGATCATAAAGCAATCATCGGCTATAATTTAGAAACAGCTTATATATCTATTCTATTTTAAGACTTTAAAGTTGGTATTCATTAAAACTATCCAAGCGTTAAGAAATGAGGGAACTATCGCTTGCTGTAGGGCGTTTCGATTAACTTTTGATCTAAGCATCAGGTAAACGGCAAACGCTATAACCATAATGGAAGATCACAAAACGTTTCCTTGATATATTTTTTTCTACAAGTGATCACAGAATTTCATCACATTCTTTTTCGATTCATTTTTTTTGATCAACGATGGCAATGTTTGAAATTATTGAAGCGTTAACATTATAAAGATATCTCTGCTGGATACATCGCGATTTTATTTGGGATTTTACAATAAGATCGTTATTTTTTATTTTTAGTACTTTTTAATTTTACAATGGTAGGTTTGAAACGAAAAACGTGTGTGATTTATTTTTTAATTAATTTTTAAATTTAGTCAACTGGCAAAAAAGGAAGAGATGACGAGACATAAATGAGAGAAAAATAAATTCGATAATTTTTTTTTTGAATTTATTTCAACCGGTCGAGTAGGTACCATGGTTTTTAAGAATAAGGTTTTTGACCTATAGGTTGTGTGCACGAAGCCTACTAGCGCCGCTAGCGGGCAGTAGTGTACGATTGAACTATTTTTTATTATTGTCTTATATCGGGAAATTTTTTAATAAACGATTACCATTTTATCTAGCTGTGTGTAAATAGTATAAATAGCATAGCATAAAAGGGTACGTAAAAATTATTGATTTTAAGTTTTTTTCTTCTTCAATTTTGACGTATAATAAAAAATAACTGATTAATTTATATCAGACAAGGAGGTGTGCCTACACCTATGTCTATGGTTTATATTGACAGAAGGAAATATAACCTAAAACCATGGCGCATGTAATCTTGCGGACCGGGTTTAAAAGTGTCAAATTTATCAGATTTATAGTAATAATTTCCAAATAAGTTAGAAGTAAAATCATGGTTTTACTTACTTAACTTTTTGAACAATTATGCTCACTGACAGTTACGGAAAATTACAGTTCAGAGTTTACAACGGATGTCACAACAAGCGCTCGCGTCGATATTATTATAACTCCGCCCCCCTGCACACAGTCTATACATTATTTTACATTGAAGAAAAATATATTATCAGTATCACCTTAGAAACGTATTATATTTTTAACAGAATCCATCTTATTTAGGACTCTTTCAGTGGGAAATTAAAAATTTATAGAACGCCAAATTTTTATACGAAGGTACGTATCCCTACCTATGTTATTCCTTGTGAACGAGACAGATATTAATTTCAGAAAGTGCTGAAATAGTTCTAAATAAGACGTTTTTTTATATGAAACATCTAATGGCGCGCTTGGATGGGAGTGAAAACGTTTTGATGGCAAGACGCGTCGTGTTATTCGGTCAGCTTCGCGTCTCGTCTGCTCTTTACGACGCGCTTCCCACTCTGCTACACTACACACTCGCTACTTTACGTGCGTGTTAGTGTGTCGGCAGTATACTCGTGAATATCTGTGTTTTGGACGAATTTAAATAAGCGGAGCGTCGTTTCGATTTGTTTTAATATTCCCAGGGGGAGAATTTCTCACGGGGTTGGTAAAAAATCATAAATTCTTATCTCTCGAACTACTGAACCAGTTCTAAAAATTATTTCATTAATAGAAAACTACACTGTCCCTGAGTGAATTCCTGTGCGATAGTAACAAAATGTAGAGTTCATACATTTAGAGAAAACGAAATCCTAACGGAAACCTGCGCACAAAAACTGGTGGGAGAAGTAGTCAGTGATGTACGCAAAACAGATTCTGACGCACAAACGTAGGTGCTGGGGCTTAATTAAATCCGATTTTTTCTTTAATTTAATAAATGGAATTAATAAAATCTTTTAAAATCATTCAAACCATCATTGATAATGCACTTCAAACACAATTCAATATAGGCACTCTATTTTTAACAACATGTAGGTAATATTATAGCCTAAACAGTGAACACTGAATGACAAGTAAATAGTGCACTGACATGTACACATAAACTGGCGCACCCCTTCAAAAATAGAATAGACCAGTCCGAACCAAACCTGGTTTCTGAATTCTGCGCATGAGGCGGTTAAGTTTTCTTTAAATGTATGAACATTGAACTCTAACCATTGTTTCAAGACTCAAGTTATGGCGTCCCACGACGGCTCACATTTTTGTTTAATTTAGCATTTTAAGGTGATTTTAATTTACAAATTGTTCTTGAAATAACGTATAGAATACAAACAATTACCTACATTTCTTAAAAACCTGATGTAAAACAATTTTTTTACGACAATTTCAGTGATTCGTGGGGCCAGAAAGAGTTTTTAGCGTCATCCCACTTTTTCTTCAATGGCTTAACTGAATTTTAATTTCTCTTGTTGTTTGATGTATTTAAACGAATAAAATCAAAAACAAACAAATAAATTTCTTACATTTTTCTAACTGCCTGCAATTTTATGTGCTGCTGTCAGCCAATGCAAAGTGAATTTACATAAACATATAAATTATTATAAAATTTAAATTCTTAAAGAATGCATAAAGATGCAAATGGTAGGCGAGTCTCGTGAAGTAATATTATTGAATAAACATAACAGAAACAGTGGTTCATAAACGGCGGCATTCAACCGCAATAATTCAACACCTACTTATCTACTGACAATAATAAAAAAAATTTGGCATTTTCCAATAAGCACAAACAAACCTCGGCACCTATTTTTTATAGTTTAAAAGCTAGAATTCAAAGATGATTTTTAAAGAGATAAATTATTTCATTGATAAAAAATTTTTGAAAAAATATCTGTGAAAAAATACAAGAAAGCAAGCCTTGGTACTTTTTCGATAAATCCTGTCGATAGCTAGATAAATTATTAGGAGGCATGCTTATTTTTCCTGCAAGGTTCATTGTGTCTCCTCGACATCTAAACTAGATCCCGAACAGTCCATTCATGATAGGCGGTGGACCCAAATAACTATAGTTAATGTCCCTAGGGTTAGAGTCTGGGGCAGTTGCGCAGCACCTCGTTGTTTGTTATTGTGAACTTCCCATTTCATTGGAAAGTTATTGTAATGTGTCCGAAAATCGAAATCAAAATATAGAACAAATTTTTATGTTTCAAGGTCATTACACTATTTTTTCACGATTTTTGAAAAGATGTCTGTGTGTGTGTAAGTATGTACGTACGTACGTATGTAATCATTTCTTTCTACGAAATCTCGAGAATGAAAAATGATATCGACTACGTTAGGGTGCCAATCGACGGGTATTAACGTAAATATGATCTGAAAGATATTTTTTCAAAATCGGTCCAGCCGTTCTTTTTTCTTAACTAAGTAAATAGACTCCAAAAAAGTAGATATTACACAATATCTCGCGAATAAAAAATTATATCGAATTCGTAAGGGTGTCAATCGAGGCGTGTTAACATTATTTTGATTCGAAAGAAATTTTATCAAAATCGGCCCAACCGTTTTTTTGTTTAAAGAAAAAGACTGCCAAAAGTGGATTTTACACGAAATCTCGCGAATAAAAAATGTTATCGACTTTGTTAAGGTGCAAATAGAAGCATATTGACATCAACAAGACCCGAAAGAAACTTTATCAAAATTGATGAACCGTTTTTTTTTTCTTTTGTTTAAATAAAACGACTGCAAAAAAGTAATTTTATACGCGAAATCTCGCTCAAAAAAATGTTATCAACTTCGTTGAGGTATCTATCAAAGCATGTTAACGACATGATCCGACATAAATTTTATAAAAATCGACCCAGCAGTTTTTTAAATTTATTGTTAAAAATAAATAATAATTATGTTTTAATGATTAAAATGATTACTTTTCTGTGTAATTTCTAATTTAATTAATAATATTCAATATTCATCAAACTAGGAAGTTCGTCGTGTGGACCTCAAGGATCGCACAGCTTGTGAGTCCCAATTAAAAGTCATTTTAGTCCTAATAAACGACCCCCCTCATGGCTTGTTGCTGGGATGTCTTCGGACAGTCCTAAGCCTTCATAGAAAGCAACCAGTCCCCCTCCACAGATCATTTGTTCCCAGAGTATGGGCACCAAAGATTTTATGTAAGATTAACGATTGTTTGAGCAACGCCGATCGAAAATTTTTCAACGCGCGGGTGCATGGCATGCAGGAGATTCCGCGAAAGACGACAGCAAAAAAGTACAGCAGTCGTTACTTCGTCGGCCGTCGCCACAGCAGCCGAACTGCACGAGCGGAGTCCCGACGTGCCTCGCGACCCACCGCCGACCACCAGGGGGCAGAGCCACACTCTCAACCGTCGTCAGCTCGCTCAGCCGGTGTGTCGCAACAAACGTCGCTGAACAATACACGCGCACGCACTCGTCCAATTTGTTTTGTTGATAACACGTGACAATCGAAACAACCTACGATCGATATCATTTGTTTTGTGTGACAAGTGAAAATCGACGAACTGAAAACGCAGTGTTGTGACTGGAAATATTTGTTAATTTTTGAACAAAAGAAAAAAGAAAGGAAATAAACAATTGTGATTTAATAAAAGTGATTGTTGAAGAAGAGTGCGGTTTACTGACATTTCCAAGCCATAAGGAAGTTAGTTTTGTTGTAATTGACTTTTTTGTTTATTCTTTTTTTAATTAAAATTTGCCGCCAACATGGGATATCAAAAATGTTTTTCGGTGAGTTTCTTAGTTTTGACAGTTTTATTAAACGTAGGTTAACGATCAAAAAAAATATTAAAAATATATCGGAGGTAAATTTAATTTTCTTCCCCGGTCTTCCAAAAAATCTTACTTTTAACATTTATTAATAAATCAATTTTCGTTCGCGAATCAAACTAAATTTTGCTTATTGCGAAATCTAAACTCTTGATGTTGAGCCCCCACTTAAAAAAATAATAATTCTAAGTAGTGAGGATTGTAGATTATTATAGACGCTCAACAACTGAGGTCATTACTCATTTGTGACGTAACTATACAGTAGAATCCGTCTATTATGACGACTAACCGTTTTTAGCGACGTAAATACAAACTCAAGTTATAGGTTACATATATATAGATATTATGCGTCCGCTTTGTGCGTCGTCCGGTTAATACGACATAATGTCGCCGGTCCCTTGAAAGTCGTTCTATCCGGATTCTACTGTATATCTGAAGAACGAACGAAAACTTTCCATTTAACCCTGTATAATTACATCTATTTCGATCCATTATTGCAACAATATCCAGTATTTACATGGCACAAACTGAATACCTAATTTTTTTATTGCAATATTATTTCATTATTTGTTTATTTATTTATTATACGTATCATCAAACGATCTTGCATGAATGATGAAGATTATTACATTATATCAAGAGGTTTGAAGTAGGCGTGTCAAACTTACTGACAAAAAAAGATCAACAAAAGTGTTCCAACTTCCAGTAGGTATCTATACTTAACATACGTAGGTACGGATACCTACCTTACTGACTGATAACTCTTTTCAATTTCGATGATTACCTATACTTATAGGAGAATTCGAAAAGTTATCGAATAAATCACATTCGAATAATATCGACATAGGTAGATAATTGTATTTAAGAATAGATGGAAAAATCCTAGAATTCAGTCTAATCCGATCTACAGGGTGTCCTCAAAGATACTTAACACACGCCTACCACATTTTCCTGAGACCAAAATAAGCCAGTTTAAGCAAACTTAACTTCTTTTACCTTCGTTTTATTCTTAGAAAAAAGCATGGCCATCTTGTTTGTTTATTGATCAACTTATTAGTATCAACTATCAACGTATAATTATTGATCAACTTATTATTAAAATGCAAATTTCTCAAAAACCATAAGAGTAAACGAGTCTTATTAAGAGTAGCTTTTTTGTAGCAAATAAGTTACTGAATCCAAATTTTATACTTAAACCCCTTTTCTTCCATTGGCGTAGAAATTTGAAACGTTCAAATATTAAAAAACCCGAGTTCTACGCCTATGGATTAATATTAAACATAATTTTGATATGGGGTTTTTTGTTCCATAAAACTATGTCAACGTGCCAAATTTTCGGAAAATCGGACAAACTATTTCAAAATTGTAACTTCAGGGCCGTATAGCGCCCAAACTAAGCAATTTTGTAAGAAGGTAAGTTTGCTTAAATCGACTTATTTTGGTCTCAGGAACATGTGGTAGGCGTGTGTTGAGTGTCTTTGAGGACACCCTGTATATGGTAACGACATGCATAAACAGAAATTAATCTCGGCTATTATCAAGCTCTTGAAATATTGAAACCAATCTTGAAAAGCTTCGTCAGACCGTAATGTAGCCCCGACAGACCGATAGGTTTGACATGCCTCGACAGTATAGATCTATTCCTGTCTTATCGATTATTCCCCGCGTTGCATGTAAAGTATTCTTTTACATTGTTTCGGTTTATGTAAATGAAGAACGTGTTAAACGCTGAGTTTCGCTTACGATATAATATAAGTATTACATTACTTACTTACAATATTTACATAATACATATTTTTGCACGTCTTCTCAAAGAGAGGTGTATAGAACTTCGTGACGATACCGGTGCTTTTATCATAGTTATAAATAGCTATCTAATAATCTTAACTGTCTGTCCGTCACACAATAAATGCACTAAAAGGGAAAAAATAATTTTTAATAATTATGAACCAAAATTATTAAAAATTATTTTTTCCTTTTTAGTGCATTTAAATGAAAGCTCGTCTCTAAAAAGTTTTTTTACTATTTTTTTTTGTTCATTTTAGTCTTTCAAAATTTTACCTCCCTTTGATACCCTTAGGGGTTGAATTTCAAAAAATCCTTTCTTAGTGGATGCTTACGTCAGAAAAGGAATCAACTGTCCAAATTTCAAGTTTCTAGTTTCAGCGATTTGGCATGGGCGTTGGTTATTTAAAAAAACCCTACATCCCCGTTTGAACCCCTTAGGGGTTGAATTTATTTCTATTCATGTATTGTCATCGGGAATACATATGTGTACAAAATTTCAAATCGATCGGGTACGTGGAAGTCGTTCAAAATTGACTTGCAAGATTTGACCTAAACAAACACACAAACTAACATACATTGCAAGTTAAATAAAAGCTTTTAAAACTATCCAATGGTGAGCCCTGGCTTCATGAAATTTCCACAGTTTATTGTGTTAGGCATGTGACTATTTTCAGCTCGCTCATACGTTTTTAGGTTAGAGTTAAGTTAGCTCGAGTAACATGAGGCTACTTATAATACCTATTATTACGCTATAAAGAGGTAAAATTTGTTTGTATATAGGGGGTAATCTTTGGAACTACTGAACCGATTCTAAAAATTCTTTCAATAACAAGCTACACTGTACGTGATAGGCTATCTATATTTTATTTTAATATTTCTCGCGGGGGTGGGGGTATTTCCTGTGGGATAGTAACAAAACGCAACTCTGACATCCTTTTGCTTTTTAGCGTATAGGCGGAATCCTAAGTACTAATATTATAAACATAACCTGCAGCCCCGAGCCCCGCTTCGCTTCGCAGGGAAAGAATTTCTTGTGTGGGAGAGGGATAATAATTCTTAGAACCCGGGCGAAGCCCGAAGAGATCGCTAGTACCTAATAAAACCAGTACCTAATCGCTAGTACCTAATAATAGAGATCGCTAGTACCTAATCGCTAGTACCTAATTTGAATACCAATTTCCATAATTCGTACCATAGAATATAGACTATAATAATATAGCACCATATATACTTACCTACCTCTAGATCAGTAGTAGTACTTAGTAGTATTATAGTGGTGATGGGCTTGAGAATAGCTGAACGTGTAGCAATGCTGTTGTTTACATGGCGTTGCTATGGTTCCTCTATTGCAAGTCCCCAGTTCCCGGGTTCTAGCCCGAGAGCTGGTAAAAGTGGCAATTGGATTTTCATTTTATTATTAAAAAAAAAAAAAAAAAATCAATCGAAAATATGAATTGGTGCTAGGCCCAAATAACCTTAGCTGTTGGTGGTCTTTAAAACACAATTTAACAAGTTTATTAGTGGTGATTGGTGACAGTCAACTCTTGAAAATTACAGAAACATTTTTCTATCAAAATTTTATTTTCAATTTCCACTACTTATCTAATGCTTGGTTTCTGATACAGCTTTCAGCTTTAAATCTAGATTTAAGAATAGAATTTGTTTTCAATCTTCATTTAGTTGAAAACAAATGGCATTTATAAATGTAGATTTAAAGCTGAAAGTCATATCAGAAAATAAGTCTATTATTTCATTTGGCAATTTATTAATTTTTTTTATCATAATAGTCCATCTACTTATTTGGCCCTAGTAATCGCAGAATTACAGGACAGACAAACAGAACCAAATACTGAATAAAACCTCAGTCCCTTCGCTCACTCAGTCAAAGATTGTATTAGAGGACAGAGTGGTGTAACGGTTAGCGTATAGCGGCCTTTGGATCACACTGTCGTGGGTTCGAATCCCGCCTCCGCTCATGGATGTTTTGTGATGTCATTTAGTTCTAAGTGAGTTGTTATTTGATGTAAACAAGACGCTAATGACCTAAGTTGTCGACGCGTCTATAATTTACAATAAATAAAATAAAATAAACAAAGATTGTATTCCCCAAAAATGATGTTTTTAAATAAAATTTATATGGTATTCAGATAATCGATACATACTATTGGGGTCCGTCAAATGAGCATCTGACATCTGGTGGCAGAAAATTGTACTCAAACGAGGGAAAATTTTACATGCTAACAGTGCAAATCAATCATGAAATTGTTTATTACAAAAATAAAACAAGTAAAATAAACAAAAAGTTTATCGAAAATGGAATTCGCGACGTTTTCTAATATCATGGCAATAAACACTGTCAGTTATTGCCTTGTAAAACTTACTTTACAGAGAATTATTTTCTAATGACATGTGGAAAAACTGTATTTATGAATTAAAAAAATATTTTATAGTAATAATAAGATGTACTTGTTATCATACTGCACTAAAATAGTTGAATCCCTGATGATTAACAAATTTATAGGATTAACTACGTATACAAATATTTTGAGGTTAGTAACTTAACTACTTATTACAATATAACTTATTATGTTGCAGTTATGTGTTTACATTATTCACCTAACCCAGCCTTAAAAGCGCATTGAACGCGGATGATTAATTTCGTGGAGATTTTCTTTTAATTTTGATGTTTTTAAGCAATATGTCATAAAGATTACTACTTTTGACAGTTCATTTTGCATGCATTTTTCTCGTTATATTTCCGACATTTGATAATATGCCCCGCTTTGAGAATCCGTTCTCCTTCAACGAAATTCCTTTGCTTAGGATTCGTACCGGCCCAATCACAAATTGCACTTATATTTATCATTTCTTATCACTTTGAAAATCATAAAATTACACGCAAAAGTATACTCCGTATAAGAAATTTCCCCCCGTCTGCGCCATGTTTTTGAAGCTCCTGCACCTATCTGACGGATCCCAATAAATTTAAATGAAGTAAGAACAGCTTTCTCCGACATCTTGTATAAAAAACAAATGCATAATCGTTTATATAAGGTATTGCACATCGTACATACATCGTAAGGTCAAAGTCGTCACATAATAAACACATATGGTACCTATATTTATAATATATAAGTGCTCGTTCAGTCTCCTTTCTATTTGAGATAACGAAATTAATTGCAAATCATAATTAATACATCTAATCGAGCTATAAGCATCTCCAGTTTTGAAATAAATGCAAACATTTACAATATATTAATGTTTTTACATGATAACCTATGTTCAATACTTGAATATCTGGTCATAAATTTCGTCGCTTACTTGAACGTTAAAATCTCCGCATACTACATAACGTTTACGTGTGGTATATTAAACTTTCTCGATTAAAATATGGACGCTATTTATTTTTATTATTGGAGAAGATTAAAGATTTTTTTTGCAACTTTTTAACTGTATCTACAGTTACATTTTCTTTTTAACCGACTTCAAAAAAAGGAGGTGGTTCTCAATTCGGTTGTATTTTTTTTTTGTGTTTGTTACCTCATAACTCAGTCATTTATAAACCGATTTTGAAATTTTTTTTTTATTTGAAAAGATATACTTTCAGATTGGTTCCATAGAAATTTCATCAAAATCAGTTCAGTAGTTCGGCTGATTTTAATAAAAGTGAGTAACGGCGTGTGATTCTTTAAGGTAAATGTCACTTTTTGACACTAAAAAGTAAAAAATAAAAAACTTTTTAACAAAAAAACCTTCAAAAAATCACTAAAAAGAGGAAAATAATGAAATTTTGAGGTCTGTGCCAATTTAATAAAATATGAAGTTGGTTAAAAAGAAGATACTAATCACTATAAGTACTAAGTATACTTTTTAACCGACTTCATATTTTAATAAATTGGCACAGACCTCAAAATTTCATTATTTTCCTCTTTTTAGTGGTTTTTTGAGGAAGGTTTTTTTTTTTTGTTAAAAAGTTTTTTATTATTTTTGACTACATATCTACTTATAGGTTTCACAAAATGACGGTTCCTATACTTGTTTTATATTTTTGAAAAATTTGTCTCAGAATCTAAAGAATGTTGTTTAAGATGCTAGTTTATAAAAAATAAAAATTAGGTAGGTACAATAAGTATAGAAAGTATTGTTTACTTAATAGTTTTAGTAAAAATGTTCGAAAATCTAGGTAGGTACTAATAGGCAAGTAGATGCAGCTCTACCTAGGTAAAATCGTAATTTATTTTTATTACCTAACTAAGTACTTTTATTTATCATTTTTTTACCTCGAAGTAAGTATAGGATTTATGTTTGTAAATTTTACTGGTTGAATAAATAAAATACCTAAATAAAAATTATATCATTTTTTATAATGTTTATTTATTTATTGTAGATTATATAGACGCGTCGACATCTCAGGTCATTAGCGTGTTTCAACTAGACTAAATAACAACTTTCTTAAAACTAAATAACATCACAAAACATCCATCAGCGTAGGTGGGATTCGAACCCACGGCAGTCTACTCTAGAAGCTGCGGACCAAATACGCTATCCACTAGGCTACACTGCCCTCTCTTTTTATAATGGTTATATTACTAAAAATATGTGACTGCTAGGATTTGAACCCGAATCCAGTATCACATCAGGTTCAGTAGAAATTATATAAGTAATTCTAATAATAACTTCACTTCAATCATTTTTGGATCCGCTTTTGATTCCACAAATAAAAAAATATTAATATGTATTACTTAGGTAAGTACCTACCTATTTATTCTCATGGAATGAAAAAAAACTGAACAATTGCTAATGTAAAACAAACACAAGATTTAATTAACCACACTCGGTTGGTTTTTCCGCGCCTCTCCCGGAACTCACAGAATCCGGGAATTGTGAACTTGCAATGATCTAGAGATGCGATAAAATATATCTATTAAATCATAAAGAAAGTGTTTATTGATCTAGCATTGAAATCTTAACATCCTTCAGACTTGATTGACTTCAATATTTTAATTCATTGGCTCTGAGGCAATCGTAGCATGACTATATATATTTTTGTACTGCCTCAACATCCGTAAGTTTCTTTCCTAATTGATCGTTCAAGTCTTTTCAAGTGAAAGCTTTAAATTATTTCAAATATCAATTCCAGTTAGGTATCAAATATTGCAATCATCCTGAAAAAATAAGTAGGAAATGGACGTTTATTGAAAGAAATTGTAAAAAACAATTTACTTAGTCAACAAATTGTTGTTGGATGAAAATTATAGAGCAATGCTTAGGTATCTTCAGCAAAAATTAAAGTAAAATTTTGTCTTTTGCTGATGAAAGGAGCTTTGCTATCGAAATGTACATCCAAATAATAAAATTCTTGTGGTTAAGAAGTGATTAAATTGTTGTTTTTTGTACTTTCCAACCACAGTGCTGTAAGTTTTCTTTGGAAAGAAATTCTGTTAAGGAAACATTCACTGAGGGAAGAATACTTAAGTACCTATTTAAATAAAAATCAATTTCATACAAAACGTCCAGATAGGTACATATGTCAAAAATTTTTATTCGCAAAATCGGACCCATTACAATAAACTTCGAATGGGAAGTTAATAAGTATGAATGAAAGTTGTTGGCTAAAAAAGTATGTACATTTCCTTCTATACGTTATTACTTCCCACCTCTACTATGGTAGGGAAGTAATGGATTTAGTCCGAAAAAAATATTTCGAGATTTTAACAGATCTTCACGTTTTGAGACGCTATAGCAATTGTTTAAAATCATTTTATGACTGATGTCTGTATGTATGTGTGTGTGTGTGTGTGTGTCTGTGTGTGGTCAATTTTTCGCCTTCGATATCGTACAAACGGGACAACATACGGCCATGCCAATTGTTCTATTGTGTTTATCAGCCTTTAACTTAGATCTGATTAGATTTTCAGTCAAATCGGTTCAGTGGATCCTGAGATATTAAAAAAACGTTCTCAATGTCACGTATTAACATAGGAAAAAAAATATAAATGAATTCTAGATGTTATAATATGAAAAAAATGTAAATATTTTTTTCTCTAAAATGTATAGTTTTTGAGAAAAAAAATATTTTACTAAAAAAATAAAAATTATAGGTACCTACGTAAATCAAGGTAACCATGATTTTTGCTATATTAAGCTAGCCATCAGTAGATCACCAAACAAAAAAGAGGGCCGTGCTTTTTTTCAAAGAATAAAAAAAGAGTGTTTACTTTTTGCAAATATTTACTAGGTGGGAAGTATAGGACTGGTCATCAGTCGAATTTTTTTTGGAATCAGTACACTGCTATTAAAAAAACACGAAACCGAGTGTCAAAACGGTAGCTAGTAAAAAAGTCATCTATCAAACTTTTAACACCTGACGACTTTCATAAATTAAAAATAAATCAGAAAACATGGATTTGATTTCTTTCCGGGCAAGACCTTCCTACGCGAAAAAATCGTTTAATCACCTTTTCAAAACTATAAACGCAACGTTTAGTAATTAATTATACCGTCTGAGATTCCGTTTATTAATCATACTTTGACATTTAACCACTTACTCGATCATTGAAATCTTCACTAAATGCAATAATGTCCAAGTTCAAAGCTATACAAAGCTATCAATCTATCATTGATCATTCGAAGGGTATTGTTTATGAATCAAGTAGTGTCATTAATATAATTGACTTCAGGCGTTTTAAAACAACTGTTAAATAATTTAACAGAAAACAATTGATAGTTATAAGTATAGGTAGGTACCTACACAGCGTGCTTCTAAAACTTCTGATCAATCATTATTCTTACTTCCATGTTACGTAAGGACACGATCAAAAAATCAGATACGAGATAAGGTCAGATTAACTTACCCTCAAAACGTAAAGAAAAGTGATTTTCGATTGTTCGTGTGTCTTTGGAATTTTCTTTCGTTCTCAATATAACTTCTGCTATAGGTAATAAGTACTTATGCACCGATTTGAATGACTTTTTTCAAATGTTTTTCTCAATGGTTTTGGAAATATAGGCAGTGGCGAACTAAGGGGGGGCGGCGGAGGGGGCCTCCAAATCTCTAGAAGTCCTTCTTAAACAAATCCCAAATAAGGCCAAAATATGTTTAGTAAGTAAGAAGCAGTATACAAAATATAAACGTAGGTAGGTCGTTTATTGTAAATTTTCGATTTTTTTGTCAGCCATTACATCTATATTATTCTTTTTTTACGAAATTTACACTACAAATACATCATTTTCTAAGCAGATCGGGGGCTTCATTTAGTTCTGCCGCCCCGGGCCTCCGACGGGCTTAGTCCGCCGCTGAATATAGGAATGCAATTAATTTATGTAAGTAGGTATATTTTGTGACTACACACTATATTATGATACTATCATAATAAGTATAGGTACTTAAGGGCTTTCAGGAAAATGTCTGTAAAATTATTGGTATTAAGAAATATTTTTAAAAAAGGGTGTGGGTCTTGGGACCCCCGACAGATGTGAAACATCAAAGAAAACGTTATTGAACTCGGTGGTATTCTCTATGTAGTAGTATATATTTTTCAAACGCAGCAACTAACTGTTATGCTGACGTAATCCTATATACTGCACTGTAACACCGCGTGTGTTACAGTGCACGCCTGAGCCAAGAGAGAGAGAGAGAGAGCCGCAGTGGTGGGAGAACAGCAGCGAAGAAGCGGACCAAACATTTCGTTGCATATTTCCCCTCACGCGGCTGTTCACAGCCCGACATAAGATGTTTCACATCAAAAATGATTTTATAGGAACATAGAAGTCATGTACCTACCTATATGTAGGTACCTATAGTATACCGATATATTTTTATACATCGAAGCAATCGATGTGTATTAAGTTGGGAAGAATCCTGTACAAAACTTAGGTCGTACCTACCTAAACTCGTTTAATAAAAAATGTTTCTTAAAACTGTAAATTTTTTTGTATTAGAAAATAAGAAGTAGGTCCATACAGGGCAAAAACAAAATTATGAAAATTCGGGTAATTTTTGCGAATCTAACACCGTGTCATAATATTTTTAATTGATTAGAATTATTTTAATTAATCTGTTATATTTCGATTCCGACATTAATTGATGTCATCGAATTCCAAGTTGATTGAATCAAATATATATATTCTGTTAGAAATCAGATTTATTTTTATATTAATGATCAGTCATTAGTAGATAAATTAATAAAATCATAGCCTCGTTTATTTAAATTTTTTATAACGAAAAAAATCAAACGTTGAAACTGAGTTTTTTTATACATGTAAATTTCGGGCGGTAGTTAATAATGTGGCAATGAAATGCCAATATTTGACCATAATAAATATTCATTTAATATGCTAACATTTGGTACCCAACTATTGTTGCATATAATTTATATAAAAAACCACTAATATATGCACTTACTGAAAGTACCTTATTGGGTTCAAAGTCTCAAAAAAAAAAATAACAAGCCGTGAGGTGGGTCGTTTATTAGGACTAAAGTGCGACCCTTGAGGTCCACACGACGAACTTCCCAGTTTGATAAATATTTAATAATAATAATTAAATTAGATATTACACAGAAAAGTAATCATTTTAATCATTAAAACATAATTATTATTTATTTTTAACAATAATTAAAAAAAAAAAATGGCTGAACCGATTTTTATAAAATTTATGTCGGATCAAAATGACGTTAACACGCCTCGATTGACACCCTTAATAATAATTTTTTATTCGCGAGATATTGTGTAAAAACTACTTTTTTGGAGTCTATTTGGTTAAGAAAAAAGAACGGCTGAACCGATTTTGAAAAAATTTCTTTCAGATCATATTTACGTTAATACGCGTCGATTGGCACCCTTACGTAGTCGATATCATTTTTCATTCTCGAGATTTCGTCTTAGAAAGAAATGACCACATACGCACGTACGTACACACATACACACATACAGACATCTTTTCAAAAATAGTGTAAAAATAGTGAAGTAACCTTGAAGCATAAAAATTTGTTATACATTTTGATTTCGATTTTCGGACCCATTACAATAACTTCCAATGTGAAGTTAATAATAATCACATAACTATTTATTACTTTTCTAAATTTTCTTAAAAAGGATACAACTCATTCTAAAAATATTATTCATTACTTAAGTAGGTAGGCATATAAAATTTTGGGTTTTTTTCTTTCTATTTTGATGTGAAAATATCTCTATTTTTAAACGGTTTTATTTAGCTTGATCCCGTTTATTTGTTTGTTTGTTACTATCAAATCCTGCGACAGCTTTTTCAACTACTTACTTCTACTTAACCGATTCTTATGAAACTTTGCACATTGTGTTCCCGTGACAATACAATATTATGATAATTTCAACTTGGTAACGAGGGTCTGATGAGGGAATCAGTAAGTGGGCAGTTGAAAGGATGAGGAGTTTGCATAATGATACGGATCAGAAATCAATCTAAAAACTATAGAAAATAAAAATAGGTAAAAAACGGTTTTATTTTAAATCATCAGCTGTACCAAAAACTAGAAAATAATTAGGACACAAACCAAGGGGCACTTTGTGTCACTGCGTCAGCGGAATAAGTAATAAAAACGTGGGGCGCATAAAAATCTGTATAACGACTGTATAATTATTAAATAAGAACAGTTTGTCTAGAAAAATGTGTTTTCAAGCCCACCAACAGAAATATTTCAAATGAGCCCCACGTTTTTATTACTTATTCCGCTGACGCAGCGACACAAAGTGCCCCTTGGTTTGTGTCCTAATTATTTTCTAGTTTTTGGTACAGCTGATGATTTAAAATAAAACCGTTTAACTTAAAAGTTTTTTTACCTATTTTTTTGAGAGTATCGAAGACTCACTGTTTTTTCCGGACATTTTTCGCTTTCTTCTCTCAAAGTATTTTTACTTCCCACCTCTACAGTATGGTAGGAAAGTAATGGATTATTAGTCCGAAAAAAATATTTCGAGATTTTAACAGATCTTCACGTTTTGAGACCCTAGCAATCGTTTAAGATCATTTTCTGACTGATGTCTGTATGTGTGTGTGTGTGTGTATGTGGTCAATTTTTCGCCTTCGATATCGTAAAAACGGAACAACATACGGTCATGCCGATTGTTCTATTGTGTTTATCAGCCTTTAACTTAGATCTGATTAGATTTTGAGTCAAATCGGTTCAGTGGATCCTGAGATATTAAAAAAAACGTTCTCAATAGGTAAAAAAAATATAAATGAATTCTAGATGTTATAATATGAAAAAAATGTAAATATATTTTTTCTCTAAAATGTACAGTTTTCGAGAAAAAAAATATTTTACTAAAAAAAATAAAAATTGTACGTAAATCAAGGTAACCATGATTTTTGCTATATTAAGGTAGCCATCAGTAGATCACCAAACAAAAAAGAGGGCCATGCTTTTTTTCAAAGAATAAAAAAAGAGTGTTTATTTTTTCCAAATATTTATTAGGTGGGAAGTATAGGACTGGTCATCAGTCGAATTTTTTTAATTTCTTTCGATGAGCGTTTATCGGCTGAATAGTTTTTTTCACGATATCTAAAGTGTGGTTATATTTGGATAATTTTCTGATACATCCTGTACACTGGTCGTATCGATAACAAATTAAGTTTCAACTGATCCAAATGTTACACACATGTAACATTTGAGTTAAACGGTTACAATATATGAAGGTTAACAAATGTATTATTTATTGTAGACTCTTTAAATGTCAAACATATAAATCTGTCGAAATAAATATTTATTGATTAATTGACGAGATAATTTGTATCAAATATATCTTTGATTCCTTGTTGGTTTTTTTGTGTACAACTTTTTACCATTAAAATGTCGTTAAAAACTAGAGCTTATAACAGTGTGGTACCGATTTAGTTTTGCAACGCTTCCAAGAAAAACCGCATTCTTGAATCTAAGATTACGCAACTTCAGGTTAGACATCAAGGGTCCCCGCCCGCAAGTTACTTAAATAGATGGCAATACGCCTTAAAAAAATCACAGAAAACGAAATCTTTCAGATGTTTTTTGAAGCTTCTTTACGTACGTTTGGCACTGGGGACCTAAAATACAATAAAAAACGTCACGAACGCTGCCTTGGAACGTAGTTTGAAACTCGGCGATGCAACGCATCTCATAGGCTGGACAGCGCGTATTGTTGATGTACACTGTAAGAAATGAGAAGGCCGATTACATAGATTATCGATGGTCCATTGGTAGCCAGCGATTAATCTGGTAATAGGCACACAAACAATGGCGTCGCAAACAGGTATCGCCACATCGCGTAGATTCCATAAAAACACATTGCGATGCGTGGTTACAAATTTTACATTAATTTGTTTTGTATTCATCAATTTTATATATGTAACTATACATTTTATTTTGTAATTTTTACACACTTTATTGGAACATTACACAAATGATGTAATTTTAATTTACTTTATGTAAAAATCACAAATTTGTCTAACTTTACAGTAAAAGTCCAAGTTTTTATGAAGTTTTCTGTGTAAAAATAAATAATAATGCAAAATCACTTAGAAAATCGAGCGAAATCTACCTTAACTTTCAAAGTATTTTTACATCCCGTCCCGGATACGCCCGGGTGGTATGAAATTATGATTAAGCGTACAAAAACAGTTTTTTTTTTGACAAAACACCGTCATAGTTCAGTCATTTTGATAAAATATTAACAAATTATATACACAAATCTTCCTCGTTTATTGCTCTTTCTATTAGAGAAAACCGTTTCAAAATCCGTTGCGTCGTTTGGAAGACGTAAGCGGAAAAACAGACAGAGGCAGACGGCGACATTGCTTTATACTATATTTAGTGATTAGAGATATAAAGGACAAAACAGTGTGGTCTAATGATTAGTGTGCCGATCTCTAGATCAGACTGTCGTGGGTTTGAATCCCACCTCCACTCATGGATGTTTTGTGATGTCATTTAGTTTTAAGAAATTTGTTATTTGATGTAATTAAAAGACGCTAATGACCTGAGATGTCGACGCATCTATCTAATCTACAATAAATAAGTAATAGGTAATCTACAATAAATAAATAAGATGTAAATAAATTCGGTTTTATACTATATAGAACTCGTAAGAAGCATAGCTTCTGTCGGGTGTCCCGCGACACCTCATGACTGTTTTTATAATTAAGAATGTATAGGTACCTATGTAGAAAATATTACGCTGAAAGACATAAGCAAACTCTTTAGCTTTTAGACACCAACATTTGTATTCTATACGCTTAAAATTTTTAAGTTTTCTCTTAAATTGTTCCACGCTCAACCCTGATTAAAAAAAGGCTTACTAAGCCCCGCAAAATTGCTTAACATTATGGATACAGCTGATGTAGTCAATAAGATTGTAGCATAATTTTACATGAAAAATAATAATAATATATCATTTTTTTATAATTTACAACTTGCATAATAATAATATAAGAAATATTTTATAATAATATAGTTTCCTAAGTCAACGTTCAAATGTTGATACTTTCTGAAGTCTAAAAGTCTAATGCACTCGCGTTTATTGCGACAAAGAGAAAACTTGCCGTTTGATTTTTACTAAATTTGGTATAAAACCAGTGAATTAAATTTTAGACAATTTTTTCTTTGTTGACCATAGTCGGCGGGTACCTACCTACATTTTTTTAAGGAATTAACAACTAACAACAATTGATGTTTCACATTTTCTAAAGTCACCAACTATCAGCTTATTATATTTTCATTCATATTTTAAATCCCTATATTATTAAACGAGCAAATCTTGTATATATGTACCTATGTACCTATATAAATATTTTCTCGAAAACGGCTCTATAACGATTTTGATCAAATTTACCGAAAAGGGGTTTCGAGGGGCAAAAAATCGATCTAGCTAGGTCTCATCCCTGGAAAGATTCGTTTTCTTATCGATTTTATCATTTTAAAAAACAGTTTTTTTAACGTTATAAAACAGTGTCGTATGGTGAGTAGGCTTTGGAAAAAACAAACTATTTTCATTATTTATGTCAAATTACTCTTTAACTTATTAAAATAATCAGTAATTATTTGAAAAGTAAAAAAATAACAACAATAAAATCTAAACATAATGATACTTACAAAATTATGTTTAGATTTTATTGTTGTTATTTTTTAACTAATATTTAAATAAATAGGTATATTACTTTTATATTACCTATATAAAATATGTAGGTACATACGTTATGTAGTATGACGTATACTGACGTATAATAATTATTTACTTATAGGTATATAATTTTTTTTTCTTAATAAAAACGACTAACGATTTTGATGAAATGGGAACTTTAAGTACTATTTTTTTTGAACTCATCCGAGCAAAGCTCGGTCATCCAAATATTTTATTACTTATATGGTAGATATTATTTTTAATAAAAAAGTGAAATTGTAATTTTTCTTAAAACAAAATTCCGAACGATTTCAGACATTCAAATTTTCTTGTTTCAGATAATTTCATTGGTGTGCTTCGGCTGTATAGCGATAGAAGCTATAAAAGTAGACTTCGGTACTAGAAAAGGTCCAATAATCCCGCCGACCTCCACAACAAAAAGACCCGAACCCAGGAATCTTTTCATTCCCGTCCCGAGAGTTTGGGAGATCCAGGAAGACGACTTACCAACACCAAAACCTTACCGACCGTTCTTACCGTACCAATATCGAACCAAAGTGTACAATTATCAAAAAGTGCCGCCCCAAATTTACGCTGGCACAGAATACGACCGAAAATACGCGCCGGAAAATTTGAAAAACGTTCGACTTTTCTATCCGAACAACAACATTGCCAGAAGTTTGAACTTGGCGCCAACAATCGCAGCGCCATCGCAAGAAACGAACTACGACAACAATGCAACGCCACAACAACGAAAATACGTCATAACAAGACAAAACACTAACCAAGCGACCCAACAAACTTATTACGAAGACAAAACAACATCGCGACAAACGAGCTACGATAATAACGGAGCACCAAAAACTACCGGAACTCCCGGATTGGCGTACAGAGGTCCTCAAACGTTCGGACCGGAACATTTCAATCCCGTTCCGGCAAAATATCCAATACAGTATTATGCCAAATACGATAAAAATGCAGAACGAAATGGTGTTCCTGAATTAGGCATCGTTTACTCATCCGGTGTAAGGTATTACGTTCCTAGAGTTGATTTGAGCGAAGGTGGCCATGAAAATTCGGTTTACGATGAACAAGATGCTAAATATTAGAACAATAGGAAAGAATATATTATCTACATTTAAAGTAAGTGACCTTGTCTCTTTTCATTTCTGTCTCTCTTCAAAACAATACAGATACCTATATGACTAGCTCAATGCTATAGTAATTAAAAAAAAACTCATAACTGATGTTTCCCGTATTTAATGGATTTGTTTTTTTATTTTAATAATTCAAAATTATAAATAATTGTAGACATAACCTCGCATATGACATTTTTATTGCGTCCCCATTCGTGCTTTATTAAATTAGATTAAGTGCATGACGAATCTAAAGAAGGTTTAGGTTTACATATACATAATTTTCAAAAATTTGTCCTTATAGCAATAAAGGGCACGAAGTATGAATCCTCTCAAATACCTAATAATTAATTGGTTGCTTTAGAGGCATTCCACAAAAAAAACTTCCATAGTTGGGGGTTAAATCGCTTTTCACAAAATACAGGACATGCTCTATCAAGTTTAGCAACAATAAAATTTTTCTCCTACCTAAGCTGAAAGTTCGTACTTTCGTCCCTGCCAAGCGGGAACAAAGTCGCTCTTTATTCCCGTGGTACGGACAAGTGCGCGTGCGCAATAGTACTTATGCCGGCTCTCACGCACCTACTTCTGTCTCCTACACATTAAAATTATTTCCTTTAAAATTATTTTTTAATAATTATAATAATAAAATAAATAAAAATAATAATTTTAATATTTTTTTTTCAATTTTGCGAATTTTCGGCCTGACAGGAGAAAAAATAGTATGCGCAACACGGGAGGAAATTACTACATCTCCTCCCGCGTATTTTCCACCCTCGCCTTCGGCTCGGGTGGCAATTTTATACGCGGCAGGAAATGTAGCACTTTCCTCCCTTGTGGCACAATGTACTATTTCGTTTTATTAAGTCGTACAAGACATTTACCTTTCTAAATTTCTATAATATACAGCAACAAGCATTTATCAAAATATGGCCATCGTATAATAATTTTAACTAAATAGTTATTACGTGCTGTCAGTTAAAACGAATCTGTTTTGTTTTAAAAGTCTTTGACAAAACAGCTGCAAGCGACAACAAAACATCAAACAATCGAATAACGTATAACAAATGATTAACGGCAAACGATGTGTTATTGTTTAAATTTCTAATACATTATTATTGTTGACCATATAGGAAAGATATACAATGTATTTTTCATCTTATATAATTATGTAGCAATAAATAAAAAGTTTAAATGAAAGAGATCACATTATTGTAACACGCGCATGAAAACAAACGAGTAACGCATGACGTAACATCTGATGTTATAGTAATTTTTTAGATTGTAATGTTTTAACCATATTAACAGTTACACTTCTAGCGTTGCGATATGTTTTAATTTCCTAGTTGTACCTACGTTCAGATGACAGTGGAATTTTTCTATAAAGGAAGTTAAGAAAGCCATTGTGATTTTTCTTTAACATGTAAGGTGTTAAATAAGGCTGATAGGTAATATATTTAACTTGGGTTCATAACTTGTGCTAGCATCGATATCTACGAGTTTCCGTGTAAAACATTTATGTGTACGAGACTATTTTTCATATTTACGCATAATTTAACCCTTCGAGACACGAATATAATAAAAAATTTATTAAAAAAACAAAAAACCCGACTGCGTAAAAATCGAACATAAAAGATGGAAACAAGATCAAATGATAACATGCAGTCGGAGGCATAGTAGTAACAAATTGAACAGAAATACCTGATGTTACTACTATGCCTCCGACTGCATGTTATCATTTGATCTTGTTTCCATCTTTTATGTTCGATTTTTACGCAGTCGGGGTTTTTGTTTTTTTAATAAAGTTTTCATTTCCTTCCTTTTAGTTGAATCTACTCATCAAGCCTTTTATTATGATACCCCACACACACGGAGTTTTACCGATTTTTTGCGTACTGACAAAATGGCGTCTAGCGCCCGCCATATTGAATTTTCCGTGACGTCATATACCTTATGTCACTCTGGGGATTCAGACGAATCTAATGACACCTCATTTTTCAAAATCCGTCAAGCCGTTTAGGCTACATAGCGTGATAAAAAAAATATACATACATAGATACATACATAACTCGAAAAACAATGCGTTGCTATGGTTCCTCTATTACAAGTTCCCAGCTCCCGGGTTCTAGCCCGAGAGCTGGTAAAAGTGTCAATTGGATTTTTAATTTATTATTAAAAAAATGATGAATTGAAAATATGAATTGGTGTTAGGCCCAAATAACCTTAGCTGTTGGTGGTCTTTAAAACACAATTTCGAAAAACAATACCCTCCTTCTGGCGCAGTCGGGTAAAAAGACATTTCATAGTATTTTTGTTATCTTTGAAATAATCACATGGTATTTCATAAGTAATATTAATAAAAGCATATTTTTTCGTCAAAAGGCAGAATTAACTTAAAAATCTGCTATAGAAACCATTAAGCTTCTGCAGAAATTGTACAGTTTCGTGACTTAAAAGGTTAACTAAGTATATCTAAATCGAGTTTCTGATAAAAATTCGACAATTTATATAAGAAAACAAGTAGATAGAGTCGGTTTTCTAGAACGTAACAAAATTTACAACGGGTCACATCGATGAGTGAGCAGACGACGAACCCGTACAAGGAGATATCGGCGATAGTACAAACGACAAACCCATAAAGACATCGCCGAATACATAAGCTACTATGAATAAATAATTATTGTATGTACTGGATGTTTTCGAAAAATGCGCCTCGAGAAGCCGTCACTATTTATTATTTTAAGTTTTGTTTGAGTAATAATCGTTGATGCTCCTGTGATAGGAATTGTGTCCCGAGGCATGTAGGTATTGTATAATTGTAAGGGAAAAATCTATTGAATAATCAACACACATCCCTTGCAGGGATAATAAATCAGTTTTTAAATGCAGTTCAAATTTAAAACGTGTCTTCTATTCAATAATCAGTAAAATACGTAAATATTTGAAAACAATTCATCTTACATTGGATGTATTTTTCATGGGACATTTTATCGTTAAATAAATTATTACATGCATCAAGAGCAGTGGCGCTTCAGTTCGGCTGATGACTATTGTACTTCCGACTTAGGCTCACCAGCGTATAACCATTGACAATAACAACAAGGTGTATGTATTAGCCTAGCGGCACTGGCGAGAACTAATTGTGCCAACACGGCACACGGTGAATGGTCCCCAGGCGGATAGGGGGAAGTCAGGGGCATTCCGGCGAATTGCGACGCGCGTTCCACACGTGTATAACTACGTAGCTAATAAAAGTGTATTTTTACGGACATAATAAAACGGTATAAATAATTTCCGTAACAAAATTGGTGCAACAAACGGCTAAACGCCGCACATCGGGTAAAAATAAGTTAGCATCATATATCTGGCCATCTGGATATTCGGCATCGTTTGGTGCAAGAATCGTCTGTGTACGGCACATACCCTGTTCTTGCTCCAAACGTTTCTACGAAAATATTAATATAAATCAGTTTTTCCTCTTTTTCTCAAATCAAGGTTGTCTTCACTTGGATTATTCTTGCACCTAGCCCTTCAAAGGTTTTAAATAGATATAGGTATAGATTATTATGGAAACGTTTTTCCACAATGAAACTAACTTTAACTTTATTTATTGTTTGTATCGCAAACAGCAGAACATGTCATGTATAGGCAAACAAAAAAAAAACATAAGTACCTACATTAACATTTTTCAAAAAACAAAAAGCTAAGTACAACTAAAGCTTGAAAATTCTTCTATGGTGTATAGAAACAGTTATTAATTAAAAAGTTACGCATTGTTTTTTTGAAGGTTTTAAAAGACGCGACCTTTTTTATGTCGTCATGGTAACTTATTATAGCATTACACATGTAATATGATGATGAATCTTCAAATTTTGCTGTAATATGTGACTATACCGTCACATATTACAGCAAAATTTGAAGATTCATCATCATATTACATGTGTAATGTAGATTGTTTCTACCCCTCGTGTTATACTGCTATGGGGAACAGCTCCTGATGCTGTGAGAATCTTTAAATTACAAAAACGAGCGATGCTCACTATTGCCAGAAAGAAACCAACCGAACATTGTGCTCCTTTATTTAAACGCTTTAACATCTTGACGTTGCATTCGTTGTATGTATATGAAAACTTAATTTATGTAAAACAAAACCTGGAAATCTTTGAGACAGCAAATCAGGTACATTCTCACAGCACCAGAAGCTGTACTGACATAAGGGTACCTTTTTATAAAAACAATAAATTAATTAATGGTCCCAATTTTTGGGTACCCAAATTCTATAATCATCTTCCAGACAAAATCAAGGCCTAATATATAAACATTTAAAAACTCTTCACTTTTGAATAAAAGTTTACAGTGAGCAAGCACATATGAATTAGTTATACTGCGTATACTATTACAGTTTAAACGTATACAAGCAGTTTCTCCACTCGGTAATATTTCTGTGACAAGAAATTCAGTGCGCATGCGTTGACCTAGTAGTTTTGAAGGCAGGACCGACATATTATATTTATGCAACTGTAATTTATATTTATGGTCTATGCACAAATCACGAGCTAATGTGTCTAATGGCACTGAATCAGGTCCTGTTCTATAGAAACACAGTCACAGAGCGCTGGTTTCTCATTGGCCGCCTAACGCGCATGTCCGACGGTGGTATAGAGTAAAAAAGTGGGTGTAGCACACACCCACTTTTTTACCACACGGCAGAAGTGAAAGAGAACGCAGTGTGGTGTAACGGTTGGCGTGGCGGCCTTTGGATCACACTATCGTGGGTTCGAATCCCACCTCCGCTCATGGATGTTTTGTGATGTCATTTAGTTTTAAGTTAGTTGTTATTTAATGTAATTAAGACGCTAATGACCTAAGTTGTCGACGCGTCTATAATCTACAATAGGTACTTATATAAAAGACAGAAGTGAAAACTTGATTATATGCAAAACATACATAATATTATTTTATTATTATAATCCGTAATAATGAAAACGTAATTCTTGAAAAGATGCACTCCTTGTTAGACAGTAAACGTGGTCACCGACCCGAGTACGCCTGATGTCGAATGGACCCGAGTAAACCCGAAACAGCGTCACCGACCCGAGCGTAACGGTTCACTTTCGTTCACTATTCAGAAAGAACGCAAGGTGCGCCTAAAGAAGTTTTCACTTCAAAAAACAAAACTTGGTATGAAAACATCAAAGGTGTCGACAGTAAGTGAAATCACTGTATCTGTAAGCTTTACACTGTGGTATTATATTCTTTTTTGCAATATGAACAAACGGTCAATATGTCTCGACTCTCGACCTTCCCCGCATACTAAACTTCCATACCTTATTCGTGGGACATGTGTATACGTTTTTTAACAATGAGACTAAAGAAAACATCAAAAGTATCGTTCAGGTTTTATAAATATCAATAAATACATTTAAATAAACACCTTGTATATATAATTGGACGGTATATGTGCGGTTGATTTTGATCACCTTAACAGATTGATATAAATGTTAATTTCGTCACTTTATAGCCTCGGCTGCTCCGGCTGTTCCTTTACAACGGGTACTGCAACTAGCATTTAAAATTGTAACAGGTTTGCTTGTGGATGGCCAAACGAAGTAACACATCGCAGACCTATAAAAAAGCTCTACACTCAACTGTTTCGCAACCGCATGCGTGTTACAATAAAAAAACACAACTGTTTTTTTTTGTAGATTGACAAATGAAATCCTCAGATTTAGTGATATTTGCTTACTTATTATGCCTTTACGGCGATGATTACATATTTTAAAAATTTAAATAAAACAAATTAATTTTCTTATAAAGGCTCTTGGGGCGCTGTCTTAGGAGGATCTCGGAATTTATAAAATAAAAAAAACAAAAATTACTCTCATAACACGATAAAACAGTAGGTACCTGTGATAAAGTATGGATCATCCACAAAATCTCGCACCATTTTAAAAAAATTCTACGGTTGATAGTAAAAATGCCCTAATAACGGTATTCACAATTAAATATTACATCCAGCATTTTTTGTCTTTCTAAAATTAAAAAAAAAACACCTGTATGTAGTGACTTAAAATAAGGATCATTTAAAATCGTGACCGCGTCACGATCATTATGACGGTCATTTTGGTTATTTTCGGTCATTTTAAAATTATTGCTATTTGGTATCCAATAATTAATAAATTAAGTCACATGAAAAAATAAATATAATATTTACTTCAAAATAACTCCAAAAAATAACATAATATATCCGATAACAAAATATAAAACAATTTAACCAAATTATGAAAGGTAAATTATTACAAGTATGTGATCGTCAGTTATGAAAATGACAGGTCATTTATAGCGTCATTTTTGCAAAATGACCGTCACAACCAATCTGACGCATTTTTGCAAAAATGACCGTGAATTGAATTGAATTGTGAATTATAGACGCTCGACAACAAGGGTCATTAGCGTCTGTCAAAAATGACCGTCACAACCAATGTGACGTGACGGTCTTTTGGTCATGACTATGCGGTCAGATTATCGACTCACATCACTACCTGTATGTATTTACACCGAAATTACAGTCCGCGCGTTTTCTAGTGGTACCTAACGCCACACTGCATTTGACAGCCTGTTATTTACATGTTTAACTGTTTCGTTATATAACATAGTACTGTCGAATCCGACGTCAAAGTCGTTGCAGAAAACTATTTTTGGTATAACGGGATAGGTATTTGAGACGCGTAGACTACGAGAAAACGGCGATTTTGCAAATATAACAAAATGATTAAAATATAAAAACAACTCGCAAAAATCACGTTTGATGGAAAAATAATCTCGCATTTTAACGACTGTTATATTATGTGATCTTTAACGCACGATTATAATATCAAACTTAAATTTGCATCAGAAACGCATTCAAATTACGAAACTATTTAAAATATGCCTGCAAGCGATTATTAGATAACAAAATATGTAAACATCTAAACACGCTAATGACACGAAGAACTCCTCATAGGTATACCGGGTGTTCAATAATACAAAACAGCCAAACTATTTTTTGACATAACACTACTTAAACGTCTATGTTTTCGGGTATAGGCCACTCACTTCGACTTACTTATGTTAGCGTTTTATGAAACAGGACAAATCGCTAAAAAACAAATATTGTTGAGGACTGAGGCAGTAGCGGATCCAGGGGGGGGGCCTAAGGGACTCAACCCCCCCCCCTCCAAAAAAAAAGCATCTGGGTTCACCCCTGACAAATCTCAAATTAAACTCGATATTATCCTACTTTCTTAGTACTACGCTATGCGTTAAATGAGCAGAATAAAATTTTGTGTGCTTTTTAAGTGTTTGCCTTGATAAAGCCTATATACCCTCAGCTGGCTCAAACCCCTCCCAAACCAAAATCTTGGATCCGCCACTGGACTGAGGTGTCATAATTTGAAAGACAAACAAGTCACGTTCAATTATTATTGAAAATTTTAATTGTGCATTTTAGTTTATTTAGTAGATATAATTCTACATTTTTAAAAAACATGTTTACAATAAAATTATATGACAAATAGCTTAAAAATGTACCTATAATACCTATAAGATTCGCTACATAATGTTTTTAAACAGCGATACCTACATAAATATTTTTCGAAATTGTATCTTTTTTAATAAAGTTGTACTGAAAAGTATAACTCCACAGATTTCTGAAAATTCAAAAAGACAAAACTAATTTTAAAATATAGTGGGTGCTTACGTCACAAAAGAAACCTACTATCCAAATTCCAAGTTTCTAGCTTTAGCGATTTGGCCTAGGCGTTGAATAGTCAAAAAAACCCTAGTCCCTCGTTTGACCCCCTTAGGGATTGAATTTAAATCTAAAAACGATTGATTCATGTATTGTCTCGGGAATTCATATGCGTGTACCAAATTTTAAATCGACCGGATACGTGAAAGTCGTTCAAAATTGACTATGCAAGATTTCACCTAAACAAACAAACTAACATACAAACATTGCAAGTTAAATAAAAGCTTGTAATTAAGGCCGCCATACATTTCATCCGTTTGAATCGTCGCGGCTCGGACCGTCGATAGTCATCGCAGGAACGTTCTTCCCACACACTGCTCAAATAAAATTCATTTTGATCGTCAGTACATTTGATAGCAGTGGCCGCTGCTGTTCTCAGTAAAAAATGAGACGTTAACGTTCAGTTTGGGCAAAAAAGTGGTTAATACAAAGAACACGGCCTTCTCCCATATTTTACTGACTGAACTTAAGCTTGAATCAGGAGATTCTATTGGTACAATTATTTACGTAGGTACCATAAACTGGATCAATCCAGTCCTCTACTGACAAGAAACCGCCGACTTGAATCGGAACTCGAATACACTTGCGATTCAGACCGAAGACCGACGAACCGGCGGTCCAAATGTCAAGACTCGACAGACATTTTAATTAACCGACAATGCGGACCGTCGGTACTTTACCATACATTGCAGTTTTGGACCATGGAGTTGGATCGCGGCGAGTCAAACGGATCAAAAAGAACGAAATGAATGACGGCCTTAGATCACAAAAAAAAAGAAAAAAAAATATATACGCGTCGACTTGAGAACCTTCCTCCTTTTTTAACCGAATTCAAAAAAAGGAGGTGGTTCTCAATTCGGTTGTATTTTTTTTTATGTTTGTTACCTCAGAACTCCGTCATTTATAAACCGATTTGGAAAATTCTTTTTTTACTTCCCACCTCTACTATGGTAGGGAAGTAATGGATTCAGTCCGAAAACAATATTTCGAGATTTTAACAGATTTTCACGTTTTGAGACCCTAGCAATCGTTTAAGATCATTTTCTGACTGATGTCTGTATGTGTGTGTGTATGTGTGTATGTGTGTATGTGTGTGTGTATGTGGTCAATTTTTCGCCTTCGATATCTTAAGAACGGAACAACATACGGGCATGCCGATTGTTCTATTGTGTTTATCAGCCTTTAACTTAGATCTGATTAGATTTTGAGTCAAATCGGTTCAGTGGATCCTGAGATATTCAAAAAAACGTCCTCAATGTCACGTATTAACATAGGTAAAAAAATATATAAATGAATTCTAGATGTTATAATATGAAAAAAATGTAAATATTTTTTTTCTCTAAAATGTATAGTTTTCGAGAAAAAAAATATTTTACTAAAAAAAATAAAAATTGTACGTAAATCAAGGTAACCATGATTTTTGCTATATTAAGCTAGCCATCAGTAGACCACCAAACAAAAAAGAGGGCCATGCTTTTTTCAAAGAATAAAAATTAAATTGTGTTTTAAAGACCACCAACAGCTAAGGTTATTTGGGCCTAGTCAAAGAATAAAAAAAAAAGAGTGTTTATTTTTTGCAAATATTTACTAGGTGGGAAGTATAGGACTGGTCATCAGTCGAATTTTTATTGGATAGGGTATACCTCGAAGTTGATTCCATATAAATTTTATTTGAAGTCGGTTAAAAATCTACACAGTTCAAAATTTCAAATACGACTAAATTATTTAATAAATGAATATAAAATTTACAAGGCAGATCTTATACGATCGATCATGACTCGAAAAATCCAAAAAGAAAATGTTTCAACTGATTTCTAAAATTATGTCCGTACAGAATAGATACATAGTACCTACTTAGATAAAAATCAAATATGATTATGCAATTAAATAATTTTTATCTGTCCAAACTAATTGAAGTACAATCATTAATGTTTACATAAAAATTTCACATTTATACATCGGCGGTATCCGCGTGCGCCATTTATTAAACATGCCTAATATATAATTATTAATTAGTAACAATCTGTTATTATAATGCAGGTGTTACATAATGTTAATTATTAAAGGAAACTTTTAGCGGCGGAATCTTAAGACCATAATATTATTAACAATTAGTAACAATAAGTTTTGCGTTACGTGAGTTTTAAATGCAAGTGAACTCTGGTTGTTCTTGAGTCAAGAAAACCTAGTTTTAAACAAATTGAATTTTTGCAATAATAGTCAGATTAAATAATAACCCGGGAGTTTGCGTTGCATTTTAGGTAGCGTTTTTACGCCGATCGATTGTTATCTTTTTCGATAAATCTGGTATGACTAATAAGTAAACCAAGCGTCAGCTGACGCACCCGCGGTGGGTGTGAGTATGAGAGGCTGCGAAAGTGGTAAAAAAAAATTTTTTTAAGTAATAGTACGCCGACTGAAACTTTTTTTTATAAATAGTTGACATCATAGTGAGTTGAAAAAAATTGTCAGCTGCATCGTGGAGGGGGATTGTCCGTCAGCTGCTCGCATGAACTTGTAAAAAAACACGTAAAATATTGCGCATTTCATATTTTGCACTGACAGCAGCTGAGACAATTACGTTACCTAGGATTATGATAGCGATATGATCATAATACTAGGTAACGTAATTGTCTCAGCTGCTGTCAGTGCAAAAAAATGAAATGCGCAATATTTTACGTGTTTTTTTACAAGTTCATGCGAGAAGCTGACGCACAATCCCCGCTCCACGATGCAGCTGACAATTTTTTTTCAACTCACTATGATGTCAACTACTTATAAAAAAAGTTTCAGCCGGCGTTCTATTACTTAAATTATTCTTACCACTTTCGCAGCCTCCCACACCCAGACCCACCGCTACTTGAGCAGCTGACGGTCGATGCTCTGATTAGTTGTACGAGATGTTGTATCGATATCAAAATCAGCCAGCTTACTATGACTTTTTCATTTGCAACGCTGCCTCCCGGACTAAACGCAACTTGCATAAAATATTGCACAGGCAAGGATAATAAATTGTTTTGATGTTCACTTATTTATTACAAAAAAAATAGACTAAACGTTTCATGGCAATCATGATCTTATATTATAGAAAGAGAACTGCATTGAATTATTATTATACATTCTTCAACTAGGTATTTATGATGATGCGCGCTTGTTTCATTGAAAAAAAAATGCATTTCAATAAATTCTTATAGCAGCGATGTTCAGCCTTTTATTATATTAAAAAAATAGAACATCGTTTCATGGCAATCATGATTTTACTGTGGATGATAAATATATCAACTTTTCATTTTACGATCTTATTACGATGAGCAATTGTTTTAATACGTCCTGATTACCGTTCCAATTTGTGTAATGGCTTTTTGATGAATCGACATATAAATTATCTGCGCCAAATTAATGCAATAGAACAAAAAATTACCTTGGATTTCGTGAATATTAAATCACTTTAATGAGATGAACGAAATATATATATTTGATTATGCGAGGTTATGATATCCATTTCATTATAATTGCCTTTTTATGTTATTATTAAAATAATTTAAGAAATTATTAAACAGTGATAATTTATTTTTAATAATTGTTTATTTCAGTGACGGCATTAGAAAAACAATTCAAGACTTCTAAAGTAGCTGTTATTTTTTTAATTTGAAATTGTAAATAAATTGACTAAACTTTCAGTTTCAAAAACTTTTTTTAAATTTTTTTTCAAGTATTTTGCTCTTTACCATTGTAAATTATATATAAAAAACATTAAACGATTTAAATGAAATGTTTTATAAAAACAATTTGCATTTTATGTAAAACTTACAATCAACATTGTTATTAATTATTTAGTGATATTTTATAGAATGAAAAATTTTGTTAACGCCATATCCGAATTTGATTAGATGTAGGTAGTTTGAAAAAGAAAGTAAATCTAAAAAGTAAAAATATACCAAAAAAAAATGTAGTACCTACTTTAGGTAGGTAGGTACTTACTTTTGATATGAAATTTATATTTTATTATTTTAAATTCTATCGAAAACTATATACATATGGTTTTTAAAAAAATATCTTCCTCTCATTCTAACAGAATATTAGTATTACATTAGAAAGAGATAGTTGAAGATGCGTTTTTTTATTTAAAAAAATACGAGATGTAACAAATTATAAACAAACAAGTTAACTTTTTGTTACATCTTATAATATGTTTATTTTTATTTGCCATTTTTATATATTATGTATCTGTATTAAGAAAAAAGTGTTGAATATTTCTGTCCCAAAAATATAAACTTTTTCCCTGGACTGATAATTGATAATTTTTACAGATAATAGATTGATAATTTTTATAGATTAGAGATATTTGAAGAAAGAAATAAAATTTCCCACTTGAAATGGTCGATTTTGAGACAGATGCATTCAAACTTATTTTAAAGATTTTTACCCGGTACTAAAAATATTGTTATTATTTTAATGTTCAGTTATAATTAATAATTATATATATTTTTATTTTAAGTGAAACTCTGAACTTCTATGTGAAATTCCCGACCGCAAAATTGTATATAATTATTGAAATAAGTATAAGCAAATATCGGTGGTTCATTTTCTAGTAGGTATAGTCGATCAGATGATAACAATTTTTGATAAGTTTAGACCTCGTTTTGTCTTCGTTTAATAACTTGTATTAGACAAGGACAATCGGAGGTTAAATTTGGTTTTATTGCTTATTATAGTGTAAAAAAACTGAATTGAAGAAATTTTTGTATATAAAACTGTAAATACACAAAAATGTAAATGCGATTAAATGTTTTTGTAATTAAAAAAATGTTTTTTTCTTGAATTATCCTTTCGAAAAATAAACAATAATCTCACAATTCTTTTTTAAATATAGATACAGAATAGCCCTTAAATCCTGAACGACGCTTTTTAAATTCTATGTAGGTAGGTATGTATTTTCACATTTTTTTTTTCGGCTATGGCTTTTAAAAAAAACTTATCAACTCAAAGCTTCCAGATCTTTCCCAAGTCCCTCATTACAGATTTGACCAAGAGTCGTAGGTCCACTGTAATAATAAGGTTTTTTTCTCCTACCTAGGCCGAAAGTTCGAACTTTCGTCCCTGCCAAGCGGGAACAAAGTCGCTCTTTATTCCCGTAGTACGGACAAGTGCGCGTGCGCAATAGTACAATTATGCCGGCTCTCACGCACCTACTTCTGTCTTCTACACATTAAAATTATTTCCTTTAAAATTATTTTTCAATAATTTTAATAATAAAATAAAAATAATAATTTTAATAATTTTTTTTTTCAATTTTGCGAACTTTCGGCCTGGCAGGAGAAAAAATGGTATGCGCAACACGGGAGGAAATGTAGCACTTTCCTCCCTTGTGGCACAATGTACTATTTATGTTTAAGTTGGTACGCCCCGATACCAGGGAGATCATCATCCTTGAAGATACAAGCATATAAAATGTCAGCAGAGAAATACTTTTGTTTGTGATGATTTCATTGTATAACGAACAACGATTGTTTAGTTTATTAATAAAACATTATCTTAAAGTAATACGTGTCGTATTATTACATGGCGCAGTCAGAAGAAGAACATTAATATTAAACAGTGCCGTCTTTACCATAAAGGCACGTGGGGCACAAGCCCAGGGCCCCCGGCCTGATAGGGACCCCGAAATGCTGAAACCAATAGCCAATTAAAGTCACTAAACAAAAGGATATTCTGATGTTTTCATTCACGTACCTACTTAAACATAATAAACCTTATTATTACGCATCCATTGCAAAGACGACTTACTGAGGTTCCCAACAAAAAATTGATCAAATTAAATCGACTTGCTGCATTTATTCCATAAACTTGTTTTGTGAAAAAATGAAAATAAGAATAGCTCATTTTTTCATCTGGCGTCTGGGCCAATCGCCAAGTTCCTATGATGATGATGAGTTCCATATCCCCTAGAGAACGTTGGAGACCACTTCCTTCCATTTAACCCTGTCCTGGACAGTACGGATGAGTCTATTAAAGTTTAGTCCCGTCCATTTTGTGATGTTATCTAGCCACGATATTCTTTTTCTACCTCTGGGTCTTTTCTGTTCTAATTGGCCCATTAGTATAACTTGCTGGAGGTTATATTTTTGTGACCGCATTATATGACCAAAGTATGAACACTGTCTATTTTTGACAACATTTACTAAACTTTTCTGTTCCTATACGTCTCTCAATTCAGCAAAAGGCTCAAAACCGAACAGAAATAGTTGATAAACGACGTAGAAGAAGCAGATATACTTTCTCGAGACCATATAGAATATGGCTATTTTGTGAAAAAAGGAGGTAGGTATTATTTATTTTTTCTTCTGAAATCCCGGTCTAATATCAAATTGCTTCTCCCCTGGATTTAACCAAAAAATCTCACTCAAAATCTAACATTTAAGACGTCTCTTAGATGGTAGATGGAAGAACTATCTCAGGGCCACGGTTACTAAAAAGTCAATGTTTCTCATACAATGTTTCTCATACAAAAAAAAATTAGATCAACTGCGGAAATAGAGAAATAGAGAGTTTTTTCCTAACTAAATAATTATTATTATTCATAAGCAATTAGTTAAGAATTCAGGTAGTTTGCATTTACCTATATATGATTTTTTAAAGGCGTTATCCTTGGACCAGAACCCAAAAATAGACACCATAATTAATTATTAGTTCATTAAATAAATCATCTGCGATATAAAAAAACGTGCAATGTTTTATTTCTCTACGCAGGTGGCCTTCAGTCATGCGACCTAACACTGAAGATCTTACATCATCTATAAAAGTCGAACGTCCTGACTCATTCACTTAAATGTTTTATAAAAGTTTAAACATCGTATGACGTCATAAGTGCTATGGTATATTTTTGTGAGGATCACTTTTAGTCCATTGAAATGTTACATTTAACCTTGCATTTTGGATAAGACAAGGTTTTCTTTTTCGTTGCGTAGGAGGAGTCGGTGTAAGTTTAAATCTGAGTTTTCGGAGTCGGCGGTTCCTCCATTTGGCCGCCATCTTGAAAAAGGGGTGCTAATAGGTTTTGCACTATATCTTCGTAACGGTATTTCTTACAGAAAATTTGTAGAGAGGTTTTTTGTTTAGAATCGAATTCTCCACAACTTTACTGGAGACACTTTTTGTCGTAAATTGAATAATTAAAAAGATATGCCTCAGAGAAGATAGAATATTTTTTGTTTTTCTGTTAAAATCGAAAGAAAAAAAAATATTTTTTTTTCTTTCAATTTGAACTGAAAAACAAAAAATATTCTATCTTCTATAAAGCATATCTTTTTAATTATTCAATTTACGACAAAAAGTATATCTGGTAAAGTTGTAGAGAATTCGATTCTAAACAAAAAACCTCTGTACAAATTTTCTGTAAGATGTATACCGTTACGGAGATACAGTGCAAAACCTGTTAGCACCCCTTTTTCAAGATGGCGGTCAAATGGGGTGGCTGACGACCCCTAAAACTCAATTTTAAACTTACACCGACCCCCCTATGCAACGAAAAAAAAACCTTGTCCTACCCAAAATACAAGGTTAGCCTCAAAAAATGTTACTAAATGAAATTTTGAAGTAAGCGTTACTAAGTAATGTTTATTTCAATAATATAGATTTTTCTGTCACCCGGCGCCCCTTTGCTTCGGGCCATCCCCGCCAACCCCTAGATGCGGCGCTATTGAATTTATTGTGACCAACGTTTCGAGTCATATAGGATCATTCTGAAAATTGTGTTTTAAAGACCACCAACAGCTAAGGTTATTTGGGCCTAGCACCAATTCATATTTTTAATTTTATTTTTTTTTTTAATAATAAATTGCAAATCCAATTGACACTTTTACCAGCTCTCGAGTTAGAACCCGGGAACTGGGGACTTGTAATAGAGAAACCATAGCAACGCCATATAAACGACAGCATTGCTACACGCTCGGCCAATCTCAAGCCCTAGGATCATTCTGATAGATCGAAGTTATAATTATTTTAAAACCTACGAGTAACGAGCCTGTGGCCTTTTCCAAATCAAAAAAAAAACGATCTTTGCCTGCTAAATGTAAGCACAACCACTCAAGATTGACCACACAATATAATAAATACACCATCAGTGTCAAATAAAATGATATTATTAAACTGCAACTAAGGTGAGGCATTGCCTGAGGCGATTTACAGCACGCGCAGTCACTGTCAGTAGTTCGGTGAAGAAGAATCCATCAAACGCGACCGTCACGTCATGACAGACGTGCGTGCACAGATAATTCACGGACGCGGGTTTTAAAAACAGGACGAGGTGCATTTAAACAGTGAAGTGATGACGACCCTGGTTTCATATCTCTTTGATATTTATTTAAATAATTTTAATTAATTTATTCGGAGATGAAATTGTGTCAGAGCAGTAAGGAAAAACAAATTAACACTGCACGCACGATAAAATATGACATTTAAAAATTTCTCATTAGCCTATTAGAGTACTTTGTTGGCTCGAGAATTGTTGAGATCGTTGGAACGTTGTTATTTATACCGGTTCGTTTATTGCAAGCTTCCGGTTCTCATGTTAAACTGGATTTCTGATTTATTTATTTATTATTTTAAGACCTTTATCTTGGCCTAGTATATTCACATTTTTAACAGACTTCAAAAAAGGAGGAGGTTCTATATTCGGCACCTATGTATTTTTTTATGTAGGTAAGTATGTATGTTCATTGTTTCTCCTGTATTTGTGAACCGATTTTGATGATTATTGTTTTACTTAGTAGGACATACCTTCTGGGTGGTCCCATATAAATTTTACTTAAATCAGTTCAGTAGTTCGACTGATTTTTATAAAATTTATTTATTTTATTTATTGTGGATTATAGACAACTTAGGTCATTAGCGTCTTAAATACAACAAATATACATATATCACTTAAAACTAAATAACATCACAAAACATCCATGAGCAGAGATGGGACTCGAACCCACGACAGTCTGATTCAGAGGCCGCGACGCTACCAACTGAGCCATACGATTTTTATAAAAAGTGAGTAACGGACTGTAACACAGTTAAGGTAAATGTCAAATATCAAGACAGAAGTCAGTTATAATAACGTGCAAACCACGTATTGTAATGCCACTAAAAAGTAACAAATAAAAAACTTTTTAACAAAAAAAACCTTCGAAAAGCCACTAAAAGAGGAAAATAATAAAATATGAAGTCGCGGATTACAAGTCTCAATTTAATTAATAATTTATATCTACTTTTTAACCGACTTCATATTTTATTAAATTTCCGACCTCAAAATTTTATTATTTTTTTCTTTTTATTGACTTTTTTGAAGGAGGTTTTTTTTGTTAAAAAGTTTAAAACGTATTATTTATTCGTATTAATAAATTAAAAACTCAGATGATACTTTCACCAGTTCTCAGATTAGAACCTGCAAACTGGGGGTTTGTAATTGAGGAGTCATGCCATATAAAACACGGAATGTCTATAGTAAGATTTAAGTTTTAAGTGTTAGGGGCCCGAAGGAAGCCACCGCGACCTAAAAGATCTATTGTATTCCCTTAGTTTCTTATCAGTTTTTTAGGATTCCTAGGCTATATATACAGGGTGAGTTCGACCACCCGTATCAGTCGTTTTTTTCGAAAACGGTTAGTCGTAGAGAGTTGTGTCAAAAATTTGTATTATAAAAGCCCTAATAAAGAATCGAATGGTGATAATTTTTTTTTCCGGGAAGGTCGGCTTCCCTATTAGTTTGCTCCAGAATGTCCAGAACTCCGGAATTATAAATGTAACGATAGGTCGAAAGTGGTATTGTTGAAAAGATCTTTAAAAAATTAGCAAGTTTTGTACGGATTTTTTTTTTATTACTGCCACCCCTGTTAAGTAATATTTGTTTGAAATTACTAAATTAAAAGTCATAATAACGAACTTTTAAAAGTCCGCATTTAAAATCTAGTTACCTATCTATCGATCATTAAACACTGAAGAAGTACACTCACAGTATAACCAGAAGAGCTCAGTAGTATCTATTAAAAAGTAAATGGAAGACAGTTTGAACACTTGTGACAATGTCTAAGGTTGCTAGATTTTTAATGCCGACTTCGAACGTTATTATGAAATTTTGATTTAATAATTTCGAACGATTGTTACTTAACAGGGGTGGCAGTAATTAAATAATTTTTCCTACAAAACTTGCCTATTTTTTAAAGAGCTTTTCAACAGCACCACTTTCAACCTATCGTGCTTTCTAAAATTCCGGAGTTTTGAACATATAATAATTTATATTTATACTTATAGAAATTTACAGGGGTGGCAGTAATAAAAAAAAATTCCTACAAAACTTGCTTATTTTTTAAAGATCTTTTCAACAATACCACTTTCGACCTATCGTTACATTTATAATTCCGGAGTTCTGGACATTCTGGAGCAAACTAATAGGGAAGCCGACCTTCCCGGAAAAAAAAATTATCACCATTCGATTCTTTATTAGGGCTTTTATAATACAAATTTTTGACACAACTCTCTACGACTAACCGTTTTCGAAAAAAACGACTGATACGGGTGGTCGAACTCACCCTGTATAAAGTCATGAATCCTCATTAAACTGACGTCTTTGAAGTTCTTTGGAAGCAACTGGGGTGATCCAAAGAATGTCTATACTACCTGAACTATAGTATATTGTGCGACTAGTGGGAGAAACAGAAGATTCTTCGAGTGTGGATTTTGCCGCACGAGCGCAGCGAGTGCGGTAAAACACACGCGTGGAATCTCCTCTTTCGACCAATAGTCGCACACAATATTTTGTTCAACTACCGCAAGAAATATGTCATATCGTGGCTCTGCTGAGCGTGGGCGAAATAATGGGTGACCTGATTGACGAAACTATCAACACTTGCGTAAACGCTCCCCGAAATGAGCGTGGGCGAAATACTATTTCGCCCACTCTCTACGTCTACAGTCAGAGAATTCATTATTTCGCCCACTCTCAGTAGAGCCACGAAATTACATATTTCTTGCGGGTGTTGAACAAATAATAATTCTCATAAATAATAATAAATAGAAAACGTGCAGAAGAGGCAGTTCAGGAATTGTTGTTTTTTTACAATTAAATTTTGCATGCATGTAAACATGGATCGTCCTCTGAATACAACTTTACTCATCAGTTACAACATTTCTTAATCCAATATTGTAACTGTTGCAATAAAACGCTAAATTTTTGCAAGATATGCAATACTTTATGATAACTCGGTAAACACTCCGATTGCGAAATTATTTTAAACTAAAAATAAACATATTTAAATGGTTCAGATAGTATACAGAATGTAACAAAATAATATTCAAAAGTAATGAAAAATACTTACTTTTCAATTAATTTTATAACTCTAAAATTTTGTTTCTACAAGCATACCGAATTTGGAAGAAATCAGAGATTTATCAAGCCAGTTAAAATACAGCCTTACATATTTTTTTAACTTTTTTCGAAAATCACTCGGATTTTTCAAATTTAATAGGCTTATAGAAAATGAAACATTGAATTTCAACTGAGGGCACAATCCCTTATAGATTAGAAACGTTATCACAGTGTTTTATAATTATTAACCGACGTCAAACAAAACATAGGTTATCAATTCGACATGTATATTTTTTTATGTTCGTTCAGCCATAACTCCTCGAGGGGTTCTGAATGTTTACGGAATGGTCCCGTACAATTTTTATTTAAATCGATTCAGTAGTTTCTTGTTTTTCTAGTAATCAAATTATTTTTGAATATTATATTGTTACATTAAAAAACTTCTATGTCTGCCTCCGCCGGGATTCGAATCTAAACATAAAAAAGTTTTCGGATTTTTTGAAGGCAAACCTTTCTGCAACAGCCTGTAGTAGATTATCACGGACAAATTTATATTGAAAGTTGTTTGATTTCAATGGCTTTGCCTGAAGTGAACCACTTGATGATTATAGGCTGTGAATCTTTGCTGACAGAAAAATCATCCTACGTAATTCAGAAGTAATTAAAAGCAGAAATCAAGTTGGCCTTGCAACAAACCCTTACTTACGTCGTTCATTTATTTCACACTATCTTTTGTCTTTAACAAAAGCAGTCATGGCAAAACCTGTGAAATTAATCAACAAACGTAATTCTATATTATAAGGTTAGACTCAGCTGAAAAGTTCCTTCAAGTTGCCTGGCATTAAAGACTAGATTATAGACGCTCGAAAACTAAGATAATTAGCATCCTTATGAACTGAGAAATTCATCTTTAACACAAAAAATTAGTTCAGCAAAATTTAAGTAATTGCTTACGAAAATTTAAGTTATCGTTCCAAAATATCTACGCACCCAGTTTGGTTTTTGTTTGTTCAACAATGGTGACAGTCGAGAATTGTTACAAATAAAAAACATGCAATATAATGCAGGTGAGTTCATTAAATGCAAGGTTAAGTAACATCGGTTGGGAACGGAATGTTTTTTAAATGAAGCTGATTTTAATATTTAAATATTATTGCATCAGGAAAACATTTTAACAAATTATGCACTTTGCAGAAGACCAATTCTTGATTTCTGGTACACTCTGACAAGATTACTAATCTAACATTATCCTTATATGCTTCGGAATCAATTGATTTTCACTACATACGAGTGTTAATCCATTATAGCTAGGTTGTAGAAGTGAATCTTCGTACTAGCATGATGAGCTCTCGCTAGTACGAAGATTCACACCTACAACTTAGCTATAATGAATTACCACTCGCATGTAGCGAAAATCTACTGATTCCGAAGCATATAAGGAGAATGTTAGATTAGTAATCATGTCACGGTTGAGTAAATGTAAGCTCATTCCGCCGCGAAAGTGGAAAGGTTCAGGTTAGAATCCTGACTGTGACTATGCTTGGTAAAATGATTTTTTCCAATATGTTTGGAATCAATTATATATAATTATTGGCTGCATTCCAAATAATATATTATAGATTGAAGCTTAAAAAGTTCCCTAACAGAAATTGACGATATTTTCGTCTAACATCCTGGTCGTCAAAATACTCGTCTCGTTACAATATATTCAAATGTATTTTTTTCTACGTGCTACCCAATTATTTAACTAAGCACGTGAAAGAGAAGGTACTGTATATTTATTTATAACGTGATTTGCATTTTATAACAATAATATAAAATTCCTATGAGGCCATAGAATTTTTTCCCACAATAAATATTTTTTTTTCTTGTTCTAAGAATCATAACTTCGTCTCTGAAATAGGGATACACAATACAGATCGATCTTCTAGAATCTAGACTTTAGAGCAGTGATTCCCAAAGTGGTCTATATCGACCCCCAGGGGTCGACAACGACCTGCAAGTGGTCCATGTCAGCTGGAAAAAAAATGGGGGCCCATGAGATGTAAATGGGAGTCCACGATAGCAGATCTCATTTAAGCAGGTCGTGACTTTAATTTTGGCTTTCCATGATACTCGATATTTTGTATCGACTTTTTTAATGCGATAGATATAGGGCAGGGGTCGGCAACCTTTTGAGACGGAAGATCCAAAAGTTACAATTTACAAAATTTCCCAGTTTTTAAAGAGCCACTAACATTTTTATTTCAAAATTATGATATTTGATTAGGATTATAACTAAGCAAACAGAACAGTGTTGCCACATTTAAAAAATGTCAGCTGTCCGTATACTCTCTACTCCACCTATTCTCACTGCTCTGTTGAGTGTTTTTATCCTGATGTTTAAAGTTTTTTTTGCAGTATAATACTTTTTATGAGTTTTGAAAATAAAATAATATAATTATTAATATTTGCGCATGGAACTGAAGAGCCGCATCTTGACATCATAAGAGCCGCATGCGGCTCGCGAGCCGGTTGCCGACCCCTGATATAGGTTATTGATAGTAACTTAGATCTTTAAAGTTTTGTTTTTATAACTAAACTAATGTCAAATATTCTGAGTCGTTTTTTGTAATTATCATTTGAATATTTGACTTCAATTAAAATACGATTTGTCTGTCACAAATGAAGTTTAAATAAATGTACGAGGTGAATTTTTGTCTTCCAGTTCTTGTCGTTAGTATTGTTATTAATGTCGGCTTAATGTCAATGTCAAAGTTAGCAGACCTGTTAAACTATTTACAATTTGTTTTCAACAATAGCCAATAAATACTTGTCGGTAATCGAGTAGGTATTAAGATATCTTTTGCTTGGACATATTATTATTAGAAAACAATACGTACATCGTTCTTTGTCATACACGCCTCTAGTTCCGTCGTGTTAAACAAAGACGGAAACAACAATTCATGAAAATATCACTTGAATGCGATCAACAGACCGTTGGAAAAAAAATCATCATCGCATAATCAAAAATGAAAGAACAATCATGTGTGTTTCGTAATTCACATGTTTCAATTGAGATGACCTTCGTATGTCTGTTGTTTCTGATTGCTGTTTAGATACAAAGGTCACCATGGTTACATAATCATGTCTTTTTTTGTGTCCTTCGGGCATTATTAATAAATCAATTTTTGGAGCAAAAAAAGCCGTTGGAAAAAACCTGGTTTATTTTTTAAGAAATGAAGATCGCTCTATTGATTATCGTCCGCTAATTATAATGGTACGATTTTTATTGGGGATTTTTTCCATTAAGGCAATTTTCGCTTTCATTTTCCTTATTTACTTATTTAAAGTTAACTTGTAAATCCTGTGCACAAATAATCGTGTTTTATAGCTACCTATATATTATAATAATTATTAATCAAACAATGATTCCTTTCCACAATACATTCACATAACCCATAGGTAGTGAATAATTTTTAACCGACTACAAAAAAGAAGGTGGTTCTCAATTCGTTTATATTTTTTTTTTTTTATGTTTGTTACCTCAGAACTCCGTCATTTATAAACCGATTTGGAAAATTATTTTTTTATTTGAAAGAATATACTTTCAGATTGGTCCCATAGAAATTTCAACAAAATCGGTTCAGTAGTTCGGCTGATTTTAATGTGATTCCTTAAGGTAAATGTCACTTTTTGGCACATCAGACAGCGTAAGAAAATCGGTTTAATAAAAGTGAGTAACGACGTGTGATTCCTTTAAGGTAAATGTCACTTTTTGACACTAAAAAGTAAAAAATAAAAAACTTTTTAACAAAAAAATACCCCCTTCAAAAACCCACTAAAAAGAGGAAAATAATGAAATTTTGAGGTCTGCGCCAATTTAATAAAATATGAAGTCGAGATATAGTACCTACTTCTTAGTGATAAATAAGCGTCTTTTTAACAGACTTCATATTTTATTAAATTGGCGCAGACCTCAAAATTTCATTATTTTCTTCTTTTTAGTGGCTTTTTGAAGAAGGTTTTTTTTTTTGTTAAAAAGTTTTTTTATTTTTTAACAATATCAATCACAGATTATGCCATCATGATATATTTTGTTGTCTACAACTAACTCAAAATATTGCGTTAATAATATTATAAATATTGACTCTATAATCTATATGCTTGAAAAAATTGATTTGCGAGTCATGTTGATAGACTTTTTAATGTATTTTGATTAATACTATATGTATAAGTGGGTAAAATATCTGAATACATTTTAACACAAGATTGTGTGATTTTAGAAAAAATAAATTTTTGAATTTTGAACCCAAAATTAAAAATGTCGAATTTATGTACTTTTTTTTTTTTTTTGTTTTTGAAATTGAAATGAATTTATTTTTTCATAAAAAATACAAGCAGTATAACATTGCAATGTGCATATCTGAAAAAATAATAGGAATGCTATTAAATTTATTTCGGCAACTTTACGTTAAACCTAATTATATTTAATAATGTGTAGGTTGTTTTATAATTTGTGCAATGTAGTAATAATTTATAACATGTGTTCATCTAAAAAGCAATAAGTTTTCTTTTTGTATCTAATGACAGGCTAATCATCTGCACACAAAAAACAGAGATGTAACAACTGTTTCTAAGACGTGCCCCGTCCGGATTTAGTCGCTCTCACAATCAGAGTTGATACGCGACTTCGACGATACCGCAACTTTTTATACTTATAATCTTTATTTTATTTATTGTAAATTATAGACGCGTCGACAATTTAAGTCATTAGCGTCTTGATTACATTAAATAACAGCTCACTTAAAACTAAATGACATCACAAAACATCCATGAGCGGAGGCGGGATTGGAACCCACGACAGTCTGATCCCGAGGCCGCGACGCTAACCAGTGGACCACACTGTCCTCTATACTTTGTCAGTTAGCAATCAGAATGAATAAATTGTAGATTATAGACGCTCGACAACAGAGGTCATTAGCGTCTGTTAGCAATCAGATATAAACGAGATGAATCTCAGCATTTCCGGTTGGGAAGTTCTTTTTAAAACAAATTATGCTAAGATGGATGGATTGTAGATTATAGACGCTCGATAACTTCATAAGCTGTTAGTTCATCATCAAGAAGCTATGAGCTATTTCCCTATCAGCAATTTGACTATTTTGTACGCTCATTGAATGAACCATTTTCCTGAGAGTAGTTCCTTCAATTATCCACGAAAGGCAGCACTTGTGGTAGGTACAAACATTATTTATTCGCCATTAGTATCGTGTCATTTTAGTGGTACTTATAACTTAATTATTTAATTAATTTAATAATTAAGTTATGCCACTAAAATAACACGACACTAATGGGGAATAAATATTGTTTGTACCTACCACAAGTGCTGCCTCTCGTGGATAATGAAAATAACTACTCTCAGGAAAATGGCTCATTCAAAGTATCTACTGCATTTTCATCAGCCAATTGAATTAGAAAAATAAGATATACATATTTAAAAAAAATCAAAAAATACACAAGGTTGAAATATTTTCACTTTTTACTATCGAGTTAACATAGGATTAAAGTCTTGTAATGAAGAAAAAATCGAATTCCGAGATTTCGACGGATTTAGGTCCGTATTCACCGAGCCTAGTTAGTTATTTATTCCGTTGATTTAATCCCCCGGTAACTATTACTCGGAATAAATATCGATAATTCAATTCACCAAACGTAGTTAAGTTTACTGCAGGTATAAATCGTAAGAATAACTATTCTGTCCAATTTCAAGGGTATAAATATTTATTCGCCTAGTAAAATAGGGTGGACACGAAATGCACAAATTACTTTATGACCTGGCGACCTTTACAGGTAAGTAAATATTAATTCCATATCTTTCAGGTAAAGGCTTTTGCAGTAAAGTAAAATAAATTTACATTTTCGATCGATGCGCCATCGGTCGGATCTTTGGTAAACGTGCTTTAAAATTAAAATATTTGACACAATGTCCAAGGTGTATGACGGTATGAAGTAAATTTATACCTGAAGTTACTATTCTATCCAATGAATTGCTTGGTGAATTGAAAGTTAATTTTATTCCAAGGAATAAATTTATTTTAAGGTTAGTAACTTCTATCTTTAACAGTGTTTGGTGAATACGGGCCTTAGACGTTTAACATAACGAAAAAGTGATTTTTAGATGTCCGTAGAACTGACAAACCGTTCGACGGATCAAAACCAAATTTTAAACTTAAGGTTTTTAGGGGATTCCTCATGATTGTTTCCCTCTATTCGCCCAAAACAGGGTAGTTTTACTGATGAAGATTCACTGTCGATACAGTTGAGCGAGAAAATCAATAGAAAAAGCTCTCCGATCAGTTTTGTCGAACCGATCGATACCTGTAGGTAAGTTGTCACCGAGTCGGTTCATTGCGCGCGATCCGCTTTATTGAACGGTAAACTTGACTTTTGAGAAGCCGGTTCTGGTAAAACTGCATCATGATATATTATTTATAAAACTGCATCCAAGTTATGCAACATCGCCCTCATGCACTTCGCAACAATTGCATACAGCAATTGCTGCACATTCTAAAATGCACTGGTTTTATTACTACATACTACTGCAAAACAAATGCCTTCTCTAAAATTGTATTAGCTAAAATGCACAGTCAGTTGATTCTTGGTGTCAATGAAAAACGGTCCGGTCTTCGTTCGGTTAAGACATGGCCATTTTGAGTCAAATATTATAAAACTGGGACTGTTGTGAAATGGACGTCTATAAACAGCCGCTAATTAAAATATATTAGTCGGTTAACTGTCGCAGTCATTGAAAAAGCACCAAGCCATTTTAGTTAAATGCAAAACTGTTGCGTAATAATAAGCGTCCATAAACAGAACTAATTAAAAATAAAAGAATATAATTAAACTTGTATCTTTAAAACTGTAAACCAGTTTTATATATAAATACATAATTTTTTTATTGCAAATTTTATTTCAATTTTGATTGTTGCATAGACACCTCTTCATTTTAATTGTTGCGTGTTTTTTTGCGTCCTAGAATTAATAAATACTTTTTTGTATAACCTTACGTGACCTTTTCATGAATTTAAAAAACGTGAGCATCAACCTAAAAGTGAAATGTGCACAGAAACGAAATTCAATTTTTAAATGTAAGAAATAAACATTTGCATCGAGTCATGCAATTCATTTGTTTACTATAACCAAAAAAAAAAACAATTGTCGTGCTGGCGGAAAAACAAATGATGATCACCGAACAAATGAATGTGCATCAAAAATGGATATCATCGTGAGAAAAAAATCATACGGAAATAAAACTAATAATAATTAATTGTTATAAATAAAATGTGAACCGTCAAATTTGAAATAAACAATCGATGTGTAAAAAAATAAATCCAATGTAATTAATATATCGAACAAATGAATGCGTGGAAATAAACAAACAAATAAAAAAAGACAATCTGATATATTCATAGTTACGTAACTGTAATGAAATAATTGAATTAACTTTACATTATTTATGTGAGAATAATTAAATTATTCAGTGAAAACGGGATACGAGGTGTTAATCGTGCAAACTCGGGCAGGGCGAATATTTTCGACGTGAGAAGAATTAACAAAAACGCGATTACGTAAAATGAAGATGCAACGCTATTACGTCTTTTTGGTGAGTTGGTTAAAATTTTAAAAAGATTTTAAGCAATTGTTTTCATTAAAATGTTAATGTTTCCGCTATTAAAGCAAGCTTCAGAGCCGGACTTAGGAAAAAAGTCTTCAAGTCCAACGGTAACTGGTGAGCCCTAGCGTTGTGTTTACAGAGTTTATTCCTTTCCCGATTTATATTAAATAGAGTCAGCTAGCTCTCCCAGAGCCAGACTGCAGCTATTCATAGGATTTAGTTGTTCTTAGTATCTATTCTTTATTGAAGTTATACTTCTTTTGGCGCGTTATGAAAAAATGATGAGAGTGAATTTTTACGTTTAACACCTTGAAGTTAGTCGAAAGTAACACCACGAAGTTAGCCGGAAGTTCATGATTATAATACCCTATTATCACCAGTCACAATGTGACAGGAGCGTTTTCAGTTTTGAATAACATTAATAATAGCTATTGCTATACAAACGCTCGTTTATGCCGCTTTCGTTAAATATGAGTTCGTACTCCAACATCCGTACTGTTTACATTATTATTTTTCATGATTATAATACCCTATTATATAGCACTGCTATTTGTAAGATGTGTGTGGTGTAACGGATAGCACCGCCGCGTCATACGCAATAGGTCTCGAGTTCGAATCTCAACACAAACATGCTTTTTTTTAAATAAATAATTAGATATAAATATAATAAATAAATATATTTAATAAATTAATAATTTATTAAATAAAATTAATTTATTTAAAAAAATTTTGGAGTTATTTTTGTTTTGTTACGCCAAAGAAGTATAACTTCTGACGTGCGTACATAAGTACACACACACTCTTTTTATGAAGTTATAATGGTTTTAGATTTCAAAGTTATCAAAGATTACTTGAAAAGTTCTGAATGTTTCAGACTGTCCAAATCACCAATTTATTGTTTTTTTTGTTGGGGTCAATATTCGTGGTCCAGCTCTGACTATATGTACTTTCAAAACACATTCGGTTGCTGCAATCTGCAGTTGTCAATATTATGCACTGAATAAATCAAAATAATCGGAACATTTACTGCAGGATTGATTGAAGCAACAGATCAGTTGAGTTGTTTGCCAAAGCGCGTAAAGTCAAGATATTTGCTCGAAGATGCAGTTCGGTTACATTTTTCTGGTGAGTAATCCAAAAAATTACGTACTAATGGTATTTTAAAAGGTTATGGATTGGTACACGGAAATCTTTTTCAAGAATCTATTCCTCAAATCCATAATTTTAAATTTCTCGGAAACAGGAAAATTTTAGTATGAATATAATTTTCTTAAGTTTCTCCAACTTTCCAATATTTTTCTGACGAATCGTCCAAAAAATTTACTGTACCTAATTTTAAAAAGTTTAGATACACTCAGGAAGTTTTATCAACATTCATCTATTACTCAAAGCAATAATAATTTGAAATATATTATACTATTACTACTTATTTTGTTGAGAATAGACCTTCAGCGGTTCAAATCTTCCAATATTTTTCAAGTGAGTCGTTCATAAAAATATGCCTATACCTACTATAACTTCGTAGAACGTAGTGGAACACTCACAAAGTCATTCTATAAAGCCTAATCCAATGATATTTTACTTTTAAATATTGTATCAATTTAAATAATATATAATTAATTTGTAACATCAATGATTTGTTTATAACTGTAATTCTGTTCACATTAAGGGTAAGCATCAAAATTTCATTCATGTTTTTCTTTTTTTCTCAACAAATTGTTTTCATTTATATATTTTACTCAGGTCCTGAGGATGTAAGAAATTCTTACGAAACTGTCGACTTTTTAATAAAGAACATTTTTTAAAAAAAGTATTACACTGGCTTCATTCCCGTCAATCTTATTCCAACGTTAATCAAAACAAGCCGTCATCTTAAACATGGCTTTTAAATAATTTTGAACATCTAAGTATGAATACTCAATTTTTTTTAGACAGTGTTCCAATTTCCAATAATTCTATTTTTGAAACTAGGAACTTCAAATTAACAGCAACTAAAAATCAAAATGAATTTGAAATTTGGTTTAACACATTTCGGATTTTCTTAGATTTGGAAAGTGCAGAAAAAACCGTATCAAATAATTAAGTATTAAGATCAAATAATTACCTCTCACGACAATTAAAGTACAAAGTAAATAAATTAATTTTAAATTCAGTTCATTGTTCATAAACTAAATTTTAAATTAGCGACATAAATAATCTTATAACATAAGAGAAATCTTCACGGGCTTAAAATAGTGTTGTTAGAAAGGCTCCTATAGTAGAATAGTTCCGAACATCATCCTGGGAAATATACGAAAAATAGACGGAATAGACAATGGATCAATGCGAAAACAAAATCAATATCCGAATCACTTCATGAACACGCACCTATTTAGTTTTTAACTTCCCATTTCATTGGGAAGTTATTGTAATGGGTCCGAAAATCGTAATCAAAATCTAGAACAAATTTTTATGTTTCAAGGTCACTACACTATTTTTGAAAAGATGGCTGTGTGTGGGTACGATATGTGGTCATTTCTTTCTAAGACAAAATCTCGAGAATGAAAAATGATATCGACTACGTTAGGGTGCCAATCGACGCATATTAACGTAAATATGATCTGAAAGAATTTTTTTCAAAATCGGTGCAGCCTCCAAATAGATTCCAAAAAAGTAGATTTTACACAATATCTCGCGAATAAAAAACTATATCGACTTCATAAGGGTGTCAATCGAGGGTGACGTCATTTTGATCCGAAAGAAATTTTATCAAAATCGGCCCAACCGTTTTCTGTTTAAAGAAAAAGACTGCCAAAAGTGGATTTTACACGAAATCTCGTGAATAAAAAATGATATCGACTTTGTTAGGGTGCAAATAGAAGCATTAATATCAACAAGACCCGAAAGAAATTTTATCAAAATCGATCAAGCCGTATTTTTTTGTTTAAATAAAACGTCTGAAAAAAAGTTATAGATTTTATACGAAATCTCGCCCAAAAAATGTTATCAACTTCGTTGAGGTGTCTATCAAAGCATATGTTAACGTTACTATGATCCGACATAATTTTTATAAAAATCGGTCCAGCCGTTTTTTTAATTTATTGTTAAAAATAAATAATAATTATAAGAAAGATTTTTTCGTTGGAGAGCAGCCAATTATATAATTGTTTCGAAACATATAGGAAAAAATCATTTTACACCAACCAGTGGTCACAATCAGGATTCTAACCTAAACCTTTCCACATTCGCGGCGGAATGAGCTTACAATACTCAATTGTGACAAGATTGCTAAACTAATATTCTCCATATATGCTTCAGAATCAATAGATTTTCACTACATGCGAGCGTCAATTCATATCTGCTAATTCAATAGCTATATGATATGAAGTGAATCCTCGAACCAGCGAGAGTCTAACATGAATGTGTGGTTCGAGGATTCACTTCATATCATATAGCTATTGAATTAGCAGATATGAATTGACGCTCGCATGTAGTGAAAATCTATTGATTCTGAAGCATATATGGAGAATATTAGTTTAGCAATCTTGTCACAATAAATTGAGTATTGTAAGCTCATTCCGCCGCGAATGTGGAAAGGTTCAGGTTAGAATCCTGATTGTGACCACTGGTTGGTAAAATGATTTTTTCCTATATGTTTCGAAACAATTATATAATTGGCTGCTCTGCAACGAAAAAATCTTTCAATTGCATTTCAGCCGTATAAAAAAAAAAAAACTAATAATAATTATGTTTTAATGATTAAAATGATTAGTTTTCTGTGTAATTTCGAATTTAAATATTAATATTCAATATTCATCAAACTGGGAAGTTCGTCGTGTGGACCTCAAGGGTCGCACTTGTGAGTCTCAATTAAAAGTCACTTTAGTCCTAATTAACGACCCGCCTCACGGCTTGTTTTTTTTTTAAATCACAACTGCAGCATGGCAAACTAAACTAGCAATATTTAATTGTTACCGACAGAGCAAAAGAAGGTTAAAATTCCTATCTAGTGATCCATGACATTTCCACTTATCATTTGTTAATCGATATGCAATTATCAATAACATAGTTGTCTTTAATCACAGACGGCGAAGAAAAAAAATGACTGTCTTTAATTATCGATACCGATAAAACAAACAAATGATGTTTAAAGCAAACGCTATTAAATTATTATCAAAGATTTTAAGGTCAGTTAAATACTTTTCAGTAATTTGAAATTCGATTGTCAGTTGTTGTAGATAAAATAAAACAAAAGAATTGTAATTGTTACCGATAAAACAAGCGAAGAGGAGAAGAAGAACAAATGAACTTTGCGTTAAGATAACTGTGTCAGTGTCACCGTTTTATTAACTGTTGAACGTTAACTGCAGTCGTAAATGTTAACGAACTTGTAAACAAGGTGTGTTCAACTTATTGTGTGGATGAGTCGCATTAGCATGACGTCTTCGACGAATCGTGTCGATGCACACCTCTGGGTAGTTCAAGGACAAATATTTGTAATTCCTTTTCATTGTTTCAAAAGCATTTCACTTAAGGTAACAGCAATAACTGAATGCTAGACTTCAAAGGTCTTAGTCCTGTAGTTATCTATTAAAATCACTATTTGGCATCGAATCTCAAAAACTAATGAAAATCTGATCTTCGCTAGAGTTTTTCTGTAATCTTTATCAGTCTCCTTATATGCCTGATTTTTTCTTTCGGAGATAAGGGAGGGAGAGACATGCTTTTTTGGTACGTCTCTCCCTTTCTTATCACCAAAAATATTAGGTTTAAAATTTTGAAAAAAATAATGCCCATATTCATAGTTAACCCTTAAGGTAAGTGATAAGGGTCCCTTCGCTGAAGGTGTAATGGACAGGTTCGGTTTACGCTTTAGTTCTTCAAGTCGTTGTTAAACAGTTAACAACTATCCTTTATTCTTCAATATTCTTACATGGTCCTTACGTCTACGATATATACACCCTACTCTAATATATACACACTACTCTCCAAATACTCTGAGTTCATTGTCTTATATACTAAGTCAGTAAACACTGTTCACCTTATTTGCCATCCAATACTTCGGAATGTTCTTAATCAGCACATTCCGTATACAAATAATAATAAACAGCATTTATTGATGTTTACAAATTAATCTATTACTAAATCACTACAACTATGTTGCTCACTACACTACAAAGGTCCCTTAAGTGCTGAGGGCACCTTATTCAAAGGAGCGTTTCATAGTCATTTCCTTGAGTGAGGGAAGAATTATAGTAAACCTCCATGATTTTTTCCTTTTGAACAGTTGGTCATACTGCAGACCGATTGTGTTTAGTTGTCATTTTTGATATAAATGCGTGTTTTTCATGTGTTTTACTGCTTTTACTTTTTCGACACTTAAGGGACATACTGTCCACCCTTAAGGTGAGGGTGATGTAAGACGTCAATTTTGACTATGAAACGCATTTTCGATTTGAGGGTATGAGTAAGTGTCCCTTACTACTTAAGGGTTAACTATGAATACGACCGTAAGGCATATAAAGAGGCCGATAATTAATATTACAGGAAAACTATAGTGGAAGTCAAATTTTAATTAATTTTTGAGATTCGGCGCAAAATAGCTGTACAGTATTAATTTACTAAACATTATAAAGAGGTTGTTAAAACCTTTTAACAATAAAATCTTTGAAACTGGAGATTAATATCATTAAGAAAACATCTTTGGAAAACATTTTTGTGCTTGTCACTGAAGGCTGTTCATTTATTCATCTCTAGATCAAATTCATTGATAACAAATTACTAAAAATCAATCTTTCATTGATCCAATACAATCGATCACCTTGTAACGTCACTATAAACGACATTCTACTGTCTGCATCGTTGCAATGCGATACCTCAACAGTGTTTTGTTTGTATATACAGACGTTCTTCTGTTTGCATCAATTGTTTCGTAACAATTGAAGACGGTTGTGATGACAACCAATATTAAACTGTGAAATATTGATAGTGAAAGTTAATATATTGTGTTCGTTAAATAACTCTGAGCTGTGACTTGCATTCTGTATTCATTTTATTGATTAAAGATTTAGGTGTTTGATTTTTGCAATTATTAATATTTAATGAGTACGCTGCATAAATTAACGATATCGGATATGAAGATCTAAGAGTGCTAATGGCGCGATGATAGACAGAGAAAGAAATGTGCTAGACAGACTGACGGAAAGTTACTAAGCAAATTTTTATCTAGGTATCTATCTATCTATCTGCAGATGAACTAACAGCCCGGAGGGTAATAATATATACCCTTAGCCGAAGCAGGACGGTTTGGTACGGCCGTTTTGGTCCCGCCGTTTTGATACCGGACGTTTTGGTCCCGGCCGTTTTGGTCCCAGCTATTAGATTATGACAAATATCAATAAAGCTGGAGAGTTGGCGCATGCGCAGAAGTTTTTATATAATATTGGTATACTTTTCATAACGGTTTTAAAGGAAAAGTTTATTTTATTCTTTTTAGCGCATTTAAATAAAAGCTTGTTTTTAAAAAAGTTTTTTTACTTTTAATTTATTTTTTACTTTTTAGTTTAACTCGCAATCGTATTCTCAGCATTCCTTTCATTTGATACCCATATTGTAGGAAAGCATAAAAAACTTAGTCCGTCATCTTTAAAAGTCCGCTATATTGGATTTAGAGTACGTCACTTTATTTTTCGAGTTGTTCTCAGCAAGCCCTTTCATTTGATACCCATATTGTAAAAGTGCATTAAAAATAACTAGTCCGCCATCTTGGGTGTTCCGCCATGTTGGATTTAGAATGACGTCACATAGCTAACCATGCATTGTCATCCAAACTAAACGCGTATACAAAATTTCAGCTCAATTGGTTGAAGATATCTGCTTCAAAATTGAGTTGCAAGATTCCACCCGAACAAACATACATTTTGCAAGTTAAATAAAAGTTTTTAAAAAAGAGAAAAGTAGTCATGAAGACTGCCGACGGAAGTGAAAACACATCTCTTATAGTACAGGAGTGGAGTCTTCGGCTCCACAGTATTGCAATCTTGCCTCACGGTTAAGCAGTTTGGGCTGTACGCATATATCTCTTCTACACATGCGCAGATTTTCTCCAAAAAAATTTTTTCAAAAATTTTGTAAAATAAAATAATGAACCGTTATGAAAAGTATACCATTTATTATGTAAAAAAAACACCGTTATAGCAGATATCTCTTCTGCGCATGCGCCGATTTTCCCTAAAATTTAAGAAGTTACCTGGAGACGAATCGAACAAAAAAAATGTTTTCAAAATCGGTTGAGCCGTTTGGGCTGCACGCATATTTCATATTGAAAAAATACACAGCATACATTTATTATTGTATAAACTAATTACTAATTTATTTTTTATACTTTTATTTTTAGCTCTATTCCGAAGAAATTCCAAATCCGGATCGAAACGTTAATTGTTTGAAATATATTATTTAATTTTTGTCAATATATTGTCTGAAAAATTGGCAATTTTATTTGTCATAATCTAATAACTGGGACCAAAACGTCCGGTACCAAAACGGCGGGACCAAAACGGTGGGACCAAAACGGCGGGACCAAAACGTCATGTACCGACCCTTAGCTACCCAGCCTAACCTTTAACATAAATCTGGAAGGGAACAAAAAATTAGTTACATTAATCAGGCCTTGCTAAACACAATAAACTGGGTAAATTGCGTGACTCCCAGGGTTCACCGTTGGAGAGTTTTTGTGTGATGGATAGATAGGAGTATTTTATATTTTATAGTTAAGAAGGGACTGAAAAAATGTTAGGTCTACCCCAAAAGTATAAAACTAGATTTCTAAATAGTCGTAGGTACATAAAAAACGGTAAGCCGTCGGTTGGTTCCCATGTATGAATTCCGCCAAATGTATGGATTGCAAAGATTTTATGGCTAATGATCAAAGAACTCGCGAACTGTATCACTAACCTATCTTTCTAAGCAGTCCTGTGCCTTCATGGAAAGCTTGTTTTAAGTCATTTGGTCCCTGGGCACGGATAAAAATTGTGTGTTTGACCACCAGATCAACGCACTCAATAATAATGTGATAAGAGTTAGTTTAGGCTTCCTATAAATCATTTCCAGCCAATCCAAATAAATGCATCGGAATAAAATATTTTATATTCAAGACATGTTAAAAACAACGGCAATCAAAACAATAAATAATTTTGCTGTCAGAAAAACCATTAAAAGTCCCATATCTTGGTTTCCGTGACTAAAATAACTTGTCTCGAATTTTGTCCACGGCTTGCACTTTTACTAGAACTTGTCCCACGATCTGAAACGTTGACACCGGTTCATCTAATTATACGATCATAAAGTACAGACCGTTCATTAAGTCCGCGACCCAATATTAATTTATTTTTTAGAGTTCCGTACCCAGGGCCGTAGCTAGGGGGGCATTAAGGGGCAATGCCCTACCTTAAAACATCCAGTGCCCTACTTTAAGGAGTTATAAACAAGCCGCAAAGACTGTCACGACAGAATGACAGACTTGATCTATCTGGCATTTGGAAAAACAAGATTAAATTCGTTGGACTAAATGAAGTTCTTCGGAAATTTGATAACATGGCAGGTTCTGTATTTGTTTTTCTTTTTTTTGAATAAATTGTCATTTACCGTTTTCTTGCTTTTGTAATTTGATATCACCAGATGAGGTGGGCAATTATCCAATTAAAAAATTGTAGTTTTTTGCTTCAGCCCTACTTTAAACTTTCAGTGCCCTATAATCTTGAATTCAGCTCTAGCTACGGCCCTGCCCGTACCAAAATTATAAAAAAACGGAACCTTTATGGTCAGTCGACCGTCTGTCTGTAACTGGTTAAATGTTTAGTCGTATATGAAGTTGAAATTTGGCATGCAGATAGAACGATGTGTGACGTAGTTCTTCCTGGCGTCACTTTACTGACGGATTTTTTTTGCGTCCTCTGCGGCAAATAAAAGGAAAATTCAACAAAAAAAAAATTTTTTTTAGCCTGCGGTACCTATATCGTTGGAAAGGGCTCACTTTAAAGATACTAGATTAGTAAAATTGTGTAGACTTTCACGGCCGCTTTCTATTGTCAAACAAGGTGAAAAATTCTTCCGGGCTGATGAGCCATGGTCAACTGGAGTTTTTCCAAACATTTCGTCTCTAACTGTGAGAGACATCTTCAGTGGCACAGTTACGGCGACGTGAGCATCGACGTTGACACAAAGAAGTGTTGACCACGGCTCATCAGCCCGGAAGAATTTTTCACCTTGTTTAACAATACTAGATTAGATTAAATTTTACATGAGGCGATGGGCAAATTTACCTCACAATCACTGCGACCCCAAAGATCTTTTATGAATCCCCTAAGTTTTTATTACTTTTTAAAGATTAGTTTATAAAAAAAATGTAGAAATGTTTTAATTAAACATGAAAAAAGGCTATATGAATATATATTATTTTTTAAAAAATTAAACAAAGAGCCGACGTTTCGGACCACATCAGTCCTTAATCATGACCTACAAAAATGTTACAGAAATTACAGAATACAATTTTATGAATAAAACAATAGGAAATGAAATTATATGTATCATACAAATTAGCTGCAAAAAAACCTCCTGAGAAATATTACCCAAGATATTATCTAAAAAAGGTTTATGTAGAAATTGATATTTGAAAGTAACAATTTAGTTTGTTTTTTAATTTTTTTTTTTTAAAAACAGTAAGTTTTCAAGTTTTATGACTTTAACAGGAAAAAATCTTTTGCAGCCATCTTGCATGTAAAATGTTACATTACCTTATTGTTATTTTAAAACATCGTCAAAATGAGCCATATAAGCAAAAAATATAAATTGCTATTGTTATAATTAAATGAATGAATGATATGTTGTTTAATGCATCACAATAAAAGTTTTCTTATGGTTAATATGAAAAGTACATTTGACATAATGTGCACAATTTAATCAAAATAAATTACTATTGTTATAATTAAATGAGTGAATGACATGTACGAAAAACAGTGTAGAATATATAGACCGCTATCCTAGGGTTGCTTTGAGCTATAAAAAAATTGTCACGGACCATGCCGGGGCTTAACAGCTACTTATAAACTATATATAATTGATTTATGTCAATACATTTGCACAGAAATAGTTATTTTAAGCAAATTAAACAGCGGGGTCCATGTTTAGAAAGCGATATGTTACAATAAATTAAAATGACCATCGCTCAATATAAAAAACTGAATAATTCATGTTAAACTCGCGGTTCTTCTTCGGAAAAATTCCGTCTCCACGAAGCTGGTTTTGCATTAAAAGACATTCCGATTAAATTTTTTTTTATGAAATTACAATTTACGAATTAATTACTATCTACTTCTGAAAAAGACGTTATTTATACATTTTATATTAATTTGCTGTATGAAAGTGAAACCTGGGTGTGCCAAGACAAGAGCGCACGAGTAGGCTGAATGCAATTTTTTTTCGACATTCAAAAGGCTACTCTGTTACGCGGATTTATTCACGCATTACATCAATTTTTTTAGATTATCTTATGAAACAATATTTGAGTTAACTGAATTCGGTTTTATATTGTCATATTTATTCAAGTAACATATTCAGAGGCGTAACAAGAAATTTAAATTGGGGATTGCATCCTTCTTTTGTAATGAATAGTTTTCTTAATCTAAGCCACATCTGACATAGTTTATCGATTAAATTTTTCATCAAAAAATAAAAAGATTTAAATATATTTCGTCTGTTACTTGATGTAAATTAATGTTAATTATGAATAGGTATATTTTAAATAAAATAAAGGAAGTGACTCCGCTTCCGGCGCTGGTTCCCAAATAATTGTGGGTAAGTTCGGTTTTGCACTCGATTGATCGAGCCGAGCGAACAGATTTTTGGTCACGTGATAAGCGAGCAATTTGAGCTATCTAAACAATTCCGAACGTAATTTAGCAGATTTTTCCAAACGTCAGAATAAAATGGCGCCAATAAATTAAATTCTTATTACTAAAGCCGAAATATATTCTTATTGCTCCTCATTTTGATTTAATTCAAGATTGTTATAATAATAAATCATGATTCACAATTTTTTCGTTTTATTCCTTTATTTTAAAATTAATAGTACTACCGATTGTTGATTTTTTTGACCCATAGATATAATAAATATTTTATTTAATCATTCTGTGCGATACAGACTTATTGGTTATTACTATTCTTTGAATAAATATTATTCGTGTATTTTTACCTATTGCAAAATTACCTTATATAAATAAACTTCGAAATTTACCCATTCTCACAACAAGTGTTTCCGCTCATTTTTAAAATGAATGCTCTGAAGATAGTTAAATCTGCTTGCTCGCTCGCATTCCTCGGAGCTCATAGAGCGTGCTCGATCTCCTTCAGATTTTAAATCCGAACGCAGGATAGAGATCTTTCAGAGCATATAAATGTTAAATTCGAACGCATAAGAGCAATCAGATCGATCTGAGCTCAAAACCGAACTTACCCTGTATTACAGGTGCCGGCGCTGATAGACCTTTTCGCGGAAGTGCCGTCGCCATGGTTATGATCGCGCCTTTCAAAAATGTCGTACGCTTTTTGTACACTTTTTGACACAATGACTAGGTCAGAAATGTATTTCAGTGTTAATTTAAATGAAAATGTTACTGACGGTGCTAAATTAATGCACAAAACAGTGGAAGAACACACTTGTACTAAATTGGGACGGCATGGTTAAAGTGCCATGGCCGGAAAACTGGTGGAAGTAAACGAAAATTGGTTGAAAGGTTAGAATCCTATACCTGTCATAAATTGTTATCGTAAAAAGTTTATCTTCAAAAGTACTCAAATATTTTTCTAGGATGTTGTACCACTTCTTTAAATAATATATCTTATTTAATTACTATTTACTTTTTTCAAAATCAATCACTTGCCATCTGTCAATATGACAAGTCTTTGAAAAACATGGCGGAATTGGGCACATGCGCAGAAAAAAATGTTCGTCGATGAAAAGGTCTTAAAATACCTATAGTTTAAAAGAACCGGCGCCAGCAGCCAAGACATGACTCTTCGGATTGCCTGGGAATCCGGCGAACCTAAACTTAACCTCGTTGTATTTTTATTGTGCCGTGTGTGTGAAGGGATGTAAAATGTTAAAAGTAGAATTAAAGCTTATTTATTTAACAAGTTGGCTTATAGTAAATAGGTATTTCATTCTAGTATCATGATTTTCTTTCCTGTAGCAGTAGAAACTAAATACATTTTTACCCTTGCACCTTATTATCTTTAAAATAATCATAAAGAATTTTGTCTTTGATTTATTGTTAAAAAATCTTGGATCCAATTTAATAAAAATCGAATAAAAAGTTCTTTTTCTTACAAACTGAGCCATGAGATTTTATGTAAAATTAATAGGGCATTAAAAATTAAATACAGTTATGTAACGTCTACCTATTTGAAAGTAAAATACGTACATGAAAAACATATTAAATATAATTAAATTAATTAAAGGAAATCAAGGAACGCCTAAATTCAGATAAAATAAGTTCTGCAAACAACTAGACTGGAACGATCAATAACACGTTGACATTTAAGAATATCTTCGGAGATAATAACGCTAACTCAACTGAAGGAATTCCTCTCAAAGGTTAGACAGCACCATCTCTGTTGTCACCATCCAGAATGATGTAAAATACCGCAAATATTTTATTGATCCAACAATAAAAAATGGCAAAAAAAAAATTAGAGCTGACACAACTCCGATCAATTTACAAGAAAAAATATCAAAATCAGCCGAGTGAAAGCCGCTGAAAGTTCTCGGACAAAAAAAACGTATAGTTTATATATTTCTCCGTATCTAAATAGCAAAGAAAAATAAAGCGTCATCGATTTTGAGTCTTTTTATGCATGGGTCAATTTTTTTGGTGAATTTTATGTGGATGTTTAGGTCGTGTTAAGGCGCTTCCCAACAGCTTCTTCATGAGTGGCGGCGATCAGACTGTCTGCGTATATCATATGTTGAAAATCGTGCAGAAACATTTATCACGATTCTTAAGTATTGATCTAAATTCGTGATCGACGCGTGTTTACAGATTGCATTAATAAAATAATATCGGTGCAATATGTTATTGTTGCACATATATGCATTCTATTGTTGCAATAATATCAACACTCAGATTGAAGAACCGCGATCCAACAGTACAAACACCCGCCGACTGGGGCGGCGGTCCCGACAGGGCAGTTCAGAAGCCATCATGGCGCCTAGCGCGAGTTTACACCTCATGACGTGAGGGGGATATGGGGTTAACGAGATATCTTCCCCGTTGGTAAGTTTCGAACTGGTTCTGAATTTCTTCGAATAGACCGAGAGCTAGTGACAATTTTCAGGTGTTATTTATTCAAGTCCTTATTTTTGTGAAGATGTTGAGGGAGGCATATTAAAGTGCCCTGGCCCATGTGTAAGGGATTTTGCTAGATAGCGGTATGGGAGGGACGCAGATCGCCCCCAACATGACACAAAAAAAATGGTCACAATTATTATTGCTTCGAGGCTGAAATTGTTTGTATAGCTTGTCGGTGACCCAATAATGCCATTATAATATTTGCAGATCGATTGGTCAGTATTAAAGGGGTGGCAGATCACCCTAAACTTATCATGTACCCGACGTAGTTTATATTATTAGTTCAAGGTTCAAATTTTAATATGTTGTTACGGCGACTGTTTTAAGCATAATATATTTCAATTTGCAGAACAAAATGTCGGTATTAAGCCCCTTGCAGAACGATATAAACACCTAGAGCGAGCAAGTTTCCCTCTAAGAGAGGGGGTTAATGCCGACATTTTGTTCTGCAATTTGAAAAATATGCTTAAAACAGTCGCCGTAACAACATATTAAAATTTGAACCTTGACACTAATAATATAAATTTCGTCGAGTGCATGACACGTTTAAGATGATCTGCAACCCCTTTAATACTGACCAATCGATCTGCAAATATTATAATGGCATTATTGGGTCACCGACAAGCTATACAAACAATTTCAGCCTTGAAGCAAAAATAATTGTGACCATTTTTTTTTGTATGCATCCCTCCCATACCGCTATCTAGCAAAATCCCTTAAACAGGGCACTTTAATATGCCTCCCTCAACATCTTCACAAAAATAAGGCCTTGAATAAATAACACAAAAAAATTGTCACTAGCACTCGGTCTAGAACTGTTTACATCTAGTTTTAGTAGTTCTAAGAGCCTAGAACTGCTAGAACTATAAAGTTCGAAGAGTTCGAGAATTTTACCAACACGCAGTTGTGTCTTAAGAGTTCTGTATTACCAACAAACGCTTTAAAAGTTCAGAACTGCAGTTCAGAACTTACCCACTGTAATGTAAATCGACCTTTAATTTATTTTTCATTTCATAATAATTTCTAATTATTATATAACATCTTTTTTTGTGGAGAAATTCTTTTCAGTTAAAATAAAAATTATGATTATCTTGTGAACTATCAAACGACTATTACTTATTTACAATAAACTATAATTAAAATCCTGTTGGAAAATCGGCTAACACTACATGGTGTCAGGTGTTCTGAGGGCTTATAAACACGAACAAATTGCAAGATGCCTGCAGACCAGACATCCACACAAAATCAAGTTGCATATTATAATGTCGACACACCAAGAGAATTTGATTTTCGACATCCCGAAACCTGGCCAAGATGGATTCAACGCTTTGAAAGATTTAGATTAACAACAGATCTAAATACAAAGCCGGAACCAAATCAAGTAAATATGTTGTTGTACTGCATGGGAGAAGAGTCCGAAAATTTACTTACAACCTTGAAGCTAACGTCCGCACAACTGAATTCTTATGAAACAGTTAAGAGGAAATTAAATGATTACTTATGCGGTAAAAAGAACATTGTATACGAACGTGCAAAATTTTTCAATAGAAAACAACAGGAGGATGAATCTGCAGAAATGTTCATTAAAGATCTACATATACTGTCAGAAACATGTGAATTTGAGTCATTAAAGGATAGTTTAATACGAGATATGATCGTTATTGGAGTCAGAAATGAAAAACTCTCGGAATCACTACAACTAGATCCAGAATTAACATTAGAAGCGGCAATGACAAAAGCGCGGCAATTTGAAACCGTGAAAGAACAACAGCAAGTAGTTAGATCGAAAGAAAATACGGTTGAAGCGGTATCAAGGAAGAAAACAATTAACGAAAACCAAAGTAAATGCCGTAAATGTGGGGCATATCCATCCCATCCATGGTGGGAATGCCGAGCAAACAAAGAAACCTGCAGAAAGTGTAAGCGGATCGGACACTATAGCAATGTTTGTCGTAATAAAGCAGCACAAGAAGTACAAGCAGATGAGGAAAATTATGACGCATACATGGGAGAGATAGTCGACGAAGTCAATCTTAGTGATCCGTGGATGATCAAAGTCAAGGTTAATGACATCACAGTCAACGCCAAAATAGATACTGGCGCAGATGTGTCTGTTATGTCACAAAAAATGGCTAAAAATCTTCAATTAGAGATTCAACCCACAAATAGAAAATTATTCGGAGCTGGTAGAATACCAATACAAGTATTAGGAGATGCGACAGTAAAAATTAAATACAAAAACTCCAGTAGTATACAGAAAATGTATATAGTGAACAATCAAGAATACATATTAATGGGAAGACCGGCGATAAACGCACTAAAAATTATTAAAGTCGAAAATATGATTGACGAAATTGTGTCAAACAAGTATAAGAATTTATGTCAAAAATATGCAGAAGTTTTCAATGGATTGGGTAAGATGAAACATACATATGATATAAAATTAACGCCACAGTACGAACCATACTCAGTCAGTACACCAAGAAGAATCGCGCTACCGTTGAGAGAAAAAGTTATCCTCGAATTAAAAAAAATGGTTAAAGAAAATATCATCACGCCAATTGAAGAGCCTACAGAATGGTGCTCACCCATGGTGGTAGTACCTAAGAAAAATAATAGCATTCGAATTTGCGTCGATTACACAGAACTAAATAAGTACGTACAAAGAGAACGATTGCAGTTGCCGTCAGTGGAAGAATCTTTGGCACGAATAAAATCTGCAAAAATAATGTCGCTTCTGGATGCTTCCAATGGGTTTTGGCAAGTTCCGTTAACATCGAGATGCGCTAAAATTACCACATTTATTACACCGTGTGGTAGATTTTACTTCAACAGACTGCCATTTGGGATAAATTCTGGTCCGGAACATTTTCAACGGAAAATGCAGGAAATATTATCAGACATAGATGGTGTGATAAATCAAGCTGATGACATTCTTATTTTTGGAGCAGATGAAGAAGAACACGATAAAAGGCTGGAGGAAGTGTTATGTACTCTCGCTGAAAATGGAATTACACTTAATGAAAATAAGTGTGCTCTCGGAGTCAAGTCAGTGAAATTCCTAGGACATGTAATAGAAGACGGAAATGTAAAGCCTGATTCCTACAAAATAAACCCGATTTTAGAAATGCCGGAACCGAAAAACACTACAGAATTACGGCGTTTTTTAGGAATGGTGAACTTTCTAATGAAATTTATACCAGATCTGGCTCATAAAATAAAGCCATTGAGAGATTTATTGGTGAAGAATAATGCATGGACTTGGGGAAGTACACAGAGAGAAGCAATTGAGATTCTGAAGAAGGATTTGACTGATAAACCGACATTAGCACTATACAATAATAAATTAAAAACAAGAATAGCGGCCGACGCATCGTCATACGGAATCGGAGCGACACTTGAACAGTTGCATGAAAACAATAAATGGAAACCTGTGGCATATGCTTCACGAAGTTTAAACACAACCGAGTCAAGATACGCTCAAATTGAAAAGGAGGCACTTGCTATTACCTGGGCATGTGAAAAATTTAAACAATACATTTTGGGAACAAAATTTCTAATCTTAACAGATCACAAACCTTTAACTTCGTTATTAAAAAGTAAACCGATGTCAGAATTAACAGCAAGAATACAGAGATTTAGAATGAGATTAGTAGTATTTAATTACGACATTGTACATGTATCTGGGAAAAATTTTCATGTTCCTGACGCATTATCAAGAGCACCTATCAAAGAAGAAAGGCAAGAAGACAAGGATATCCTCGAAGAAGACTTGTTCATTCAAAGCATCATTGAACAATTACCATTTACCGATCAGCGTCTACAAGAAATCAGAAATGCACAGGAAGTAGACGCAGAATGCATAAAATTAAATAGAGATATTTTAGAAGGGTTCAAATCAAAACAATCAAAATTTTTCCCATTTCGAGGAGAACTTACAATCAATAACGGTTTAATTATGAAAGCTAACAGGATATTCATACCTGTTACATGGCGTCAAGAAATGTTAAAACGTCTACATGAAGGTCACCTCGGCATTGTAAAATGCAGACGCCGTGCACAGGAGTCAATCTGGTGGCCGGGTATAACAACCGATATAAAAAGTTTGATTGAAAATTGTTTAAATTGTATCGAAGAAAAAACGAACAAATCGGAACCAATGATTGCATCGCAACTACCTGCAAAACCATGGAACTTTCTTGGAATGGACCTGATGGAGCTAGATAAAAGTACATATTTAGTTGTAATGGATTACTATTCTCGGTTTATCGAAGTGGTTTTACTGAAAAGTACCACGTCGGAGGCAGTAGTGGCTGTTTTAAAAAATATATTCGCACGACATGGAATACCAGAAAAAGTACGGTCTGACAATGGACCACAATTCGACAGTAAATTATTTAAAACGTTTTCCCGGGAATACGGATTCCATCACGAGACATCAAGTCCGAAATATCCACAAGCAAATGGCTTAGCCGAAAAAGGAGTATCGATTGCGAAAAATATATTAAAAAAATCCACAGATCCAAATTTAGGGCTACTGGCATACAGATCTACTCCATTAGAAAGCGGACTGTCCCCGGCAGAATTATTGTTCGGGAGAAAGTTGAGGACTACGCTACCGCAATATGACGAAACCTTTAATCCTAGATATGATACAGAACGCTTTCAAAACAAAGATACGGAACTGAAGATCAGAAACACTAAGAATTACAATAAAGCACGACAAACAAAACAGTTACCAATATTAGAAAAAGGTACAAAAGTGTGGATAAATGACATGAAAAAGTATGGAACAGTTGAAAACTCGTTACAGTACCCGAGATCATATAATATCAAAACGGAAAGTGGAGAAATCAGAAGAAATAGAAGAAATTTAATACCGACCGCACCAGTAACGTCACCTGCTTTTCCGATAGAGACCACCAGGCAACAAAATCAAAACGACCAAGAAACTAATCCAGAAGAGACGAAAAACGAAGTTTACAAAACAAGAATAGGAAGAATAATTAACCCACCCAGAAGGTTAACTTATGAATAAAATTTTATGTTTATATTATATTTCATTTTTTTTCTTGTTATAATATATTTTAAACAAAAGGAGATGTAATGTAAATCGACCTTTAATTTATTTTTCATTTCATAATAATTTCTAATTATTATATAACATCTTTTTTTGTTGAGAAATTCTTTTCAGTTAAAATAAAAATTATGATTATCTTGTGAACTATCAAACGACTATTACTTATTTACAATAAACTATAATTAAAATCCTGTTGGAAAATCGGCCAACACTACACCCACTAACACACCTAATTTGTTGGCAAGATTTTGCACCGCGATCCAAATCCAAAATCCAATATTGATACTTTCACCAGTTTTCAGATTAGAATCTAGGAACTGGATGTTTGTAAGACGCCATATAAAGATTATATTACAGTACTTGGCTATTCTCTTTAGACAAAATTTATAGAATGAGAGCGTTAAGTAGATATAGTTTATATAAATATTAAAAAAAATAACAGCTGTATAAATATAGCCCACTCATATGCAAAGCTGATAAAAATCAGTGATGTAATAAAGTCGATGGTACTATACTAGATATTATTATTACTTACTTCATTTATAATAATATTTAACCTATATTTGATATTTCAAGTTTCAACACAAATATTGATTTAATTTTTTTTTCAGTGTTTTAGTTTAACAACGCTGGTGATTCTGTTTCAAAGACTGAAAACGACATTTGGAAAAGAGGTTAGTTTATCAGATCAGCTGTTCGACGGTGGCCATTTTAAAACAAGTGCGTTTGTTTGTTGAAATTTGTTAACAAAAGAGTTCATATTTTAACAGGTGAAATACCAGTTCAGATACAGTGTCGACGAGCCGTCGTTCCGAGTGTTCAACGACCATTTTGAACATCGACACAACGATTACGTCAAAGGGATGTACAGTTTACTGGAAGCCGACGGCATGGTTCGAACCGTTTACTATGAGGTCGACGGTGCTAAAGGATTTCGTGCCATCGTCAAGCGCAATATTCCAGGTTGGTTAGGCAGGAACAGCATGATTAGTTTTAAAATGTTAAAGAGAAATAAACGAACATTTTTTGCCGTAACAATAATATTTTTTTATACATTGTTTTAACCCGAGTTAAAGACATCGCAGACTATATTAATGTTTAATATACCAGAAATTTTTATAATGCTTATGTGTGCATTAGTATATGAAACACCCATTTGGTATGACGTAACATAATGTTGCAATATGGGAAACATTCATTTTTCAAACCTATGTCACCGTAGGGATTCTAACCCTAAACTTTCCACTGTCGCGGCGGACTGAGTTAACAATTACTCGCACAGTGACACATTTTCGAACGACTTACAATTTCCTTTGAAATTTCCCTTTGAACTTACTATTTCCCTTTTTCACTGACAGAATGCTTCAAAGGGAAATAGTAAGTCGTTCGAAAATGTGCCACTGTGCGAGTAATTGTTAACTCAGTCCGCCGCGACAGTGGAGAGTTTAGGGTTAGAATCCCTACGGTGACATAGGGCTGAAAAATGAATTTTTACCATATTGCAGCATTATGTTACGTCATATCAAATGGGTGTTTCATATACTAATGCACATATAAGCATTATAAAAATTTCTGCGGTATATTAAATAATATTTTTTATATACTGATATTGTTAACGAACCATAAATTAAACTGGAATATATAAAAATTAATAAACAAATACTTGAAAAATTCAACACATTTATTAATCTCAACGATCGTTTCGGGTTCCTAACAATAATGTGTAGAATTTTTCAAGTGTTTGTTTATTAATTTTTATTCAATCATGTTCTACCAAGTGCCTAGCGATAATTCTATAGAATTTGGAATATTTAGTTTGAATAATTTTAAAAGTCTACCTTATGAGTATTGCTTTTCACCATGGTGAAAAGCAATACTCTTATGGTGCTAATCCATTCTCGAGAACCTAAAATAAAAACTAGTTCAAACTATTTTCCATAATAATTTTGCTTTTAAAGTAGAATTTTTTTTGCGACATTTTCTGAAAGTAGTGTTAAAAAACGAGTTAAGAAATACTTTGCCAAATAAAATAATGATTTGAATTTTTCAGCAACTGAATTTCTAAGGAGTCTTCGCAACTTCAAGCGCCAAGGCTACTCCCCATTCCAACATCAGAAACCTATAAGTAAAATAACTTCTGATTCTCTCAGTGACGAATTTCCTTACGGTAAAAGAATAACATAAAAACGCACGAATTTCATTATAAATCACCGGTGCCATTTTTTTAATTATACAAAAAATACAACCAGTAGTTGAAATTTCACAAATAAATCGCCATTTTTATATACAATTTAACGATTAAGATTTGATTGTTTTAAAAGTATTGTTCATTTTTTCATAGCTGAAGTTAAAACTTGGAAGTTAAGATTTATTGTAAAATATTTATTCATATAGTAGGTATTATATAAAATAAGAAATGTATAAAAGTTCATAACAATAAAATAATAAACTTAAACCAATTGAATAATTTCTTCCAATTTCAGCAGTTCATTTTCTCGTAGCCTAGGTATCTGTCCCGTTATATCAAAAATTGTTTTCTAAAATGACATTTTATGATGATAAAGCCGATAGCAGCACGTTAGATATCGCAACACTGCATTAAAATATATTAAGCTGCCAAATATGACGCGGCGTTACCGTATTACGAATGGCCTGTACCAGAAGCTCTCATTACATAATAGAAAAAACAGAGTAACGATTTTTTCTCACTGATAAACAAATTATAAGCACGTAGATTTGCACATCCCTGTTAGAATCAGGCAGTTCGCATCTTTTTTTTTTTATTTAAATCAAAAAATACAAAACAAACAAAAACAAATTGTGCATCAACTCATTGAGTTATTGGCACTGTATTACAATACTAATTGTAACAATATTTAGAAATCGTGAATAATAAAATTAGTTAATTAAATGGACGGTTTTGAAATGGATATTGGAGCGAATTGTGTAAGGGGGACTCTGGTAAGTAATAAGGTGAGTAATTATATTTTGTGTATTATGTTGGTTGCGTTTAAAAATCTGAATAATTTTACTATGTTTGTTTCAGTATAGTCTAGAATGTCCTCTATGTTGGTGGCGAGATCTATGGTTAGCCTGTGAGGATCGTGTAATGGACAGTCGACCAGAAGGTGTTGAATGGTGAGACGACAGTTGCAGATGACGCACATCGGAGGATCTTCCTTCTTTAAAAGGTGAGAGTGAGTCAGGGCCGTGTGACCGGCGCGTAGTCGTGTAAGTATTACTTCCTGTTTTCTTGTGAGGTGGATAGCATTCGACTGTTTTTTAACTACCGGCTTGATTACTCTTAATTTGTTGTTTATTTCATTATTCCAGGATGACTGCCAGTTTTGTTTGATACGTAGAGAGATGTAAGTTTTGTAGTCATTGGTGGTTATATGTGCTGGATGAATTATTGTTAACTGCTGTGCTTCCTTAGCTGCTTTATCAGCTTTTTCATTCCCGTCGATATCAATGTGTGATGGGATCCAAACAAATTGAACGGATATGTTAATTTTCTTCAGTTCTTGTAGAGTATTACGGATTTCTTGAATCATTGGATTTGACGGGAAAACTTCTTGTAAAGCAGTTAATGAACTTAGTGAGTCGGAGAGAATGACAATTTTATTACTGGGGCGGTGGTTTAGGACGTGTAGAAGGGCTAATGTGATTGCATATAGTTCTGCCGTAAAAATAGAACACAGTGGATGTAATTTAAAATTACAGAAGCTTTCATTAATTATAAAAGCGCAAGTAGTTCCGCTTTGTTCTTTGGATCCATCCGTGTAGATTTGTAATGCGTTTGGAAAGTCATGTAAGATTCTTTTTAATTCTGTTTTGAAGATATTTGGGTGAGTGGTTTCGCATCTTTTGTTTTCAATATCAATCAATAAATTCGTGGATAATATTCATAACTGATCATTTTATACATTTGATAGATCGTATTAATTCGGCCTGACCTTGGTTGGGATTGCATATTTGCATACTGGAGTTTTAAGTTCAAGGACAAATATACATTTTAATAAATTAATAAAAATCAGTTCAATGGTAGACAGTTAGATCGTAGATTATAGACGCTCGACAGCTAGAATTCGATACTCAATTATTTATCGTTTTTCAGTAAAGCGCTTTTTTATATTTTCATGCACTTTTTACAAACCCGACACGTGCTTTAGGCGTCTAGAAACATTTCATCGTGGTCAGAGTTTGAGAATGGCCGAGAGTGTAGCAATGCTGTTGTTTACATGGCGTTGCTATGGTTCCTCTATTACAAGTCCCCAGTTCCCGGGTTCTAGCCCGAGAGCTGGTAAAAGTGTCAATTGGATTTTCAATTTATTATTAAAAAAAAATAATGATTTGAAAATATGAATTGGTGCTAGGCCCAAATAACCTTAGCTGTTGATGATCTTTAAAACACACAACATTTCATCAAAATATTAAGAAGAAATTTAAAGATTATATTTAATATTTTGTTTGTAATAAACTTTAAGTAATAATTTAAAGTAAATATTTTAATTAAAATGTCCTGCAGTATTCGATACAATTGCGGTTAACTAATAAAAACAATTAGATGAATGCATAATGACTGCAAACAGTATATGAAGACACCTGCTGTAAAGACAATGACGTAACACAACACTGTAGTCAGGTTTGAATTAATGAATTTTTCCTGACTACAGTGTTGTGTTACGTCATTGTCTTTACAGCAGGTGTCTTCATATACTGTTTGCAGTCATTATGCATTCATCTAATTATGTATTTGGTCACGGCTTACGTGTTAAATTTGTATTTATTGTGTATATGTGTTATAATCCAACCTCAGATTATGTGTTGTTCCAATTAATTTGCCTCGATATTTGATAGAAATTCTATCTTGTCTTGGTGTTATTAAAAATGGATACTTCATCTTTGTATTCACCTGTTGTATTTACTTTACATGTTGAGTGTTTGTAGTCTAGCAGTGGTGTTGGAATATTGACTCTCGCATGTAGTGGTTTTTCGTGACAGAATGCTTTAAAGGGAGAAAGTCGATCGTTTGAAAATGTGTCACTGTGTGAGTAATGTCAACTCAGTCCGCCGCGATAGTGGAAAGTTTAGGGTTAAAATCCCTACGGTGACATAGGTTTGAATTAATGAATTTTTCCTGACTACAGTGTTGTGTTACGTCATTGTCTTTACAGCAGGTGTCTTCATATACTGTTTGCAGTCATTATGCATTCATCTAATTATGTATTTGGTCACGGCTTACGTGTTAAATTTGTATTTATAATAAAAACAATATTATTGTAGGTAAATGAACTTGATACCTACGTTTTTGTTAATTCAACCTTCAACTGTCAAACAAAACGCTGTTGACAAATCGATATAAAACATCGGAAACCCGATAGATATTGTATCGGTGTGCACATGTTTTATTTTGTTTATATTATAGGTGTGCTCACTGCCTTTCCGTAGTTTCCACAGGCTATAATAATAATAATAATATTCTTTGAACCAATTAATAAGATAAAACAAAAAAGAATAATGCCAGTGCGATTTCTTTTGTTAAAGTTTTGTAATTTATATGTCCTTGAAATTTTAGATTTCAACCGAAGATTGAATATTATAGTGTATACAGAAAAATAGTTATAAAAAAGTGTACACAGAAAATTTATATGCAAATAAGGGGCAGTGCCTTGGTGTAGGTCATTTTTTTGGCAAAATTAGCATATGATATTTCCTGGTCAACATTTCAAAGCGCATGTACAGAACCGTAGCAACTTATTTAAAAGCCCTGATGTAAGCTCGAAAAAAATGGGCCACGATAAATCTAGTGACTTTTTTACAAATTTTTCCCTAATAAAATCACACAAAATTCATGATGTTTCATTATTTAATAGTGTACAAAATACTGATTTTCCGATAGCATTGATGCTCTGAAGATGATGTAAAGAGCACCGAAACATAAGCACATGATATGCAATTTTAAAAACTTCAGTATTGCAATTTATTTGATCCTTTGCCACAGGAGACATCCTCTCCTAATTTCAATAAAAAAAACTCAGTTTTTTATGAATATTTGCCATACATGCCGATTCGCTCTGTCTAAAATAAAAATCCCTATGAAGATTTTACAATCGTATTGAAAAATAATTCAATGTAAAACAAGACGTGGATAAGATCTACGCTAAATTGGTATAAATTATGTATATGTAATACAATAAAGTGATACGTTATTACGTATTTGTTGCCCATTATTTCGCTGCCAAATCAAAATCTAACGGGCTGGCGCCTGGCAAACTGGTATATTATAAAAAATAGGTAAAAAAATTTTTAGTTAAACGGTTTTATTTTAAATCATCAGCTGTACCAAAAACTAGAAAATAATTAGGACACAAACCAAGGTGCACTTTGTATCGCTGCGTCAGCGGATTAAGTAATAATCTGGGACTTTTAACAGACAAATAAAAACGTGGGGCGCATTTGAAATATTTCTGTTGGTGGGCTTGGAAACACATTTTTCTAGACAAGCCGTTCTTATTTAATAATTAATATCTGGGTGCCGAGCTTTGCTCGGATGAGTTCAAAAAAATAGTACTTGTATGCTGTGAGATATTATTTTCTCAGAATATTATTCCGAAACGAATTTATTTCTGAAACATAATTTAAATAATTGTTTCTGTTAAATATTTTAAATACCTATCTGTATTTTTAAGCGTAAAAACTAAGTATCAACTTGAATCAAGCATTTTTTCCTATAAATATTACTTAGGTCGACATTTTCAAATCTACCGCCGTTATTGTTTTGTTGACTGAAGAACTCGCAAAAACCGATTTTCATAGATTGAATATCTTGTAAAAATAGAAGGTACCTACTGAAAAACTCACAAAAATCGATTTTCGAAGAAATAGAATTCATATTATATCTTTTAATAACAAACGTCAGACTATAAACCTGCAGCGCAAAACTTTTTTGCATGCATCTTCACCATAGTTTTTAAAAATCGATGTGTTTTGATATACTGCATGCCTGCGTCGCTAGAAGTGCGGCCCTTCGGGCCGCCGTGCAAATTTTTAAACAAAACTTTTTTGTATGGATCTTAACAATAGTTTTCAAAAATCGATGTGTTTTTACACAGATTCGCGGTGCCAGAAGTGCGGCCCTTCGGGCCGCCTGTTTGTCATTATTTACATATTGTGCAAGACACTTCTTATATTAGTGTTCATTTACAGTTTTAACCCTTGTGATATATTATACAAAATCTATGTAGAAATAGGCTTCGAATCGATCTGACAATTTATCGAGTTATAAATAAAAAACCCTTTTTACTTCCCACCTCTACTATGGTAGGGAAGTAATGGATTCAGTCCGAAAACAATATTTCGAGATTTTAACAGATTTTCACGTTTTGAGACCCTAGCAATCGTTTAAGATCATTTTCTGACTGATGTCTGTATGTGTGTGTGTATGTGTGTATGTGTGTATGTGTGTGTGTGTATGTGGTCAATTTTTCGCCTTCGATATCTTAAGAACGGAACAACATACGGGCATGCCGATTGTTCTATTGTGTTTATCAGCCTTTAACTTAGATCTGATTAGATTTTGAGTCAAATCGGTTCAGTGGATCCTGAGATATTCAAAAAAACGTCCTCAATGTCACGTATTAACATAGGTAAAAAAAAATATAAATGAATTCTAGATGTTATAATATGAAAAAAATGTAAATATTTTTTTTCTCTAAAATGTATAGTTTTCGAGAAAAAAAATATTTTACTAAAAAAAATAAAAATTGTACGTAAATCAAGGTAACCATGATTTTTGCTATATTAAGCTAGCCATCAATAGATCACCAAACAAAAAAGAGGGCCATGCTTTTTTCAAAGAATAAAAATTAAATTGTGTTTTAAAGACCACCAACAGCTAAGGTTATTTGGGCCTAGTCAAAGAATAAAAAAAAGAGTGTTTATTTTTTGCAAATATTTACTAGGTGGGAAGTATAGGACTGGTCATCAGTCGAATTTTTTTTAATTGCTCCCCTCTGGGACCAAGATTCCTACCTAGATCGATTTCTCGCCCCGAAAAATCCCCATTCTGTCAATTTCATCAAAATCGTTATTCGTTTTTGAGAAAAAAAAGTCTAGGTAAGATTATACGTCATACTATATTTAACGTACATAATATACATATTTTATATAGGTAATATAAAAATAAGATACTTAGGTACCTATTTATTTAAATATTAGTTAAAACTACTTACATAATTATGTTTAGTTTTTATTTCTGTTATTTTTTACTATACAAATAGTTGACGGATTATTTTAATAAGTTAAAAATTCTGTGAGAGTATTTTGACATATAAATAATGAAAGTAGTTTGTTTTCTCCAAAGCCTACTCACGATATTACAATGTTTTGACAGGTCAAAAAACCGTTTTTAAAAATGATAAAATCGATAGGAAAACGAATTTTTCCAGGGATGAGACCTAGCTAAATCGATTTTTTGCCCCCCGAAACCCCTTTTCGGTAAATTTGATCAAAATCGTTAGAGCCGTTTTCGAGAAAATATTTATATAGATACATATATACATATATACATAGATACATATATACAAGATTTACTCGTTTAATAATATAGGGGGATACAGTCGTTATTCAGATTTTTATGCGCCCCACGTTTTTATTTTAGTCTGTTAAAAGCCCCAGATTATTCCGCTGACGCAGCGACACAATTGGTTTGTGTCCTAATTATTTTCTAGTTTTTGGTACAGTTGATGATTTAAAATAAGACCGTTTAACTTAAAAGTCTTTTTACCTATTTTTATTTTCTAGTTTTTAGTTTGATTTCTGGCCCGTATTATTATGCAAACTCCTCATCCTTTCAACTTTCCACCTCCTGATTCCATCATCAGACCCTCGTAATATTGTATTGTCAGGGGAATTCAATGTGTGTGCAAAGTTTCATAAGAATCGGTTAAGTAGAAGTAGTTGAAAAAGCTGTCGCAAGATTTGAATCAAAGATAGTAACAAACAAATATACGGGGTCATGCTAAATAAAACCGTTTAATAATATAATATTAATAAGGCTCAAGACAATGTAAGAACTCTAAGGGTAAGGCTTCCATACAACCGTATCTGAAAGCTCATAGTGTTAAAAAAAGTTGCAGATTCGCAAAAACAGGAGAAATTTCAAAAAGTTGCAATTTTTTGAAAAATATAAGTGTCACAGATATGCTTCAAATTACTTGACCTTATCGAAAAAAGTACGCTGTTTCGAATGGGCACAAGCGCAGATCGATATCTCTTTTCGTTTAGGAATTATAATCATTTAAAAAATAAAAAAAACTTAAAACGCTTAAGTATCTCCGAAACTAAATAAGTTACAGAGCTGAGCGTGTGCCCATTGGATTCAGCGTAACCTATATTCTATAACTCACAGCTCAAAGAAAGAAAAAATTTGGCACTCTTTCCAAACCAAAAGAGAATCAGAATTTTTGGTCGTCGAATTCAGAGTGTTTTTTTTATGCATACTTAATTTAAAATTAATGAACATCTATAATAATCTTTCTCTGAATTTTAAATCAACGGCTTACAAAATAAATCGGCCTTTGTTGCGAGTGAAGTATTTCACAATGGCCGGACAACTTGCCAAGTGGGGTAGTGTAACCTAGTGGATAGCGTACTTGGCACTGCAGCCTCTAGACTAGACTGTCGTGGGTTCGAAGCCCACCTGCGCTCATAGATGTTTTGTGATGTTATTTAGTTTTAAGTTAGTTGTTATTTAATGTAATTTAAGACGCGAATGACCTAAGTTGTCGACGCGTCTATAATCTACAATAAATAAAAATAAATAAACTTGCCAAGTGACATGAAAAGTGACAAATGTTTGAAGGTTTGACTATATAAAAATATTTTAACGACTAAACTAAATAATAATTAGGTACAATGCAGCGTTTTAAAAATGCGTAGGTCTGTCTTTTAACATTGTCAGATGGACTACATTTAAATGATATCACAGGTAAGTACGGTATGCGCTATGACACTGCAAGGCTGTAGTCAGAATAAAATTATAGTTTAAAAAAAACTCGGGTCGCAGTGCCAAACTCTGCCGACAATATAGTGTATTTGCTAATACTGGCATTGTGGCTTTATTATGTGAACTGTTTGTTTTTGTGTAAAATAAAAAATTTAACCCCTTAATACATTCCTTACAATAATATTTTTTTCTTAATTGCAATATTGTTATCATTACAGCATCTGCACCAAATTAAATACATCCTTCGGTAAGGAAATCCGTATCCGCAAACTAATGTTTTTATAAAAATCGTAAGTCCGGCCCTATCGGGCCGATTTTATTTAAATTTTAGCACCACGTTTTAATCTTTACTAAAGGGTTAAATTTCAATTTTGAAACGATTCGGGCAATTTTTTCGGTATTTTTGGGCTCAAAAACATTTTTCAACCCCTAAAAACCACCCTTAAAATGGTCCGTTCGGGCCCATTTTAAATAGGCTTCGTGCGGTGATGGATTCCAACGTGCCTACCAAATTTCGTCAAAATCAATTAACTCTTTCGAAAGTTATAGCCCGTACACACACACACACACACACATATATATATATATATATATATACACACAGACATTTCCAAAAATGGTGCCAAAGTGTTCAGGAGGCTATGAAACGTCGAGAAATTTTGGTTCGACCCCTAGGTCCCGCCATCCGACCGACGCCAATAGTGTATGTGCCATATGGCAAATACACTAAAAAACTAAAATACACGATTTTATAGCAATGTGAACTAAAAAGTAAAAAATAGTTTTTAAATGTAAAGATTTTGTTCAACAGCGATAGGAAGTCCCCTAACTCGATATAATATTATATTTATTTGACCAGATATACATGGATGTGATACTTTAAGAACATAGGGGAAACACTGTAGTGACTAATAAAAAATTTAAAAAAATAGAATCTCCTTCAAAAAAAAGCTACTAAAAAAGAAGAAAATAATAAAATTTTAAGGTCGGCGTCAATTTGATTGCTAAAACTGTTTATATGTGTATCTACTTTCAGTTTATTAAATTGGCGCCGACCTCAAAATTTTATTATTTTCCTCCTTTTTAGCGGCTTCTTTGAAGAAGGTTCTATTTTTTTAGTGCCTTTACAATACGTAGTTTGCACGTTATTAACCGACTTTGTGTCAAAACTCTCATTTACCTTAACGGTGTCGCACTCCGTTACTAATTTTTTATTAAAATCAGTCGAACTATTGAACCGATTGAAGTAAAATTTATGTAAGAACCATCCCCAAGGTTACCCTATTAAATAAAAAAAAGAATCATAAAAATCCGTCGTGTAGTTTTTGAAAAAATCGCGTACATACACACATAATAGGGAAAAACAGAACCTTCCTTTTTTTTGAAGTCTGTTAAAAATCATTAAAGTGATTGCTTTACCCCTTTTTCATGCAAAAATCATTATAATTAATTTAATTTAGATAGCCATGATTGCATTTTATTTTTGTTGCGTTACTCATTTTTTTTATGTCTTCCTTGTTGTATTCATCAGTTTTCTATGTTCTCAATCCTGTGATACAGCCTGTAATCAAGAAAACGCAACTACACTTTACAGACGTTTATGACCTCACTTGTCGAACGTCTATAATCTACAATATCAATTTAATCGCAGCGACTTCGCTCCAGCCATGGGACATACCTCAAAATAAACACCTTATAAATATTCACATCAAGGTATTATCATGTGTATGTTATTTGTATTATTTAACACAAACGATCTCGTCAGCCTTGGATGTGCCCGCGATACACATATGTCTGTTGTCTTGGCAACCGAAAAACAAGTGAACTTTTGAACAAGATGGTGTTATGCTGTTACAGACCGCGCCCAAAGTTGACATTTAAATACATAATTAATGTTTTCCATACGTAATAATACACGTACTGCTGTACTTATATAAAAAAAATGTAAAACGACGCCTGTAAGGAGGCGAGACAACTCTTAAACCGATCGCAAAAAACTGTTTAAGGTAGCTTGCATACGCCTCAGTAAATGTTGTTGTTTGTATTTGATGATGACGTAGGGGGCTGTGAAAATGCCCTTCTGCACTTCGGTTACCCCAATATCTTCACTAGGTCTCGGAAAAATCCTGTGCCTTCATAGCAAGTAATCAATTTATTCAGAGCAACATATGTGTCTATAACATCTACTCAACAAAATCCGTACAAGGAGTCGACTATATTTTTTCTAACGCCTCTAACAGCTTTACACCAAATTTCTGGTGTACTAATTGAATTCAGCATTTTATTACAAACTTTTATTTAACTTGCAATGTATGTTAGTTTGTGTGTTTGTTTAGGTCAAATTTTGCAAGTCAATTTTGAACGACTTCCACGTATCCAATCTATTTGAAGTTCTGTACACATATGTATTCCCGATGACAATACATGGATAAGTCTTTTTTAGAGATAAATTCAACCCCTAAGGGGTTCAAACGGGGATGTGGGTTTTTTTTAACTAATCAACGCCCAGGTCAAATCGCTGAAGCTAGAAACTTGAAATTTGGACAGTTGGTTCCTTTTCTGACGTAAGCATCCACTAAGAAAGGATTTTTTGAAATTCAACCCCTACGGGTGTCAAAAGGGGGTAAAATTTTGAAAGACTAAAACGAACAAAATAAAATATTAGTAAACAAAACTTTTTAGAGACAAGCTTTTAATTAAATGCACTAAAAAGGAAAAAATAATTTTTAATAATTTAGGTACATAATTGATAAAAGCGTGGGTCGTGACTAATAAACTATCATACAGTTCACGACCCACGCTTTTACTAATTATAAACCTAAATTATTAAAAATTATTTTTTCCTTTTTAGTGCATTTAAATAAAAGTTTGTCTCTAAAAAGTTTTTTTTACTCATATTTTATTTGCTATAAACAGAGCATAAGCACACTGAATTTGAAAAAATCTGAGAGATTTTCTAGAAAAATTAAAAAAGACTTGGGTATTTTTGCTGCTTTTGAAAAATATCTCTCAATCTTTGTCAAATTAGTATGCTTATACAAACACATTAGAGATTCTGTATCTCTAGTTTAAACATCCATTTTTTTTAAACTAGCTACTAAACCCTACGAGTGATATCCCTATTTGCATTTACTGTTTTGTTAGCAAATTAAATTTAATAAAGATCTGAGAGATTTTCAAAAACACTTAACAAAGTAGCCTTCGAGAATGATACTACATGTCTACATGAAATTTACATCTCTTGAAAGTTCTAAAATATAGTTATACTAATTTTTCTTGAACACACTGTATATATGAGATAAATAATTTATTTCTACAATGTGCTACAATAATTTCAACATTAATTTGACATTTAATGACACGTTTAAATTGTTCATTAGTCAAACTTATTATTATCTGTGCACAAGAGAATGATCCAGTAATCTGGATTTCTAGATTATTCAGAAATGTCAAATGCATTCAAACACGTCACGATCCAAAAATTGATTATAGCCTCTTGGATTATACATTTTTCAATTGATAATTAAACTAATCTAAGACATTTTTAAAGTACAAACGAAAACAGTACCTATTCGCTGTGAGCAGATGAGGGGAAGAGATTTCAAGGTGACTGTTAGCGCACAACAAAGGATAATTAATAGAGAAACAGTCAGGGGTACCTAACTCACCCTTCTCTATGGTAACTGCTAAGCATTTAGCATAAATACCGTGAAAGTGACCCTTCTTGTTAAAATAAAGTTTTAATTTTTATGCAGAAAAAATAATATGCAAACTGTTCATTCGCTTTTAGAATTATTATAACATAACTGACGGCCGTATTCATAGTTAACCCTTAAGTAGTAAGGGACACTTACTCATACCCTCAAATCGAATATGCGTTTCATAGTCAAAATTGACGCCTGCAGTAAGGGCCCTTACATCACCCTCACCTTAAGGATGGATAGTATGTCCCTTAAGTGTCGAAAAAGTAAGAACAGTAAAACACATGAAAAACACGCATTTATATAAAAAATGACAACTAAACACAATCGATCTGCAGTATAACCAACTGTTCTAAAGGAAAAAATCATGGAGGTTTATTATAATTCTTCCCTCACTCAAGGAAATGACTATGAAACACTCCTTTGAATAAGGTGCCCTCAGCACTTAAGTGACCCTCAGCGAAGGGACCCTTATCACTTACCTTAAGGGTTAACTATGAATATGGGCATTATTATTTTTTTAATTCTCTAATTTGAGTTTTGACAGTTGAGTTTTCGCTTTTGCGATTAGATTTGACAAAGTGTACTTACCGAAATTGCTTTGCGAATCATGGAAAAGAACTTTAGCTCCGTCGATTTATGCTATCACTGACCAAGACAGCAGGACCAGGGTCTGCTCACAGCGAATAGAAAACTACTGAAAAATTCCCTACGTTTTTAGAAAAGGTTTCTGAAGGCTCTTTCAGATGCCCGCTGCTTCTCTTGATATAAAACCTGATATGTAATCATTTGCTGTTTCTTATCCTTATAGATTCATCGTTATGGAAGTTATGTTTTTAGCAATAGAATATGTACACCTCGTCGACGACGGTAAACAAAGGTCCTGTCATTGTTTAACGAGTTGTCCTCAGAATCAGAAATCAAAAACCTACCAGTTATCAATTTTAAACAAAAATTAAAATCGACATCAGCACAGAAGAGTAGATTGTATGTCTAGATACGTAATGGGGCATATTACGGCGAGTGATGAGTGATGACAGAATGTAAAAATGAGCGATAGCGAGTTCTTACAGTCACACGAGCCGTAATACCATTACGATACGAGATATATATGGTATTTTTTGCCATACACACTACAAAATACTTACTTTTCACGTCATTTTCAAAAAATTCTGACAGATAATATTTGCGTAGCCATCTTTCCTTCCACAGTGTGCCGCGAAGTTCATGCAAGTAAGTAATGACAGGCGTACGCAGGCGTATAGAGCGAATAAACAGAAGTTGCTATGGCAACCATTATTTTCTGCGCTCGTGCGGAAAATAAAACATTTTCCGCACATACCACCTGTCTGTTAAATGACTTATTAAAGGCCGCTATACATACATCGAAAGTAGCTATTTTGTAGTGGGTATGGCAAAAAAAATGTTACTCTGCTATAGGAGAATTTTTTAATCATAAGTTTTATTATTTGTACTTTGTATTGACGCTTTCTACACTGTTCAGCAGGGTTAACAAAATTAAGTTATCTATCAAATAAAGGTTTTTCGAAAAAAAAACATATTTCCGCCTCCTCAGGAAAAAAACCGTAAATCTAGCACCGCTAGGTTTTGTACGGTGCCCTGTATTAAAAATGTGCAAAGTTTCAGCTTCCTAGGTCAACAGGGGGCTTCTGAGGGTGTAGAAAGACAGACAGTTCCAAGTAAGTTATATATAACTTATAGTTACCCGGTCCGGCTTCGTCAGGGAAGAGCTACCTTATATTAACGTAAATCGGGAAGGGAACAGCGTAGCGAGCTGAAAATAGTCACATTCATCCGGAGTTTCCAAACACAATAAGCTGTGTAAATTTCATGACGCCACGGCTCACCGTTCGAGAGTTTTTGCGTGACAAACAGATAAGAGTATTAATTATTCCTATTTTACAGCTATATTAAGATAGATATTTACAGGCGGCAGGCAACCAATCTAACCGTACAGTGTGTATTAACGGACAAACAGGCAATATATGGAATTAAAGTACATAAAATGTATGTTGGGTTGTCCAACTCATTGACAAACATTTTAAATTGATAATGATCTTAGACTGTGTTAAAAATTGTGTTTTAAAGACCACCAACAGCTAAGGTTATTTAAGCCCAGCATCAATTCATAATTTCAATTCATTATTTTTTTTTTAATAATAAATTGAAAATCCAATTGACACTTTTACCAGCCTCGGGCTACAACCCGCGAACTGGGGACTTGTAATAGAGGAAACATAGCAACGCCATGTAAACAACAGCATTGCTACGCGCTCGGCCATTCTCAAGCCCTCTTAAAGTACGTGCAGTACGCAGCTGAAATTCTAGGTGGTAGCACATATGGTAGATGGTGGCTGAAATTATAAGCGCTTATAGGTTTGCACAACGAAGCTTTAATACTAGCATTGATACAAGCTTAAATCGCGTTTGAAATGTCAGATAGCGAAGACGAATATTTGTGTTCTTCTGCTACAAAGTGGTATATGTTAAATACAAATTTGAGTAGGAGCTATCATGTCCACCCTATTAATAGAAAACGATCTAAACATGGCGAATTTCATCATTTATACCAAGAATTAAAATTTTACCCAAACCGATTTTTTGAATATTTATGTATGGAACCTAACACTTTTAAATAAGTCTTAGAAAAAACTAAAAACAAATTAAATAAAAACTGGCAAAATTTCACTTATTAAACTAGTCACATCCATTGCGAAACTTGTAACGGCCATTTGACAGTTGTCACACGTTGATTGTAGTAGTCATCGCGCTGAAAGAATGGTGAAATACGTTCTTGAATCTAGCAGCTCTTGTAACAGCGCTTATACCTGCTACACTCACTGCTTCGTTGTGTACGCTCGCATATATAACAATTAATTTAAGCAAGCCCTGCTATGATCTACGCTACCATCTAGAATCCCAGCTCCATACTACACGTACCTTTAGACTGTGCCTGACGCCTGTGCTTATAAAATTGTAATTTTTATGTAAGCAGGAGTCATTATAAATGTTTTGTTTATAATGTGAGGCATATTAGTCAGCTATGAGGACAAATCAATCTATTATAAGCAGTCTATGGAATAAAAAAAACTGAAAGAAAGTCGTCAGATTGAACGCGTCGCGTCAGCATCACCGCATTGTCGTAAAAATTACGTCAGTGTAAGCAGGGCCGTATTTAACCTATTGGAGGCCCTGGGCACTTTAGGATAATGGGATCTCTATGACTATGACCAGTGCCGGTGAAACGTGTTCTGTTTTCAGGTGGATAGTGCAGCTATAAATATATTTATCGGTAATATCGGTTATCGGTTGATGATCTAGCAGGAACTAGGGACCCCATCGATCGCGGGGCCCTGGGCACTTGCCCAGAGTGACCAATGGAAAAGAGGGGTCTGAGTGTAAGTGTAACTGAAATTTGGTACAGGGTTAATTTATTGAATATAATTTATGAAAAAAAAACTTTTTAACAAAAAAAAAAACTCCTTCAGAAAGCTACTAAAAAGAGGGAAAATATGAAATTTTGAGGTCTGCGTCATTTTAATAAAATATGAAGTCAGTTAAAAAGTATGGCATAGTGATTTTTTAACCGACATCATATTTTATTAAATTGGCGCAGACCTCAAAATTTTATTATTTTCCTCTTATTAGTGGCTTTTTGTAGGAGTTTTTTTTTTGTTAAAAAGTTTTTTTATTTTTTACTTTTTAATGTCAAAAAGTGACATTTACCTTAAAGGAATCACACGCCGTTACTCACTTTTATAAAACCGATTTTCTTACGCTGTCTGATGTGTCAAAAAGTGACATTTACCTTAAGGAATCACACGCCGTTACTCACTTTTATTAAAATCAGCCGAACTACTGAACCGATTTTGATGAAATTTCTATGGGACCAATCTGAAAGTATAGGTATCCTTGCAAATAAAAAAACAATTTTCCAAATCGGTTTATAAATGACGGAGTTCTGAAGTAACAAACATAAAAAAAATACAACCGAATTGAGAACCATCTCCTTTTTTTGAAGTCGGTTAAAAAACAGTCAGACCTCATTTTGATAGTACCGACTTAGTCAGAAGTTTGTCGAAGTAATCAATGAAGTCCTGACTGTTTTTTTTCGTGATTTACATTCAATACATTTCAGCTTTTATTGACTTTACAAATATATATTTGTTCAACACCCGCAAGAAATAAATCATTTCGTGGCCCTGCTGAGCGTGGGCGAAATAATGAGTACCCTGATTGTTGACGTGCAGAGTGGGCGAAATCCCATTTCGCCCACGCTCATTACAGGGAACGTTTACGCAATCAATCAGGTCACCCATTATTTCGCCCACGCTCAGCAGAGTCACGAAATGACATATTTCTTGCGGTAGTTGAACAAAATATTGTGTGCGACTATTGGTCGCACAATATACTGTTTTTACCTCTGTATTTAATTTTATTTATTTATTAAACACTTTCATTTTTAACAATTCAAAGACGGGACATTTAGTTTTTTTATCAACGATGAAATTTATACCGTTTGAAATTGAAGCTTCTCCATTAAAAAATTTCTATTTCTATGAAGTAAAAATAACATCTGCGTGATGTTTACGAGAGAGCCCATAACAAACGCACAACATACTTAACCGATAATTAGTTAAGGGGAATATGCACTTTTGTTACTTTGATACAATATAGTGGAGTATTATATCGTTTTCAGCTGGTTACTATTTGTTACACTAGGCCGCACTTGTGTAAACTTTCATCAAGAACCGTGTTCGACTGGTCAGTGTAGAGAGTAGTGCTACAGTGTATCGTGCTCGGCTGGGCGGCGGTGGGATGCTAATGTGACCTTCACTGTTACACTTTTACCACCGTGAGGACACAGTGTGGCCCAGTGGTTAGCGTCGCGGCCTGTGGATCAGACTGTCGTGGGTTCGAATCCTGCCTCCACTCATAAATGTTTTGTAATGTCATTTAGTTTTAAGAGAATTGTTATTTAATGTAATCAAGACGCTAATGACCTAAGTTGCCGACGCGTCTATAATTTACAATAAATAAAAAAATTTACCACCGTCACAGGGAGGTCGTGTAAAGAAAGTGCAACATTACAGCGGTAATGAGTGATAGCCTACACGAAGAGCGTGTACACTACTCAGCACTGACACGGTACAAAACTACGCGCCACTAGTGTCAAAAAGTGCTTACCAGCTGAAAACGCTATTAGTATACTATATTGAACTGATTTATAAATACTGTAACAAGAAAAACCCAGATGATACGCCTATGGCGACAATCGATGCTTCTGGAGACAAATAACAATGCAGTAGGCGTGGCAGATACGCGACGACATGAGAATATTCCAGAAAGCGCGGCGAGCGTGGGGGGGGGCGGACTGAACCGCTATATAAGTACAGCAGTCACCAGACAGAGGAACGACGGACAACGCGTACAGTTCAAATATATCTGTGCTATCGAAGTGGTTTCACTTTGTTTGAGAAATACTGATTGTATAAACAGTGTTGTATATTAAAATTGACTATTCATTGTTAATAAGATTATTGTATATTGTCGTTTACATATTTTGATTATTGAAATAAATAATTTTATTCCGCCAAATTCAATACAGTTTTGTTACAATACTGTGTAGGTATCTATTCGAAAGCTTAAACAAAACTTTTAGAAAGAAGTCTGTCGATTTTCTCAGGGATAAAGCTTGTGTGCCCGCACCTAGTCCAAGAGTCAGAATTACAAAATTATTTATTGTCTATTTTTGGAGGACTAAAAATTGAAGGTAATTTTTTTTCTCACCCAGTCAAGTACAAGCGACTAGGCCCTGCAGTCAGGGACTCAAGGTCCATTCTGATTGGTCGAATACCCCATCTTGAGGTCGTTTGACACACACACACACACACCTAAACGAACATAACAACTTACGAGTGAACTCTGTATACTAATATGGATAGTTGATAGATTAAAAAATGGGTTTTGTATGTGTAGAATGTTCAAACAGTCATATTGTTCAAGACAGACATTAATGTTCTCAAAATTAGAATGAAAACTTCAGGTAAGGCTTGTAATCTAATTCTTTCTATAAAAGTCGATCAATTCAAGACATTTCAAAATAAAACTTAATTAAAATTTATTTTTCCATTCCAATTTCTCTAGAACACTGTCACTGTATAAATTTTGGACATCCTAATTCCCAATTCCTAATATCTCAAATAATAATATTATAATTAAATGAATGCATAATGACTGCAAACAGTATATGAAAACACCTGTTGTGGAACAATGACGTAACACAATGCTGTAATCAGGAAAAATTCATTAATTCAAACCTATGTCACCGTAGGGATTTTAACCCTAAACTTTCCACTATCGCCGCGATAGTGGAAAGTTTAGGGTTAAAATCCCTACGGTGACATAGGTTTGAATTAATGAATTTTTCCTGATTACAGCATTGTGTTACGTCATTGTTCTTACAACAGGTGTTTTCATATACTGTTTTGCAGTTATTATGCATTCATTTAATTATGTATTTGGTCACGACTTACGTGTTAAATTTGTATTTATAATAATATTATAGTAGGTTTTATTTTGAAATGTCAAAATATTGTTCGACTTTTAAAGAAAGCCTTACCTGCAGTTTTCATTCTAATTTTGTGAACATTCTAATGAAGAATATTAAAATGGATTCTCCTTAACGCGCACAAACAATCGCGACATCTGTATGCAAATGATGTGTTACTTTTTGGCTAATCAAAATAAAGACAAGTAAGTACTACACTTTCAACTGTTTGTCTGCATTGCCTTAGAGGTGAACAAATGAATAACGGCACTGATTAGATAAAATGGTGGTTGTGTAGGTACTCTCAATTTCTCGCGAATGTAAAATCTCTTACATCATTTTCAAAATGACACGCTGAGTTTAATAAGCTAACTTTATTTCTACAATAGGTATTATCAATAAACAAACACTTGAAAAATTCTACACATTTATTCATCTCAACGATCGTTTCGGGCTTCTAACCCATCATCAGGAGTTTACTTTAAAACTGTTTTAAAGTGCCAGGTTTAAAGTAAACTCCTGATGATGAGTTAGATGAATAAATGTGTAGAATTTTTCAAGTGTTTGTTTATTAATTTTTATTCAATCATGTTCTACCTAGTGCCTAGCGATAATTCTATAGAATTTATAGGTATTATCTATAAGCATACACGCTTATGATAATATGTGGGAATTTATGATTCACACATTTTTTTGTTGATATTGCCGTCTAGTTTAAGGTTTTAGTTGTTTGCCCCTTGTCAATTACAGCATACCCCGAAAAAACCCTGAAAACCACCGAGATACGGGCAAATCTTTATTAAATTGGTTGAGGCTTTCGCGGCCAGTTGATGAGCTGGTGTTGTCCTGATTCCGGTCTATAGGCCGTCGTTGGTTGGAATTGCTTCCTAACGTTTCTCTAGCACGAGTGGCGAGCTTCTTCAGAGGTCCTTCCATCTCCGATACTGGATGTAGAATGACAAATTCTCGGGCGCAGGCTGTATAAATACAACCTGCGCATCGGAGATGGAAGGACCTCTGAAGAAGCTCGCCACTCGTGCTAGCGAAACGTTATAGGAAGCAATTCCAACCAACGATGGCCTATAGACCCGAATCAGGACAACACCAGCAAATCTTTATTATTTGCTTAATACTCCAATTTAACTTTTAGTGCAGGTAAATAATTTAAAAGGGAGTAAAACGGGGGTGTAGGATTTTTTGACTAATCAAAGCTTAGACCAAACCGCTGAAGCTATAAACTTGAAATTTGGACAGTAGGTTCCTTTGGTGACGTAAGCACCCACTAAGAAATTTTTTTTCAAAATTCAACTCTATAAGGGCGTCAAAATGGGCTGTATTGCACAGGCTAAACCATCACTGAAGATAGAAACATGAATTATATGTTCCTTAGGAGTTGATTTCCGAAAAATCCTTTTTTAGTGCACCTTTAGTATACCCTGTAAGTAACATTACTTACAAATGTCATGTTTCTATCTTCAATGGTTTAGGCTGTGCAATGCACCCCCTTTTGACGCCCTTAGGGGTTGAATTTCGAAGAATCCCTCCTTAGTGGGTGTCTACGTCACCAAAGAAACCTACGTTCCAAATTTCAAATTTATAGCTTCCGCGGATTGGTCTGGGTGTTGGATTAGTATCTGTGGTTTTCCGGGTTTTTCCGGGATATGCTGTAATTGACAAGGGGCAAACAACTAAAACTTTAAACTACATGACAATACCAACAAAAAAAATTACCACGGGGGGATGGTTGGTATACGCTGGCCTTCGCTTTATATTATTAGGTACCTACTGCAATCTTTCATTTAGTTTATTGGCGCATCCTGAATTCGAATAAATTTTATCGGGTTCAATCTACATTCAATTGATTGGCTACGAGTGAGAAATTCATATACCAGGGCATTAATGATATGACAACTGTACTTACTTACATAGATATCGCTGATTTTTATTTATTGTAGATTATAGACGCGTCGACATCTCAGGCCATTAGCGTCTTTCAACTACACTAAATAACAACTATCTTAAAACTAAATAACATCACAAAACATCCATGAGCGCAGGTGGGATTCGAACCCACGGCAGTCCAGTCCAGAGGTTGCGGCACTAAGCATGCTAACCACTAGGCTATACTGCCCTCTAGATATCGTTGAATTTTAGCGATAATTTCATTTTATGGAATTTTTGTAAGTTTTTGTAATTTTTTTGGCGGTCGGGTGTCATTCCTAAATGGGTGGCACGCCGTGTGGGCCGCCACCTCCCTCTAGCTACGCCACGGATTCTCGAAAAATTTCAAAGAAGGCAGAATAGATATAGTATATATTCCCTGTTTTCACTCGTTTTTCATTAAGTACATTTTCAAACAGTGTTAAACCAAATTTTCGGTAGGTATTAGTTTTTCTCACAAAGATATGTTGAAATTAATTAGGAAGTTAAGGTAGGTGAAAAGAACCATAAAATTTAAAAATAATTAAATCTTACCTTTGAGCCGAGATGCCGTCAAGGAAGAGAATGTATTGGGCCAGAAGGTGCCATCTATTTCAGCAAAAAACAATTGCACTTCACACATTATAATTATTTCTAGTGTTGCCGTCTAGACAAAACTTCACTAAGTCTTGTCTTGAAATATCAAAACTTCACTAAGTCTAAGTCTAAATTAAAAAACTCTTGTCTTGTCTAATATCAAGACTCTAGATTATTTTCAAGAGTCTAGATTAACCGAGTGGTTTACTTTACTTACTACTAGTTAGTTTATCTAGATTCTTGAAAATTGTCTAGAGTTTTGGCAAGAGTCTTGATCTTGATAAAGCAAGTCGTCTTGTCTTGAAAATCTAGACAAGACAAGACAAGAGTCTAGAAAGTCTAGATTTAGACGCCAACATTAATTATTTCACTCAAATATCGTAAAAAAGTTAGCGTATTTATCAAAAAACACATTGTTTATTCATTTTAAGTACCTATCATAATTTAATTGAAAATTTATATACACTCATTAGAATCTTTTATTAAAACTTAAGTAGGTACGAATTTTAACACTGTTATCGAATTCACTTTTGTTTATGAAATAGTTTAAAAAAATACTGTCGTTTTATTACAATATCAAAAACAGTTACTTAATAATGTCAAAAACACATTATGCAACAATTCACCATCAAATAATTGTTTTAAAACCAAATTATTTCTAAAACAATTTTGCATAATAATTCTGACAGACCGCCGATCAGTTTTGTTTCACTTTAAAAGCAGTGATACCAACGGAGTTTGAATGATAAAAAATAATTTCACTGCTTGATCCATGGCCAACTAGCTCACCCTCTGTAGTATAAACAATGCAAATATATTCTTTAACCTCCATTGATAATATGATATATACTTACCTAGCTTTTATATCCAAAGTACCAAATTTTGAAATAACACGTTCCGGTTACCTTTGATTTGAAATAAGCTAAAAGTTAAACAAATGTTGATCTGAAATGAATGCAATTAATATAGGACGCCAATATACGACAAATTTCAATCGCCCAACTTTGCGTCAAAACTTAAACAAATGCAATTTAATAACACTTTTTATGATATAATTTATAAGTTTAATAGTTTTTTACCCGACTGCGCCAGAAGGAGGGTATTGTTTTTCGAGTGTATGTATGTATCTATGTATGTATATTTCTTTATCACGCTCTGTAGCCTAAACGGCCTGACGGATTTTGAAAAATGAGGTGTCATTAGATTTGTCTGAATTCTCAGAGTGACATAGGGTATATGACGTCACGGAAAATTCAATATGGCGGACGCTAGACGCCATTTTGTCAAAATGCAAAAGTAATTTTCCTTCTAAATACATTGATATAGGTATCAAAATCAAAACAAAAGAAAGGTTTTGTTGACATTTCAAATAGGGTACATGACGTCACAGAAAATTCAATATGGCGGGCGCTAAACGCCATTTTGTCAGTACGCAAAAAATCGGTAAAACCTTGTGTGTGGGGTATCAAATTAAAAGGTTTGATGAGTAGATTCAACTAAAAGGAAGGAAATAAAAAATGTATTAAAAAAACAAAAAACCCGACTGCGTAAAAATCGAACATAAAAGATGGAAACAAGATCAAATGATAACATGCAGTCGGAGGCATAGTAGTAACAACATGCAGTCGGAGGCATAGTAGTAACATCAGGTATTTCTGTTCAATTTGTTACTACTATGCCTCCGACTGCATGTTATCATTTGATCTTGTTTCCATCTTTTATGTTCGATTTTTACGCAGTCGGGTTTTTTGTTTTTTTAATAATTTTTTTATTATTATAAATATTTAAAAATTAAGAACTTTACAAACTTAGCGTCGAACTGTTAAAAAGTTTGTTGACGATTCCGGGGTGGCAACTTGAAAAGAATAAAAATAATTTAAATTTCTACCTGCACTGTTTTAAAATTTACATCTTGTGTAATACATTTTATATTGACCGATGTTCACTGATAACAATACTGAGATTATTGATCAGTTCAACAACAATTAATAATATTTATAGGCCAGCCTATACAAGGTGTTTCTATAATAGTTAATCAGCGTTTGAGAGCATACAAAACAAGAAAAATAAAGACGAAAATCATCAATAAAATTTTTTGAAAAAGTGTATACTAAGGGAGATACAGCCACTTAACTGTCAGCTTCTAAAGATGATTTTTTAACTCTAAAACGGTGCGTTTTATTAAAGTTTATTAAGAGTACATTTTTTTCTTAAAATACCTTGATTTATCATAATTTTCAATAAAAACATTTAAAAAATTACTGACAAAAAAGTTGGAGGTAAATTAACCCTTCGCACTGCTCGCTAGAGACACCTCTGAATAAGTTTTTTGAATTATTTAAATTTCAACTGACAAAATATTACAAAGATATTATTTTATCATTTTATCACTTATGGTTTCCGAGATATTTAATTAAAATCATCTTTAGAAGCTGACAGTTAAAGGGCTGTATCTCTCTTAGTACACACTTTTTCAAAAAAATTTATTGATGATTTTCGTCTTTATTTTTCTTGTTTTAAATGCTCTCAAACGTTGACTAACTATTATAGAAACACCTTGTATATAGTTGACAATGGAAATTTGCATCAATACCGCGACACGCAATTTCCGAGAAATTTCACCAGGTCACTCAGAAATTTTTAGGGACGTGTGGTCAATAAAGACATTTACACTGCAATAATTGGTCTTTCATTTTAGGTAGATATACTTACATTAAATGTTTGGTATACGATAGAAATTGTACATGGTTATAAATAATGGTACTTGATGTAGCTGCCTTTTGTAACAATACGGTCAATAAATTTCAACAAAATAAGAGAGCCAGAGTGACAGAAAATCACACGTTTTAGAAACATTATTAAGTATATCTATATAATATATTAAGTACATCTTTTATATATAAGGTAAATTATTATTATATACTACGGTGGTGCTTTCTTTCCTGAGGCCATTTATGCGCCACTTGTATGACATATGGCACCGCTGGCTGTACAGTTCGTTTGTTTTCGTTTCAGTTTTGAATTCCGACATTTTGAAAATGGAATTTTTGAAGTGAAAACTTCCTTAAGGTACGTGCAGTACGCAGCTGGGATTCTAGATGGTAGCATGTATGGTAGATGGTGGCTGAAATTATAAGCGCTTATGGGTTTGCAAAACGAAGCTTTGATACTAGCATTGATACAAGTTTAAGTCGCGTTTGAAATGTCAGATAGCGAAGACGAATTTTTGTGTTCTTCTGCTACAAAGTGGTATATTTTAAATAAAAATTTGGGTAGGAGCTGTCATGTCCACCGTATTAATAGAAAACGATCTAAACATGGCGAATTTGATCATTTATACCAAGAATTAAAATTTTACCCAAACCTATATTTTGAATATTTACGTATGGAACCTAACACTTTTCAATACGTCTTAGGAAAAACAAATTAAATAAAAACTGCCAAAATTTCACATACTAAACTAGTCACATCCATTGCGAAACTTGTAACGGCCATTTGCCAGTTGTCACACGTTGATTGTAGTAGTCAGCACGCTGAAAGAATGGTGAGATACATTCTTGAATCTACCAGCTCTTGTAACAGCGCTTATACCCGCTACACTCACTGCTTCGTTGTGTACGCTCGCATATATAACAATGCATTAATTTAAGCAAGCCCAGATGACACTAAAACAATATTATCGTTAAGGTATATTCATTAAATTTAATTGCATAAGCCGATTTTAATATATTTATGATTAAACTGTGTGATTAAAAAATTATATAATATATACCTATTTTAAAATTAGAAAATCTAATGTTTTCACTTCTGTCGTGTGGTCATAACCCATTTTTAGGCGCGATCTTAGCGAAGCTAGAAGCGCCTATATACACTCGCTTTGTCTGTGAATCTGTGAATCTGTCAATCTGTAACGGATTTTTTGTATCAGTCGTACAGCCCAAACGGGTTAACCGATTTTAAAAAACTTTTTTTTGTTCGATTCCTCTCGTGGTCTATTTGATCCTAACGTCGCCCGATTTTTGAATTTTGGCCCCAGAGGGGAGCAAATTAGAAAAAACGGTGTTTTTTGCTTATAGTTTGCTCAATTTAAGTCAGATCGATTCGAAACCTGTTTTAAACGAAAGAGCAGAAAATTTTAGATAGATTTCATGTATAATATTGTGTCAAAACAGTTTTTTTATACAGATTTATATGATTATTAAACTAAATAAATGCGACTTTATCTAATAAATCGCGAACCTGTTTCGGTTGTCCTTGTCTGTTGCACAGTGTGATATGGATATTGGAAGATAGCGTATGCTCTGTCTTATATTGCATTATTTCAATATAGTTATTCAATTTTTTGACTGCTGATGTTTGAATTTAAGTTTAAAAACCCTGGCCTACTGAGTTAAAATGACGTGTAACTAATTATTGACGTCGATCGGATCGGACCAAAATTTCTCGACGTTCATCATACCTTCCCGAACAATTTGACTTTCTCTGTCTCTATGTCCCTTTGTACGCTTATAACTCGAGAACCACTGATCCGATTTACATGATTTTTTTTTCAAGTAAATAACTTCTTATGCGACTGCGAGTTTTAAAATATTCTGGCATCACGCAAGAGCAACCGAACTGATTCTCAAATAAAAACGTATGTTCTGGCATCACGCAAAAATAAGTAGGTAGTAGATGCTTTGTTTTTTAAACGGTGGTTTTATTTAGCTTGATCCCGTATATTTGTTACAAATCTTGCGATCGATTGAGTTGAAATTTTGCACACATGTGTAGCTCCGGTGACAATACAATAATGGGTAAGTTCGGTTTTACGCTCGATTGATCGAGCCGAGCGAACAGATTTTTGGTCACGTGACAAGCGAGCAAATCGAGCCATCTAAACAATTCCGAACGTAATCTAGCAGATTTTTCCAAACGTCAGAATAAAATGGCCCCAGCAAGTTAAATTCTTATTACTAAAACCGAAATACATTCTTTATTGCTCCTCATTTTAATTTAATTCAACATTGTTATAATAATAAATCATGATTCACAATTTTTTTCGTTTTTATTCCTTTATTTTAAAATTAATAGTACTACCGGTTGTTGATTTTTTCGACCCATAGATATAATAAATATTTTATTTAATCATTCTGTGCGATATAGACTTATTGGTTATTACTATTCTTTAAATAAATATTATTCGTGTATTTTTACCTATTGAAAAATTACCTCATATAAATAAACTTCGAAATTTATCCATTCTCACAACAAGGGTTTCCGCTCATTTTTAAAATGAATGCTCTGAAGTTGGTTAAATCTGCTTGCTCGCTCGCTTTCCTCGGAGCAAATCGAGCGCGCTCGATCTGCTCCAGATCTTAAAACCGAACGCAGGATAGAGATCTTTCAGAGCATATAAATGTTAAATTCGAACGTATTAGAGCACTCCGATCAATCTGAGCGTAAAACCGAACTTACCCATTATGGTAACTAGCTGACCGGCCCGGTTCGTCCGGGTGTAAATCGTAATTTTGAATTTTCACCCACTTCCTATGATCCGATTGAGTTGAAATTTTGCACACATGTGTAGCTCCGGTGACAATACAATATTATGGTAACTAGCTGACCGGCCCGGCTTTCGTCCGGGTGTAAATCGTACTTTTGAATTTTCACCCACTTCTTATGATCCGATTGAGTTGAAATTTTGCACACATGTGTAGCTCCGGTGACAATACAATATTATGGTAACTAGCTGACCGGCCCGGCTTTCGTCCGGGTGTAAATCGTACTTTTGAATTTTTACCCACTTCCCATGATCCGATTGAGTTGAAATTTTGCACACATGTGTAGCTCCGGTGACAATACAATATTATGGTAACCAGCTGACCGGCTCGAGTTTCGTCCGGGTGCAAATCGTACTTTTGAATTTTCACAGGCAAAAGGTAATTAACGTTTCGGATAAATGTAATAAAATCAGACTAAGGAAATAAAGCACACTAAAAATTATTAGATCCTTTTGAAAATTAATATTTGAGAGTTTTATAGGACACAAAAAAATAAAATGGCGTCAGATTTCAAAATGGCGGCCATATGCACCTTTTTGTAAACATTATCAGATTCTCTTGAAAATTAATATTTGAGAGTTTTATAGCACACAAAAAAATTAAATGGTGTCAGATTTCAAAATGGCGGCCATATGTACTTTTTTGTAAGAATTATCAGATCCTTTTGAAAATTGATATTTGAGAGTTTCATAGAACACAAAAAAATAAAATGACGTCAGATTTCAAAATGGCGGCCATATATACTTTTTTGTAAAAATTATCCGATCCTTTTGAAAATTGATATTTGAGAGTTTTATAGGACACAAAAAAATAAAATGACGTCAGATTTCAAAATGGCGGAAATATGTAGAGCTCCTTTCTAAAAATTATACGATCCTTTTGAAAATTGATATTTGAGAGCTTCATAGGACACAAAAAATAAAATGACGTCAGATTTCAAAATGGCGGCCGTATGTACTTTTTTGTAAAAATTATCCGATCATTTTGAAAATTGATATTTGAGAGTTTCATAGGTCACAAAAAAATAAAATGACGTTAGATTTCAAAATGGCGGCCATATATACTTTTTTGTAAAAATTATCCGATCCTTTTGAAAATCGGTATTTGAAAGTTTCATAGGACACAAAAAAATAAAATGGCGTCAGATTTCAAAATGGCGGCTATAATATGTACTTTTTTGTAAAAATTATCCGATCCCTTTGAAAATTGATATATGCGAGTTTTATAGGACACAAAAAAATAAAATGACGTCATATTTCAAAATGGCGGAAATATGTAGTACTCCTTTGTAAAAATTATCCGATCCTTTTGAAAATTGGTATTTGAGAGTTTCATAAGACACAAAAAAATAAAATGACGTCAGATTTAAAAATGGCGGCCGTATGGACATTTTTGTAAAAATTATCCGATCCTTTTGAAAATTGATATTTGAGAGTTTCATAGGTCACAAAAAAATTAAATCATGTCAGATTTCAAAATGGCGGTCATATATACTTTTTTGTAAAAATTATCCGATCCTTTTGAAAATCGGTATTTGAAAGTTTCATAGGACACAAAAAAATAAAATGATGTCAGATTTCAGAATGGCGGCCGTTTGTACTTTTTTGTAAAAATTATCCGATCCTTTTGAAAATTGATATTTGAAAGTTTCATAGGTCACAAAAAAATAAAATGACATCAAATTTCAAAATGGCGGCCATATATACTTTTTTGTAAAAATTATCCGATCCTTTTGAAAATCGGTATTTGAAAGTTTCATAGGACACAAAAAAATAAAATGATGTCAGATTTAAAAATGGCGGCCGTATGTACTTTTTTGTAAAAATTATCCGATCCTTTTGAAAATTGATATTTGAGAGTTTCATAGAACACAAAAAAATAAAATGACGTCAGATTTCAAAATGGCGGCCATATGTACTTTTTTGCAAAAATGATCCGATCTTTTTGAAAATTAATATTTGCGAGTTTTATAGGACACAAAAAAATAAAATGATGTCATATTTCAAAATGGCGGTCATAGGTATATATTTCTTTGTAAAAATTATCCGATCCTTTTGAAAATTGATATTTGAGAATTTAATAAGACACAGAAAAATAAAATGGCGTCAGATTTCAAAATGGCGATCAAATAATAACTTTTTAATTGTATTATTTATATCTTTGATAAATTCGGTTTTATATACAATGCGTAAAAAGCATAGCTTCTGTCGGGTGTCTTACGACACATCATGACTTTTTTATTTAGCCGGTTCCGAGTAACGCTTAATAGTCAACCGTTGCTATGGAAAATTGTTTAAAAAATTCACTGTACTATTTTTTCTATGTAATCCAATACATATTTATATTAGGTCTTATGCCTCATAGCCTACTACAAAATTATAAATCTTCTCAGTGTTATTTTCCCTATGTTCAATAAAACCGTTTACACACAGTAACTACATGAATATCGCGCCTTGTAATTCTTGAATTACTTGTATGCTCCAAAATTTTTTTTATACAGACTCACTTATTCTTTGGTATATAAAATAGTATAGGCCACTAAATAATGGAACCTTCCGTCTTTTGTAGTTACTTTTTTTTTGATATTTTGTACGATACACAGACGGGAGAACGATTTTCAGAATTTTTTTCAGTCTGTATCAGCAGGAAGCATCGCCCGAAAACGGCCTGACCGATTTTGATGAAACAAATATCAGTTGACAGTATATCGATAGACCTATCCAGTTAGGGGAAGCAGGGCCTGCGTTAGGGGGTTAAGCGGGGCAAAGGTACCCCGGATCCGGGCCCCTGAAGGGGGCCCGCTGGCGCGAGGCTTCCCTATTACTATATGTTACTTCCGTGTTTAAAACTGCGAGCATTAAAACATTTTCCCAACAAAAATGGCGTTATTTGATATTTTGCATTAAAATTTTCGATTTTCAAAAACAAATTTTGGAGTAAAAATTTTTTGGGGGACACAGGGGGCTGAGAACACTTACCCGGGCAAGCGAAAGAGATAAATACAACGCAGCTTGTGTTGAAGGAGACAGTGAACCGATGCGTGCTTCATTTTGCGCATTGTTATGGCAGCCGGATTGTATATTTATTTCTCTCACTTGCTCTAACTGGATAAGTATTTTCTGTAGACGCAAAGGTTCTTAGCTGTTGGACGTCTATAATCTACAATCAATCAATTATCTATTATCTGATTACGTAAGGATTAAGACAGAGGTTCCCTAACTGTGCGTCGCGACGCCCTGGGGCGTCGCAGCGCTATCCTAGGGGAGTCGCAATTTCAGAACTTCAGTCCCGGTTTGAGAAGTTATGCTCAGAAAAGCAAGCTCATCCTGCTCATTAATTATAATGTTTGTAGTTTTCTAAATTACTTATTATTAGATTTAGAAACTAATAAATAATAATTTATAAGATTCCATATTCTTTGGAGTTTTCTTTGAATAATAAAGTAATTTTATTGTCTGCTAGAGCTATACACACAGGTATCTTCTTTTAGAAGGGCATTGCAAAAAATTGCAACCTGTGAAGGGAGTCGCAGTAAAGAAAAGATTGGGAACCCCTGGATTAAGATATATAATTCCCGTCAAACCGAAATTAACGCAAGCGAGGAGCGAGTTTGAATTTTTAGGGTCCCCTACATATGAGGAGAACCTTATTACTGAGCCTACGATGTCTGTCCGCCCGTCCGTTCGTCTGTTACAAGGCTCTATTTCACAAACGGTGAGCGGTAGCAAGTTGACATTTTTATTATTTTTTCGACTTCCTGCAACAAGCGTTTTTAAAGCGAACGAGCCGTAGGTACGCATTGCAGACATGAAATTAAAATATTTCACTCAGTGATCTTGTTCTTTCACTTTACGATGAAGATGCAGCATGTCAAGTGAAAATCCAAGTTGGCCGTGAAATATTATAAAGGTGAGAAGCGCGTTCGATGCTCGTTTATTTTGTTTTCTGTCATTGGAAAACAACTGTCGCGCGCCGCGTTTTGTTTGTGAGTGATGCGTTTTTGTTTCGACAATAAAAGAGCGCCTAATAATTCGACATTTTTGAAGTTTTGTTTTTGAATTAGATGCAGTTGATCGGTTTTATCTTTTTTTCGAAAACAAAATCAGCGTTATACTTTCTAAGAATTTTCGATACAGTGTTTCTCAAATGAAAATTTTGAAAAGGATTAATAAAATTTTACAATGTTTATAAAAAAGGTAAAAAAGAAATTATTGTAAAATACTTAATTATCGTAAAATACTTAAGATCGCATCTCATAAAATATCTCAACGAAGATGTGTAGATCGTGTAAAAAACTTTTTAACAAAAAAAAACCTCCTTCAGAAAAGCTACTAAAAAGAGGAAAATACTTAATAAAATTTTGAGATCGACGCCAATTTAATTAATATCTACTTTTTATTAAATTGTCGCCGACCTCAAAATTTTACTATTTTTCTCTTTTTAGTGGCTTTTTTGAATGAGGTTTTTTTTGTTTAAAAGATTTTTATTTTTTACTTTTTAGTGGCTTTACAATACTTACGTAGTTTGCACGTTATTAACTGTACGCTGTTTGAAAACTGACTTAACGGTATAAGCCATAAGGTATTATACAGTTTGTTACTCACTTTTTGCTAAAATCAGTCGAACTGCTGAACCGATTTAAGTAAAATTTATATGGGATAAGCCCGGAGGTATGCCTTATTAAATAAAACAATAGGTCATCAAAATCAGTTCACAAATGCAGGAGAAATCGGTGAACATACATCAAAAAATTATAAGAGTACCGAATATAAAACCGCCTTCTTTTTTTGAAGTCGGTTAAAAAAACGAATGTCTTTTTCGATTTTGATATAATAATATAGATCACAAAATGTGACTTAAAATTTTTAATAAAAATGTTTATAACCATATACTTTAAACAGAAAATGTCGTGTTGTTCCTAAAAAAATTGCGTCAAAGACTTTTTTATTTGTTTATTAATTTTTTCAGGTTGTTTTTATTCAAATACTTCTATATTATAAGTATTCATTTGCAAGTGAGTTATACAACTATGCTCCTGCGCACGATTATGTAAGTATAATTCTTAAATAAATCTGAACTAAAAATGACTAACTTTTCATTTAAACGGACCCAAAGTTTAAATCCAAACTTTTCAATATTGTATTTTTGAAGCTAGAAACAACTAACAAACGTTTATTAAAAAATAAATAATCACTCTGGCGAGATCTTAAAAAATATTTTCAAAAAACAAGATACTTTACAATTTAGACATTAACTTAGAATAAAAAATTCGACTGATGACCAGTCCTATACTTCCCACCTAGTAAATATTTGCAAGAAATAAACACTCTATTTATTCTTTGAAAAAAAAGCATAGCCCTCTTTTTTGTTTGGTGATCTACTGATGGCTAGTAATATAGCAAAAATCATGGTTACCTTGATTTACGTACAATTTTCTTTTTTTAGTAAAATATTTTTTTTCTCGAAAATTATACATTTTAGAGAAAAAAAACATTTACATTTTTTTCATATTATAACATCTAGAATTCATTTATATTTTTTTTACCTATGTTAATACGTGACATTGAGAACGTTTTTTAATATATCAGGATCCACTGAACCGATTTGACTTAAAATCTAATCAGATCTAAGTTAAAGGCTGATAAACACAATAGAACAATCGGCATGGCCGTATGTTGTTCCGTTTTTACGATATCGAAGGCGAAAAATTGACCACATACACACACGCACGGACGCGCGCGCGCGCGCGCACACACAACAAGACAGACATCAGTCAGAAAATGATCTTAAACGATTGCTAGGGTCTCAAAACGTGAAGATCTGTTAAAATCTCGAAATATTTTTTCGGACTAAATTGTACCACGCAGGGCGTAGCCTGAATTTAAAAAACGGGATGTTAGTTTTTTTACATTGTAGAATTTCTTTAAGATAAACCACCTAATATCTGACAGTTCAACGATTTATAAATTTGTCATGAATAAATTGGAGGGCTAGTAATAAATTCTTGTTGTTACGCCACTGTAATACACTATCTATTCTTAGCTTTCTATGCGATATGAAACTTGTTAGAAATAATTTCGAATATGTGATACATTTTTATGAAATCATCATCTAATACCTACATAATTAAACACATTTCTCCACAAATGTCACCAAAGATCTAAATACGGTATATTGTTGATCTAGATCGATCAATTAAAATCATAATTAAAGTACTTTTTAATTACTTGCATTTAATCAATACCTACTAAGAAAGTCTATGTTCATGATTTTCTATACAATACCTACCTACTTCCTCCATCTCAAAGCGAAAATAAAATTAGAGAAATACTTCAAATTGTTTTTGAGTTTCGACCTTTTGCATAAAATATTTGGAAGAAAACAGCTTTGAAATGGCTTAAGGATCCAAAATAAGAAGCAAATACTGTTAATATTGCATTTATTAGCTAACGTTTCGAGAATTATATTCTCATCCTCAGAGGATGAGAATATAATTCTCGAAACGTTAGCTAATAAATGCAATATTAACAGTATTTGCTTCTTATTTTGGATCCTTAAGCCATTTCAAAGCTGTTTTCTTCCATTATCATCAGGATCACCACTTTTCTGTTTTTAATTAAAACAGTTTCTTCACATAAAATATTTGTTTCATTTCATTCCAAAACCTAAAATTTACCCACTTTACTGAATAATTCAAAAATTTAATTATTATCAGGTTCGTCTTTTTACGCATTATTGAAATCTATTTTTCTCCTTTTATAAACTGCTTCATAACTCGGCTATTATTATAAATATAAAAAATTTACAAGTTACCTAAATTGTAGTATTTTGAACGGGAAATACTGTGGCTATAACAGATTTTACATATTATAAAGCTGCGTTTAAACGCATGCAACCATGCAAAAATATCAAAAATATGCAATTTACCAAAACTGTAGTTATTTCACACTGAAAACTTTTTTTGACAATATATTATTCAATTAACAATTAGATTAACAATCAATATTGTTATTACTTCCTATACTGTACAAATTCACTATTTTAGTGAAATTAACATAAGGACATCAGACGATATTAATCGCCATAACATGCCCTTATTAATTATTGTAGAAAGGCTACATAAGAAAAATTTAAATGCACCTCCGGGAATCGAACCCGGAACACCCAATATCGCGTCGGGCAAGTTTTCTAGTTACTCCACGGTGCCCATGGCGTACACTTAATCTTTTCTTATATATAGCACAAATACACCGCAAATCCACAAACTGCGAGAGCTAATATTATTTTTATTTTTATAACAACACTACAATGAATGCTGCTTTATATATTATTCGTATAAAGTTAAGTTTACCAGATAACGTTGCTTTTATATTTTTCAAAAGTGCAATGTCTGTTACAGGACCACGTCAAATACAGCTTCAGTTATGGCGTCAAGGACGAACACACCGGCGATATAAAGCACCAATGGGAGCATCGCGACGGTCACAAGGTCAAAGGTCAATACTCGCTCCATGAACCCGACGGAAGCATACGAACTGTCGATTACACGGCCGATGAAAAAACAGGATTCAACGCAGTGGTCAAACAAACTGGACTTTCGACCCATCCTATAACGCATCCCACCAGTTACAACCATGTTAAAATTGTTCCAACTCATTCAACTATTTACGGTACACCGGACGGACAAGACGGTCAGTCATATTACAAAAATTCCGTGACCCATTACGGGGATGGCCATTTACCATCTTACAAGTACGGTAGCTCTTCAGGTCAAGACTATGGCAGCGGCCATTCGTCGTACTATGTTCTTGGACATGAATCTCAAGGACACGAAGCCTTCAACGGGGCAGCTTCAGCATCCACAATTTCCGTTGCGTCTTCTCTGAAAGTCGGACGCAACGCCGAACCATTGACCAGTTCCAATTCGGCAGTCGTTGGAAGTTCGTTAAGTTTCGCTGAAACTCCGGAAAAGTACGATCAAACCGTGTTCGGAGCGAGCAATTCGCAGAGTAACAAAAATTTGGAAGTGCTTTTGTACAAGTTTCCAAACGAAGACCAAAAACCGAAAGAATCGAAAATAATTGAAACTACTTTTGACAGGGGTGTCCCGTATAAAATAGAAAATAGCGATGTTGATATATCATTTTTGAAAAATATAAGCCCTGATTTGGATTGGAGACAGATCGAGAAGAATTACAAAAAAAGTGAAACCAAAAATACGAATGGAAAATATCCAGTTCACGAACTTACAGGAACTGAATTAAAACGCTACAAACAAACTTTATCAAATCAATATTCGGCATTCCAAGAACCTTCGTTTCTAGAAACCGGTTTCAAACCGTTACAAACCGGAAAAATAGTTACTCAACCAAACAGAAATATCAAGAATCAACGGGAACCGATCAATAAGACGCCATCTTTTGGATCGCCAACTAACTATGGTGTCAATAAACAAGCGAACAGAAATATAAAACAAAATGTCGATTATTTCAGTTATTTTAAACCGCAACGCAACGTTCGTATTTATTCGAACAAAAGACAGTTCGAAGAAATTTCGAAAAGAAATCAGCGCGACGCTTCAAGGTCACTTTATGATCCAGTTATTAAGTCTGGAAATGGCTACGGAATTCGATACGCCAAACATGTCAGCTATGCTGACGAAGACAGATAAATTATTTATTATTATTTAATAGATATTTATTAACTATAGTACCTAATGAAAACTGAAACCACTCCATGACGCTCTAAATACACATTTGATGAAATGCCTATAAAATTTGTGTAGACATTTCATGAAATTGCCAGTTACATCAGGAGTCCAGGACAGTGTATATTATATATGTCAAAAATTGAATTAATTATTTATTGAAAGTTTTTATTATTTTATTTAACACATGCACGCTTTTAGTGTTTTTTCGTATCAGTTTTGCGGACCTTAAATGACCGTTTATTGACGAATGACGTCATGATCCATTATGAAACGCTTTTCGATGAATAATTGAAAAAAATTTGAAAAACCCGTTATCTAATGAACATTAGGTGTGTTTGGTATCAAGGTGTAGTGTAGTGTAGTGTAGATAATTTTTCACTGAAAAGTGTAAGCAAGTTCACCAAAAGTGTAAACTAAATGTACACTTGTAACAAACGGGCTAGTGTACATTCTGAGTAGATTGTACATGCGCATTACTAAATAAATTAATGACAGATTAGCTGAGTTCATTATTTCTAGTTTTTACAGTTTTTTTGGTCGTAAAAATGTTAAGCTCACTGCCATATTTATCTTGTACCATTACATTTTAAAGCTCATTCATTTTTAAGAGACAAAAAATGTAAAAAATTGAGTACGAAAAAAGTATCAAATCTGTCAAAGCGATTGTCAATTCAGACATATATCACGTGACCTACATTATACTACGTGCACCTGTTCAAGAGTCGGGACTAATAGGTGTTACAGTTTTAGTCCCACACTGAAATAACAAACAGGTCAGTTATTTTACACTTTTGTATAACAAACGTAATAGTGTCAAAAGTGTTTACACTTTTTACACTACACCTTGATACCAAACGCACCTATAATGTACTTCGTTTCGGTGTTATAAATGAAATATGGTTACTATGGTAACAAAGTGAATAAATATTGTATCGAGCCCAATGTTTTTATTATGAGATGTACTTCTGTCAGTGACATTAAATTATTCAATTAAAGTCTAAAACCATGCATGTGTTATATAAAGTATAGTGTGCAACACGTGTGCTAAATATTTGTGCGTCAGGCGCGATGTTTTCAGCACTCGTATTCGGCTAGCGATGCTCACTCGCCAAGGCTCGTGAGCGCTCTCCTACTACTCGTGCTGAAAACATCGCGCCTGAAGCATAAAGATGTATTTAGCACACTAGTCACACAATATACTATTAAATAACACCGTTTAAAAATGTTCTGAAAGTCTAAAAGGGTGCGAAATTTTTTTTTTTCTAAATTATTTCCTATCTGTTACGTTTATTGACCCGAGTGATCGACTTTCGGTTCAGTATTTCTGCACGGCTGACGTAAAATTGTACGATAAAAGATAAGCTGTTTCTTGAATCGCTTTATTGAAATAGTGCAAACGTCCTTGGGTTTAATTAAAATAGAGAATGGGTTTTATATTTATTATACTGTGCGGGGGTTCTTGCAGGGATCCTTCACATCACAAACGGACCTATTTTTGAATTAAATTTGTAGAAAAAACTACTCCATAAAAGTTTATTTTTTAATACAATTCGGAGTAGATTTTCTTTTTCTACAAAATTTCCTCAATTCCTGAAACTTTCAAAATTCGATCTATTTTTGTTATTATAACAATTAAATTAAATTTTGATATTTCATTTGTTTGGATAAACAAAACGCTTAGATTTTCTTAGAAATAAAGATACGCTGATTTCTGTATGCAAGTACAAAAAAGTAAATCTCAAAATTTGAGAACTACGGATGTTTAAAAACTGTAAAAATTACATGATTGTTCATGCATGAAAATGCAAAATTAATTAACAGTGTCATAAAGATTTAAGTATTATTATTATATTAATAAAGAAATTAAGTTAACTTATTTTCAAAAATTATTTTTTTTTTGTTAGGTATAGCTAGATACGTATTTATAAAATAAATTTTAAAAGACGTCGTACAGAAAACAATGTGGTACAACCGCAGAGCTGAACCAACCCGATTTTTTTTTAGTCCGGTCAGCGTACGCTTTCGGTCGCTGCCCAACTTCGACACTACCACGTAACCACGACGATGAAATAAGCGTCGACACTTGGTCGGCACTTAAGTTTCGATATCTCTGGTGGGCGATGTTCAATTTGAAATTTGATTTCAACGGGGCGTAGCGTTGCACCGTAAGAATGTCGCAGTGAACCGTAGCTTAGTCCGATTATCTTAGTCGCGTGTTACCTACTTTTCTTGAATGACGAGGACAGAGTGGTGTAACGGTTAGCGTAGCGGCCTTTGGATCACACTGTCGTGGGTTCGAATCCCGCCTCCGCACATGGATATTTTGTGATGTCATTTACTTTTAAGTGAGTTGTTATTTGATGTAAATAAGACGCTAATGACCTAAGTTGTCGACGCGTCTATAATTTACAATAAATAAAATTTCTTGAATGACTGCGACTGTAAAATTAGTTAAATGAATGCATAATGACTGCAAACAGTATATGAAAACACCTGTTGTAAGAACAATGACGTAACATAATGCTGTAATCAGGAAAAATTCATTAATTCAAACCTATCTCACCGTAGGGATTTTAACCCTAAACTTTCCACTATCGCGGCGGACTGGGTTGACATTACATTATTTATTGTAAAATTAGTGTAAAGTACAGGATCCCACTTACGGACCCTTCCTTGCCCGTGATATAGGTGCAATTCATGTTGACTACTATCAGAGATTTTTTTAACACAAAAATCATATAAAAATACCCGTCTAGGCTGTTAGCGAATAGGCAGGGATATTTTACACGAATCGCATACATGAACAGTCTAACTAGGTGAGTTCAACTTACGCACAGGTCATTTTTAGGGTTCCGTACCTCAAAATGAAAAAACGGAACTCTTATAGGATCACTCTCGTGTCTGTCCGTCCGTCCGTCTGTCATAGCTTATTTTCTCCGAATCTACTGGACGAAAAAAGTTGAAATTTGGTACATATATAGAGTTAGGTGACCCAATCACGGACGTATAGCGTAAATATTTATACGAATTCTAATTTTGGGGGTTAATTTTGGAGGGTAAAGTAGAAAATTTAAAAAAAAATTTCAATGCATCATGTGACATGTCAAATGAAAGGACTCGTTATGAGAAATACAAATATATTTTTTTTATAATTTTAAAATGCATTGTAAAGATATTAAAGAAAATATACGAAAATTGAGCATGTCCCCCCCCTCGTTATCTTCGAAACTACTGAGCCTAAAATTTTGAAAAAATAGGGAATATAGACCCTCACTCACAGTTTACTGGAAAAATAAAACGAAAATTCTATTATGATTTTTGGGGTTAATTTCGGGGGGCAAAGTAGAAAATCAGCTAAAAAATTTTTTTTTCAAATGCATCATGTGACATATCAAATGAAAGGGCTCCTTATGAGAAATACAAATATATTTTTTTATAATTTTAAAATGCATAGTTTAAAAGATATTAACGAAAATACCTATATACGCTATTACAGCAGCGGTCGGCAACCTTTTGGCAGGCAAGGGCCACATAGTGACAAAATGAGATATATAGGCGGGCCGCACTTGTATAATAATTTGGTAGTAGGTATCTAGTTATCTATCTATCTATGTAGGTAGGTATTATAGGTGATATTAAAAATGCTAAAAACATTTTATTTAAATTTTATTAATAAGTACATCAACGACAAAGGAGCAATGATAAAGAAATGAGGGAAAAATAATAACAAACTTAAACGAGGACTTCAAAGTACTTATAAAAAATTTAGTGCAGTGACGCGCGCTCACCGCTACTTTTGAATGTTCGCTCGCTTAAAACTTTGCGCTCGCATAACGTAATTATTATTTATTTATAAGAATTAGACTGCCATTTACAAAACAGTCGCGGGCCGCAGGATAACCTAAACGAAAATCTCAAGTCTTTAAATTCTCACGGGAAACGGAATACATAGTACGGAACTCTCTCCACCCGAGTCCGACTCGCACTTGAGCGGTTTTTAAAATAATGTATTCATAATTTTTTCTGTAGATCCTTATGACCTCAGTTGTCAAACGTCTATAATAAAAAAATATCATTGATTGACTCCCCTATCGAATTTGAATTTATTTTATTTATTCGCAAAAAAGTTATGTAGGTACCTATCCAAATAATATAGCGTCTATTATCTACAATCTCTCTCGCTCTCTAATCTAACCTATAAATTACTAAAAAAAATAACATAATGATACCTGAAAATAAGAATAGATAGTTTTATTAAATTAAAACAAAAGTAGGTAAGTTAAAATTACGAATTAGCTCAAAAACCTTTGGCAAAAAAAATCACATTTTTAAACGTTTATCAAAAAGTTGAACAAACCTACATAGGTTATTTAAAATACAGACGTTTTTTCGTCTGTTTATGTAAACTGACCGCTAGTTAATAGTTACATAGTACGATTGATTGTAGTAAAACAATCTGAACGACCACGCCCTGCTAAATTCAATAACTTAATCAAATCTATACCTATATCCAAAAAATGCTTATATTTCTATTCCATGACTTATAAACCCAAAAAGACAACTCGGACAAGCTGCAGGCACTATGAATCTTCCTCGCTGTTAAAAACGAACTTGGCCGGTAACAAACATAACCTAACTTTAAGATGTTCGTTTCATTCAGCTATTCGTTAATCGCCATGTTTATTTTGAATGGATAAGAAAATTTATGAGCTAGAAATTTGAAAACAAACAAAGGTAAAATTGATTTAATTTCGTTGACCGCCATGTTTATTTTAAATGGAGTGTATAATTCGCAATATACATGTGAATTTGAAATTGGTGAACGGAAGCAACGGGGTGTGAGGCCTCCCAATGCCTGAAAAGACTGGATTGTGTTACTATTTATTAATCAGTATTACTACAATAGCAATATAGTATGTATATTATATTGTGCAGGGCATAGTTGATGAATGCAGTTGCTCCAGTAATTGTTGCACCACCTTAAACAGTGAATGCACTGTCTATAAATGCATTTTTTATTACTATGTGTATCTTAGATACAATTATTTCAAAGGATGTGTCAATTGGCGACACTTAAGCATTGAGTCATTTTCCTGAGAGTAGTTCTTTCAATTATCCGCGAGAGGCAGCAGTTGTGGTAGGTACAAACATTATTTATTCCCCATTAGTGTCGTGTCATTTTAGTGGTATAACTTAATTATTTAATTAATTTAATAGTAATAATAATTTAATAATTAAGTTATACCACTAAAATAACACGACACTAATGGGGAATAAATAATGTTTGTACCTACCACAAGTGCTGCCTCTCGAGAATAATTGAAAGAACTACTGTCAGGAAAATAGCTCATTGTATCCACTAAAGTTTAAACTTACAAAAAAAACGTCGAGAGATACAGAGCTATATGTGTGTGCCTGTTGAATTTAGCGTGAATTTTTCTATAAGCATAAGTATTGATTAATATAAAACGTATTTTAGGGTCCAAAGACTCACAATTTTGAAAGAAGTCGAAAACTTTCCTAAAAATTTCGCATTTTGACAATACAAAAAGTCCCTCAGATATTTTTCAAATTCGTTATAGAAAAAAGTACGCTGAATTGAACTTAGTTACTTTTTTCTATTTTTCTCAAAATAAGAATTTCTCTGATCCGTTTGAATTTAACCAAAAGATCAGGCGCATATCTGTATATCATTAAATTTAGGAGATGTGGGCGTTTTAATGTTTTTTAAAAAATTATATTTAAATATATTTAACGATACGTTGTACAAAAATTGCCTAAGCATTAAATAAACAAATTAGTCCAATTTTCCCTGTGATCTGTTAATTATATTTAAAAAAATATTGATGAGATTTCATTAATCGTTATATAATTTAAACTAAAAGATTAAGATTAAGATACAGAGCTGCGCGTGATCTTTTGGTTAAATTCAAACGGATCAGATAAATTCTTATTTTGAAAAAAGTAGAAATAAGTAACTAAATCGTAAGTTTGCTTCAAATATTATACAGGGCGTAGGCGGACACGAAACACTTGAGTCGTTCCCACACCCCTGTTCTTATATCAATAATGATACATTTGCTGGTAACAATTACGGCGCATTGTTGTATATTTATTAGCAGGACAGGTTAACAAACAACAACGCCCGTTTTCTTGCTTGGTCCCGGTGGTCGATAGGGTGTATAAAAGGATCGATTCTAATTGTCAACGGTACTGTTTACAAAACCGTGCCGAACTGACCGGTACCTTCCATATCATAACCTAACATTTTCAACTGTGCTCCGTCTATTACTTTATAGTTCTAAGTTAGATATTATCAAAATGTTTTTCAAGGTAAGTTTTTTTCAAACAAAAAACGTTATTTAAAAAAATCAACCGTAACCGTTTCAAAAGTTTCAAAAATTTTAATCTATTTACCCGGCAACTTTTCATATATTATGAAGCTTGTATAATGTATTTGCGCTTTTTAGTTTTTCTTTTGGGATAATTTTGATATTAAACTCAGTGGCGGCGCTAGGATTTTTTGTTAGGGTGGGCCAGACTTGGGAATGGTGTTCGGAAGGTGGGCCAATAACATTTGTTCCCAAAATTTCAGTACTCTTCAAAATTTTAACCCAGATTACTTGATATAGAATTTACAAGAAAAATTGTTAAAATTTCGAGGGTTAAAACGTATTTAAAAGATAAACTAGAGATTGGGGATTAATCCAGGGTGGGCCAAGACAGTTTAATGGTCCACCCTCTAACGCCGCCACTAATTAAATTTTTACCCGACTACAAAAATAGAAAGGTTCTCGTCTTTAACCGCAGTAATATATTAATTCATAACCTGTAGTGCATGCAACCGAATATACATCGCTGTGATGCACAATGGATACTAGCTAGGCATTATAATGTAGTAAACGTATCAATTTATTATTAAAAACAATAATAAATTTGCACAAGAGCCAGATATTTCCAACATTTGTCGATCTTAAATAAATTTTGAAAAAATGGATGCGTGCACTTTGTGCACGGGTTAGAAGTTATACTTCTTTGGCGTGATTAAAAACTAATTTTTAATTTGCATGGAAATAATTTAATGACATAAAATAATAAAAGGACTGGAGTGAATTTATTTATATTTGTTTATATGGTAACTATGGAAATCATCAATGCTGCAACTTCATCCTGTTAAATTTTCGTGACGCGATGCGCGCACATCGTCAGGGCCGTAGCTAGAGCTGAATTCAAGATAGGGCACTGAAAGTTTAAAGTAGGGCTGAAGCAAAAGACTACGATTTATTAATTGGATTGCCCACCTCATCTGGTGATATCAAATTACAAAAGCAAAAAAACGGTGAATGACAATTTAATCAAAAAAAAATACAGAACTTGCCATGTCATCAAATTTCCGAAGAACTTCATTTAGATCCAACGAATTTAATCTTGTTTTTCCAAATGCCAGATAGATCAAGTCTGTCATTCTGTCGTGACAGTCTTTGCGACTTGTTTATAATTCCTTAAAGTAGGGCACTGGATGTTTTAAGGTAGGGCATTGCCCCTTAATGCCCCCCCCCCCTAGCTACGGCCCTGCGCATCGTAAATATTCACTCTCATCATTTTTTCATAACGCGCCAAAAGAAGTATAACTTCAAAAATAACAATCAAATATTTAGAAGTATAATCACGTAAATAATTGTTTAATTAACAATCTAAATAATTAATATGTACACGTTGATCTGTTTCAGTCGATATTAATTTGTTTGGCCACCGTTTTGGCGACATGCAAAGCCGGGGTTCCCCTGCTAGGCCACGGTTACGCTGCTCCAGCTTACCCCGCTTATTCATCACATGTTTTAGCACCAAGGATCGCCGCGCCGGCATACTATGGTAAGTGTTCATTTTTTTACGCGTTTCCCTAGACCAGAATTTAGACAGATATAGACACAGTAGATCCTGTCTAAATTTACCATTTTCGACAGGGGAGATCTTATTAGCTTGTTTTTGGCGTCTTTATTTATTTATTGTAGATTATAGACGCGTCGACAACTTAGGTCATTAGCGTCTTAATTACATGAAATAACAACTTCCTTAAAACTAAATGACATCACAAAACATCCATGAGCGGAGGTGGGATTCGAACCCACGACAGTGTGATCTAAAGGTCGGCTACGCTAACCGTTACACCACACTGTCCTGTTTCTGGTGTTAAACGTCTATAATCTACAATTTAAACCAAAGTGGCAAATTCCAGAAGGACAGATTTAATGAATCCAAAAATTTAAATGGGCTCGTCCCACATTTTTTTAGGGTTGGATTCTACGTTACAAATAGATAATGAAACAATTTTTTTGAGAATTTTTCGGAAGCTATTTCTATAAGAAGTGTGTATTTTTCAATGTAATTTTAAACATAGAATTTTCCCGCGACGGAAATACGTCATAAGTTCTGAGCTCTAGCTGATTGGCTACCTACAGTTAATCACGCCCACCGATCTTTTAGACTAAGTCCCATAGATATTAAAGAGAGATACTTAGTGAATTGACAATCAGCTGTTGGGCTTGAGAATGGTCGAGAGTGTAGCAGTGCTGTTGTTTACATGGCGTTGCTATGGTTCCTCTATTACAAGTCCCCAGTCTCCAGGTTTTAGTCCGAGAGCTGGTAAAAATGTCAATTGGATTTTCAATTTATTATTAAAAAAAAAAAATAATGAATTGAAAATATGAATTGGTGCTAGGCCCAAATAACCTTAGCTGTTGGTGGTCTTTAAAACACAATTTGACAAGCAGCTGTTGTTTATATTAGGTTATGTTTACCACAAATTGACAACTGACGAGTGACTTCTCTCCATTGACGTCTGTGCTTCTCTGTTCATAGAGACATACCTGTCTTTATCTATGGGCGGATGTGACGTACACCGTTAGTGAACTTCATACGTCATCATATGGCGCCTCAACTCTCCCGTTTGAAATGAATACATTTTTTAAATTCTTGTTTGCAATTAAGAGGAAGTAAAATTAAACAAAATCGCAGGATAGTGGACAAAATAATTTGATTTATTAAATTAAATGTACATTTAATTTAATAAATCAAATTATTTTGTCCACTATCCTGCGATTTTGCTTAATTTTATTATAATCACGGTGGACACGATTTCTAATATAAATTAAGAGGAAGGACTTTTTTTTTGTTATACGGGGTTTTTGACTTCTACGCTTATTTACGTAATTAGCCACGTCCTTTTCCTATATTATTATTCATTAATTAAACTTATTCTATTTATTCTACTAATTTTTTTTAAACTTAAACATTCTTCTTTCATCCTTCCTCATTCACGTCGCATTAAGAAGAAGGATATAAGAACGAAATATATGGTTTACATTATTTGTTTATGTACTTATAAGGAATAATGTACAGTGTTCAAAATTATCAGATTTTGTTGAGCGGGACAACCCCGTTATCCTATTTTGAGAAATTGATTTTTAAATGACTATGGTTTTTTAATTCCAGCTGCACCAAAACTCGCCGCTCCCGCGTACGTAGGACACGCTATTGCCGCACCAGCTATAGCCAAAGTAGCAGTAGCTCCAGCAATTGATTACCCAGTAAGTATACGATTATAGGGTCGGTCTGTATTTTTTAAAAATGCACCTAATTTTGGATTTCTATAACATATTTTTAAATCGAGATTTAAGACTAATGCTGGATTGCAGAAAGCATTGTCAAAAAATCTGATTTGACAGTGACATTAGATTGTGATAATTACAGTTTTTATACATGCAGGAACAGTCTAATGTCGTCAAACTCTCTGTCATGTAGAACATTAGATTGTACTCACACAAAAACGAATGATTGATCTACATAGAAAAGAATCGCTTTTCAAGCTAAATTTTGATCAAAATGCGTAGAAAAATATTGTTTCGAAGTGGAATTTGTACAAAAAACTATGTTAAATAGATGTGCACACAGTTTAAAAAAAATATCGTTTCAACCGATCAATTATTTTTTAGCAAGATCGATTTGAAATTTTTTCTTATGGAAAAAAATATTAGTAAAAAAAACTTTTCAGACACAAGCTTTTATTGAAATGCACTAAAAAGGAAATAATAATATTTAATAATTTTGGTTCATAATTAATAATTATTATAAAAGCGGGGGTTGTAATCTCTATGATAGTTTATTAGTCGCAACCCCCACGTTTATAATAATTATGAACCAAAATTATTAAATATTATTTTTTCTTTTTTAGTACATTTCAATAAAAGCTTGTCTCTTAAAAGTTTATTAAAAGTTTACTCCCCTTTGACACCCGTAGGGGTTGAATTTCGAGAAATCCTTTCTTAGTGGATGCTTACGTCAGAAAAGGAACCAACTGTCCAAATTTCAAATTTCTAGCTTCAGCGATTTGGCCTGGGCGTTGATTAGTCAAAAAAACCCTACATCCCCGTTTGAACCCCTTAGGGGTTGAATTTGTTTCTAAAAACGATTTATTCATGTATTGTCATCGGGAATACATAATATGTGTACAAAATTTCCACGAAGTCGTTCAAAACTGACTTGCAAGTTTTGACCTAGATAAATAAACACACAAACCCACACACAAACAAACTAACATACATTGCAAGTTAAATAAAAACTTGTAAAAATACAAAGTTCAAAAGTAACCTGAAGTCTGTTCTTGTCGAAAGTCTTCCGTTAGAAAAAAAAACTATAGCTAGTTGCGATTTTTTTCAAGGCCTACCCGAAATACTCCTTCAACTACGGAGTGACGGACGCCCATACCGGCGACTCAAAAACTCAACACGAAGAAAGAGACGGCGATGTTGTCAAAGGACAATACTCATTGGTGAGTAATTTTAAATATTTTTAAAGACGTCTCGAAAGGTTTCAGAAAGTTAATTTGAAAAAAATATGTATTCGTGTTTTGGAAAAGTCGTGAAGCAGAATGGATGCATCTATCAATTTAACATCTTAAATTTTACGATAAATCTATGTACCTATAATTATTTACGTTAATCTAGACGATAAATTCTTGAGTTGTAGATCGTCTATAATTCACAGTATCTCTCTAAATTCATCTAAGACCTTGGAACGCTAAAATAAATGGATTCCCGATATCATATCTCGAACTGCAAGTCTGCATACCTAAATTAAAATTTTTGATTTTCTGTTTTATTGAGATTATTTTCCACGGGGTTCACTAGTATGTATATGTGACCGTGTATTTCTAAAAAAAAAAAACAACTGCAAAATTATAAAAAAGTGTATTTTACCTTTTTCTTGAAAATTTTGAATTTTGTAAAACAACCTGTTTAACATCTGAAAAAAAAACGCAAAACGCTACGTCAGACATTTCTATTTTATAATCAAATATCCATTTACGATATCAACGTTTCGCCTACATTTTAAGTAGGCATCATCAGGATCTTACAAACGAGTGAACGGGACATATATTTGTAATTTAGATTTCTTGCGGATTTTTGGGTACTTTGTATGACCTAGACAAGAAAACGCGTTTCCACAATTTTTGTCTATCACTCGAGAACGCGAGACCGATTTTGATGAAGCTTGGTACCATCTTGGTACACTAGTTAGCGGTGCTCAAACTTACATAAAGCACTTTTCATTCGACTAAAATCGGGTCAAAATAAAACCAACATTAGCGCGAGCAAAGTCGCGGATATATAGAGGCCATTTTTAACCGACTTCAAAAAAAAGGAAGGTTCTGTTTTTCCCTAATATGTATGTAAGTGTGTATGTGCACGATTTTTTCAGAATCTATACGTCCGATTTTTATGATTCTTTTTTTATTTAATAACGCATACCTTGGAGATGGTTCTTATGTAAAATTTTACCTAAATCGGTTCAGTAATTCGACTGATTTTAATAAAAAGTTAGTAACGGACTGTAACACCGTTAAGGTAAATGTCAGTTTTGACACAGCGAAGTCGGTTAATAACGTGCAAACTATGGACTTATTGTAAAGGCGCTAAAAAGTAAAAAATAAAAACAAATAAAAAATTTAAAAAAAAAATAGAGTTTCCTTCAAAAATGTCACTAAAAAGAGAAAAATAATAAAATTTTGAGGTTGATGCCAATTTAATAAAATGAAAGTATATATGAAAAGTCTTGGTAATTAAATTGGCGCCGACCTCAAAATTTTATTATTTTCCTCCTTTTTTAGTGGTTTTTTTGAAGAAGGTTCTATCCCCCAGGAGGAACATTGAACTGAACACTTGTTCTCACAATTGCATTCCAATGTTCTTTGGTAATTGGCGTTCCCAGGAGCCCGAGCTCGTACCAGTCGGTTTGTGTATGCCGGCTGGCAGATTCTAATACACAAATGGATTATTAATTGTTGTGTTGAAGACACTAATGACCTGAGTTGTCGACGCGTCTATAATCTAGAATAATAATTAAAAAAAACTCGGGTCGCAGTGCCAAAACCCTGCCGACAATATAGTGTATTTGCTAATACAGGCATTGTGCTGTTATTATGTGAACATAAGTTTGTTTTTGGACAAAATAAAAAATTTAACCCCTTAATACATCCCTTAAAATAATATTTTTTTTCTTAATTTCAATATTATTATCAATGCAACCTCTGTACCAAATTAAATGCACCCTTCAGTAAGTAAATCACTACCCGCAAACTAGTGTTTTCATAAAATTTGTAAGTCCGGACCTGTCGGGGCGATTTTATTAAAATTTTAGCAGCACATTTCAATCTTCACTAAAGGGTTAAATTTCAATTTTGAAACAATTCTGAGAATTTTTTCGGTATTTTTGGGCCCAAAAACATTTTTCAACCCCTAAAAACCACCCTTAAAATGGTCCGATTGGGCCCATTTTAAATAGGCTTCGTGCGGTGATGGATTGCAACGTGCCTACCTAATTTCGTCAAAATCAATTAACTCTTTCGAAAGTTATAGCCCGTACACATATATATATATATAAATATATATATATATACATATATAAACAGACATTTCCAAAAATGGTGCCAAAGTGTTCAGGAGGCTATGAAACGTCGAGAAATTTTGGTCCGACCCCTAGATCCCGCCATCCGACCGACGCCAATAGTGTATGTGCCATATGGCAAATACACTAAAAAGGTTCTATTTTTTTAAAATAAGGTTTCTCTGCGGCTCTGATTCCAGGTTGAACCCGACGGCTCAATCAGAACTGTCGATTATTCGGCCGACGACCACAACGGTTTTAATGCCGTCGTCACCAAAACTGGACCGGCATCACATCCGGTCGTAGCACCCGTAGCCAAAGCTCTCGTAGCAGCACCAGCAGTCTACGCCAAACCAGCAGTCGCTTATCCCGCCGCTTATCCAGGCTATCATGGATACGGATACCACGGTTAAATTCGACACTCGTTCCACCGGAAAAACAAGCATCCACTGTGAGTTTGACCGGCCTTTCGTCTATTAGAAATTTAAATGGTCGGTGAAAGATTAAAAAAATAATTGAACTGTTTAATGTGTCTTTGTTAAATGTCGTACAAAATGGGGCGCGGAATTTTTGTAAATAGTTAATTTTTATAGACATTTAAAAAACGGTTTTTAAAATTGTATAACCTCAAATAAACTCACTGAAATGTTTGTTTTTCGTTTTTAAAAGTTTAACACGACAAATGATATTTTACTTTTTAATATTGTTTAGTGTAGGCGTTTATTATAATTGAATTATGACAAAACTACTCAGGACTAGAAGAACTATTTTATACGATGAAATTTATTATACAACTTTTTAAAAAATAACACAATAATCAAAATGTTAAATATGAAATCACGGTTGAAAAAAACATATCCTATTCAAAAATTAAGTTGTATAGACGACAATTTCTCTTAAAAATGATTAATTTGGTAATTAGAATTAATTAGAAAACAACTAATCTTTTGACGCATGCTTTTTTTTGTATCAACATAATGACCCACTTGTAACAAGAGCCAAACATCGAATGCCCATATCACTGAGTTCGAATTTAATGCGTGTAGAGCGCTGATTCAGTCGTAAAGAATAAACATTACGATAATCTTATTACGGGTAATAAAAACAAAACAATATGACAATTTTTTTATTTCGTCTCAAGAAGTCTGTATCAGAGATTCTGAGATATTTTTAAATAAGAAAATTTGGCATGATTTTATTTCAACAAAAACGTTTTAACACTGTTTGACGAAATGATTTTTAAACAAAAAATCAAAGACAAAAAAACCATCATTCATAACGAGTTTGATTACTGCTGCCTCTGGTGTTAAAATGCCTGAACTAATAGCGCGCTCTATCCACAAATAATTCGAACTCGATGATTTTGCACACATATTAAACACTATCAATCAATTCAGTAAGTTTAAAATTCCGAGAGATACACCTATTTATAAAAATCAACAAATTATATAATCGATTTTTATAAACTAGTTTATTGGTTCAAAGTAGTAGGTGTCTATGTGAAAAATGCATCTGTCAAAATACGTGTTTCTCACAAAAGTAATTGCCTCGTATTGAACAGAGACAGATACATAGTCGCCTCTTTCTCTCGCGAAACATTTAAAATACATTTACATAATTTTAATCTTAATTTTTATTAAATAAAAATGTCAAATCTGATACGATTGAAATTTATATTATCTTAAAAAGAATATTCAAGAGAGAGAGAAAAGCGCGTCTGTCTTTGTTTAACAGGCGCTATTTGACCGGTTTCTATGAACTATTGTAAAAACTTAAACGTTTAATAATTATATTCAACAACAATGTAGAAACCAAATCGCAATAGCATAAATAATATCATTTGAAATAATTTTATTTAAATAAATTTCGCTTTTATTAGCACTTTTCAATCTATAGAAAGACTTTCGCGCTGTCTGTGCTCCAATTAAATTGGATACATTTTAGTTTATATTATTAATGCGATGCGAATTTGTTTCGCGTTGTTCATTTGTTAAAACATAATTACGTAATGAATGCAAAATTCGTTTTAATCCGTTCTTTTGTTGGCACGTTTCAAATATTTTCGATTCGAATTTGTTTCTGTGTTAATTTGTTGTTGCGATACGATATTGTCTGTTTAATTGTAATAATAAATGACTGTCTGCAATAAACAATATTTTTTTTTATAAATTGTGCAACTTTTTAGCCATACATACTCACTCAACCATGACAGAAACACTATCATTTTATCGTTTCACATTCATAGTTTAACAGTGTATTTATAATGGATTTTATGAGACCCTTAGAATGTACCTACCTACCTATATATATTGTATATTTTTTAATTTATGTATTATTATCGAAAAAAAAAATATTTTGCATATTATAAAAATTTGACTTGAATTATTATTAATCGTGAGACCTACCCATTGAAATATCCTGCATTAATTATTAACCTTTGCATTTAAACGCCGGATGTACTTTTCAGATCAGATTAACCCACTTCGAACTGGCTACACCCTTGAGCCGGCCATTTGCAAACCTGATAATTAATAATTTTAATTGGATTGGTAATAACATATGATTGACAACACAGTAGACAAATAATATATCACCCAATATACAACGTGTTTCAAGACAAACAATGCTCTTTTGGACCATCTAAAGAATCAATTGGGCTTGAGAATGGCCGAGCGTGTAGCAATGCTGTTGTTTACATGGCATTGCTATGGTTCCTCTATTACAAGTCCCCAGTGCCCGGGTTCTAGCCCGAGAGCTGGTAAAAGTGTCAATTGGATTTTCAATTTATTATTGAAAAAAAAAAATAATGAATTGGTGCTGGGTCCAAATAACCTTAGCCGTTGGTGGTCTTTAAAAACACACAATAAAATAAAGAATCAATTTATTTCCTGTCAAAAATAGACATTAAAACAAGCTGTGAGGTGGGTCGTTTATTAGGACTAAAGTGCGACCCTTGAGGTCCACACGACGAACTTCCCAGTTTGATAAATTTTTAATAATTATAATTAAATTATATATTACACAGAAATGTAATCATTTTAATCATTAAAACATAATTATTATTTATTTTTAACAATAATTAAACAATAAAAAAACGGCTTAGCCGGGCTTAACCGATTTTTATAGAATTTATGTCGGATCAAAATGACGTTAACACGCCTCGATTGACACCCTTACGAAGTCGATATAAATTTTTATTCGCGAGATATTGTGTAAAATCTACTTTTTTGGAGTCTATTTGGTTAAGAAAAAAGAACGGCTGAACCGATTTTGAAAAAATTTCTTTCAGATCATATTTACGTTAATACGCGTCGATTGGCACCCTAACGTAGTCGATATCATTTTTCATTCTCGAGATTTCGTCTTAAAAAGAAATGGACACATACGTACGTACGTACGTTCGTACACACACACACAGACATCTTTCTAAAAATAGTGTAAAAAATAGTGTAGTGACCTTGAAACATAAAAATTTGTTTTACATTTTGACTTCGATTTTCGGACCCATTACAATAACTTCCAGTGGGAAGTTAAAAATCGAGGAAAAAAGTCATTTTTTAGATTTCTTTTAAATTTACGTATGAAAAAAGATACGGCGGTTAATTCCGACAAGTCAAAGAAAAAATATATCTCTTTCAATTTAAAAACTATAAACGTTCAATTTTTTTAGAAACTTTAAGCTATAACTCCTAAACTAAAAGAGATGCAGAAGTGCGTGTGATCATAATAAACTTGTTTTTTCTTTGAGTTTTATCAATTTGAAAAAAATATAAGATTATTTATATTTAGTTCACATTTTACCAAAGATATTTATCACTAGCTGTACCTGCGGCTTCCTGATGACCTAACGTATTGATCTGTACTTTAAATAAGTTAGACTTTAAGCTAACGACTAACAATCATTTTATCGAAATTGATGCAGTAATTCTCGTTTTATAAGCAAATAAAATATATACAGAAATCAATATTATAAAAATTACCCGTTACGATATTCAATCTAGGTATCATATAAACTGTACAATTACAGACAAAGTTACGATTTGATTTTTTTAACTGATTGATTTAACTTCTGTATCATTTATTTATTACAAATTTAAATATTGTTTCTTACCATGTATGCGTTTGTGAATAATTAAATGAGATGATCGGCTGAAATACTTGTTACAATTTACAAACGTCACACTGATATGGTTTCTCACCAGTATGTGTGCGTTTGTGAACAATTAAATTGTTTGAATCTCTGAAATACTTATTACAAACGTCACACTGATATGGTTTCTCACCAGTATGTGTGCGTTTGTGCTTAATAAAATTAAACGATTGACAGAAACACTAATTACAAACGTCACACTAATATGGTTTCTCACCAGTATGTGTGCGTTTGTACTTAATTAAATTAAATGATTGACAGAAACACTAATTACAAACGTCACACTAATATGGTTTCTCAGCAGTATGTGTGCGTTTGTGCCTACTTAAATCAGTTGATTGGCTGAAACACGCATTACAAACGTCACACTGATATGGTTTCTCACCAGTGTGTGTGCGTTTGTGAACAATTAAATTGCTTGAATCTCTGAAATACTTATTACAAACGTCACACTGATATGGTTTCTCACCAGTGTGCGTGCGTTTGTGAATATTTAAACTGCTTGCATGGCTGAAACACGTATAACAAACGTCACACTGATATGGTTTCTCACCAGTATGTGTGCGCTTGTGACTAATTAGTTTACTTGATTGGCTGAAACACTCATTACAAACGTCACACTGATATGGTTTCTCACCAGTATGTGTGAGTTTGTGACAAATTAAATGAGATGATCGCATGAAACACTTATTACAAACGTCACACTGATATGGTTTCTCACCAGTGTGGGTGCGTTTGTGAATAATTAAATTAAATGATTGACTGAAATACTTATTACAAACGTCACATTGATATGGTTTCTCACCAGTATGCGTGCGTTTGTGAACATTTAAATTGCTTAAATCTTTGAAACACTTATTACAAACGTCACACTGATATGGTTTCTCACCAGTATGTGTGCGCTTGTGGCTAATTAATTTAGTTGATTGGCTGAAAAACTTATTACAAACGTCACATTGATATGGTTTCTCACCAGTATGTGTGCGTTTGTGCTTAATTAAATTGCTTGAATCTCTGAAATACTTATTACAAACGTCACACTGATATGGTTTCTCACCAGTATGTGTGCGTTTGTGCCTAATTAATGTAGTTAATTGGCTGAAACACTCATTACAAACGTCACATTGATAGGGTAGAACACCAGTATGTATACGAATGTGAGTCTGCAAACTAAACGATGTGGTAAAAGTCTCATTACAAATGTCACAGTGATACTTCTTTCCACTTGATTTTTTATGTGTCTCATAATTTACTGAAAGATTTTTCTTCCTCTCTTCACTTTTGTCTGGACGTTCTGTTACATTATTCCCCGATGTGCGGCCACTATCAATCTTTTCGCAGCAGATTTCTCTACCTTCACTCGCAGATAATGATTCTACTGTATAGTCAGCGCATTCTGTTAAATTTAATGAATTATCAGTCGTTGGTTCGCTTTTGATTTCAAATTTCAAAGGAATTTCCTGTTTAATGTCATTCACTGATATAAAATTGTACTCTTTATGGGTAATATCAATGTTTTCGTTCAGTTTAATGTCGACCTTTGAGTCCTCGCAGACGATTTCACCCTTGGTTGAAATTTCTACGGCATCATCAGCATAATATCCAGTTATAGAATTATCATCGGTTGGTTCTTCTTTGATTTCAATTTTTACAGGATTTTTTTCGCTAATTTTGTCTGCTGAATTGTAATTTATAGGCGCCATTTCTTTCTTGTTGAAATTCGTGCCAAATATATCATGAAATAATATAGATCCTTATCTCACAATGTCAATGAGATCATAGTGATTATGATTAGTTTTATTGATCAACTGTTCCTCAGAAGACTTCAGGCTTGATTTGTTTGTCAGAAGCAAGCTGCAGTTGCTGTAGATAGCGTCGAAGTGTTTTATCAGACCGTACTATTTGCTTCTGAAACTGGTAAAATTTTTCGACTTGAGAGTAACATGAGCGACAGATGAAATTGGGCACCTCATCACTTCCTCTTATCTGAAAATCAAGAAATTATTTATTTTAATAAATAAAAAAGTTTCACTGACGAAAAGATTAGAAATTATTCTGACTGATAAAACGTCATCATTTTATTTAATTAAGTTCTGTGGCTATCGCATCAATTTCAGAGGTCATTTTCAACATTTTCATATCTAATTTCTGACGTTACAAAGCATGCAAAATTGATTTTGTTTAAACATTTAGATGCAAAATGTTCCCTGTAACTTTTTACCGTTTTTTGCCTAAAATAATTAGGGAAGCAGAAAATTACGAAAGTACGATTTTAAACGTTAAAATCCTATGATCGGCAAGCGCGATCACCACCCTGTATATTGGTATTAAATTTCAAAATGTGACAGACGTATTGCTTTGAAAAGAAGCAAACTTACTTAAACGGAAGCACATCCCACGATTACATTCGATCTTTCGATAGTTGATTTCCCATTTTGGCCGAAAAATGAAAGATGTCTAGTAGAATAACGCCTTTTGTTAAGCACAACTGCCACACTGCACTTAAACCGTATGTCCATTTATCAATATTTTCTTCTTTTGTCGAATAATGACAACTGTCAATTAAGTAAGTACCTACTACCTGTGAATTTACTAAATAGTAAATATCTGTAGATGAATTGTCGCATTCAAATAAAATGTATCATTGTAAACTTGACGAACATAAAAGAAACAAGAATATTTTGGTAATAGTTTGTGTTGATTTTGGCCGACAGAGATGCAGTTACCGAATACCGAAGCCAACACGTCTGCGACAGAGTTCGTGTCAGAAAGAGACGCGCGATAGTGTCACAGTATATTATATACTGTGATAGTGTTGTAGACCACTGAAGAAGCTATAGAGGCAGTATAAGCATTTAAAAGTGAAGCCAGTCGCCATTTAAAGATGACCTCATTTTATATGTGTGAAGAAGAAGAAGAAGAAGAAGAGAATAATATTCCCAATCCATTCCGTGTTTTGCCGCCATCTTTGAGGAGACCTGTGACGTCAAACCTGGCTTCAATTTTTAGCCGACTTCAAAAAAAAGGAGGAAGGTTCTCAACTCAACGCATATATATTTTTACTTCCCACCTCTACTATGGTAGGGAAGTAATGGATTTAGATCGAAAAAAATATTTCGAGATTTTAACATTTTCACGTTTTGAGACCCTAGCAATCGTTTAAGATCATTTTCTGACTGATGTCTGTATGTGTGTGTGTGTGTGTGTGTATGTGGTCAATTTTTCGCCTTCGATATCTTAAGAACGGAACAACATACGGGCATGCCGATTGTTCTATTGTGTTTATCAGCCTTTAACTTAGATCTGATTAGATTTTGAGTCAAATCGGTTCAGTGGATCCTGAGATATTCAAAAAAACGTCCTCAATGTCACGTATTAACATAGGTAAAAAAAAATATAAATGAATTCTAGATGTTATAATATAAGGTGGGAAGTATAGGACTGGTCATCAGTCGATTTTTTTTTTTGTATAATCAGTTGTATACCTACTGCTTGCGTTCTCTAGTCCTCTATAGATTTTACCTCAGTATTGTAGAGTGTAGACACAGTTTCAATAAGATACAGGCTTGAGAATACCCGAGCGTATAGCAATGCTGTTGTTTACATGGCGTTGCTATTGTTCCTCTATTACAAGTCCCCAGTTCCCGGGTTCTAGCCCGAGAGCTGGTAAAAGTGTCAATTGAATTTTCAATTTATTATTAAAAAATAATGAATTGAAAATATGAATTGGTGCTAGGCCCAAGTAACTTTAGCTGTTGGTGGTCTTTAAAACACAATTTAACAATTTATCAATAAGATACAGGGTGCCCTTTAACTTCAGTTGGTACGGCACGTCCGTCGTCCAGTGTTAACTATCAATTAATATTTTTTGTAGTTGTCCTTGTTTTAAGTGTCTTGTGGTAGGTCGAACTTCTGTTGAGCGTAGCTTACTCCCCCGTATCTTGTAGATGGTTGATGGTAGCGTCGCGGCCTCTGACTGTCGTGGGTTCGAGTCCTACCTCTGCTCATGGATGTTTTGTGATGTTATTTAGTTTTAAGTGATATATGTATATTTGTTGTATTTAAGACGCTAATGACCTAAGTTGTCGACGCGTCTATAATCCACAATAAATAAATAAATAAATAAATAAATAGATGGTTGATTAGACTTATTTTTCGAAAAGTTGAATTCGGAATTAAGCAAATAACCACGACCCAGCACCGTTGAGTTCCGGAGAATTTATTCGTTTACTTTTGCGGAAATCTTAAAAATTCTATAAATACCTAAGTATTTAAATAATCACTCGAAGTTACTTATAGATTATACCTATTATAATTATCTTTTCGTAGACAACTACGATTTTAACGCACACCTTGTAACAGTAGACTGTTGTATGCAATGGAAGTACTTAGGTATTTACTTAAGTTTCACTGTATATGCAGATTTACATGCAAATAATAAATTATGCTTAAGATTTACAATAATTAATATAAATAACACTGTTTGCCTGATACCTAATTAATTATTTGCCTCTGTCAAAACTTAATCGTATTTAAAATCCATTTTTATTACAAGCTTTTATTTAACTTGCAATGTATGTTAGTTTGTGTGTTTGTTTGTTTAGGTCAAAACTTGCAAGTTAATTTTGAACGACTTCCACGTATCCGATCGATTTGAAATTTTGTACATATATGTATTCCCGATGACAATACATGAATAAATCGTTTTTAGAAATACATTCAATACTTAAGGGGTTCAAATGGGGATGTAGGGTTTTTTTTTTTTGATTAATCTACGCCCAGGCCAAATCGCAGAAGCTAGAATTTAGAAACTTGAAATTTGGACAGTTGGTTCCTTCTCTGACGTATAAGCATCCACTAAGAAAGGATTTTTCGAAATTCAACCCCTACGGGTGTCAAAGGGGAGTAAAATTTAGAAAGACGAAAATGAACAAAATAAAATATTAGTAAAAAAAACTTTTTAGAGACAAGCTTTAATAGAAATGTACTAAAAAGGAAAAAATAATATTTAATAATTTTGGTTCATAATTATTATAAAATCGGAGGTTGCGCCTAATAAACTACCATAGAGATTACAACCCCCGCTTTAATAATAATTATGAACCAAAATTATTAAATATTATTTTTTCCTTTTTAGTACATTTCAATAAAAGCTTGTCTCTAAAAAGTTTTTTTTTAAGTACTAATATTTTATATACGTCTAATTTCAGTACCTACCAGAAACCGATCTTCGCTTTAAACGTTTTAAAACAATCTTAAAAATTTAAAAGTAAAAGCATTCTTTTGTTTTAAAACAGTTGAGGTTGGTTGGCCTCAACTGTTTCAAAATAAAAGAATGTCAAAAATGCAATGCAGTTGCATTGTTAAAAGAATGTTGCACCAAAAAATAATTGAAAGCGTTAAGAAGAATGCATTTGCAATAATAATGACTGAAATTAATTTTATAAAAGCCGAGCAATAATTCCGGTTTGTTGTCTCTTTTAAATTGAAGACAAAGATGGCGGAAATCGAAAAATAATCACTTTAAACAGAGCGCAGCCATAAACTGAAAATTAAAATTCCAAACTTCCTTTGCTATGAAAAATTTGTTTAACCTGAGACCTATCTATAGCGTAGTATAGCTGATTAAGTTTTTCATCGATAAAAATTGCAAATACATTTTTGGGTAATCTTTTATTCCCCCTAGCGCATGCCAAGCGCGGATCCAGACCTCAAAAAAGGTTGTGGTCACGGCCACCCGAAAATCGGCCAAGGTGAGTCGGACTGCGGACTCGCTCACGATCGACACGTTGCATTCCTACAAAGGAGAATGTATGACGTCCCGGCCAAGATCTTGTACCTATTAGTGTATTGGCCCATGCGGACAAAGCCGCGAGCCGGGGCGAACACTAGTAAATTAATAAACCTGTAAAATGTTAGTCTGTTTGCTTACCAAAATTACAAAAGTAAATGTGTGTTTGTTTGCACATCACAATGTCACATCTAGACTCTAAACTACTGAACCGATTTTGATGAAACTTTTACAGCTTGAAAGCATATCAGATTTTAGATTTAATTAAAAGTATACATTTTACACTGATTTTATTAAGGCATTGGATATAACATCAGCCTATCGACCTTAATTAGGGTTGTGGGCATGCCCATCGTGCCCACAACGGTGGATCGCGTTTGGCGCATGCCACTGGACCGAACCAAAACTAAATAAACTGTAAAAATAGTATAAACGTATTTCGACGCCACTGCAAGGCTTTCTATAATTAATTGCAAAAAAACGCATTTTAAACTTCAACGATCCGATAGCCGACGAGCAGCCTACTAGACGTCGTATAAATTCGTTAAACGACAAACTTGCTCCATTTTTACACATGAAACGCGCCCCGCTGTAATAATAATTTTCTCATAGTGAAAAAATGGGTGTACAGGAACGGGTTATTAATAAAAAAAAGGGTGTGTGTCTCGGGACCCCTGACAGATGTGAAACATCAAAGAAAACGTTATTGAACTCGGTGGTATTCTCTATGTAGTAGTATATATTTTTTCAAAAGCAGCAACTAACTGTTATGCTGACGTAATCCTATATACTGCACTGTAACACGCCTGAGTCAAGAGAGAGAGTGCCGCAGTGGTGGGGAGAACAGCAGCGAAGGAGCGGACCAAACATTTCGTTGCATATTTCCCCTCACGCGGCTGTTTCACATCAAAAAAGCGGCCAAGTGCGTGTCGGAGAACGGACACCGAAGGGTTCCGTACTCTGCCGAAAATATCCCATATCTCAAAAACTACACAACATAACTTATTCAAACCAATTTTCGTTGAAAGTATTTTATAAGTTCTATACTTCCTTAAATTTTTTCAGAATTTTCCACCCCATAGTTGAAAAGTTAGAGGAGGGACACACTTTTTACGACTTCAGAAGCGCATAGCTCATCAACTATTGAAACCTCTTCATCATTTTCGGAGACCTATCTAACGATACCCCACACGCTTATGTGCACTGGAATTTTTTTTCATCCCTCATTTACATGTATGGAGCGCCACACCTAATTTTTTTTTCGTAATTACACTTAATCATGTATAGCGGTTCATAGAAGACACCTGCCTTCCAAATTTCATCTATATAGTGCCAATAGTCTCCGAGTAAAATGGCTGTGACATACGGACGGACAGGACGAAATTATAAAGGTTCCGTTTTTGCCAGTTGGCTACGGAACCCTAAAAAGGACCGTGTAGTTTACACTACCCACTATACAGAAGTGTAACTTATATACTTACACAAAATCTACATACTTATAAACATATTTTATAATATCTATACTAGCCGCTACCGTGACCTCGCCCACGTATATTTCGATTTTTGATTTATTATCCCCCACCGCGAGAAATTCTCCCCCTGCGAAGCCTTAAGCACTTCTGGAATCATAAGGAGCATTTAAAAAAAATTTCATCAAAATCCATCAAATAGATTTTAAGTTAAATCAGTACAAACATACTTATATACATACAAAATTTTTTATATATACCTATTAGTATAGATTATATAATATTATTCGACAAATTTGCTGGTTCACTATGGACCCGTCTAGCGCGAAACAGTGCTGAATGGAAGAGGCTAGGGGAGGCCTATTCCCTGCAGTGGGATACCGAGGCTATAATTATTATTATATAATATTATGAGGACTTGAGAATAGCCGAGCGTGTAGCGATGCCGTTGTTTATATGGGGTTTCCATGGTTCGCCTATTACAAGCCCCCAGTTACCAGGTTCTAATCCGAGAACTGGTAAATAAAGTATCAACTGGATTTTCAATTTATTATTAGAGAATAATAAATTGGTGCTTGGCCCAAATAAACCTAGCTGTAGGTGGCCTTAAAAATATTATAATATGAAATTGGTTCTTCGTTGTCTTCGTCAGATGAATCCAATTCACTCGACTGTAAAAAAGATTGAGTCGAGTCTTCAAGAATAAAGGTACGTGCAGTACGCAGCTGGGATTCTAGATGGTAGCATGTATGGTAGATGGTGGCTGAAATTATAAGCGCTTATAGGTTTGCACAACGAAACTTTGATACTAGCATTGATACAAGCTTAAATCGCGTTTGAAATGTCAGATAGCGAAGACGAATATTTGTGTTCTTCTGCTACAAAGTGATATATTTTAAATACAAATTTGGGTAGGAGCTATCATGTCCACCCTATTAATAAAAAACGATCTAAACATGGCGAATTTCATCATTTATACCAAGAATTAAAATTTTACCCAAACTGGTTTTTTGAATATTTACGTATGGAACCTAACACTTTTAATTATGTCTTAGAAAAAACTCAACAAATTAAATAAAAACTGGCAAAATTTCATTTATTAAACTAGTCACATCCATGTCGAAACTTGTAACGGCCATTTGACAGTTGTCACACGTTGATTGTAGTAGTCAGCACGCTGAAAGAATGGTGAGATACATTCTTGAATCTAGCAGCTCTTGTAACATCGCTTATATCTGCTACACTCACTGCTTCGTTGTGCACGCTCGCATATGCAGGGTGAGTTCGACCACCCGTATCAGTCGTTTTTTTCGAAAACGGTTAGTCGTAGAGAGTTGTGTCAAAAATTTGTATTATAAAAGCCCTAATAAAGAATCGAATGGTGATAATTTTTTTTCCCGGGAAGGTCGGCTTCCCTATTAGTTTGCTCCAGAATGTCCAGAACTCCGGAATTATAAATGTAACGATAGGTCGAAAGTGGTATTGTTGAAAAGATCTTTAAAAAATAAGCAAGTTTTGTAGGAACATTTTTTTTATTACTGCCACCCCTGTAAATTTCTATAAGTATAAATATAAATTATTATGTGTTCAAAACTCCGGAATTTTAGAAAGCACGATAGGTTGAAAGTGGTGCTGTTGAAAAGCTCTTTAAAAAATAGGCAAGTTTTGTAGGAAAAATTATTTAATTACTGCCACCCCTGTTAAGTAACAATCGTTTGAAATTATTTAACCAAAATTTCATAATAACGATCGAAGTCGGCATTAAAAATCTAGCAACCTTAGACATTGTCACAAGTGTTCAAACTGTCTTCCATTTACTCTTTAATACATACTACTGAGCTCTTCTGGTTATACTGTGAGTGTACTTCTTCAGTGTTTAAGGATCGATAGATAGGTAACTAGATTTTAAATGCGGACTTTTAAGAAGTTCGTTATTATGACATTTTAATTCAGTAATTTCAAACAAATATTACTTAACAGGAGTGGCAGTAATAAAAAAAATGTTCCTACAAAACTTGCTTATTTTTTAAAGATCTTTTCAACAATACCTACCACTTTCGACCTATCGTTACCTTTATAATTCCGGAGTTCTGGACATTCTGGAGCAAACTAATAGGGAAGCCGACCTTCCCGGAAAAAAAAATTATCACCATTCGATTCTTTATTAGGGCTTTTATAATACAAATTTTTGACACAACTCTCTACGACTAACCGTTTTCGAAAAAAACGACTGATACGGGTGGTCGAACTCACCCTGTATAACAATGCATTAATTTAAGCAAGCCCTGCTATGATCTACCCTACCATCTAGAATCCCAGCTCCATACTGCACGTACCTTAATTTGCACTCAAGTTTGTGAATTGTGGCAGTGGCACACGTCTTTCCAAAAGATTTTACCGAAGCTGAAGAATCTACTATTCGACTCTCGGCCACCAACTCGATTCCTCAAGGAGATTCTGAACTAGTCCTATAACAACTCACGCATAAAATAGACTAACAAGTGACAGTCAGTTGGCGCCACAAAATATACATGCGGCGGTGCAGTGCACGTTCGATTGTTATTTCTACGTAGGTTGAAACATCTGAGTTATATTAACAGTTGAACGCGCTTAGAGAGACTGTACATTATGAATGCAATGTGTTTTAAAAGTTAAAACCACAACATAAATAAAATGGCCGCCTACGATTACATAACGAGCAGATCTAGTTCATTCTCGATCCTTTTGTTGTAGCCGTTTTTGTATAAGCGCAATTTTTTTCCAAACAATTGCAAATAAATACCGAACGTTGATTGTTTTAAACAATTGTTGTCCTTTTATTATTTCAAATATCCTTCAATTTATTATCTTCAGTGCATTTATGTATATAATTAACAAGGAGAGCAGAAAATCTAATAATAAATAAAAAACAAAAGTGAATCTATTAAATGACCGAGCTGTAATCAATTGTTTGTAGATCGTACATTGTTTCAATGTGCGTAAACAGTTGCAATTAAATTATTATTGATCGATTTTCATAGAAACAATGACCCACTTTCGGCAGAGTTCTTTTGTTACAGCGCCGAGCGCGAATATCTTATTTTCTCCGGCTGTCAGATTGCGCGATAGTCAATTGTTTTGCAAGAAATTCCTGTGTCAAATTTAATTAAGATGTCGATTTTTTATACGAAATTATCACGATTTGTAAATTAAATTGACAGCAGTCATTGAATGTCTGTCAACTTTTATTATTAGCTGATTGTTTAAAATAGGGTAAAACTGATGTGGAAAATAATGAATTTAGGTACCTAGGTACTATACCAGCATCGTATAGCTAGGGACTGACAACCGGGTCCGGGGCCCACGCCAGGAGCGCTAATCCCGAGAGAGCGAAATCAGCGATGCGAATATGATTATTTTCAAGCAAAGAGCGCGCAATCAGAATCTTGCCTTGGGCGCCGATGATCCTAGATACGACTCTGGATACCACTAAAAATGAACTGCATAGTTACGATCGTCTTTTTTATATGATAGCCGTAAAACAATTTTGACGCTTTGCAAAAATGTCTTCGCAAAATATTTTAACGCAAAAATATTCATCACGCATTTTAATGCCAGCAGTACACTCTCGCCGAGGGATACCGAAACTGCCCGAACGCGAGAGTGTACTCAGTACTGGCAACGCTCAACTGGCCTCGTAGCGCCCTGTCTCACCTCGGGAGCGCTCCGTATTAACTGCGTAGTTTATATGGAATTGAGTAGTTTACATGAATGCAGACGCTCGCTTTACCTTATCTCTCGGTGAGATCTCCTGTGAGCGAGCTCGACGAGAGTGTACTGTAGGCATAAAAAAAGTTTCACTCGCGTTAATACCGATTTATTATTATGCATACCAATCGGTTCAGCGGTTCTCGATATAAATGTTGGTATAAACAGGCAAAAATTTAGGAAATACTTTTTCCCGTTTAGGTGTCAAACAAAATACCCATAAAGTCCGCACAAGAAAACAAAAATACAGACATCTATAATTTTGTTAGGTAAAAATGTAACGATCTCTAAAAGCTTAGCTCACGGCCGTCAACTTTGCAAGCGCCAACTACTTATATTTAGTTTAGTGATTAGTGAAAGGTCAAAGAATAGTTATAGTATCAGCAATAACTTATTCTATATATAAATTAAATCAAGATAATAAAGAACAACAATAAAGATCACCGCTAAAACAATATTGAAATCGTTTAATTGTTTCAAATGTGCCAGCGTGGTTGTTGAAATATTTCCATTATTTAGTGACCACCCCCAAATGACCTTGTGACAGATTAAACACTTAAAACAAAACTTCTATCGATCGTGAATTATTCCATTTTAATTAATCACTAATCGCATTCAATTAAACGGCAATTTTAATCCGCACTTTTAGTAGATCACGGCCATTTTTAAGAAAGTAACAAATATTTTTATTTTTTAACTGAATAGTTAAAATATAGGTCGAATTCCGTCGATGTATGTAAGTTGACCGAGCATTGATGTTTCCGAAGGAACCGTAGCTAAAATTTTATTAACTCAATAATTTACATCGCAACGACAAAAGTCTTAAAAAGAGTGAATTTAGGCTTTCAGCTGTTTAAACAAATTAAAACCGTTTAATAACAAACGTGTAAATTATTATTGTAGCTAATCGCAATTTATAAATTAGATACGTAATATCTGAATAATTTAATTAAAACAGGTGAGCAAATTTACGCATTCCGTGTAGTTTATGAATGAAAATATATAACAAATGCATTGTCATGCTTAATCAAGCATGGTCGGCAATGCACTTGTCACACACGGATGCCTCTAATAAGCTGTTAATAATATTATAAGTGTTAGACCCACAAGGCATTGTTATGTCATTGTACTGCCGACTGTCTGGCCAAGTTCAATTGTTGACACTGACATTGCGTTGTTTTATCGCCTTATTATGAATTAACAATGTCTAACTCGCGTTTGTTTAAACAGTTGAATCACTAAACAGTCGATTGTTTATAAAACGAAAGACGGCGCGCTTCTTGAAGTTTTTGTGTTGCTATAATTACCGTTGAAGATTGCTGTTTTTTCAGAAATCATTTACTTTTCTTTTGCAATGATAAATTATTTTGCATTTTTATCAAACAATTAAATATACGGATGTGATAACAAACGTATATAAAACAAAAATACAACAAAACAAAACACGTTCACATAAAAAGACAGTCAACTTTCTCCTGCGCTCGCTCGCTTATTAAAAGCTTTCGATTGGTTATGTTCAATAAGTATATGATAGCTTTTGGCGAAATAAATAATAATAATTATCTGTTTTGCGTATCTCAGCTTTTTACTTCCCCATACATAACCTACAAACCATATAACGCGGGGAAAGTCTCCTGTTCGATAAAAATATGGTCAAAAAATCCAACTGGATTTTCTTATTACAAAAACACTATTTTCCAATTGAAATACCTATTTTCCCGTTTTTTTTTTAATTAAACGGAAAGTTAAAATGTAGAATAATAAAGAAATCGCACCTTTTAATTAATAGATATTTTTTCTTACTTCTTTGGTAATGTTATCTCATCATCGAAGTTTTTTTTCGACTTCTCTTTTCAATAACCTAATAATGTCAATCCTTTTTTGCCTATTTCAATGATGAATAGATTTGAGGACCTCTAATATTAACTGAAGGGTCGTAAGTGAGCAACATCTGAGATCTTAGATTTCGGACACTCTTATAAAGAACTCGAAGAACTTTTTTCCAATTATTGTTTACATCTTGAATCTCTGACGGCAGACCCCAGTCGACAACGCTTCATATCAGTATTTCACCTGCGGACTGCAGTTGTTTTGAGATTATGCATTATTTTGCATTAACAATTTGTCACCTGTAATATAATCTAGTCAACTCATGTTGGAACAATTTTTTAACCGATAATTACAAGCGTGCCAGAATTCAACTTGTTGCCTTGCCGCAAGCAAAACAAATGAATAACGTGCGTGTGTCTATGTGTGTGTGTGAGAGATGTGACGTAACATCAAGTGTGCCATGGAATTGCAACAATGCGGTTTCATTTTTCGATACACACAAAAAAATGAACCAATAACAATTAAGTATATAGTGTAACAACTGAGCGTCGGATCATTGTGTGATCGCCACACCCGAGTCATTATTGTTACGCATTGTTGACGAGGGCGTTTGTTTTAATGACTTTTTAATGAAATTTAAAGACTTCTGTTATTAAACCAAGATGATTTAATTGTTTTCCAAAGCTTTGAGAATCCAAAACAATAGGGTACATTCCAGTGGACAGTGATCAATATAAAACTTTGTTATACCTACTTAATGAAAGTTTATGCTCTAAAATATTTATTAGAATTTTTATTTTTATTAATTAAGTTTCGTAAACATATTTAAATTAATAAATAAAATCATGATTTTTAATCTATTTGTCACGTGACTTAAAACACTGCGTGACGTCAATTCATGTAAAATATTAATGTATCCATAGCAACGGAGCTTAGATTGCTTACATCATGTTTACATAGGTACAAAACAGTATTTTTCAACACTCTGTTTCTGGGTCTTTAAATAATATTTGTAGCTAATATAAACGAACTTTCATAAAACTATGACGTCATATTTGAGTAGAGCAAAAACAATTTTTAGCGGGCGGGGCTAACTAAATATTTCAAAAATTATTTTTGAACTTATTTGAAATCAGAATGAAGTGATTTAGGTGTCATTTTGTTCATAATTTACTGCTCTATTAATATAACACAAAAAAAAATTTAGTCGAATACCCTATTATTGTTTCGAAGTATTGCAACGTTACGACTGTCTGCAAAAGAAATCTTTATCGCACCAAATTAATCTTAGCTTTAAGGTGTTGATAGACAATCTAAGTATCCATTTCATGTCCCCTAAATCAAAGAAACTGTTTCGAAACAAAAAAGGTGTTAAATTTCAAACTGAGAAACTACAAAGCTATAATAAATCATTATCTGATATTTGTTAAAGTTATAATTAACATGTAATAAATAATATTTCTCCTTCGATAAATTATTTGACTACTTGGATATCAAACAGTTAAATTGTTTTGTAAAATTTCACAACTTTTAATTTAAAAAAAATCGTGACAATAAAAAGAAAACGAGAACATTGCTCGATCATTATCGGTACTGTGATTGTCAACTGTTTGAAACAGTAACACAACCGTGTTTTGTTATCATTGAAAACAAAACACGACCAACTTGTGCAAAAACAAGGCTAGAATTTTTAGTCTCTTGGAATTTTATTGTCAATATTTTCTTTCGTTTGATACAAAGATTTAACAAAAAAAATGGACATAGCATATGATTTGATACTTCGATGTTCCGCCAATAACAACTCGCGTACGAAACGAGCAAAGTATACTGTTTTGTTTTATTTGCATACCGATCTGCAAGAATATAAATAATTTTAATTATAAAAAATTATCTCGACCGATAACGTAACTTAACTGTTTTACCGGCAGCTCGTAGATATTATTACATAGAGACAATATATACCGTGTTACACTTATCTAGAGCAAAAGTAATTTATTAACTGGTCAATTAGATTTAGAAGGCTTCGTGTCTTAGAATATGACTTGTTTTTGTTGGGCAACCGGTACACTAGAAAATACATAATAAGTATAAGACAAGTACAGGGTCCTTTTTTACTGCAGACACACATTGTAAAATGCATTTTAAAATTAACCATAACACTTTTTATTAAATTATTTAATGGCTTCGTTAGACAAAGATCTTATACAGGGTGGTGAACGTAACTGCTGCACATAGGGATTTAACCCGTAAAGTCAAACTTTCGCGATTTCCTGTTTCCCTAATTATTTTAGGAAAAATATCTTCAAATAATAGTTTTAGAACATAAAATTCTACATCTAAATCATTAAACAAAATTAATTTTGCATGCTTTGTAACGACAGAAATTTGATATGAAAAAGTCAAAATTACCTCAAAAACAGATAGCGATAGCCATGGAACTTCAACAAAATGATGACGTAATAGCTGTGAGAATAATTTATAATCATTTTGTTCAAATTCCATGGCTGTCGTTATCTGTTTTTGAGGTAATTTTGACATTTTCATATCAAATTTCTGCCGTTACAAAGCATGCAAAATTAATTTCATTTAATGATTTAGATGCAGAATTTTATGTTCTAAAACTATTATTTGAAGATATTTTTCCTAAAATAATTAGGGAAGCAAGAAATCGCGAAAGTTTGATTTTACGGGTTAAATCCCTATATGCAGCAGTTACGTTCACCACCCTGTAGATCTTCCATTTTGTCTGTCCACTGTGTTGCGCGAAACAATAATTGTCATTTTAGATAACGAAGCGTTCGGCTAGTTTCGCAACTTGCATGCGCGAACGAGAATTCCCGATGTAACTTACATTTTCTGTCGTCCTTATACTTTATTGTTTTAACGAAGGAAATTAATAAAATGTTATACGAATTAAGAGCAGTGGCGCTTCAGTTCGGCTGATGATTATTGTACTACCTATTTAGGTTCACTGGCGTATTAACCATAGACAATAACAACAATGCGCATGTATTAGCCTAGCGGCACTGGCGAGAACTAATTATGCCAACACGGCACACGGTGAATGGTCTCCAGGAGGAAATGGAGGGGATTGGATTGGGGTATCCCGGCGAACGGCGACGTGCGTTCCACACGTGTATAACTACGTAGCTAATAAAAGTGTATTTTTACGGCCATAATAAAACGGTGTAAATAATTTCCGTAACAAAAACGTAAGAAAGATCGTACCGGGATGATAGAAACCGCTGGTACTAGGACCAGATAATGTCGGTAGTTGGTGGTTTCTAAAAAAAAAGAATAACTCCCCTTAAAACAGTAACCTATTATTTAAAATAAAATTGCAACAAAGCGCGGGCGGACATTGCAATACAGAATTTGCATTTGGCGTGATCAAAGGCCGTTAGTCATCTTCGACGCATGACATAGTCAAGCCTATGAACCGTGTCTAATGTGACAGATAATGATATCTTAATGTGGCATTAATGGAACACTACACGCCTTGTGATTTACAGTGTGTCCCAGAAGGAATTGACAGTTATCTTGACTATTCATACAGGGTGAGTTCGACCACCCGTATCAATAGTTTTTTTCGAAAACGGTTAGTCGTAGAGAGTTGTGTCAAAAATTTGTATTATAAAAGCCCTAATAAAAAATCGAATTTTTTTCCGGGAAGGTCAGCTTCCCTATTAGTTTGCTCCAGAATGTCCAGAACTTCGAAATTATAAATAGAACGATAGGTCGAAAGTGGTATTGTTGAAAAGATCTTTAAAAAATAAGCAAGTTTTGTAGGAAATTTTTTTCAAAACAGACATTAATGTGAGTGAAGTCGCGGGTAAAAGCTAGTATATTTCTAAAATACTGTCCATGCTAATTCATAAATAAAGGAACTACATTTTTAATTGTTATTTTAGAAAACATGAATAATTCAATCGATTTATGATTTTTTGTTCTATAATATTACAGGAACAATAAATTATTAATGTTAACATATTATTTTTTGTACAATAAATAATGAATAACAAACTTTAATATTAGGTATAATAATATATCACTAAGTATTATGACTACGCATATGGAATTTCAGTTTCGCCGACTTGGCAAAACATTTATGGCAAACGTCACATTGATACGGTTTCTCTCCCGTATGTGTACGTTTATGTTCGGTAAGTGCCGACTTCATGTTGAACCATTTGTGACAATGTTCACACTCGTGAGGTTTCTCTCCAGTATGATAATTCCTCTTGTGCAAAACAACCGACGTGTAATGACTATATCGCTTGTTGCACAGTTCACACGAATAGGGTTTCTCTCCGGTATGTATACGAAAATGTGTTTTCAACGTTTTCGATGTGAAAAAACATTTCCCGCACGCTGCACATGGAAACGGTTTCTCGCCGGTATGACGTCGTTTATGCGCGTTCAGTGTACCTATCTGTGCAAACGTCTTGTCGCAAACTTCGCATCGATGAGGTTTTTCCTTGAGCGAATGCTTCAGTTTGTGACAACGCAGCGACACTCTGAGGCCGAAACTTTTATTGCACAGGTCGCATTTGAAAGGTCTGTCGCCGGTGTGGCGATTTCTGTGCTGTTTTAAGTAGGAACTGTTGTTGAAAAGTTCGCCGCAAAAATCGCACTGGAACGGTTTGTCACCGGTATGTACTCGTTTGTGTTGATAGAACGATTGAGAGCGGGCAAAGTATTTGTTGCATACTTCACAGCAATACCTTTTCTCGCCCATATGTTCGATGCGTTTGTGTTTGCTCAGCGTCGTGGAACGCGTAAAACGTTTCTCACAAAGCGTGCACGCGAACGGTTTCTCACCGGTGTGGACACGTTGATGATTTTTACGACAACTCAACGTACGGAAGTACTTGGAGCAAACTTCGCACTGATAAGGTTTCTCTCCGGAATGGATACGTTTATGTGCAGTTAAATTGGCGTTCTGCGAGAACTTCTTGTCGCAAACGTCGCATTTATAAAAAATGCATTTGACTATTTTGTTTGGTTCTGGATTACCCAGCGACAGACTGACTTCGACAGTTTTGACCGGCACCCCGTTAATAATTCTTGTTAATTCGGTTTCTTTTTGGTTTTCAATATCACAAGTGTCGCCGATTTCGTCGAAAGAATCATATTCCACAGTCGCCGCTGGTTGGTTTTGAGTTATAGAGGACTCTTTCTCCGCTTCGACATCTTCTTCCGATTCCATTTTCATTTCAGTTAATTGTAATAAAGTTTTTTCGCCTTTGAGTACTTTTTTTTGAAAGTAGAGAGCTCGTCGCAGTTCCTCGTAACATATTTTGCAAATAAACGACGGCATGCCGTCTTGTTTATAAATCTGCAATTCAAACAAGGAACTGACTGTATCAAACAAATAAGCGGCAGCTGCCGAAACCATTCTCTACGTTCTGATCGACTATTGTGACGCGAATGTGCGGAAATTATTGTACGTTGCCTTACCTTTACTGGCGCACACGCCATCAGTGCATTAACAATTGGTCCGCCAAGTTCATCCGTACTTGTAAATATATCTGTTAAAGTGTTGTAGCCGGTCAAACACACTCTACACATCGTATTATCCGAATTATCACATAAACTTTGCGTTCCCATTTTTCACAACTCGATAAAACGACCAAAAGAAACACATTAAATTATTCTAAACTTAAAACTATCCTGCATAAGGATGGGTAAAATAAACACAAACGTCAAAGAAAATTTACTAGACTAGCGGTTCTATCTGGCTTCGCCCGCGTGCTAAGAATTTATAATTTATTATCCCCCTCGCGAGAAATTCTCCAACTGCAAAGCGAAGACGAGCTGGTGGTGTTTATATTGTTAATAGGATTCCGCCAATACTTACGCTTAAATGCAATAAGTACAAAAGAATTTCAGAGTTACGTTTTGTTAGGTACTATCGCACAGGAATTATTCCCCCCACGCGAGAAATGTATCAAAATAAAATAAAACCTATATCATTCAGGGATAGTGTAGGTTTCTATTAGTGAAAGATTTTTTAGAATCGGTTCAATAGTTCCCAAGATTACCCCCTACCACTATAGATACCAACAAATTTTACCTCTTTATAATAATCCCCCGCGAGCAATTTATCAAAATAAAATAAAGCCTATAACACTCAGGGATAGTGTAGATTTCTATTAGTGAAAAAAATTTTAGAATCGGTTCATTAGTTCCAGAGATTACCCGCACAAAATGCAAACAAACAAACTCACAAACTTTTCCTGTTTATAATATTAATACAGATAATTAATTAAAAAAGTGGGTGTGTGCTTATGACCACACGACAGAAGTGAAAACTTGATTATATAATATATGCTAAACATATAGGGCTTGAGAATAGCCGAGCATGTAGCAATGCTGTTGTTTACATGGCATTGCTATGGTTCCTCTATTACAAGTTCCCGGGTTCTAGCCCGAGGCTGCAGGTAAAAGTGTCAATTGGATTTTCAATTTATTATTAAAAAAAAAATTATGAATTGAAAATATGAATTGGTGCTAGGCCCAAATAACCTTAGCTGTTGATGGTCTTTAAAACACACACAATTTTGCAAAACATACATAATATTATAATAATATTATTTTATTATTATAATATGTACAAATAAAAACGTCATTCTTGAAACGATGCACTCCTTGTTAGACAGTAAACGTGGTCACCGACTCGAGCGCGCTTGATGTCGAGTGGAGCCGAGTCAGCCCGATTCAGCGTCACTGACCCGAGCGTGACGGTTCACTTTCGTTCACTATTCAGAAAGAACGCAAAGTGCGACTAAAGAAGTTTTCACTTCAAAAAGTAATCCTATTATGATAATTATTAAATAGACAGTAGCCATTACACAAGCATATACTTTTCTTAACGTGATCAGTCAGCAACCTGCCATCGTGATGTTGAACGTCAAACAATTAAGATATACAAGGAAAAAATCAGAAGCCACTGTCAGGACTTGAACCCGAAATTCCCAGTTTCCGGCTGGTTGACCACTTACTCACACAGTGCCCCGAGAGTGGAATCTGTTCTTTTCCTATATATACCTACTTCAACACTAAATCACACTTCATGCGAGAGCGGATTTTATTTATTATGATTCTGTTTTTTTTCATTTTGAGGTACGGAACCCTAAAAAAATGATGAAACCAACTAGTCCGTTCATTTGTTGAATATATTTTTATTTAAATTACATTATCAAACAAAAAAAAACAATACATTTATTTTATATAATACTTTCAACGTTGCTGGGTTTTTAACAAATTGTGTTGTAGTCGTTTATGAGCCGATAAACTGCTCGACAGCGTATAAAATCTAGCGCAGACATCGCACTGAAAGAGTTTATCACGAGTATGGACAAGTTTATGTTTTATCAATTCGCTTTTGTCGATAAAACCTTTTTTACAAATAAGGCACTCGAATGGTTTATCACCGCTATGCCGTCGTTTATGATCGGTTAAACTTCGGTTTCCGGCGAGATGTTTGCCGCAAATATCGCACTCGTAGCAAGGTTTCTCATTGTGAGCAAGTCGTTTATGGATCCTCAAGTTCTTCAATTGATTGAAACATTTAGCGCAAATATCGCATCGAAATAATGTGACTTTCGAATCGTCTTTCGGTTCTGCAATCGCTTCCGAATTTCCTCGATGAGTTTCGTCAAAACGAAGATACGGATTTGCTTCTGTAGTTTTTGAAGGTGTTTCGCCTGAATGAAGATGTCTATTGTTTTTCTCTTTCACGTCGCACGAAACTAGATCGGCCTGAGGTTTCTCACCAGGACAAAATTGCCCGTTGCTCCTTCGCTTCAAACTCAAGTTTGCATTCGAATTGTTTTGAAGACTGTCGCCGGAATGAATACGTTTATTTTTATCAAAATTTGAATTTGTGTATTCGGACCTATATTTTGGTTTCAAATAGTCTTTAGAACTCTCACCAGAAACCGTACATTTATTTTCTTTCGGCTTAGAAATACGACGAGACATATTTAGATAATTTTTACAACCAAACAAAATATTTTTGTTCTCGATTCGATTTAAATCACTACAAACTAACTCGGTTTTCGAATCAATTCGGAAATTTTCACCACGAACTGCATCTTTTTTCTGCTTTGTAACGCAAGAAAGCAGTTCAAGAGTTGAATCGTTTTGTTCTTTCGAATTTCTTTCATCCAAATTCATACAATTCTTTTCATTCTTCGTTTCGCAGCAGATCGAGTTAACTTCGGTATCGCTTCTCATTTCTTCGGTGTCTTCAACTTCAATTTTAAATTTAACATCTTCATCCACATCACACGATATATTTTTAGTTTCGTCAAATTTCATGACCTCGTCAATTTCTTTCTTTATATTGACCATAAGATTTTCAGCGGCGTTGTCACTTTTTGCATCAACCGGATTTTCATTTTCTGCAACAGCGTTTTCTATCGCTTTAAAACAAGCAGCAAGTTGATCGTTAAGACTCTGTTGATCCCAACAATTCATTGATTCAATGTCCGATTCCAATGTCACATCAACAAAAGATTCAACATCGAAAAATTTGTTCGAAACTAAAAAACATCGGTCTTCATTGCATAAGCAATCGTCCTGATCAAAATCTGATTGCTTTGCGTTTTCCAAATGCTGTCGCAGTATTCCGTCGGATTTCATGGCTAATTTTTGAAATTGATTTGACATTTTTAATTTCCTGTAGCACGGTCTGCATATGAAAGTCGGTAGTCCGTCGCCTTTGGACACCTTTAAATAAATAAAAATAAATCTCGAAGTTGGATTATTCAAGTTTCTAGTAATTTGTGATTTAGTTTTAATAGTGAAAAAAGGTTTCACTTACCTGAAGAGGTACACAGGACATCAACACGTTAACTATCGCGTCGTTAAGTACGGTCGAGTTGTTGAAAATGTTGATCAGTCGACTGCAATCGTTCAGGCAAACCCTGCACACTCTGCCAAAAACTTTTACTGCATTCATTTCTGATCTTTATATTTGCAAACGTCAAACAAAACAAGCGTATTGTTGATTCAAGAAAAGTCGTAATCATGGAAACAGTTCGTTATGTTTTTTTTCACTCTCAAGGCTTGAGTTCGAGCTATGAGTTCGATTAATTAATAAATTGTAGTTTATAGACACGTCGACAACTCAGGTCATTAGCGTCTTCAATACAACAAATAACCCATTTGTGTATTAGAATCCGCCAGCCGGAATACACAAACCGACTGGGAGCGCTAATTCCCAAAGAACATTGAAATGCAATTTGCGATAGCAACCACATCCCAATGTCCCCACTGGGGGGGGGGGCTATGAGCTCGAGTGTCCCAGTTCATAATATCCGATATAAGAAATATAAGAAATATATACCCTCATCAGTTATTTAATGATGATAAAGATTATATTATGCTAGATAATCTATACTAATATTATAAAGAGGAAAGATTTGTATTTTTGTGTGTGTGTATGTTTGTAATGAATAAACTCAAAAACTACTGTGCCGATTTCAAAAATTCTTTCACCTATAGAAAGCTACATTATTAGCGAGTAACATGGGCTGTATTTTATTTTCAAAAAAATTAGAGGGGGTGGGGGTAATAAATCACAAATTCTATCTCTTAAATCATAAATTCTATCTCTGCAACTACTAAACTGATTCTAAAAATTCTCGCGAGGGGGTACTCGCGGGGGGGGGTAATAAATCATAAATTCTTATCTCTGGAACTACTAAGCCGATTCTAAAAATCCTTTCACTAATAGAAAGCTACGCAGGGGGGGGGAGATTCTCGCGGGGGGATAACAAATTAACAATATACTAAATATACGTGAGCGGAGCAATGGGTGTCCGCTATTAAATCATAATTACATACCACCCGGGCGAAACCGGGACGGGCCGCTAGTATTATATATATTGATACATCGCAAATAGGTTGCCTAGCTCAATCGCGTACCAATGATATTAAATAATAAAAATAAAAATACACGTGAGAAATTTCAAATACGATATCTAATAATTATTAACAATGAGATAAACAATCAATATGATTAATTTCCTAGACCGTAACTATGGATTCAATCAAAAACTACAACATTTGCCATAACCATTTTTCGCCCCCGATTGACCGTTTTGTTGTAAAATCGAAAAAAAAATTCTCAAAAATGACACTGTTGGCTTTTGATTGAATTCATAGTTACTGTCTAGGAAATTAATCATATTGATTGTTTATCTCGTTGTTAATAATTATTAGATACCGTATTTCTCACGTGTATTTTTATTTTTATTATTTAACATACACAAATTTTCACGTCAGTTTCAAACTATCGCAAAGTACATTTTGCATATCAGATCTATAGTGTTTATCGATCAATTATCGACCTACCGACCCCCTCATTTGACCCGTACAAAAGAAAACTTCGACGCATGTTACGTTCTATTAAAATGTGACATAGGTACTAAACTGTCCAATAAATTATTTAATAAACGGCTTTCCGTTTTTGATTAAATTGTGTAAAAAACACGAATAAAAAATGCAATATGTAATTGGATTTACAGCTTATTGAGAAACATAAATCCTGCACTATAAAATATCGGTTTTATGACTTCGCTACGACACACCAAACCCTAATAATAATATAGATGCCTGTGTACAGGGTGTCCAGAAAGTCTAAAGTTACATTGAACGATGAGTGTAAACAGGAAGGATACAATTAGCATTTGCACCTACCAAGAACACGTTGACTACTCCACATCGAACCCATTGTAGACCTATCTTCTCTGATTTGAAAATAATGCCATTACCATCTTTATACATATAGCGTAGACCGAGGCGAATCGGATCAGTGGGTGAATCGGATCAAAATAAGAAATTCGTTAATATTTTCAAAACGCGTGAAACGGAATGCTAGCGGGTGGCGTCTTATGACCCCCCCTTCCGCCCCGCACCTACCGCCATCTTCAGTGTTTTGATTCGACTAGTAAATCAGTGTCAGCGCTGCTTGCCAGGAAGTCGATATTTGTGTGCGTTACAATTTTGGCGCTCATCTAAGGTACGTATTTACAGTTTTTTTGTTTCCCTCAAAGGATTTGTGTGAAAACTTTGAAATATAACACTTAAATTGATTAGGAAGAAGTCTTTTTAAGAAAACATTTTAGTTTTTGAGCACAATATTATAGGTTAATATGTAAAATATTTATTTCAAAAGTCATTAATCTGGGGTTATTCGGATCACGTCATCGGGGGTGAATGGGATCACTTTTTCAAATTTTTTTTTTTTGTATTTCTGAATATTTATACATTTTATTTTATTGTAGATGGTTCGCACGTACAAAAGAAAGACAAATATGGGAGAATGGTGTCAAGAAAAAATGAGAGAAGCCGTAAATAAGGTGCTCTCCAAAGAGTTAACCTTACGTCGAGCAGCTGAGATTTACAAATTACCATACACGAGTTTGCAATGAAGAGAATTTTAATTTCGTTATATGTTGTGTATGATCCCATTCGCCCCGAGAATTGGGGCGATTCGGATATTTTTGTCTTTCATGTTTTTTGTTATTATTTTGAAGAATTTATAAACAATTTAAGTTTCAAAACGTATATTGTGTAGCTGGATAGTTACTGATTACCATTTTGTCAATGAAAGTTACATTTATTACACTTTAGTATGATTTTTATGTTCTCAAATAAAAATTGATCCGATTCGCCTCGGTCTACCCTACTCAAATTTGATATATTATGCCAAAGAAAATATCGATAAGTTTCTTAAACATTCTGACTGCCATTCTCATGATACGAGAAATAAAGCTTCAATTTGTTTACCATTTGCGCAAATACACTTCTAGTCAAAAAAGCTTCAATTATTTATCTATGAAATATTACAATAAATTACCAGATTTTATAAAAGTGCAATCCTTAAAAAAATTTAAAAAATTAGTCAAAACGCTCCTAATTAAATATTGTTTTTATAGTGCAAATGAATTTTTAAATTGTGATTTTTAATTTGTATTAGATATACTTTTTTATTTGATTTTTTGTATCCAAATTTTTGGTTATGCAAATAAATTGATCTATCAGACTGTGTGCAGGGGGACGGAATTATAATAATATCGACGCGAGCGCTTGTTGTGATTTGCGTTGTAAACTCTGAACTCCAATTATACGTAATTGTCAGTGAGCATTGTTGTTTAAAAAATCATAAATTCTTATCTCTGGAACTACTAAACCGTTATAAAAATTCTTTCACAACTAGAAAGCAACGCAGGGGGGGAGATTCTCGCGGGGGATAACAAATTAGGGGGGGAGATTCTCGCATGGGGATAACAAATTAACAACAAGCCGTGAGGTGGGTCGTTTATTAGGACAAAAGTGCGACCCTTGAGGTCCACACGACGAACTTCCCAGTTTGATAAATATTTAATAATAATAATTAAATTAGATATTACACAGAAAAGTAATCATTTTAATCATTAAAACATCAATAATTAAAAAAAAAAAAAAAACGGCTGAACCGATTTTTATAAAATTTATGTCGGATCAAAATGACGTTAACACGCCTCGATTGACACCCTTACGAAGTCGATATAATTTTTTATTCGCGAGATATTGTGTAAAATCTACTTTTTTTGAGGTTATTTGGTTAAGAAAAAAGAACGGCTGAACCGATTTAAAAAAAATTCCTTTCAGATCATATTTACGTTAATACGCGTCGATTGGCACCCCAACGTAGTCGATATCATTTTTCGTTCTCGAGATTTCGTCTCAGAAAGAAATGGACACATACGTACGTACGTACGTACGTACGTACACACACACACACACACACACACATACACAGACATCTTTCTAAAAGTAGTGTAAAAATAGTGTAGTGACCTTGAAACATAAAAATTTTTTTTCCTTTTTGATTTCGATTTTCGGACCCATTACAATAACTTCCAATGGGAAGTTAATAAATATACTAAATATACGTGAGCGGAGCAATGGGTGACCGCTATTAAATCATAATTTCATACCATCTGCAGGGTCCGCTATAAATCATAAATTCATAGCACCAGGGTGAAGCCGGACCGGGCCGCTAGTACCTATCTTCTTCTCTACATAGTATAAATTGAAGTCGCTTTTCGCGTCTGTCTGTCTGTCCGTTTAACCGCTAACTCCTCCTAAACCACGAAACGGATTTCGATGCGGTTTTCGCCATCAGTTAGATAATTTTTCACGGAAAATTTATATACAGATTGTAACAAATTAAACCTGTGCATAGGGCATTCTGTGTGTAAGACAGAGATTGATACATAAATCAATAAGTAAGAATGAGATAAATGATCGCTAATAGGAAGTTACTGTGGTTACTGTAAATAAATAATACCGAACAACCTAATAGCGTCATCGTTGTTTTCTGTAGTAAAAATAGTCACTACTATAATATAGCATAATTAATAAATATTAATAATTAATTAATTAAATTCGTAACCCGACCGTAAGAATTCGCAACATACTTATAAGTATCATAAAAACGACCGTGCATAAATGTTCCACTCGTAGCGTAGAAGTAACGTCGCAGCACTCTATGCACAGGAACCCGGGTTCGGAAACTGATGACATCGTAGAATTTTTGGCTATTTTTCTAAACTCTACATGACATTTATTTATATATTTTTTATTTTTGTTATATTCTTTCTTTGACAATAATTATAATTTTTTTGAAGCTAAATATTCAAGCGAACGAGCGAACCGAGTGAGTAGTGTATTGCACCCGGGCTTTCTTAGCACCCAGGCGAAGCCGGACGGGGCCGCTAGTATATAATAAAATTGTTATGGTTGCATTGAAATGTTGTTTTTTATAAATCCGAAGGTTTGCGAGCACACAGTACACATAAATAAGTACTGATTTAAATGAAATATGTACATAAGTACTCGGTCACTTATTAGAAATTGCATATTATTAATTATAGAGGCAGATTAATAAATTAGAATTAGAATTTACTGTCATCAAAGTCGACTCTATGTTATAGCATTTTATATAATAATTGATCAGTGATAAGTTACTTCTATCTAAAGGTACGTGCAGTACGCAGCTGGGATTCTAGATGGTAGCGTAGATCATAGCAGGACTTGCTTAAATTAATGCATTGTTATACATGGCAGCTAGGGGTCGACAAGACAAGAATTCTTGTCTTGACAATAACTTCTTGTCTTGTCTTGAAAAAAAATCAAGAAATCTTAAAAAATCTTGTCTTGACGTTTTCTTGACATCTTATGTCTTGTCTTGACTCAAGAAATTTCAAGATCTTGAAATTTCTTGATTAACCGGTGACACCGTACATGGTGATTCCTCGCCGGCGAACTTTTTATTGCGTTGCGTGCTAACACGGCAATCTGGTGGTTCCCCGATCTTTATTTGTTTTCTGACGAACGCAAATAACTCAGAATCTTGGAAGTATGAAATTGAAAAATACTTAAATGAGCCTAGAGGACAGAAAATTCTGAGAATATACTTGATTGGTGGAGAAGACACGAAAATGTCTACCCGGATCGTTTTCGAAAATGGCCAAGGATTTTCTCGGAACGCCAGCAACATCTTACATCTGTAGGTACCTGCGGAAAGGCTATTTTCAAGACCAGCTTTAACAATAACAAAGCCAAGAAATCGGCTAGGCGTTGACTCCATAAGAAGTCTTATGTGCCTTAATTCATGGCTTATATAATATATATATGTGTGTGTACGCACGATAACTCTCGACAAACTTAATTGATTTAAACGAAATTTGGTACACACATTGGAACCCATCACCGCACGAAGCCTATTTAAAATGGGCCCGATCGGGCCATTTTAAGGGTAGTTTTTAGGAGTTGAAAAAAGTTTTTGAGCCCAAAAATACCGAAAAAAATCTCAGAATTGTTTCAAAATTGGAATTTAACCCTTTGGTAGAGATTAAAATGTGTTGCTAAAATTTTAACGAAATCGGCACAACAGGACCGCACTTACAAATTTTATGAAAACACTAGTTCGCGGATAGTGATTTATTTGCTGACGGGTGCATATAATTTGGTACAGAGGTTTCATTGATAATAATATTGAAATTAAGAAAAATAATATTATTTTAAGGGATGTATTAAGGGGTTAAATTTTTTGATTTTGTCCAAAAACAAACTTCAGTTCGCATAATAAAGCCACAAGACCTTATTAGCAAATACGCTATATTATTGTCGGCAGGGTTTGGCACTGCGACCCGAGTTTTTTCATTTATTGTTTTTAATTTACATTTTTGTGAATCGGTCTAGCAAAAAATGTGTTCAATAAATTAAAATAATACGTTATGTTATGTTAAAATATGTTATCTTTTTCACAAATAAATATACGTTTTAGCGTTTTCATTGTTAGTTAAGATATTTCAAGATTTCTTGTTTTCTTGACAAGAAATCTTGGAATTGACATAACTTTTCTTGTCTTGTCTTGAAATCTAAAATTACTTCTTGTCTTGATCTTGTCTTGAAATCAAGACAAGATCAAGACAAGATCTTGAAATTTTCAAGAATTTGGCGACCCCTAATGGCAGCGTACACAACGAAACAGTGAGTGTAGCATGTATAAGCGCTGTTACAAGAGCTGGTAGATACAAGAATGCATCTCACCATTCTTTCAGCGCGCTGACTACTACAATCAACGTGTGACAACTGTCAAATTGCCGTTACAAGTTTCGCAATGGATGTGACTAGTTTAATAAGTGAAATTTTGCCAGTTTTTGTTTAATTTGTTTTGAGTTTTTTCTAAGACGTATTTAAAAGTTCCATACGTAAAATTTTAATTCTTGGTATAAATGATGAAATTCGCCATGTTTAGATCGTTTTCTATTAATAAAGTGGACATGATAGCTCCTACCCAAATTTGTATTTAAAATATACCACTTTGTAGCAGAAGAACACAAATATTCGACTTCGCTATCTGACATTTCAAACGCGAGTTAAGCTTGTATCAATGCTAGTATCAAAGCTTCGTTGTGCAAACCTATAAGCGCTTATAATTTCAGCCACCATCTACCATACATGCTACCATCTAGAATCCCAGCTGCTTACTGCACATACCTTAAGCTATGCATACAAAAGCGAGTGCTTATCGAATTCCACAAATCATGTTTTCTACGGCTTTGAATTTTGTATGCTGCGCGCTACGAAATAAAAATATCGCCTTGAGTCAGTGTGATTTTTTGTTTTTCATTCAACTTTCGAAGAGGCAGTTAAAATATTGATTACCTATGTGTTCAATTTTGTACGCGGTTTTTCTATCAAAAAAACGGGTGGAGTCAGGGGCGGATTCAGAAAAATATTTCGGGGGGGGTTTTCAAAAGTACATTATATTGATACTGTTTTTAAACAAAATAGAGCTCGTATTATTAGATTTTGTTATTACATATTCATGCAAACAATCCGTTTTACTTTTTTGGTCTAATACACTGCTAGAAATGAGAAGGCCGATTACGTAGATTATCGATGGTCCATTTGTAGCCAGCGATTAATCTGGTAATAGGCACACAAAGAGACAATAGCGTCGCAAACAGGTATCGCCACATCGCGTAGATTCTATAAAAACACATTGCGCATGCGTGGTTACTAATTTTACATTCATTTGTTTTGTATTAATCCATTTTATATATGTAACTATACATTTTATTTTGCAATTTTGACACACTTTATTGGAATATTACACAAATTATGTAATTTTAATTTACTTTATGTAAAAATCACAAATTTGTTTAACTTTACAGTAAAAGTCCAAGTTTGTATGAAGTTTTCTGTGTAAAAATAAATAATAATGTAAAATTACTTAGAAAATCGAGCGAATTCTACTTTAACTTTCAAAGTATTTTTACATCCATTTTTTACAGTGTAACATACTTAATAACTAACATAAAGTCCAACGCCCAAAGCCGCTAAGATATGAATCGGATGTCCTTTTCTAATGCCAAAAATTTCGGAGGGGTTTGAACCCCCTAAACAACCCCCCTGAATCCGCTACTGGGTGGAGTCAGGGGATGCCCAACAGAAACGAAGCTTTTTCTACGTAAAGAGAGAGGGTGAGAGAAGAAAAGTTGTCAGACACAGCAAAGTTAACGGTAACGGTGATGGTAACGATCACGTTTTTTATCGATTTACTCCTCAGCGGCCAAGCGAGCAACGTCGGTAAGAAAGCTTCGCTTCAAAAAGAATATAAACGCGAGCAAAGCATGTCAATATCAATATCAAGGGCGCCCAGTTGTAAAAAATATGGGGGGCAGCTCTACATGAGGGTTTAACCTGTTTATTACCCTACTGTAATTTATTGTGGCAGCTCTGCCCCCGTGACAGTAATATTCGCAGGGCTTGAGATCCCTCAAGTCCCATGGAGTCGGCGCTCCTCATATAGTATATTGTATATCTAGATGTGTAATGGGCTGTATTACGACGAGTGATGACAGTATGTAAAAACGAGCGATAGCAAGTTTTTACAGTCACACGAGTCATAATACCATTACGCACGAGATAAATATATTTTTGCCATACCCACTACAAATAAAATACCTATTTTTCACTTCATTTGCGTCGCCATCTTTACTTTTACAGTATGCTGTGAAGGACGTGAGTAAGTAATGGCAGGCGCACGCAGGCGTATAGAACAAACAAACAGAAGATGCTATGGCAACCGCACTAGTGCGGTAAGTAAAACACTTTCCGCACGCCTGGCAAAATGACCCATTATACAGGTCGACATACCATCATCGAAATTAGCTATTTTGTAGTGGGTATGGCAAACAATATATAATAATCTGTTTGTGATATTTAATCCATGCGGAGGGCAGTGTAGCCTAGTGGATAGCGTACTTGGTACCAGCCTCTAGACTAGACTGTCGTGGGTTCGAATTCCACCTGCGTTAATGGATGTTTTGTGATGTTATTTAGTTTTAAGTTAGTTGTTATTTAATATGTAATATTAAATATTTAAGACCTAAGTTGTCGACGCGTCTATAATCTACAATAAATAAAATAAAATAATCCTATATACTAGGGGCCGCTTAACACACGTGGTTGTCTTCGCGTGCCCGTGCGCGCGGAAGCCGAGAGAGAGAGAGGAGAGCCGCAGTGGTGGGGAGAACAGCAGCGAAGGAGCGGACCATAAATTTCGTTGCATATTTCCCCTCACGCGGCTGTTCACAACCCGACATAAGATGTTTCACATCAATAAATTTAGTCCATGTGGATTAACCAGCAAATTGTGCAGATGCGTTCGTTTACTTTAACCTGAAAAAAATCAATCATTCTGAAGAAGCTCGCAGTCTATTTATATACGCCGATCAAATTGCAGAGTAAATCTGTCACACCAAATGGACACACCTACAACTGCAATGTGTGACATGTGTCAAAGGCCATGAATTTGACAAACTGGGATAAGAAAAAAGTCAAACAAAATAGGTAAAACATGTTGGCTGTACTTACTTGGTAATTCGTTTGCAGGTGGCGGTGGAAAGAAGGTTGTACCGAAAGATTTGTAGTCCTCCAATACCTCTAGTCCGTAGACATCTAAAACAAAATATAGTATACATCTGTACAGACCAGGGCTTCTCAATAATTTAGATTTAGAATAAAATAAATAATTGAAAGACCATAGAGCGTAACGTTTTCTTTACCTCTTTTTTTTGGTTTTATTGTTCTGGTTGTTTTAAATAATGAGGAATTTAATTGTTTTACATGGTTTTGTTATAAATACCTATTACGGTAAGTATATTAATAATTTTAATTTAATTATATTATATAAGGTATCTTAAGTATCATTTCATACTACCTATACCTAATGTTAATAATAATTTGGTAACCTTAATCTGTATTTTATTAATGTCAGAAGTTACAATATGTCAAGAAGTTAGTACGGTACTTATATTAATCACAAAATAATATAATACCTATTCACAATTACCTTACAAGTAATTATTCTCTATTTGAATTGTATGACCTTATCAAGGTCACAAAATATGTGATACTAGCGGCCCGTCCCGGCTTCGCCCGGGTGGTATGAAAATATGATTTAATAGCGGTCACCCATTGCTCCGCTCACGTATATTTAGTATACTGTTAATTTGTTATCCCCCCGCGGAATCTCCCCCTAATTTGTTATCCCCCCGCGAGAATCTCCCCCTAATTTGTTATCCCCCGCGAGAATCTCCCCCTAATTTGTTATCCCCCCGCGAGAATCTCCCCCTAATTTGTTATCCCCCCGCGAGAATCTCCCCCTAATTTATTATCCCCCCGCGAGAATCTCCCCCCCTGCGTAGCTTTCTATTAGTGAAGGAATTTTTAGAATCAGTTTAGTGGTTCCAGAGATAAGATTTTATGATTTATTACCCCCCCACTAATTTTTTTGAAAATAAAATACAGCCCATGTTACTCGCTGATAATGAAGATTTCTATAGGTGAAAGAATTTTTAAAATCAGTTAAGTAGTTTTTGAGTTTATCCATTACAAACAAACAATCAAATTTTACCTCTTTATAATATTAGTATAAATTGAATAATTCACTTAAATGAACAATATACCTATGTTAAATAATCTGTAACAGAGATGATTTTAAATTAAAAGAGTATTCAATACTGAAAGTGAGGACAGTGTGGTGTAATGGTCAGCGTGCTAGGCCTTTGGATCAGACTGACGTGGGTTCGATTCCCACCTCTGCTCATGGATATTTTGTGATGTCGTTTCGACCCAGCTTTGATATTTAATTATACTGGCCAGATACCTTATTTGGTGGAGCCACTTTCCCAAGTGATATTCTCTTGAATATGTGCTTATGTACATATACACAATTAGGAAGTTTCCCTTTTTTATTTTTTTAGTCTAAATCATAGTTCTAAAAATTACAAAATTAATGGTGGAATAATTTTTGAAATATCTTTAAAAACAACAAAGTTATGCTACTTCAAAGTTTAAATTTGACAATTCTCCAAGAAATTCAGTTTTCAGTCCGGGTGACGTCACGCGGCACGATATTTTTAAAAGTTATTTTCATTTTGTATGTGTGGTAATTTAACATGGTAACTTCCGATAAATCTCTTTCTTTAAACTCATAAATTGTTATGGAAACACTAAAAACAAACCATCAACAGAAAATATTGGCATATCTAAATTTTTGACAGTTAATTTTAATTTAATATAAATAGAAAAGTCTGTATTACAACAAAATAGTTACTAAGTAACATCGGTTATAATTACTCACAAAGCTAAAAAACAGCAAACTTGTACCGCGTGACGTCATATTCAAAAATCAGTTTCGTTGCGACCCCACGTAGGTACAAGAAATTGAATATCTCCATTGAAATTAAAGATATCAAAATAATTCTTTCAACATTTTTAAAGTTATCTTTATTACAATGATGTGACAGTATCATAATTAATATTTTCATTCAATGGAAACTTCCTAATTGGATGTACCTTTAAAAAAAACAACTGGAAGTTACCCCCTGCACGCTTCATCTCAAATCCTTTCCCCTCGCCTAAACATGGTTATGGCATTCCCGACACTATTTTTGAAGCAAAAGTGTTCGAGTAAACCAAGAATCACTAAAGATCCCTTAGGCGAAAAATTGAAAAAAAATCCTGGAAAAATCGACAGGGTCTGACAGATCCTTGATTAAAAAAAATTTCAAATATTATAGGATTCGGACCGCCTGCAGTTAAGTACTCCTGTTCTACAGAGTTTGCGTACAATGTTGACGATAAACAAAAGTGAATTGAAAACTAGACCATACAATTCTATAGAAGTGTAACTCGTGGATTTATACATATAGAGCTAATATGCGGTCTTATAGATACAAGAGCGGATCAGTTGGACATCCCTGGACAAACTATTGAGCAAAGGGCGGTTTTTTATTTTACCATTCCAACTCCATAAGTGGGGAATGGTACCTACTACTAATTTAGGTCAAAATTCACTTTTCAAAATTTTACAATATTTTTTCGTTTTGAGATTCCCCGAATCCAAAAAACATATTTTTGGAAAAAGTCTGTTCGTCTATTTATCTGTAAGTCTGTTTGTCTGTGAGCACGAGACAGGTCAAACGGCTGAGCGGATCGAAACCAAATTTTGGTTAGATGTTTGACATGTAAATACGAAGAGTCCTATTGTTTTTGGAGAAAATCGACGCATGCGCAGAAGATATATGACCTATAACGTTGTTTTTTCTGTAATAATGGTATCCTTTTCATAACGGTTTATTGTTATTATTATTTTTCCAAGAAAGTTTTGTAAAAAAATTTTTTTTAAATATTACCTATAGTTTTGTAAATATTTTGAAAATAAAAAAATGTCAGTATTCTTAAAGTTGGAATGGTCCCGCGTCCAATTGGTTGGAATTATTTTTTTAATCCAACGCCTTAAATAACTATAGGTACCTATTTAAAAATTCGTTATGCAGGCGGAGAGAATAAAATTAAGCTTATGTATTAGGTACTTCTAGTCATAGATTAATAATTAAGTAATTAACAAACAGAAAATAAAGTTTCATCTTATCCTTCAGGAAAACCTGGAAAAAAGTAGTCTATGTACCGAGGTATTAATTACCAGCATGCAAAACTTCTTTCAGATCCGTCGCGCCGTTGAGGCATGACTGAGTAACAAACATACCTAACTACACACTGTAAGAAATGAGAAGGCCGATTACATAGATTATTGATGGGCCATTTGTACCAGCGATTAATCTGGTAATAGGCACACAAAGAGACGCAATGGCGTCGCAAACAGGTATCGCCTGCACATCGCGTAGATTCCATAAAACACATTGCGCATGCGTGGTTACTAATTTTACATTAACTTGTTTTGTATTCATCCATTTTATATATGTAACTATACATTTTATTTTGTAATTTTTACACATTTTATTGGAATATTACACAAATTACGTAATTTTAATTTACTTTATGTCAAAATCACAAATTTGTTTAACTTTACAGTAAAAGTCCAAGTTTTTATGAAGTTTTCTGTGTAAAAATAAATAATAATGTAAAATCACTTAGAAAATCGAGTGAATTCTACCTTAACTTTCAAAGTATTTTTACATCAATTTTTTACAGTGCATACAAACAGATTTTCACATTTAGGTACCTACGTATAAATTATAGATATTTACGATTTAGGATTAAATTATAGCTTACACTCACGGTTTCGTTAGAATTAAAGTCGCTTTTGACTTAATCTAGAAAGCGTGTTAAAATCGATATCTATTAAGAATAATAACAGAAACAATAAAATAGAGAGACCGTTTAGCGGTGAGTTGTCCACACCTGATACTGCGTACAACCTATAAAAGTACCACTTTGGTACTTACAAGTGAAGTGACCACTCGCGGTGTCCAAGAATACTGACCAAACGTGCCGATCCCTTGCATTCAAATCACCGCGCGATACGCCCTGCCATATCTATATAAAGCTGTACCGACATTGCTTTCGTGATATCAGTTACGATCCGTTCATTGTTAAAAAACATCGGCCATCTTGTCGTTATTAACGGACGTTGTGTGCCGACGCCATATTCAGGTCTGGTTGCGACGCCGGTGGTGCTTACTCTACTATACCGAGTTGGTGGTGCGGTGATCCGGAATCATCGATGCTCGATCGAGAGACTAACCCGGTGATGTTAACTTTCGACTAAGAAGCGAACTTGGTGATATTTTGAACTTGGTGATTTTGGAAAAAAACGAAAAAAGTGACTCTTCTAAACTGTGCTCAAATAGTGGTACACTTTAATATTTTCAATTTATTATAAATTATGATTAAATATAAGGTAAGAAAATTTATTTTTAATAAGTTTAAGGAATTTATAAAAAAAAGTTTTAAAATTTGAACTAAAAATAGTGATCCGTCTTTTTTATTATATTAAAAAAAAATTGAAGACAATCTTTTTTTTTAATTCAATAGCACTAAGTTTTATTTTGATATTTAAGAAAAACGAATTGTTTTTTTTTTCAAAATCTCGAACTTTGTAAAATTATTTTTTTAAATAATTTGACAACGTTATTTATAATAAAATTTATTTAATTAATTATTTAGAAAATGTATTTTCTTTAGATTAATATTTGATACACATTTTCTTGTTTCTGATCACCAACAGCTAAGGTTATCATTTTCTTGTTCATTTAAAAATAATATTAAACTTCAAAAACGCAGTGTTCTGATTTTATTTAATTTGAATTTTTAAGGTAAATTTTTTTAATAATACAATTTTTACTTTGAATTTTCAGTGTCCAACTTTATTCCTGCTGTTGGCAGCAGGAATAGTAAGTCAGACCACCGCTTCTTTATGTCCACACGGTTACCACGTAGGTCCTGCGATTGCCTCAGCTCCTGCCAAAGTCGGCTTAGCACTAACGCCGGGTCTGTCTTCATACTCCACCGGCCCAGCAATTTCAACTTATTCCGCCTCTCCCGCAATCTCAACATACAGCGAAACTCCTGCCGTTGCAAGTTTCTCAGTGGGTCCTTCGTACAAAGTGACCGAAGTATCACCAGGCATCGCATCCTACAGCACCGGTGAAGGCTACTACAGCGCCTCTGTCGGCGAAGAAAAATATACCGCTGTTTCTCCTGCTGCATCGGCAGGAATAGTTTACAGCAATACACTTGGAGTTAAAGAATACGCTAGCCAATCGCCGACAGCTAAATTCGCCCTTAAAACCGAAGCCAAACCGATTCTTTATACAGGTTACAAAGCTCCCGAATACCTTCCACCAAAAAAAGGATATTCATATCCTGTTCCTTCTGTTGGTCTTTCATACGACGCTCCTTCTAAAGTCTTAGAAGTTCCTGCACAAAGAGTAGTTGCTGCCCCCGTAGCTAAAGTAGCTTATTCCGCTCCCGCTGTAGCTTCATTTAGTTCTTCAGGCTACGAGGCCAGCTACTCGTCCGGAGGATACTCCGGTTACTCACAAGAGCCAGTAGTAACTAAATATTCCGAGGCACCGTCAGTGTCGACGACATACTTCAAATCAGCTGCACCTGTTAAAGTAGCTGTAGCTCCTGTTAAAGTAGCAGCTCCAATAGTCGATTATAGCTATACAGCTCCTGGATATAGCTATGAAGCTCCGGCTAAAGTTGCTGTAGCAGCTGCACCTGCTGTAGTATCCACGTATTCAGCTCCTGCTTCTTCTTCTTCCTATTATTCAGGATCTATTTCAAAATCTTATAGCGCACCGGCTGTAGTATCTTCATATTCAGCTCCTGCCGTATCTTCTTCTTACTATTCTGGCTCTACTTCCAAAAGCTATACCGCACCTGCTGCCATTTCTACTTATTCTGCTCCTGCTGTAGTTTCTTCTTACGCTTCTCCTGCTACGTCCTCATCTTACTATTCCGGCTCTGTAGCTAAAACATACGCCGCACCTGCTGTCGTTTCCACATACGCTGCTCCTGCTGTCACTAAAGTTGTCTCATCTCCTGCTGTCGTAGCTTCATACGCTTCTCCGGCTACTTCATCGAGCTATTATTCTGGTTCAGTTGCTAAGACATACGCTGCACCTGCGGTCGTATCATCATATTCATCTCCTGCTGTTGTCTCTTCATATTCTTCTCCTGCAGTCGTCTCTTCATATTCATCTCCTGCTGTCGTTTCTTCATACGCATCTCCCGCCACATCGTCCAGCTACTATTCTGGCTCGGTTGCTAAAACCTACGCCGCACCAGCCGTTGTATCCACTTATTCCGCTCCTGCTGTCACTAAAGTAGTCTCATCTCCTGCAGTCGTAGCTTCATATGCCGCACCTGCTACCTCTTCCAGTTATTATTCCGGCTCGGTTGCTAAAACTTACGCCGCACCTGCCGTTGTATCAACTTATTCCGCTCCTGCCGTAACGAAAGTCGTTTCTAGCCCAGCTGTTGTAAGTTCGTACTCAAGCGGTGCTACTTCCTCCAGTTATTATTCCGGTTCAGTTGCTAAAACCGTATCCGCTCCCGCTGCTGTAAGTTACGCTGCTCCTGCTGTCAGTTACGCCGCCCCTGCTGCCGTTAGCTACTCTGCTCCTGCTGCCGTTAGCTACGCCGCTCCTGCTGCGGTAGGCTATGCCGCTCCTGCTGCGGTAAGCTACGCAGCTCCTGCTACAGTTGGCTATGCCGCTCCTGCCGGTGTAGCAATCGGTCATCAATACGCTGCAACCGCTCCTGCTGGTGTCGCTATCGGCCATCAATACGCTGCAGCCGCTCCTGCTATAGCAAGTTACGTAAGCACTGCTCCTGCTGTACCTGTCAAAACTATCGTCCAAGGTACCCCTGTCAAAGCCGTCCTCGACAAGCATTTGGAATATTACGTAAGTTGATTTTTTTTATTACTAAACGATAATTGTTATTGATGAGAAGTTCCAATATCTTCCTGATTAATTTTTAGCTCGAGTCTTAAAAATTGAGTTAGGGGCGAAGGAAATCCAATATCTCGTTTTTCATTGATACAAAATTTAATCAGTAAACTGAAACGACAACCTTCAATTTAAATCTCTGCGCATCTGGTCTGAAAGACTTTGATTTAGAAGAAAGTTTAAATTCGTTTTCATTGAACTTTTAAATTTATGTACATTCGTATCTAATATTATATTCCTTCACATGACAAATCTAAAACACTTTTTTCTTGACAGAAATACCAAATTATTACACAACTGTTGATTTTGATACGTTAAATATGTCCTTGAAACTTGTATTTCTTCGATGACCACAACCTAAAAAGTATTAAAATCGATGTCATTTTTGTGTAACACATGATCACATTTTATTACTCATAAAATGATGTTTTTAATTTAAAATCAATTAAACGCGTTTAATGTGTAATCAAATTAAGTAATAATATCTAATAATTACAAATCGATTTTGTTTCGGAATTTTGCCTAGAGATTTAGACTTAAATATTAATCGCTTAAAACCAGCGCTGCAGGTTTGTGCTCGTACACTATTTTGCCGTTGTATATTTTAGAAAAACAAAATCGTAATTCAAAACGCAATTATTAAAAAAAGGGTGCAATATTAATTAAATAAATAAATTATGCATAGGTAATTAAATAAATCATTGCCTTTTAGCAATGGAACGAGACGTGCTGTAAGCGAAATTCCTTCCCTCGTTTGGTAAACATTTTAGGCACCTGATAAAATTTCACCAGTTCATTCTGAGAATCCAGCAAAGAAATAATTAATGTAGATCACGTAATTTCCCACAATTAATTCAAATTCTTAATTAATGTTTCAAAAGATACGATAATAACAGTGATATATGAGCTGGCCAATTAAATCAATGTTAGCATGTTTTGCCAATCTAATGACAAGCATTTAAATTCGTATAAATTAATTAATTATAATAATTCTAATTAAACGCTATTTAATTTTTATGAATTATTGCATGGCGTATATTTATTTAAGAGAATTCGATAGCACTCTTTATCTCAAATCCTTTCCCCTCGCCTAAAAACGGTTCTCGCTCTCCCGACGCTATTTTTAAAACTAAAGACTTCGGGTAAACGCCAAATGAAGGACCAAGAATCACACCACAGATCCTACAGGCGATTTTTTTGAAAAAAAGTTTTGGCTACGTGTGAAAGATTAGGTAATTTATTTTTATTTTTTAATGTTAAAAAACTATGATATAGAGATATCGTGATCCGTAGATAATGATTGAAATTAGGAGAGGAAATCAAATAAATTGCAATACTGATGATTAAAATTGCATTTCTTTGCTAACGTTACATCTTCAGAGCAAAGAAATGCAATTTTAAACATCAGTATTGCAATTTATTTGATCCTTTGCCACAGAGACTTCCTCTCCTAATTTCAATTTTTTTTTAAGTTGTACGTTTTTCCAGGAAATTGTTTTTCAATTTTTCGACTGCAGGATCTGTAGTGTGATTCTCGGTCCTTCATTTGGCGTTTACCCGAACCATTTAGCTTCAAAAATAGCGTCGGGAGAGCGGTAACCGTTTTATAGGGGAGGGGAAAGGATTTGAGATGAAGAGTGCAGGGGGTAATTTCTGCTATCGAATACTCTTAAATAAATATACGCCATGTAATAATTCATAAAAATTAAATAGCGTTTAATTTGAATTATTATGCTTAATTAATTTATACGAATTTAAATGCTTGTATTAATATATTGCCAAAACATGCTAATATTTTAATAATCTAAAAATTCAAATGATTCTTTCACGAGTTCCAGAGAACTGGAAGCTCGTAAATAAACAATATACAGTCCCATACTCACTTTTCTGTTACCTATATAATACCTATTTCAAATATGAGTTAGAGGTACCTACCTACTATATACTTACATTTTGTATAAAAATAAAATAAATTTAAATTTAAATCACGTCTGATCTCGGTCTGATCACAACTACTTAAACTTGAATTTTGAAATAAAATCGTTTATCCAGAGTGTATAGTTCTAGAAACTCAAAATGTAAGGAAAATCAGAACTTAGTTTTAGAGACTAAATCAAAATGTTGCGAGGACGTAGTTTTAACAAAAAAAAATACTCTAAAGACAATCAGAGCGTAGTATATAGTTCTATAGTCACTTCTTAATCACAACAATTTTATTATTGGATATACATTTTGAGAGCTATGGTCCCATTTTCTTAATTTAGTTTTTGCATAGCTCTCGAAATGTACCTAGATACATTCAGTAATAAAATTGCCGTGGTTAAAGAATTGACTAAAATTGTTGTTTTTTTATAGTTTACTAGAGCTCTTTTTTAGCCCCCCCTCCTGGCTTCAAGGATTTAATCCCGTGTGCCAGACACAAAATGATAAGGATTAAACAAACAAGGATTAAAGGAACCAACACCTTTTTTCGCCACAGGCCCTCGCAGCGTTAGGAACCAAAGACAAATACAGAACTCAGACCTTGGAAAAACACACAAAATGACCACCGTTAGTAGGGTTCATATAGTAATACTACTATGTCTGGCACAAAATTCATTTAAAATTTCATATATACCTCGAAGTTAACCGATCATAGGATGTGACTTAAATTGAGAGGGAAGAAAAATTCTTTCTCTCGTAGACGTTGCCATAATTGTTCTGGTGCATAATTTTGGCAGAATAGAATTACGAAATGTTATAATTACCACAAAACACCAAACCATAACAAACACTCTCGACGTACGTTTCGCCAACCAAGTTGGCATGATCAGGAGATGATTAAAACTAAAGACTAAATACAAAAATTTGTGTTTAGTCTTTAGTTTTAATCATCTCCTGATCATGCCAACTTGGTTGGCGAAACGTACGTCGAGAGTGTTTGTTATGGTTTGGTGTTTTGTGGTAATTATAACATTTCGTATCTTTACACCAAAGGTTCTACCATTTTTTATTGAGGATAGAATTATATGAATTAAATCTGCAACAGGTGAATTGTCGCAACTACAGATTGGGGAGTTTACAACACCTATTCTAAATAAATGGGACTGGAAACAACCATGATTAAATCTCATACGAATTATCTGGGTGGTGTTTTTTCTTGGTTTGTTATATTTTTTAAACCATGGTTGATTTTTGATGATCGGTTGTATGTTAAATAGTCATTTTCCTTTTTCCCTGCTACTCTCTGTCCAAAATCTCTGCCATTCGGTTTGAGCTGACTAGAGCTCTTAAGGTAGTTGTCGTGCTACAATAACATCCAAAAGTTTCGTTCATAATACGCTGTAAAAGTGTTACATGTAAAAAAATTTTGTTAGAGATTGTACCTAAACTGTTGTTCACATATTTCAGTTAGTTTGTTAGCTTGGATTATATATTATATATATTCTCATAAATTGTTGAACTTTGCGTTATTATATTATCTCAACAATAAAAAAGTCAATAATTTTTGAATTTTCTTTTTTAAACTCAGAACAAAAACATCAATGAGCAGTCAGTTTTTTGAAAATTTCTGACTGTTACTTTTTTTTTTAAATTAAAAAACTTGTCAAAAACACAACCTTTCCTATGCTCTCCGTGTTAATTATCCGAACTTTAATTAAGTTTATCTCGAGTTAGAGATGGTCAATCAACTTCAAATTTTAATGGTATTTGTATTATAGTATCCTTAATGAGTATACGAAAATTTAGAATTTTCTGACACTATGCCCATAGCACGACAACTACCTTAATATTCTTATTTAGTTCTAGAAACTTAAAATTCTGTGGATTGGTATATGATAAAATCAATCGATTTAAAACCCCTTATATCCACACCATATTATTCACGTAACAATTAGAGGTGAAAATAATAAATATCTCAGACAGCTAGGCTGCCATGATTTTTGAGCTATATCTAAGAAAAAATCAAATGACCACTGTCGGGACTTGAACCCGAAACCCCCAGTTTCCGGCTAGGTGAGTTACCGATTTCTCCACAGTGCCCGAGAGTGGAAACCGATCTCTTCTTAAAATTCTGTGACGACAATTAAAACAAAATGTCGCGACTGTATAATGTAGACAAAAATCACAACACCATGGTAATTGGTAACCATGAATAATTAAAAAAATAGTTACAGTTTCTCAAAGGGCACTGCATTGACAAACTGACTGGTTGTTTCACAACGGCCAGCCACAGGTTAAATTCATGCATAAATCACTCAATTAACGCCATTTACATATTGTATTACACGTGTTGATATCTCATATACTTACACCTGATTAACACGGTGGGTGTGGTCCACAAGACATTGCCACACGTCGGATTCACACCTACCCTGTCGCGGTGCACTTGTTATTATTTTTACTTCCCACCTCTACTATGGTAGGGAAGTAATGGATTCAGTCCGAAAACAATATTTCGAGATTTTAACAGATTTTCACGTTTTGAGACCCTAGCAATCGTTTAAGATCATTTTCTGACTGATGTCTGTATGTGTGTGTGTGTGTATGTGTGTATGTGTGTGTGTGTGTATGTGGTCAATTTTTCGCCTTCGATATCTTAAGAACGGAACAACATACGGGCATGCCGATTGTTCTATTGTGTTTATCAGCCCTTAACTTAGATCTGATTAGATTTTGAGTCAAATCGGTTCAGTGGATCCTGAGATATTCAAAAAAACGTCCTCAATGTCACGTATTAACATAGGTAAAAAAAAATATAAATGAATTCTAGATGTTATAATATGAAAAAAATGTAAATATTTTTTTTCTCTAAAATGTATAGTTTTCGAGAAAAAAAATATTTTACTAAAAAAAATAAAAATTGTACGTAAATCAAGGTAACCATGATTTTTGCTATATTAAGCTAGCCATCAATAGATCACCAAACAAAAAAGAGGGCCATGCTTTTTTCAAAGAATAAAAATTAAATTGTGTTTTAAAGACCACCAACAGCTAAGGTTATTTGGGCCTAGTCAAAGAATAAAAAAAAGAGTGTTTATTTTTTGCAAATATTTACTAGGTGGGAAGTATAGGACTGGTCATCAGTCGAATTTTTTTTTTTTTTTGTTTATTTCATAAACATCTTGTGTTAGGCAATTTTTTAAGGCCAGGGTTATCTGGGCTAAGTATCGATCTTGTATAAAACATTACCTACTTTACGCAATATATTTGTGATATATCATTTAAAAAAAAAAAATTAGTTAAGTACTTATATCTAGATTGCATCGTGGATCGATTACACAAAATCATACAATAGAGTTTCGGAATAGCCTAGATCGTTACGGCGACATTGTTTTAATGACGTTATACTTACTCTTGATTCTAATTATAAGTAGGTATCTGAGAATTGATACAAAATAAAATGAGTCATCGGTTCATTATTATTAAAAACTTCTGATATTCCTGGCAGTTGGAGAGGCCAGTGTAGCCTAGTGGATAGCGTATTTGGTTCCGCAGCCTCTAGACTAGACTGCCGTGGGTTCGAATCCCACCTGCGCTCATGGATGTTTTGTGATGTTATTTAGTTTTAAGAAAGTTGTTATTTAGTGTAGTTGAAAGACGCTATAATGACCTGAAATGTCGACGCGTCTATAATCCTTACTAATATTATAAATGTGAAAGTAACTCTGTCTGTCTGTGTGTCTGTTACCTTTTCACGCCTAAACCGCTGAACAGATTTCGATAAAATTTGGTAAGAAGATAGATTAAATCCTGAGGACGGACATAGGCTACCTTTTGTCTCGAAAAAAAAACCGGCTTCGCCCGAGTGAAAAAAATGGTCTCAGTGAACCGATTTCCAATTTTTTTTCACTGGCCGATGGGTGATTCTTTGCTTTAAGACATTGGCTATAATAATAATTGATCGGTCCGGCTTCGCCCGAGTGAATAAAGTAATCTCAGAAACTACTGAACCGATTCTAAAAATTCTTTCACTAATAGAAAGCTACAGTATCCCTGAGTGATATACGCAATATATTATTTTGATTCTCGCGGAGGGGGTGGTAACAAATCATAAATTCTTATCTCTGGAACTACTAAACCGATTCTAAAAATTCTTTCACTAATAGAAAGCTACGCAGGGGGGAGATTCTCGCGAGGGGATAACAAATTAACAATATACTAAATATACGTGAGCGGAGCAATGAGTGACCGCTAGATTAAATCATAATTGCATACCACCCGGGCGAAACCGAGACGGGCCGCTAGTCTACAATAAATAAATAAAATCTTGGCAGTTGGTGATCTTAAACAACCAAAAAATAAATAGACAAATAACGAATCTCTATAACAGAAGATGACTTTACTTTCGGTAGGAAGAGAAAATGGATTTTCAGTTTTATTATTTAAAATAGCAAATCTGGGATAGCCGTGGTAACCTGGTTGCCTCTACTAATTAAAAAATAAATTTTAAATGTCGATTAAAATTAATTCCAAAACCGGACGTGTAGACTTAAAGATATATAAACACGACGGAGACACGAATGCTCGATCACGATTCAACCAATTATCGTTTAATGTAGGTGATTTGAATGCGTGCAGACGTATTAAGAAAGGTCGTTGGTGTCACGTAATTGCTCAATAAAGCAGCAGATTGGGATCATTTACATATATCTGATGGCATAAAATACAAATATACACACGATATATACTTAGCTAAGGCACTCTCGCTTTAGAATCTGCCGTTGACACCTGCTGACTGTTTATTTATGTCTCTATAAAAGCTATAAGTAGGCCATGTAATTAGAAACCAAAGTTTTTCTAAACCAATTGCCAATTTTAGTAGCTGCCACTGACAGCGAGGGTTATTTGGGCCTAGCACCAATTCATATTTTTAATTTATAATTTTTTAACAATACCTAAACTGAAAATCTAATTGATCCTTTATCCAGTTCTCGGATTAGAATCGGGTAACCGCGGAGGCTTATAACAGAAGAGGGGAACGCCATATAAACAACGGCATTAATGGTCGAAGTGTTAAGTCTATACACATTCAAAACCCAGTAGTTCTTGTGACAGACGCTTATGTCCTCAGTTGTCGAGCAACTATAATTTCTCACTTATAGACCGAGAGCTAGTGACAATTTTTTAGTATTATTTATTCAAGGCCTTATTTTTGTGATGATGTTGAGGGAGGCATATTAAAGTATCCTGAGTATAAGGGATTTTGCTAGATAGTGGTATGGGAGGGATGCAGACCGCCCCCAACATGTAACAAAAAAAATGGTCACAATTATTATTGCTTCAAGGCTGAAATTGTTTGTATAGCTTTTCGGTGACTCAATAATGTCATAATATTTACAGATCGATTTATCAGTATTAATGGGTTGGCAGATCATCCTAAACGTGTCATGTAACCGACGAAATTTATATTATTAGTTCAAGGTTCAAATTTTAATGTATTATTACAGCGATTGTTTTAAGCATATATTTCAATTTTAAGAACAAAATGTCGGTATTAACCCCCTCTCTTAGAGGGAAACTTGCTCGCCTAGGTATTTATATCGTTCTGCAAATTGAAACATATGCTTGAAACAGTCGCCGTAACAACATATTAAAATTTGAACCTTGAACTAATAATATAAATTTCGTCGGGTACCTACATGACACGTTTAGGGTGATCTGCCACCCTTTTAATACTGACCAATCGGTCTGCAAATATTATAATGGCATTATTGAGTCACCGACAAGCTACACAAACAATTTCAGCCTTGAAGCAATAATAATTGTGACCATTTTTTGTTACATGTTGGGGGCGGTTTGCATCCCTCCCATACCGCTATCTAGCAAAATCCCTTACACAAGGCACTTTAATATGTCTCCCTCAACATCTTCACAAAAATAAGGCCTTGAATAAATAACACCAAAAAATTGTCACTACCTCTCGGTCTGTTAGCAGTTCTTGTAACTATTATATTATTTCAATCACCTTGTTAACGTCCAAACAAATTAAGAGTGGGCTCTGGATTAATATGGAGACCACAGACGACTAGATCGCAGCACACACCTTGTTTTATTTTACCGAAACAGAGTAAAATAAGAAGGTTCACCGGTCAACAAGGCCAATCCCATATTTATACATAGAAAGGTGAATTTACTAAACGAGTGTTATGTAACATTTTTAACTTATGTGTGACCGATAATTGCTGATTGCGATTGGTTTGGGAAAAAATGGATTACAAGTTAACAACGGCTGAAGACACCTAGAAATAGTCTTTTGAATCTATTACTTTATATACTTAGGTATTTATACCTACTACTTTACGCGCGTTAGAAGTTATACTTTAAAAATCGATGTGTTAATAAATATCAATATTTATTTCTAAATGGGGGCAAAGGTTCATCTAAAAAATCGCCAAAAATCGTACGGTCATTTGATTTAAAAATATTAAAAATAAAAAATTAGTAAATAGAGATACGTATAATAGAAAAAAATACTTATAAGTAAATAAATATCAAGTGGAATATGGAATAGTTAAAAAAAACTATAATTAATATTGCTACACAGAGATTCGAACCCGGGACGTATTGCGTATGAAGCGGCCGTTCTAACCACTACGTCACGCAGACCTTACAGAAAGCTGCTTTATTTATAATATAGAGAGTTATAGACGGTTTAATACACACCAAAACAGTATTATAATGGAAGAGGTGATGGTGATCACATTTTCTCTCGGTTTACTCCCCTGCGGCCAAGCACACAACGTCCGTAAAAAAGTATAACTTCAAAAATATTTTAATTATGTTTACAACATTTTTTTGATGTTTTTTTAAACTGTATATGGGTAGGTCGGCATATAGTATGTACCTACTAAATAAACTAACAAACGCACATTAAAGTTTTTCAATTACATACTCATAATTGAACGAGATTTATTCAGTTTTCAAATGACATCTTAGACGTCGCTGAATCTTTATTTTTTACGATATAACGATTTTGCCTGTATCCAAAAAAACGTTGCAAGATTAGGTCGAAGTGAGTGGCTTATACCGGGTGTCCGGTCTCAAAATCGAACATAGGGAATTAACGTTGTGTGTCATTTTTAAGTATTTTGACTTTTACTTCTACTCGTATAGACTATAATAAGAAAACAAACAGGTACCTATTTAAGTAATGACGAATTTAATTGGTTTTTTTTATTATTAAAGAACGAAAAAAAATACTTAATAAAGAAAATAAAATTATAATAAATATTCAAATAACCGCCCATTTTCAACTAAACAATATCCCAGTCTGTTATAAAAAGAGTTTCTAGCGTTTTGTTTTTCACCTACTTATTTTTAAATCATTACTGCAAAATCGGTAAATTTCAAATTGGTATTTTAAAGTAAAAATTTCATTTTTGGTCTTATTTTTAGAATCATTTGATGCGCAATAATTTTATTTTTTGATAGGTACCATTACCTTTCTTGTACGTTGAATTGACGAACACGAATCAGCAAAAATGATAAATACCATGTTAAATCCCTATGTTCACCTTTGAGACCGAACACGGGGTATATACCCGCGATTCTGCGAACCTAGATGTACAGTCCTATACGTCAAAAATATAAGATAAAAAAATGCCTTACAAACTATTCATTAACAACACATTCTACTGTAGTTGCACATATTATAATTTCGGGTCGATTAATCATTTAATTGAGACCATTATAACTTAACGTTTAAAAAAAAACGTTCTATTGGATATATTAATGAACGGTCGTATTAAATCTAGGTTATGCCGCACGCCTTAGTCGGGTTCACTATGATATAACGCGAATGATAAATGATTTTAATGTATTCACAACATAGATATAGAATATAAATGTGTATCAGGTTACATTGAGGCGTTGTTTTATGTAAGCCTGGTTTTATTTATTCATTCAGTGCGTCAACTTTCCCCTACAGACGGACAACAGCTGACCGTGATGCGTTCGACTATAAATAAATCAAACTTGTATACAGTGTGTCCCAAACTCAAAACTTAGCAAACACTTTGCCCGCAATATTTAGATGCGCAGTGTATAATATATAGGTACACGTTCGTATATTTCTGTACTCCTGCCCTAGCACTGGTCTCCCAAGTTGGGCAGGAAATCCTCTTAATTTTCATAATTATTATATAAATTGTAATACCTATTTTTTTTTTGAGGAATAAATAAATTGAAAGTGAAGGACGCTGCAGAGCTTATGTATTTTGACTCAGCCAAATAGCGAAGATATAGAAATCGTTTATCGTAGTTCGAAATGAATTGATGCTAGTCCCAAATAAACCTAGCTGTTGGTGGCCTTAAAAAAGGTAATGTAGAGTTCATACATTTAGAGAAAACTTAACCGCCTCATGCGCAGAAACCAGATTTGGTTCGGACTGGTCTATTCTATTTTTGAAGGGGTGCGCCAGTTGATGTGTACATGTCAGTAATTTACTTGTCATTCAGTGTTCACTGTTTAGGTTATAATATTACCTACATGCTGTTAAAAATAGAGTATTGAATTGTGTTTGAAGTGCATTATCAGTGATGTATGTTTTTTTAATATTTTATTTCAACAAGAAAAAATCGGATTTAATTAGGCCCCCAACACCTACGTCTGTGCGTCAGAATTAGGGCATGCAATTCGAATATTCGAATAAAGCGAATATTCGGCTGCATTTATTATTCGAATAGTAATTCCTATTATTCGAATATATTCGAATTATTTGTTAAGAATTAAAATTGTTTAAAAACGGTTTACGGCGGCGCTAAAACATCTTACAAACGCTACACTAGCTCTAAGTTCGCGCTAGGGCGTGGGAGGGGAATCAAAACGGGGCGAGGAAAGTTTTTTTTTGTTAATTATTGCATGTTTATTTGATATAACTATTTACTTACGTTACGTTACGTACGTGTACTTAATTGCTTGATTTGCTCTTCGCACGTGCTAATAGACGTATTATTTATTTGTGAAGTATTTTTTTTTATAGGGGAGCAATATCCCATAATTTTGTGGTACTAATTAATAAAAATGCGTCTTAGATGCTCATTTAATATTTTTGTTTGAATAGGAAAAACAGAAAGAAAGAATTTTGATTTTTTTTGATTACTTAAATATGTTCATTTGATCTATGGTTCTCGGAAGCTATGTGCGCTCTAATATTTAGGTGATTTGATCTGAATTTTTACGTAACTAAGTAAAGTAAAAATGATTATTTGATCTCTTTTTAATTAGAAGTAAGCTGCTTTTGTTGTTAAAATATTGATTGGATTTATGGACGTGCAGTAGGCGTGTTGATTTTAAATAATTAAAAGTCATTTATTGAAGTTCCAGTGTTTTTATTATTTTTACCAATTATTCGAATATATTCGAATATATTCGAATATTGGCTAAAATTTGAGCGAATATTCGAATACCTGAAACATCCGAATATTTGCATGCCCTAGTCAGAATCTGTTTTGAATACACCACTGACTACTTCTCCCACCAGTTTTTGTGAGCAGGTTTGCGTTAGGATTAGATTTTCTCTAAATGTATGAACTCTAGCTCGAAAAATTAAATTAACGATCACATTTTTTTTAACCTAAACCAATTAAGTTGTAGAATATCTGACGTCGTTTCTCAATAATTTTTTTATCAACAAGTAGGTAGGTACCTAAGTAGATACACTATACTATATCTATACTAATATTATAAAACTGAAGAGTTTGTTTGTTTGTTTGTTTGGTTGAACGCGCTAATCTCAGGAACTACCAGTCCGATTTGAAAAAATTTTTTTTTGTTAGATAGCCCATTTATTGAGGAAGGCTATAGGCTATATAATATCGCAAACGAGCATAGCGAGTCAAAAAACGAACGAGCGAAGCGAGTGGGTAATGTAATTCCTAAACCACGCAACGGATTTTGATGCGGTTTTCACCATCAGTTAGACAATTTTTCACGTAAGGTTTATATATATAGCGAACGACCGAAGCGAGTGAGTAATGTAATTATAATATTCAAGCGAACGAGCGAAGCGAGTGAGTAGTGTATTTATAATATTCAAGCGAACGAGCGAAGCGAGTGAGTAGTGTATTTATAATATTCAAGCGAACGAGCGAAGCGAGTGAGTAGTGTATTGCACCCGAGCTTTCTTAGCACCCGGGCGAAGCCGGACGGGGTCGCTAGTATAAGAATAAAATAGTAGAATTACTGACAGGATCTCTGTTTTCGATTTCTGACGAGTGAGTAGGCGAAAATATTCAAGCGAACGAGCGAAGCGAGTGAGTAGTGTATTAATAAAATTCAAACGAACGAGCGAAGCGAGTGAGTAATGTAATTATAATATTCAAGCGAACGAGCGAAGCGAGTGAGTAATGTAATTATAATATTCAAGCGAACAAGCGAAGCGAGTGAGTAGTGTATTTATAATATTCAAGCGAACGAGCGAAGCGAGTGAGTAGTGTATTTATTATATTCAAGCGAACGAGCGAAGCGAGTGAGTAGTATATCAATAAAATTCAAACGAACGAGCGAAGCGAGTGAGTAATGTTATTATTCCTGGAAATAACGTATATGGCTAAACAACGTTTGCCGGGTCAGCTATACTAAATATACGTTAGCGGAGTAATGGGTGACCGCTATTAAATCATAATTTCATACCATCCGAGCGAAGCCGGACCGGGTCCGCTAGTACTAATATACTATACTAATATTATAAGCTGTAGGCAAGTACGCGAAGCGAAAACAACGACAGGCGACTTCGCTTCGCAGGGGGAGAATTTCTCGCGGGGGTAATAAATCATAAATTCTTATCTCTGGAACTACTGAACCGATTCTAAAAATTCTTTTAATAATATAAATCTACACTATCCCTGTGTGATACTTATAGACTATATTTTATTTTGATAAATTTCTCGCGGAGGGGATACTTCCTGTGGGATAGTAACAAAACGTAACTGAAATTCTTTTGCATTTTACCGTGCTGGCGAAATCCTACTAATATTATAAACACCACCGCAGCCCGACTTCGCTTCGCAGGGGGAGAATTTCTCGCGGGGGGGGGGGGTAATAAATCACGAATTCTTAACACCCGTGCAAAGCCGGGCGGGAACTGCTAGTGATAAATAAGCGTGCCCGCGTTAAACATTTCTCACGGCACGCCAAAGGAGATCGGTTACATATTGTGCCGTTGGCCACACACGTATACATTATTACCCATGGCATGTTTATAAACGTTTTAGTCACGAGAAATCTTTTTTCAATCCCAAGTCAATGACTCGTTCAATATTGTTGACATTTTAAAAGTTTATCGCTTATATTTGATCATTGACATCTCCAGATTAATCGTCTAAAACTCTAAGCTCTAAATCAACTGTTTAAAGTTGCAAGTCTGCAAATCGCATATATGATATAAAAGTTTGCCGCCTGTTCGATTATTGATATCTCCAGTTTCACCGTACAAATATATCCTAAATCTGTGGGCACAATTCAGAGTCGATTATGTCGGACTTTTGATATGTCTTTTTAAACCTTCAGATATATATTTTTAGTCCAAAAGTTTAAAAAAAATTTAGTATAAAAATTAAAAATTCTGTTTTCACGCAAATTTTACGTAAAAATTTAAACAGTTTTTCAAAACGGTTCATCGCCATTAATTTTATTTAGCAAAAATTCGGCAGAATCCAGAAAAATATTTCAAATCTGTAACTTGTATGATAAGTGATGTTCGAAGTTGGTCACTTACTCGCTGATTGAAATCTGTAGGCTCGTCGTCTTATACAGTTATTAAAATTAGCAAGTTTGCGATAACCATAAACATTTCTAATGTTTAAATCTGCAAAATAAATACAGACAAATGTAATAAAATGTAGTGTGAGTGTCCAGTAAACATCCCTATATTATTAAACGAGCAAATCTTGTATATATGTATCTATGTACCTATATAAATATTTTCTCGAAAACGGCCCTAACGATTTGGATGAAATTTACTGAAAAGGAGTCTTAGGGGGCAAAAAATCGATCTAGTTAGGTCTCATCCCTGGAAAAATTCGTTTCGTACGGTGATTAGGCTTTGAAAAAAACAAACTATTTTCATTATTTATGTCAAATTACTCTGACAGTCAATCTTTAACTTATTAAAATAATCAGTAATTATTTGAAAATATGTAGGTACATACGTTATGTAGTAAGACGTATACTGCCGTATAATAATATTATCTACTTATAGGTATGTAATTTTTTTTCTTAAAAACGACTAACGATTTTGATGAAATGGGAACTTTAAGTACTATTTTTTTTGAACTCATCCGAGCAAAGCTCCGTCATTCAGATATTACAAATAAAGTCAGTAAAGATTTTAGAAAACCTATTCCGTCTGAAATAAAACCGGAATCTTTTAAAATCAAAATAGAAAACGTGATCAAATTATTCAAATATTGATTGTCTGCTTTATAAATAAATAAGAAAAGAAAATCGATCTGTCATCTGCACAAACAAATGCAATTATTATTATAAAATGAAAGAACGACACCTGTTGCACAAAAGATCTTTTATACAATCTTACTTTCAAATATTAAACTTATTAAAAATATTAGTCACGGTGAAACTTTCATTGGAAAATGGAACAAATAAAATTTTTAAAATAAGTAGCTTGTCTGCGGTAGATATATTTTTTTAATAAAATGCCGCATGTTGAACATAATATTAAATTGACTGTTTATTTGCTACAATTTAGTACAAGCTAATAAATTTCACGTTATCTCTGTCTGTGGGCGAAGCATCCATTTACACATACTGTACATATCTACTTTATTGTACAGAAATATTGCTGTTACACATTTTTATTTAAACAGTAGCTTTCAAATGTCATCAAGACCAGGGCCGTCTTAGGCCATGCAGGGGCCCTTGGGCACACAGAGTTTGAGGGCCCTTTTAAAAAGCAAAAAAAAATAAATAACCTGAATGAAAACATCAGAATGTACTTTTGTTTAGTAACTAAGAAACCAATGTGCCAATGTGTTTTTTTAAATTGATTAATTGGAAAAACAATGCAATGGCATTGGGTTTCGGCATTTCGGGGCCCCCATCAGGCCGGGGGCCCTGGGCTCGTGCCCCACGTGCCCTTATGGTAAAGACGGAACTGATCAAGACTGGCAACTTTATAAATCAAAAAAAATATTAAGTAATAAAAAAAACTAAAAAGGAAAAAAATAAGTTTTAATAATTTAGTTTCATAATTATAAAAGGTTGTAAACTCTACGACCCACGCTTTTATAATTATGAAACTAAATGATTAAAACTTATTTTTTTCCTTTTTAGTACCTGCATTTAAATAAAAGCGTGTCTTTAAAAAGTTTTTTTACTAATATTTTAGTTTGACAGCTATAGGGACGGTAAAACAATTCGAAACATTTTCGAACTTCAAGAGCACCTACAGACGTTTGTGTATACTTTTAGAATTCAGCCTATAGGCGGAAAAAAACTAAATTTGGGCCTGAAAAATAAAGATTTACCCTTCTAAGTAGGTATAGACGCATATTAAAAGCAATCAGATACGAGTAAAGCTTGTCTTAGAAAGAATTTTCAAATATGGTATGCACTATGCATAGTTCAACAATCATGACTCAATTTGTAATCTTTATTGGTTCTTGTTTTATCGTTAGAACTCTCTATAAATTTGGTTCTTGTTCGATCATTGACATTTCCAATAAGCGCATACTCCTAAACGTTATAAAATAAAGTAGAGTAGATAAAACTATTACATATTTATAAATACATAAGATATTTATGTAGATAATAAATAAAATCACAACAAAAAAGTTTTACGTTTTATTATGCACTGTCTGCTCGCGATATAAAAAATGTAATTTATGCAATAGCTGTTAAATGTATTTACAGATGATAATATAGACTGTACCGGTATTATTATACAGGATGTCCTTCTTATACAGAGATCCTTTATTTAGTTGGACAACCTTTCGAATTTTTTCTGATAGAAAATGGCACAATAAATTCGTTATGCAAACGTACACTACTCACGGAATTCTGTTTGGTTAACAAACTTTAGGCTACTTAAAATTATTCGCGCACTACACAGTGAGCCGAAATAAAATCTAAATTTGTTTGTACTGAAATTAAAAAATGTTAACCTGTAAATTAATAGCTTAAATTTGGATGGAATCGGATTTACTTAATTATTTATTTATTAACAATAAAAAGTAATTCATTTCACTTTATTTCCAAGGATAAATTCGATTTTGCGATCAGATCGATCGAGCTCAGGATAGAAAAAGATAGATAGCATATAATGTAAATTCGAACGCATTAGAGCGCTCGGACCGATCTGAGCGTAAAACTGAATATATTTACCCTAAGATGGCTGACAAATGACAGCTGTTTTAATGAATTTTCAATTATTTATATTAAAATATCTCCAAATTTACACGGTAGAATACTTTTTTTATAATTTTTACATATAATCTATGAGAATTGATTAATATAAACTTCAGTTTTCTAGATTTTAATCTTTAGCAGTTGTGGTTGAATTAGTTACTTAAATAAAAACATAAAAAGGCCATACTTTTATAAATAATAACATATCCCAACGATCTATGGCTAAATACCAAGAACCTAGGATCTAGGCGAATCATGTTCTTCATAATGTTCTAGGAGAATTAATACAACATAACAACTTAAAAAATATAGGTGTCACGTTTCTAATTCAACATTCTACCTTCAATTACAATTAGATCTAAAAAATGTGGGTCAATTTAACTGGAACACGCTGTATGTTAAAGCAGACTAGCGATGTACAAGAAATACCTATTAGTTAATAACACACATTATATTATTCAAATTATTATATGCACCAATTATTATATAATAACGAGTTGATTGGTGAAGTTGACCAGGTGACCGATTGACGTGAAGGCGTGTTGAATATGACATAACATTATCTGGGTCAAACTGCTATGGGACAGTTGGTAATATTTACGGACGACTGGTTGGAAACTGGATCACTATCAATACCTACACTGAATAACTAATAAAAAAGTTATCACAAAATACTAACACTTGTTTCTTGACGCACGTTTTGCTAACCATGTTAGCATCATCAGGAGATTATTAAAATAGTTTTAAATCATCTCCTGATGATGTTAGCATGTTTTGCGAAACGTTCATCGACAAAAAATGTTAGTGTTTTGTGATTACTTTCATAACTAAGGTTCCATTCCCCTTCAAGAGATTTGATTATCAAAACAAATAAAATATTAGTATAAAAAAACTTAGAGACGAGCTTTTATTGAAATGTACTAAAAAGGCAAAAGTAATATTTAATAATTTTAGTTCATAATTATTATAAAATCGGAGTTAGTCGCAACTCCCGCTTTTATAATAATTATGAACCAAAATTATTAAATAATATTTTTTCCTTTTTAGTACATATCAATAAAAGCTTGTCTCTAAAAAGTTTTTTTTTACTAATATTTTATTTTGTTCATTTTAGTTTTTCAAAATTTTACCCCTTTTGACACCCGTAGGGGTTGAATTTGGACAGTTGGTTCCTTTTCTGACGTATAGCATCCACTAAGAAAGGTTCTTAGTGGATGCTATACGTCAGAAAAGGAACCAACTGTCCAAATTTCAAGTTTCTAGCTACAGCGATTTGGCCTGGGCGTTGATTAGTCAAAAAAACCCTACATCCCCGTTTGAACCCCTTAGGGGTTGAATTTATTTCTAAAAACGATTTATTCATGTATTGTCATCGGGAATACATATGTGTACAAAATTTCAAAGCAATCGGATACGTGGAAGTCGTTCAAAATTGACTTGCAAGTTTTGACCTAAACAAACAAACACACAAACTAACAGGCATTGCAAGTTAAATAAAAGCTTGTAAAAAATTAAAACGTAACCTTGTAATAATTGTAGGTTATAGGTTTTTCAACGAACTTTCGACTTTATAGGACACTTGGACCCTGCAATTAGTCATTTTCAAAATTTCTGTCAGAGTCTGTTTGTTTCGAGTTAACTCAAAAACTGCTGAACCTATTTTTATCAAACTTTCACTGCCTAGATATACTAAGTGTTTGTAAACAAGTATTCTACACTTTAAAAGTTTGCGTACCAAGTTTTATAAAAACGGTCCGGTCGTTCTCGAGCGATGCTAGTACAAACAGACAGACAAAAATTCTGGAAGCATGTTTTCCCGTCTAGATGTCATTTAAAAGACTCAAAAACTCGCAAGAAAACGAAATTACAGAGATCAATATATTATAGTTGTACTGATAAATAATGATGAATCATTCGCGTTGTGTTTTTTTTCGGTAATTTTCTGTAACAGGCTGTTAGTATAAAGCAGATAAAATAAATGAAAGTGAACTTTAATTTCCTGTTGTAAGAAACGGTACCTGCATTAGCATACATTAACCGAATACAGAACCGCACACGCCATATTGAAATGCATAAACAACATCGCAGCGTTGAAGTCTGATGCTGATCAGATGTTAAAAGCGGAAACTGGTTTACATATCCCGCGCTTGTGTTTTATTTTAATTATTGTTCAAAACAATTGCGCACGTTCACGTTTTGTTTATATATAGGTATACTAGTGGCCCGTCCCGGCTACGCCAGGGTGGTATGCAATGATTTAATAGGTACCTACCTAGCAGTTTTTAAGACCTACAATTTTTTCGTACATTGCGTTGATGTATCTCCAAAGATTTGGCCAGCGTTAGCCATGTAAGCGTACGAAAACATTTTTTTTTGACAAGACACCGTCATAGTTCAGCCATTTTGTACAAAATGTTTACAAATTATATATACAAGCCTTCCTCGTTTATCGTTCTTTCTATTAGTGAAAACCGTTTCAAAATCCGTTGCGTGGTTTGGAAGAAGTAAGCGGAGAAACAGACAGTGGCAGACAGCGAGTTTGTTTTATACTATGTAGAGATAGAGAAGAAGAAGAAGAGAAGAGATAATATTATGTTTTCAATAAATTGATTACATCTCTTTTGTAAAAAAAAACTTTTTGACAAAAAAAACCTCCTTCAAAAAACCACTAAAAAGAGGAAAATAATGAAATTTTGAGGTCTGTGCCAATTTAATAAAATATGAAGTCGGTTAAAAAATATAGTATAGTGATTAATATCTTCTTTTTAACCAACTTCATATTTTATTAAATTGGCACAGACCTCAAAATTTCATTATTTTCCTCTTTTTAGTGGTTTTTTGAAGGAGGTTTTTTTTTTGTTAAAAAGTTTTTTATTTTTTACTTTTTAGTGTCAAAAAGTGACATTTACCTTAAAAGAATCACACGCCGCTACTCACTTTTATTAAACCGACTCTCTTACGCTGTCTGATATGTCAAAAAGTGACATTTACCTTAAAGAATCATACGCCGTTACTCACTTTTATTAAAATCAGCCGAACTACTGAATCGATTTTGATGAAATTTCTATGGGACCAATCTGAAAGTATATCCTTTCAAACAAAAAAAAAAATTTCAAAATCGGTTTATAAATGACTGAGTTATGAGGTAACAAACATAAAAAAAAAATACAACCGAATTGAGAACCACCTCCTTTTTTTGACGTCGGTTAAAAATATAATAATATATCATTACCTATTAATTATAAAATCCACCATTCGAAATCCTCAACTATTTTTGGCATGACACAAGTTGCAATCTCGATTCTAGAGTTCGTAATGTTTTGTTTATTCATTATTGTTTGCAGAACAAGTGAACGCCACAATAATTGATAACAACATGACATCTGGTAACAGACAATTTTGTTTCAATTATTGTAAAACAAGTGAATGCACTATATGCACGTGCGTATTGTTTGATTTATTACATCAGAAACATAAAAAAAAGTCATATCGGCACGATTTCAGCCTTGTTAAAGCAATTTATGTTCACCAGGGCCGTAGCTAGGGGGGCATTAAGGGGCAATGCCCTACCTAATTAAAACATCCAGTGCCCTACTTTAAGGAATTATAAACACGTCGCAAAGACTGTCACGACAGAATGACAGACTTGATCTATCTGGCATTTGGAAAAACAAGATTAAATTCGTTGAAGTTCTTCGGAAATTTGATAACATGGCAAGTTCTGCATTTTTTTTTTTGATTAAATTGTCATTCACCGTTTTTTGCTTTTGTAATTTGATATCACCAGATGAGATGGGCAATCCAATTAATAAATTGTAGTCTTTTGCTTCAGCCCTACTTTAAACTTTCAGTGCCCTATCTTGAATTCAGCTCTAGCTACGGCCCTGATGTTCACGTGAATCCATTCGAAAAAAATCAATTATAAATCAGCTCGGATAATGTCTTTCTAAAAGAGCCCTTTACAAAGGGCCCTGCTTAACGTTGGAGTGACAAGTTACTGACCTTACACTAAGAAAGCGAACTAGGTATATGATATCGCCATTCGCACTTGTGTAGTCATTTTATTGTCTTATAAGGAAAATCGAGTCTAATGAATTATTTACATTAAATATTACATTACTGAACTATCATAATGTTACTCAAGAACCCTATACCTAGAGTTTAAGTTTAATGTTAACATTAATCTAGATTTATAATTTAACCTCCAGTTTTCATCAACCGGTGCAGACGCAAGTTTTATTCCCCATCCCAGCTGCTGTACAGTTTCTATTAATATTTCAACCGTTTTTAATGGATTAAAATAGTATGTTCAGGACCGCCCCAAAACGTAAAAAATGTTAATTTTCCATAGCTGCCAATTAGTCATTATAAATACAGATATATATATGTTGAATTTAGTGTTTCATTTTCTCTAAATGTACTGAATTTGAAAAATATCTACGAGGTTTGTAATACCTTGAAAACCTCTCAGACCTTTTTCGAAATAATCTGCACGCTTATAGAAAATGTCACGCGTAGAGTTGACTCTGTGTCGGGAATTACCCAAGTAATCGAGACCGTTCTGTTTCCAGAACTTGCATCCAAGATACGCTTTTGAATACGGCGTCAACGATCCACACACGGGAGACATCAAACACCAGAAGGAAGTTCGCGATGGAGACGTCGTCGAAGGGGAATACTCTTTGGTCGAGCCGGACGGCAGGGTACGCACTGTTAAATATGTCGCCGATTGGGAAACCGGTTTCCACGCAACCGTCACCCACTCTAAACCGGAGGCGGCGGCTATCCCGGTCGGACCGACGCTCAAAGTGTTCAAAAGAGCGAGCAAGAATTAATAACGTCATCGAAAACAAAAGTGGCCATACAATTTATTGAATCGTTGAGTACAAAAATATTAAATATTGATTTCAAATTGTGTGTTTTAAAGACCACCAACAGCTAAGGTTATTTGGGCCTAGCACCAATTCATATTTTCAATTATATTGATTTCAACTGTTAATAAAAAATGAATAGCGAAATTCGTGTTTTCAAGTTTGTACTTAATGTAGATAGTTGGAGATAAATAATTTGTATTCAACGATTTATTAAAAAACAGAAAACAAAGAAAATTGCTTTTAAGTTATTATTAGTTTATTAAAAAGAAAACTTATATTTTATCCTGGAAAGATTTATTATTTCGTGTTGAGATGATTAAACTTTTCAGTTATATTTTTACAATAAATTAGTTGATATGCTTTTATTTAAACAATTGGTACAACAAGAGTAATTATTTTATTGTTTTATTATCGGCATTTTTTTGTTGAAATATTATTCGAAGCCATATAAGTAATATATTTTTAAATGCGCTACCCTTTAGCCTTTATTATTTATTTTGAATTTTCTTTTTATTTATTTAATTTTCTTTACTTTCAATTTTACTTAACATTGCATTGTTTCTTCTAAAGGAACATTAACACCACCGTAAAGCTTTTAACTCCTCACAAATTGACAATAAAAAAGAGTTTTTTTATATACCTAGTATTGGTTTGAAATTCTACTTTATCTAATATTAAGTACTCATACTTTTTTAACAATTTTTTCTACATTTTATTATCGATTTTCATTTATTTTGTACATATTTACGCAACGTGACACAATATTATTATATCTACATTATTTTAAATATATTTTTTCGTATATTTCATAATATTAGTTACCTATATATTTTTTCATGCTTGAAATTTTCCGGTTTTATATGAAATCCGTGTGATAAACTTATTATTATGTAAATAAATTTTATTTTTTTGAAAGACGGTTGTTTTATTTTGTAATACCTACCATCAAAAATATTCAAAATACATACGTAATACATATAGTAAGTAATGTAACAAATGTCAATTTTTAAGAATTCGCGAACGCGAATTCGAATATTCAGTTTTCAAAGTAAAGGCTGATAAAATACATAATTGTAAGGTAACCTTAGAGAAAAAACTTAAGTTCTTTTTTAAAAAGGAACTTAAGAAAAAAACTTTTCTAATAAAAATGCTAAGAATAGTATATTGTGCGACTAGTGGAATCTCCTCTTTCGACCAATAGTCGCACACAATATTTTGTTCAACTACCGCAAGAAATATGTCATTTCGTGGCTCTGCTGAGCGTAGGCGAAACAATGGGTGACCTGATTGATTGCGTAAACGTTTCCCGTAATGAGCGTGGGCGAAATGGGATTTCGCCCACTCTGCCCTGATTGATTGCGTAAACGTTCCCCGTAATGAGCGTGGGCGAAATGCTATTTCGCCCACTCTGCCCTGATTGATTGCGTAAACGTTCCCCGTAATGAGCGTGGGCGAAATGCTATTTCGCCCACTCTGCCCTGATTGATTGCGTAAACGTTCCCCGTAATGAGCGTGGGCGAAATGCTATTTCGCCCACTCTGTACGATCAACAGTCAGGGAATTCATTATTTCGTCCACCCACAGTCGAGCCACGAAATTACATATTTCTTGCGGGTGTTGAACAAATTAATATTTTTTGGTCTTATTTAATATTATTTTCACATTTAAAAAAATATATGATTTTTTCTGATATTCATATTCGCAAAATATTCACAGGAATTTTGCTTGCAGCTACGGTTTATCACCAGTACGGTTACGTTTGTTATGAAATTAACTTTATCTTTTTAAAGACATCTATAGTTCTATTGGTTCTATGTTGTTTATAAGCAACAAATAATAAATACATGTTTATATTCTTCAGAAAATACGTAAAGGTGCGGCCTCATGCAGTCGCTCGACGCTCGTTTCGAGCGACAAATTCAGTCACGTGATGAAATTTTAAATCTCCCACCAGATCCCACCACATGAAAAATCGCAGCGATAAAACTAAACACAGTTTAGTTTTGCAGCGCGATTCTAGTGCAGTTCTGACACTTCTGACGTTTGGAAGCTGCTTCAAAAAGCCGATGTGTTCCTAGGAATTTTAATAATGGATGAATCCAAAAACGTTTTTATTACGCTTTTTCATTTGATGGCCGGAAAATTTCATTAATAATGTAATAAATAATAATAATAAACCCACATTTGATAGATATTTATTGATATCAGACATCGCTCTATTATGTTGATAACCTATGTATAATAAATTAAACAATATGAAATTATTTTCTATTACGATTTTTCTTCAAAACGTATTTTATAGGAAATTTCGGTATAAATTATTAATATGTAATTATTTATTATAACAGCTTTACAACGATTTTATATTTCTGTTTGTATATTATTATATATACTACAAATGAGGTTAGAATGAATTGTAAATTATAGACGCCCGACAACTGAGGTCATTAGCGTAAATGAGGTTAGGGACAAGCAATATAAATATCGATTTATTTTGACGTTTATTTATGCAAGCAGCCATGTTGAAGCTGCAATTTGACGCTACACTTTTTCATGTCGCGGAAAATTTAAAATTGCACCACGTGACTTAATTTGACGCTCTAAACGAGCGTCGAGCGACTGCATGAGGCCGCACCAGTGGATTTTGTCGCTGCGATTTTTCATGTGGTGGGAGATTTAAAATTCACCACGTGACTGAATTTGACGCTCAAAACGAGCGTCGAGCGACTGCATGAGGCCGCACCTTAATGGATGAAGTGAAAAAAATAATTGCGTAAATGGCGGTTCGAACTTCGAAGTTTAAAAGAAGCAAACATGAAACAAGGAAATTATTTAAACTACTGAACAGCTGTTCTAAATACCTAGTACTTACCTAGAACTTTTAAATATTATACAAGTTCTAAGTATGAGAGGCACAACCTATAATATAGAGTACCTACCTATAATATGATGATACAAACTGCACTTTTTGAATTTGATTAGTTACCTTATTGATTACTTACCGATGCAAATATGCATATGCATATATTTTAAGTTTTTTTTTAAAAAGCATTTGTCATTCTAAAAAAGACGAAATGAGTAAAACAGCTGCATTAACCATATTGTACAAATGAAGTTAGTCAATCGTGTAACCATAATTCCGAAATATAGATTCGGTGATTCAGAAAGTCAACTATAATAGTTGAGCTACGGTTACTGACACTGAGTCAGCCAATTATAAAAAGTACATATTATAAGGGAATTAACAAACCCCTAAAGCTTTATATTTTTCACTTATCACTACTGCAATCAACCAATCGATTTCATACGAATGATTCATAATGCAAAGTGCCGATTCTTTTCCCAATTTATCATGATCTTCTTTATCCATGTACAGTATTACATCAAAATCGAGCCACCATTCGGCTAGAAAAGCTAATTCTAGAAAATTCATATCATTTTTAGAATAATTTACAGTGCACATTACATTACACAATCAAAATACAAAAAAAACACTTACGGGAGTATATAGAATAAGTAAGATACCAATTGATTTTTCTATACAAATTTTTATTAAGTTGGTACAGCGTTAAGTACAAAACGCACTGTAATAAATTAATGATAAAACCGCTAGTAAAAAATGTAACGGCGAAACAAAAGCTATACAGACTCCCGGTTTTCGAATGTAATAAAGAAACCATCGTTCAAAAACTGATTGGAAAAGAAATATATTTTATTTACGCAACTATTTTTTTCAATCGACACCAAATAGTGTCTAAAGTTAATTTATTTTAACGCCAAAAAATTTTGCATCGTGAACACGGAACAACCTAATAAATAATAATTTGCCGAGTAATTAAAACAAATGCTGTAACGATTATTTAATCAGAGATGTACAAAATGGTTTTAAAAAAGCATTTAAATACAAAATGCAAAATACTTTTCAGATTTACTATTTCAAATGCAAAATACCAAATAGTTTTGCGTTTTGTATTTCAAATGCTAAATACAAAATAGGTATTTTCAAAATAAAATACCTTTTTACCAAATTTCAGATATTTTTATTTATTTTAGGTATTTATCATGAGAAATAGAGACACAATGCCGAGCCGAACAAAAACGTCTAATAACATGGCACCTTATGCATGACATTTTGGTCATATTTATCAGTACGCGTATCAATAAATTCTGTTATGTTATTAATAATAATAACAATACTCACTTAAAGTCACATAAGGCGCGCACTCTGACCAAAGAAGAAAAAAGGGCGCGCATGGCTAGCAGGCGCCTCTATCGGTCAAATTCGGCAATACAAGCGTCATTCGTTCATTTCATTTTGTTTGACTGGTGATGTTGGCTAAACTTAATCACAAAGTATTTTGCATTTTAAAATGAATATTAAAAATGCAAAATACATCTCAAAAGGTATTTCAAATAAAATACAAAATGTTTTTTACTAAAAGGCATTTAAATGCAAAATACAAAATAGGTATTTTGCATTTTGTATTTGCATTTTAAATAGAAGTATTTCAAATAAATCGCATCTCTGTTTTTTAAGTCAATATTGAACAATTTTTGATATTAATTTTGTCGAACTTCTTAGTTTTCTTGAGGATAGCAAATTGGCTCACCTCATCTAAAAAAGTGCTATTAAAACCTGAAAAAATAATTTACTAATTAAAATATTGTGTACAAAATTACAACATAAAATATTAAACAACCTTTACTTACCTTTAAATACTGCAAATAACAAAATCGATTAAACTAAAGTTTATAATCACATAACGGCGCATATAGCCTAGTTGCTGCGCGTCTTAAAAAATAAAAAAAAAAAAATTTTGTCGAAGGCCGGTATGAAAATAAATAAAATGCAGATGTGCGTACATTTCAAGATATACAACGGTACACATTTAAAATTTTTTATGACATTTAACATAAAATAAAACAGCTGATGTACCGTTTCTTTATTTGACTTTAATATTTTTACAGTAACAAGAATGCATTTTAGAAAACACTTATCTAAAACGTCTTCCGTTGACCCTTATATAAACAACGAAATAACACATAATTACATATTATATTATTAATTTTTTAATAATTCCCACAAAATTAATTATAGCTAGCCTCCCGTTACATATAAAACTTTGTACACTGTTTTCCCGAGAAGCCGCACGATGGGCATTCATAGTTGGTGTCGGCATCTAAATTGCCCTGAAAAAACAAATGAAATCGTAACAGTCTCTTAAATTGCAACCGTGTTACAATTATTATGTTACCTGTAAACAATAATAGCAAAACAAATGCGAACAGCCCATATGATGCGGCAAAATAGGTCTTTCATTACAAGCTGGACATTTTGTTTCGAGTGTAAATTTGCGAACTTTTTTCAACGAACCCATTCTCTGTATATTGTACCAGGGATTCACATTTCGTAATTTTCTCATTAAGCTATGATAATTTATTAGCGGCAACGCAAAGACGAGAAGTTCCTGTAAAAATATAAATACTAACAAGCATCCAATATGAGCGTTTCGATAAAATAGAAACACAAATTACGTACGATAAAAGAATGCCATAATATTTCTCTTGACATATACGAATACGAGACGTTCATTCTGTTTGACCTTGAAACAGAAACTTGATTCAAGCTTAAAATCCTATCGATCAAACTTGGTTTCAATCCTGTTCTCAAAAAGATGAGAAAATTAACTAAGCCAGCGATGAGAAACAGAGCTTCGACCCGATCGATTATTCGCAAAAATAAGCGTTTCCGATCATTGTCCGAGTTGTACGAAGCCATAAATCTAATCCGATCTTTCAAATAACTCACGCCGTGCGTCAAAAAAGCATACCAATACAATTTTGATGGAGTGAAATTTGAATATTTAATAGCTAACAACTGTTGCCCGAATGTTGCATTGTTTTTAACCAAGGAATATTTAAAAACGAGCAATTTCAAAAATAAATTTATTTCCGGTTCATACTTTGATAAAAGTCCAGGCTGAAAAAATTGATTGTGAAAAATTAGTCGTTTGTTTTCTTCTTCTTTGAAATCATATAAAATAAACAAAAGAAATAATTCCATATAAACTGAATTTTGTGTGAGTACTTTTACAATTTTTATTAACAAATAATAATTAAAGTCGTTCACATTTTTTTATCACTGTCCAAAAAATGTCCACTTATCCAACCATCAAATGTTTCTTGAGATTTCAAATAATCAGCAAAAACTTCACGCGTATTAATTGACGCATACCCCCTGTTGCCACCCATTTTACACAAAAGTTTTAATTTCCATAATTCGCCTTTACAGCTCTCTAACATTTCATCGATAGTTTGATTAGTCAATTTGTAATTATATAAACAACAAGCTGCTCTCAGTAAATTTAAAATAGTCTCCGGTTTTGAGCCTAAAGGTTTCTGAAAAACGCGAAATTTTGTTGCCACCATTTGCAGGGCATTATCGACAATTGCTTTCATTTTATTTGACACTTCATTAAATAATTTTCCACGTTCCAATCCAATCTTAGTTCTAGCATACGGTCTCAATAGATAATTTTTTAACGGAAATACTTCATCGCCAAAAAATACAAACGGTTGTTTCGTTTTCATGAAATTAGAATCGGAACTGCTATCGAAAGCTTTAGGTTTCGGTAACTTGATCTGTCCGTTTTCAATATGTTTACACAGATCCGATTTGGTGAATACGATTCCATCCATTGCGTCGTACACCGAAGCATCTATTATAACAAATCGCGAATTCACATCGCAAATGCCGACCAAAGCGATACGCGTTTTATCGCTAATGTCATGATAACTGCGTTTCTCAAATATCGTATCAATTTTTCTTCCACCAATTGTACCGATACAATTTGGCACTCCATATTTTTGTTTAAATTCGGCAGCTATTCGATGCCAGTCTTGTTCCGTCGGGTCAGGCATAACAACAGGTTTCAAAGCCAACCACAACGCTTCACTCACCTCCTCCATTATTTTTGAAGTAGTCGCTGTCCCAATGTCATAGTCAGAACTTATATTATTAAAGGAATCGCCCGTCACCAAAAAACTAATAAAATAATGAAAAAAAAACATTAACGATCACAGAGAAACAAAACTAATAAAATTATAATCATTGTAATAATGTAAACTAAGAAATGTGTTTACCGTAAAAAAATCCCAAGTCTTTGTCTGGGTCCGATCGGCTTTCTTAATGATGTGGTAAGTTTTGTAATTCTGGGTCCAACAAAGCCCAACACTTCTTCAAATTCAGTAGGATTTAAAACGAAATATTCTTGAAACGTTTCATCGGAGAACGATAGTTCTTTGTGAAGTTGTACAAACTCCGATAACTGATATCGTTTCTTTTTCTTGGATGCCTTATCTAAATCTAACGCCAAAGCTAACAGCAGAACGTCTTCGTCATCGCTGCTACTTGACGAATACATTTTGTTTACGCGATTTTTAAAATACTGACTTTATAAAAATTCAGTTTTTTTTAAAAACAGAGTATACCTAGAACAATAAAGACCATCGTCCTTAATTGATGATTGACTCTCAAGGTTTCTTTATTGGGAATTCAGTTTATATGGAACAATTTCATTTTGTAGAATCGTTACCGAAACGTGTTTGGTAGCTTCTGTTAATTGTTTCTTAAAAATTTCAATTACTTCTATATCAAAACTAATAGCATCATGTTGTGCTACTCTGGATAAATATGTACTTGCCATTGTTTAATCAATTATTAGCAAAAACTGAAAAAAATAAATAAGTAGTTGTACAATGTACAGTGCAGACTGCAATACATGGGTATTGGGTATATACTGGATACTTTAGAAGACAGCCTACCTATGTAAAAGCAAATCCATGTATTTTGATGGTGCACAAAACTAGAATTCTCTAGTTACATTACAATTACAACTAACAGTAAATAGTATTTTATTGCATTATGCATATTATGTCAACGAAAAGGATAAGTTCACAGATATGACTACTGATTTTTTAATAATTGTAAAGGTAACTGTACACAGAATGCACATACATAGATTTTTACGTATCAAGATTTTAATTAATTATTTAATATTAAGTAGCATACTTTTAAATCCGTCTAAAATAAGTTTTATGTATTAGTCAGCAACGAAATTAAATTGACAACATAGTTTTATATGGTTAAAAAATACATTAACACAACATGCGTGCAGAACAGCTTTAGAATATATTTGACACTTGACAGTAAAATGGCGTCAAAGCAAAATACTACTATTGATGCTAGAAATGAATTAGCGGAATTAGTAAAAAGAAAAGCAGAAATTGCCGTAAGTTTACATAATTATATACTATTAACTTTGAATTTAGAACTATTTGTGCAGTGAATGCTTCTTTGCAAATACAAATGGTACTTTTAAATTTACCAGAACGGAGTAGCGCTCCTTATATTACAAGTAAAAATAAAGGCTCAAAACAACATTTTTGTCTGTTCGGATTGCTCATATTGAATCAGTGTAACATAAAAATTACTTTCGGAAGTACTGAAATAAATTATTGGGATTTTTCACAGGATACGTTGGCAAATCTCGAACGACAAATATATGCTTTCGAAGGGTCATATCTAGAAGATACGCAACTATACGGGAATATTATTCGAGGATGGGACAGATATTTAGCTAGTAATAAAAACACAAACTCTAAAACCGACAAGCGCAACAGAAAATTCAAAGAAGCCGAACGGTTATTTTCGAAGTCATCGATAACATCAATGGCAGTAACTATGAATAGTCATTTTAAACATTTTATCGTTCTGTTATTCGAAGATAATAATCTGTTTATTTCGATTTATTCTAGGCCGTTAGCGGACTGGTCGACCAGGGTCAGGATAAAAGTAAGAACGATTCTGATTAAATTTTTTTCTCGGTTGGTTTGTTTGTTCAGTAACCATATTGTTTTGGTTCTAGTCTGTACAGATACTTTCAATTATTGTTTTATATTATTATCTAATTGAGATTATATTTCAAAACCGTTGAGAAATAAATTGTTTTGTTATTTTTCTTTTTTTGTTTTTTTGCTCAACCTCTTTTTAATTTGAATAAAATAGGTATTGCTTTTGATCAAAAAATAAATTGAACTTTCGTCTCGTTCTTAATCCGAATATCGTCTTTATTTATTTTTTATTTTAATAATCCCATAGATGATCGCAACAGCGAAACTGAATCACAAACAAACGAAGATAGTTCGGACACAAATTTAACTTCTGCTCATCAACTGAATCAAAATGCTGCATCAAATAATCAAGATTCAAAGTCAGCCGGTAAGCATACAACTACGGCAAATAACGTTCACAATTATTTGAATCAAAACGGGTTGACGAGTGGACAAGATAGCGTATCGATGAGTCCGAATGCAGCGGCAACCGGAAAGGAAGTAACGGCGGCTAAGCACAAATCGGGCGGGTCGTCCGCCAATGCGTCGAATGCAAATAGCGCTAAGAAAAACAATAATAAAAAGGCTAGACATCGGTGAATAGCATAAAGCCATGGCTATTTTTGAAGCGTGTAAGCTAAGTGAATGAAACTAAACGTCAGAAAATAAATTAAATTTTTAAGCGTGTTTTACTTAAAATTTTACAACTTTTAAAATTTGTTTTGATGACATACAAACCATAGTTGAAAATGTAATGAGTTTTAGATATCTAATAGTCATTATTTTAAATACTTTTTTCCCAAGGATTTTGTACAGTTACAACACTGAAATATATTTCGATTGATTTTTTATTTTTTTTTTAAACGTATTAAATGTACCTGTCACTGAATGTTTATGGCGTCATAATTCTTGTACTTAGTATTTTAATGATTCATTAAATGTGTATGTTATCTAAAATATTGTCTTCTAGCAATAACCAAACAGAAACAATAAATAAAATTTCCAAATAAATCGTCCCAAAATCGCTTCATTATTTATTCATCAACCATACCATAGTAAATTGATCTATCAAAAGTGTTAAATTAGGTACTAACAATTTTTAGATTGTTTATTTTGCACGTAAAACACTCGATATTTAAATTAGTAAAGTTCTGAATACTTTCTAGTTTTGATTTTTCATCACAAATCAGTATTATTTTCATCTATTTTGTAAAATAACTAATAAAATATTTTTTTATAGAACTTGTGATGTTTTTATTTCAACGTTTTTGTCACAATTTTTTTTACAGCAAAAATAAACTATTTACATTTATTGAAAACATTTTTTTTTCAAACAAAATTAAAAATATAAATTTTAATTGGTACTTCTACTTGTTGATGGTGTTGGAAAAGACTCCGAAAAACGATTTTCTGGAAAAGTAAATTGTTTTGTAAAAACTCAAAAAAAAAAATAGTTGGAAATATAATATTAACTCTTCAATAATTGTACTTACGTAATAATACCGCAGCTTCTTTTTTATTGCTAAAAGCTTTAGTTAAAATATAAAAAAATATTGGTAAAAGTATGACGAAACACGCAGTCCCTAAAAATATTATTTCTGGATGCTGTCGTAATTTACAGCAATTTAAATCTCCACTCCATAATCTTCTAGTAGCATTCATCTACAAATTATTACAGGCGTTTAAAACATATAGTTATAAAAAATACTAAATAATAATAATGCGTTTAACGTCCGTTTCTCGACATTATGTCATAACAGACGCCATTCGCACCATTACTATTTTCCATTTTACCACTTCCCGTTGTTTTCTACATATTTTAAACTTCAACTTTTTTTATTAGCAATGTGCGAATGGAGGAATTATAGGAAATTAGGATAAGATAGGCAACTTTGGGAGCATAGGAGTTTGACAGGTAATCGGCCATGGCCTTGAATAAGGAACCATCTCGATATTCATCTGGAATTATTGAGGGAAACCATGGAAAACCTCAAACAAGATGGCCGGTACAGGAATTACCGTTTCTCGACGTGAGGCAGTAGGAAAAAGTCCTAGCCACATCTGCCCCCGACGGGATTCGAACCCAGTACCTTCCCAATGCGAGTCAAGTGCTGTACCACTAAGCTACACGCTGGGTAAAAAAAAAAAAAAATACTAAATATAAATCTTGTGAAGGTTTCTGAAAGTTGATCGGCAGATTGGTAATTAATAGAGATGCGCCGAATATTCGTTTGGTATTCGGCATCTTTTTCACTATTTGTATTCGGCCGAATTGTTCGGTTTTGGTGCCAAATATATTCGGTTCGAGTATTTCTATTTTCTTGGCTACACGACACGGTATAGAACTAAAAGACAAAACTTCTTATGTAAGATATATGTTATATATCGCGGTGCGCGGGTGGCGGGCGGTGAGGTACGGCTTGCTTGTCAACTAGCCAGCAGCGACACATAGCGTACATGTTAGAACCTGTTTACGCGGCACAATAATGAAATGGTAAACCGAATAATTCGGCCGAATATCCGGTTCGGTAAAGGTTAAACCGAATAGTATTCGGTGAAACCACTATTCGGCGCATCTCTAGTAATTAATAACCGCATAGACGATAAAGATCAGATACCCGACGGAAAAATATTCAAAGATAATTAGGCCAGAATGCACTTTAAAAATATCCAACTATGTACATAAATTTCACTTCTAATAATTAGTGTAAAAAATTTAATGTTTTTTACCGCATCGACTATATCCATACAAACTGAGGTCTCTTTATGCTTATGTTTTAATTTCTTATCGTAAAAATCGTTTAACGCTAGATAGCTCTGCATGCAATCTTCGCAGAGAGTCTTGTTATTTGATACGAGATGCTCCTTAATACATGTAATCGTTTTATTAAATAATTCCCTATATATAATTGTTTCGTTGGCAAGCTTATTTGTTAAAGCATTATTTTCCCACATGAAACAATCTGTAAAAAATCAGAGAACCGAATCACTAACATAGATGATAAACGAAAACCTAATCAAAATTGATAAGTACTAATTACAAAAAAAATATACTGATCATACGTCCACAAGCAGCTCTGTCCCAAAAGCCAGACGAATAGACAAACGATGCTTCTACAACTTCTAAACGATCTAAATGAAGGAAACGATCCCTACATGAACCTCCATCGTCAGAGAGCTACAATCGAAACCTAAGATATCAATACTGTTTTTATGATGAATCTTTGAATGTTTTAATGATATACCTTCATTAAATTATTATAATCACTTAAAACTTTTATGTAGAAATCTACACAACCCTCGCAAATGGTAACGGGTCTTGCATTCATTACAATACATTGTGTAAAATTAGCTGAACTTCCAGCAAATTTATCTAAAAGTATTTGGCAGGCTGTTAAGTTACGGTTTTCGACTACATTGAACCAATGATTATCCCTGTAAACATTAAAATAACTATAAAAAATGGACAATAATAATTTATATATAAATAAATTGTATCGATGTTGGCATTCAAACGTATGGTTCGATGATTCATTTAAATATTATCAACACAATACATAATTGCGTTATCATTAATTTTATTGTAGAATGATTAATCAGCAGCTAGTGAATTAGAAAGTATTGGCTATAACCAATTATACTTACAAAATCATTCCTGACGATGCACCTGGCACTGTGTATTTTATTAGACATAAAAGAATTAAATAAAAAATGTAATATCCTATTTTAACATTCATTTTCTTGGTAAACTGACCCCATATTTGATAAATAAATTGATTATAAAAATAATACAAACACATACAAGCAACAGCTAACAGCTGATCGATGACAAATTTAAAATTAGGTTAGAAATGTAAAAAATTGTTGCCAAACACAACACATCAGAAAAATAAATACCATCAACCACTACAACTTGTGACAGTACTATCGTTCAAAATAGTAATATGAATATTTGATTATTGATTAAAAATGCATCTTATAGCAAATATAAATTAAAATGAATGTGTTTATTATAGTTATTTAGCGAAATTCAAGATTGAAAAACAGTTTCATAGTTTTGTGTCATTTGCTTTTATTACATTTGCACTATACGTCAAAAAGTGAAATTGTGTGTTTTTAATTTATTTAATTGTAATATAAAGATAAAACATTTTGTAAAAATGTTCACCCCACAGCAGCTATCTAATATTATGGAAATTGATGACGATATTAACACAGTCGAAACACCTGAAAATTTACAAAGTAAATTGTATTTTTTATTGGAACAATTACAAAAAATGCATAACAATTTACCATCGTAAGTTCATTTCTGTTTAATGTATTATTTTTAAATTATATATTGTAAATTCCATGCCGCTACAATGATAATTCAGAATTGTAACCTATAAATCCAACTTTGGAAGGAACTTGTGTAGCACTAGCACTGTAGCTTACGGAATATGGATACATTAAAACTGTAACTATAAAAATCGCACAACTAACAACCTAGCTATAATAATGACATAAGTTTAATTTTTTTTTACATGTAGAGAATACCAAATGAGAATCCCCTATGAATTGTTGTCGGGTCTAGCGAATGCCTTGTTAAACGATACGATTATAGAAATAGTTAAAGGTTTAATGGAAATTCAACATGTAACTGAGAAGCATCTTTTCCAGTATCGTTTGCAAGTAATTAGGAAACATCAAGGTAATAGCCTTTTGTTTTTTGTGTTTTCATCAAGAGATGTTTAAACAAATTTTTTTGTAGACGAATTACGTTCGCTGCTTGAAGAGCCAGGTTCGTGCGAAGAAAAAGTCAAACAAGTTTATATGTTAAAAATTAAACAGAAAGGAGAACTTAAATTAACTGATATTAATATAATTCAGCAGCTAGATCAGAAAGTAAGTTTTTTTTTTAACTCTGAAAATTTTTTTGTAAAGTAGGTACCTACCTAAATTTTTTGACGAAATTTTTATTTTTAGGTAAGAGATCAACAAGAAACATTAGAAAAAGCTGGGTTACCTGGCTTTTTTATAACGACAAATAAAAAAGAAATTAAAGTTCAAATGCATTTAATCGATTTTATTTTAAGACTAAGCGAGATGAAATTTTCGGATCGATGATGACAAAAACAACAATGCTAAAGTGTTTGAAAGTGAGCGTCTTTAGAAAATTCATATTAATCGGTGTAATTTTCATAAGTATTCAATAAAAGTTATTGTTTCTAATGTTAAATAGTTTTTTATCGGATCAAATCGGATAAAAATGGCTTTTAATTATCGAGTAGGTATTGTGTTCAACAAATGTGAATAATACGAAGAACGGATAGTTTTTATCTTATTTATTTAAATATATGCATAAAAGGTCGTACATAAAACCAAATTGGAAATTTTATCTGCTGCCTATAACGCTAAAATAATTATTTTAGAAAATTGTCTCAATGTTAAAAAAATTTTATATCAAATATACTGTGTCTCTTAGTTTTCTTTTTTATTTTTCCACTCTTGCCAGTTTTCCAAACTATTCCATTTTTATATACGTATTTTATTTCAATGAGTTGACGCCATACGACGAGGCTGACTTAATTTCAGACACTTGAATCATTCGTTGCGTAAAAGACAAAACGAGAACTAAAAAAAGTTTTCGACGTTTGATTTTTTCACATATCAAAAATAAAACTGTTAAAATATATGTTGAAATACTTACTTATAAAGGTAATACCAAATGCAAACAGAGAATAAATCGACTTTCCATTGTTTAATAAACAAAAGAAACTGTAAATCATCATAATACAGGTAACGATGAACCAAAAGGTAAAGTTTATAAGCGGATACGGTCTTCGAGCTAAACGGAGACCTTCGACGCGTTTTACTCCGGACATTTCGAAAAAATCGTCAGTCTTCACGAAACTGTCCATTAATTTATCCTAGTTATAACATTCCAAAAAAACAGTATTTTATATTAATTATCTAGCAATAAAACTCAGAAATATTTGTTACTCTCCTAATTTTGTTTTCCTACCTTTTCTTGATACAACTGATGCAAGAACTGGCTCGCCTTTTCACCGTCTTCAGGAATTTGTTCTAACGGTATTCTTTTTACATACAAGTGTGCTGTAACTTTAGTACCATTCAGAATATTTGCCAATTTTATCTTTCCCTAAAATGTAAACATTTTGGGAATGAAGATTAGCATATCGATAACATGTTTTCATTTAAAGAAATTGTCAGTATGCCTTTTTAATACTTTACCGTATCGCTGGTTTTAAAAGCGAGTGTCGAATCGTATAGCACGGGAAATTTTCCCCTCATATTGGACACAGTTTCGACGAAACCTTTTGTTCTCGGCGTTAAATGGTACTTCAATTCAGGCAATTTTTTTCCTTTCGCGAATTGTTGTGAAAATTTGTGTTTTTCAGGTGTTAATCTCGTACCTTCAGGGAACAAAAGTAGCTAGAAATGTTTTAAAATTTAATTTTACTTATACTTTTTTGTATGGTCGCAATGAACTGTATATTGTTTTTTTATTAAATATTGAAAAAGAAATGAAATAGTTTACCCAAACGGGATCGGTATATTCGCATAATTTTGAAACTTGTCCTCCGATTACTTGTTTATCTTTTTCAAATGTTCTATCGAGAACAATATATTCATTAAATGTCGCAAGCCAACCGATTACAGGTAGATATTTTAAAGTTTTTTTTAAAAACAATTTATCATTCTAGGGAAAACAAAATATGTAGTTAATTAAAGTAACAGTTTTGCAAATCGAAACGTGTAAAATTTCTTGTTAACTGACCCCCAAAGCTTTACATTTTTCGCTTGCAATCGCCGCAATCAACCAGTCGATTTCATACGTATGATTCATAATGCACAATGCTGATTCCTTCCCTAACTTTTTATCGTGATCTTCTTTATCTATATACATTATTACGTCTAAATCAGCCCACCATTCAGCTACAAAGACTAATTCTAGAAATATTTAAAAAACTTGGATCTATAATATTTGTAAATGTGCTTCAGTAATTAAAATAAAAAACACTTACGTGAGTGAATAGAATAATTAAGATACCAATTGATTTTTCTGTACAAATTTTTATTAAGTCGGTATAGTGTTAAATACAAAACGCACTGTGTTAAATTAATTATTACACCGCTAATAAAAAATGTGACGGCGAAACAAAAGCAAAACAGGCTTATAGTATTCGGATATAATGAAACCATTGTTCAAAAACTGATCGGAAAAGAAAAAAAATAATTTGTATCACTATAATTTCTTTTATCTAAAACCGACGAAGTCACAAGTTAAAATATTAATTTAACGCGAGAAAATTTTAAATAGTTCACACACAACAACCTTCAATTATTTTATAATTAAGTAATAATTTGTCTAGTGATTTTAAACAAACTGTTGCTTTTATATACTATTTCAGTTTAACTGCGTTCTTTCCTGCGTTTTCTCTTATTATTAAGATCCCGGCCGTCCTTCTTCCTGACCATCTTGTTTGTCTATTACCTGCTGAGCATGGTCCGAGGTTAATCCATGCTCCCTATCCTAACATCCTATGTTTCATCCCTCTTGTGTCCCTGTCATTTATGTTGTGTTCTATCGCGTCGCTTATATGGTTTGTAATTGTCAAACTTTCAAACCCGCACTGGCTAATTGCTGGGAAAAGCAAAGGCCATTCCGTTTAAAATAAAAAAAATCTTATTATTAAGCTAACTGGCCAGAGACAAGGGTCAGGCCATCAATACTTAAAAAAAAGCTATAACAATAACTTCATTTCTTTGGTATTGATCAATAAAATATAGGAATAAAACATAAATATCGCTAAGATGTATTCAGCTGTTTCTCGACTATTATTTATTTTGCAGTAAACGCAAACAAACGAAGGCAAACAAAAATTGACTGGGTGAAAAAAAAGAAAACAAGCCGTGAGGTGGGTCGTTTATTAGGACTAAAGTGCGACCCTTGAGGTCCACACGACGAATTTCCCAGTTTGATAAATATTTAATAATAATAATTAAATTAGATATTACATAGAAAAGTAATCATTTTAATCATTAAAACATAATTATTATTTATTTTTAACAATAATTAAGAAAAAAAAACAAAACTGCTGAATCGATTTTTATAAAATGTATGTCAGATCGAAATGACGTTAACACGCCTCGATTGACACCCTTACAAAGTCGATATAATTTTTTATTCGCGAGATATTGTGTAAAATCTACTTTTTTGGGGTCTATTTGGTTAAGAAAAAAGAACGGCTGAACCGATTTTGAAAAAATTTCTTTCAGATCATATTCACGTTAATACGCGTCGATTGGCACCCTAACGTAGTCGATATCATTTTTCATTATCGAGATTTCGTCTTAGAAAGTAATGAACACATACGTACGTACGTACACATACACACGCATAGACATCTTTCTAAAAATAGTGTAGTGACCTTAAAACATAAAAATTTGTTATACATTTTGATTTCGATATTCGGACCCATTACAATAACTTCCAATGGGAAGTTAACAAAGCAAATCACTGTTCGTTAAAAATTAAATCGATCGGGTCAACTCTACCTTCAGTAAAATTTATAAGAATCAAAGTCGCGGCTTTCCCGAAAAGTGTTTACAATGAAACTAGATTTACTGTAGCTATTATTTATAATTTATTATTAAATAATGTTTATTAATTTTTTTATAGTTTCTCACCATTATTATTATAACGTGTTACCTGTAATTATAACACAATTTTCACACACTTTCAAAATTAGAGGTCAATTGCAAATCACCAATTATAAATCATAATAACAACGTATTATCGCAGTCTGAAATGAACTGTCGTGGCTCAAATCCTACATTTTTGGAAATGATTTTTACATGTTTGGGAAATTATTTTTATATGTGAATAAATTTGACTTTGTGTCTAGAGTGCTTTGCTTTTTGAGGATTTTGTTTTAACAATTAAATTAATACGTGCCTTTAAATTATTTTATTTTAAAAATATTTAGAATAAGAACAAATCGAAAAGTAGGTATACCTATAAGTAAATTTATTAAATGAAGCAAAAGACAATCGAATAATATTTTTAAAATGTTAATTCAGCATAAGTTACAAACAGTATTTATAAATTTATTGTTCATAGTTTACGAATGTTGTATAATATGTAATTTGTTTATCGATTTATGAATTAAAAAAAATTGACAACCAAAAAAAATGACCTATGTTTCTATTATAAAATTTGACAATATCAAAGTAGTTTACTTTTGTTTTTAAAGTTATACTTCTTTTGGCGCGTTATGGAAAAATGATCAGAGTGAATTTTTACGATGCGCGCGCATCGCGTCACGAAAATTTAACACCATGAAGTTAGTCGGAAGTTCATGATTATAATACCCTATTAGGCTATTATATAGCACTGCTAAGTAAGGTGTACGTAGCGTAACGGATAGCGCCGCCGCGTCATACGCAATAAATCTCGGGTTCGAATCTCAACACAAACATGCTTTTTTTTTTATTTAATAAATATAAATATAATAAATAAATATATTTAATAAATTAATATTTTATTAAATTAAATTAATCTATTTAATATCTTTATTTTATTATTTTATCAACTTTTTACAAACGTTTAGTACTGGCACGCGGGATAAAATTTTTGGAGTTATTTTTGTTTTGTTACGCCAAAGAAGTATAACTTCTGACGTGCGTACATAAGTACACACACACTCTTTTTTCTTTTTTTTTATTTCAATATTCAACAATGACTTATTTTCATAAAGCCTAAGATTTATTCTATAAAGTACTTAATTACGAAAAAAATTACAGAAACCTAAACATCATTCCAAACTATATGAACAAATTGAACACACTGATAAATATTTTATGTACGGAATTGGTTATAATCTATTCTAAATCTATAAAAAATGTCAACAATTAGTATCGGTGAATTCAAATAATTCAATAAACACAAACCGTTCTTTCAAATTGTTGACATTGATATTAATTATAGATTCCTAACAGACATAATATAATTTGGTAGCAGTGCCCAAGGTCATAATTGTAGCATGCTTTTTAGAGGAGTGATTTAAATGTTGAAAGAAATTATAACAGAAAACAAATGAGCGCACAGCCTCCTTAGAAGAAGTGACAATTTAATGATTATTTTGTCAACTTTCTTTAACTGATTAGGTTATTAAACTCGACTATAATAGGACCTTGGCAATGCAAAATATATAGTAACACATGTGATACACTCAAAAGTTACCACTTATTATCATTACTATTTTTACCTGTTTCCTTAAAAATAGCTATTATTGTTTAACACCATCGTTTATATTCCGATTCTTATTTAAAATCGTAATTATCAGTATTCGGATGAGTTACAGGACGTGAATCTGCCGGAACTGCCAAAAAACTAAACTATTTTGACTGTTCGCTTAAATTCTTAGACGTCGCACAAATTTTGCTTGCGATTAGTTAATCGAACGTAACCCTGCATCAATTTAAAATAAAGACCAAAAACTTGTCTGGTAGCAAGTATTGTATCAGTGATCCGCCTTAATGAAATTTTTAGTTATCTACTTACCGATGAAAGTTTAGATTTATAAAACAGTGCGCGGCCAATTCAAACCCTTTAAACATTCGATGTTTATGAATAACTACTTATCGGTTTACCGTCCTTACAAAGTACACATTTAAAAAAATAAATTCGTAATATCATTACGTCTATCAAAACACGTATTTAAAGAACCGAGTCAAAATTTTGGAATGACGCAAAAACGTTAAAGAAAAATTATTTTTTCGATATTATTCTTTTTTTGTGCTACAAACACTCTAAATATATTTTTTTTTCACACTCAAATTTCAGCATAACTATAAGCTCTACAAAACCACTGATGGTAATTTGGGGGATATAAAAATAAACAAAAGATAGTATAAATAAATTACTGAACTTACCGTCCAATAGGACTGATACTGTTGAGTCAACTGACGTTCAATGGATATTATTATTGTTCGAAATGTTCGCCAATGCGAACCAAATTCCACGTTGTGCGAAACAGCTGCGTGTTACGTAGGAGACTTTTTTTTACGTATACATTTTCTTGTAAATCGATTAGAACTGATCAGAAATATCTATTTTAAGGCTTACCAACCCGAAACCAAAGCTTACTAAAACTATAAAACTAGATCGAGCGCTCAAAGACGACTTGAAAAAGCGACTCTTAAGGCATGCTTTTAATAAACTTTGGGAAACTGCAATCATCATATTCTAACTATAAATATCTTATCTACTAATATAACAATGTTGTTATGTGTTATACAGGGTCAGCATAAATCTTTTTTTCTACCGCAAATAAAAAAAACAAGGTTCGATCAGTTTTAATTCGTGGTCGATTTTTTCTTTTACGATTTGATGCTCAGTTTTTCAGGCAGTGCTCGAGCACCTAACTAATAAGACAGTTGCCGGCCCTGTTTTTACAACTATAAAAAAAACAATAAAATGTCATAACAAATGAAGTACTGGTAAATCAATCTCAATAATCTCTTTTGTCTTTTTGCAATAAACTACGGAGTATATTTTATAAAAAAAATTAATAAGCACATTTTGTTCAGAAAATAGTACAGCATTTTTAGTTGGCAAATTTTAAAAAGAAATTAATTGGCACAACAAAAGATAATTTAGAACTAGAGTAGACTAAAAAAAATGTTAGCTATAATTACGATATGACAGTAATTTTCTATTCTACAATCGTTGCAAAAATATTTGTTGGAAAACTTTGGCACAGAAAATGCATTTTGTACGCGGAATAAATAAAATGTTCTACTCTAATTCTAAAATTTTCATAATATAAACAAATGATTAATACGTATAAGTATATAAAACAAAATACTGGCGTAACAAAATACAAACTTTCTTTTAATATCTTCAATAGCGCCATTTTTTTTAAGAAAAGCTAGCAATTATTAATTAGCTAACTTGAAAAAAATGAAATATCAATTGAAAGCGTAAAAAATTATTTTTTTAAGTGTTATATAAGGCAGAACTGATTTTTTGTTTTTCCTTCATTTTCGTGCTTTAGGTTTTTCAGTTGTATGATTGCCACAAAACAATACTATCAAAACATAAAATCTATCATATTTAAATAATGAAAAATTGCATGTATAAAATACGGAAAACAAAGTCCAAGGAAACAATATATAATCGTGTTTCAAGTTAAAAATTAAAAATTTGTCATATAAACATCTCGATACAGGTTGATTTTAACAACAAAGCATTGCAAAATGTTTTTGTCTCAAACCGAATGAACGATTTATGAAAAATTATGTATCGAAAAGACTCGAAAAAATCAAGCCCTGCCTTTAACACATAATTACGTTACCTACTAAAAATTATCTATAACAAAAAAATATTGTACGTTTATTACCACATTTGAATACTGAAGAAAAAAAAATCAATTTTCTTTTTTTGGTGAATTTGTACCGTAGGACGAAGCTGATTTGCTGATTTCTGACATACCGATTGTTTTGTTCAACAAGGTGAAAACTAAAAAAAAAGAGAGATAGCTATAAACGGGTTCACAACAGTACAAACATTGACTTGAGAAACAATAGTATATGTAAACAGAGCTTAAAATAACATTGACGCGCGCCGATAACCGAAAAGTTGATAAACAATATTTTACATATTTTTATTTTTACCTAAATGACCTTGACACTACATCAGTTCATCTATTATATTATTATTATGAAGTTAAATCCCCTTTTCGCTTATGTTCGCGGTTTACTTGAAAATCGTTGACTCAATTTCAATTTGGTTTTCACGGTTGTATAGACTCGCAGGAGTACTTTAGGCTATATATAATTTCACTAAGATAAATTAATAAGATTTATACGGCTGAATTGCAATTGAAAATTTTTCGTTGGAAAGCAGCCAATTAAATAATTGATTCGAAACATATTGGAAAAAATCAGTTTACTAACCATAGTCACAGTCAGGATTCTAACCTGAACCTTTCCACTTTCGCGGCGGAATGAGCTTACAGTACTCAACCGTGACATGATTACCAAACTAATATTAATAATATTTTTGATTCCGAAGCATATAAGGAAAATATTAGTTTAGTAATCATGTCACGGTTGAGTATTGTAAGCTCATTCCGCCGCGAAAGTGGAAAGGTTCAGGTTAGAATCCTGACTGTGACTATGGTTAGTAAAATGATTTTTTCCAGTATGTTTCGAATCAATTATATAATTGACTGCTTTCCAACGAAAAATTTTATAATTTCACTAAGTCATAGGAGGCACGGATAACGCCTGGATTAACAGCTACAATTTAAAAACTATAATAATATACTGCAACAATGGACGGAATTTATTATGAGCTCTTAGTTATTACTTTATTTTGGCACTGGGCCATTTTAAAACGAGAATCACGTGTCATGGAGGGGGGGTGGGGCAACGCTGGGTTTAACAACTAGTCGAGTATATAAACAAAATCTATATGAATACTTGCGTATTTTTATTAAAAAAAATCGAATACTTACAAATAAAAATGATGCCGAACGCGATCGAGAAATAAACCAATTTTCCACTGATCAACAATTGAATAAGACCATACATCATCGGAATGCAGATAACGGTAAACCAGATTACGTAATTGATTAGTGAATATGGTCTACGGGACAATTTAAAACCATCGACACGTTTCACTCCGGATGTTGCGAAGAAATCTCCGGTATTCACGAAGCTTTCGCGCAGTTTATCCTGTTGGAAATTTTTTTTAAGTATTATTGTTATATGCTTGTAGAATTTTAAGATTAGCTGAGAAATAATTATTAAATAGTATCGTTTACCTTTCTTTGGAACATCTCGTGCAAGAAAGCACTGGCTTTGTCTGGATCTTCTGGTACTTCTTCTAACGGTATTCTCTTCATATACATATGGGCCATAACTCCTTTTCCGTGGAGTAAATTTTTCATGCTCGGTTTTGTCTAAAAATATTCAACGCTCGTGTTAGAAATATACATTTTCATATATAATTTTTTATGTATGTTATAATTACTTCATCCTCTGGTTTAAAAGCGAGTTCTATATCGTAGACTGCAGGAATTTTGCCTCTCATATTCGGTAAACTTGCTATAAAACCTTTAGTTCTAGGCGTTAAGTGATATTTCAGTTCGGGCAATCCTTTTTCTTTTGCGAACTGATGCGAAACTTTATGCTTTTCAGGAGTGAATCGTGTACCTTCAGGGAACAACAGTAACTAAAAATAATCGATAATTATATTTACAACAGAACCAGGAATGAATCGTTATTTTTAAATTAAATTAATTACCCAAATTGGCCACACATAATCGCTTAATTTAGATATCTGACGTCCGATAATGTCTTTATCTTTCTCAAAAGATCTTTCGAGAAATACAAACTCTGAAAATCTCCATGCCCAACCTAACGTGGGTACGTATTGTATAGCTTTTTTAGCGTATGCTTTGGGGTTCTAAAAAAAATGTATAACAGTATTAAAACAAAAGAAGCTTCGTCGCAAATAAAAACAAAACGCAGTGAAAATATTCAAAACAAAAATCAATGGTAGATATAGCTAAAAAAAATTATTTTAAGTGAAGAATACAAACCCCTAAAATTTGAATCCTATCGCACAGCATCCAACCGATTAGCCAATCGATTTCGTACGAGTGATTCATAACGCAATATGCCGATTCTTTCCCGTAATATTTATTAAATTCTTCTTTATCAATATATAAAACTACGTCGGTGTTCGACCACCATTCTCCCATGAAAACAAGTTCTACAAAATGAAATCGCCAGTTTTTTAGTTCGGCAGACGTAAATTCATATTTACAAGACTTTATTATGTATACTTTATAATACTTACGAGAAAATATGGAATAGCATAGATACCAATTTACTTTTCTATATAAAGGTTTATTAATCTGATACAATGTCAAATATAAAATACATTGCACCAAGTTAATTATCAAACCGCTAGTAAAAAATGTAACAGCGAAACAAAAATGCAGAATTCTGGAACGTTTGAAACGAGACAGATCCATTTTTACACCACACAAAATTTATACTTATTTAACAAAATTTTTGGATGGATATTTTCATTAGTACCTAAAAATATTTAAAACAATAATTTTACAAATACACGTTTTTATGTTGTGTTAATTACCTATACGTCATTTAAAATTTTCAAGTGCACGATTTAATAATATGTAAAGTATTACTAATTGTATAAACACAGATGTAATCTTATAGAGATATTACTATCTGTTAACTTATTGTGTTCACTACCTAGGTACCTATATACCTACATTACCTATAGACGATAAATTATGAATTAAGTACCTACTAAGCACTACTGAGTAGCAATGAATTTATCTTTTAATCCACAAAATGTTATCGATACGACATTAATTTAAATTCTATTAATAATGTAATAACTATTATCACGTATCTGTAATACAAATTTTTGATAAAAACAGATAAAAAGTAGATAGCCTATTAAAGTACAGGTAGTAACTGCTACTTTCGCTAAAAAGCGATTATTTTCACTAAGATTGCAATAACATACTTTTTGTACGAAAAATAATATGCTGAATGAGCAAATATCTACATATCACCGTTTTACCGATTAAACAGTAAAATACTTGAACCTGGGGTTAAAGAACAAAAAGCAATATTTAAACTTTGAATAACTGAAGGTCAAAAAATTAAAACAACGACAAAAAACACGTATTTATGTCTGCAATTTACCGACAACACATATTTTGTCCGCCGTCTATAATTAGCATATCAGGAAATAATAGTCTTCGGTTTTTATTGAATCTAAAATTGGTACTAGGTACTTAGTATTTAATTTAATTTATTTTCAATCATTTTTAATGCATTTCAGCATACCTATGCTTGTGACAATTTTAACTAAACGAATAGAGATAGGTACTTCAAAAAACATGTTCTTTTTTCATTATAAATACTTATTATTTTGTTAACCACAAAACAATTTATTAGTGTATTATAGGTTATTGCCATAATGCAATTTGGCATTTTTCACTTACTGTCTACAACTGACATAAATGATCTCATTTTAATATATTATTATACAAAAGATAGTAGACTTCAATTTAAGATAAACGATGGAAAAAGCTGAATTTACCTTCGTCTGAAGAAAAAGTTTTTACACATGTTCTGTGTTGAAACGAGACAGTCACTCTTTCTGAATTTCTGATTTTGTGAATGTTAACCCTTTTATATTGATTTCACTCATGAGTCAGTTGTCACTCTTAACTGATGGTTCGATTTTATTTAACCAATTACTTATTACAGCAATCCACTTAGAGCAGGCATTATATTTTTTAACCTTGAATCTTAATACATCTTTGTAAACTGTAAACATACACCTTGAAAATAGTGTTTTGGATTTTTGTGCTTCCGTACTGTAAAACGTACAAGACAACAATTTTTTTTGGGGTAAATTTTATTTCTGAACTTTACAGCTGGACCAGTCAAATATATCTCAATTATTTAAAAATGAACACAATAATTTATACTTTAAAAACGTAGCGATATTTAGTTCCACTAATCAGCTGTTAGCCTATTTAAAGTCAAAACCTTGGCAGAGTCTCTACATTTTTATTACGCAGTGAAACAATTGATTTAGAAAAACATTAGCAATCTTTAAAATGAAAGTGTCAAAATACAAAATTCAATAGATTCCACTTTGGTCATTTTAATCCAAATTTACAGTGTTTTTTTCCATTTTAAACATCACAAAATTCAATTAATCTTTCTCATACAAAAATGAAATAAAACTCCATACTATCATCATAATATCAGAAATGACAATTAACTTAAGGGCAGTTCACAGTGAACATACATAAAAATGAGCTCCTGAAGAGAACTAATTATTTTGGAGTTGGTGAAATATTTTTCTGTGAATTATAAGAGGTAAAGCACGTATTTAAATTATTTTATTGTAGTATTCAATATAATATTTAGCCGCAATTATGTTTTCTTTTCATGACGATTTCGCAGTTGACCCGACCACCTTACAGCATCCTTAAAGTGAAATAAATTAATAATACCCTTTCCTTAATCATTTTAGATGGCGTCCAACGCATTTATAAGACAAGTAAATAAAAACAGCAAGCAATTGTTAATAGAACCATTGTTATGTTTGAGTCGGGAGCTTCCGAAATTTGGTTATAAAATTTCAATAAACCCTGAACGGTGCTATAGATGTTTAAACGGATCTGGAAATAATATTTTAAAATATGACAATATAAAACGTCGTACAATATATCGAAGTTTACACTTAGATGAAGGAAAGAAAAGACCTTTGCCAAGGCTGGTTTATTTTCCAAATTTACTGAGATGGTGTAAACATAAACTGGAATTTAAACTGTTAAGGATATGGGATCCTGAATTTCATGAAGGCGAGTTTCGCTTCGGAACCCAACAGGTCTGTTTCAGAATTTATGCCAATTTGAAAATTTGAACGTAATATTTCAATTCATTTATTTCTGTAGGCTATATCAAGAATCACCCAAATAATTCAGGATAATAAATTTGATAATTTAGCAGGTCTTTTGACTAAAACAGCAAAAATGCGTTTAATTCGAGAAATAGAAACACTTTGGCCTGATAAACAAAGACAGTTGATTGGTTTAGAACCGGAAAATATCCATTTGATTATACCTAGAAACTTAAAATTTACAACTATTTTAGGTAGGTACCAGTTTTATAACGAATTCCGCTGTTCACATTATTTGGGTTTATATATTTTTTTCGGTTTAAGGTAAAAAGATTTGCGAAATAGATTTGGTATTTGTCGCTTTGAAATGGGCAGAGCACAATTCACGTACGGCCATGGTGTTTGTAGAAGTGTTTGGAAGATTTAAAAGAGAATTTCAAGATGGTGTCATACCCGAATGGACAGTTACATTGTTTAAAATAAATAAATTTAATGTAATAGAAAGATAATAATAGTAATTATATGAACATTGTCATATTGAGTTTTAATGTGAACGCTACTTTACTAAAGCTCCGTGACCCATGAGCCATGACCCATGTAGGTACACAGTAATTTCGTCACTGCTAAAAAGTAAAAGCCTATTTTGATAATGGATATACAGGAGCCTTACACTTAGTATTTTTTTCACTTTTTTGGAAAATTTCTCCAATTTTTTTTTTGAAATTAAGTATGCCTGCAGTAGTCCTGCTGAATTCAGAAAGTCAAACATAAATCGTCAGCTATCTCGTTTAGTTTAGAAACTAGGTACGCACAATTAAAATTTTTAGGGATTAATGCCCGTAACTCTAAAACGAAAAACGGCACACGTGTTTTCGTTGAATTTTTTGAGTTCAGCGGGTCGTTTTCTATAAGTGTATTTTATTTATTGTAGATTATAGACGCGTCGACAACTTAGGTCATTAGCGTCTTAATTACATTAAAAAACTCGGGTCGCAGTGCTAAAACCCTGCCGACAATATAGTGTATTTGCTAACACAGGCCTTGTGGCTTTAATACATAAACTTAGTTTGTTTTTGGACAAAGTAAAAAATTTAACCCCTTAATACATCCCTTAAAATAATATTTTTTTTCTTAATTTCAATAAGATTATCAATACAACTTCTGTACCAAATAAAATGCACCCTTCAGTAAATAAATCACTATCCGCAAACTAGTGTTTTCATAAAATTTGTAAGTCCGGACCTGTCGGGGCGATTTTATTAAAATTTTAGCAGCACATTTTAATCTTCACCGAAGGGTTAAATTTCAATTTTGAAACAATTCTGAGAATTTTTTCGGTATTTTTGGGCCCAAAAACATTTTTCAACCCCTAAAAACTACCCTTAAAATTGTTCGATTGGGCCCGTTTTAAATAGGCTTCGTGCGGTGATGGATTTCAACGTGCCTACCAAATTTCGTCAAAATCAATTAACTCTTTCGAAAGTTATAGCCCGCACACACGCACATCCCCCTATATTCTTAAACGAGTAAATCTTGTATATATGTTTCTATGTATATATGTTTCTATGTATCTATATAAATATTTTCTCGAAAACGGCTCTAACGATTTTGATCAAATTTACCGAAAAGGGGTTTCGGGGGGCAAAAAATCGATCTAGCTAGGTCTCATCCCTGGAAAAATTCGTTTTCTTATCGATTTTATCATTTTAAAAAACAGTTTTTTTAACGTCATAAAACAGTGTCGTTTTGTGAGTAGGCTTTGGAAAAAACAAACTATTTTCATTATTTATGTCAAAATTACTTTGACAGTCAATCTTTAACTTATTAAAATAATCAGTAATTATCTGAAAAGTAAAAAAATAACAACAATAAAATCTAAACATAATTATGTAAGTAGTTTTAGCTAATATTTAAATAAATAGGTATGTTATTTTTATATTAGCTATATAAAATATGTATATGTACGTTAAATATAGTATGAGACGTATAATCTTATTCTTACCTAGACTTTTTTTTCTCAAAAACGACTAACGATTTTGATGAAATTTACAGAATGAGGATTTTTTGGGGCGAGAAATCGATCTAGGTAGGAATTTTGGTCCCAGAGAGGAGCAATTAAAAAAAGGGGTTTTTTGCTTATAACTCGGTCAATTGTCAGATCGATTCGAAGCCTATTTCTACATAGATTTTAAATAATATATCACAAGAGTTAAAACTGTAAATGAACACTAATATAAGAAGTGTCTTGTACAATATGTAAATAATGATAAACCGGCGGCCCGAAGGGCCGCACTTCTGGCGCCGCGAGTCTGTAAAAACACATCGATTTTTGAAAACTATTGTTAAGATACATACAAAAAAGTTTTGTTTAAAAATTTGCACGCCGGCCCGAAGGGCCGCACTTCTAGCACCGCAGGCATGCAGTATATCAAAACACATCGATTTTTAAAAACTATGGTGAAGATGCATGCAAAAAAATTTTGCGCAGGTTTATAGTCTGACGTTTGTTATTAAAAGATATAATATGAATTCTATTTCTTCGAAAATCGATTTTTGTGAGTTTTTCAGTAGGTACCTCCTATGCAAAAAAAATATTTGAAATTTACTGGAAGTTGCTAAGATGACATCACAGAGAAAAAGTACTTCGATAAAGTTGATATTTGGAATCAATGTTTAAAAATGGATTATTAAGAAACGGCGACGGCCAAGCAAAATTTCAGCTGATTCGAACATTTTTACAAGATATTCAATCTATGAAAATCGGTTTTTGCGAGTTCTTCAGTCAACAAAACAATAACGGCGGTAGATTTGAAAATGGCGATCTAAGTAATATTTACAGGAAAAAATGCTTGATTCAAGTTGATGCTTAGTTTTTACGCTTAAAAATATACATAGGTATTTAAAATATTTAACAGAAACAATTATTTTAAATTATGTTTCAGAAATAAATTCGTTTCGGAATAATATTCTGAGAAAATAATATCTCACAGCATACAAGTACTATTTTTATTGAACTCATCCGAGCAAAGCTCGGCACCCAGATATTATATATATAAACAGACATTTCCAAAAATGGTGCCAAAGTGTTCAGGAGGCCATGAAACGTCGAGACATTTTGGTCCGCCCCTAGGTCCCGCCATCCGACCGACGCCAATAGTGTATGTGCCATATGGCAAATACACTAATAACAACATCCTTAAAACTAAATAACATCACAAAGCATCCATGAGCGCAGGCGGGATTCGAACCCACGACAGTGTGATCCAAAGGTCGGCTACGCTAACCGTTACACCACACCGACCTCTCTCTATAATTAGTGTAGGTACCTAATTTGAAATAGAATGATACGTGTAATTAATTAAGCATACAATGAACTTTACTTATTTTCACTTTTTCGGAAATACAGAAATTACAAAAACGCGAAATTTGATTATTATAACGGCTCTTATTGTTACAAAATTCATATTCTGCGTCTGTAGATATTATAGCTAATAATTTTTTTCTAAAAACAATTTAAACTGCGTTTCAACATCATTAGAACGACGCTTAAAGACAAAATTGGCCCTGAAACACGATTTTAACGGCAGCTGCCAATTGTGCTCAGAAAGCAAATGTCTACTAGAAGTCTGTATTAGCACTAGGGCATGCAAATATTCGGATGTTTCAGGTATTCGAATATTCGCTCAAATTTTAGCCAATATTCGAATATATTCGAATAATTGGTAAAAATAATAAAAACACTGGAACTTCAATAAATGACTTTTAATTATTTAAAATCAACACGCCTACTGCACGTCCATAAATCCAATCAATATTTTAACAACAAAAGCAGCTTACTTCTAATTAAAAAGAGATCAAATAATCATTTTTACTTTACTTAGTTACGTAAAAATTCAGATCAAATCAACTAAATATTAGAGCGCACATAGCTTCCGAGAACCATAGATCAAATGAACATATTTAAGTAATCAAAAAAATTCAAAATTCTTTCTTTCTGTTTTTCCTATTCAAACAAAAATATTAAATGAGCATCTAAGACGCATTTTTATTAATTAGTACCACAAAAGTATGGGATATTGCTCCCCTATAAAAAAATACTTCACAAATAAATAATACGTCTATTAGCACGTGCGAAGAGCAAATCAAGCTATTAAGTACACGTACGTAACGTAACGTAAGTAAATAGTTATATCAAATAAACATGCAGTAATTAACAAAAAAAAAACTTTCCTCGCCCCGTTTCGATTCCCCTCCCACGCCCTAGCGCGAACTTAGAACTAATGTAGCGTTTGTAAGATGTTTTAGCGCCGCCGTAAACCGTTTTTAAACAATTTTAATTCTTAACAAATAATTCGAATATATTCGAATAATAGGAATTACTATTCGAATAATAAATGCAGCCGAATATTCGCTGTATTCGAATATTCGAATTGCATGCCCTAATTAGCACTAATCTAAGCGTATAACGGCGTATGAAGTGCACCGGCCAAGTTCTCGCAACAAGCGAAACCGAGCGCAACTGTGCAATATTTACACGAACCATTTCGCGCCCTTTTCGATCCCCCTCTATCTTCCGAGGTTAGTTGCGTTACAGGGACTGAATTTTTCCAGGGGAGTTAAGGTTACCAAAAAAAAGAAGTATTCCAAATTTCGTACGTCTAAAAAAAATGTGTTTTAAAGACCACCAACAGCTAAGGTTATTTGGGCCTAGTACCAATTCATATTTTCAATTCATTATTTTTTTTAATAATAAATTGAAAATCCAATTGACACTATTACCAGCTCTCGGGCTAGAACTCGGGAACTGGGGAGCGTCTATAATCCACAATTCAATTCAATTCAATTCGGGAACGGGGGACTTGTAAGTTGTAATAGAGGAACCACAGTAACGCCATGTAAACAACAGCATTGCTAAACTCTCGGCCATTCTCAAGCCCCCTTCGTACGTCTAGGTGAAATGGTTTCAAAGATACGAATGTCCAAAAATCACAATTTTTTTTCATTCACTCATTAAATATTTATCTATATTATACACAATGAGTTACTAAGAATGTCTTGGGCTAAAAATAAACAGAATGTGCTACTTAAATTTTTTTTAAGTAGCACACCCTGTATATTTTTAGGTATCAAATGTGTAGAGGAAATCGAGCTCTATTCACATAACTGAAGATATACAGGGTGTGCTACTTAAAAAAATTTACTTGAGGTAAGTTAAAGCTATGCATTTTCCAACTATTGCCACTAACACTCTGTATAATTAAATTTAACTCTGAAGTATCTGAAGGGCAGCACATGCAGGGCCGGATTAACCATGTCGGGGCCCCTAGGCAATGCAATTCTTGGGGCCCCTTTTCAGCCGTTTGAAGATGATCAGCTCTTTTCAAGTTGATGAAGGTATCGTATTGTATGATTCATACAATACGCTACATAACGCATCCATATTATTAGTTCTACTACTCGATACTAGATGGTTCTGTTCTGTAAGTATGAAGTATTTCATCAACTGACAGCATGCGCGTCGAAAAAAAGCAACACTACCTATTGTCATTGAGGATACAAATTTTCCAATTAAATTTTCACTCTATGAAACATTTTCAATTTCTTTTGTGCGCGCGCAGGGCCCCAAGCCGATGCGGGGCCCCTAGGCAGTTGCCTACTCTGCCTAAAATGGTTAATCCGGCCCTGAGCACATGCTATGGACTAATACTTGACACGCAAAATTCGAGTTGAAAAATGTGGTTGGTGTGTATTTTAGTAGTAGGTAGATAACGAAAATGTAGAATTTTGCAAAAAAAAATGAATATTTTGGAAACGTCGCAACCGAATTTCAATAATGGCAATTTTATGTAGGCTTCCGAATTGATAATGAGATGGCTTGAAAATATACAGGTTGTTCTATTTATAAAAATACAAATCAGTTGTACCATAACTACATCTATGTAATTCTCGAAACGTCAGCTTAATAAATGCAATATTAACAGTATTTGCTTATTATTTTTGGATCCTTAAGCCATCTCAAAGCTGTCTTCTTTCATAACTACATCGTACACCCTGTAAAGCTAAAAATAATTTTAAAGTATAGTGCTCTTATTCCAATCCAACTTTTGTGTGTGTTTTAAAGACCACCAACAGCTAAGGTTATTTGGGCATAGCACCAATTCAACTTTTATTTAAAACTTTTTTCTAATGCTCATAATTAATAAGATATCGCCCGTGACATTCTTATAGTAACTCACCCTGATATAAAACAGTTCCGTTACTCACTGACTGACCGACAACGCCCAGGTCAAACCGCTAAAGATATAAACTTGAAGTTTGGACAGTAGGTTCCTTTTGTGACGCACCCACTAAAGGATTTTTGAAAATTCATCACCTAAGGGGGTTAAATAGGGGATGAAAGTTTGTATGGAAGTTCATTTTTGAAGTTAGAAGCTTGAAATTTTGCACAGGAGTTCCTTATACAGGGTATTTGATTGACACCAACGTATTGACTTTGCGTGTAAAATATCTCCATAATTATGTTAAGCTGGTTTATGTCAATTTTTTTAAAATAGCCTCATAGGTAAATAAAAAATTCACAGGTGTTTGGATAATTATATGGTTGTAATTATTTAATTTTCGTACGAAGTTTCGTCCTTTTCAAGTACTCAATTAGTTAAACATTAATTGTCCGAATTAAAATTAAGACATATAATATAAAATGACAAGGAATGTCTTTCCCAATAAATTATTATATAAATAATACAAATGAAACAATCATAACCTATAATTAATTTTATGATAACGTTACTATACTCCCTGGTTTTAGTGTTCAACCTGCCTCCATGTGTTCAACAATTAAGAAGGGTCTTCAGTGATTTCAGGTTATTTTGGACTTAGTTAAGTGCAGTTATTTTAAACTGCTGGACAATTATTTTCAAGAAACAAGTTCGGTAAGTAGAAATTAATCGTATTATAATCACTTTAAAAAGTAGAAAAAATGTGTTTATAATTTCCATTGGCGCAAAATTTTGTTGTCTTAAAAATTCACTGTGTATTCTATTTTCTTGAAGGCCAATTAGAGTAGAAAAGTATATAAATAGTAGACTTTCGTAAGACGAGGTAATTTGTTTTATATTTTATCGTAAAATAAAACAATCGACGTGCCATTTTTTTATTTAACATTTATTTTTGTATAACATTATATTTTTATAATAATAATATGTATAGGCGCTTGGTAAATTATACACAATTACAGGGTTGGTTATAATATTTTATACAGAGGTTACATTTTAACAATCCATTGTTTAAGCTAAAGTAAAAATATAACATAATAATAATAGTTATAATAATTAAATTGTAATCAGTATTGGGTTGTAGGTTCATTTGTTAAATTCAAATACATTTTGTTTTGAAACAAAAGAATATTGATTTTCGAACATAGAATACGAACACGACCCTGAGAATGTCATCAAAAAATATTTATCCAAGACAGCTTCTTTTATATACTGATCGCATATTCGCATCGTATTTTTTGTAACTTAAATAATAACTGGCATAAAATAATACGGCTTAAAAATTTCAATTCTTCTTTAGTGTTATTAAATACAATACAAAAAAAAAGATTATGCATACATACAAATAAAACATATATAAATATATCACTAAGATGCATTCAACTGTTACATGACCGTCGTTTATTTTGCTGTGTAACGAAAACAAACGAAGGTTACCTATTTTATTAAAGCACATTCAACTTTTTGGCACAATTTCCATCTAACAAAATCGACTAGGTGAAGAAAAACAAATCACAACTCAAGATATTAAAAATTAAGTGTTTTAAGCTAAAAGTCGGATAAGTAAAATTGTAAATATTTTTTCTGCTTCTTGGTAACTATTCTAGCACCTGAAAGGTTAATTGTGAAAAAATATGCGTTTTTATCCTTCAGTATGAATTTAGAGTTATAAGCATTTGTTTACATATTTTGTTAAAATAGGAAACGGCGACACTAAAACAAGCATTTTTAACGCTGTGTCAACAAAGTATAACAACAAAATTAAATTTAAAAATAATTTCTACGATAAAAATTTCGGGCAAGATTTGAAATAAATCACAAATATTTAAAATGAATTAAAAATAGTTTTAACATTAAAATAAATAAAGGTTCAAATGAACATAACGTTGATATTATTATTTAAGCATTAAGCACTTTTCTCCCGACCAGAAAAAGGGGGCCCTATCAATATTTAATATACGCCAGAATCTTCGCTGTAATGTGGCAAGAAAATATAAAAAAAAAATTTCAACTAAAATGTGTAGTTTATAATATAATATTATATTCGTTTAGCGGGCGTGGTTTTTGCAGAATGGACGACCTCCCTTGGCATAGAAACTTTGTCCTTCTAAGTTTTTCTTGCACATCTGTTAAAAAATCATGAACATTTTACAGTACCTAGCTGTAGATCGACAATTTTTGTTTATGACAATAATTTCAGGTCCATGCAATGTTTAATAATATATTATATTATTATATATTAAATTTTTGTTTATAAAAACAAAACACTTACGGTACAATTGAAGCATTGGCTGTGATAATTATTGTTTAAAGCTTCTACCCAGCGATCGCCGGCCTCAACGGGAAAGCCACAAGCGAAACATTTCGTAGTAAACAATTCATTCCAATCTGAAACAAATAAGCGATTTGGAGTCGGTCGCTTTTAAAAATGTTGTATTTATTGATTTTACCTGCTTCACAATACGGCAAAGCATCTTCGAGGAAGAACGGACTGTTACCGAACAATTTACCGCAATAAGCACAGCTGAAACATTCAGGATGGAAATGTTTGCCAATTGCATTTAAGCAATCCTATAAAGAAAGTGCGAGAATTAGAAAACTCATTAAGTTGAAAAACACGCAAAAAACATTCGACTTACTCCTTTAATTTTGTTCTTGCATTGATCGCATGGCGGAGCTAAATATTGTTCGAAACAGTGTTCACAATAAAGCAGTCCCTTCTCTTCCACAAAGCCGAGATCTTGCAGGGGGCGACGGCACTGCGGCGTTGCGCATACAAAGTGTTCGGGACACCAGATCTTGCCAAGCGCAGTTATGAACGGACCCCTGAAACATAGTCGCGGTCAGTGCAGTGTTTTTAAAGTTGTGTGAGATTCTATGAGTTTAGTTTGTATTTTCTATAAGCGATAAATAATTATTCAACGTTAATTTTTACTTCCCACCTCTACTATGGTAAGGAAGTAGGTAATGGATTTAGTCCGAAAAAAATATTTCGAGATTTTAACAGATCTCCACGTTTTGATTCCCTAGAAATCGTTTAAGACCATTTTCTGACTGATGTCTGTATGTGTGTGTATGTGGTCAATTTTTCGCCTTCGATATCGTACAAACGGAACAACATACGACCATGCCGTTTGTTCTGTTGTATTTATCAGCCTTTAACTTAGATCTGATTAGATTTTGAGGTTCAGTGGATCCTGAGATATTAAAAAAACGTTCTCAATGTCACGTATTAACATACATAAAAAAATATACATATATGAATTCTAGGTGTTATAATATGAAAAAAAACTATCAATATTTTTTTCTCTAAAATGTATAGTTTTCGAGAAAAAAAATATTTTACAAAAAAAAATTGTACGTAAATCAAGGTAACCATGATTTTTGCTATAAGCTAGCCATCAGTAGGTCAATAAACAAGTACAAATGGCCATGCTTTTTTCAAAGAATAAAAAAGAGTGTTTATTTCTTGCAAATATATGTTGTGTATCTTCCCTGTATACTTGTCGCGCACGACCAGAATGAGATAGACAATACACAAATTTGAACGTTGAGATACTTTTTTCGGAAAATTTTTAGTTAATTATTGTTTACTAAGTGGGAAGTATGGGACTGGTCATCAGTCGAATTTTTATATACAAATGAATGCTTAAGTTTGCATTAGTGTTTGAGACACCCATCGAAAATGACGTAACCAACCGCGAATGTGGAAGTTTCAGGTTAGAGTCCCGACGGTGACATAGGTTTGAAAAATGAATTTTTCATATGTTGCATCATAATGTTACGTCATTTTCGATGGGTGTCTCAAACATTAATGCATTCATTTGTATATATTGAACGCACGAACAATTTATCTGTTAATTTTTGAATTTAAGCGTTTAGACAAAATCCTCACGGAAACAATTTTGTTTCAAACGAGACTTTGAATGCAAAGGTGAAATGGCGCTAAAAGCACTAACTTAAAAAGTATGGTTAGAATCGAATGTATCGAATGCGTGAAAATTGAAATTATTTTAATAAAAACAAAATATGACGTCACCTGGTAATTTCCTGGTTGCATTCAACACAAACAGGATACACACCGTCGACAAGACCTAACGCAGCGATACTAGAGTTAGTTTTCCAGGAACTGGCCACCGCAGAATTACCAACATTGCCATTTGAATTCGTTGTGTTGGCAACAGTGCTATCAATAATTATTTTATTAGCTTTATTGTTAGATAAAACACTCAAAGCACTACCGTTCGTGTTAGTATTATTATTTGGTTTTGGCGCAATGTCTTCGTTGAACATTTTTGTTAAATCTTCATTGCTTTTACTGATTTCTTTTAGACTGTTGATTATTTGTGTCATTTCGTCCGAACTGTCATTGCTTTTTAAAGTACTCTGAAAACTATCGGGTGACGTTCGGCTCGAATTATCTGTACTGTCATCGTTATCTGAAAATCGAACGAATGGTTTTGGCACTGAATAACTGGGTACTTTTAAAATATCTCCGTTCTTCAGATTCAGCGAAGGTTTTTGCTTCCAATCATTTGTTTCACTATTAACTGTCGCGACTGTAAATTGTTTTGGACTCCAACCGTTTGTTTTAATGCCATTTTTATGTCCGTTGTCGTTAGACAGAAGCGAAGACTTAATAATCGGTTTAATAGGATTGATTGGAGAATCTGTTTTCTTCATCGGTTTAGTGTCGATATTATTCGTCGATAATTGGTTATCGTCGGCTGAATTACTGCGCACATGCACTGTTAATAAAAACAATTAATGAGAATAAAACCACTATGTTAAAAAAAATCAACAACAAATACATTACACACAAAAATAAAACACAATTATTACAGCGACATTTCGACAGCTAAAACCTGGAAAACATGCTGCAAAAAACGCATTATTAGTATTCAGGCACACTCCATTGTACCTGATATGTCCGTTACAATGAGCACAGAGTGGAACTCTTGCACCGGGGCCGATCGCCTTGTTCAAGATACCTCTTCCGCGACGAGGGGCAATACCAACGGCTCCCGTCTGTTTTCCTTTAACACCGCCACCAATAGCACCGGTAGTAGGACCGGGTCTCGGTGCACCTCCGCCGAAAGGCGCACTAGGTGCGCCTCCGCTGAACGGAGCACTCGGAGCACCTGCAGGTGGGATGGATGACACATTACTGGACACTACAGGAGGAGGCGGAGCTGTCACACTAGCGTTTGAAGCCATGCTATTTGTTTGCTGATTTGTGTAAGCGGGAGGCGGAACTACCCTGTTGGGTTGTTGATTAACAGGAGCGAAACCAGAAGCTTTATTTGGTATCATTGAAAATGCGCTCACAGGGCGCGTTTGGCTTGAATTTAGGGGAACAAACGGAGTCGGTACACCTGTTATCGGACGAGGTTTAATGAGGCCACCGTTTGCAGAAACATCTGCTTGAGATTTGGATAGTGTTTGGATCTGAGATTGAGACAAAGATTGGAATTGAGGTTGAGGCGGTGTTTGAAATAGGGGCTGAGATGGTGTTTGAACTTGAGAATCTATAGGAACCGGTTTACCAGAAGACGTCTCATACATTTTTAAACCTTTAGCTGAATGCACTTGTTTAATTTTTTGCTGCTGCGAAGTTATTAATTTAGCGTTGTCTTGCACTTTTATCACAGTTGACGACGATCCGGTAGCTCGCTCGATTTCAACAACTTTTCGCGAATGTTCGAATTCCTCTGTTGCAATTTTCTTTCTCTGTATTTGCTCAGAACCAGTAGTTATGTTTTGTACCGACTCCCGTTGAGACGTCTGCGCCAAATAATCGCTCTGTACGTGCTCTTTTTCGGACGAAAAACTGCTCTTCTGAGCAAATTGTCCTTGCGACGGAAGGTAACTCTGTCCGCCAAATTGTACGTGCTTTTGAGCAAGAAGTGTTCCTTTTCTATCTTGTACCAAATCTTGACTTTGATATTTTGGAATATTGCTGACGTTTTGTTTTGACGGTTGCAATTTATCATCCTTGATACGAGGGGCTTGTGCTCTTAGATGTGGTCCTTCGGAAGGGCTGCGACTTCTTGGTACAGGAGATTTTGCTCGCAAAAACGGCGATCTCGATCGATTTGGATGTGGACTAGGTGATCGTGATATTTCCGGCTGTGTTGGATCGTACATATTAGTTTCGGGCGCTAAATGTTCTCTGGCAATCAAATTTACTTGATAGTGCGGTATTATTGGAGCTGGATTATTGATCATGCTTGGGGTTAACGCTCTAACAGGTCGCGTACTCAGAGTTACCGAAGATTGCTTTTCGGTAACCGGTTGAAACAACGCCTGTGATGGTGTGGTTTGTTGCCCTGACTGAACTGTTATTAGAGGTCGCGTACCGACTTGAGATGGCGGCGCTTGGACTTGAATCGATGGCGCGGGAGGCTGCTGAACACCGGCTTGGGACACCGGTATTTGAGATTTTTGAGTCGGCTTCAAACTTTGGCGTCTCCACGGAACGGGATTTTGTGACTCTGGAACCACGGTGGGAACCGGTTTCGGAACTACATTTTCAGGAACGTGGGATTTTTGATGAACGGAAACTGTTGTGATGGTCGGTTTTTGAGCAGAAGATATTGATTGTTGGGATTCAGATTTTTCAACAGAAATTTTAGACTGTTGGTGAACTGAAGCAGAAGTTGCTTCAACTGTTTTAGAAACAAATGACTGTTGATTGTTTTGTCGAGTGCTGTTGAATTTTTCGGCAACGCGTTGCTGCGATTCGTTTGTTTTTTGTTGTTGGAATTCGTGCGATTCAATGCTTTCATGTTCGATAACCGTATCCGGCTCTGGTGTTTTTACGGGTGTTTGTGAAGGAAGTTGAGTCAGTTGGTTCAAACTTTGCTGGTAATGCGGAATCGCTAAAGGTTTATGCAATCCAGCAGAAGAATAATATGGCTTTGGAGTTTGAGGTTTAGCGATTTGCGGTTTTGGAGTCGGCGGCTTGCTAACTAATTTTTGCTCGATCAGTTCATAGCTTTGAGCTTCTTGCTGCTGTGCGATTGTGGGTCTTACGATTTTCGACGGGGCTATTTCAACAGACGGTTTGTAAACATTTTTTAAATTATCGCTAACCGGTGGAAATGTTTTGGTCATTGTCGGCTGTTTAGGCGCTTGAATCGAAACTGGCTGAATACTTGGAGCTATTGATTTTGGAGGTACAGGTTTGAAAGCCGATTTCGCGCTCGGTTGTTCCGGATACGATCCTAATTCCTTCAATTGTTCGCTCCAAACTGGCGTGAAAGGTCTTTCAGGTGCGGTAGTTAAAGCAGAAAGCATTGTGGCATTGTAATCAGGCGTCGGAAGATCTTGTAATAAATTTCCTTGTTGAAACTGACCTTGAGGGATTTCACTACCTAACGGTGAGTATGGACACGCAGGAGCTGTTATCAAAGCTCCCAAGAATGGACTCTTTACACCAGTTTCTTGTTCCTGAACCAATTTTTTTAATTCTTGTTTTGGAGTGGATATTTTTAATTCTTGTTTTGATAGTCCTTCTGGAATATAAGGCGCAGTCTCTTCTGGTAGTGAAACAGGGTCTAAAGTGGTAGTTGGCTGTGGTGTAAAAGGCTGCGAAGGCGCTATTGTCAGAGCCGATGTAAATTGAGTAGTCGATGTTTTGGATTTCGAATGAGGGAAATCGGTTAATGCGTCAGCGGTGCTTATCGGCACAAATCTGTTGCTATTCAATTCTGTAATCTGTTTATATTGCAAGCTGCTGTTTTCAGCATTTTCAGATGCAGTGCTTATTTCGGTAGTTTCCGTTTCAAGAGTAGATGGTAACGGTGAATATGGTCGATTCGAAGCTACAGTTAACGCGCTTAAGAGCTGAGATTGCCATTGTTTTGGAACAGTGTTCAATAATGAATTCGAAGTATCGTTTTGACCTTCGCTTGTCAGTTCAATTGTTTGTGCTTCGATGGATTCCTGCGGCAAAGAAGGTACAGAAATATTTTTCAGGCAAGTCGGCTCTTCCAAAGGACATTCTAGAAGCTGATTTGTATCTTGTGGAGGAATCAGAGATTGCTCTATGCTGGTTTTCGGACAAGCGGCAGCTTTTATAGGACATTCTGACGGAAGGGTAGTTGCTTTCGGAGCGATTTTTACAATTACAGAGCTTTCAACAGTTTCCAATTGTTTTTGAACGTTATCTACTTGTTTCACAACAAGTTCCAATTGTTTTTGAACGTCTGTTACGACTTGCTTTGTCAGCTCTTGTATTTCACTGACGGCGGACTGATTTGATTTTGTGCAAACACCTTTAACAGCTTTATATTCTTTTGTTTCTGTCGATGCAATGTTGGTTGTGAAAGGAGCGGGTTTTTTGAATTCGGGAATGGGAGGAGCGTTAGTAGGAATAGTGATGGGAGGCATTGGGGGTGGAGTTGGCGGTCGATATTCTTCTGTTAATTTTTCGATCAGCATTTGCGTATCGACCGTTTCAGCAATCGCTTCGGCACATTCAGCGACACTCTTTCTTCCAGTAATGTCCGTAACTTCGGCGGAATATAACATGAAGTTGTCATTTTCGTCCTTCGGCAGTCGATTTAAAACGTCGAAAGCTGCACCGTAATCTTCTACGGACAACGATGCTTCATTTGTAATGCCCGTCGGCCCTGGAACAGGTTTCCACGCTTTTTGTTCACTTTGAGTCACGATCGATTCGCCGAAACTAGTTGCAGTTGAGAATTCAGCCTGTTCTTCAACTGTTTCTTCAGCGATTACAGTGACGTTTTCTGATTCGCTCTGTTGTGATTCGAGAATTACCGATTCAACGTATGTTGGCAAGATTGGTTTTATACGAACCGGATTCGATGGAGTAGGCGGTACGTAAAGGGGCGTGGCTGTAGGACATTCGACTTCGGTTTTGGGCGGTGGCCAAATTTTAACTCGTTTACGGTCTTCAGCCGGTACCTGAGGTGGTTCAGGTTCATGAGGGACCGTTTCGGGAACCTGGATTTCAGATTCAGGTACGATAGATGGAGGTTCTTTAGTAAGCGTATCACAAATTGAAAATATAAAAACGGTGTTAGTAATGTTTAGGTTAAAAGAAATATAGAAAAAATATTAATAAGCAGCAAATAAAATAATAATAAAAAGCTTTAGTGCCCGATTTCCAATGTTCAAAAAAAGTATTTTGAATTTTCAAATAAATAATTACGAAGAGCTTTTTTGTACAATATACGATAATTAAAAATAATTAACAAACCATAATTTTTAATTGTTTTTTTAGTAGGTAATAAATGCAACAATGAAAGCTAACTACTACGTGAACTGTTATAATGAATTTTGAGAGCTGTTTTTCGTGGTTAGTTGTGAGCAGGAACTGTTATTGGACGTAAATCGGAATTAAATGTGGTGACATATGAAGCTGAAACAAATGCACAACGTGACAAATGAATTAGAAAATTGACAATCACATTTGTTTTTGTTTGACTGATTATATTCAGTATTTAGACAAAACTTTATGAAAAATAGTCAAAAATATTCTTGTAATAAGAAAGTATCTATAATTAAAAAAAAAAAAACAGCTCTCCACAAAAATAAAAAACTGTTTGATATGAAAAATTAAATATCGATTTAATTTTTTCGTATTTAACTATATAGGCATTTTATAGGGTCAAGTTGATTTAAATATTCAACATGAAAATTATAAATTACGACTAATTTTTTACCAGTTCAAGTAGCAGCAAAGTATTGTTAATCAATCTTTTTTTAATAATTTTGCATAACCTTGCGTAAGAGCGTTTTTTCATTGGCCGATAATATATATCGTCGCCGATGTAACGTATAGAAGTATAGTGGAATACTTACAAATATATGTATTTACATAGTAAATGTTTTTTAAAATATTTATATTATGTTTTTTTGTATAAAAATATAAAAAATGGGAAAAATGGGGTTTATATGCATTTGTTTGATTCTATATTAATACGTATCTAATTCTACTATCGATAAAACAAAAAAGCAAAAGAAAATGGGCACTTAACACTACAGGTAAAAAAAGCAAAAAATAAAATGTTCAGTAGCTAAATAGAAATTACAAAAATAGAGTCATCAATGATTTAATATGTTTACGTAAAATATATGAAACCCTGTAGCTGCAAAAGTTCTACGATACGACAAGCAAATTTGTGCCGTGCTAAAATTGTCACACTGTGTTTATAATTATTGTGGTTAATGTTTACCTCTGAAATTACTTGTTGGTCTCAGTGTTGAAAATCGACCTAAATAAGTATGTTATATTTTTATTTTGATTCAAATATTGAAAAAAAAAACTAAATTTGATTTTAAAAATGTGTACTCGATGATTTGTGTCATCCGTAAAATTGTACTGAACTTTTGAACCCTACAAAATGGAGGAATGACCTTGGTAAAATTATTATAGAGTATATTCATTAAAAAAGTGAGAACTGTACTTAAAAATTATGTAACAATACATAGTTTTCTTTTTCACAATAAAAAAATTACGCTTGAAAATTTCACAGATAAAAATGCTCACTAATAATTTGTCTTACCAGGTTGTGTTGACTGTTGGGGAGCAGACCTTGGAAGAGTAGCGGCATAATTGTTGGTGATGGGTGCTGAAACGGGTGCAACCGGCGACAAGGGGGCGCCGGCATTAAATGGACGTGGTCCCGACAACACGCTATTTGTAGACGGCTGGAAACGAACAATTTGAAAATAACTGTAGTTAAGCGTTTTGAGATTACTTTTTTTTTGCTTAAGCGATTCTTTATTGATATCAGGCGCGGATCCAGCCCTCAAAAAAGGTTGTGGCCACGGTCACCCGAAAATCGGCCAAGTGCGAGTCGGACTACAAACTCGCTCACGGTCGATACATTGCATTCCTACAAAGGAGACGTTTATTAAGGCATAGAATATAACATCAGCCTATCGACCTCATTTAGGGTTGTGGGCATGCCCACCGTGCCCACAACGGTGGATCCGCGCTTGATTGGTATGTACAAAATATATATAAAACAGGGAATTGTGATTATTCATAATTTAAACACAGATAATTGTTATTTTACAACAAACAAAAAACATGCAAAACTTACCTTGAAATTAAAAAATGTGGGCAAGTTCAATTCAACCGTTTTTTCATTATTATTTAAATTACCATTATTTACAGTAATAATTTTCTCGGAGAGATAAGTTTTTGGTTTGGTTTCGTTGTTACCATTCAAAAACGCATTTTTAAGATTATTATTTCGATTTTGGAAGCCATTTTGTTGTCCGTTATGATAACCGTTATTGTGATAGCCATTGTTAATAATTACATGATCACTTTGACTGCCGCCATTTTTCAATGAACCATTTTGTTTTATGCCATTTTGGTAACCGCTGAATTGACACCCATTTTGGTTGATTGCGGGGTAATTGTTTCCGTTATGATTTTGGATACCGTTAGTATTATTGTTCAGATTTGAGTTTCCATTTTTGTGACCGTTCGATTGACCGTTCCGGTGGCCATTCAATTTACCATTTTGATTACCATTCTGGTAACCGTTTGAATGACCATTCTGATATCCGTTCTGATAATAGTTTTTATCTAAGTAACCATTCGATAATGCTGAAGATTTAGAGATATTCAGTTTTCCTTTAAAAGGTTTAGCATGTGCAACCGTACCGTTATCATGGCTACCATTTTGTCTTTTTTCGGCTGCCTTGGCCAGACTAGTTGCAAAAGCGTTCAAACTATTCGGGCTCAAACTCGGAACCGGCATGCTGTTATCGGTTACATCGCTACGATATCCATTTTCAATCTGGAATTAGGTTAGCAAAAAAACAATGCAGAAACACACACAAAATGAGGTTAGTAACACTATTAAGCAAACAAAACTCGGATCTTTTATTTTTAATCGGTGTACTGATTTTTTTAACACCGAACTCAAAACATTAATAAAATTTAAAACAAGTGACCTACATATACAACAATATTAACATCAAACTAAATATTTTGTTAGTTTAATTGCTATGGATAAAAATTAAAAACACATATAGGAACTATTTTCAAATTTAAATCCACTTACTTGGAACGGAGCTGGGGCTGCGTTAGCTGATGGTGAAAGTGGGCTAGGCAATGGATGTGATGCCAAGGCAGCTGAAATTGTACCAGCTGGAATTTTTCCACCTCTGAAACAAATTTATCGTACAGATCAATTCAAATTTGGCTTAACAATTAACATTTGAACATAAATATGTGGAATTACATCGATTTGATAAAAAAAATCGTTACTTACGGTGGAATAGTAATTGGAACTAAATTCGGAGCTGGAGGGTTAGTTTTGGCGGCCAATTTCGCATGGATATCGCAGTATAATTTGTTATTTATGTTATAATACCTAAAATAATGACAATTAAATTTATTATTTGCAAACGTAGGTAGTAGGTACTTTTCTAACAATTATCAAATTTTATTTATTGTGAAGAAAGAGAAATATTTACCCAACGTTTTTCAAAGAAGTACCGCATGTAGCACATTTAAAACACTCAACGTGTAAGTTTTTGTCCTTGATACGTACAAAAACACCACTGAAAATATTACAAAAAAAATCTATTAGTTAAAAAATCGACGATTTAATTTGGTTGTATTTATTCACGAGTAGATAGTACAAAAAACAAAAATAGCATAGCTTAAAAATAGCTAATGCAATACAAAAATTGTCCACGACATCAAAAAAGAAAAATCAAAATGCAACAATAGAAAAAATACTAATTCCATTAAGGCAAAAACAATAAAAACATTGACTGCATTCCAATTGTTTGAAAATATATAAAAAATATATGTTGTGTGTGTACACGAAAATGTAGGAAATTTAATGAAATTGCTGAAGCGTTTGTGTTAAAAAATGTACGTTGAACGTTAGAAAATACGATGAACATTTTAATTTACAGACGAATAAACTTTTATAATATACCTAAATAATATTTATAAATTAAAAATATATAGGTAAGGCGACATAACAAATCACAAATGACAAAAAGTGAAACATAAAGTTATGCAACAAAACAGTTGCATATAATATAGTTGTCAATTTGTGTCTTAACAAGATGAACATCGACAATGCAGAAACAACTGACAGTCGAAAACACATGAAGGGTGTATACATAGAGGAAAAATAATAATAGGTACACCAAAATGACGCACGAAAAAATGCCAAATCAGGAGAATGCTACCAAGATGCAGGCTACATTAAAAAAAGACACCAAAAAGATAAAACTGCTACTGAAAAAAAATATCTACTAATTAAAAAAAAATGGATTCACAACATTTATATAGCTGGGTCCTAAACTTACACTATGACCCTTTCACACTCCGAACAAACAGGCGACTCCTGATTCTGAGTCTGATTCATCGGAACACTCGGCCGATGCGTAGGCGGAGGGGTCAACAGGTTCGATTGAACGGGACTACCGATACTTGGTCCGCATTGATATTGCTGTTGTGGGGCTGGAAATATCGGCGGACCGGAGCCCATTTGTTGTGCGAGTGGTGTTAGAGGACGCGGCGAAACGGCGCGGCCGCCCACCGCGTGACTAGCGTGCGAGTAGAACTCGGAACGCGCCGGAACTAATTTTGTTTTGTTTTTTGTGAATGTCGACAAACAAATGAAAAAACAAATGCGTTTAAAACAAGTGTGTCAAAGCGAAGCTTTAATTCAAGGAGGGTGACATACGTATAACAAAGATCCTGAATGAATTTTGTTTATTATTTCTGCATGATGTGTGTCGCGTTTTCAGCGCTGAAAATACTGAAAATCCTGTAGAAGAAAGAAACTTCTAGAAATTACTCACACAATCAATCTTTCACAGTCAGCGCAAATGTTTTGTCCTGGCGGCAATTGTTTGGTCCCGCCCGCTGGTGGAGCTTGAGAGGGCGGGGCACTGACTGGAGCAGTTACATGCCGTAATCCAGACGGGCCCACTGGGACAGGGGCTGGATTTGGAGGAGCTACGCCTCCTCCTACTGCAGGTCCTTCTGCTATTTCTAAAGTAGTTGGGGATCAGTTTACATAAAATACAATCTTAATTGAAACGGAATTCACACAATTCGATCTTGTTTTAATTTTTATTAAAAGCACTCTGTATAAAAGGTAGCATACCTATCTATTGTTTTTTCTTCTCTAAATTGAAGCATTTTTTTTTTTAAAGTTGTCAATTGTGTGAATTCCGAAGCCTTCCTGATTAGCAGAAAGGTAAAAATTTGAAGTAAAATCCCCCGTACTGTCTGTCGAGAGGTAAAAAATATTTGATATAAATTTTTTTAAATTAAAAAAAAAAACTACATCGACATGTCAAAAAAATTACCGCAACTTATTTCGACAGCCTTACCCTATGCCTTCATTTTCAATAGCTGTATGAACGGCCTCTTTCAATTTTTCTTTTACTACAGGACGGATAAAAAGACGCGTGGATTTTTTGGATTTTACTAAACAGATAATATTTGAAGCTTATTTTTGAACTCAAAATTCGTATTTCGAATTTTTTTCATTCATCATTTCCTAGTGATATCAAAAACTCGACGAAAATTTAACTTATATCACAAGATCGAGAGGTTTAGTAAAAGATGGTAAGAGATGGCAGCACATCACAATTTTAGATAAACAAATGAATATTATATATTTTAACAAAAATATGTCAGTTTGAAAAATTACAGACGCTCAACATTCAAGATCGAAACTAGTATTTTATGTTTTGCTTAAAATTCTTAAAATTACCAGAATATAAATTTTTTAATTCGAAAAATATACCTGGCTCAAAGTCCCTCGGTTCTTTATCAGCTTCTTGAACCATTTTCAATACTTCGCTGTTAGCAGCATTGTAAGTTTTTTCATTTTTCTTGAAATTGACACTGCCAAAAAACATTTAAAATATAATTGCTTTTCGTACACGATTCATAGTTCAAAAAATGCATCCGTAACTCACCCAAGAGCACCAGTCGACAATACTTCAGATTGTGCCGATAGGGTTTCAGCGATACTTGCTTCCGAATACAAACCGATTGGTGAATTGAACTGCTTATTTACTAATCTGACATCAGATGTACCGTTTAACTGAAAAAAAAAGTATTTTTATAAGAAATGTACCTATTACACTTTTCAGAAATTGGAAATCATTATATGCAAAATCTGTATTTAGTACCTATTAGAATTATCTAACTACTTTCGCACTCTAATTAGTTTAATTAATGCGCAAAAATGTTTTAAATTTGCAACAATCGAATAAAACCGCAATATGTCAACTGACAGTGGCATGTCGTTCCGTTAGTGTAAATAATTTGATTTTTTTCCTCGAGAGATCATAGATATTGTATTATTAAACGACTTATAGAAATGACTCAATGTACAAAGTTTGTTTGTAGTGTTGCGATATCTATTATGAGCGTGTGATTCCATTCTTGCAAAGTATCTGTCAACTGTTTATACATATAGCCGGTCCAAAAGTCCAGATATTATATTTATTTAATTAATTGGGTTATTAAAAAAAAATATATATACATATTATATTTGCAATCTTTCCAATATCATTGTATATCGGTATCGTCGACGACATATCAATTTCGTATCGGCCAATGAAAAAACGCTTCAACGTTACCCATTGCTCGGGTTACTTCGGCGCGTCATCGGCTCTCTTTTTGCAACAAAATTTTTAAAACGTTAAAACTTCGATATTAAAAAAAAAAATACATTATAGAACTTCGCCGATCTGTCGATTTATTTAATAAACAAAATACGTTTAATAACCCAATATTCGTTAATGAAGCAAACCATCTGTGGACCACGACATGCATAGACTTACGAATGGTTTTGCCGCTAAATTGTGTCCAGTTCCGATTGGTGTTGATTGTTGTTTGTTTGCGGCGAGGGATGTTTTTGTAACGGGAACAATATTGTTTAGAGTCGGTTTTGAAGTGGGCAGACTACCTACCGTGGTTACTGCTGGCTTCCACGTCGATGAGCCTCTGCAACATCAGAACAGAAGAAAAACATTCCTGTACAGTTTGTTCCTTCATCGAAACAAAAAAAAAACATACTGATTCTCTTTTGGTTCAGGTGATTTTTTTTTAGAATCAAAGAAATTAACGAAATCTTTATGGTAGGCCCCTAACTTCTAGAGGAGAGTTGGATAAAACGGGATACTTAGTGTTCTAAGTCTCACAACTTTTTGAATGAAGTAATGCAAAGGACTATTTTTTGACTCCTGTTTCCCTTATAAATGAACTTTTGATTGCCACCATCCTTTATGAGAAAATAGAAGTCACATAAGAGAAAAAAATTTTTTTTTAAAAAGTAGGAAGTATCCCGTTTTAGCCACCTAGTCGGATAAAACGGGATACCTATACTTTTACAAGTTCCATAACGTTTATCCTTCAGGAAAAAAGACACAACATGGTAAATTTAAAATATATTGTGAAAAATACAAAAAAAACGTAACAAAACCCACTTCTCATAAAAAAAATCATGTAGTTGGATAAAACGAGATACCTCCCGGTATTATATTACCCACTATTATATTACAATGGGAGGTATACCGTTTTAAGCAATCACACAGTGTCCGATTTTACCCAACTGTTGATTGCGAAACACGTGACCATATAACAAAGCAAATTCCTAAAAAATGTTGTGCATAACTATAGTAAACAAAACATACACGCCAAACATTTTACTTTAACCTAACTTTTTGACACTTTCACCTGTTACGTCATCTATAGTGAATCTAAAGTAGATACATCACTTGCCGGGCATAGGTAGACATCGAGGGTTATTATTTCCGCCCCTACCCGATAAATCGTACTACTTGTTTTGAAATAAAACGTGGTATCCCGTTTTACCAGACCATCATGTTTTATCCAACTCTCCCCTACATAAATTGAAAGAGATAAAGAAGTTGTCTTTTGTTTATTGGAATCAGCAAATTTTTTCACGATCATTAGAAGGCTATTTAATGTCGTCAAAAATCGTATTGTTCAACAAGAAGAGAACCTTTATTTAGGACTCGATACATATTATAAACAGGGCATACCTTTGAACCGTGAGCTCGAACGATTGCCCCGCGCGTACAATGGTGTCCTGGGCATCTTTGTGACGCAAATTGAACACGTCGTTTCCATTGACTCTGATCACTGCATCGCCAGCTTGTAATCCAGCACGGTCAGCCGGGGAACCACCGTTCACCTAAAAATAAAAACGAAATATTAAATCGGTAATACTAATGTCACTATCTAGATGGTCGTGGGGTTTTAAAAACACGTTTAAAAATCTATCTTGATCGCAGTCAGTGGATTGTTTTGACATTAATATTGTCAATTTATTTTAAACAAAAATAGTAGTTATAACCTAGTTTTCTATAGACTAAAATAATGTGGCTGAATATACCGGAAAAATGTTTTTACGACACTGTAGACTTGCTAAACAAATACTTGTCATCGGGACGAACTCATTCGCCTAGAGAATACCTCGATTTGCAAAGAAATGTGGACTTTACGTGCGACAAAGTTGTGTGGCTATTTCTGAGCGTCCTGAAACGTGAAGAATTTCTTACTGCACTTGTCTACGAATATTACCCCGATGCAAATATTGATTGCAAAGTTGACGCTAAATACTTGGTATTTTTCGATTTGCTGATTTATGAAATGAACGAGAGCAATTTTGAAATGATTTATAAAATATCGACTAGCAATTTTGTGTTGGCTAAAATTCATCGGATCTCCAAAATTTTCATGTCCGAAGAACTCATGCTGTACTTTGGTAAGAACCAGGACGAAGCTTTGTATCACTGTTAGATTTTTATGCTTATTGTTTTAATTTTCAGTTCGAATTGCAAGCACATTTTACGATAATACATACGTTTTTGAAACTATAGTCAATCCTATTTTATCAAAACAAGAACTATACGGACACTATTATACAAAATTGAACGAACAACTAAAAAATAAGATCAAACGTAAAACTATCCCAACTACCACTCCGGTAGCGCCCAAATGCTTAATGCGTTCGTTTTCGAAATTAAAAGTGGATAAACCTGTAGATGATGTTAAATACGAACATAATATCAAGCCAACAAAAATTCCAATTACCACTTATAAATTAGATAGCAAAGTAAGCATAGATATATACCTATAAACTACTCTCGTTTGTTTAGAATTACTTATCATTTGCGATTATAAGCAATTTTAAATCATTTATTTTCAAAGATAAAGTCCGCAATCAGGAAAGCGTTTCAAGAAAATTCTGAAGCTGCCAAACAGTTGTTTGTTGAAGCTCAGGAAAAAGCTTTTAAATGTGCTCAGACAAAACCACGTCCAATTGTCAACGACACAAAACCAATTTCGAACTTCAAGGCTAAGAAATGTCCCGAATGGATTTATAAAAAGTATTTTTTTTTCGTTGGAGAGCAGCCAATTATATAATTGTTTCGAAACATATTGGAAAAAATCGTTTTACCAACCCGTGGTCACAGTCAGGATTCTAACCTGAACCTTTCCACTTTCGCGGCGGAATGAGCTTACAATACTCAACCGTGACATGATTGCTAAATTAATATTCTCCTTATATGCTTCAGAATCAATAGATTTTCACTACATGCGAGTGTCAATTCATATACGCTAATTAGGAAGTTTCCTTTTTTATTTTTTAGTCTAAATCATAATTCTAAAAATTACAAAATTAATGGCGGAAGAATTTTTGAAATATCTTTAAAAACAACAAAGTTATGCTACTTCAAAGTTGAATTTGACAATTCTCCAAGAAATTCAGTTTTCAGTCCGGGTGACGTCACGCGGCACGATATTTTTAAAAGTTATTTTCAGTTTGTATGTGTGGTAATTTAACATGGTAACTTCCGATAAATCTCTGTCTTTAAACTCGTAAATTGTTATGGAAACACTAAAAACAAACTAGTTGATGACGGATAATGTTGACATAACTAAATTTTTAACAGTTAATTTTAATTTAATATAATTAATAGAAAAGTCTTTATTACAACAAAATAGTTACTAAGTAACCTCGGTTCTAATTACTCACAAAGCTAAAAAACAGCAAACTTGTACCGCGTGACGTCATATTCATAAATCAGTTTCGTTTGCAACCCCACGCGCAAGAAATTGAATATCTCTGTTGAAATTAAAGATATCAAAACAATTCTTTCGGAATTTTTAAAGTTATCTTTATTACAATGATGTGACAGTATCATAATTACTATTTTCGTCCAATGGAAACTTCCTAATTCAATAGCTATGATATATATTGAGTATTGTAAGCTCATTCCGCCGCGAAAGTGGAAAGGTTCAGGTTAGAATTCTGACTGTGACCACTGGTTGGTAAAATGATTTTTCCAATATGTTTCGAAACAATTATATAATTGGCTGCTCTCCAACGAAAAAATGTTTCAATTGCATTTTAGCCGTATAAAAAAACTATTATTTATATAAAAAGTATGTTGCGAATTGTGTTTGAAATAGGATGGAGCAGAATTTTATGATTTTTGTTTGTTTGTTTAAAGGTCGTGTGAAATAAAATCTACAGCCTCTACGACTCTGCGCGAAGCAGCGTTTGTAATTCGTAAAAAAGAACAAGAAATAAATCGTTTGGAGCAACTGTGTGAAGGTGCTTTTGACGAAACGTCGATTGAACTTATAGAAAACGAATTGCGGCGCCAGAAACAAGAAGAAGACGTACGAGATATCGAAAGAAAACATCTTCAAGGCTTGCTAACCCGCGAAGAAGCCGTGCTAGCGAAACAAAACCTCATTCTTGCTAACAAAGATAAAATGGCCGAATTTAAAAAAGAGCGCGAGAAATTGAAGTGTGAATTGGAAGAATGGAAAGAGGAGGAACTGGAAAAGGTACGTGATATAGTGTTAAAAACTCAAATGGCTGAGAAAAATGTCAGAGAAGCGGTGATGAATTTATACGAACGGAAATACGAAAATGCCAGAGAAGTTGACGAGGAAACAAAAGAGTTACTAAGAATGGCTGCTGAAGAAAAGCAGATTGAATTGATGAACAAAATTAAATTAATCGAAGAAATTAGAGCCATGGAAGCCGTTCGTTCGGCTCACGTGGCCCAATTCGATCCGACCGAATGCATGGGACTCGGATTAATGGGTGAAATGTCTTTGGCCGATCTAAGAGAAAAACTCGCTCTTTTGCGCGAATCGCTGGAAGATGAGCTGAAAAACAGACGCGAATACGTCAAAGAAAGACGAAATCAGAGAACACAGCTATTGGAGGAAGCCAAGAAGATCGTAGAAGAAAATAAAGTCGATAAGATGGAACATTCCAACACAACCCTCGATGACATTGTGCGACCGTATAATGAAAAAATTAGAAGTAGATCTAACAAAAAGATCAACGAAGTCGAACAGCTTAAAAGAAAATTGCAAGAAAAAAGAGAAATGCGTATCAAATTGTGCGAAGAATTGAAATAACTTTTTTTTAACACGCAATTTTTTTTAAATTATTACCAATAAACAATTTTTTTTAACTGATATTTTGTTCTGTTATTGTAAACCATTTCACATTTATATGCGATTTAAAAAGCGCATTTTTGAATAATTTATTATTTTTTCTATTCCATTTATTTTTTATTTTCGGTATTGTTACAATCTAATCATTATAGGAAGGATTTTGGTGTTTATCTAAGCGACTCTCACAGCTAAAATGCATATATTTTTATCTGCGAAACAGGTGTGTGTTGTTTAAATACGGGAACAGGTGTTAAGCTCTAATCTATAATGAAGAGGGTGCCAAATTTATAGACGCGCTTATACAAAAATTACACAATTCGTGGTTATTTTGTTATCGTTAGATCCACTGATAAAGTGAAAATTATGTAAACGAAAATGTGTGAAATTAATTTTTTTGCGATAACAGAATTTTATATCAAGTTTCGGTTATTAATAGAAAAATTTTATTATTATTGGGCTTGAGAATAGCCGAGAGTGTAGTAATGCTGTTGTTTACATGGCGTTGCTATGGTTCCTCTATTACAAGTCCCCAGTTCCCGGGTTCTAGCCCGAGAGCTGGTAAAAGTGTTAATTGGATTTTCAATTTATTATAAAAAAAAATAATGAATTGGTACAAGGCCCAAGTAACCTTAGCTGTTGGTGGTCTTTAAAAACACACACGAAAAATTTTATTGTAACGAAATAGATATCCTCATTGTTTTATAAGACTTTGAAAAAATCGTGATGGTTCCACTATTTTTTCTTTATTTATTTCAGGCCACTAGCTGCCAGGCCATGTGGGTCCAATGAGGTTACAGCTATAGAGGGAGTTGAGCATTTAAAAGTGAAGCCAGTCGCCATTGTAATTAAGCCCTCATTTTATATGTGAGAAGAAGAAGAAGAGACTAATATTCCCAATCCATCCCGCGTTTTACCGCCATGTTTGTTGTGACCTGTGACGTCAAACCTGGCTTCAATTTTGATAAGCAGTTGTATACGGTATGTGTCTTCTATAGATTTTACCTCAGTGGCAGTACCGTACAGATTTTACCTCAGTGGCAGTACCTACTGTCTTTACCATAAGGGCACGCGGGGCACGTGCCCAGCGCATCCATCCTCACGGGGGCCCCGTCAGGCCGATATCGCTTACACTACACATTATTTTTCTATTTTAGGGGCAGCATACTTATCTAATTAATAGCATACCTATGTACCTATATTTGATTTGTATCCATTAACCATAATAAATATAAAATCATAGGCCATAGCAGACAAATGTTTGTATCAATCACTTTCTTTACTTTCCAAAAGGGCCTCAAATTCTTGTGTGCCCAAAGGCCTCGGCATGGCCTAAGACGGTCCTGCTCATTGGCCCAGTACTACGATCCCGGCAATTGGAATAGATAGGTAGGTATTGTAAATTATAGACGCTCGACAACTTACACAGATCAGAAAAGTCTTGGATTGGAATAAATATTCCGGATTTTTTTCTTATTGAGGACCAGAAGTAATGCACAAAACTACGATTTGTACAGCAAAACCGGAAATAGTTGTACCTATGTTTGGTTTCCGCCTCCGGTTGGCTATATTATGCTTAACATAATTATTGCTTACACATTTACAAAAATATTTACGATGTTTCGTAATAAAATAATAACATTTCAAGCCGCAAAGGTTTTTGTACTGCGTTTTTCTTTTTATAAAATTGTGTGTAGGTACTTATATAAACAAATATTTTTTTTATTTTTAAAAACTGTGTGCTATTGTCACTGCTAACAAATAAATAATTTACAATTTGACAGGAATTGAAACAAGCTGTCGTAACATTTTTACAGAATGTGTCGGTGATGAATTTAATGCCTCCTGAAAGCATAACTAATGAGTAATCACGAACCCTTTTAATTTATCAATAAATCACCGATCAGAGTGCGCTATTAGTAGATGTATTGAAGCAATTTTCAATCCACGTGTCCGTTGTGTTGTAAGCAAGAGACGGTACGGTGTGGCAAACATAGCGCTTTATAAAAACTTGATATAGAAAATTTTAACGGCTTGAGAACTGCCGAATGTGTAGCGATCATGGACGTAGGAATCTAGGGACGAAAAATAAAATGTCACTTTTTTAGACGAGGGGGGAAGCCATTCAGGGGAAGGTGCATGCCTATGTCTCATGGACATGTCCATGCTATGTGTATGGTGCATGTGCCCACAGTCTATTGGCCGCGTCTTTGCGCATGCTCAATTGCGCAAAAAACAGTCGTTTGTTATTGTTTAGACGACACTTTGACACGTACAGTGCTTGCACAACTGAAGCAACCAATAGAATGTGGATACAATTGCTTCCTCACCGCTCCCGCCCCCAAACAAGCAACCACCCTACTTACTTGTACTGCGCGAGGGCAGTATAGGCTTATAGCCTAGTGGTTAGCGTGCTTAGTGCTGCAACCTCTGGACTGAACTGCCGTGGGTTCGAATCCCACCTGCGCTCATGGATGTTTTGTGATGTTATTTAGTTTTAAGATAGTTGTTATTTAGTGTAGTTGAAAGACGTTAATGACCTGCGATGTCGACGCGTCTATAATCTACAATAAATAAATAAATACTTGTACTGCGTCCCTAGATTTCTATGTCCATGGTAACGATATGCCGTTGTTTAAATGGCGCTTACATAAATCGTCTATTGCAAACCTCTAGTTCCCAGGTCCTTATCTGACAACTGGTGATGGTATTAAGGTAGTTGTCGTGCTACAATAACATCCAAAAGTATCGTTCATAATACGCTGTAAAACAATAAATAAGTATAGTGTTAAATGTAAAAAAATTTTGTTAGAGATTGTACCTAAATTCTTGTTCACATAGTAACACATATTTCACTTAGTTTGTTCGCTTGGATTATATAAAAATGTCAATCTTTTCTCATAAATTGTTGAACTTTGCGTTATTATATCTCAACAATTAAAAGGTCAATAATTTTTGGATTTTCTTTTTTAAACTCAGAACAAAAACATCAACAGTTAGTTTTTTGAAAATTTCTGACTTACTTTTTTTTTAATTAAAAAACTTGTCAAAACACAACCTTTTCTATGCTCTCCGTGTTAATTATCCGAACTTTAATTAAGTTTATCTCGAGTTAGAGATGGTCAACCAACTTCAAATTTTAATGGTATTTGTATTATAGTATCCTTATACGAAAATTTAGAATTTTCTGACACTATGCCCATAGCACGACAACTACCTTAACTGGATTTTAAATGTAGGTATTATTTACAATAATAACAAATTAAATTGGCAGTAGCACTGGAATGATCTAAAAATAAATAAAAGGAAGTTTCAAAATCATCAATGAATTTTACCAGAATTGATTGTGTAATAAAAACAAAAAAGTAAAAATTGACGTCTTTGGATAAAAATAACGAATTGTATGTACATCTGCAATGAAACTACAAGAAAGTGGCATATATTCGATTGGAAAAAAAATAAAAGTAATGAACGCCTGGTGTGAGTTTGAACAATCCTATTTTAAATGTAATTCAATATTAAAAATAGACCGTACAAAACACATTTGTGATTCTGGGCCAGGAATTCCTCAATGCTTGCTTAACACTGCTCCAAATCTACATTTTGACAGGCGCGTTGTCGTTGTGAGGCAACAGTTTGAATGTAACTGAAACATAAACTTTTATGTCCTTGGAGATTCTCGAAAATATCTCCAGAGGGACTGCTAGTCAAATCATCATACCAGGGATGCTGTCACAATAACTTATCTTTTCGTTGTTTTTTGTGTGTTCGCATAACTTCAGAAATACGATTGAAAGGTCGGGAAACGAATTGTTGAAAACAGTTCAACATATAATTTGGGTGGCTTGAGAATAACCGAGCGTATAGCGATGCCGTTGTTATAATATGGGGTTTCCATGGCTCCTCTATTACAAGCCTCTGTTCACAGGTTCCAATCCTGGGATTTTTAATTTGCCATTAAAAATAATTATAAACTGTAAATCTGGAGGGCTAGAGAATGGCCGAGCGTGTAGCTATGCTGTTGTTTACATGGCGTTGCTATAATGGTTCCTCTATTACAAGTTCCCGGGTTCTAGCCCGAGAGCTGGTAAAAGTGTCAATTGGATTTTCAATTTATTATTAAAAAAAAAAATAATGAATTGAAAATATGAATTGGCGCTAGGCCTAAATAACCTTAGCTGTTGGTGGTCTTTAAAACACAATTTTGTAAATCTGGATTGGTACTTGGCCCGAATAATCCTGGCAGTTAGTGGTGTTAAAATTAATAGACAATAGTTTCCCGCGTTACGGAATTTCGCTCGTGAAAAAGTCGCCTTCATCCGATAATATAATTAATTATTGATAATCAAAGAAGAAGTAATTGTAAATTATAGACGCTCGACAACAGAGGTTATTGATAATCGATTTCCATTGGCGTTGTAGTTGAAACAAGCATCTTTGCGTACGCCACTGTCGATTTCCTTGTTCAACAAGACGAGTAAATTGAATACATAAAAATACACTCTCGTCCAAAAGCCGTCGATTTGTTTATTTAAACTTGTTTTATTCGATATATGTATAATAAAAAGTATAAGTAAATAGTTGGTACACGCATAAAAATAACTTCGAGCTGTGAGCTTTTTGGAACTTGCCAAAAGTCTGTGATTTAATAATAAAAACATATACAGAAGGATTTGTATGTAACAGGGGGGGGGGGGGTGATGTGACACCTCAGCTGGGACTTTTAGACTCAGAGCGACGCTGCAGGTCGACGACCGGACCAGAAACACACAATTAATATAAAAAAAATTCACAGATTTCGCAATCCTTGCAACCATCGAGGACATTGGAAATGATAACAGCATATATTATGAAACATAATTAACTGTTTATTATACACACAATATTTATCAATGCACTGTTTAGTTTTGTCAGGAATAACCCTATTATTCTTCTGTTATATACGCGTTCACTTTTGCTTGATTACTTAACTTTTAAATGGATTTTTCTACAGTATTTATTAACATTTGCTCAAAAATAATACCGCAGATCGTCGCAAATACTTCTCAATTAACTAGACATGATATAAAACACATTTCGAAAAAATTGCACTTGTTCAATTTTGCATGATTGCTCCTCACTTGATCGCGACACCGTTGTCTTTTGGCCTTGAACGAAAACTCGTAACTCTGCCCCCATATACGAACATAAACACTTCCAATGTTAATATAGCTACAGATTTTCAGTAAGGTAAGTGTCACTAAATATAGTATCTATTAATTTTTGGAAGCAATTTTAAAACTTCGCTTAGTATTTTAAAAATAATTATTATTGAAGCGAAACTTGATGCAGACGCTCCTTCCAAGCGTGGGAGAAATGAGCTGCTAGCGGGGAACCGATTGGCTGACGGGTAGTGTAAGTAAGGCAACAGTCCCATATACACGGAAAACGCACGGAAGACGGAACTCGGAAATGCAAATGGCGGAGGTTGACCAATCAGATTCTTTCCATAATATTCAAACTTTACGGAAAGAATCTGATTAGTCAACCTCCACCATTTGCATTTCCGAGTTCCGTCTTCCGTGCGTTTTCCGTGTACATGGGACTGCTGCCTAAGAATGCGTTGAGCGGGATACTCGATCGACACGCACCCAGTTTTTCTTGTTATGAAGTCGTCGTCCACATTAAAGAATATGATATATTATGAAATTTGGCCGACATTTCCAGTTCATTCATTTCTCATAGGTTCATTAATTAAGTGGATTTGTTTTTTTGTTTATAACCAATTAAGGTAACTAAAAATACACCAGTCGCCAGGTACAATACTGTACAATGTAAATATTTAAACAAAAGAAATGCACAGCGTACCCGATAAGAATAACAATAAATATCGCATAAGAAAACAACTAAAACACAGTCATTGAACCGTTATATGCATTTATTTTTGTTTAACAAATGAATAAAAGAAAAAAACAATCGACTTTTAAATTTTAAATAAATTTAGAATTTCTCGATCTCATAAACCTAATTACATATTTTTTCACGCTCTAATAAATATTTTGCCACTTAAAAATTTAAAAAGACTAACCTAGAATATTGTACTACTGTCTGCTTTGAATTAGTTGGATTGTTTTTTTGTGTAATTACAAGAAACATATGTTTTTCCCAATGGATTTTTTTAAATGCATGTTTTAAAACACATATAAGTAAACATGTTTAATTAGTGGCCTACGTTTTCTCTTTTTTTCTTTTCTTTGTGAAGATTTTATTTGCTGACGGACGTTTATTTCCTTCGTTTCGAACTAAAGAAATCTTTGTTTTTACGAATACCGATTTAATTTATTTTAATTGGTTGAAAATAAATACTATTTTATTACTGTGATGACACGTCGTTTTATGTGGGCATATATTGAAATTTTTACTTAGTTTTAAACACAAATTTAATCACAAGTTAATGAAAGATTTCTCCTTCACAAAAGTATCTATCCCTATAGTAGTACTTATAAAGATCTTTTTGACGTTATTTAATAAATCGTAGATCTTTATATAAAATTAATAATAAATAAATAAAACACAATAAAATTTGATTTAATCAAGACGAGTCTAAAATATGTCTGATCACAACGAAATTATAATTTTGATTAACTTGTTTGTTTCAAAAGCGTAGCTCTTAGAAACTGCCAAAACAAAACAATGTTGTGGTCGACAATGTAGAGTATTAATGTTGACTAAAAAGACACAACAGTAGATTGTAAATCTAGATGTGTAATGGACTATATTGCGACGAGTGATGACAGTATGTAAAAGCGAGAGACAGCGAATTTTTATAATCACACTAGTCATAATATCATTACGCACGAGATATATATGGTATTTTTTGCCATACCCACAACAAAATACCTACTTTTCACTTCATTTTCAAAAAAATTTTACAGTTGCGTCGCCATCTTTACTTTTATAGTATGCCGTGAAGGTCGTAAGTAAATATAATATGGCAGGCGCACGCAGCTGGCAACTGTTAAACCTGCTTGTTAAACGACTCATTAAAGACGGCTATACTGCATACATCGAAAGTAGCTATTTTGTAGTGGGTATGTCAAAAAATTTAAAATAATTTATAGACGGCTTCACAAATAGTTAGCTATAATTGGCAAATTACTAGTAACGTAACGTTACAATGCAATATCAGAAAAATTTATTTACACCAAAATCACTGTCGGGATTCTAACCCGAAACTTCCAGAATCGCGGTGGCTGAGTATAGACTGCTTATTAAAATTACCTTCCCAATAATCTATCAAAATCTCAAATTAATTAATGAAAAAAATTGAATTTCAATCTGTTCTCAGTCATTGTGTCTGCGGACGCATATTCAGCTTTACAAGAACTTTTTTTCTTAAATGAACCTAAAGAATCAAGTTACAATATCCTGTATCATGTATGACGGATGTTATTTAATTTGCATAGCATTGACACTTGACAGTGAACCCTGTTGACTTTACACTGTTGTCGAGCATCTATAATTTATAAACTCAATACAATGTTGATCTTATAGTGGGCGGCCAGTGCAGTTAATACATTTTGCTATTTCTAAATTAATTTAATTTCCTCTAATTCCTCTAATTTGAAGGCGGTATTTACATGTTTAAATTAAACTAAAACAATCATTATTATGATATGACAAAATTAATACTACATTAACTTGGATAAAAAGACTGTAAAAGTATACCAGACTGACTTATTATATGGCGTTACTATCCCTATAGTTCCCAGCTTTTAATCTATTTCAGTTTATAAATTAAAATAATAAATTATAAGTACGTATCGGTACTGGGTCTTGATAATCCTGCAATTTGGTGATCTTTAGTAAATTTTAAAAAAAGCGTATTCAGTATTAATGACCGTGATGATGTCAAAAAGTACAAATATTGGTCTTTATATTTAAAAAAACGTAATCAGTATTTTCATGGCCATAATGACGTCAAAAGGTATAAACTATAAACAATTATAATAAACCTATTCTATTTTATAACAATTATCATAAAAACAAACAAATTGTTGAAATGGTGGAATAATCACAAAATAATATGAGTGATTTAAAATATTAAATATAAGGTTATGGTTTACATGGTTTTTAAATAATTGATGTTTATAAATAATTATTAATTGTTGAACTAACCAATAATCTCATGTATTATTATCAGTTAACATCTATCCACATAAGAATATTACACAAGATGCAAATTTTTGAACAGCGCGGGTGGAAATTTAAGATATTTTTATTGTCTTGAGGTTGCCACCTCCGAATCGTCAACAAACTTTTTAACGGTTCGGTGCTAAGTTTGTTAAAGTTTTTAATTTTCAAATATTTATAATAAACAAAGTGTTCAACTTATAAATTATATCATAAAAAGTGTTCTTAAATTGCATTTGTTCAATTTCTCAATAAAGTTTTGACGTTAAGTTTTTGATAACTTTTTTTTGGGCGATAGAAATTTGTCGTATACAGGCCGGCCTATTTGCATTGTCAAATCGTACATTTCAAATCAACATTTTTTTAACTTCAAACTTATTTTAAAACAGTGAAAATGTTTACCGGAACGAAGTAACGATGGTTTTTTCAAAATTTGGTACTTTGGACATACCTATCTGAAAAAAATATTTTCATTTTTGGTAAAGTTAGGTTCATCATAATAGTACAATTATTACTTGCATTGCTTACACTTTACAGGGAGGGTGAGCGTTGACCATAGATGCAGTGAAATTTTTTTATCATTCGAACTCCGTTGGTATCACTGCTTTTAAAGTAAAACAAAACTGATCGGCGGTCTGTCAGAATTATTATGCAAAATTGTTTTATAAATAACTAGCCGCTATCCGTGGCTTCGCCCACGTTTTTTTGAATTTATGATTTATTATCCCCCCCCGCTAAAAATTCTCCTCCTGCGATGCAAACATAAAAATTTAATTAAATTAATTTAAAAAGTTGAACAAAACATAGCCTATAATAGCACTTCTGGGATCATAAGGAACATAAAAAAAACATCAAAATCTGTCAAGTAGATTTTAAGTTAAATCATTTCCAACATACAAACAAACATAGTTACATACAAAGAATTTTATATAATAGTATAGGTTTTGTTTTTAAACAATTATTTGATGCTGAATTGTCGCATGCGTTTTTGACATTATTAAGTAACTGTTTTTGATATTGCAACAAAACGACAGTGTTTTTTTAAACTATCTTATAAACAAAACTCAACAGTGAATTCGTTAGCAGTGTTAAAATTCGTACCTACCTAAGTTTTAAAAAAAGATTTTAATGAGTGTATATACAGTTTCAATTAAATTATAATACTTAAAATGAATAAAAAAGTGTTTTTGGATTAATGCATAAACTTTTTAACGATATTTGAGTGAATAATAATGTGAGATGTGCAATAGTTTCTTGCTGAAATAAATGGCACCCAATGACACAATACATCCCCTTCCTTGGCATCTCGGCGCTAAGGTAAGTTTTTTTTTATTAAAATTGTGTTTATTTTCACCTGTTGTATAATAATTTATGTGAAATGTCGAAAACAAAAATTTTGAAATAGCGGGATAGCAGATTTCCTACAACCAGGTGTAATTTGTTTTAGTTTGTTTGCACAAACATTTTTAATATCACGTGGTTGTATAAGCTTCCATATTTAAACCCGCACTGGCTAATTGCTGGTCAAAGTAACATTCGCGTCTGACATTAAGGTCGAAGCCCTCTATTGGGCTTAGTCGCGAACTACCCGAGGAGGTCGTAGCAACGGAACAAAGCGTTGAGTGAAGGTAAAAGTGCACAAAATATATGTTTTTCACGAATGACAGTATACAAATGTAAGCATATTGCAAAAAGATACTGTTCAGTGTTCACTTGAAGTTTTGTAATAAATAATTCTGTCGTAATACGACTTTTGAATGAATTGTGAATTATAGACGCTCGACAACAGAGGTCATTAGCGTCTGGCTGAAAATATCGAAATTAAATTTCACTAAAAATGTTTTGTTATGTCAGCACAAATGTTGCAATAGGAACTTACGACGCGGAAAAAAATCATTGCCGTTAAAATGATTACTGCATGAATGAATGAATTGTAAATTATAGTCAGACGCTAATGACCTCTGTTGTCGAGCGTCTACAATCCACAATCCATCCATCCTGTAAATTATAGACGATCGACAACAGAGGTCATTAGCATCTGAATGATCACTGTACAAAAGAGTGTTTATAAGTCTTATTCCAGTTAAACCCATCTATAGCTTCCTCAATTCACTATTTTCAGGAAATTTGTGATAGGAAAATGCTGTCGAAGTATTTCGGCAACAAGGATTTGAACACATGTAAGGCATTTCTGAAACTATTTAATACAAATCACATGTAAGCTAATGTAAACAAACAACGGTTAAAAGTCGTATTGCGACAGAATTATTTATTACAAAACTTGAAGTGAAAACTGAACAATATCTTTTAGCATTATGCTTACCTTTGTAAACTGTCATTCGTGAAAAACATATATTTTGTGCACTTTTACCTTCATTCAACGCTTTGTTCCGTTGCTACGACCTCCTCGGGTAGTTCGCGACTAAGCCCAATAGAGGGCTTCGACCTTAATGTCAGACGCGAATTTCATTAAAAAAAGCTTCCATGTTGTAGAGTTCCTATAGTCTATTCATTTTCAAGATAGAGTGATTTGCGTGCGTGATCAGCTCGTGTCCCTTTGTTTCTTGAGTTGAGATTGGTCGGTCGGAAGAATTTCAAATTTTGTAAATGTACTGGACTGTTTCCACCTATTTATTTTGTTATAAGCTGTAGGTAAGTGACATTGTTGGAATGTATTTTTTCAAAACAAAGGCCATTCTGTTAAAAATAAAAAAAAAAATATTTTTCACTGACAATTACATAAAAATTTTGAAAACACCTTTTTTGAGGTATTTTTTCAGATTATATTTTTAATTGTTTTGATAAATGTGTGATCGAATAAGTTTGCTTTGATTGCGATGCAGGCCCGTAGCCAGGATTTTTTTCGGGGGGAGCTTAAAAGTCAAAAAGTAAACTTTCCAGTTTAATTATTACATTTGATGCATGAAAAATTATGGTCATAATATATGACACATTCATTATAATGGAAATGTATTTAAAAAGACTTTTTCATAGAAACGCACTTTGATAGAAATAGTGAAATTTCGAGGGGGGATTCAGCCCCTTGAGCCACCCCCCTGGCTACGTGCCTGTTGTGATGTCATGATTCAATATAATATTATATGATCGCTAATAACAAAAAAAAACAGTGTGAACGTGTTTTTGGCTAAGATATGTTACGCGTGAGTTTTTCAGTCAGAAATGCATATAAAATAAGTTCAAACGAATGACCAATAGTATCACAGAAGCATTTCGATTGCAAATAAGCGTCGAGGAAATGGTTTGAATATTAAACGTACGTGCGTGTATTTTCTATTAATAAATCAAAACTAGTTTAATGTGTTAGCCTATTTTTAATCGTATAAACAACACACACTCGGAGCTTCCTACTGAAACGAGTGAATCATTTGACCATAATTATTGCTCAAAATTGTTCTCAAGATAGCAATCTCAAATTACAGGCCCGGACTGGGCAGGCCAACAACCGGGCAAATGCTCGGTGAGCAGATGCCTTACGAGACCACTAGACTATGGAATGCAATCTGGCGAGATTTTGAGTAAGTCGAGATCTCGAGAGATTAGGAAAGTCAGTCTCGCGAGATCTCGAGAGATTAGGAAAGTCAATCTCGCGAGATTTCGAGAGATTAGGAAAGTCAGTTTCGCGAGATCTCGAGAGATTAGGAAAGTCAGTCTCGCGAGATCTCGAGAGATTAGGAAAGTCAATCTCGCGAGATTTCGAGAGATTAGGAAAGTCAATTTCGCGAGATCTCGAGAGATTAGGAAAGTCAGTCTCGCGAGATCTCGACAATTTCGAGATCTCACGAGATTAACAATTACGTTACTACTTTCCTTAAAAATTAGAAAAGTAATGAAAAAAATTAAATAAAATGTAAGAAAATGTTAAGGCAGACCCCTACCCCACCCAGCTCGCCGCGACCCGCCCGTGACACCTGACCGTAGGCACATTTGCATCGAAGGTCAGTTCGCGCGCAACCGCGTTCCGAAAAACACATGAAAAATGCTGCAGTGCAATCTCGATAATCTTGCGAGATCTCGTACGATTCTCGTCCGAGATTAATCTGGTAAAATATAGCCGAGATCTCGCAAGAACCACATTGCATTCCCTACACTAAATAAAATGTAAGAAAATATTAAGACAGACCTCTACCCCACCCAGCTCGCCGCGACCCGCCCGTGACACCTGACCGCAGGCACATTTGCATCGAAGGTCAGTTCGCGCGCAACCGCGTTCCGAAAAACACATGAAAAATGCTGCAGTGCAATCTCGATAATCTTGCGAGATCTCGTACGATTTTCGTCTGAGATTAATCTGGTAAAAATAGCCGAGATCTCGCGAGAACGAGATTGCATTCCCTACACTATACCGTCATAAAAAAATTGTGTGTGTCAGCTCCGACGCACGCCTGGAGTTTACGCCTTAAGTACGATTGTCTTTGATTATGCAGTAGGCAAACATACATACTTACATGCGTCAGCTGTCGCGCAGCCATACCCTGTACTGCAGGTGCGCAAGGTATGTTGCGTAGAAAAACGTAACGCTTTTTAGTTAACGCTTGTATAAATTTTACTCCTCATAAAATTTCCATACCGGGGGCCTTATATGAAAATCGATTCTTAACGAGTAAACTCCAATAAAAAATGTAAGTATAATTTTTTTTGTTTTCACTGCAAATTTTACTGCAAACAGTATTCGCTGACATTGGCGTAACTAGGGATTTTTTTCAGGGGGGGCGGCCATGGCCCTTTCAATCTGAGAAATGAAAATTATTATTATGAGATCTTTTAGATTAAAAAAAAAAAACAGTAAAAGTTGCTTGTCTTGTGAAGTTTTCATTTTGAGTGGCTATTTTTTTATTTTTAAGTATATTAGATGAAAATACAAAATTACAGAATATGGCGCTTGAATCAAGTTTTGGTACCCCCAAACGCCCGAACAGTCCGTACCCCGGGCTGCCGCCCGGCCCTTTCACCACCCTGATTGTCTACCACCTATATACAGGGTGAGTTCGACCACACGTATCAGTCGTTTTTTTCGAAAACGATTAGTCGTAGAGAGTTGTGTCAAAAATTTGTATTATAAAAGCCCTAATAAAGAATCGAATGGTGATAATTTTTTTTCCGGGAAGGTCGGCTTCCCTATTAGTTTGCTCCAGAATGTCCAGAACTCCGGAATTATAAATGTAACGATAGGTCGAAAGTGGTATTGTTGAAAAGATCTTTAAAAAATAAGCATAATTTTATGTTTTTTATTCTTATTGTTTTCATTAGTTTGTAATAATTTTAAGTCGACTTTCTTTATTCTTACGTCAGCACTCTTATAGCTACGTGCCGTAATTATTCTAGGGGGGGGGGGCTGGCCACCCCCTAGTTACACCAATGTTCGCTGTTATATTTTTGAAGAGACCGAACACTTGTCGCTAGCTGCTGAGGCTGGGAACCCATTGCCAGCGCGGCGCAGCCACCCAATAGTTACGCCACTGCGCATGCACTTATCTCTTTCTATACAGTTCAGTTTATCGGATTTCAACCGTACAATAATAATTGCAGCCGTCATAAACTTCCAGAACCGAACACATAATGCTTTTGATTGTTCTGATCTTGAACTTTAGAGCGCAATGCATTTTATCAATTATTCTAAATCATTATTGCACATACATAGGTATATAGTAATAAAAGTCTCGGCGCCGGCGAAGATTTCACTTCCTCCGTCTCATTCCGTTTCATGCCTCTGCCACAATAATTTATAAATGCGGACCGTTGTTTGAAGTTTTTCAATGAATTATTTATAATGTTGCGTTAATTATTCGCATTTATCGCGCGATCACGTGAGCGTCGCCGCTCCCGCAGTCCATTCATCAAGATGTTAAGAAATAATTGAGATATAAAATCGTCAAATATAAACATTTACGCAAAAAAATATTTTTTGTAGACAGGAAAAATCGCCGGCAAGTTCTGCGACTGGTGCAAAAGTTATCCGGCTTTTAGTATGTATAGGTACAGTCTCTCATGGTCATTCAATTTGCAGATCGAAGAATGTTGAAGAGAGATAGAACGACGCAAAGCGCCGTGCCGTTTTATAAATAAATGCGCTGCTACTATCGCGCGCTACGAATTACGATCCAGTAAACTTTGAAGGCTCTCGTTTATAACGCGAATCACAAGTACTATTTTCACCAAAATAACAGTAATTATTATTTTAGAACTGTGATCGGGTAACCGGTTGCCAAATTAACTTTTACCAAAAAAAGAAATGTTAAAAAGGATGTGGGTCTCGGGACCCGCGACAGATGTGAAACATCAAGAAAACGTTATTGAACTCGGTGGTATTCTCTATGTAATAGTATATATTTTTTCAAAAGCAGCAACTAACTGTTATGCTGACGTAATCCTATATACTGCACTGTAACACACACGGTTGCGGCGTTTGAGCACGCCTGAGCCAGAAACGCAGCTAAATACACAGCGAAGTATCTATATTACATATACCTACACGTGTATACATATACTTTTGCTTTACAGTACGTTCGTATGTATACTCTCTCTCTCTGTCTTTCCGTGCCCGAGCGCGCGGAAGCCGAGAGAGAGAGAGAGAGAGCTAGTGCCGCAGTGATGGGGAGAACAGCAGCGAAGGAGCGGACCAGAAATTTCGTTGTATATTTCCCCTCACGCGGCTGTTCACTGCCCGACATAAGATGTTTCACATCAAATATAACTGTTACAAAAAATCGTAGTTTCTCAAAAGCGTTATGATTGTTAAGAACGTTCTTTTGTCACAGCCTGTATAAATGGCTAGACGAGTCGTATAATAGTAGTTGTTTTCGTTTAATGCATTATGCATGTAATTAGGACGAATTATGTAGGAGGAAAAAAAATATTGTTTTCAGTTGGTAGTCAGATAATATTTATCTGGAGAAAAACATTTATGTTTGCTAAAAATATTACCTACATATTTGGTCAATTTTAAAATTCGCTGGTGTCTTGATTGTCGAACGTCTATACTCTATAATCTGCTATCTAGAGGGGCAGAAAATTTTTTAAGTGCGATATATTTTATGTTTCGGGGATAAAAAATCAAACATCCAAATATATGTACTTTGCAATTTTTTCAGTTTCATTGGTTTCATTTTAGGGGGGGGGGGCAAACTCTATGGTCTAATTCTCGGGGTATAGCGATTTTGTTAAAATCCGAATTGGCTTACTGGAGGATTAATAAACTGTGCTAAAAATATGTTGAAATATACACAAATTTTAACGAAGCTATTTTGCCTCGTTATTATAAAGGTAAGAATCTTAATATATAAATGCGAAATCTCAGGAACTATAGAGCTTACAAACATGAACTTTGACAGGTAGGTTCCTTATAGGACGCAAGCATCCGCTAAGAATGGATTTTTTGAAATTCAACCCCTAAGGGGGTCAAAAGAGGGTGTAGAGTTTTTTGACAAAATGTTCATGTCTCACAAATCGTTCAGGTGAGAGTAGGGTTCATTCCCGGGAATTCTCGAGCCGAGAATTCCCGGGAAATCGTTGGGCTTTGTTCCCGGGAAATTAAGCTTGAGAAAAGTCGAGAACTCGAGAAATCATATTTTAGTCTATAAAATTATAAAAACAAATGACGAGTCAATTGCAGTGGCGCTGTCAAAATCTATAATAAAGAGAGAGTTTTTACTTTTTGAACAGACTGGGAAGAGGTCTCCAAATTTGGAATCAATGTACAAAGCATTGCTTTCAGTTAAGCCTACTTCAACTGAAAATGAAAGAGTGTTTTCAATTTCAGGAAATGTAGTAAATAAAATAAGGAACCGGCTGTCTGATAAAGCTATAAATGCTTTAGTTTTTCTAAAGGCATACTTTATCAGACAGAGTAGGCAAATCTAATTGTGTATGTATGTACTATGTTGAGATGTTGTTTTATTGATCTTGCAAAGTTTTAAGTTGATTTTTTTTCCTAATTAATCTGCCAAAATGGTGCTGTGATTGTAATTATAAGTCAGCAGTATAAACGTTTTAATGTTTAAATTTTTAATTTTTTTTATTTTGTTTGAGAGAAGCAAATTTTGTTGAAAACTGTCAATAAAAGTTTTATGATTATTTTGATACTTTTATTTGACAGGAAAACCACTTAATTTATTGATTTAAAATAAGATATTTTTTATGATACACATTTTTAATTTTGTGACGACTTTTTTCATTATTTGAACCGAAAAGATATGCAAAAACATACGTAAATGTAAATTTCTCGACAACCCGAGAAGACCCGAGAAATTAGCCTCGAGAATTCTCGAGACCCGAGAAACTAATAAGCTCGAGAAATCATGAACCCTAGGTGAGAGGTATTGAATTCAACATACTAACTCTTCCTTAAAAATAAACAGACCCCTAAGGGGGTAAAACGGGGGTGTAGGTTTTTTTAATATCTATTCTATACTAATATTATAATAATATAAACTGTAGGCAAGTACGCGAAGCGAGAACAACAACAGGCGACTTCGCTTCGCAGGGGGAGAATTCCTCGCGGGGGGGGGGAGATAATAAATCATAAATTCTTAGCACCCGGGCGAAGCCGGATGGGACCGCTAGTATAATATGTATACGATTATTATATAGCATACTGGATCAATGCTCCGTGATTTCTATCTGTGGTATAAAAACCTTCCAGGCTTCCACACAAACATACATTTTACAGACACAAATGATATCTGGTCTCTCGTGTCAATGCCAACAGCTACCATTGATATATAGAGCTTGATCATTAATATAGATTAGCAACCGCCGACTTCTTGCAAAAAAAATTCCTTTGTTCGGTTCCACCTGGTATCTAAGTGCGTTGATTGTTCGTGTGAATAATTGAATAACAGTTGTATTAACCCTTGAACATCACACTGGGATCCAGTAGACCCCTAGCACAAATCGGTAAAGCAGTACTTAAAATTCTATTAACTTCGAACAAAAATTGAACGAGAAAAAAATTGGGAAGAGCAGGCAACTTAAATCGTGGTGTTTGAGAACGATTTTAGAACTGTGCTTGAAATTAATGACTCCAAAAATTCTCATGATTCTGATTCCATTTTAAAAAAATTATTTGTTTACATTTTTATGGATGACAAGTAGATGAAGTACCGTGAATTTATTAGCAGTTTATTTTTGTCTAGGTATACATATACTAATAATATAATATTATAATGAATGAACGTTTGTTTTTTTTTTTGCCGCGGAACCAAACCGAACTTTCTTGGGATATTCTGGTCATTTTAAACAATAAATATCTGGATGACCGAGCTTTGCTCGGATGAGTTCAAAAAAAATAGTACTTAAAGTTCCCATTTCATCAAAATCGTTAGGTAGTCGTTTTTAAGAAAAAAAATTACATACCTATAAGTAGATAATATTATTATACGTCAGTATAGGTACGTCTTACTATACAACGTATGATCATACATATTTTCAAATAATTACTGATTATTTTAGTAAGTTAAAGATTGACTGTCAGAGTAATTTGACATAAATAATGAAAATAGTTTGTTTTTTCCAAAGCCTACTCACCATACGACACTGTTTTATAACGTTAAAAAAACTGTTTTTAAAATGATAAAATCGATAAGAAAACAAATTTTTCCAGGGATGAGACCTAGCTAGATCGATTTTTTGCCCCCAAAACCCCTTTTCAGTAAATTTCATCCAAATCGTTAGGGCCGTTTTCGAGAAAATATTTATACAGGTACATAGGTACATGTATACAAGATTTGCTCGTTTAATAATATAGGGGATGTGTATACACTGTACAGTGTACAATAGTAAGTACCGATTTTCGAATGAATTTCACATTGTAAATTGATGCATAATCCTCAAATAGTCACGATAGAAATGTAGCCCTAAGTGTAATGTGAAAGGCAAAATCCATTTAGCTTGTTATTAGTGGGTTAAATTAAAATTTAACGCCTCATTAACATCCAAATGTCAAAACGCAAGCAGACTTTTTTTTAAATTCCGATGCAACGAGAATTGCGTGTGGGCATTTTGTAAATAAGTAACTAGAACACAATGAGGCAATCTGCAATTCTGTATACAGGGTTTCGATTGCAAAATTAGCATCATCGAGTCATGATTTGAACTTTACGGTGTGTTAACTTTTGGGATTAATTTTTTTAAAACTTTTGTGGTTCAATAACTTCAAAATAATTTCTGCAGTTGTCAGTACCTATGCTTAGTTTTTTGAAAAGTTGCGGAAAATTCCTTGCGCATGGGCAAGCATCGGTTCGTATAAAATTTGTGTTTGTCGAACAATATTACAGCACTTTATAGACTCACTTTCTTCATGCCATAATATACATAAAATGAAATCGAGAGTGGTTTGCGGACTTTATATATTATTATAAAACGAACCGCGAACGTGATCTTCAACTGTTTTACGGCTAGTGAGGCGAACAGGTGGTTCGGTTCCAACACCGCGATCTGTATAATATTATAGCATATTATTATGTATATTTGCAGACGGACCCAGAATGTCTATGGAATACGGCTGTTTCTAAAGTCGAATAATTTGATCGAATATTCCGGGCAATACAGCTGGCGGTCGTTGATTTTGGTCACCTTTTTTAGGGTAAACTAGAACCCAAAAAAATCATGTTTTTGCGCACTTCGATCGGGCTTTTTGAAAAGTGATGAATTCTTCATGCTTTCAGAATTTGATATCTCAGGAGGCCTGTTAAAATATTTACACTTTTCTGCCAATTTTTCATTAATGTCTTTTTCCTCCCAGTAATTTTTTCGTAAACACAATGTATTTTTTACATTGAACCATTCCGTTGTCTGAATTCTGTTGTCTTTAGGGGGCGTCCATTAATTACGTGAGGCGTTTAGGTAGGGTTACCAGGCGTCCCGATTAATCGGGATTGTCTCGATTTTGAGTCTTAAGTCAAAGTGTCCCGAATAAATTTTTCGGGACATCCAAATGTCCCGGTTTGGCCTATTTTAATTTATATTAATTATATGGCGTTTTTAAACTTGTTAACTAATAAGATATTACTACAAAAAACTAAATCGAATCAAAAGTACAACTAGAATTAAAAATCCGTTTTGTATCTGTGATTTCTAAGTTTCGTTCTAAGAATTAAAAGATTATTTTTGAGTTTTTTGTTCTTAAAGTTGTGATTTTAAAGTTTAGTTATGTTTTTTATACATTTGTTAACAAAATAATTTGATTTTTTTTAAAAAATATTATTTACTATGCGATAATTCTATTTTTTTACGTAAATACTACTTTTCTGATTTTAGAATTTTTGTTATCCTAACCTAACCCAACTTAACCTGTCCCGATTTGACCATCAAGATATCTGGCAACCCTACGTTTAGGGGAGGGAGGGCATCGAGCCAAACCTCACCCAATCTCACTTGGGGGAGAGGGGGGTCTCGGCAAATATCACGTAATTTTTTTTCCGCAAGAAACAGTGTAAAATTGCGAGAAAACTGGATTAAATTAAGTAAAACATGTTTCTCCACTAAAATATGGCTAAATCCTACACAATAATATTTATCGCGGTTATGCGAACGCCACAAAGTATTCTAGACTACGTTCTTGGAAGTCGTAAATACTAGTCTTAACTTTTGAAATTGTGTTTTAAAGACCACCAACAGCTAAGGTTATTTGGGCCTAGCAACAATTCATATTTTCAATTCATTATTTTTTTTTAATAATAAATTGAACATCAGCTCTCGGGCTAGAACCCGGGAACTGGGGACTTGTAATAGAGGAACCATAGCAACGCCATGTAAACAACAGCATTGCTACACGCTCGGCTATTCTCAAGCCCACTAGTCTTAAATAAAAATAATTAAGCAAATTAAGTTTTTTTTTAAATAAATCCAAAGCAGTCAAGCACAGAATAATGTATTTACACTAAAAATAGGCATTTTGAAAAATCTCACGTGAGATTGGGGAGAGGGGAGGGGTCGAGCAAAATCTCACGACATCTCACCAAGGGGGAGGGGGGTCGAAAAATCGCCAAAATCACCTCACGTAATTAATGGATCCCTCTTTATACTCCATTGTTTCAATATTTGTTCGGGGTATTATTTAAGCGAGACTGGTGCATTTTTTAAGGACATCTATAGATATTGTAACGCCTCTTCTCTCGCTCGCCTTCGCCACAATCAACGGTCGCCTCTCTTCGAACAGAGAGGGGCTTCTCCCTCGTGCACCAGTCTCTCTCCGTGGAAGTCACACCTGTCTCAAAGCGCTCTTATAACACCAGAATTATAATAATGTAAGAAGCTGACTTTAAAAATGATCAGTTTCTGCAGATACATAATTAGTAATTATGTATCTGCAGAAACTGATCATTTTTAATAATTTTGATAATTTGATAATTCTTGTTTTATTTAATAGGGCATACCTTCAAGGTGGTCTCATATAATTTTTACTGAAATCGGTTCCGTAGTTTATTTTTAACATTGGAAATGTTTATGTTCGTATATGGGAGCAGAGTTACGAGTTTTCGTTCAAGGCCAAAAGACAACGGTGTCGCGATCAAGTGAGGAGCAATCATGCAAAATTGAACAAGTGCAATTTTTTCGAAATGTGTTTTATATCATGTCTAGTTAATTGAGAGGTATTTGCGACGATCTGCGGTGTTATTTTTGAGTAAATGTTAATAAATACTGTAGAAAAATCCATTTAAAAGTTAAGTAATGAAGCAAAAGTGAACGCGTATATAACAGAAGAATAATAGGGTTATTCCTGACAAAACTAAACAGTGCATTGATAAATATTGTGTGTATAATAAACAGTTAATTATGTTTCATATATGCTGTTATCATTTCCAATGTCCTCGATGGTTGCAAGGATTGCGAAATCTGTGAATTTTTTAGTTTAGTATTCAAATATCAAGAAACTAGAAATAAGTCGGTTATTAACGTGCAAACTACGTGTTGCAAAGCCATCAAAAAGTAAAAATTTAAAAAAAAAATTATAACAAAATAGAAACTTCTTCAAAAAAAGCTACTAAAAAGAGAAAAATATTAAAATTTTCAGGTCGGTGCCAAATTTAATACTAGGTAGATAATATAAAAAGTTTTAGTAATTAAATTGACGCCGACCTTAAAATGTTATTATTTTTCTCTTTTTAGTGGCATTTTTTAAGGAGGTTCTATTTTTTTATAAAAAAAATTTTAATACGTGCGTACTGCGTACTCTAGGAAGGATTGGCGACTGTTTTAGGTAATTACTGCGCTTACCCAAGAGACAAAAGTTTCTGGCAACGCTGATAATTACCTGTACGCTGTTACAATTCAAAATTTAATGTCAATAGATCGATTAAAATAATTGGCACTGTCTTATTTGACAACACAAAATACCCAAAAACGAAATTACAGACAGAGGTCCCATTACTATTTTATATTTTAGTACCGCTCGATTTTAATTATTAAATCTTTTGATATGGTTCAATTTTTGTGACTATATTATGTCGTCACGCCGCGCCAAACGCATTCGTTACGATTTCTGAATTGTTGTCGAGCGTCTATAATTTACGGTATCTCGCTTATAGGATTGCTAAACTCGCGTATTTTAAAAATAAAAGTTGCGAATAGTCAATGATCCGGTTTTTGAGAAACGAAAACGGTGATAGCAGGTAGCGTTCTGCGTGGTCTTCAGAAATCGACCAGATGGGTGCAGCTTTGTTTTGTCTCCGCTATTTAAATGCTCTCTGACTGATGCTTTCTTTTGTTTGTTTTTTTGTTGAATATGCGCAGAGGCGAACTTGACGACCGTTTCTTTCTCTCTCTGTCACTATCTTTTTTTAGTAAACTGATGTGACAAAAAAAATAAAACAAAATAAATATCAAGGCCAGGCTTCTAGGGTCGCAGTCTGCAAGTTTCCTCAAGAGATACGGCAACTAAATAACATCCTTTGGTATTTTTTTGCATAAATCATATACGTATATTTATATTTCACGACTTTGTGTTCAATGACTCTTAACTCTTAAGCCTTTTTTGAAGATTCTATTCTATTCTACTTTTAAAAACAGATTTTGAGAAAAGATACGACTAAATTTGAAATTATTTTTTTTGCGTTGGTGCATAGGAAAAAAGTCGAGAGGTGTCATGGGACACCCGACAGAATCTATGCTTTTTACGTCAACACATGCGATGTGCTACGCAAGTCTAGTACAAAATATAAATACAATTTAATTGAAATAAGAATTAACATACTTATATTATTTAAAATTACTTGTATAGATACACGCAGTACTAATGTTGTACAACACGTTATCTTTGTGTTGGTGCATGTACGTGTACATAGATCACTGCGCGTGCGCCAGTATATTACTTTCACAGCTATCTATAGCTATGAGTGTAGCTATAGATATACTTTTAACACGAGCATGTCGGTGACGTGATGGTAACGTGCCGCGAACCCATAAGTTTTTCCCCTGCCAGAAATCGTCTAACGCGCCTATAGAAGCATAGCTTCAAAAACGTTTTCTACCGATTCTTCTAAATTTTAATGTCGTGGAATAGATATCGTATAATATGTCAACAAATATCGTATTGCCACCTTCTTGAGGGCACTTTCGGGCTGTGAACTGACCCTTGAATTCTTGCGTTAAAAGGTCAACGAATACTCTTAAAAATTGACCGTTGTTCGACTTGTATATTCGAAACACGTCGCTTCTGTGCTGCGATGTTAGGCGGCGCCCGCCCCATTTAACTCCGCCGTCTAGATCTGTCTGTGTGTTCGAGTGACTTTGTTTTGTCAGCCGCGGTGCACTTGGCTGGGTGCACCCGGTGCAACAATGCACTACTAATACTGCATAATTAATTTACGGTGCGCTGCCCAGATATTATCACGCAATCTGCATAATAAACGTTGCTTGCCCCGTGACGTTATTTTAATTTACAATTTTTAATCTGGGCCTTCTTACCAATTCATACTTTTTTTGTTAAGGCCACCAACAGCTAGGGTTATTTCGGCCTAGCACCAATTCATATTTTCGACTTTTATTTTTTAATCCAATTGATGTTTTACCGGTTTTCGGATTAGAACCTGGGAACTGGGGGCTTGCTATAGAGGAACCATAGAAATGTCATATAAACAAAGGCCTCCGATTAATTTTAATACAGGAAAATTGAAGCGTTTGAAATAGTCCTATATTGCATTACAAGGTAAGATTTATTTATTTTTATTTATTTATTGTAGATTATAGACGCGTCGACATCTAAGGTCATTAGCGTCTTTCACTACACTAAATTACAACTAACTTAAAACTAAATACATCACAAAACATCATGAGCGCAGGTGGGATTCGAACCCACGGCAGTCCAGTCTAGAGGTTGCGGCGCCAAGCATGCTAACCACTAGGCTATACTGCCCCAACAAGTAAGAAACTTGGCGTTTGCAACCAGTGTGAAGTTTGCTGCCCGAGGTACGAGGGCATGCAACCACACGTGTTGCAAACGCCAGGTTTCATACCGAGTAATTGCATATTATTTTTCACAACAGCTCTATTGACATTTCGATTTGAGGTACCTACAATTTGGGCGTGCAAAAAAGTCGCAAAATATTAGATCTGTCAGATTTATGTGGGGTTATTGTTGTCATTTTGACGTTTATGAATATTATATGCGGAATCAATCTAGCTCTGTCTCCCTCTTAACAACGTTAAAAACAGAGAGAACCGACCTGAAAATGTTCATCCCTAGGGATGAAAACGCTCAGTTTCAACCCGCTAAACAGGTACCCCGAAAATCGAATTTTCAATAGCGGCGTTGTGAAATTGTATATTGTGTAACTAGTGTGCTAAATACATCTTCATACGTCAGGCGCGATATTTTCAGCACAAGTAGTATCGGCGAGCACACACGAGCCTTGGCGCGTGTGCATCGCGAGCCGAATACGTGTGCTGAAAACATCGCGCCTGACGCATAAAGATTTAGCACACGCGTTGCACACTATACTTTATATAACACATGCATGCAGTTTTAGAATTTAATTGAATTAAAAAAACAGTTACATAATGGTTCATTATGCAACTTTTTTTTCATTACAGCACTGAAAAGCGTTGCATAATGGGCAGTCAGTTACTGTAACTAGTTACATAATGAACCATTATAGCAATGAAAAGCGTTACATAATGGTCACTAGTCAATAAACGATTACTTAAGGTTCGCAAAACAGATACGAAAAAACACTAAAAGCGTGCATGTGTTATATAAAATATTTTGTCGATCTTAATTAAAAATTTCAATGAATTTAAAGGTCTGTATATATACTTATAAATTTTTTTCCATTACTTCGTTAATTGCATTTACCAACGGTACATATTTTGTTACTCATCTTTATAATTAACAAACATAAGTATATTGTTTTAAAACAATTTGCGAATTGAATAATAAGATAACATTTGAGTTAAGGTCGCGCGTGAAACAAAATATGAGCAATGATTAGACACGTCTACAGAGGAGTGACACGTAATAAAATTGTGACAAATATTTCACTTATCGAATGGAAATATGACGCATTTAAATATTGTACTAGCTTTGCTCGCGGTTATGTCGGTTTGACAGGATCAGCGGAGTAAAAACAGAGAAAAATTCTGATGTCATAAAAAATACCCAAATTTTTTTGGGTACTTTGTGTGACACTTAGATGGAAATGTATTGCATTGCAACTAGTGTGAAATTTGCTGCCCGGGGTAGGAGGGCAGCAATCACACGTGTTGCAAACGCCAAGTTTCGTTCCGAGTAATTGCATATTATTTTTCACAACTCTATTGACAATTCGATTTGAGTAGGTACATACAATTTGGGCGCGCAAAAATATTAGATCTGTCACATTTATGTGGGGTTATGTCTGTCATTTTGACGTTTTTGAATATTATATGAGGATTCAATCGCTCTATCTCCCTATTAACAACGTTAAATAAATTATAATTTAAAAAAACTAAAAAACACGCTTTAATGAACTAAAAAGTAAAAAATAATTAATTTTATTGTAAAAAAGCGTGGGGTAGTATGAAAATATGATACAAAGCACCCCACGCTTTTTTACAATAAAATTAATTATTTTTTACTTTTTAGTTCATTAAAGCGTGTTTTTTAGTTTTTTTAAATTTTAATTTATTTTTGCTTTTTAGTCCTGGAGATCCTGGTCAGGATAATGGGACAAACTTATGGAATTATTGTATTGTAATCGGTCCTTGATAAGTGTGCAAAGTTTCAGTTCAATCTGAAGTTTTTTGCTTTTTTTTTTTTTTAGTCCTGGAGATCCTGGTCAGGATAATGGGACAAACTTATGGAATTATTGTATTGTAATCGATCCTTGATAAGTGTGCAAAGTTTCAGTTCAATCTGAAGTTTTTTGCTTCTTTTTTTAGTCCTGGAGATCCTGGTCAGGATAATGGGACAAACTTATGAATTATTGTATTGTCGTCGGTCCTTGATAAGTCGACAAAGTTTAAACTAAGTCTGACCGTTCAAAGTTGGTCAAAATCAAGTTCAAAGAAGTCGGTTACAAACTGACAAGCAAGCAAGCAAGCAAGCACGCAAGCACGCAAACATACAGGTGAAGCTAATATAAGCGTGTTAAAAATAGAAAAACTCGACAACTAAAAATTTTTATCCCTAGGGATGAAAACTCTCAGTTTCAACCCGCTAAATAGGTACCGAAAATCGAATTTTCAATAGCGGCGTTGTGAAAAACATGTTTCTAGAGTAATTTAAGTCTGTATATGTTTATATCAGCAAGACAAGATTTTGATGAAACTTGATACTGATATCCCTGCACCTTTAAATATGGACTACTTTTTAATCGATAAAAATAAAATTCCTGTCAAAAAAGCGACGTTAACACGAGCGAGGCCGCGGGTACCGGCCAGTTTATTTATATACTTATATACTAGCGGTACCCGTCCGGCTTCGCCCGGGTGCAATACACTACTCACTCGCTTCGCTCGTTCGCTTGAATATTATAAATACACTACTCACTCGCTTCGCTCGTTCGCTTGAATATTATAATTACATTACACACTCGCTTCGCTCGTTCGCTATATATATGAACCTTCCGTGAAAAATTATCTAACTGATGGTGAAAACCGCATCAAAATCCGTTGCGTGGTTTAAGAATTACATTACTCACTCGCTTCGCTCGTTCGCTATATATATAAACCTTCCGGGAACAATTCCGTCATACATGATTTTTGCGTAACTTTAACCGTTTACGAAGCGCACGCAACGGAAGCTCTCAAAAGGAATAATTTTTCCCGTTTTTGCAACATTTTTCATTGATGCTCCGCTCCTATTGGTCGTAGCGTGATATTATATAGCCTATAGCCTTCCTCGATAAATGGACTATCCAACACAAAAATAATTTTTCAATTCGAACCAGTAGTTTCTGAGATTAGCGCGTTCAACCAAACAAACAAACAAACTCTTCAGCTTTATAATATTAGTATATATGAAAACGTTGAAGTGGCGTTTCAATAAAAATAATAGTAGCCGAGAGAAGACATTGCGTTACGATGACGTCAACATAACAAAAGCGACACGGCGGTTGTATTACCTGTGTTGAGTATTTGTTGAGGAATTCGTGTGTAGGATCAAGGTGCTTATGATGAACACAAGACAGAGACAAAACCTTATGGATTTGTAATCGATAAAAAAGAGATGAACGGCGATTTGTAACAAATGAAATATTAAAATATAATATCGTACGACACATAAGTTCTATCTGTGCCCGCAGTCTGTTGTTATTTTGCTGATAAAAGATCAACAAAAGAATGTCGCTCCACATACTGTTATTTTTATAGCTCCACCAATCAGTAATTCACGGCCATTTCCGTGTGTTAACAAAAAAAAAAAAACGATTGAATATTTTTCAGGCGTATAGTTGAAACAATGGACTGTCGACATATTATCGTCGTATGTGTGCGAAACTGGAAACAATCGTGTTTTTAATGATAATGCATAAAATAGGTTAGTATATTTCGACTAGGTTGTTTTTAATTTAAATATTTTATTGAAAGCAATTAGTTTAATTAGTTGCTCATATGTTTTTTTTCGGCAATTTGTTAAAACAATAATATTATTTATGATACCCGAGGGGTACCAGATCTGCCCATATTGTGTACAGCATAAATCCTTTTACTGGGCGGCACTAGAGTGCGCGTAAAGCGTCATAAAGCAGCATAAATCCTCAAAAAATACGCAATAAATCCTCAATAAAGCATCAGTACATCCTCTATATATCCCCATAAATCCTCGATAAATCCTCATAAATCGCATAAATCCCCATAAATCCCCATAAGTCATCGAATGTATAAACAATAACAAAACTGTGTTTACTTATTAATCCAGTTAAAGGCTGCGTTAATTAGAAGTTTGATGAAATTTTCCGCAAGGGTGGCCGCCATCTTGAATTTAAGGGATGAAATCATGTAAGTATCTTGGTAAATACTGCTTGTACGTTAAAAATTACTATTACAAAAATTGTTAAGGAGGATCTATCCAACAACTTCTGTTTAAATTTTTTTTTAAATTTCTTATTATTCAAAAGTTATAAATTCTCAAAAATGACACTGTTGGGGGTGGAAACGGTTTTTTCGATTTTACAACAAAACAGTCAATCGGGGCGAAAAATGGTTATAACAAAAGTTGTAGCTTTTGAGTTTCTCTACAATATACATGTGTTCAACATTTTTTTTGCTTGCTTGATGCGAATATAGAGGGCGCCAAAAGTCGACCGGCGCCAATATTTTTGAAAATTTTTGAATTTTGCACATAAAAAATTAATTCAAGTCATCGCATTTTCACCAAATACATGATTAGGGGGTTTTAGGGGTCGTTGATTAAGAATCCGTTATCAAATTTTCAAAAAACAAAATGGCGGATGATGAATTTGGTGAAAATGCGATGAATTTAAATGGGAGACGTCCGCCATATTGGATTCGCCATTTTGTTTTTGGAAAATTTGATAAAGGGTTCCTAATCAGCGACTCCGAAAACCCCCTAATGAGTATTTGGTGACTTGAATTAATTTGTTATGTGCAAAATCTCAAAAATATTGGCGCCGTCGACTTTTGGCGCCCTCTATATTCGCACCAAGCAAGCAAAAAAAATGTTGAACACATGTATATTGTAGAAACATTCAAAAGCTACAACTTTTGTCATAACCATTTTTCGCCCCGATTGACCGTTTTGTTATAAAATCGAAAAAATCGTTTCCACCCCCAACAGTGTCATTTTTGTGAAGAAATTGCTGTGAATAAAAAATGCTATAAAACGTTTTCGAAATGCCGTAGTCGGGTAAAAATATTTTTCAAACGCTCAAATGAACTCAAAAATGCACAGACAAAACAATAGGGTCGTCCCTCGTATCAAAATTTGATCATTTTGAACAGTGTGTATTATTCCTCATACATAAACAAATAATGTAAACTAACTTTTTCGCTCTTATATCCTCCTTTTAATTGCAAACAAGAATTTAAAAAAATGTGTTCATTTCAAACAGCTGAGCTTAGCCGCCATATGCTGACATACGTCCAGGCACAGATAAAGAGAGGTATGTCTACAGAAAGAGAGGAATACTTCCTCGTCAGTCGTAACTCTAACTGCCGGCCTGTCAACTGTACATAAACAAATCAGTGTACTATATTCTATCCATATTCTCTTTTTATCTATGGATCAGTGGGCGCGTGATTCAACTACAGCAGCCAATCAAAGATTTCTGATGCTGGGTTTAGACAGGAGTGCAGACCATTATTCACACATCTAAATATTTTGTCATTGCCAAGTCAATATATATACAGCTGTTTAATGTTTATAAAAAATAATATGAACAGTTTTAGTGACCATTCTTTGTTTCATAGTCATGATACCAGAAATAAGCTTAATCTGTGCTTGCCTTTACACAGATATGCAAAGACCACGTACGGACCAATTTATTATGGTATAAAATTCTTTAAAATTGCCCAACGAAATTAGAGATTTAGATACGAACAATTTCAAAAAAAGTATAAAAAAAATGTTAATAAAAAAATGTTTCTATAGTGTACATGAATATCTTGACTGTCACCATGTATGCAGATATACTTATACGAATGACAATAAACTTATTATTATTATTAATGCCGTGGCAGTAAAATTCTACTTAAAATTACATTAAAAAATGCACTTTTGGACATTTTTTTCTTGTAGAAAAAGCTTCCGAAAAATTCTCAAAAAAATTGTTATAGGTATTAGCTATCTGTAACGTAGATTCCAATTCAAAAAAAAAATGCGGGATGGCCCCATTGCATATTGTTTTTATCACGTTTTACCAATGGTATTATCGTTTTGTTTTAGTATGTCAGTTGCTTATCTCCTATAGTCAGGTATGTGAAACGCATTGTGTTTTTGATATCTCGTTAGTGTTTTATTATTATTACCCACATGTTGGATATGTGGTTGTTTTTTCAACATAAAATGCGCCGTAAACTCTTTGATAATTAACATTTTTTTTGAAATTATTTCCGGTTTTTTGAAATTATTTCCGAGACTTCGAGACAAAACCGCTTAGGTCATATTCTTGCAGTATACTTTGTCTCCAAAAAGACTTGAGAAATTTCGGTGAAGATACAAGGAAAAATTACTAAAAAATTTATACGAGCGGTTTTGTTTTCTGGCCATGAATTTATAACACGGAAGAAAATTAAGAAAAAAAAATGTGAGCCGTCGTGGGACGCCTGGCTGATTTAAAACAATTTCATAGTTTGAACCCCCCCGCGAGAAATTTATCAAAATAAAATATAGCCTATATCACTCAGGGATAGTATGTAGCTTTCTATTAGTGAAAGAATTTTTAGAATCGATTCAGTAGTTCCAGAGATAAGAATTTATGATTTATTACACCCACCCCACGAGAAATTCTTTCCTGCGAAGGTAATTAGTGAAAAGTTTTTTAGAATCGGTTCAGTAGTTCCAGAGATAAGAATTTATGATTTATTCCCCCCCTCCGCGAGAAATTCTCCCCCTGCAAAGGAAATTAGTGAAAATTTTTTTAGAATCGGTTCAGTAGTTCCAGAGATAAGAATTTATGATTTATTCCCCCCCGCGAGAAATTCTCCCCCTGCAAAGGAAATTAGTGAAAATTTTTTTAGAATCGGTTCAGTAGTTCCAGAGATAAGAATTTATGATTTATTCCCCCCGCGAGAAATTCTCCCCCTGCAAAGAAAATTAGTGAAATTTTTTTTAGAATCGGTTCAGTAGTTCCAGAGATAAGAATTTATGATTCCCCCCCCCCCCGCGAGAAATTCTCCCCCTGCAAAGGAAATTAGAGAATTTTTTTTAGAATCGGTTCAGTAGTTCCAGAGATAAGAATCTATGATTTATTACTCCCCCCCCCCCCGCGAGAAATTCTTTCCCTGCGAAGGTATTAAAACAGCTCGGAACGACGCTCGCTTGTTTAAATTCGTTCCAATACACAGATATTCACACACACACACGTAAAATAGCGAGTGTGTAGTGCAGCAGGTGGGAAGACGCGACGTGCAATGTAAAGACGTGCCATCAAAACGTTTTCACTTCCATCCAAACGCGCCATTAGATGTTTCACATCAAAACGCTTGCTGATTTACAAACGCGCGCGGTTCTATATTATTAACGATATTTTTCTTTATCATCATACATTGCATGATATTTTTCAAAAACAAACGAGCGTCGCTTTGAAACAAACGCGGCAGAGTCTGGTGCGCCCCTGCAAAAGGTTTGACGACATATTCAGCTTCTTGCTGTCGTCGATTCCGAGAAGTAGAAATATCAGAGCAAGCAGTTTTTATGAAACTCCGCGAAACAGCGGTGAACCAGATGTCGCATCTTCAAACGACATGAATAAAATGTAATCCGATCTTTATTTTAAATAAAAGAATTATTCAACCTGCTCTTTCGGAGCGCATATTATATCGAAATAAAATAATCGACTTTTCCCCTGGGAATTTGATCATATAGAAAGTACAGGGTGTAATTTTTATTAGGCCGCGGTCAGGTTTAATATAAGGTTTCGCTCAGTTTTGACAGAAATCTTATCTTAAACCTGTTACCTGATCGCGGCCAGATAAAAAGTATATCCTTTATTTACTTTAAATTTGAATACCAAATTTCGTCAAATTTGGGTACCAAATTTCGTCAATTTCAAAATTCGCCAATTTTGGGTAATGCTATAGTTTAAACAGATTCCAGGATCTCTAGATCTTTAAATCCGATGGCCTTAATTCTGAAGTACCTACGCTAATTTTAATTTGAACATTTTCAATTGTTTCAGTAAATTTTTTGTTACACCCCGTGCAGGGTAGATTCATGTCCGGTGACTAATGCCGTGCAAATTTCTGATCTTTTTGTGTTTTTTGGCACCGTCCATCATCGCCCTTGACTTATTTTTTTTTTCACTAATTATGCACTTCGATTATTTTCTGAGTAGAAAATATATATCTTTTCCCTTGCTGATATTTTTAAAATAAATGTTGCCATTTTTTAATTACAATCTAAAAAGCTTTCGGTAACACATATTTTCTTATTTAAACATTTAACAAGCCCCGTGAGGTGGATCGTTTATTAGGACTAAAGTACGACCCTTGAGGTCCACACGATGAACTTCCCAGTTTGCTAAATATTTAATAATAATAATTAAATTAGATATTACACAGAAAAGTAATCACTTTAATCATTAAAACATAATTATTATTTATTTTTAACAATAATTAAAAAAAAAAACGGCTGAACCGATTTTTATAAAATTTATGTCGGATCAAAATGACGTTAACACGCCTCGATTGACACCCTTACGAAGGTCGATATATTTTTTTATTCGCGAGATATTGTGTAAAATCTACTTTTTTGGAGTCTATTTGGTTAAGAAAAAAGAACGGCTGAACCGATTTTGAAAAAATTTCTTTCAGATCATATTTACGTTAATACGCGTCGATTGGCACTCTAACCTAGTCGATATCATTTTTCATTCTCGAGATTTCGCCTTGGAAAGAAATGGTCACATACGTACGTACGTACGTGCATACATACACACACACACAGACATCTTTCTAAAAATAGTATAAAAATAGTATAGTGACCTTGAAACATAAAAATTTGTTATACATTTTGATTTCGATTTTCGACCCATTACAATAACTTCCAATGGGAAGTTAAAAAATCTTTGAAATTCAAACGTTTATAAACATTAAAAACCGGTTTTTGGGGGCTAAATTGATAATGATTGAACTGACAGAAAAGTTAAAAATAAAAATATAGATTTTCTCATGACAACATACACAGTCAGTTTTATTATAAACACTAGTTAAAATTAACTGTACGATATTTTCCTAGTTTATATTTGAAAAGACTTTCATTTTTATAAAATAGTTACATTAGACTTATGTTATTAGTATTACCTAGTATTGGTATGTAAATTTAATTATAATTATAGTTTGAAAGACTGTGGTAAAAAAAATGTTTTTTTCCTCTCAGTATTTATCCCTAGTTCCCAGGTTTTAATCTGTTTTCAGAATGTTTACGGAATTGTCCCATATAATTTTTATTTAAATCGGTTCAGTAGTTTTGTTTAGTCGATTAAAAGCGTACAAACTACGTATTGCAAAGCCACTAAATAAGTCGAAAATAATACAATTTTGAAATCGGCGCCCATTTAATAAAAGTAGATAAGCATAAAAAGTTTTAGTAAAATTAAATTGGCGCCAACCTCAAAATTGTATTATTTTCTTGACTTTTTAGTGACTTTTTTTGAAGGAGGTTTTTTTTTAATTATTCAGATGTTCGTTGGGTCCGTGGCAACAGTTCGCGTGCACAATCATTTGTTTGGTCTTTTGTTGTCTGTTTATTTTCAATGTCAAGGTAAACTAGTAGTAGATACCTGAGCGGTCAAATATCTTCGCTGCGTTGCGCACGACATGTTTTCACTCAATTGACCATAGAAATTGCCTATAATTATTATTAAAGCTATGTATTATTATATTATACATAACATCTAAAATGCCCAGCATACCATGATGTATATCAGATCGAAATGGTATTAAATATAGTCTTAATACATTCTTGCTTATACATATTATGAAAAACGAAACTGAAATATGCCAGATTTTTAAACGGTTTTATTTAGCTTGATCCCGTATATTTGTTTGTTTGTTACAATCTTTGTTTCAAATCTTTCGACAGCTTTTTCAACCACTTCTACTTTCTTATGAAACTTTGCACACACATTGAGTTCCCGTGACAATACAAGATTATGATCGAAATGGTATTAAATATAGTCTTAATACATTCTTGCTTATACATATTATGAAAAACGAAACTGAAATATGCCAGATTTTTAAACGGTTTTATTTATCTTGACCCCGTATATTTGTTTGTTTGTTACTATCCTTGTTTCAAATCTTGCGACAGCTTTTTCAACTACTTCTACTTTCTTATGAAACTTTGCATCCACAGTGAGTTCCCGTGACAATACAAGATTATGATAATTTCAACTTGGTAACGAGGGTCTGATGATGGAATCAGGAGGTGGACAGTGGAACTCTTCAACCGTTACCAGAAATCAAACTGAAAACTAGAAAATAAAAATAGATAAAAAACTTTTAAGTTAGACGGTTTTATTTTAAATCATCAGCTGTACCAAAAACTAGAAAATAATTTGGACAAAAACCAAAGGACACTTTGTGTCGCTGCGTAAGCGGAATAAGTATTAATCTGGGACTTTTAACAGACTAAAATAAAAACGTGGGGCGCATAAAAATCTGTATAATGACTGTATAATTATTAAATAAGAACGGCTTGTCTAGAAAAATGTGTTTCCAAGCCCACCAACAGAAATATTTCAAATGCGCCCCACGTTTTTATTTTAGTCTGTTAAAAGTCCCAGATTATTACTTATTCCGCTGACGCATCGACACAAAGTGCCCCTTGATTTATGTCCTAATTATTTTCTAGTTTTTGGTACAGCTGATGATTTAAAATAAAACTTAAAAGTTTAACTTAAAAGTTTTTTTACCTATGTAAGCTATTTTTATTCATCATTATATTACTTACTGCATTTAATTTACTGGCAATTAAGCACGGTGGTGCGCACAGAATCAGCTCGGTTGGACCCGAAACATTGAACTTTTGGGAAACACAAGAATAAACTAAATCCCGACTCCGAGTAACTACATCGGATCGGTTCGTCAATGTCAATATTCTTATGTTTTTTAAATGTCCTGAGTTGATCCAGCAACCTTCCGGCATTATATTGGCGATTTGTCAGAGAGAATAGAAACACTACAGGTGGGCTTTTCGATTTTTTTATTGGGCGTGCCTTCTCCCTTAATTTTTTCATTCCAACCAATATAATATTTCGTCTATAGTTCTGATATTTTAAACATTCTGTATATAGGTACCTATACGTATATTATTGCCGTTTTTTTTGCTAAATTCTTTGTGGTTTACTGATAGACAGCGAAGCGTTAAAAATACGTTGCAATGTTTCCGGCAAACTGGTAGCACAATAAGAATTCTGTGATTTAATTTTAACAACAGTGATGATGTTATTATATAAACATTACAAAACAACGCCTACTACGAGCGCGCTTCCCCTGATCCAAGTGGTAGCCGTTGTTTTCGCGTGTTTTGTTTTTTGGGCAATTGCCAGTATAATGAATGTTATAATACGAGTGGAGCAGCAGATAACAGTTGACGGGCGTATATAAAAATAACATAACACGATCGCTTATACTCCAAAGACCACTCGATCGCTTCTTACAATGACAAACATTGACAGAAAATAGATTGATGCTTAATAATATGCCTGTATACTGAGATGCGGCTTCTTGATGGAATTTTGTAGTCATAAAAAAGAGACAATGTAAACAAAAATAATTTCATAGTGTGCATAGCACGCTTGTTTAATTTTATGACATCAATATTGTTATCTGAACAAATACATTTAGCGTTGCTAAAAACAGTTATTTTAAAAATGTGAACGACAGAAATTCCGTAAAATTGCAGTGTCGGATCGTTGACAAAATAATTGTAACGGGACCTTTGTCTATAATTTCATTTACTTGTGGGTATTTTTTTGAAGCTATGCTTTTATTCGTTGTGAGCCTCGAGAAGGAGGGGATAAGCTGTTTTTCGCGAGCGCTGTATGCGGCAACTTTTTGCGTTAATGCTGTATTTTTAATGAGAACGTGTAGTGTTGCAGTGAAAGAACATAATTAAAGAATGTAATTTTATTGTATGGCAAATTGAGTTGCTAATAAACGAATCTTATAATAATTGTTCGAACTTAAAACTAAATATAAAAGAAATGTAGCAACTAGATATCTAAGCAGGTTACAAATATGGTTCGGACCTAAACGAATACAGCAACAAAATGTGGAAACATAACCTCTACATAGTCCTAATAACTTAAAGCAATAAATATCTATGAATAATAATGCTTACTTACATTGAATATTTGAAGAATATATTCACTTAAAGTTTACAATACAATTAGAAAATTTGGAGGTATTGTCTCAATTTCAAGTAATAAGCGAATTTTTTGCTCTTTCCTATAATTTCGCATACTAAAGTTACAGCAAAGATGCCTTTTTCGAACCAATAGGCGGCGCCAGTATAGAAGCTCACAGCGAATAGGCGCATTAGACGATTTCTGGCAGGGGAAAAACTTATGGGTTCGCGTCACGTTACCGACATGCCGTCACGCGACATGCTCATGTTAAAAGTATATCTATAGCTATGAGTGTGACGTATATATACTGGCGCACGCGCTGTGGCCTATGTACATGTATATGCACCAACGCAAAGATAATGTGTTGTACAACATTAGTACTGTGTGTTATACGAGTAAAGTTGAATTGATTACGTGAAAATCTCAAAGTGTGTATTGTTTAAATTGTGTTTTTAAATAATATAAGTATGTTAATTCTTATTTCAATTAAATTGTATTTATATTTTGTACTGGACTTATCATGTGTTGACGTAAAAAGCATATCTTCTGTCGGGTGTCCCATGACACCTCTTGACTTTTTTTTGAGATTTATGGGTAATCTGTATGGTACCTACCTAAACTATTGCGAATGCATTTCCAGAATTTTTGTTTAGATATCTGTCTGACTGTCAGTGTTTTGAAAAACTTGTTCTGGAATGATAAGATTTTGAAGTCTATAATCCTACGGAACGATTTTGATCATCCTGTACATTTTGTGATATCATACAATAATATGTGTTGCTTAAAATACCGTGAAAATATACAATAAACGGAAGTTATTCGCGGTTGCATTGGCGTGATTTCACGCTTAAACAGAAAAATGTGAATCAAGAAGCGTTGGAAATCATGAATGCGAAAAATATAAACTATAACAAAATAGCATCTCGAGTTTCCCTGCAGACGCGTTTCGCACTTGTTTAACGAATTTCACATTATCATGCTCAGATGCAGAAAGCGTTGTCAAAAAATTTGATTTGACAATGACCTTAGACTGTAATATTTCTCCATAAGAAATGCATTGAAGAATTTTAAATCAATCGTGGTTGAAAAATGATTGATCCAACTGAAACGATATTTTTTTTTAAACTGTGTATAGGTACAGTCGCGGACGTAATAAAGTTTACACTTGACTTTTTCAGTGTAAGTTCACAAAAAGTCAGTAGCTTAGCAACAAATTTAGTTTTTAATGGGTAAATGTAAATGTCAAAAATTAAAAGAAATAATTGTCGTTTAAATGCTTCGAAATTGTTAAAACGATGAACAAAAAAGAAGAATTATTGCAAGATTGGAGGAAGGAATTTGCTAGTATCAAATATTATCAAATCTTTTTATGTTTTAATTGAATAATATTGGGTAATTTGGATTGTATAATAAACAAAGTTAGTGTTTTGATAATAAATTGAAAATGAAGTGACAAATATTTGATTTATTAAATTAAATGTACGACGTTTCGTTTATATATTTAAACTTTTTCAAGTACACAAAAATAACAATATTTATGAAAATTAATATTAATTACTAACCATAGCAATTAACATAAGATAGGGTACATAAGACAAAAACATGGTAACATGGTAACAAATTATGTTGACTAAAACTTTTTAACAATCAATAATAATAATACAAATTTTAGTATAATTTCATAACATAATTGTACTGACTACTTAAATTTTGAGTGTCTGTTCTATAATTGATTGAATTGTTTTTTCTAATAAAACACATTTCACTGATATTGCGTTTCTTCCAATTTGACTCTTTATCTAATATTTTAACTTCATTGAAAAGAAATTTATGCCCAGTGTCGAAATGATGAGATGACAACGCCGTCTTATTATCACTTAATTTTATTATAATCACGATGGACACGATTTCTAATATATGTTTTGATAATAATTTTTTATTGAATTTTTAGGATGTAACCTTAGTAATTGATACATTACTATAAAAATCCAGATTACAATATGCAAAAATTAAAAAAACCGGTAACTAGATGATACTGTAAACTTTTTAAGTCCGCGACTGTACATGTATTTAAATTTTAACATAGTTTTTTGTTTCCATTGTTTCCACTTAGAAACAACATTTTTTCACGCATTTTGATCAAAATTTAACTTGAAAGGCGATCTTTTACTATCTCGACATTAGACTGCTCTTGAATGTATAAAAACTGTAATTATATTATCACAATCTAAGGTCATTGTCAAATCAAATTTTTTGACCATGCTTTGTGCAATCGAGCATAATGTATTTGCCACATGGCACATACACTATTGGCGACAATGCCTGTATTAGCAAATACACAACACTATATTATCGGCAGGGTTTGGCACTGCGACCCGAGTTTTTAATAATTTATAATCAATCGACTTTATTAAAGATGTTAACTGAGTTTGAGAACGCCTCGTTTGTTGCAAACCTCCAGTTCCCAGGTTAACTGAGACCTGATGAAAATATTGTAGCAAAACCCCAGATGTTACGCCGCTGGCCTCAATAGAATCATCGAGAACAAGTAACAATGGTGAGGCGTGGCATGATATCGAAGACACCAGAATGTTCTGGAAAGCGCGCGAGCGTGGGGGGGGTCAAGCTGCTAGCTCTATATAAACAGGAGCAGTCACCGGACAAACAACAACGAGAGAGACAGTGTCGATTTGAAATAAATACAGCATATAAATTGTTCAGTGCATTAAAGCGCTTCAGTTCGTTTAAGAATAATTTACTGTTCGTGTTATTATTACATAAACAGTGTTGACTGTTATAAATTGAGATATAATTGTATCATCTTATTGTTATCTATTTTTGTTACATTTATAATTGTTGTAAATAAATAATTTATTCCACCCACGTAAGAAAACAGTTTTGTTACAATATGATTTAAGATTCATTATTAAAAATAATAACAAACTGAAAATATGAACTGATAATATTAGCGCTTGGTGGGCTTAAATCGCGGGGACGGTTTTTCGTTGCAACAAATTAATGCAATCGAAGACAGCTAGCAGCTGACTATCACAGCTCCGCGGTTTGAAGTGGGTTTATCCGGTTGCCCGAACCATGAAACATTGACTCTAGAACGAAGGGCGCTTCAGGGCATGTTGACTTGTAGATGACATCACGCGAGGTAATCAGTGAAAGGTCCTTGAAGAAGATGATCCCTTTCACTAGAAAACATAAATTATTAACTTACACGCTTTTTTATTGTTGTTATTATTCTCTAACCGGTTCGAAGAGTCGGCATCGCGCTTAGTTCGACTCGTGCCTCCATTGTAAAACATTTTCGAGGGAAAAAAATATTTGAATGTCGTTATCCTCATTTTCAATCTTAACTATAAAACAGAAAATACTCTTATCTGTCTGTCACCACAAAAACACTCCAATCCAACGGACAAGCGACTAGGCTATGCAGTCAGGGTCCATTCTGATTGGACGAATACCCCATTTTGATGTCGTTTGACACACATATACACACCTAAACGGGCGTAACAACTAACTAGTGAACTCTGTATACTAATTAGTGATGTGCCGGATATCCGTATCCGCGGATATCCGAGGGAAAAGAAAGATCCGTATCCGTATCCGTTAGTTTTTTGGCGGATCTTTTACCTTATCAATTTTCAATTCATAGATAAAATTTTATATATATAGGTAATTAGGTAATAATGAAAAACAGTTAAATTCCATTCAGATTATTTTTTATTTTTTAATATCGTGGTCAATAACTTTTTCCCATAACAGATAGTCTCTTTCCAAAGGTCGATGTGCAATATTTAGTATTTACCGCCGCGTACTCTAAGAAAGTTAAGATCCGTTTCCGTATCCGTATTCGCGGATCTTGAGACCAAATATCCGTATTGAGATCCGTATCCGCGGATATACATTTTTAACGATCCGGCACATCACTAATACTAATATGGATAGTTGATAGCGATTAAAAAATGGGTTTTGTATGTGGACAATGTTCAAATACATATTCTTCAAGACAGGCATTAATGTTCACAAAATTAGAATGAAAACTTCAGGCGAGGCTTGTAATCTAATTCTTTCTATAAAAGTCGATCAATTTTTTGTCATTTCAAAATAAAACCTAATTTAATATTATTATTTGAGATATTAGGATATCCAAAATTTATACAATTGGAATAGAAAAATAAATTTTAATAAAGTTTTATTTTGAAATGTCAGAAAATTGATCGACTTTTATAGAAAGAATTAAATTACAAGCCTTATCTAAAGTTTTCATTCTAATTTTGAAGAATATGTAAGTATTTGAACTTTGTCTACATACCATATATTAGTAGGTATACATAGTTCACTAGTTAGTTGCTACGTTCATTTTAGGGGTATGTGTGTGTGTCAAACGACATCAAAATAGGGTATATTTAACCAATTAGAATGAACCCTGACTGCAGGGCCTAGTCGCTTGCATGCAAAGGTGAGCCCTGCGGTATCATCAATGTTTACTATTTTCAGCTCGCTACGACGTTCCCGAGTAAATTAGCCCGAGTAACTGAGGTTATATTTATTACGCTCCGGGCAAATCCGGGCCGGGCAACTAATTGTAGTAATATAATTAAGTATTTTTGAGTGCTTTATATTAATTTTATAAAATATTTATACTGCAGCAAACCCCAAGATGTTACGCCACTGCCTCCAATAGAAGCGACGAGAGGGAAAGGTCACAGTGGTGAGGCGTGGAATGGTATCGAAGATACGAATACCTGCCGGAATGTTCTGGAGAGCGCGAGAACGTACTGGGCTGGGCAGCGCAAGTATATAAACGAGTGAGTGAAGCGAACGGTCAGTCAGTCTACGGTGACTCACGCAAGTAATCAGTTCAACGGAGATTAGGCAGTCATTAGTGACTCGTGCAATCAAGTGCGTCTGATATTAATATTAGGCAGTCATTAGTGACTCATGCAATCAAGTGCGTCTGATATAAATATTAGGCAGTCATTAGTGACTCGTGCAATCAAGTGCGTCTGATATAAATATTAGACAGTCAATGGTGACTCGTGTCGTCAAGTGGATATAAATATTAATCAGTCAATCAGTCAGTACAGTGAGGTAAATAGTGTAGTGGATATAAATAAATACTACTGAAGTAACTGAGTAAATGACTGACATAAATAAACGTTAGAAATAAATCTGATATAAATACAGTGATGTAAATAGTCCTTGTATATAGTTAATTGTTACGAATTATTATATATAGTTGTTGCGTTCATTGTTATGTATTTTTAATTATTGTAAATAAATATTTATTCCGCCAACTCAGAAAAGTTTTGTAACATTATTCCCTAAATATAGACGAACTGAAATGTTAACAACATTTTTAAATTATGAAAAATGGTTTTAATATTTCGTTCCATAAAAAAATGACGTATCAGCACGAACACAACAGTCTAAAAGAATGCTCAATGCACAGCTCACTGATGACCATAGATTCTGTTTAATGAGATAATATTTTATCCGTAAAAAAAGAAAGTGTTTATTAGAAAGACGTTGCATGATTTACTATTCAATTTAAATACATAACGTACAGTCATTCACTTTTAGCGGTCATTGGTTTAGGAAATTCCCTTACTGAGTGGTCGAGATCATTGTGTCAATTTACCGATTCATCGTCGGCCAATATTTGTTTATATAGATAAGGCCAGAGTTACAATTTTTCTGTAAAGTAATAACTACGTTAGTGATGAGATATTTTTACAATCGAAACAATTGTAATCGTTCATAATAACAATCGAGTCCACAATCAACTCGGAGTTTGATTTTACAATCGAAATGTACGATTGTTCAAGTCGATTATTTGCCACATAGGTTATAGCAATAGCAGCGAATGAGAATACATATACCGAATTGCGAGTTATATGCTAGTTGACTGACGTTCACGCGACTCGTTGATTGCTCGACCACAGTTGTTGAGTGATGAACGATTGTATATTTAGTGACTCTCGACAGTGTATGATTCAGCACTATGCGACTCGGTCTCGGTGAACTATGAAACAACAACAATCGAGTCCAAGTGACAACCATCGAGAGTCATCAAGATGTTTGAGCAATTGAGACAATCGACTAAAACATCTCGTAGCGCGCATCACTAAACTACCAAACACTTGTGCACTGTTTGTCAATTTTTTGAGGGTAAATTTATGTGCCACCATGTTTGGGCCCCAAAGAGGAAAAAAACGATTTCTCCCAGCAGTAAAATTATTATAGTAATGTCTTAAAAATGCTAAGAACTACTGTTTGTTCAAGTTTTTTCACGCTCTTCCCCAAGTTTTTCCAAACAGATAATGTTAAACTATTGGGGACTATTTTTCAAATTAAAAAAAATTTGCTAAATTGCCATAAACATGATTTTCAAAATTTCGTTACGTTACTTGTAACCTTACGAAAAAAGTTGTCCCACAACCTCGTTCGAACAGCGGGCTTACGCAACGGCTGTAAGTTTAGTAACATCAATAAATGTACAGCTGTTGAGGCTAGAGCGAGGGCAGACGCCCGTTGTGAAGGGCGATGGTTGTTTTAGTGGGGGGCGAGTGTCCGTGTAGGATTTTGAGGATTTAGGCTTTTCACAGGCAAAGAATCTAACAAATTCTCATTTCGCTCTGTATTTTTTCTGTCATAATTCTTGAATTTTTTTTTATTCCCAGCATTTTTTCCAAATTTAATCGAATTTAACGTTCTTTTAACTAATTAAACATTATTAAAAATCAAAACTAACAATTTATACAAAATTATCATAACGCACTAATACAAGTAGGTAAGAACCTACTTGTACGAATACCATTGTGGGTCAGATGGTATTTTTACTTCCCACCTCTACTATGGTAGGGAAGTAATGGATTTAGTCCGAAAAAAATATTTCGAGATTTTAACAGATATTCACGTTTTGAGACCCTAGCAATCGTTTAAGATCATTTTCTGACTGATGTCTGTATGTATGTGTGTGTGTGTGTGTATATGTGGTCAATTTTTCGCCTTCGATATCGTAAAAACGGAACAACATACGGCCATGCCGCTTGTTCTATTGTGTTTATCAGCCTTTAACTTAGATCTGATTAGATTTTGAGTCAAATCGGTTCAGTGGATCCTGAGATATTAAAAAAGACGTTCTCAATGTCACGTATTAACATAGGTAAAAAAAAATTTAAATGAATTCTAGATGTTATAAGATGAAAAAAATGTAAATATTTTTTTTCTCTAAAATGTATAGTTTTCGAAAAAAAAAATTTACTAAAAAAAGAAAGTTGTACGTAAATCAAGGTAACCATGATTTTTGCTATATTAAGCTAGCCATCAGTAAATCACCAAACAAAAAAGAGGGCAATTGCTTTTTTTCAAAGAATAAAAAAGAGTGTTTATTTTTTGCAAATATTTAAAACTCGGGTCGCAGTGCCAAAACCCTGCCGACAATATAGTGTATTTGCTAATACTGGCATTGTGGCTTTATTATATGAACTTAAGTTTGTTTTTGGACAAAATAAAAAATTTAACCCCTTAATACATCCCTTAAAAAATATTTTTTTTCTTAATTTCAATATTTTTATCAATGCAACCTCGGTACCAAATTAAATACACCCTTCAGTAAGTAAAGCACTATGCGCAAACTAGTGTTTTCATAAAATTTGTAAGTCCGGTCCTGTCGGGCCGATTTTATTAAAATTTTGGCAGCACATTTTAATTGTAACTAAAAGGTTAAATTTCAATTTTGAAACGATTCTGAGAATTTTTTCGGCATTTTCGGGCCCAAAAACATTTTTCAACCCCTAAAAACTACCCTTAAAATGGTCCGATTGGGCCCATTTTAAATAGGCTTCGTGCGGTGATGGATTTCAACGTGCCTACCAAATTTCGTCAAAATCAATTAACTCTTTCGAAAGTTATTGCCCATATGGCAAATACACTAACTAGGTGGGAAGTATAGGACTGGTCATCAGTCGAATTTTTTATACTGTATTACCAACATAAAAGTTGCAACTTTACATTTTACGTTGCATTGGTTGAAAATTGCTATCAAAAGTACTGACGAAACGTCCAACGACAGCAAATCAGAAACTATTCTATTTTGAGTAGTTTTCTGTTTATCGATTCAACAATCAACGTATTGCCCTCTTAGAATTTCTCCGTGAAATTTATATTTTAAATTCACATCATTATTTTATGTAGTTTTTTTTAACTTCAATTCATCGGATTAATAGTTTGATGAGTCAGTTTTTTTTTCTACTTTGGAATCAAATCATTTTTTATTAATTATTAATTAATTATTTTCAAGTCTGTACGTAACTAGTTAATTGTTACTTGCTATATTATATTTTTATGACATAATAATAACATTTCAAATAATTATTTCGAGTTAATTAAGCAGTCAATTCTTGTTCGTATATCGTTGAAATCGTCCCTCGGTGTTTAGTTTAGCTACGACAACAGATATAGTTTAGAGTTTAGACCGAGGGTAGTATAGCCTAGTGGTTAGCGTGCCGCAACCTCTGGACTGGACTGCCGTGGGTTCGAATCCCACCTGCGCTCATGGATGTTTTGTTTGTTTTGTTTGTTTTTATTTAGTTTTAAGATAGTTGTTATTTAGTGTAGTTGAAAGACGCTAATGACCTGAGATGTCGACGTGTCTATAATTTACAATAAATAAATAAGAGTTTAGACCGTACCAATCACCTCTCAGATCCACCTAAAAAACAATTCATCCCGATACTATATTTTTGTGGAGTTGGTTTATTGTTTCTCCCCCGGCCGTCAATTCATGGGGGCGCAGGTTCTGCATATGTTAAGCCTGTAGCTATAATACTTATATTATTACAATAGGTTATTAATGTTTTTAATTGGAATTATTTATTGTTATTCGTCGTTATATATATTCAAGGTTATATTTTTTATGTAACATATATATGTTTATTTTGCAATAATTTATATGAAAATATTTGTTGTGTAAAAAATCAATGTTTTCGACCGTTGGATTTTTTGTTAATAATTATTTTTATTGAAAATTTTAACTTCGATCCGTTCCAAAAAATTTAGATCTGAAAACTGCAGTTTAATTTATTTTTTTTGTAGAATTCTGTCGGTTTTTATATCTTCCAGAAAACTACGCCGAAATTATGAAATATTATCAGCGTTGATAGAGAATATTCGTTCGTTGATCCAATCTAAGAAATTAAGAAGGAGCATTTTAACATTAGGTGTGTATATTTTTTGCGTATATACAGGTCGATTTTAAAATTATTTAAAGGCAAAAAAATACTACTTCCATCACAAAAATCGCAAATAGGTACATTAATATAAATTCTACCTAAAGCATTTACTTCGACCGTAAAAAATGCATATTAATTGTTAATTATTGTTCGTGTAACAATAGTTTTGTTCTGTTTTTATGCATAATTTGCCTTAATTCAAACACGCGAAGGTATTTATCAATGAACAATCTTTTTGCATTGAAAAATCAAAGGCTCTTAATTGTGGAATACTTTGAATGAAATAGTCCGAACATCCAGTGCTTACTACCATTTTATATAAGCATCATTTGTTTTACTTGTTATTTTTCATGAGAGGAAAATTCGACAAAATAATTGCGGTCTTGAAAATTTTGCAACTATGAGGTGCAAAAATTAAAGTTCTTTTCTATAAATTAAAAGTTTCTCGGCCAGGCCCCCAGGGGTGGTAAACTTCTGATCGCGTATCGTAATGAAATATACAGGGTGATTCATAATATGTGCGCAGGACTTCAGGATGTGATAGCTCGTTCAAAAATATGAAAAAAGTTCCTATTAACATGGGTCCGCAAAAGCACCGTTTTCGAGATACAGGGTGTTAAAGTTGAAGAAAAAAATTTCGTTTTTTGCTTATATCTCAAGAACGGTTTGAGGTACAAAGTTAAGCTGCCGCACACATTTTCTACCTTAAAAATGCTTTGTTTTTTTTTACGAAAAATTTTTTTTTGCTACCAGTGGTGGAGATTTTGAAGGTGGTCTGTTTTGTTCGTGTAATTTTTTATTGACATTTTGTCAACTTATAAAATCAAGTACGTAGGTGCTTAAAAAAAATCATGTTTTTAATCCTAAAACGCTCTTTTTCTCGGAAACGATTGACTGTAGCGCTTCAAGACAAGACGACCCTTTTGTGTAGAATATCCCGGCGGTTCCAAAACGCGTTTCAAAATTAATTTTTTTCCAGTGGCGTAGAAGTTAGGGGAAAAAATACCCTTCAATCCTTCAAAATCTCCACCACTGGTAACAAAAAAAATTTCGTAAAAAAACAAAGCAATTTTAAGGTAGAAAATGTGTGCGGCAGTTTAACTTTGTACCACAAACCGTTCTTCAGATATAAGCAAAAAACGAAATTTTTTCTTCAACTTTAACTCCCTGTATCTCGAAAACGGTGCTTTTGCGGACCCATGTTAATAGGAACTTTTTTTCATATTTTTGAACGAGCTATCACATCCTGAAGTCCTGCGCACATATTATGAATCACTCTGTATACCTACTTAAAAAAGAAATGAAAAAATGTTCGTACCCAATCATTCATAGACATTCCGCAAATGGCTATCTTTAAACAATAATTTTTTTTTACCTCGTTTTCGATGTAAGAAAGTCCCCTAAATAAATGTCTGGATTTCGGTTATTAGGAGCTATAGAAAGGCTGTGACACCCTGAATAGTGAGAGCAATAATTTGGTGTTGCACCGTTCGGATAAGAACATTTTTAACACGCTTATATTAGCTTCACCTGTATGCTTGCGGGCTTGCTTGTCAGTTTGTAACCGACTTTTTTGAACTTGATTTTGACCAACTTTGAACGGTCAGATTTAGTTTAAACTTTGCACACTTATCAAGGACCGACGACAATACAATAATTCCATAAATTTGTCCCATTATCCTGACCAGGATCTCCAGGATTAAAAAGCAAAAATAAACTATAATTTAAAAAAAACTAAAAAACACGCTTTAAAGAACTAAAAAGTAAAAAATAATTAATTTTATTGTAAACAAGCGTGGGGTAGTATGAAAATATGATACAAAGCACCCCACGCTTTTTTACAATAAAATTAATTATTTTTTACTTTTTAGTTCATTAAAGCGTGTTTTTTAGTTTTTTTAAATTATATTCAATCGGGTGATGGAATTCTTAGAATGAAACCTTTGAAGTCTAATCTGAAACAATGCATAAGCTTATACTTATGTTAAAACATGCAAAATAATTTCCTTGTGTTTTCTTATTCCATTATCATTACAGCTAATGAATGCACGTTATTTTTTTTCTGACTAATAAAATATGATTGAGGGAAACTCAGCGAGCCGTGTCTTCAGATTTTTTTATGACAATGGTTTTTCCTAACACTCCAGTGTCGTACTTTCTTGCAATCAATTTTGTAGTAGGTATAGGGGTTATTTTTTTTCAATGTACACTACTGATAGAATCAGTGACGCACGTGTCTTGAGTCTTAAGTCAGCAATTTTAATATTAAAAAATGTACTGATATTTCTGATGAGTCAGATGCATAATATAATTATTGTATCAAAATAAAAAAAAAATATTATCCAGGTTCATTGCACGATTAGTAATTTAATTTTTAAGGTTCAATGTCTCAAAAGGGAAAAAATGAAACCCTTATGGGATCACTCTTTTGACAGTCCGTCCGTATGTCCGCCACAGTTGAATTTCTCTGGATTATAAATAAAGCTACCAAGGTGGAATTTATGGAGCTTACCAGCTCGCATATATTCCAATAAGGTCAGAACCTAAACAAATCATTGTCCTAGTAGAATGAAAATAGTAAAACACTAAATTTGCTTCCAGAACAAGATATAAAACTCTTTATTTAATCAAAAGAGATTGACGGCATGTTTCGAGAGCTTAAGCTCTCATCATCAGGTCAATTTAAAAAAAACAAAATTTTACAATAATTGAAAATTGCGTACAAATAAGTTCTTTGTTACTTTAAGCATCTTGAGATATTGTGGTAGTAAATTTGTAATCAAAAATTTTTTTTAATTGACCTGATGATGAGAGCTTAAGCTCTCAATCATCAGGCCAATTTAAAAAAAACAAAATTTTACAATAATTGAAAATTGCGTACAAATAAGTTCTTTGTTACTTTAAGCATCTTGAGATATTGTGGTAGTAAATTTGTAATCAAAAAATTTTTTTAATTGACCTGATGATGAGAGCTTAAGCTCTCGAAACATGTCGTCAATCTCTTTTGATTAAATAAAGAGTTTTATATCTTGTTCTGGAAGCAAATTTAGTGTTTTACTATTTTCATTCTACTAAGTATTGAACAAGAAGCAAAAAACGAAGTCTCACTATACAAAATATTGTCCTGTAAATTGGGAGGTGCCAGGTGGGCAAAAAAGTGCTTTTCTTAGGGATCACCAAGTTTTTTTTCAGAAGTTTGTTACGTAGTTTTCCTGAAAACGCACCTTGAAAATTTAAATTTCGAAACAACTTGTGTTAGATGTTTTCAACGGTTATAGTTTTCGAAATTTAAATGCATAATATTTAATATGATTGATGGTACGGAACCCCCGGCGCACGAGTCTAACTAAAAATTAGGCATAATTTGTTTTTTAACTTCCCATTGGAAGTTATTGTAATGGGTCCGAAAATCGAAATCAAAATGTATAACAAATTTTTATGTTTCAAGGTCACTACACTATTTTTAGAAAGATGTCTGTGTGTGTGTGTGTGTGTGTGTACGTATGTGTCCATTCCTTTCTAAGACGAAATCTCGATAATGAAAAATGATATCGACTACGTTAGGGTGCCAATCGACGCGTATTAACGTAAATATGATCTGAAAGAAATTTTTTCAAAATCGGTTCAGCCGTTCTTTTTTCTTAACCAAATAGACTCCAAAAAAGTAGATTTTACACAATATCTCGCGAATAAAAAATTATATCGACTTCGTACGGGTGTCAATCGAGGCGTGTTAACGTCATTTTGATCCGACATAAATTTTATAAAAATCGGTTCAGCCGTTTTTTTTTAATTATTGTTAAAAATAAATAATAATTATGTTTTAATGATTAAAATGATTACTTTTCTGTATAATATCTAATTTAATTGTTATTATTAAATATTTATCAAACTGGGAAATTCGCCGTGTGGACTTCAAGGGTCGCACTTTAGTCCTAATAAACGACCCACCTCACGGCTTGTTAATTTTTTGTTACTGTTGTAATTATGTTATTAACATCATATTATGAAACATGTACTAATTTTAACTATTAATTTGACATACAATTTGACAACGTTGAGGTGTTATTTGTCATATTTTTTATACCTTTTTACCTTTTGTATGTTATTTTATTGTTTATATAATGTATATAATAATTATTTTTCAGTTGCTTGATAAAGTCTTAAAAAATGACGAAACGTCGCATTTTCAACAATATATAACCTAATTGTTTTGTTGTTGTCCACATACCCGTTAACCTCTATTTTGATCTAATTAAAAATGTTTGACAGTTTGAGACGGAATTTTTATATTACTCGAATTCACTGAATAATTTACTTACATTTATAACGCCTTTTTTCCGTATAAATATATTTTGTAAAATTACATGTCGCAACGACAGAAGGTGTTGGCTAATAAAATCATAAGGGATGTCCATCAAGTTCCAAAAGTCGTTTTGAAAAAACATTTCATAAACGTAGCTACCGAATCAACAGGGCGTTATCTATTTTCTTGTAGGCGGTAAATTCAAATAAAACGATCCATAATTCCTTCGTATAAAAAATTTGTTCATGAAAGAAAAATCAGTTCAATGGTTGAATTTTTCGCTATTCTTATTAAATGGTCAACCCTGTTGATGTTACGGGCTCACAGAAAACAAATCTATTTATAAAATTCAAAAGAGAATGAGAGAGAGAGAGAGAGAGATGCGAATGCGATTTGTTACTCGCGCACGGCGTCCCGGCGCATGAGACGTCTGTCGCGATTCGCCACTTCGGCGTCGGGCCGTGTGCAAATCTCCTATGTGAAATTGGATGTATCCCGATACTATGACCGCATCGGTGACGTCGATGGCAGACGGCTTTTAAAGTATTGGACGCTAAACGGCGGACACGGGACACCTGACCCGTTAACACACACACTACATAATATATACACGATCCTAGGGCTTGAGAATAGTCGAGCGTGTAGCAATGCTGTTGTTTACATGGCGTTGCTGTGTTTCCTCTATTACAAGTCCCCAGTTCCCGGGTTCTAGCCCGAGAGCTGGTAAAAGTGTCAATTGGATTTTCAATTTATTATTAAAAAAAAAATAATGAATTGAAAATATGAATTGGTGCTAGGACCAAATAACCTTGGCTGTTCTTTTTTAGAAAAGCACTCGTTTTTCGCATCGTCCTTTTAACCCCTACTTCACATTGTTTAAATTGAGAATTTTAGAGGACAGTGTGGTCCAGTGGTTAGCGTCGCGGCTTCTGGATCAGACTGCCGTGGGTTCGAATTCCGCCTCTGCTCATGGATGTTGTTATTTAATGTAATCAAGACGCTAATGACCTAAGTTGTCGACGTGTCTATAATTTACAATAAATAAATAAAACAAATTGAGAATTTATAAATTTTGGATTTTTCACGTCGGTTCAGGATCACTAGGTGTGTCTATAATTAAGCCATCTGGAAGTAGGTTAAAGTTTGCGAAAACAAAATTTTTTCCGTTTAAGAACTCCTCTAGAACTTATGTCATAACTCATAATGTACAGTTGTCCTACCACAGGTAGTCTAAATCGGTCTTAGTCGGTTAAAAATAAGCATCCATTTTTTTCGAAAATCGGGTTAATTTACCAAGTCTAAAGTAGTTTATCATTTGGTAAATATGTTCTGGAATTTAATTGAAAAAATATATCCAATATTTCGGTCCAAGGATTCCTTACGTTTTTATAGGCACGTCAATGATAATTTCAATATTGTAATGATAGATAATTTTATTCCATTAATATGATTACTTTGATGTAATAATCTAATAATAGCATGATGGCAACTGCTAATTAAAAGCTGTGTTCTTGAAAAAAATATACAAAAGAGGCCGCTCTGATCGAAATGATTAAACGTTTAAAAAAATATTTTTAATCACATCCCCACACATTTTACTCTGCATATAACATTAAACATTTCATTCAAATCGACAGACGCTAATGACCTCTGTTGTCGAGCGTCTATAATCTACAATTCATTCATTCATTCATTCATTCAAATCGGTTTTCTCATTTAATAGGCGTGATGAAGTAATAAACAGAACATAAATTTTATCCCTTGAGAACCATACTAAATTATCAGCCATGTAAAATTTCATTTAGATCCGTTGCGCCGTCGATGAGTAACAAAACAAACAGTTTTTAACATTTACATATTATTTAGATTTTAGGTAATATACACTCTGCACAGACAAAAATATAGCATATTTTTTTATGTTTATTTCTTTTCGTTTAAAACGTTATGACGTATTCCTATACAAATCTGTTGTATGGCTACTAATATAAATTATTTGACCATTAGTACCCAAAGGTGGACTAGCAGTTTAGGCCGGTCAGTACCAGCCACTCCTTTCTGCGAAATGTGAAGTTGTTCGTACAACTTCACATTTCGCAGAAAGGGGCGGCTAGTACGAAAATTAGCATTGCGTTCGGGTCAATACGCTAGAGATATTTTATTTCTGAGTTATTTCTGTCTCTGATATGTAGTTATAAGACCATATAGAGTTTTCTCAGTGCACGCCGCCGAGCCGCGCTCGCCGCGTCCCGCACGTGCTTCAGTTAGATAGCGGACGCAGATTGGCCGCCCTATGCCTGGGCCTAGTCGGCCTTATGGAAAGTTCGCTACTGTTAGTACCTATACGTAAAACACCCTAGGATAAGACATTTAGCAAAAAAAAGTAGGTACAAAAAAGATATAAACAAAAAAAAATTATGCAATATTTTTGTCTGTGAATGTATTTGAACTTATTGTAAAGATATATATGCAAACAAATTTTGCACAGGTAAACTAGGTAACTAAACGTATGCAGGAATAGAAAGAAAAATTTGAACGTCGGCATAAACAAGTAAATTTATTGCATTTGTTTGAAACAATTGCAAATAAAATCATAATCTGTAATACAACGACTTATATGAAACAAATGACAACGTCATTGTACTTAATTGTCATTTTAATAAATTTCCGGTTCTATAACTAGGCAGATCTCTTATAAAACAACGAAAGACAAACAAAAAAAAAAGAACGTCAAGTTAAAAGACAAACGACTGCCGATCGAAACAAAAACAAGCAAAAACAGTGATTATAATTTATCTGTCAATTACCTAATATGCACAGATGGTGGTGCTACTGTGTGATTATAATCTCTATTAAAAAATAACAAAAGATAATATACCTGAACGATGGCACTCTTTAAGCCTCAGTGGCGACGTATACATTAGTCAGTGCCTCTAGAAAATCGAGGACGCAGTCGCTAAATCACTTGATTAAAAGATTATTGTAGTTTGTGTGTAAATTTTCAAGTTATCGAATCTGTACTCAAAAAAATTTTTTTCTTCTATTTTTAATCTCTTTCCGTCCTTAAGCTTACTTTCTCGCACACGACCAGTATATAATTATCCAACCCTGGAACTGGCAATAGCCAAGTTGGGTTGGAAAATTCCGGGAAGTCCAAATTTCTCTTTTTTGTTGTAATGTAATTTACTTTTGTAATTTATTTTTGTTTCTGTATTTTTTCATGGAATAAATCATATTTATTATTATTATTATCGTGATTGTAAAATTTCGAAACCGATTAATTAACGGGTTTGACTTTGAGGTTAAAATTATTGATGTGAAACATCTTATGTCGGGCTGTGAACAGCCGCGTGAGGGGAAATATGCAACGAAATGTTTGGTCCGCTCCTTTGCTGCTGTTCTCCCCACCACTGCGGCATTCTCTCTCTCTCTTGGCTCAGGCGTGCACTGTAACACACGCGGTGTTACAGTGCAGTATACATATAGGATTACGTCAGCATATTGCATAACAGTTAGTTACTGCTTTTGAAAAAACATATACTACTACATAGAGAATACCACCGAGTTCAATAACGTTTTCTTTGATGTTTCACATCTGTCGGGGGTCCCGAAACCCACACCCTTTTTTTAGCAGACGAGACAAACTCAGGATGACCGAATCTAAGCAGTAGCTGGTTTCGCAAAAATGTACGGGAAGCTTTTTTGCTTGATTTGTATAAGTTACTCCCTTGATAGTACGCCACTGTTTTCTATATATTTTTAAGATGTATACTTGCGTAAGACTGGTAGCAAATTATTGTTGTTTTTGTGGCTATTTATTTTATAAATAGGCGTATCTATTATTGTCTAATTGTACAGTAAAACATCGACAACAAAGTATTCATTTGTTTTTCCCCATTGTGATTGTTTTGATAAACATTATCATTTTGTTTTAAAAATATTGATTAAATTTTTATTTTTTCCCTATTGAAAAAGCATAAAAATTGAATATTTTTTTGTAAATAATCAGAATTTGTCTAAAAAATTCAGTCTGACTTTTCGACCCGAAATAATTTCAATTAATATTAAAATTTGTACTTGATCAATTCCCATTGAATATGATTATCGTTAATTATATGTGCACTGATAAGCTATCGTTTTCGCAACAGTTGGCACTTGCAATACGTGTTTGCAAATATGTAGGTAAACAAGACCCGTATTTAAAAAAAAAATAAGAGTTTGTACCCATCCACCAAACTTAAATGCAGTACTACTTAATTGTTTCGTTCAAGAAATTTTTTTTAAATTTTTTGTCAATTATTTTTGGAAACAATAATTATGGCCGGTTTATCGTCCATTTAAATCGCGATGTTATTTTGATCACGCTGTTAAATTTTGACAGCTAAGTGTTCATTGGTTGCTGCGTTTCGTTACCATAGCAGCCCGTCACTTAATCGTGTGATTAAAACAACATCGTGATTAAAATGTACGATAAACCGGCCATTAGTATAACAACCAATGGATATGTCGTTGTTTACATGCACATCTATTACAAACACCCAGACAAAAGTCTAGACCAAATTTTTCAATATATTTTTGGAAATAATACAATGAAAATATGAATCGATCATGCGGTCGAAAAACACTTTTTAGTGTAGCCCGGTACTCTTTTTTCATCAAAATAATATTGACACTTCATGTGTTGAGTCTCATCCATGTTAATTTAATATTAATAATAATAAGTTACTCGGGAACTTGGATAAAAAATAAATTGATGCTAAATTTTCAAAATTTGTAAAGTTTCGTTGGTTTATTTTCCAACTTCTTCTTGTAGATTGCCTGAAGAAGTTGGAAAATAAATCAACGAAACTTTACAAATTTTGAAAATTTAGCATCAACTTATTTTTTATCCAAGTTCCCGAGTAACTTATTATTATTAATATTGACACTGTGACATATTTTATTCGATGGCAGATGAAGCGACAGTATCGACTTGGTGTCTGTGATAAGTAATATGGAATGTTTGAATTATATTAATAAATCAATATTTAGTTATTTACGTACAATTTGGGATCATGGAACGTCAAACGTTGTTTGCGAATAGATATTAATTATCTTTTAATTACACCGAATGCCACCTCAGTTGTCGACCGTCCATAATCTATCTACACATACCGAATGCCATTGTCAGAATACCGATGAATTAATGTCAGTCATGCGTTGACAAATAGAATTGCCCATCTAATTAATCCAATCCATTTAATTCAGAATTTCGTTCTTAATTATGAAATGCAGAACGATCGATAAGAATGTTTATCCACCGGAGAATCGGCTTCGTGAAAGAGAATGCAGACGCTCGATAACTGAGATCGTTAGCATCAATCAACTTCATATTTTATCTTTTGTGTATATATTATACAGGGTGTTAAAAAAAGAGTGTAACATATTTAAAGTGTGAATAGTATATGGACCAAAATAAACAAAAAAGTCTTAGTAAACATGGATCCGCAAAGTAACGGTTTCGGAGATATGGAAGGTTATTCTTTTTTGAAACATTTATTTGCAATTATTTATTACTTATTTATTATGTAAAAACAAACAAAAGAAGCTTCTAGCAAAACCAAAAAATAAAGTTACATAAGATGTTCAAAGTGCCCTCCTTCCATTTCCAAGCAGGCACGACATCTTTGTCTGAAAGATATTAGAACTCTTTCTAAAACCCCCTCATTGGCTCGGACTTGTTGGCATTTTTGATTAATTCGTAGCTGCAGCTCCTCGAGGCTATTTACAAGAGTACCATATAGACCAATGTTTTCAAATATCCCCAAAAAAAGAAATCTAGAGAGTTTAAATCAAGCGATCTTGCAGGCCATAATACAGGTCCGCCACCTTCCATATCTCCGAAACCGTTACTTTGCGAACTCCGGTTTACTAAGACTTTTTTTGTTTATTTTGGTCCATACTATTACCTTTTTAAATATTTTACACTCTTTTTTTAACACCTTGTATATACTTAGCTATTATAGTTAAGTATTATGAAATATGGAACCTCAGTGGAATACGTATGCCTCGATCAACCTCATTGAAAGTGAAATAGTTAGATTCTTAAATGATTTGGAGAGTAACCGGGCTCATGGGGAACACAGTTCCCAGGTTCTAATGTGAGAGCTAGTTGAAAATATCAACCGAATTTTCAATTTGTCATTAATTAGATATTCTAAACCCAAATAACCCTAACAGAAAAAATAAAAATTCCGTTTCCGGTAAACAATACAAAATAGGTACTAATGTATCTTTTATTTTTAGCACAGTGTCTAAAAAGTCCCGAAAAACTGGAAGGATAACGCGCGTAGATAGGATGGTAGTTGTTGACCTTAGAAAAATGCAGCTTGATGTCAGATTTAACCCTGAGACTGTTGGAGGTCTTCATTTATGTCTATTTAATCAAACGACTTCCTAGACTTCCTATTATAGGCTATTTGTTTTATTATTATTATCATTAATCGAATGATTATTAAATCTGACGATGTTTCTCATACTTGAATCATCTTTTCTCCGAAGAAGGTGATGCTTTCCTTTTTAAATGCATCGATCGTCAGTTGTTACTCATTCATTAGTTATTTGACCAGAGGTCAGTATAAATAATGTTAAAATAAAATATAATCGAATTGTCGGAAATACGTACATTTTCTTCAACATATTATATACCTTCGACAGCTTTCAGAAACTTGCATAAGATTTCATTTTCGGCCGTGAAAGAATTTTGTAGGTATTTGCGGAATAATTTAACGGAAATCTCTTTTTATTTTTAGTAATGATCTCATATTAGTTATCCTTGTAGCTTTTTGAAATAGAAATAGTTGTCTTGCTTAATTTGGCAACTGGGGTCAAGGATTTTAAATAACGGTCCTAATAAAAAAATTAAAACTGTATGAACGTTTCTGAACAAGAGGATTTTGACTAATCAAAAACAAAATTTTATTTTTCAAAATTCAGCTGTAGATTTTTGAGCAAATTAGAATTTCAAAAAGCACGTTTATCGAAAATAAAGCTGTTCGGTTAATAGTCATAGCTTTTGTCCCATTCTGATCCCATGTTATAATATCATATAATTTCTTAAAATTTGAATATTATTTATATTTGTGTCATATTGCGAAAAAACAATAAACATTTAAAAGTGCAATAAAAATTTTTAAAGCAACAATTTGTATGTCAGTATGTCACAAATATGAAAAGTTATAAAACAAAATATAAATCTGACCTTTTGTATCACCAAAGGCGTTCCAAAATCCTTTCCACCCTGGAGCCTGAATCCCCAAGGGCTCATATCGTTCCTGGCTAATCTAACATTTAACACTTGTGCCATGATTGAATTTTTTTGTTAAAAAAAACTAAACACTACACCAATTTACACTTTTCAAATTTAGATGATTTATTTTTAAATCTACCAAAAATAATCTATGTAACTATACAGAAGGAAAACAATTTTCGCGTCGTTTTTTTGTTTCGTTGAGTTTCGTTTGTTTTGAATTCGACAGTCACTTGAAATTGACACTTTTGTTTTTATCCGATTTATAAAATGAGCGCTGAACGATTGACAAGTCTTTTGAATTGTTGCAATTTTTTTGCCCCGTTTCGCGTCTTCTCCTGTTTTAAACTTAATGAGAACTGTCCATCTAGTGGTAGAACACTTTTCACTGTTGTACGTTGCCGGTGCATTGGTCAGCTTCGTCGATTTTCGTCTCGTGCGATCGTTCTTTTACGGCTTGATTATTTCTGTTCGTTGCTGTTCTGCAGTCGCGTCTCCTCATCATTAATTATTGTAATAAAAACACGTACAGCTTATGGCTTAATCCGATTTAGCGATGAACAATTTTGCAGTATTTACGATAAAAATGTCATTTCACGTATGTATTTCGATTGGTTTTTCAACATCGAAAATCGAACGAAATCTAGTATTCGATACGTTCAAAATTTTCGACGCTGCAGGACTTAAGTAGCATTCGACAAGAGTGGGCAATTGGTGTTTTAAAAAAAATATGTTATAAAATCGCGATTTCGAGTAATTTTCGTATTTTTTTAAGGTCAGTTCTAATTTGAAAAGACACTTGGATATTTTCAACAGTTCTCAGATTAAAACATGCGAATTGGGGGTTTGTATTTTTAGAAACGTTATAGATAGATAGATAGATATTTATTTTGTCAATAATTGAGATACAGATCTATTTGACACGTCAAAAAAAAAAAAAGTTCACATTAAAAGAAATATAAAATTACTGGCAACATATAAATTCATCTACACTGTAAAATGCTCGCTCTAATAAGAATTTTTTTATATTTTCCTTTAAAACTGCGTAGGTATTATTTTTAAACTTTTCCGGTAGTTTATTGTAGATGTAGGCTGAATAATTTTCTGGGCAATGCTTGTATACATCTTTTGTTGCCAATGGTAGTTTTATGGCTTTTTTTCCACGAGTATCATAGCCATGTCCATCCTCTGCCAAGGCATAGCTTGCCATATTTTTGCTAGCGAAAAGTAATAAGTTGAAGAGGAAAATACATGGAACTGTCATAATTTTTTCTCGGGGAAAAACATCACGACATGACTGTCTTCTATCCATTTTGAACATGGCGCGTATTATCGATTTTTGTTTAATGAAAACGCTTGCGAAAAAGGCACTATGACCCCAAGCTACAATACCATACCGTAGCAAAGGATAGACATGACCATAATATATCGTTTTCAAAATATCAATGCTGGATAAAACATTAGCCCTTCTCATGACATAAACGAATTTCGATAAGCTTTTACACATGCTAGAAATATGATTGTCCCATTTTAGGTTGCTTTGTATCTGAATGCCCAAAAATTTATTCACCTCAGTCTCACTAATTTTTATATTGTTGATGACTATATCGGTAGCAAAATTGATCCTGGATTGAACAGTCTTGAAGTACATTAATTTGGTTTTCTTTTCGTTTAAAATAAGTTTGTTACTTAAACACCATTCTCTTATTTCCTGTAAAGCTAATGTTGTTTTTAACTTCAGTTCTTCAACACTAGATGCTGTAATTAAAATGTTCGTATCGTCAGCATAAATTATTATTTCAGAGGCAGACTTAATAAGCTGTGGTAGGTCGTTTATATATAAAAGAAATAATATCGGCCCTAATACAGACCCTTGAGGTACACCGATATTAATTTGACGGGAATCCGAACAATGGCCATTAACGCATACACGCTGAGATCTGTTTTTCAAAAATGATGCAATCCAGGAAAGACTGTTACCACGGATACCTATTCTTTCTAATTTGCATAGCAGTAGTATATGATCAACAAGATCAAATGCCTTTGAGAAATCACAAAAAATTGCTGATACATATTTATTTTCATTTAAATTTTTAGATACTAAGTCTATGAATTTATATGTTGCCGTTTCTGTGGACTTAGACTGACAGAAACCATGTTGTGATTTATTAATTATATCATTACTGTCTAAAAACGATTTAATTCTGTGCAGAAAACAATATTCTAAAATTTTAGAAAATGTTGATAATACTGAAACAGGTCTGTATACTTGTAAACATTAGCATCCATACTTCTCAAATTATTTGCTTTTTTATGAAGTCGTTAATTTAACCCATTATAGACCACCGTCCTTATTTATGAGATATATTACATTTTAGATTTTTTCCGAAACAAATCACAAACAAGCCGTGAGGTGGGTCGTTTATTAGGACTAAAGTGCGACCCTTGAGGTCCACACGACGAACTTCCCAGTTTGATAAATATTTAATAATAATAATTAAATTAGATATTACACAGAAAAGTAATCATTTTAATCATTAAAACATAATTATTATTTATTTTTAACAATAATTAAAAAAAAAAACGGCTGAACCGATTTTTATAAAATTTATGTCGGACCAAAATGACGTTAACACGCCTCGATTGACGCCCATACGAAGTCGATATAATTTCTTATTCGCGAGATATTGTGTAAAATCTACTTTTTTGGAGTCTATTTGGTTAAGAAAAAAGAACGGCTGAACCAATTTTGAAAAAATTTCTTTCAGATCATATTTACGTTAATACGCGTCGATTGGCACCCTAACGTAGTCGATATCATTTTTCATTCTCGAGATTTCGTCTTAGATAGAAATGGACACATACGTACACACACAAACAGAGACATCTTTCTAAAAACAGTGTAAAAATAGTGTAGTGACCATGAAACATAAAAATTCGTAATACCTTTTGATTTCGATTTTCGGACCCATTACAATAACTTTCAATGGGAAGTTAAAAACAGCACCTACTTTTTTTAGCGTTTTGCTATTCCAAGATTCGCACTTCATTTCTTTGCGAAATAATTCGCTGACTATAAAATATAATCTTAAAATATTCTGCATTCACCAGCCGTTTTGAAAGTAGTTATCGAGCATTTAAATAACTTAAATAATTGGAAATTGTAAATAGATAAAATAAATAAACATTATGTCGGTTCAAATCTTTACACTTAACACTGTTTACATAAATGATAATAAGCGAAAGTCGCAAAGTTATGCGCAAGTCTTCATAATAATGCATATCTAACTGAAATTAGCATTTTCGCAGTTCATTAACTCTAGAATCACCCACCGGGATCTGTCAGACCTTGGCGATTTTATCAAACGGTGTTAAAACACTGTTATTATTTTGTTAGATTCTTAAAAAATCGCAAAAAACATTTTTTTTAAATTCACTATACTTATAGGGTGTTGAAAAAAAAGCTAAAATATTTTAAGGGCATGTAGTATGACCCAAAATAAGCCGAAACATTTTAATAAACATAGGTCCGCAAACGAACCATTAGTGAAATATTTCCACTTATGTGTGTAATAACTTATTATTTTTCAATTGCTCTGATCTCGCTGCTTAGAGTTAACAAAATAATAGGTTATTTGTCACCTTGCTCTGAACAATTACAGCAGCGCATAGAACAAGCGTGCCACACAATTAGGGCACAGCCCGGTATTTTTGAGAAAGTACGCAATTCCTTCTTACGAAGATGCACAGCCTGCGTGGACATGGAAGGTGAGGATTTTAAACATCTTCTGCATAGATAAAATAAAAATAAAATAAAATAAACCAAATTAAATTTAAAAAGCATGTTTCTTTTATTAAATGGACGATAACGTAACTTACGCTATTGCGTACATAAGTGGAAATATTTCACTAACGGTTCGTTTGCGGACCTATGTTTATTAAAATTTTTCGACTTATTTTGGGTCATACTAAATGCCCCTAAAATATTTTACTCTTTTTTTCAAGACCCTGTATTATGAAAAATACGGTGATTCTAACAAGCCAAAGAAAACTTCTGTATTTCTTTTCGTTTAGAAGTTATGGGCGTTCAGATACTATTTTTAAAGTAATGATTTAATAATAATAATAATCACAAAACTATTATTTTCATTGAACTTGAATTTTTCATACGCTTAGTTAAGACAAACGATAGGATATCGATTAAAAAAATGATTAAAAAACAACAATAAAATGAATCGAACGCAAACGTCTTCATGCCGGTGATAAACCTTACCTACTTGAAACCATAGAGAAAAGATTGGAAACATAAACTATAGATCGTCAGGCGTAGTTGTGTTAATAAACATAAGCATTCTGGTGAGAAACCTTAAGAATACAGCCTCTGAATTTTGTAGCCAATTAGGAAGTTTCCATTGGACGAAAATACTAATTATGATACTGTCACATCATTATAATAAAGATAACTTTAAAAATTCTGAAAGAATTATTTTGATATCTTTAATTTCAACGGAGATATTCAATTTCTTGTACGTGGGGTCGCAAACGAAACTGATTTTTGAATATGACGTCACGCGGTACATGTTTGCTGTTTTTTAGCTTTGTGAGTAATTAGAACCTAAGTTACTTATAGTAACTATTTTGTAGTAATACAGACTTTTCTATTTATATTAAATTAAAATTAACTGTCAAAAAATTAAATAATATGTCAATATTTTCCGTCATCAACTGGTTTGTTTTTAGTGTTTCCATAACAATTTACAAGTTTATAGAAAGAGATTTATCGGAAGTTACCATGTTAAATTACCGCACATACAAACTGAAAATAACTTTTAAAAATATCGTGCCGCGTGACGTCACCCGGACTGAAAACGGAATTTCTTGGAGAATCGTCAATTCAAACTTTGAAGTAGCATAACTTTGTTGTTTTTAAAGATATTTCAAAAATTCTTCCGCCATTAATTTTATAATTTTTAGAACTATGATTTAGACCAAAAAAATAAAAAAATGGAAACTTCCTAATTGATATTTGTACCCTTTGGGTCCATATTCAATCATCTGTAGCCGATGAGTGTGTCAAGGGACAGCAAAAAGTCGGTTTGTGCAAGGAAATTAAAACAAAAGATATTTTTAAATTATTTATTTAATGATTTTTAACAGTGATTAAGACTCTGTAGCCAAAATATTGGTCGTTGTCAAGATTATCTCTACAATAGTTCGAATTTGTTTACCTACTATTTTTTGAATTTTAAACTCAAACTGAGCAAACACTCAAAATATAATATTTCTCCAACGTTTGGCGGCAAAATATTTAATCAGCTGTCTTTGTTTATACAAACTATAATGATCACATATTTAATTAATATTAAATTGAATTTAAACATAGTTGTCTTTTTTTCTATGTCAGGAAACACTTTGGGGTTCATATTTTCTGGTTCTGACAAGAAATTGTTGGGTAAACTATCTTGAAATATTTTTTTGGAGATTCCTGGAAATCAATTCCGTGAAGTTTTAAAATAATTATCTAGAGATCAGGGTTCCAACTGCGCTGGTAAATTGCTGTCAGTTTGTAATGGCTGCGGTTCCGTCGCCGGCTGAAAAATAAGTTTACAAAATTCGGTTTCATAAAATAATAATAATAATAATAAAATACTGCAGTTAAACTTACTTCAGCAATTTTTTTTATGTCTTCTTCGGCGACTACCACACTCGGTCTTGCGGCGACGCCGCGCTGGGGGGCATCCATAGAATGAATCATTTTATACACTTCACTTCTTTGGAGATAGTCTAAGCTTTTTGGCGGCGCTTGATATTTGAGAAAATTGATCCTGTAAAAAATTAAAATTGAATTAACTGGCTGGAAAAATTCGATTGAAGTGAAAGAAATTTGTCTCCTGTGAAATTCCACTCCTGAAATATAGCTTTAATGATTTTTAATGTAGCTAACTATACAGAAGCTATGCTTTTTCCGTCAACACATGGTGACATGTTATGGGCTACGCAAGTCCAGTACAAAATATAAATACAATTTAATTGAAATAAGAATTAACATACTTATATTATTTAAAAACACAATTTAAATAATACACACATTGAGATTTTCACGTAATCAATTAGGAAGTTTCCCTTTTTTATTTTTTTAGTCTAAATCATAGTTCTAAAAACTACAAAAATAATAGCGGAATAATTTTTGAAATATCTTTAAAAACAACAAAGTTATGCTACTTCAAAGTTTGAATTTGACAATTCTCCAAGAAATTCAGTTTTCAGTCCGGGTGACGTCACGCGGCACGATATTTTTAAAAGTTATTTTCAGTTTGTATGTGTGATAATTTAACATGGTAACTTCCGATAAATCTCTTTTTTTAAACTCGTAAATTGTTATGGAAGCACTAAAAACAAACCAGCTGATGACGGAAAATATTGACATATCTAAATTTTTGACAGTTAATTTTAACTTAATATAAATAGAAAAGTCTGTATTACAACAAAATAGTTACCAAGTAACTTAGGTTCTAATTACTCACAAAGCTAAAAAACAGCAAACTTGTACCGCGTGACGTCATTTTAATAAATCAGTTTCGTTTGCGACCCCACGTACAAGAAATTGAATATCTCCGTTGAAATTAAAGATATAAAGATAATTCTTTCAGAATTTTTAAAGTTATCTTCATTACAATGATGTGACAGTATCATAATTAGTATTTTCGTCCAATGGAAACTTCCTAAGTCAACTTTACTTGTATAGATACACATTGTACAAATGTTGTACAACACGTTATCTTTGTGTTGTTTCATATACGTGTATATAGGCCACTGCGCGTGCGTATATCTATAGCTATGAGTGTAGCTATAGATATAATTTTAACATGAGCATGTCGGTGACATAACGCGAACCCATAAATTTTTCCCCACCCAGAAATCGTCTAACGCGCCTATAGAAGCATAGCTTCAAAAATCATAAAAAGTAATATGGTGGAAGTTAAGTAACAGTCTAACAGATGAACCGATCAATGATAATACGATTGCGTTTTTACACTTATTTTAGAGGTTTAAATTTTATTTGGTTTCAAAGTTCCATTTTCAAACTCAAATAGAAATATTTTATTAAAAAAATATTCAATACTTACTTATTGGATTGTTCTGCCTTACTGGGCACCATTGGACAGTTGGAGACCCTGAAAATGTGATAAAATACACTCAGTGCAATGCTTTATTTAATTTTATTAATTAATTAATTAATGATTATATTAAATGATATTAATTTTTGGGACGATTAACCATTTCAAATTCTTGACCTAACTTTAGACAGGTGTAAGAAATATTTTTTTTGACTTTATATTTCGAATCGGCGCTTTAATTAATCAACTAAAATTGTAAAATTTGAAAGGGTTCCTCATCTAACTTTTTTTAATTACAATTTTTGTCCCTTCATGATTTATTTACGAACTTCATATTTAGTTAATAATTTTAGCTACAAGAACAATATTATTAACAAACAATTCCAAGACGCAAACGACCTCAGCGGTCTAAGAAAAATGAATCATTATTTTCATTTATTTTTATTATTATGGTAACTAAGAAAATTCAAATTCGTTTAAAAATTTACCGTTCAGACACAGAGAAACAACGACGTTTTAATTCAGGCAAATGATGAGCGTTTTAATAAACAACAAGAACCATGCCCCTTAAAACAAATGAAATTCAAAAACACTACTACCTATATATTTTGTTTTTCTTGTCAGACCACGGCCATATATTATTCCAGTGCTGTACCTGTAAAATAAACGAGTTCAAATTGAAACAAAAAAGAAAAAACAATCGCATACCCTAACGTTTTTCCAACAATTATTTCCGATTGAGATTCGATTGTTTCGGCAATCAGTTCGTCCGACATTTCTTGACCATTCGTTATCGTTACTTCTGGACATGCGTCATCCGGTTGACGCCATTTCCGACCGCCTGGCAATATGATTGGCCGTTGAAGTGGCGTCAGCGGAAATGACGTGGTTGGACGTTGTTTGACCCGTCTTTGTTGCTCTTCAGACAATTCCTCGTCCTATAATTTACACTCAAAATGTTACGAAAGAAATGAAGAACTAAATCACCGAGAAATTCCGACAGCGTTGCCGTCGAAATTTACCAGTAAGATAGAAAAAAAAACATTTTATCAATTTACATACGCTAAAAAATACCTGAAAATTCAAAGTATAACAATTATATTATTTGTGTATAGTGAGACTTCGTTTTTTGCTTCTTGTTCAATACTTAGTAGAATGAAAATAGTAAAACACTAAATTTGCTTCCAGAACAAGATATAAAACTCTTTATTTAATCAAAAGAGATGGACGACATGTTTCGAGAGCTTAAGCTCTCATCATCAGGTCAATTTAAAAAAACAAAATTTTACAATAATTGAAAATTGCGTACAAATAAGTTCTGTGAAAGGAAATTATAAATTAGATTTTACAATAAAATTAGCAATTAAACTAAATTAGTTAAAATTTTAAGTAAATTACCTTTGTTACTTTAAGCATCTAGTAGTAAATTTGTAATCAAAAAATTGTGACATTTTGAAGTAAAAAATAAACGCAAATGACTAAATCTGAGAGCAATGCTGCCAATTTAAACAAAGTAACAAATAACAAATAAAGTAACAAAGGTAATTTACTTAAAATTTTAACTAATTTAGTTTTATTGCTAATTTTATTGTAAAATCTAATTTATAATTTCCTTTCACAGAACTTATTTGTACGCAATTTTCAATTATTGTAAAATTTTGTTTTTTTTAAATTGACCTGATGATGAGAGCTTAAGCTCTCGAAACATGTCGTCCATCTCTTTTGATTAAATAAAGAGTTTTATATCTTGTTCTGGAAGCAAATTTAGTGTTTTACTATTTTCATTCTACTAATTATATTATTTAATTAATATATGAGTTTTCAGTATCGTCGTTTACGCACTTTTTCTTGTTTTTCTTGTTTTTCACGTTCTTCCGGTGTTAAAATTATTTCTGGTTCCGGAGTTGGTACAGGCTCTGGTTCCTCCTCTATTGTTGGTATTTCTTCAGCTTCAGTCGTTTGACCTTCTTCTGTTTCGTTTTCAACTATTTCTTCTTGTTTTTTGTTTTTAAAACAAACCTGTATCAGTATTTCAAAATGTTACAGTTTTGCAATCCAACATTTACAGTGAAATACCTTCAGTTATTTCTTCTTCTCCTTCTTCAAGAATATCTTCTTTTTGTTCCTCTTCAACAACAGGTGGCTTAACAATCTTTGATAGTTGTTGAGTGACCGCGTCCAGAGTTAATTGTATTGCTTGAGGCAACTGTGATAACGCTAGCAATTGCTTTTGTACCTGCGCCAATTGCTCCTCCATACTCAATTCATTTTCTACAAGAAAGAAAAATAGCCTTGAGTCAAAGCTCAGATCCCACAAAACGATTTTAAAACCAAAGCATTTCAATGTTTTGAATACCTGGTATAGGACCATGAACAGGCCCTTCCTCGACGACACTTGCTTCGTTAGCTTCTTTTTCTTCAGAAATATTGCTTTGCCCTCCATCTGTGTCACCTTCCACACCCGACAGTTCAGTTGGAGGTCTTTCGACTTCTTCAGTAATTTCTGGTTGCTCAGGTGGAGCTTCGGGCTGAAATTTAATTTTTAATATTACCTAATTGTATGAAACATTTTTTTATTGTTATTAGATATCTTTATTTAAATTCTGAAGACTTACTGCAGAAGTTTGAGCCAAAACTGGAGGATTATTTGAAAGGTCAACACTTTTAAGCCGTTTTAATTTTTTAATCACGACTCGATAAGGCGGTTCCTGTAAAATTAAATAGGATTATTATAGAACAACATTTTTTATACAATAAATAATTACGATGTGACTAAAATGAAAGTTTCATTTAAAAAAACGTTTGACTAAGGCTCATTTCGCACCAAACCAGTCCAGTCCAGTCGCGTCCAGTCAAGTCTTGTCAATATTTCTTTTCGCACTGAATACGTCCCACAAATTCTGATCGAAGTTCGCGACAGTTTTGTTAAGAATTTTGTGTCAAAATGGAGGTACTTCTCCAAAGCATAATTTTACGTCGGCTACACGGAAGAAGAAGAAGAAGAAGAAGAAGGATGAAGGATGAAGTAACGACGAAATCTGTTTTGGGTTCATCCCATACATATCAGGAGACCAGTGTTCGGTTCTTTAACCACTTATTTCTCTGGCTATACCTACCTCTCCAGGCGGCAGCAATGAAATTCCGATCTCTGTGTTTCGCGTGCTTAGGATCGTAGATTGCCTCTTTTGCTTGCACTAATAAAATTAAGGTTTCTACATCCATTCTGAGTTTCAAGACTGGGCTGACTGGCATTAAAAATTCAACCGGCTGATTCGCAATCAGTCTTGATAAGTCTTGACGCGATCGGACTGGACGTGACGCGCTTAGTATGAAACCAGATTTACACATTGCCTTTATTTCAACGATAAGTTAATATGTCCAATCCAGGAGCGTCCGACTTGACTGGATGCGACTGGACTGGTTTGGTGCGAAATGAGCCTAACAGTATAGAAACAACAACATAATGCTCAAAACAAAATGTGCAAATGAACAATCGATTATTTATTAGATGAAATTATGGCATTGATGACTCCACTACCTAAAAGTTTAAGATGTGTTATAGTGACGACAAAAAACGCCTTTTTAAGATGCATCTTAGAATTGAGTAGGTACCCACCCTTTCACAAGTACCCTGATAAGTAACTTCGTAATTGGTAATCACCTTCGAGGGTTCCTCTTGTAGTTTTGGTTTCGGGGTCGGTCGCTCAGGTTTCTGCAAGAACGTCGTCCAACGCTTTTCTTTTTTTTCTTTCTCTTCTTTTGTTTCCACAGCTTCGGCGTTAAGTTGCTATTAAATTTTAGTAAAACTGTTAATAAATTAAATTATCTTCCGCAACAGTAATGAGCTATTTTCCTGAGAGTAGTTTTTTCAATTATCCACGAGAGGCAGCACTTGTGGTAGGTGCAAACATTATTTCTTCCCCATAGTGTCTTGTCATTTTGGTGGTATAACTTAATTATTAAATTATTATTACCATTAAATAAAATAATTAAGTTATACCACTAAAATGACATGACACTAACGAGGACTAAATAATGTTTGTACCTACCACAAATGCTGCCTCTAGTGGATAATTGAAGGAACTAGGTACTCTCAGGAAAATGGTTTATTGTTTACTTAATAATAATGATGATACAAGTGGGGTTCTAAATTGGTTTTTTTCTATTTATAATTAAACAAAATCGGATTGAATCAGCAGCGTTAAACAAATAATGCCTGTGGGTCGAAAACAAAAAAAGATTATTCCCAAAGAATTTATAAACTCACCATCGTCGGTTAAAGATTTTTTTATATTATTTACTTACTTTAAATACTTCTGATTCTTTAATGAAATCAACATTTGGAATAAATTTCTGAAAATTAACTCTGTAATAAAAAAAATCGTATTAATATGTTATTTTTGCTATATATTCAACTTCTTTTAAAACGCAATTATTTTTGTCAATCGAGCTATCAATCACTTACCCGATTACCTGCTGTCCAGAAACAGGAAGTACTTCGGCTTCACCGGAAATCATTGCTGCGATTTCGTCTTCGGATAAATTTGGGTCGGGCTTCGATATCAGCGCGATTTCATTATCTAAGGAAATACGTTTAGTGAAAGAGAGAGAATGTATTATACCCCGTGTTCGGTCTCAAAGGTGAACATAGAGATTTAACATGGTATTGTTCATTTTTGCTGATTCGTGTTCGCCAATTCAACATACAAGAAAGATAATGGTACCAATCGAAAGATAAAATTATTGCGCATCAAATGATTCTTAAAATAAGACCAAAAATGAAATTTTTACTTTAAAGTACCAATTTGTACTTTACCGATTTTGCAGTATTGATTTCAAAATAAGTAGGCGAAAAACAAAACACTGAAAGAAGTGTGCTGAAATAAAATTATCAAAAACCTTTTGTACTCGTGATTGGTGCACGTAAGCATTTTTACAATAATTAAAGTAAAAATGAAGAAAGAGTTTTTATGGTAAAAACGTTTTACAGCGGTGTTACTTGCGGAGAGTTAGAGATTTGTTTTCTATTAAATTTAATGGCACACAACGTTAATTCCCTATGTTCGACTTTGAGACCGGACACCCGGTAGACGTTCGACAACTACAATCATTAACGTCTAAATACATTTAGTTAAATGAGTGCTTCTAATTTCTTTGGAAAAATCGCGTTTAACTTCTAATCCAAATCGTATATCCAATACCTGTTTGTTGATTTTCGGAAGCCGCTACAATAGACGGTGGTTGATCAGTTTGTCCCGTTTCGGGACCACTTTTTGCTGACTTTGTGCCGCCGGTTGATGCATCTGTCTGCTGTATTTGAATATTTAATGTGTCAGCACTTCCGTCGATTGGTTCTTGATTCGTCTCGAAAGGTCCTTGAACCGTATCCGCAGAACCTTCACCGTTTTGCAATTGAAGAGTACCCCTATACGTAAGATTTATTTCGATCAATCGTTATTTTATCATTATTATTATTATTGTAGATTATAGACGCGTCGACAACTCAGGTCATTAGCATCTTCAAAACAACAATTAATAATCCATTTGTGTATTAAAATCTGCCAGTCGGCATACACAAACCGACTGGTACGAGCTCGGGCTCCTGGGAACGCCAAATCCAAAGAACATTGGAATGCAATTGCGAGAACAACTACATTCCAATGTCCCCCCTGGGGGAGTTATTTTATCGTTGATGCAAAAAGTCAGTACCTGATTACAGCTAAAACGAAATTATTGCCAGCTTTGAGGATGATATCGTGTGCCTGCGCATGCGTCAATCCGGCCATAGCGGTGTCGTTGATGCGGACAACCGTGTCTCCGATTCGCATTCCGAATTGTTCGGCCAAACTTCCATCGGTTACCTAATTCAAATTAAAAAAGTCAATATACTTCGCGAAGATGGGGTTTGTGAAGCTCGTGGTTTGATCTCGAAAAATCGATAGGACGCCATTGTTTATATGACGTTATCCCCAGTTCTTAGGTTCTGAGAACTGGTGAAAGTATCAGCTAGATGTTCTATTTATTAATAAAAGTATGAAGTATCTAATAAATGTAAAATATAAACTAACATTAGTTTTGAGGCTTAAGTGGTAATTCTGAAAAAAATGATCCAATTTGCGAAAATGCGATAATAATACATATTTTCATTCAAACGACTCAAAAATGTTCAACGGTTGAAACTATCCTAGAAGAATTAAAATTTAGTAGCGTATCATCCTTTCTTATAATCGTCAGAACTTAATTCTGAAATGGCCAGTAATTAATTGTTCGTATTAGCAATATTGATTGAGTATTTACCTAATTTATTGATAATAAAAATAATATTGGATCGTTCAGGAAATCAACCGCACCGAAGTTTTTTTGAAATTCGAAACTATTTACCTTAATTGTTGTCAACGGCGTATCAAAATCAGAGCCACCGATAAGTCGAAAACCCCAAGGCGTATTATCAAACTTTGTAAACTTCAATTCAACTGCCATTTTTCACAAAATCTTTAAAACAGCAACACTTTTTATTAATTTAATACGACTTTTGTTTCTTCGACAAAATTGAACGATATAAGTGTATCATGTTGATTATATTGTTGATTTGCTCAAACTAAAGCTCTGTGACCTACTGGATAACTGGCTTATGCAAACGCAAGGCGTATTTTTTGCGCAACATTCTATTTGCGCATATCAACTGCGTCATAGGTCATTAGGTCAGTCTTATTGAATGGTGCGAAATATCTTGTACGATTGTTCTTCTAGAATCTAGAGAACTGCCAATAATTATTGTTTCAATTAATTATATTATGCCGGGTTTCCACCAAACGGACACGGTCACACGCTTGCGACTGAATTTTGTTTGCAAAAACAGAAACAGAAACGAGTTTCAGTTTTGGAAACAAAACTGAAACTTGCTGTTTTGTCGAACTCGACAGACAGTGGCGGATTTACCAGCAGGCTGAGTAGGCTGGAGCCTAGGGCGGCAGATTTTAGGGGCGGCAAATTTGGGGTCAAAATTTTTTTTTGTCTTACAGAAATTAAAAAGATTCATATTTATATTGGGATCCGTCAGATAGGTGGAGATTAAAAAACATGGCGCAGAGGGAGGGAAATTTCATATACGGTGTATACTTTTGCGTGTAATTTTATGATTTTCAAAGTGATAAGAAATGATAAATATAAGTGCAATTTGTGATTGGGCCGGTACGAATCCTAAACAAGGAATTTTGTTGAAGGAGAACGGATTCTCAAAGCCGGGCATATTATCAAATGTCGGAAATATAACGAGAAAAATGCATGCAAAATGAACTGTCAAAAGCAGTAATCTTTACGACATATTGCTTAAAAATATCAAAATTAAAAGAAAATCTCCACGAAATTAATTATCCACGTTCAATGCGCCTTTAAGGTTGGGTTAGGTGAATAATGTAAACACATAACTGCAACATAATAAGTTATATTGTAATAAGTGGGTAAGTTACTAACCTCAAAATATTTGTATACAAAATTAATCCTATAAATTTGCCAATCATCAGGGATTCAACTATTGTTGTGCAGTATGATAATAAGTACATCTTATTATTAATATAAAATATTTTTTTAATTCATAAATACAATTTTTCCACATTTCATCAGAAAATAATTCTCTGTAAAGTAAGTTTTACAAGGCAATAACTAGGGCATGCAATTCGAATATTCGAATATTCGAATATAGCGAATATTCGGCTGCATTTATTATTCGAATAGTAATTCCTATTATTCGAATATATTCGAATTATTTGTTAAGAATTAAAATTGTTTAAAAACGGTTTACGGCGGCGCTAAAACATCTTACAAACGCTACACTAGCTCTAAGTTCGCGCTAGGGCGTGGGAGGGGAATCAAAACGGGGCGAGGAAAGTTTTTTTTTGTTAATTATTGCATGTTTATTTGATATAACTATTTACTTACGTTACGTTACGTACGTGTACTTAATTGCTTGATTTGCTCTTCGCACGTGCTAATAGACGTATTATTTATTTGTGAAGTATTTTTTTTATAGGGGAGCAATATCCCATACTTTTGTGGTACTAATTAATAAAAATGCGTCTTAGATGCTCATTTAATATTTTTGTTTGAATAGGAAAAACAGAAAGAAAGAATTTTGAATTTTTTTGATTACTTAAATATGTCCATTTGATCTATGGTTCTCGGAAGCTATGTGCGCTCTAATATTTAGTTGATTTGATCTGAATTTTTACGTAACTAAGTAAAGTAAAAATGATTATTTGATCTCTTTTTAATTAGAAGTAAGCTGCTTTTGTTGTTAAAATGATTGGATTTATGGACGTGCAGTAGGCGTGTTGATTTTAAATAATTAAAAGTCATTTATTGAAGTCCCATGAGCGTTTTTATTATTTTTACCAATTATTCGAATATATTCGAATATATTCGAATATTGGCTAAAATTTGAGCGAATATTCGAATACCTGAAACATCCGAATATTTGCATGCCCTAGCAATAACTGACAGTGTTTAATGCCCATGATATTAGAAAACGTCGCGAATTCCATTTTCGATACTTTTTGTTTATTTTACTTGTTTTATATTTGTAATAAACAATTTCACGATAAATTTGCACTGTTAGCATGTAAAATTTTCCCTCGTTTTAGTACAATTTTCTGCCACCAGTTGTCATATACTCATTTGACGGATCCCAATAGGTACCTACCTAAATGTTATTAGGTCTCCGCCTTATTAGTACTACATGATTGAGCTTTTATTAATCCCCTAGTTCACAATCATACTAATTACGGGAAAAAGGTGGTGTAATTAGGACGATCGATACGGTGCACAAATCATAAAGTTACAATTTCATTGACAAAAAAAATTTAATTAATATGATTGTGAACTAGGGTATCGAATTGTAGAGGTCGGTAGGGGCGGCAAAATTTGAATAGCCTACTGGCGGCAAATGTGTAAATCCGCCACTGTCGACAGAGTTGCTGTTTTGTCCGTTTGGTGGAAACCTAGCCATTATAGGCCATAGAGGATTAGGCAAGGACGTATTTCTAAAATGTATGCCCTGAGCAAAGACGATTTGCGGCCCATATTTCAGTTCCATTTTTTCTATGTCCCGCACACATTGCTTCTGATATTTAAAACTAACGCGACGGTTGCGCCGTCCTCTCAAGTCTGCAGCCCCGGGTAAGTGTCCTTTTCGCCAAATGGTAAATACGTCCCTGGGATCAGGGGCAAAGTTACCGCGCGATAGGCTAACTGGGCGAGAGCCTAGGACGTTGCGTTTCGCGGAACTGGAAATTTTAAATGAACAAAAACTTGACATACAAAATTCTTAAACCGCTTATGATTTTCATAATACTGTAACAAACCCCAAGATGTTACGCCACTGCCTCCAATAGAAACCACGAGAAAGAAAGGTCACAGTAGTAAAGCGTGGAATGGTATCGAAGATACTGAACAACGAGTACCTGCCGGAATGTTCTAGAGAACGCGAGAACGTACTTGGCTGGGCTGCGCGACCTATATAAGCGAAGTACGAGTGAGTCAGAGAGGCAGTCGACGGTGTCACGCAATATGGAATCAGTGAATGGTTCGTCGTGCCATCAAGTGGTACAGTGAAATAAATATTGATCAGTCAACGGGAATCAGTCAGTGTAGATTGTACTGTGACAGTGTTGAACAGCGAAATAAATCTGATATAAATAGTAAATACAGTGACAGAAATAATTATAAATAAAAAATCCTTGTATATATAGTTATTTGTTAAGTGTTATTTAAGTGGCTCGTTTAGTTCAATAATTACCGTTAAAGTTTTTTTAATTTTAGAATTGACTTTTCGTTGTTGCAATTTTATTGTACCTATATAGTTAATTGTTACGAATTATTGCAACAGACGCTAATGACCCTTGTTGTCGAGCGTCTATAATTCACAACTCATTCACGAATTATTTTAAATAAATATTTATTCCGCCAACTCAGAAAACAGTTTTGTAACACTACTATTTGGTAAAAATAATCAAAAATGTAGTCAAAAATGTGACTCAAGTCAATGAAAAATTTAGTTTAAATTATTGAAAGCTTGAATATTAAGCTTCATCCAATATAACAGTGTTCGCAACAATTTCATTATTGCATATTGTTGTGTTACGATCTATTCTGTTTAATTAATTATTATAGATCTAGAAAAATCGAAATTTCAAAAACTATTTACCTATGTTTAGCAGTTTATTGATCTGTGAAATAGGGTAGATGACTAACATTTTTTTTGTGTTATATTAATAGATCAGTAAATTATGAACAAAATGACACCTAAATCACTTCATTCTGATTTCAAATAAGCTCAAAAATAATTATTGAAATATTTATGTTAGCCCTGCCCGCTAAAAATCGTTTTTGCTCTAGGCAAATATGACGTCATAATGTTATGAAGTTCGTTTATATTAGCTACAAATATTATTTAAAGACCCAGAAACAGAGTGCTGAAAAATATCGTTTTGTACCTATGTAAACATGATGTAAGCAATCTAATCTCCGTTGCTATGGATACATTAATATTTTACATGAATTGACGACACGCGGTGTTTTAAGTCACGTGACAAATAGATTAAAAATCATGATTTTATTTATTAATTTAAATATGTTTACGAAACTTAATTAATAAAAATAAAAATTCTAATTAATATTTTAGAGCATAAACTTTCATTATAACAAAGTTTTATATTGATCACTGTTCCCTGGAATATACCCTATTGTATGATCGAACGAAAACTTTTTGCGTCTTGGTAAATCCATCTTTGGTAACTACATTTATAACCATTTTTTTATCGCCATTTAAGAAAATTTTACTGAGAGCAATTTTCCTTAGTTTTGACGTAGTTCATAAATAAAACAACAGATTGACACATTTTTGCAGGCTCGGTCTAGCCATAGGAAGTACGGACAGAATTCTCGATGGGCCGGTTTAATGACCATCCCCTCATTGAAAAAAAATGTGAGCCGTTGTGGGACGCCTGGCAGATATGAAACATTTTCATAGCTCTCCCTCTGCGAAGACAATTAGTGAAAGAATTTTTTGAATCGGTTTAGTAGTTCCAGAGATAAGAATTTATGATTTATACCCCCCCCCCCGCGAGAAATTCTCGCCCTGCGAAGATAATTAGTGAAAAAAAAATTAGAATCGGTTCAGTAGTTCCAGAGATAAGAATTTATGATTTATAACCCCCCCCCTCCGCGAGAAATTCTCCCCCTGCGAAAATAATTAGTGAAAGAATTTTTAGAATCGGTTCAGTAGTTCCAGAGATAACAATTTATGATTTATTAACCCCCCGCGAGAAATTCTTCCCCTACAAAGATAATGAGTGAAAGAATTTTTAGAATCGGTTCAGTAGTTCCAGAGATAAGAATTTATGATTTATTCCCCCCCGCGAGAAACTCTCTCTCTCTGTGAAAGTATTGAAACAGCAATATTTACACACACACGCACGTAACATAGCGACTGTGTAACAGTGTAGTGCGGGAAGACGCGACGTACCTACGTGCGTTCTGAACGACGTTCCACCCGTGCCTAAAGATATTTTACATAAAAAAATTATTAATATACAAAAGTCTGGTAACCAGTAACTTTTTGTATTCCATGGTGTCCCTGTATTCTTGGGGTTTCAATGAACCCTTTGCATCCTCGTAGATACGCCACTGTTGCCTGCTGTCTCTGAAAGAACTGAAAATATCAAGGTGTTGTGAAAGGCAGTTAGGCAATTAGAAAAGTCCAACAGAATAGACGTGGTGTATCGTCGGTTGTTTTATTTGTGGATCTGATTGAATGTCAATAAGGCACAAATTTATATTGAGATCACGGAACGTCCCTCGCCAGCTGCTTTATAATTCGTCTCATCTCCTTCCTGCTGCTGTTTAACGGCACGATTCCGCAAAAAAAATGCCAAAAAGCTGTTCAGGCGCTTAAATTGCTCAATTCATATTGCGTCGCCGGGAATAATGATGTTGTCATTGCAACTGATCGCCAGTGCTGTTTCTTTCAGTTGTAGAAAAAAAATAGTAGACAATCGGATTTTGAGAAAATCTCAAACGTCCCTAGGTCGTAAAAAGTATAAAATAGCTTTGTTGTTGACGCGAAAAAGTGTGTTTTGCCAAAAAATAAACACAATAAAATTCAAATATATTTTATTTAGTTTTTGGATTTAATTTATATTACAATTGTTTTAATATGAAATAGATTAAATTTCAAATTGTTTACTCATGTTATAAAAGAAATTTTGAAGTCAAAATCAAACTGATTTGTCTGTTACTAAGAACATTTTTTTGTACTTATATAAAAATTAATTTCACTGTTGGGATTCGAACATATAACCTCCAGTAGCGCACTAAATGAGTTGTTCGGAAGTTAGCAATAACTGTAGGATAAATAATAGTTTTATACGGCTGAAATACAATTGAAAAATTTTTCGTTGGAAAGCAGCCAATTATATAATTGTTTCGAAACATATTGGAAAAAATCATTTTACCAACCAGTGGTCACAGTCAGGATTCTAACCTGAACCTTTCCACTTTCGCGGCGGAATGAGCTTACGATACTCAATCGTGACGTGATTGCTAAATTAATATTCTCCTTATATGCTTCAGAATCAATACATTTTCACTACATGCGAGTGTCAATTCATATATGCTAATTCAATAGCTATGATATGAAGTGAATCCTCGTACGGAGGATTCATTTCATATCATAGCTATTGAATTTTTTGCTGTAGGATGTTACAATAAACAAAAATCAAAATTTAACTGTATGTGGGAGTTTATTTTCATTCAAAATGAGTTGGAGAGATCTCAGAATCTAACCTCAATAGTAACCAACGTCGTAGTTAGGGCCTGGCAACCGGGGTCCGCGCCAGGGGCGTTAACCCCGGAGAGGGGGCAATCAGCGAAAATTAGCGAAACCAGTGATGCTAATGATTATTTTCAAGCAAAGAGCGCGAAATCAGATTCTTGCCCTGGGCGCCAATGACCTTAGCTACGACCCTGATGGTAACTGCATTTTTCTTTTACAATTGGTTGGGTCTAAAAACACTTTCGTTAGGAATGATAAATTAATAAGATTTATACGGCTGAATTGCAATTGAAAATTTTTCGTTGGAATGCAGCCAATTATATAATTGATTTGAAACATATTGGATTCTCTAACGACTGCGAGTAGAGGAAATACTATAACCTCCCCTACACAGTTCATTTTGTTAAACCCCACGTATATATTTGTACATCAAAAAGAGAAATTTCGACTGTATAATTAGGGGGCGTCCATTAATTACGTGAGACGTTTAGGGGAGGGAGGGGGTCGAGCAGAACCACACCCAATCTCACTTGGGGGAGAGGGGGGGTCTCGGCAAATATCACGTAATTTTTTTCCGCAAGAAATAGTGTAAAATTGCGAGAAAACTCGGTTAAATTAAGTAAAACATGTTTCTCCACTAAAATATGGCTAAATCCTTTTAAATAAATCCAAAATAATTAAAGTTTGGACGTGGCTAACTGTTCTACGTAACAAAGGCCAACAAATCATATATTAAAAAAAATAAATAAATCCAATACAATCAAGCACAGATTAACGTATTTATACTAAAAATACGCATTTTGAAAAATCTTACGTGAGATTATGGGAGGAGGAGGGGGGCGAGAATCTCACAACATCTCACCAAGGGGGAGGGGGGGTCAAAAAATCTCCAAAATCACCTCACGCAATTAATGGATGCCCCCTTAAAATAAAATGTCCTTCGTAACAGAAATACAAACTTAACAACTAAATTAAAAATGCATAACATTTTATTTGCAAAATCAAATTGTATTTAGGTACAATTATTTCGGAACTAATTTTTTTTTATTAATTAAATAAATCAGAACAGTAATCAATATATTAATTATTATGTTAAATATCACATTTTTATGAAAAGATTTTTTCCATAACTATAGTAAAAATTGGAACACGATATTTTTTTTACATGTGCGTAAATTGTGAACTACACGAAAATTTTTGGTACTTTTAGCAAACTGATTTCAGCGAACAAAAACATATTTCAGACGAACTCGTTCAGATTTAACTAACGGTTAGTTCAATCAATATTACAAAAACTTTTTATTTTCAAAACGTGAAAAATTAATTTTTCTCTATCTTGATTATTCGTCAAATCTTTTCTGAAAAAACTTTTTTGAAAGCGATAATTTTTTGTCATGAAAATACGGTGGCAGATTAAAGTACTTCAGGGCCCTAGGAACAATTATCATTATATAGAGATCTGTTTTTTTTTCAACAGTTGTGTTTAACAGAATTGACCAATTAATTGAGCTGTCGCCATTTTTAACAATAATTCGAAATTCCATTGCATATTGCAATATCTTCAGTTTTTTAATTTTGTTTAAATAAAGAATCTCTTCGGGCAACAATAAAATAATTAATACAGCTTTGGTAGTCATGAAGCGATTTCTTAACAGCTCAATTCTTACGAACGCAACCGTTAAAAATTATTCGAAACGCCGCTAACCTTCAAATCCTAGGCACCTACCTACACCACCTAATTCAACGAATTGCTGATCCTAAATTGTAAAATATTATACTTTCTACATAAAAAGCTGACTTCACAGTTGATGTTCATTTTTTTCATACAAAAATTGAACATCTGACTTTACCCGACTGTGAAATCAACATCAACAATTTTAAATCCATTATTACATGAAAATCAAACAATTCTTTTATTTTTCGGAAAATTTGTAACAAGAAAATATATTTTTAAATAGTAGATAATGGAATTATAATATATTGTCTTTATTAAAATCATGTTTATGTCTTTAATAAATAATAATTTAATAAATATATCTATACATAAAAAAAAATGAAAGTCGATCTAGTGTAAAAAAGTTGACTGTGCGGTTGCAAAACAACTACACGCAAAAGAGCGTAGAAGTCAAATTCAAGTTCGAATTTTTCTTCTTTTTGCTAGGTATTGTCATACAAATAATTACTTAATTTCTATTATTTAATAACTTTTACAGTCTCATTTTTATACTAAACACACTTTGCTCTTAATAATTATTTTTAAAAAATGTAACATTTGGCATTTTTTTATGATTTTCCTCCGATATTATTAAAGGAAGGCAGTCCTTAAGTTTACTGGTGTCCTTTTTTGATTAAAAATAAACTCGTAAATGAAAAACTAAAATGTTGGCCAGATTGGTCAAAATCGCTTTTTTTTCGTTGAAAATAATTCTTTAATTTCATTTATCGAAATTAATGACCGACTGAAAAACCCGTAGAAACAAATAAATAAATTTAAACTTAATTTTATTAAGTATAATAATAATTATAATAATTTCTGAAACATAAGTAAAATTTGTGGAAGAAAAATATATCTTTTAATGTAACATCTACAATGTAAGGTTTATGGTTATTAATTTGAAATTTTAAAAATGGTGGGCACTGCCTCATTTTTTTTTTGTACAGAACAGGAATTATAACTCTTAACATATATTTCAATATTCAAACGTTTAAAGAAGAAAATAACCATTCTTAAAACTTTCGCTACAACTTGAAGGTGTGCCGTTAGTTGATCCCAGCAATTTGATACCACGACATTTGATCCCACGACAACTGATCCCAACGACAATTGATCCCACGACATTTGATCCCAAAAAAATTGTCTATAAACTAACAGAGCCTGATAAGTAATAAAGTTATTAAATTTTAATAATTTAATGAAATAATTTAATCGAGGGAAATTTGTTTGAATTAAATTTGTAGACATTATGATATATGTATTTGTAATTACATTGATATTCGAATTCTAACGAATGTAATAGTAAATAGAATGTGTTTATGAGTTAATAATCCTTTAAAGATTATGTAAAGATCAAGTTGAATAATCCACTTTTATTTATCATTTCCTGGGATACGTCGTAATTTTGTCAAATATTGTATTTTATAAATTTTGTTGAAAAATTACCTATTGTACATAGAAACTTCGAAACATCAGATGTGCAGTCAATTTGGTCTTTCGTGCTTTTCACATTATAACGAATTGTTAAATATGCCATTAAAGTTTATGAAAAGTCAGCGTGATAATTTGTTATTAATTCATAAAATACAATATTTGACAAAATTACGACGTATCCCGGGCAATGATAAATAAAAGTGAATTATTCAACTTGATCATTACATAATCTCTAAAGGATTATTAAATAATAAACAAATTATACTATTACATCCATTAGAATTCTAATAACAATATAATTACAAATATATCATAACGTCTATAAATTTAATTCAAACAAATTTCCCGACAAAGGGAATAATCGATTAAATTATTTCTTTAAATTAATAAAATTTAATAACTTTATTACTTATCAGACGCTATTAGTTTATAGAAAATTTTTTGGGATCAAATGTCGTGGGATCAATTGTCGTTGGGATCAATTGTCGTGGGATCAAATGTCGTGGTATCAAATTGCTAGGATCAAATGTCATGGAACCCAACTTGAAAACTACCGTGTTTTTTAGTTTGATATTCGGAAAACTAAAATTATTTTCCACACTGTTTTTTAAGTCAAAATTATGCTACTTAATAATAAGTAGTTAGTGTTTTGTACATTATAAATTAATAAACAAAAAAACAGACAAAAACAACCGACTGTAGCTCTGTACTATTCTAGTGTCACAGTATAACAGTTTGTTTTGTTTTTTTTTACAAAAATAATATACAACGCAGTACGCACGCGCATTCACTCTTGAGTACACATAACCTCACTTTTAAATTATTTATACTTTTTACTATTCGTTTCGCTACCGCATATTCTATTATTACTTCTATCGTTAATTCCTCTCCTAGAATCTTTATTTGCTCGTAACGTTGTCGTACTGTTAAATTTGGCAGCCTGGATCATTATATCGTACCGAGTTGTACGGAGCACCTCCCACTTGTTTACGAACCAGAAAAGGATGTTGTGCAGGATTGTTCGCGGGCCGTCGAATTCGTTGGGCACAATGCCGTCGACGCTCGCCTCGAAGTAAGAGAACAGCGGGAACCAAATGCGCGTTCTAGTCGAATCGCGTTGCATCAGAGCTTGGTTGTTCGATAATGTGTGATAGTAGAGGAACAATCGTGACGTGATGTAAAACGCCACGAACACGTCTATCGAGTAGTGTTCATGTGCGGCGAGAATAAAGAAAATTCCAAACATGTTCATTAACCAGGTTAACGTGTGGAGGAAGTAGAAATGGCGCGGCGTGTCTAAAAAGACCATAAAATAATAAAATTTCGATAAATAATACTTTTATACGGCTGAAATGCAATTGAAAAATTTTTTCGTTGGAGAGCAGCCAATTATATAATTGTTTCGAAACATATTGAAAAAAATCATTTTACCAACCAGTGGTCACAGTCAGGATTCTAACCTGAACCTTTCCACTTTCACGGCAGAATGAGCTTACATATCATAGCTATTGAATTAGCATATATGAATTGACACTCGTATGTAGTGAAAATCTATTGATTCTGAAGCATATAAGGAGAATATTAATTCAGCAATCATGTCATGGTTGAGTATTGTAAGCTCATTCCGCCGCGAAAGTGGAAAGGTTCAGGTTAGAATCCTGACTGTGAAATGGTAAAATGATTTTTTCCAATATGTTTCGAAAACAATTATATAATTGGCTGCTCTCCAATGAAAAAATTTTTCAATAAAGTTTCGTTTAGGCAGTTCGATTTTTCTAAATTAATTTTAACTTTAAACGAAGCAAGATTTTTTCATACGATTGAATTATAAAATTAGTTACTTACATTCGGTAATAAAAAAATTAAGCATAGTTAGCGCTACAGTATGTCCGGAAAACATATAATCACCGCATGTTCGAACACCTTGTATACTCATGCCGGCGCCTCGCCATATTTCGTACGCTCTCGCAACCTAAAAACAGTTGAAAAACGTATTTAAACAGTTGTTTTGTTTAGATGTCGCCGATATAAAATTGAAAAGTTTACTTTGTAAGCAAGTTCGGCCGTATATTGTTGTGAAGCGTTGCCGCCAAGATCTCTAACTTGTTGTTGATAACTGCGCGGCGTGCACTGAAGATGGGCCCCGGGAACACTCAAAGACGTTATCAACATTGTAACGCATCTTAACAAAAATACTGTGCCGCTTAGCGCAAAAAATCGACGCAAAAGAATGAATCTAGAAAACAATAAATTCGGAATCAGTGTTTGTCAAGCGTCAAAAATCTATACAATTTATCTGCAATGGTGAAAAATAGGTTTCCGGTCTGTCTGTCCGTTTGTACTGGCATCACTCAAGAGCAACTCGACTAATTTTCATAAGACTTGGTACACTGTCAGTTGGTACTGAAACTTTAAGTCTAGCGTAGTTTTTACAGGCTATGATTGAATAATTAATATAAGTATGATGTATAAAATAGTGGGAACTTGGACAAATAAAATTATCAGACGCCAAATTTTTTAATAACTGCGACGTTTCGCGAACGTTTGTTCGCTTCTTCAGGCAAACTGTAATTAGACAATTATATTGATATTTTTACATGATCATAAGAGAAAATAAAATTTTTATATAATAAAAATAACTTACATTAACTGTTAGCATCTTCGTTTCATTTTAGTGAACATTCTCTTTATAATACGATATATAAAAGTTAAACACCTCATATGGCAAACAATTTGAAAATTTTTCTTTTTTAACAGTTAATGTAAGTTATTTCTATTATATAAAAATTTTATTTTCTCTTATGATCATGTAAAAATATCAATATAATTGTCTAATTACAGTTTGCCTGAAGAAGCGAACAAACGTTCGCGAAACGTCGCAGTTATTAAAAAATTTAGCGTCTGATAATTTTATTTGTCCAAGTTCCCACTATTTTATACATCTTACTCAATCCATCATGGACGATACCAATGGTAATTTAAATTAATATAAGGTTTTTAACGCGAGCAAATGAAGTCGCAAAAAATAGTAATAATGTAAAAGAGTTACCGATGTCTATGGAAGAACAAAACGATGACCCAGATTGTAAACAGTAATGTGCCAGTGATTTCGCACATATCAAATGCCCACGGTATGTGCGGCACGTTGTCCAGGAAGATATCGGGCAGCGGAGGGTATTTTTTCATATCTGGTACCCGATCGTGAACGATCACCATCACGAAAGCGGTGATCCATGTCACAACGAATAAATAACCTAGAGAAAGGAGCGCCTTCCACATTTCTGGAGGGAGGCGATTTGCCCTTCCATCCTGTCATTGAAATATAAATCATCAAAATAACAAACGTCCTTTTTTATTGCAACATTGTAATTTCTTTTCAAAAATTGGAATGTTTAAAATAAAACAAGATAATTAAAAAAAATTATTGTTATCTTTTCGTATGATTTGCTAGAATTTCAAAAATACGGAAAATTTTAGTTGTGAAAATTATTTTAGTACTGATAAAATTGACTGACAAGTAATTTTAAAAAATGTGAATAAAAACGATCTATTCGAAATTTTGGAGAGCCACTTTAATCTTTGAACTTGACGGAATGCTGTTTTTTAGGACTTTGATACGTGCACTAATTGATTTTTGTTTTGTATCAAAATCAAAACAGTTGTCCGTTTTTCAAAGATGTGCAAGGGTCAAAATACATTCAGAAAACAAAATAACTAAAAATGACGAATTAAAATTTACTAGGCTGTAATTATAGAACAAAAGCAATGAACAATTCTTTATTTAGGTTGAATTTTTTGTCAGTCTGCCAATTTTATTTAATTAAGTAGACCAAGGTGTCGGAATGAAACGACCCACATACTACTGAAATAGGACATTTTTTTAATTCCACTTATGTATGAAATTACAAAAAACAAAACAATAACTGACCTCACTCAACGGCGGTGATATCCTTTCTGAATCACAGTATTCAGAATATTCATGTGTACGATACGAATGTGTATACAGTCCTATGGGTGGCAGTTCGACAAGACCTAGTTGTATTAGACTGGAATGATTCTCTCTCTGAAGACTTTTAACGCAAACGTACAAAACCTTCCTGTCCCTTAAGGTTAATTCACTAAGTGGTTCGAGGGAAAAGTCGCTTTCGGACAAAGCCAATAAGCACTTACCATCTACGCCGTGCTTATCGCACAGTAACGTTAATACTTCATCCTTGAAATTTCCTTCTTTTGCCAACCATATTTTTGCATCTTCCGAATTCCATTCCAAAACGCACATTTCATTCATTTTGTTGACGTTTTTCGACCCCTTCGTCACGTTTCTATTCAATGCATTTTTCCTGTTCAATGCATTTTTGTTTCGCTTTCTCTTAGCCGTTTTCAACCGTCAATGCATTGTTTGATGATTCACAACGCTCGAATATGTTTATGTTTTATCAGTATGTCGGACTTCAACCTATTTTTTCACCTCTACACCAGTTTTTTGACAGATGCGTTTTGATTAGTGGTCATTCCACCTGATCTTTGTAAAGTTGATAAAGAGTCCTAGGGCAATCTGGCTGACAGTAGATGTAACACAATAAATATTATCCATTGGTTCTAAGTCTATTGTCTAGGGTGGTCTACTTTTGGGAACTTGAGATGGCGCGGAATGTGCACCGAACCGAAGACACAATGCATGAATGTATTCAACGCCACTGCCAGTTAAGTACATCAATCATAATTCATAGTAATGAGTTGGTCCGCTGGACGCTGGTAAGTTGATTTTTCGGGAAGTACATAAGTACATGCTGAGTCATCTGACGTTTCCTGTTATAAGCCACCCGAGAAACAGTACCTAGCTGTGTTAGTAATCTTCCGTTCAGTAGTAGTACTAAATAATGCCCCATGTTTTGACAGTTCTGTCTAGTTTTGTCAAATAATCGATGTAACAAATTTCCTTCGTGTCATAAGAAATTTCCACATTTATAAAAGTCACGTATAATGTCTCGTCAGGGCGCTAAAGTGGACGTAAAAAAAGTGGTAAGTGTTTTTATTAATAGTAAAACAAATACTTACATTTTTGACATATTACAGAGTAGTGTTTTACGTGAATTTTAACAATTAAATGTATTTTTTTAGAATTCTGAATTAGTAACGCTTACATACGGAGCTTTGGTGGCACAGCTATGTAAAGATTTTGAAAATGTCGAAGACATTAATAAACAATTAGAGCGAATGGGCTATAATATCGGTATTCGATTAATCGAAGATTTTTTGGCAAAGACCACGTCGACGAGATGTTTAGATCTCCGCGATACGGCAGAGAAAGTTCAGGTAATAATAATATATATAAATGTATTGGAGTGACGCTCCGTTAAAGTAAATATCTTATTATATATAAATATTAGAATAAAATGTAAATAGATATAAATCAACCAACAAATAAGGATTGAATTTGTTTTGTAGATGGGTTTTCGTATGTATTTGGGTGTACAACCAGCTATCGGGAATTGGAGTCCATCCGGTGATGAATTTTCGCTTAGTATAGATACTAACCCGTTAACTGAGTTTGTGGAATTGCCGGATGAGTATCGCGCTTTGAGGTATTGTTCCATGATTTGCGGGGCAGTTCGAGGTGCTCTCGAAATGGTTCAACTCGAAGTGCAATGCTGGATAGTACAGGTTCGCAAGAACACAATAATTAATTACTGAATTGGTAACAAACATTCATCGTTAAACTTAATCAGCGATGATTTTTTTTATTATTTCAGGATCAGTTAAAAGGTGACTCAAACACAGAAATTAAAGTAAAATTTATACGAAAGTTAGAAGACGCAGTACCAGCTGGAGAAGATTAAAGTTTTGTATGTTAATTTATGAAATAATTTCCCAATTGTTATTTCGTTATTATAAAATAATATTAACATTTATTATAAACTTTATTTTATTTTTATAATTTATAAATTTGAATGTAAAAAAAGACTTAAAACTATACAACACAAAATTTATTCATCTTTTTTCAAAACTAGTTCCGGTTTTTGAAACTGAACGGCGTTTTCAATAAATTTTCCTACAGTGAATAAAACTGACTCACTAAGATTGCGACCGATTAACTGCAAACTTATCGGTAAACCATTCGACGATAGTTTTATCGGTAAGGAAAGTGCTGGTACACCTGAAAAAAACGGTCAGGTTAAAAGTAGCAAGTGTTTTTTGTGACCGGAATATTATAACATACCTGCCATGTTAACGGGTTGTGTACAAAAATCCTGAGTGGCGCACTGATCTCGATTGTTTTTCGATATAAAGTCGCGATATTTCGGCGCTGTTGTCAAAGTTGTCGGCGTTAAAAGTATGTCAACTTTCTCAAACACCTCATCAAAATCATTTGCAATTAGTCTCCGAACTTTTAAAGCTTTGTCAAAGTATTTATTATAGTTCCTTTGTATAACAAGATAAAAAATTATTTCCAGGTGCAATTTTATTATTTAAACCCTGCGATGAGAAATGATATGCAACCCAACATACATTTTTATAATTAAATAGAATTAAAACTCACTTACTAGGTATTAGAGCTGTAAATTGTGTACCCACATGTATTCGTTACTAAAACAATCAGCACCCATTACTTTCGTATTGTTACGTTACTCGTTACTTTTGATACAATCGAGTACTAGTAGTCTAGTCTAGCATGAAGCCGAGTCGCACTCGCGTAATTGTTAAAATGATTTTAAAAATGGGTTTATCAAATTATCATAAACAAATAATGTTACAATGTACGGCGGTACGCGCAACAATAAATATTATTTTCCTTTGTAATGTAACAAACGAATTCAAAATACATCAAAAATAAGCATACACATTACAAAGTACACACACAGTAGGCATACGCATACGTACGACGCACGATGCATTCCAGTTCACGTTAGTGTTACATGTATGATTTGTATTCGTTCGTATAACGAATCAAACCTCAGCTCTGTGAATCAAACAGTGACATACGACATATAAGAGTAACGAAATAAATTTGTGAGTAAAGATTCAGTACTTTGAGTCAGGCGATGTACCCGATACTCGGTAACAAATACATACGGTTTGCTACAGCTCTATTAGGTATAACCACGTATACCGTTTGATGTTATTTTTATTATAGTTTGGTTGCATCATTTTTCGCTGCAGGGTAGTTTGACACATATTTCGCGGAAAATCGCAGGAAAAATACCTTTGTAATAAAAAATAATTTCCAGCTAAAATTCGGTTTCGTATAACTTCACTGAAACCTTGCGATCTAGAAACTGCGTATAACTTCTCAGTGGACTCTTCACAATTTTTGGCTCTCAATCCAAATTCAATACCGTCATATCTTGCCATATTGCTACTGACTTCGCACTGGTTTAAGATAGAATAACATACTATTGAATGCCTAGTATTTGGCATCGAAACCTTTAAAAAAACAAACGAGCTATAAACATATAGGTACTTACGTCATTTTTTTTTCCTAATACCTGTTCGACAATGACTCCGTTTTGTTGTAACAAAATTGATATTTCTTTCCAAGTTTCCAATACGTCATCGCTTATTCCTTCGCAATGATATTCTTGCGGTATGCCGATTTTTAGTCCTTTAAGATTGATTTCTTTGGGTAAAGAGACTTTTCGTAAATGTCTTTTAATAGTTGTGGAATCTTTTTCGTCCGGACCCGATATTGTGTTAAGAATTAACATGCAGTCTTCGATGTTCCTTGTCAAAATTGCTGGTACATCCATCGAGTTAACCAAAGGTATTAACCCATGCCTGGACACTAAACCGTAAGTCGGTTTGAAACCAATAAGACCGCAGTATGATGCGGGATTGCGAACAGAGCCGCCCGTATCAGAACCCAAAGCTCTGGAAACAAAAACAAGATAGAGGCTTTTGACAGGTACAGTCGCGTAATACATATGTATTTACCCGAAACATGTGCCTGAGGCAACAGCTACAGCAGAACCTCCTGAACTGCCCCCAGCGATATAAAAATCATTATCACCATCTTTGTAGCCCCAAACATTTTTCGTTGGTCCGTAAATCGAATCTACTGTCCCCGATCTTAAAATCATATAAATTTAGTTTTAATTTCTCATGATTATGAAAAATTTAAAAATTATTGTTAAAAGTAAAACCTTTACCCCATAGCAAATTCGTCTAAGTTAGTCTTCCCGATAAGAATTGCTCCAGAATTTTTTAATCTCTCGTAGACGGTCGCATTATAAATAGGGACGAAATTTTCTAACATTTTCGAAGCACACGTTGTCTTGATTCCTTCAGTGCAAAAATTATCTTTGAGCGCTATTGGTATTCCGTCGAACAGACCGAGTCTCTTATTTCTTTTTAATCGTTCGTCCGAATTTTTCGCCTCGCCCAAGGCTTTTTCAGTCGTAACAGCAACGTATGCATTGTAATGTTTTGTGCTTTTAATCCGTTCTAAAGCTGCATTTATTAAATCTGATGGCAAAATTGCGTTTTCTTTATATACTTTATTAACCTAAAAAAACATGAAAATTTACACAACAGAAAAATTGCTTCCAAAATGCAAATATTACTGTTTCTTGGGAATTATTAAGTAAAGAACAATGCATACAGTTTTTATACTTGAATTAAGAAGTTTATCCATTATAATTAATATAATAGCTAAATAGTAATGTCAGCCGTGATTTTTTAGGTTATACTTATGTTTACTCTTTCGTAATTTACTAATTCGTAAACTGCGTTTAGATAATAGATGGCGTTTAGACACTAGAAAGTCGTTTATGGCATGCACAGTTTGGGCGCGACAATATTGAGCCATGATGTATTTTTCAACAATACCCAAAAGATTTAAAAAAACAATCTGAAGTATTAAATTTGTCGTCCGGTTCAAAGATACATCGGAGATGCTTCGATATATAAAAATAATGAACATCAACTTCATTTTTGAACTTCGCTATGTTGGAGTACCTAGGTACGTTAGCCAGAGTTAGGTATACACCTAGGTATTATTACGCTCCGGTTGAATCCGGGCCGGACAGCTGGTATTAGCATAGATTAGTAGCGATAGTAAATAAATAAATTATTGATTTCAATTAAGTATAAATTCTATATCGAAATATTGAATCTTTGAATGATCGCCCCGAGGGAGATGTAGGTAGGTGGGTTACATTTTTCCGTAGAAGGAAGAAGACATTTCGAAGCGTTACTGCGATCAACTTTCATCTAATTAACAAACAAAATAAAATCGATAAGGTAATCGGTTTATTCTTGACGCATCCGCGTCTTAAAATTTTCTACTTAATAAATATTGTTACGTAAAATCGGTGTTTTTGAAGTACAAGTACCTACCTAATACTTACAATTCATCCCAACAAACGTGACAATGGCACTAAGTATTGACCTCAGACCATAGATATAGAAATCCGGGGATGTACTTAGTATAAATTGCGACTTTAGACGAGGGGGGAAGCCATTCAGGGGAGGGTACATGCCTGTCTTATGGACATGTCCATGCTATGCATGTGCCAACGTTCTTTGCGTCTTTGCGCATGCTCAATTGCGCCAGATGCAGTCGTCCGCGTCGTTGTGCATGCTCAATTGCTCTTACAACGTTTGCGCAACTGAAGCGACCAATAGAATGCGGGCACACTTGCTTCCTCACTGCCGTCCCTCAACAGCAACCACCACACTCGATTGTATACTACATCCCCAGATTTCTATATCTATATGCGTCAGACGTGATATTTAAATCGAGATAAATCTTGTGTCGCTTCGGCAGCATCTGAAAAAAAATTGTGCAATTGTCTCACCGACTGAAATCGACTACACTCTTGATTTTTTTTATATTAATTACGGTTGACTGTATGGGTAATCTAAATTTTAAAGTTCACTTGTTTTCATTGCTGCACCAATGCGTGTAACACGTTTCTCGATCGGTGAGTGAGACGGATGCGCACCTCGCTCCTTGTCTTGTTTATAAAAACAACAACAAAAGTGCTTCTTAAGAGATCGCGATCAAGGTCGCTTGCATTTACAATTAACAAATTATGCTTCGGTGGTGTAGTATTTAAAAATGGACCCTGGGTATAAATTACCTATATGTAAAAATAGTCCGCTAACTTTTCAAGCATCGCGTTTACTTTTTGAACTACCTTCAGGCCTTTAAACGAAAAAATCATTTTGCAACGATTACATTTTTTTTGCCATACCCACTACAAAATAGGTACTTTCGATGTATGTATAGCGGCCATTAATGACCCATTTAACAGGCAGGTGTGCGGAAAATGGTTTACTTTCTGCACTAGCGCAGAAAATAACGGTTGCCATGGCAACTTCTGTTAATTCGCTCTATACGCCTGCGTACACTTGCGTGCGCCTGTCATTACTTACTTGCACGAACTTCGCGCGGAACACTAAAAGAAAAGATGGCGACGCCAATGAACTGTCAGAATTTTTTGAAAATGACGTGAAAAGTGGGTAATATTTTGCAGTGGGTATATATGGCAAAAAATACCATATATATCTCGTACGTATAATGCCCCATTATGCCCCATTATGTATCTAGACATACAATCTACTTTTAAAAAATTTTTAAGTAGCTTTTAATGGTGTATAACCTAAAAATATTTTCAATTATACAGCCTGTCCCATTTAAGCGTGGCAGATCAAAACTATGTTTTTGTTAACCTAGCGCCCTGTTTTTATTTGTTTTTTCAATTCTGCACCTAAATGTGAATAGAAATTGTAAGACAAGCCATGCTCGAAAATTGCAGTAATTTTTGAGTTATTCAAGTTTTTTAGAAATTTTTGACACGTGCAGACCTTTACCTAAAATTCGACATAGCCAAAACAGAAACCTTTATAAAACTGAAATTTTGAGGATCACTAGATAATGGACGGACGAATCAATGTCTGTCCTAAAAAAAATGAAATTACTATACAGGGTGTTCAAAACAATGTACTTCTATATATATATATATATATATATATGTGTACGGGCAATAACTTTCGAAAGAGTTAATTGATTTTGACGAAATTTGGTAGGCACGTTGAAATCCATCACCGCACGAAGCCTATTTAAAATGGGCCTAATCGGATCATTTTAAGGGTGGTTTTTAGGGGTTGAAAACTGTTTTTGGGCCCCAAAATGCCGAAAAAATTCTCAGAATCGTTTCAAAATTGAAATTTAACCCTTTAGTAACGATTAAATTGTGCTGCTAAAATTTTAATAAAATCGGCCCGACAGGACCGGACTTACAAATTTTATGAAAACACTAGTTTGCGGATAATGCTTTACTTACTGAAGGATGTATTTATTTTGGTACCGAGGTTGCATTGATAAAAATATTGAAATTAGGAAAAAAAATATTATTTTAAGGGATGTATTAAGGGGTTAAATTTTTTATTTTGTTCAAAAACAAACTTAAGTTCACATAATAAAGCCACAATGCCCCATTATGTATCTAGACATACAATCTACTTTTAAAAAATTTTTAAGTAGCATTTATTTTAAAAAAATAGGTAAAAAAACTTTTAAGTTAAACGGTTTTATTTTAAATTATCAGCTGTACCAAAAACTAGAAAATAGTTAGAACACAAACCAAGGGGCACTTTGTGTCGCTGCGTCAGCGGAATAAGTAATAAAAACGTAGGGCGCATTTGAAATATTTCTGTTGGTGGGCTTGGAAACACATTTTTCTAGACAAGCCGTTCTTATTTAATAATTATACAGTCGTTATACAGATTTTTATACGCCCCACGTTTTTATTACTTATTCCGCTGACTCAGCGACACAAAGTGCCGCTTGATTTGTGTCCTAATTATTTTCTAGTTTTTGGTACAACTGATAATTTAAAATACTTAAGACCGTTTAACTTAAAAGTTTTTTTACCTATTTTTATTTTCTAGTTATTAATTTGATTTCTGGTCCGTATCATTATGCAAACTCCTCATCCTTTCAACTGTCTACCTCCTGATTCCATCATCAGACCCTCGTTACCAAGTTGAAATTATCATAATATTGTATTGTCACGGGAACTCAATGTGTGTGCAAAGTTTCATAAGAATCGGTTAAGTAGAAGTACCTAGTTGAAAAAGCTGTCGCAAGATTTGAAACAAAGATAGTATAACAAACAAACAAATATACGGAGTCAAGCTAAATAAAACCGTTTAAAAATTATAAGGGTTTATCCGAGTTGAGATGCCGTTATGTTTATATAGTCTGATAAGTAAAATGCATAATCTAAGCAAAACGTATGTCCGTAATTCGAAACCCTCGAAGATATTTGATATAAGTAGGTACCTACCTACCTACTTATCACTTACCTTGCCAGATTATGTCAGTTAACAAATAGGTACAATATCTGCGATGGGCTTGGTTTTATTATAGGTATTCGGATACCTATATGTATTAATAATTTGTATTACGTATATTTATTTATGCAGTAAGTAGAAGGTTTTGAATCAAGTCACCAGGCAGCAGTTGTTTTTTGGCAAATGTCACTTGTTCTCTTTCGATGTTCGTTTGTCTTTGACTTTATAAGTAGGTATTACACATCATGGACGTTTGGAACTACTTAAATACAGTTTAATTATTATCATTTAAAAACGTGATGCAATATTTTTTTTTCCTATAGGCCGTATTTCAGGTTTCACCTTTGTGAAAGTTTATAATTTTAGTACCTAGCGATGAAAATTTGTTTTAGAAATTTGTTTTTAGGATCAGTGGCGGCGTTAGAGGGTGGGCCGGGTGGGTCATAGCCCACCCCTTGGCTCACCCTGGAATAATTCCCAAGTTTATCTTTTAAATACGTTTTTAACCCTCGCAATTTCAACAATTTTTTTTGTAAATTCTATAGCAAGTAATCTGGGATAAAATTTTGACGAGCACTGAAATTTTGGGAACAAATGTTATTGACCCACCTTCAGAACACCATGCCTAAGTCTGGCCCACCCTGACAAAAAATCCTAGCGCCGCCACTGTTTAGGTTTAACAACATGCAGCATGCTGATGATACTATACCGTAATTAAATATGTTTTTAGAAAATTTTCAGCATTTCATACTGTTATAAGTATAAGTAGTAATCAACTGTAGGAGTGCAATTTTATTTTTGCAACCGAGAATTTCCTTAACGTAAAATACCCAGCGTTATTTATCGATTAAATTTTTCATCAATAAAGCAACTAGCAAGATTTATTTTTGAGAGATGCAAATGCACCCCCCTAGCTACGCCACGGATGGTTAAGAATTGTTAGGGAAAAATGCTATCAATTTTCTTGGATAATTAGTTACTGCGGTCAGTTAATAACCGTTTACTGTAAGTACAACGTAAGTTCAATTTAAATGGTAGGTTAACGCCCAAAAATTAAGATATAAAATATACCCAGTTATAGTAACGAAGTATCGCTTTACATATTATATGATACGTTAATCGTAAAATATTGATTAGATATAATAAATAAAGCTATAAAATTTTAAACGATCGAAAATCACGTCTTCAGAAACACCTCAATACATAATAAGTAATAAATAATAATTTGTATGCAAATTAACTTAAAACAAAACTCGTAATCAAATAAAAAAAAGTCTTTGAATTCATAGAGTTAAATATAGGTTCAGGCTAATTTTGACAGTTCTGACATTTAATGTTAAATATATTGGTTCAATAAATAAATACCTACTATGGGTGAAAAAACGTATCGATAAAAAAGCAGTTTTATTGTTGTCTATTGGATAGGTCGATATCAAATAACATTAACGATGCTATAAGTATTTCCGTGTCGTTATTTTTAGAACAGTTGTTCGATTATTAAACGGCTTACTATAGCAGGGACGTAACTAGAAAATAAGACTGGAAGGATGCAACTTTTTTGTCATTAAGTATAGGCAGGTTATTATGTCATGCAGGACCGGAGTTAGGGGAGGGAAACCGGGGCTACAGCCCCGGGGCCTCCACAAAAGAGGGGCCCCCACAATAGAGACTTCGAAAAAAAAAATTCTCTAAATTCTCGGTTATTAAATTTTGTCGTTGAAAATATGCTAAATCGCGTTAATAATTTTAATAAGTAATCATGAACTCGACTGAAAAAAATTGTCCACTTTATTTAGAAAATAATTTAGGGCCAGGGGGCCTCCACTACTTTGTTGCCCCGGGGCCTCCAGACCTCTAAATCCGGCATTGATGTCATGGCTGAAGCTTAACGTCCTCGATGTAGAGGATTAAACAAAAACAAAATATAAATTTTAATATTTTATTTGAAGATACCTACCTATATAAATAATATTTTTTACATTAAAAAAATTATAAATAAATAAATAATTTTTAACCTAATAATTAATGGCAATTTGAGATTATCAAAAAAGTCTTAAACCGCGTTCTTTTTATATGAATTTATCATTCTCTATTAATTATGGCAGTGTTTGTTACTTTATACTTGCGCCAGTGACTTGAATTCAAGTTGAGCATTTAGCTGTAAGTATCTAATCACTTGTACTATCTAATCACTTCGCGTGCTTAATTCTATACGGTATCATTGCTGTCGCCACTGGCGACAATAGCTGTACTGTCACGTCCGGTGCATTTCTTGTAATGTGTCCGCATGTTGCTCGACTGACTGAAAGTTGCGCCGCATTTCGCGCATGCGTAAGGACGTGCGCCACTATGGTAATTCATATGAGTTTTCAAATGATGCTTTTTGGTGAAACTTTTATCGCAGACTGTACATGAATATGGCTTGACGCCTGTAAAAAAAATAAAAATTTTGAATCAAAAAACTCTAAAAATCTTCGTGTCAAAGTAGGTATCTATTATGCCATTCGTCGATTTTTTACGCAAAAACTAGCTACCATTTTTTTTGTTTCGCAAAAATCAATGAGAAAATGAAAAATTTTCATTTTATGTTATATCAAAAAATACTGACGTTTTTTTCCGTTTCTTATCGATCGTTGAAGTCACCAGACAGGCGATCAGGTTAGTGGCTTACGCGAGCGTTGAATTCTCTCGACGGTGAGTACTGTATTACCATAGATTATTACCTATTGAATCTTTTTTTCTATACTAATGTTATAAAGCTGAAGAGTTTGTGGGTTTGTCGGATTGAACGCGCTAAACTCAGGAATTACCACTCCGATTTGAAATTTTTTTTTTGTTAGATAGCCGGTTTATTGAGGAAGGTAATAGGCCATTCGAGTTTTTTTTAATACAACCCCAAAGAGGGTAAAACGGTGGTGTAGGATTTTTTGACTATCTATACTAATATACTGTAGGGTCTGTAGGTACTAATATTATAAATTGTAGGGAAGTACGCGAAGCAAGAACAACGACAGGCGACTTCGCTTCGCAGGGAGAGAATTTCTCGCCGGGGGGGGGGTAATAAATCATAAATTCTTATCTCTGGAACTACCTACTTATCCTGAACCGATTCTAAAAATTCTTTCACTAATAGAAAGCTACACTATGATCCGTGAGTGATATAGGCTATATTTTATTTTGATAAATTTCTCGCGAGGGGGAGGGATAATTCTTGTGGGTTAGTAACAAAGCGTAACTCAGAAAATATTTTGCATTTTAGCGTATAGGCGGAATCCTATTAATATTATAAACACCATCAGTCCGACTTCGCTTCGCAGTGGGAGAATTTCTCGCGGGGAGGGTAATAAATTCTTAGCACCCGGTCGAAGCCGGGCGGAAACCGCTAGTTATAAATAATGCGAGTTATATATAGTTACATATTATGCATGTTGATATTTTGATATAACGATATGGTCGGCGATTATGCAATCGACTCTAATTATCTGTACCCGAATTTGGTGGCGTGGTTTGACATTTAAAAAAAATTGATCTCTTTATAAAATGTCTATTGCTGTTGACACTGCAGTTGATTATTTTTCTAAATTACATTTTGCGTGCAATTAAAATCGTTTTAAATAAAATCACGTCCTTGTGCCTACATAAATTACATCTAAATAGTTCCACTTTTTTGTTACGTAGGTACCTACTTATAATATACTTACCTAAGTCAGATTCTAGTTTGTTAAAAATTGCAATGACGGCATTCTTTAAAACTCATTCGCTATAATTGTATTGCTTGCTTATTTTTTGTCTGTAAATATACCTACTTCCTATTTTCAATTTTGCTGAAAACTATAGAGGCCTTGTCCGGCTTCGCCCGGGTGCTAAGAAAGCCCGGGTGCAATACACTACTCACTCGCTTCGCTCGTTCGCTTGAATATTATAATTACATTAATCACTCGCTACGCTCGTTCGCTATATAGGTAAGTATATAAACCTTCCGTAAAAAATTATCTAAGTGATGGTGAAAACCGCATCAAAATCCATTGCGTGGTTTAGGAGAAGTTAGCGGTTATACAAACAGACAGACGCGGAAAGCGACTTCATTTTATACTACTTATGTACTAGAGATGAAATAAGTAAGTAGATGGAATTTTGCGAAACATGATTGAACATTCCAAAAAAAATGTTTGCTAGTTGCAGGGATTAATTACCTATTAATAATATTTATTCCTCATTATAGAGCCTAATTTCTATATTTACCTAATAATAAAGTATTTTCTGTCATTGGATAAAATTTATTTCCAAAATTGTCCGATCGTTCGCGAAATACTGAGCTGCGTCTATTCGGAATACTTAGTGTTGCCGTCTAGACAAGACAAGACTTTCAAAGTCTTGTCTTGTCTTGAAATATCAAGATAAGACTTCACTATACCTTGTCTTAAAAAATCAAGACTTCACTAAGTCTAAGTCTAGATTAAAAAACTCTTGTCTTGTCTTGAAAATTTCTAGACAAGACTTTTGCAAGTCTTGCCTTGAAAATCTAGACAAGACAAGACAAGAGTCTAGAAAGTCTAGATCTAGACGGCAACACTAGGAATACTTACTTCGCATCCGAATTAAAGCACCGCAGGCTCATTTCGTAATTAAATTTGTGATTTATTGTCACAATTTTATAAAAATTAATTGAACAACTTACCCGTATGTAATCTAGCATGAAGACTCATATTCGACCTGTCGGCGAAGGCTTTACCGCAGGTAGCACAGCGATACGGTCGTTCTCCAGTATGGACACGTTGATGTTGTTTCAAAAGCATCTTTCGCGAGAAACTCTTGCCGCACGTTGAACATTCGTGTGGTTTTACACCTGAGGAATTGATTTTATCGTTTAGAAGTTCGCAGATAGAATTAGAAAATATTAATTTGTAAGTGAGTTACCTACACATCAAACAATGAATGTGTAACTGACTTGCAAATGTTTTCCGATTTTTTGAAGCTATGCTTCTATAGGCGCGTTAGACGATTTCTGGCAGGGAAAAACTTATAGGTTCGCGTCACGGTAAAACCGTCACGCTCATGTTATTAAAAGTAAATCTATAGCTATGGCCAGCGGTGAAAGTAATATACTGGGGCACGCGCAGTGACCTATGTAAAATTAATATCTGAGAGTTTTATAGGACACAAAAAAATAAAATGGTGTCAGATTTTCAAAATGGCGGCCATATGTAGGTAGGTACCTATTTTTGTAAAAATTATCCGATCTTTTTGAAAATGGATATTTAAGAGTTTTATAGGACACAAAAAAATAAAATGGCGTCAGATTTCAAAATGGCGGCCATATGTACTTTTGTAAAAATTATCCGATCTTTTTGAAAATTGATGTTTAAGAGTTTTATAGGACACACAAAAATAAAATGGCGACCATATGTACTTTTGTAGAAATTATCCGATCTTTTTGAAAATTGATATTTAAGAGTTTTATTGGACACAAAAAAATAAAATGGCGTCAGATTTCAAAATGGCGGCCATATGTACTTTTGTAAAAATTATCCGATCTTTTTGAAAATTGATATTTAAGAGTTTTATAGGACACAAAAAAATAAAATGGCGACCATATGTACTTTTGTAAAAAATAAAATTGCATCAGATTTCAAAATGGCGGTCAAATAATAACTTTTCAATTGTATTGTCTATATAGCTTTGATAAATTCGGTTTTATATGCAATGAGTAAAAAGCATAGCTTCTGTCGGGTGTCCCATGACACCTCTTGACTTTTTTTTATACCTGTATGAATTCGGACGTGCATGTTGTAAGCGACGCGCTGGTTGAAGCTCTTGGGACAATGCGGACATTTGTACTCCTTGCGGTTGCGGTGAATTTTTAGATGAGAACTCAGATAGCCCCTGTCGTTGAAGTGTTTGCCGCATTCGGGACACTCGGCGGCGAATTCTTTTGTTCCTTCGTGAACTGATCTAAATAAATTATCAATCGGTTAAAAAGTCCTAGGTACACATTTACAAATATTTAAACATAACATTGATACTTGTTTTTTTACAACCCATGTGTCAATTCACATCTTATGACGTTCGCTTGTAGGCAGGTAGGTACCTACTTATGATTGATGTTTCGGGCAAATGATGCGAAAAAAGCGAAGTAAACTTTCGAATAAAAAATAAATTTGCAAAATGAAGCCAGTAAAAATATCCGGTGATAAATTTGACGACATGTGTCGAGTGTGTTTAAAATGCAGCAATAAAATGTCAGATATTTACACGGAATCGTCGAAATTAGGCGCTAGAATTGTTGACGTTATTGTTGCGTGCGCTCCCGTTCATGTAAGTACATCAAAGTTTTAATTTTGTAAAGCAATTTGCTTAACAGATAAATTATTTATGCTTATGGTAGGTAATTCAAAAAAAATAATACATTCCAATGATTTTTCGAAAATTTGATTATTTTGAAATTTATAGATATCAAAAGAAGATGATATGCCGTCACACATATGCAAGCTGTGCTTCAATCATTTACAAAAAGCCCATCAGTTTCAAAAATTGGCGATCGAATCCGAAAAAACATTGCAACAATATTTGCGTACAGCTGATGGAAAACAATACTGCAGTAAAAGCGTTCGTGTTAAAACCGAAGTTAAATCCGAAGAAAAAGCTTTCCGATCGGAAACTCCGACATTGGGCGATGATAATTCGACTACAGATTATTTCGATGTCGACGAACCTGCTTTCTATTTAAAATCGGAAACTACAGACGCTAACAGCTACAACACAGATAATAGCAATGTTGTAGAAACGCCATTTGATGAAAAACCTGTCACTGTGAAAAAAGAAAATGGCAACAGTTCACAGGATAATAAAATTGATCATAAAGAAGAACAGGTTAATTCGACGGTCAGTGAAGACGCGAAACTTAAACCATATCAGTGTGAAGTTTGTAAGAAACGTTTCGGCAGAAAGAAACATCTGTACGAGCATGCAATCATTCACACGGGCTACAAACCGTTCCAGTGCACGGCTTGCGGGAAGCGTTTTTGTCGCTCGAGTGATATGAAAGTACATATGCGAAGTCATACCGGGGAGAAACCTTATCAGTGTGACGTGTGTAGTAAACGTTTCACTCAGGTCAGTGAAATAATAATTTGCAGATCTTTCACATTTTTAATACTACGTATTTAGATTATTATGAAGTTATTAAAATACCTTGTATTTTTTGATGTTCGTCTTGTGACTTCCTGTGTTTTAACACGACGCGTTTCAGCAACGAGTTGCTATCTTCAGGTGTGGTTAAATTTTTTTAAAAATTGCACATTGAGTATCCGTATCACATTATAATATTAAGCACATTAAACATTAAGCACGTTATAATATTAAGCACTGATTTAAATTTCGGAATTTTATGATTTATATTCATCTACCTACTATATAAATCGAGATATAAATCATAAAATTTCGAAATTTAAATCAGTACTCCACAATCCACAACATAATACGCATGTGCTTAATATTATAACGTGATACAGATACTCAATGTGCAATTTTTAAAAAAACTTTTTAACAAAAAAAAATCCTTCAAAAATCCACTAAAAAGAGGAAAATAATGAAATTTTGAGGTCTGCGCCAATTTAATAAAATATGAAGTCGATTAAAAAGTATAGTAGGTATAGTGATTAATATCTTCTTTTTAACCAACTTCATATTTTATTAAATTGGCGCAGACCTCAAAATTTCATTATTTTCCTCTTTTTAGTGGATTTTTGAAGGAGGCTTTTTTTTGTTAAAAAGTTTTATTTTTTACTTTTTAGTGTCAAAAAGTGACATTTACCTTAAATGAATCACACGCTGTTACTTACTTTTATTAAGCCGATTTTCTTACGCTGTCTGATGTGTCAAAAAGTGACATTTACCTTAAGGAATCACACGCCGTTACTAACTTTTATTAAAATCAGCCGAACTACTGAACCGATTTTGATGAAATTTCTATGGGACCAATCTGAAAGTATATCCTTTCAAATAAAAAAAAATTTCCAAATCGGTTTATAAATGACGGAGTTCTGAGGTAACAAGCATAAAAAAAATACAACCGAATTGAGAACTACCTCCTTTTTTTGAAGTCGGTTAAAAAAATTTAACCACATCTGAAGATAGCAACTCGTTGCTGAAACGCGTCGTATTAAGATACAGGAAGTCACAGACGGACATCAAAAAATACAAGGTATTTTTAATACTTCATAATATTCATATAGTGACTTGGAGACCCAACACTCTAAAAATGTAACATATTTAGTGTTTGTCGCGAGTCAATTAAAGTATTTCTGAATTTTTTTTAGGTTGGTCATTTCAACGATCACAAACGTCTTCACGCCGGTGAGAAACTGTTCGAGTGCGCGGTATGTAAGGAACGTTTCGTTCTCAAATCGCAACTACAGCGTCACGAAACGGCTCACTACAGCGACAGACTGCATCAATGTGACGTTTGCGGAAAACGTTTTACCGTTTCGAGCAACTTGAATGCCCACAAACGTCTTCATACCGGCGTTAAACCTCACGTTTGCACTGTTTGCGATAAGCGATTCAACGAATCAGGTCAGTTGAAGGTTCACATGCGCAGACATACAGGCGCCAGACCTTACCAGTGTGACGTGTGTCCGTCAAATTTCGCGGTCAGCAACGCCCTCGCGAGACATAAACGTATGCATGCCGGTGTTAAACCGTACGAATGCGACGTGTGTTCGAAAGCGTTCGGCACGTCGTGGCTGTTGAAGAATCACAAACTTGTGCATACCGGTGAGAAACTGTATCAGTGCGAGGTGTGCGAGAAACGGTTTTCAACGGCCGGCTACGTGAAACGGCACAAGTGCATGCCGTGCAACGAACAGCAGCCGTACAGGTGCGACCTATGCTATAAGAGTTACGCGACGATTAAGAAAATGAAACGGCACAGACGGTCCCACAATAATACCAAAAGGAAAAAGATTATTATTGGATCTGCGGCCGTTGCCGATACAGCCATTAGCAATGCGTAAGATGTAAATTTTCAGACGTGAACGTAATATTATTTATTTTAGTGAAAATCGCAAACTGACAAATCCAGGTGTGCAAGCTTTCACGGCCGGCATTGTTCCAAGTCTTCATGGTTTTCGGGCTTGTAGACCGTGGTCCGGTGGTATTTCTACCTGACGTTTCATCTACAACTGCGGTAGACATTCTCAAAAGCGATGTGGTAGCGGTCGAAGTATCCTCCTTGGCGGCTCACAGGACAGTGTGTCAGTGACTGGTGTCCTCCCTTCTTTTGTGCCTAGTACCAGTGTGTTCTCTGTTCGGTCGTAGTCCGTCTCTCTGTAATTGGTCAACTGCGCAGTGTGTAGTGGTGGGGGTGAGTTCTCTACTCGGTCGTATTCCGTCCTTGAACGATTGGTCATTGGTTTTGTATGTCGGAGTGCTGGTGTCCAGATTTTACACACAGAATTTCAACCGAAAAGATGAAGGCCTCAGTCTCAGTAAAACCTGGACACCAGCACTCCGACATACAAAACCAATAACCAATCATACAAGGACGGAATACGACCGAGTAGAGAACTCACCCCCACCACTACACACTGCGCAGGTGACCAATTACAGAGAGACGGACTACGACCGAACAGAGAACACACTGGTACTAGGCACAAAAGAAGGGAGGATACCAGTCACTGACACACTGACCTGTGAGCCGCCAAGGAGGACACTTCGACTGCTGCCACATCGCCTTTAAGAATGTCTACCGCAGTTGTAGACGAAACCTCAGGTAGAAATACCACCGGACCACGGCTTACAAGCCCGGAAACCATGAAGACTTGATTGACAAATGTAGGTACGTGTCTACACATATGCATTCTGGTGGAAAACCTAATGATAGCAATATACAGCTGTTAGCGACCACGTGAACATTAACGTTTAAACTTGAACGTAATAATTATTCTTGTAAAAGTTCTCATTGGCAAACATAAAGATATGCATTCTGGTGAGAAACCGAATAGCAGAACTCGTCTGCTATTACAGCTATTAGCAACGCGTTTTAAAAGAACTTTTTAACTTGAACGCATTTATTCCAGTGAAAATCTCAAAACATAAACTTATAAATAAAGTGAGAAATCGATTATGAGCAGTGCTAATTTTTATACAAATAACAAGGAAATTTGTTTCTTATAAGTACTTAGTTTGTAAAAGTCAAAAATGTACGCTCCTTAGTCATATGCTATTTAAAATGTAAATAAAACACTAATCTTGTATTATGATTGTTTATTTAATCTAAGAGAAAATGGTGAAGCTTTTCTGTGTGTAATACTTCACGTAAATTATCTTTTTTCGCGGAAGTGTAACGCGTTGTCCAATAATTAAATTCCATTTCGGCTAAAATGGTGTAAGCAAACGTTCGTGTATGTAGTGTTCTACAAAATTATTCAACAGTTTTTTTAGTAAAATGGAAAAAATACAAATACCTGGCGAAGGATTGAGAAGAATGTGCAGAGTATGTTTAGATTGGAATAATAAATTCGTCGATATATTCGCGAAGTCTTCAGTTTGGGGATGTCAAATTGCCGATGTGCTTACTGCGTGCGCTTCCGTTCACGTAAGTTGAGAAAAACTTGTCTTTGTTAACCAATAAATTCAAGTAGAAATTGTTATTTGTAGAAAGAATGAAACCGTGAGTTTTTATTTCCGAACGAAAATTTGCAAAAATACGTGCTAGATTTTTATGTATTTTTTCTAACAAGTAAAAATTGCAAATTTAATATTAAGTAGGTATCTACTACCTAGGTATATTTATTGTTCAAACTAAGTAGGTTATCTAATTTTCAGTAGAATTTTGGGAAATATTGATGAATTATCATTCAATAGAGCGTTTTAGATTTACCTAACTATTTTTTTATTGCAGATATCAAAACAAGATGGCCTTTCATCGTTCATGTGCGAAACATGTTTCATCGAATTGGAAAGAACTCGCCAGTTTCGTTTATTGGCACTTGAGTCGGAGAAAACGATGCACCAATACTTGAGCAAGTTGACTCACAGCGATAAACAATTCTGCGAAGACGACATAAAAGACGAACAAAACTCGATCTTCAACGGCGCCGACAACCATTTTGAAGAAGAGGAAATAAACGAACCCGACATAAAACTGGAAGTCGCTTCACTACCATCGTTGCCGCCTTACACGGACACGCCAAACGAACACGCGCTTCCAAATCAGACGACCAATTACTTCAACATCGAAAATATAATCAGTATTAAGCCGGAAATACCCGAAAGCGTCGCGAGTATTAAACGGAAACGCGGTTTACAAAAAAACAAATCAGCAACGACAAAACAATACAAATGCGACATTTGCAATAAGTGTTTCACGCAGAATTGTAGTTTGAAAGTTCATCAACGCAGTCATACCAGTGAGAAACCTTATCAGTGTGAAGTTTGCAGTAAGTGTTTTGCGCAGTCGGGACACTTGAGCGAACACAAACGACGGCATTCCGACGAAAAACGATTCCAATGTGAGGTTTGCAACAAGCGTTTCGTGTTAAAGATCGAACTGGTCAGACATAAACGTTTCCATACGGGAGAGAAACCGTACCAGTGCGACATTTGCGGCAAGTGTTGCAGTGTGTTGAGCAATCTGAAAATCCATAAACGTACGCATACGGGCGAGAAACCGTACCAGTGTGACGTTTGCAGCAAGTGTTTCGCCGAATCCAGCAGTCTGGTCAAACACAAACGGCGTCATACTGACGAGAAACCGTATCAGTGTAAAGAGTGCGGCAAATGTTTCGCCGATTCGAGCACTTTGATCGCGCACAGACGATGCCATACGGGCGAAAAACCGTTCAGTTGTGACGTTTGTAATAAAGGTTTCACGCAGTCGAGTAATTTAAAAAAACATAAACGACGACATACAGGTGAGAAACCGTACCGGTGTGATGTTTGCAGCAAGTGTTACGCCGATTCAACGTCGCTTAATTCGCATAAGCGTAGCCACGCTACTCAGGAAGTGTTGATACCATAGTATTTCTAGTATTTGTGTCGTTAATTTTTTTTTACGTAACATTTGAAGATACTGACATTTTTAACGCGTCCTAAGACATTTTGCATCAATTTAAACGTTCATAAATTTAGTCATGCCGCTCAAAATACACTGTTTTTAAGTGGAAAAATAATCGGTCGTACACAATATTGTTTTTGCCATTTTAATGATTTAGATAATAATATTTTCACATTCTGTTATTTGTATTGTAAAATTGTTTATAATATATTATACATAAAAATGCCTAATATAATTTTTACAAAAAAATTGTGAACTTATTTGATAAATATGATTAAGGCCCGTATTTACCGAGTCTAGTTAATTATTTATTCCGTTGATTTATTCTCCTGGTAAATATTACTCGGAATAAATAGCAATAATTCAATTCACCAAACGTAGTTTAGTTTACTGCAGGTATAAATCGTAAGAATAACTATTCTGTCCCATTTCAAGGGTATAAATATTTATTCGCCTAGTAAAATAGGGTGACCTTTTCAGGTAAATATTAATTTCATATCTTTCAGGTAAAGGCTTTTGTAATAAAATAAAATAAATTTACATTTTCGATTGATGCGCCATCGGTCGGATCTTTGGTAAAAGTGCTTTAGAATCAATTGAAAGATTTTTTCGTTGGAGAGCAGCCAATTATATAATTGTTTCGAAACATATAGGAAAAAATCATTTTACCAACCAGTGGTCACAATCAGGATTCTAACCTGAACCTTTCCACTTTCGCGGCGGAATGAGCTTACATACTCAACGCCGCGAAAGTGGAAAGGTTCAGGTTAGAATCCTGATTGTGACCACTGGTTGGTAAAATGATTTTTTCCTATATGTTTCGAAACAATTATATAATTGGCTGCTCTCCAACGAAAAAATCTTTCAATTGCATTTCAGCCGTATAAAAAAAACTATTATTAATTTAGAATCAATATATGTGACAAAATCTGCAAGGTGTATGGTATAAAGAAAATTTGTACCTGAAGTTACTATTCTATCGAATGAATTGCTTGGTGAATTGAAAGTTAATTTTATTCCAAGGAATAAATTTATTCTAAGATTAGTAACTTCTATCTTTAACAGTGTTTGGTGAATACGGGCCTAAACAGCCGTTTATACGTACATTCCTCAAATATATTAACGTTCTGTAGTGGAAATTTTAAATGTCAGACGCCTCCAGCGAAAACATAATTTAGATAACAGTTCTGGTAGTATATGAGTTAAACTTATAAAATAAAAAAAAAACTTAATAGAAGATGTTGTCCTACTAAAGCAGCCGTATTAAACCTGTTGCCATAAACGTAAAAAAAAATTATAATATATAACGCGTGCAATGTGATTGAGAGAAGATCGTGTCAATTTCGCAATGGGTTACCGCAGGGCAAACTGTAATAAAATAAATTTTCTAGATTAACATATACTCTAGCTGAGTGGCAGGCGAATGTCAGAACGATACACTACTCCACACACCAACCCATTAAAAAAAACTCGTAATACTACCCACCCTGAGAATAGTCGAGTTCGTAGGGATACCGTTGTTTATATGGCGTCTATTACAAACTACAAGTTTTTTATCCGAGAGCTGGATTTTCAATTTATGATTAAAAATAATAAATCGAAAATGTGGTACTAAGCCCAGGTAATCCTGACAATTTGTTGCTACATAAAAAGTGGGTGCGTGTGCTTATGCACGCGCGTTAGAAGTTATACTTCTTTGGCGTGATTTAAAACTAATTTTTAATTTGAATTATATGTGTAATACTCCTATTTTGTTAGCCGGGGTCTGGAGTCGGATGAAAATCCTACGGTACAGACATATATATGTCTAAATAAAAATTAAAAAACAAACACTTGATAAATTCTACACATTTATTTATATCGACGATCGTTTTGGGTTCCTAACCCATCTTCAGGAGTTTAAACTCCTGAAGATGGGTTAGGAACCCGAAACGATCGTCGAGATAAATAAATGTGTAGAATTTTTCAAGTGTTTGTTTATTAATTTTTATTTAATCATGGTGTACCAAGTGCCTAGCGATAATTCTATAGAATTTATATATATATATATGTCTGTCTCTCTCGCAAGACGTCGAGTCTTATGCGCATGAACAATAATGATAATAACAAGGTTAGTAGTGATAATAATATTTTCGAAATAGCTACGGAAACAATGTGAATCGAATGTTGCGACGCTTGCGCACAACGAGATGGATTTCTCGATAAAGATAGAAACAGTAATTTGCTGTCTCACTTGCGGCCTGATACTTCCACTAACGGGCGCAAGCAATATAGGAGTATTACATATATGATTTGAATGCAAAAAATGTATTGAAATGAAATAATAAGAGACAAGATTTGTTTACATGGTAACTATGGAAATCAATCCTGCTCAATTTGATGTCACGGTTTTTGAAAAATTCACTCTCATCATTTTTTTCATAACGCGCCTAAGAAGTATAACTTCAAAATCAAATCTTCTACATACCTGTGATATTTAAAGTTTCGAAGCTGGCTGAAAGTTTTTCCGCATTCGTCACAGAAATATGGCTTTTCTCCGACGTGACACTGCGCATGCTCCTTTAACAGTTGCTTTTCTTCGAACTTCGCAGAACACGTTCCGCATATAAACGATCCGCTTTTGTTTCCGCTATTGCATTGTTTCGATTCTTCGTCCGGGAATGTCGATAGCTGGTTGCTGTCGCAGTCGATATCTTGTCCAGTCGATTGGAGTTCAACGAAATTTGGTTTTTTTTTAATTACGTTGCCTTCTACAGGCTGATTTGGCTCTACTAATCTATTTACATTTTCACTATCGTCAGTCAATTTACGTACTTTCGGTATTATTTCGTCGCAGTGGCCGTTTTCTTTTTTGTTTTTTTCGCGGTAAAAAGTTTTAAATTTGAATTTCCTCAGTTTTGAAATTTCGGTTGCTTGTTTCGTGACCGCGCCATTTGTCAAATCATTTTCTTTTTGCAAAACTGTATCGTTTGTTTTTTCAGCGGTTTCAGCGCGGTTCTGTTCTGTGACCGGTCTAAAGATTTCAGTAATTTCAGTCGTGGAAGGTTTATGTATGTACGGTTTCGGTTTAATTGAATTAAATTCCCCGTTTTGGTGGACCGGTACTATTTTATCGCTAATAGATGGCGCGCCGTAACCGATTTTCTGATTTGTTTCTGATATGCAATTGTTATTATTACTATCATTACTGCAATAACTTTCGAAACTTTCAGCTCTGCTGATTGGGCGACTTTCAACGAACGGCTGAAAAACAATGACGAACAATGTTTAGTTCAAAGCAGAAATCTAGATAAGGTTTTTTGATATGTCAAATTCGAGATATTTGGAAAAACATAGATTTTCTATTAGGTAAATAATAAAATCAAACGATTTTTTAACCCCTTATATCCACAACAATATTATTCACATAACAATTAGAGGTGAAAATAATATACATCAGACAGCCAAGCTGCCATGATTTGTATAAGCTATATCTAAGAAAAAATCATGTGACCACTATCGGGACTTGAACCCGAAACTCCCAGTTTCCTGCTAGGTGAGTTACCAATTTCTCCACAGTGCCCGAGAGTGGTAACCGATCCCCTTTTATATATAGCAATAATATAAGAGGGGATCGGTTACCACTCTCGGGCACTGTGGAGAAATTTTCACCTCTAATTGTTATGTGAATAATATTGTTGTGGATATAAGGGGTTAAAAATAGTTTGATTTTATCATTTACCTAATATTACTGTCCACAAGAACTCAAACCTTTGTGTATCTATAGATTTTCGAATTTAATCAAGGATAGACTTTAATGACCGAGATGAAATCCATTAAAGATGTATCTAAATATTAACTTGATTCTAGACAACTCTGTTATCGAACTTATCTTTAAATTTCGGTACTTGCAGTTAGTTAAAAGTGTTTCATCAAAATTGGTCCGGTCATTCTTAAGTGACGCTAGTGCAAACAGACAGACAGACGAAAATATGGAAACACTGTTTCCCATCAAAATACTGAAGAACCATCAAGAAAATTAAATTGCAGATGGAAATCCCGTTACTATTTTATATTATATTAGCAAAGTACCTATATGTATTAGTATTTGTTAGCGATAGTATGGTTGAGATGAAAAATACTATACATGTGTCTGCATTATGCAGATATTCTTCTATAGGGTAAAGGCACCGATTTCCGACCATTCACCTGCAGTTAGCAACCATTTTTATATCTTCTAATATATAAAATTCTCGTGTCACGGTGTACGTTATTGAATTCCTCCGAAACGGCTGGACCGATTTTGATGAAATTTTGTGTGCTTATCGGGTAGGTCTGAGAATCGGCCAACATCTATTTTTCATACCCCTAAATGTTAAGGGTGGTCCACCCCAAAAAATTTTTTTTTATTTTTTTGACAAAATTTTTAGTTTTTATTTTTTCATGATTCAGCATTGAAAAATACATACAATTCTAAATTGTCACCCTTATACGATCAACCCCTGATTTTTAATCGCGATTTTTATATTAAGCTTTAAAAAATACATATATGGCGAACGAGCGAAGCGAGTGAGTAGTGTATTAATAAAATTCAAACGAACGAGCGAAGCGAGTCAGTAGTGTATTAATAAAATTCAAACGAACGAGCGAAGCGAGTGCGTAGTGTATTTATAATATTCAAGCGAACGAGCGAAGCGAGTGTGTAGTGTATTAATAAAATTCAAACGAACGAGCGAAGCGAGTGAGTAATGTAATTATTAATATTCAAGCGAACGAGCGAAGCGAGTGAGTAGTGCGTATTGCACCCGGGCTTTCTTAACACCCGAGCGAAGCCGGACGGGGCCGCTAGTATTATATTGTAACGAATCTAAGCAGGCTGGTTGCAGCCATGATTCGTTGGCTTAACATGGATCACGCAGCCTTGAGCGCGAAGAAATATTCTGGTTGACAACAATAAGAAAACCCGCCACCATGGATATAAAATGACCAGGAAAGTTCATATAGGCAAGAGCAAGTATGAAACACCGGAGAGTCACGTATACATTCTCAACGAGAGCAGACGTGAAAAGTGCGACAAGAAATAAATAGACCACCAGCGAGTTAAAAGTTCTTCGAGTGACCTAGTGCAAATAATCTTCCAGTACCAAGTGACAAACAGTGTGGAAGATATTTGAAAGCGACAGACGAGATCTTCGAGTGATTAAGTGCAGATAATCTTCTGGTGCAAAGTGACAGACAGTGTGGAAGATATCTGCAGGTGGCAAATAAATACTACCACCACAGACATATAGTGGACCCAGTGAACAATATACTTGCCACAGACATATGGTGGACACATAGTGGTCAAGCAGTGGTCAAGTAGTAACGAAGTGTTGGTCAACAAAAATTGACCAACGGTCAAGCAAAACTGACCAACGGAAAAATAGACAAAAAGCGAACAGTGAATAAAGTGAGGAACAATAATTGTCCAAAGCATGTAAACGGTTGTCACTGTTGTGAAAGAATAGATAAATAAAAATATTTACCAAAGTTACCAACGAGTTTTGTTACACTGGTGTCAGGTGTGGGGTGTAACGATGACGACAAAACTGTTGAAGGATTTGGTAAAGGCGGACCTCAAACGCGAGCTGGAGAAAAGAAGCATGGAAACATCAGGAACGAACGATGTATTGCGAAAGCGGCTCAGAGAGGCGCTAGTGGCAATAGACGTAGCCGGACCATTCCCCGAGAGCGACGATGGAAATAAATACATCCTGGTGGCGATGGACTACTTCACTAAATGGGTGGAAGCATATGCGCTCCCGAACCAAGAAGCGACGACTGTGGCAGAGGTGCTTGTCAAAGAATTCTTCAGTCGGTTTGGAGTGCCAATGGAACTGCATTCAGATCAGGGCCGAAACTTTGAATCCGCCCTCTTCGGTGACGTGTGCCGGTTGCTTGGAATTCGCAAAACACGAACTACGCCGCTGCACCCACAGTCTGATGGAATGGTGGAACGCATGAATAGGACGATGGGAAAGTACCTAGCTAAAGTTGTTTCCGATCACCAACGAGACTGGGACCGGTACTTGCATCTGTTTCTGATGGCTTATCGCGCGTCAGTTCACGAGACTACCGATCAAACACCGGCCAGCGTGATGCTTGGACGTGAACTGCGACTGCCTTGCGACTTAGAGTTTGGACGACCACCTGTGGAAGAAGAAGTCGTAGGAGACAGCTACGCCGCAAAACTGAAACAGAAGCTGGACGATATACATCAACGGGTCCGCAAGAACAGCCAACTGGCCAGTGATCGAATGAAGAGTCGGTACGACGTGCGAGCGCAAGATGGTGGATTTCAAGCAGAAGATTTGGTCTGGTTGTATGATCCACGGAGACGACGTGGCCTGTCGCCAAAGCTACAACAAGATTGGAAAGGCCCATATCAAGTAATGAAGCGAATAAACGATGTCGTCTATCGTGTGCGGAAGTTGCCACAAGGGAAACCAAGAGTAGTGCATTCCAATCGACTAGCGCCTTACGGAGGAGACTATGCCATGACGGCTGAGCCAGACCACCAGGCCAGAAGAATCGTCGGGCAAACAACGATCAAGGACGACCGACAGAAGTTTGAAAATTTCATGGCCGACTTCTCTGGGACCAGAAAGGCCCGTTTTGGTGTAACCAAGGAAGAACGACAGGACCTTTTTGGTGTCTCCGACAGCTACTCACTCGCTCACTGTGTCTCTGCGGACCTGCGCATGTCCAGAGGGATTGCGGGTGAGTTCCGACGACGATTTGGTTGCCAAGAGGAACTATGGAGACAAGTCCCTGCGGTCGGTAGGGTACTACGGCTGCTAGAACAGTGCCGCCCTATCTACTATTTGGTGACGAAACGATTGGTCTACCAGAAACCTACATACGTGGATCTGTGGAACACCCTAATGGAGTTAAAGGCCAACCTACTTCATGACGGTGTCAAGAAATTAGCGGTCCCTAAGCTGGGCTGTGGGCTCGATCATTTGGATTGGAGAGTCGTACGAAACATGCTGGAAGTAATCTTTCAAGATACTGAAGTGAACATCCTGGTATGCAGTTTCGGGCTGAAAACGCACATGAGCCAACAGAAGAGTGTAGACTGCTATTTCTACCCAAGAGGAACATGCAGCCGAGGCGAGAGATGCCACTATCGACATGACCCCTTCTTTCGTGCTTGTAATCTGTCCTGGGACAGGACAGGTCTAAGAGGGAGGCAATGTAACGAATCTAAGCAGGCTGGTTGCAGCCATGATTCGTTGGCTTAACATGGATCACGCAGCCTTGAGCGCGAAGAAATATTCTGGTTGACAACAATAAGAAAACCCGCCACCATGGATATAAAATGACCAGGAAAGTTCATATAGGCAAGAGCAAGTATGAAACACCGGAGAGTCACGTATACATTCTCAACGAGAGCAGACGTGAAAAGTGCGACAAGAAATAAATAGACCACCAGCGAGTTAAAAGTTCTTCGAGTGACCTAGTGCAAATAATCTTCCAGTACCAAGTGACAAACAGTGTGGAAGATATTTGAAAGTGACAGACGAGATCTTCGAGTGATTAAGTGCAGATAATCTTCTGGTGCAAAGTGACAGACAGTGTGGAAGATATCTGCAGGTGGCAAATAAATACTACCACCACAGACATATAGTGGACCCAGTGAACAATATACTTGCCACAGACATATGGTGGACACATAGTGGTCAAGCAGTGGTCAAGTAGTAACGAAGTGTTGGTCAACAAAAATTGACCAACGGTCAAGCAAAACTGACCAACGGAAAAATAGACAAAAAGCGAACAGTGAATAAAGTGAGGAACAATAATTGTCCAAAGCATGTAAACGGTTGTCACTGTTGTGAAAGAATAGATAAATAAAAATATTTACCAAAGTTACCAACGAGTTTTGTTACAATATAGTATTATTATAGCTGACAGAACCTAGATTATTACAAGCTTTTATTTAACTTGCAATGTATGTTAGTTAGTTCGTGTGTTTGTTTGTTTAGGTCAAACCTTGCAAGTCAATTTTGAACGACTTCCACGTATCCGATCGATTTTAAATTTTGTACACATATGTATTCTCGATGACAATACATGAATAAATCGTTTTTAGAAATAAATTCAACCCCTAAGAGGTTCAAACGGGGTAGTAGGGTTTTTTTGACTAATCAACGCCCAGGCCAAATCGCTGAAGCTAGAAACTTGAAATTTGGACAGTTGGTTCCTTTTCTGACGTAAGCATCCGCTAAGAAAGGATTTCTCGAAATTTAACCCCTACGGGTGTCAAAGGGGGTAAAATTTTGGAAGACCAAAATGAACAAAATAAAATATTAATAAAAAAAACTTTTTAGAGACAAGCTTTTATAGAAATGTACTAGAAAGGAAAAAATAATATTTAATAATTTTGGTTCATAATTATTATAAAAGCGGAGGTTGCGACTAATAAACTATCATAGAGATTACAACCCCCGCTTTTATAATAATTATGGACCAAAATTATTAAATATTATTTTTTCCTTTTTAGTACATATTTTCAATAAAAGCCTGTCTCTAAATAGTATATTGTGCGACTAGTGGGAGAAAGAGGAGATTCCTCGAGTGTGGATTTTGCCGCACGAGCGTAGCGAGTGCGGTAAAACACACGAGTAGAATCTCCTCTTTCGACCAATAGTCGCACACAATATTTTGTTCAACTACCGCAAGAAATATGTCATTTCGTGGCTCTGCTGAGCGTGGGTGAAATAATGGGTGACCTGATTGATTGACGAAACTATCAACACTTGCGTAAACGTTCCCCGTAATGAGCGTGGGCGAAATGCTATTTCGCCCACTCTCTACGTCTACAGTCAGAGAATTCATTATTTCGCCCACTCTCAGTAGAGCCACGAAATTACATATTTCTTGCGGGTGTTGAACAAAAGTTTTTTTTACTAATATTTTATTACACTAGAAATATTAATAAAGAAAACTATACTTAATGTTATTTTTTTAAATCTCTTATTTCGTAATTTACGGATAACATACTCCCCTCGAGATGTACAGGCTGAACAAACATTTAAAAAAGTTATAAATATACTTATGCGTCGAATTGATAACGTGATATATTTTTTTAAATCTGTTAAAATGGTTGATAATTCACAGGTGAGTGATCGGCAAGCGGTACCTTTACCCTAGAAGTATATCTGTAGGCATGCATATTATGTAGGTATATACATTTAGAATAGTTATAAATTGTGAATGTAGTCCCATTCCTTACTGATTCACACAGACATTACACAATCGTAGCATCTCACAGCATGCCTTGGACTCATAACAACTGACCATCTCGCGCGCACCTATCTTCACTTGTTTCATGCCTCGATGTTTTCTCTCTTTTTTATTTTTCGCGTTTCGTCTCTCTGTACTTACATGCAGTGGCGTAGATACGGGGTGGTCCAGGGGCTTAGACCCTCCCAGAACAATATAAATTTTATATTTCAAGGTCACTACACTATGTTTACACTATTTTTGAAAAGATGTGTGTGTGTGTACGTACGTACGTACGTATGTGGTCATTTCTTTCAAAGACGAAATCTCGAGAATGTAAAATGATATCGACTACGTTAGGGTGCCAATCGACGCGTTTTAACGTAAATATGATCTGAAAGAAATTTTTTCAAAATCGGTTCAGCCGTTCTTTTTTCTTAACCAAATAGACTCCAAAAAAGTAGATTTTACACAATATCTCGCGAATAAAAAATTGTATCGACTTCGTAAGGGTGCCAATCGACACGTATTAACGTAAATATGATCTGAAAGAAATTTTTTCAAAATCGGTCCAGCCGTTCTTTTTTCTTAACCAAATAGACTCCAAAAAAGTAGATTTTACACAATATCTCGCGAATAAAAAATTGTATCGACTTCGGGGTGTCAATCGAGGCGTGTTAACATCATTTTGATCCGAAAGAAATTTTATCAAAATCGGCCCAACCGTTTTTTTGTTTGAAGAAAAAGATTGTCAAAAGTGGATTTTACACGAAATCTCGCGAATAAAAAATGATATAGACTTTGTTAGGGTGCAAATAGAAGCATATTAATATCAACAAGACCCGAAAGAAATTTTATTAAAATCGATCACGCCGTTTTTTTTTTTTTTTTTTGTTTAAATAAAACGACTGCAAAAAAGTAGATTTTATACGAAATCTCGCCCAAAAAAATGTTATCAACTTCGTTGAGGTGTATATTAAAGCATGTTAACGTCACTATGATCCGACATAAATTTTAGTCAGTGTATTACCTAATTTAATCTAATATGAAATAAAATGTTAGAACATCATCATGGTCCAAAACATTGTTATTTTCCTCCTGAAAAGTGTTTGTTTTTGACATAGAAGCTTCCTGAATTTCTGCAAATCATGACATGGAAGGTTGCCATTCTTCACCATCGATATATTTTTTATCAACAAATAGATTGATAAAAAAGTAGACGAACCTCCCCGGGGGGGGGGGCATTAAGGGGCAATGCCCTACCTTAAAACATCCAGTGCCCTACTTTAAGGAATTATAAACAAGCCGCAAAGACTGTCACGACAGAATGACAGACTTGATCTATCATGGCATTTGGAAAAACAAGATTAAATTCGTTGGATCTAAATGAAGTTCTTCGGAAATATGATAACATGGCAAGTTCTGTATTTTTTTTATTTTTTTTTGAATAAATTGTCATTTACCGTTTTCTTGCTTTTGTAATTTGATATCACCAGATGAGGTGGGCAATCCAATTAAAAAATTGTAGTCTTTTGCTTCAGCCCTACTTTAAACTTTCAGTGCCCTATCTTGAATTCAGCTCTAGCTACGGCCCTGACCTCCCCAGAGCAAAAACCTATCTACGCCACTGGTTACATGCATGATGTTTTTTAACAGTTAGATTATTATAGAGTAATAATTGTTTTGACTTACTTTTTCGAATTCCAATGCGAGCCTTGGGTTTGCGTTGCGCTTGTGCAGTATTCTAGGATTAGATTCTAATGGCAGACACCTCGGTGTCCAAGGACTAGGCGACACTTTATTAAAATGGCACTTTTTTATGTTGCTTTCACTTCTTTTCAATGGCACTAAGTCCGGTATACGTTTCTTTTCAAAATTATGCTGTCTGTTCAATTGTATAAAATTGTCAGGGCTAGAAAAATGATAACCATTGTAGCTATTTATTTGTTTTTCTTTTATGGAGTTATTAAAAACACTGTAACTATCGCGTTTTGTTAAATTAGTTGCTGCTATATTATTACTATGATATTCATTTCTGGAAACATTTAATTGTTCAAAGTTGGCACACACTGAATCCGAATCTCTTTTTGTTAATTTATTTTGCGGAACGGTCAGTTGTTCTTGATTCGATTTCGAAGGTTTTGTTTTTATCAAGTTCTCACCGTTATCGCGATTTAAAACCGATAAATTATTAACTTCACAACACTGTAAACTGTACTGATGTTCAATTTTATCCGATTCGTAATTGTTTTCAATGTTCGTTTCGTATTTGTTTTCGCATTTCAGTTGTTTTGAGTAATTGTTAACGGCCAACTCGATGCGTTCTTTGACGTCCTCCGGTATCAGCGACGACGCACAATTATTTATTTGTTCAAAGTTGGCACTGATTTTTATTTTAAGAGCGTTGCACGTTTCGAAAAATGAAGATAATAAAACTAAAGGTAGATTTACACTACCGCTATAAATGTATTCAAGTACGCTACTCAAAATTTCATATTTGATGTCGGAAAATATCAGCGTTGATTTTTCACTTGACGCCATTTGATCCAGTAAGAGTTTCTGAAAACAAATAGGTACTTATAAATAAAATAAAACAAGAGTTTAGACATTTCTTACCACAATAATTTTATTCGTGAATGTACATTTCAAGAGCTAAGCTCTCATCTTCTGAAGATGAGAGCTTTTGTTTAAAACCACAGCTCTCATCTTCTGAAGATGAGAGCTTTTGTTTAAAACCACAGTGCTCTTAATATTCCTACAAATAGGTACTTTGTTAGAAAAACTCATTAACTAAGTATGTGAAAACAAGTTTAATATTAATTGAGTGTGGTCATTAGCTTACGTGTAATAATGGACTAGCAGCTGATAGCATCACTCTGTGTGCCTTGAGACGCCTGGCGTCGCCGTGGCAGCACACAACGACGTCGGTCTCGCATTCGGCCGCGAACACGCGCACACCGGCGTCGCGTAACACGTTCTCCATTCTCTGAAACAAAATAATAACGAATTGAAAAACAAAACAATTATATGAATTAAAAATTATAATTTAAAAAAACTAAAAAAACACGCTTTAATGAACTAAAAAGTAAAAAATAACTAATTTTTTTGTAAAAAAGCGTGGGGTAGTATGAAAATATGGTACAAAGTCCCCACGCTTTTTTACAATAAAATTAATTATTTTTTACTTTTTAGTTCATTAAAGCGTGTTTTTAGTTTTTTTTAAATTATAATTTATTTTTGCTTTTTAGTCCTGGAGATCCTGGTTAGGATAATGGGACAAACTTATTGAATTATTGTGTTGTTATCGGTTCTTGGTAAGTGTGCAAAGTTTCAGTTCAATATGAAGTCTTTTGCTTTTTTTTAGTCCTGGAGATCCAGGATCTCCAGGACTAAAAAACTTATTGAATTATTGTATTGTCATCGGTCCTTGATAAGTGTGCAAAGTTTCTGTTCAATCTGAAGTTTTTTGCTTTTTTTTTAGTCCTGGAAATCCAGGATCTCCAGGACTAAAAAACTTATTGAATTATTGTATTGTCATCGGTTCTTGATAAGTGTGCAAAGTTTCAGTTCAATCCAGGGCCGTAGCTAGAGCGTTATAGGTTTTTGCTCTGGGGAGGTCAGGGCCGTAGCTAGAGCTGAATTCAAGATAGGGCATTGAAAGTTTAAAGTAGGGCTGAAGCAAAAGACTACAATTTTGTAATTGGATTGCCCACCTCATCTGGTGATATCAAATTACAAAAGCAAGAAAACGGTAAATGACAATTTATTCAAAAAAAAAAAAAATACAGAACTTGCCATGTTATCAAATTTCCGAAGAACTTCATTTAGTCCAACGAATTTAATCTTGTTTTTCCAAATGCCAAATAGATCAAGTCTGTCATTCTGTCGTGACAGTCTTTGCGGCTTGTTTATAATTCCTTAAAGTAGGGCACTGGATGTTTTAAGGTAGGGCATTGCCCCTTAATGCCCCCCCTAGCTACGGCCCTGGTTCAATCTGAAGTTTTTTGCTTTTTTTTAGTCCTGGAAATCCAGGATCTCCAGGACTAAAAAACTTATTGAATTATTGTATTGTCATCGGTCCTTGATAAGTGTGTAAAGTTTCAGTTCAATCTGAAGTTTTGAAGTGGGTGGAAATCGCGTTCAAAGAATCCGTTACTTATACATACATACACACATACATATATACATACATGCATACAGGTGGAACTAATATAAGCGTGTTAAAAACAAAAGCAATGACGAATTGAAAAAAACAAAACAACGGTGAATTGAAAAACATAACGACTATAATGAATTCCAGTACTTCTATAGCACTTTTCTAGCGTTAAGCGTTCTAAGTGAAAGTAAGAAATCATAAAGTACGACTCATCTTTTTTTTGTTTTTGTTCCTTTCAGATACGAGAAAGATTCAGACGAATTAACGATCCGTTGACCTACATTTTAGTATTCAATTTGTCTGAGATAAAAATATTTGCTTGAATTTATAGTAATATGCTGATATCTACCAAAAAATTTAAATAATAATTGCATGGAAGTTTTCTGACTTTAAAATGACACCTTATAAATTTTTTTCACAAAGTTAAAGCGATTCTGCATGATGTTTCATAGAAAGCGTTGCATGAGTAAGTCGAAGAGAGTCGCAAACATAAACATAGTCCTATAGGTACGTCAAAATTATATAATTAAAAGAACCGAACAAACCAAAAACCAGTACCTATAGACATAATAATAATAAGTTAATAACAATACGTTTATTGACATTCGTATACCTACCTATCATACATGGTGACAGTCAAAAAATTCTTGTACACTCTAGAAACATTTTTCTATCAACATTTTTTTGAATGTTTAGTATCTAAATCTCTAATTTCATTAGGCAATTTATTAAAGAATTTCATACCATAATAATTTAGTCCATACGTGGTCTTGGCATATCTGTGTAATGTGGGATTTAGACGGGTCGATTTCCGTCGCACGACTAGGCCGTACGGCGAAAATCGACCGTGTAAACAGAAAATCGACTAGGCCGACTAAAATCGCAAACGCCAAAGTAGAGTATCATCCGACTTTTACGGCAGGTGACTAAAATCGACCGTGAAAATGGCCAGTCGCAGTCGATTGCTCGCCCAAGGTGTGTTTTGCGCTGTGTTATTCTGTTCAACATTTTCGAGGAAAATGACCTAGTCGCTTGCGATTTCAGTCAGCAGTGTAAATGGGGTAGCTATGCTGCTTTGTGAAGCGATTTAGTAAGCGACCAGTTGCACGGTGGAAATCAATGTAAATCCCTCAAGGCAAGCACAGATTAAGCTTATTTCTGGTATGATGACTATGAACTAAGGGGCCGTTCAAGTATTACGTAAGCAGATTTTTTGCAATTATTATCCCCCCTCCCCCTCGTCAGCAAAAGTAAGCAAAGCTCTTACCCCCCACTCCCATGCAAACCAGAACACATTGAAAAATGCATGTACCAATGTTTTATTGGTACATACATTTTTCAATGTGTTCTGGTTTCTTTATTGATTCATGCGAGCAGCAGTTATAAGTCTAGAAATAAGGAATAGGCTTGGAATAGAGGACTTTAACGCACATAATATTTATTTAAGCAAATTTTATTGACATTGGTATTCAGTTATTATAATCTTAATATATTAACGAACAAAACAAACTTCTTTTAAAATGTTGGTATATTAATTCAAATTAACAGTCCTCAGTCCATGACACACGAATCCATGACTCTAAGTCTTCGATGACATTGGATGTTTGCTGCTCAATGAATAGCGCGCGGTAATTCCCCTACTCGGTTCCAAGCGAGTAAACGTATCCATTATTTTCGGTAATCCCTGAAAATGAGTTTCGTTTTCAAGCATAGACCAGTAGGGTAGCCATATGTGTTCAAACCAAAATCGACTAAATTTTGTAGAAAATATGAAAAAGTAAAAAAATAAATACTGCTGACGTAATCACCATCCAGACCCCCCCATCCCCCATGTCATCAAAAATAAGCAAAGCAAAGACCCCCCCGCCCACTTGTAGTGCTTACGTAATACTTGAATGGCCCCTAATGAATGGTTACTAAAAATAGCAATGCGCAATGAGAGTAATAAAAAAGACTATTATGTTATTAAAAGACGAAATAAAAGAGCACAAAGCTCGATCCCGAATATAAAACGCATCTGGTCAACTGTGGCACGCGAATCAAGGTGATCTTGTTTTTTATGTTCTCTGTGTACAAACAGTCGAGATGATGTGTTATTGGAAGCTGTGTATAGCGCCTATAAATACGCGGCATTTCATTGTATTTAATTGCGCGACTGAGCTGCAATAATTATCGCATCGCTCTTTATGCAAACCCATTAATTAATCGATATTTTGACGTCCGACATTGGCGTCCGCTGAACATTATACCTATATATTTATGTTGTTATTCAACTATCGACAAAAGACTGTCCCATTAAAATCAAAACGATTTTAATCGATCAGGCGGACGACAAACTGCCGGTAGATGGTTAAATTTTTTAATGATTCGTTTCCTTTTTTAATACGCTTATATTAGTTTCACCTGTATGTATGTATGTAAGTAACGGATTCTTTGAACGCGATTTTCACCTACGTCAAAACTTCAGATTGAACTGAAACTTTGCACACTTATCAAGGACCGATGACAATACAATAATTCAATAAATTTGTCCCATTATCGTGACCAGGAACTACAGGACTAAAAAGCAAAAATAAATTATAATTTAAAAAAACTAAAAAACACGCTTTAATGGTAAACTGAACTAAAAAGTAAAAAATAATTTTTATTCTAAAAAAGCGTGGGGTGCTTTGTACCATATTTTCATACTTTATAACAACTGATATCGAGCACCCCACGCTTTTTTACAATAAAAATTATTTTTAACTTTTTAGTTCAGTTTTCCATTAAAGCGTGTTTTTTAGTTTTTTTAAATTATAATTTTTGTGACGGATGCCGATAGCATAAATTGATTGTTTATGGCAGAGCATAAAATAATATATAAAGTAGGCGGCACTAGTGCCGCCTAGTGACGGTTTGTGTCGCCTAGTGACAGTCGGTTTGTGCCGGCGGCACAAGAGTTACAATTTTAATTTTTCGGCATAATATATTGTATCTGCAGTCTGCACACCTACAGTATGAGGGGTAGGCAGGTTAAGATGCAAAAGACAACACTATAATTTTTAGTTTTTTATTCATTAAATACCTATACATATTAAAATGTACTATGGTTTAAAATGGCGTATTTTTTATTTATCCTTGACGCTTTGCAACAGTTTTTTAGTGGACCTAACTCTCAAACTCTAGTGCCGCTCAGTGAAAATTGTTTAAAATATGCTTTGGTTTATGGACGGTAATTTTTTACTCGTTTGCCAGCAATAATTAAAAATCATAAAATAGAAAAATAACGCTTATCAAAAGTAGATACTCTTGTCATTATTTTCGACCTTGATACGACGTTAGAGCAATCATTAAATTGAAGAGTCGTCGGAAAAGGGTTTAAATCAATTTTTTTAGTTATTTAAATAATTTGACAATGAGCAACTTATGTAAAAAAGTCGATAGTTTTATCAATTAATTATTTGACAGAAAAATAAAGGAACGTCGCGTTATCTTTTTCCTAATTAAGAAATCGCGACAGTGCTTTATTCAGTAGAGTAAAGTGCCCTAATATCGGATAGCTTTTGAAAAGTGTCCATATTTTTTTAACTCATTACATAAAATGAAATTTCTTGGGCATACAATACACAATATAGTGTCGTTAACAACGTTCAAAAATATGGAAAGTTTTAAGGGAACAAAACTGAACAAAAAATTCAAATTTATAAAAAGACTCATTTTTCTCTCATGCCAAAATGTAGTCCTAATATCGGATAGTATATCGGATATTAGGAAAATGTTTTTAATAAGGTTTAAAATATTTTTACAAGCTTTTATAATTTTTTTATGATTTAATATTATCAATATTGATTTATAAAAAACAAATTTGTGTATTATCACAGATATTTAAAAAAATTTCCTAATATCGGATACCCGATATTACGACGTCATTACTGTCCGATATTGCGCAATTAGTTTATTTCTAGGTTAAAAACTGAAATATAACACTGATAAGGTAATTTTAAAAAATTGAATAGTAGTAATCAAACTACACTTTCTGCAGGTTAACTTAAGCTAAAATTTGTAATTAAATGACTCATTTGTGAAAATGTATACGCACTTAAAAATAAGACATCAAATTTTCGGATGTTCGATTTTTCTTCAAATGCCTATAATGACATCTATGTGCAAGTGTTGATAATAAAAGATTACTTTATAGTAAAGGTTTGACTGCTGGATACATCTTAAATGGTTGTTTGCGACATCTTCCTTTTAGAACTTTTGTAACAGCGGTGTCCCAAATTAGGCAAATGTCCGATATTAGGGCACTTTACTCTACGTCATTTTAACAGTCAATTATTTTAACTATCATTAATAATTAAGCTTTTTATAACGTGCCATCATTTTTTTTCATTTAAGCGACTGTATTTTAAGATTATTGTAATTTTAACCTTTAAAGTTTAGTTTTAATTTAATGCTTACTGAATTTTTTCTGACATTTCTGTTGAGTGTCCATTAAATATTTAATGTGCTTTTGTTTTCAAAATGGCGCTTGGCCGGTTGTTGATAGCTACATTCCATTGTTATTTGTTACTTGACAGTTTGACGAGCAGGATCCGCCTACGCACTTCATTCTTCACTTGAACGTATTCTTTTGTTTTATTTCTTTTTGTAATTTATCGTAAATCATAATCCGCAAGTCGTAACAATAAATAATAATCTTTCACCAGTCATCAGGATACAAACAAGGTTGCATTTTAAAAGTTCTAAAAGAATATACCTACTTTACATTAAACTTGCCTTCTTGCAAAAACATTTTGTTTTAAACGACTGTAATTTGTTTCAGTAACAAATTACAAAACAATTGGCGATCGAACTATGAACATTTTGTTCTAAATTGCACAAGTGTTTAGTCGTTTTTTTTTTAAGTTTCTTTTGTTTCAACGCCTTCAAAGAAAACAAATAAGCGTCGAAATAGGTTTGCTTATTAATAATATCAGTTGCATAAGTTATAAGTAATGCTTGTTAATTTTTTTTTCAACTTTTGTTCGATTGCACATTGCACTGTGTTTTGTTTTTCAAACGATAGTAATTTGTTTTAATCGGTAGGTTAGGAATCTTGGACAAGGCTGTCTATGTAGCTATTTGTCAAATTATATGATTCAACTCCAGAAAAGGTAAAGTTCATTATTTCTTGCACAGGGTTTCAGCAATGCAATAGGTCTGATAAGTCTTTAATTACGTCTTTAACCACTTCTATTATCTATGCGACGATAAAACAATATTTTATAGTGCAATAAACGATTTGATTGATGTCCGTGAATGATATTTAACTTCCTAAGCATCGCTGAAATGAAATTTTGCGCAATCATTCAAGCGCCTCAGAGCTAATTGCTTCGATAAATGAATAAACCGTCACTGCGGTTCTTTTTTCGACTAAAGGTACGTGCAGTACGTAGCTGGGATTCTAGATGTTAGCATGTATGGTAGATGGTCGCTGAAATTATAAGCGCTTATAGGTTTGCACAACGAAGCTTTGATACTAGCATTGATACAAGCTTAAATCGCGTTTGAAATGTCAGATAGCGAAGACGAATATTTGTGTTCTTCTGCTACAAAGTGGTATATTTTAAATACAAATTTGGGTAGGAGCTATCATGTCCATCCTTTTAATAGAAAACGATCTAAACATGGCGAATTTCATCATTTATACCAAGAAATAAAATTTTATCCAAACCGGTTTTTTGAATATTTACGTATGGAACCTAACACTTTTAAATACGTCTTAGAAAAAACTCAAATCAAATTAAATAAAAACTGGCAAAATTTCATTTATTAAACTAGTCACATCCATTGCGAAACTTGTAACGGCCATTTGACAGTTGTCACACGTTGATTGTAGTAGTCTGCGCGCTGAAAGAATGATGAGATACATTCTTATATCTAGCAGCTCTTGTAACAGCGCTTATACCTGCTAAACTCACTGCTTCGTTGTGTACGCTCGCATGTATAACAATGCATTAATTTAAGCAAGCCCTGCTATGATCTACGCTACCATCTAATCCCAGCTCCATACTGCACGTACCTTAAGTCGTGTAACAAAACGATATTCTTAATAAATGACAAGGTTAACTCTATATCAATTGTCACAGTGTTATTCATTTTTTTTTTCTTACGTCGTGTTTTGTTTCTGGGCTACGTACCTAATACGAAACGCGGTATGTAATTTGTTTGGGCAATTATAATAGATACCTATTAATAAATTAGTGTGTGGCCATGATATTTGTCAAACTGTATTTGTGTCGGTGGTGGCTTGTTGTTGGCGCACGCATGCACCTCCAGCGAACACGATATGTTATTTTGTCTCGCTGAAGCGGTAAACCTGATCGATAAAGATCGATAAAAACGGTGCAGTTACATAAATTCTTTTGTACCGAAACCAATATGTCTATAAATAAATAATAGATAAGTGGATTAACGATTCAGAAGTGTGCTAATGTCCAAAAAACGGATATACAAAGTGTCTCGTTTCGAAAGCGCTATACGTATACTGATTTTTACTTCCCACCTCTACTATGGTAGGGAAGTAATGGATTTAGTCCGAAAAAAATAATTCGAGATTTTAACAGATCTTTACGTTTTGAGACCCTATAGCAATCGTTTAAAATCATTTTCTGACTGATGTCTGTATGTGTGTGTGTGTATGTGGTCAATTTTTCGCCTTCGATATCGTAAAAACGGAACAACATACGGTCATGTCGTTTGTTCTGTTGTATTTAACTTAAATCTGATTAGATTTTGAGCCAAATCGGTTCAGTGGATCCTGAGATCCTGAGCTACTTAAGCCAGTTCTCGGATTGGATCCAATCCGAGAACTGGCTTAAGTAGCAAGTTTCAGTTTATTAGTGTAATGAGTTGGTACTAGACCCAGTTGGTGTTTTAAAAAAATATGTTTTTGATGTGATAATATTTTTACTTTAATCGAATGTAAATATTTACACATTTCTTGAGAGTATACTTGCTTGAGAGAACTTTTTTGAATTTGCCCCAAATTTTCTAAAATAATTACGATCTGCGCTTGAGAATATAGCCGAGCGTGTAGCGATGCCGTTGTGCGGAGTTTCCATGCAGACTCCTCTATTACAAGCCCCCAGTTCGCAGGTTTTAAACCTAGAACTGGTAAAAGTATCAACTAATTGTTATAAAAAAAATAAAAAATTGGAATTTTTAATTGGTGGTAGGACTTATGGTCTTAAAAAAGAAAAAAAAATACGATCCACAATATTCCGAGATATTTTTTTAAACAAAACTTTCGAGAGCCCGTTTCTCCGATGCACAATTTTTGCCAAACACTCGATAGATACCTATATACAGTATATTTATGTGGAGTAAGAACGCGCGCGTTGGCTGCAAGGAGGACCTTTAAATGTTACTTGATTTTTTTTATTTTAATATCTTTTGTATGTTAATTCTACGCACCCATATATATGTTGGTGTGTTCTTTGGTTATTTCACCAGTATGGCACTGTATATACGCACGGTGGTCCGAAATGTCTAATTTCAGTTAACTTATATGGATTTTTTTCAAACTGCAAAAGCCGCACTGGATCGGTATTTTTAGAAAACACGAGAATAAACGAACGCCGGCGAACTGAGTTATTTTTGTATTTTCTAAAAACACAACTTTACATCGAGCTGAACCGATTTTTTTTTAATTTTATTTATTGTAGATTATAGACGCGTCGACATCTCAGGTCATTAGCGTCTTTCAACTACACTAAATAACAACTATCTTAAAACTAAATAACATCACAAAACATCCATGAGCGCAGGTGGGATTCGAACCCACGGCAGTCCAGTTCAGAGGTTACGGCACTAAGCACGCTAACCACTAGGCTATACTGTCCTCAGAGCTGAACCGAGCTGATGCAGAGCGTGTCCTAAGAATCAGAGAATGTTTAATTAACGTTGTAGTGAAATCTTTTGAGCCATGATTTTGAACATAAAATAAAATGAATATTGCCTAGAAATGGCTTGTTTTATTCCCGTTATCGGTTATTTCGGAACACGGTGTACAATGGATATTACCACGTTATGTAGGTATATAAGATGACGCACCCATTTCAGTAATTTTAGTAATCTCGACAAGTGTTCGATACACTTGTATAACAATTTCGAGTGGCAATTCGATTACTTACTTATAAATTATTGTGGGTAGTTCTTTTGTTGAACTTTTTTATAGTCGTTTTCAATGACGTTAATTAACCCTGAAACCGCATATACGAGGGTCCACAGCCCGTTCCGATTTTTACTTCCCACCTCTACTATGGTAGGGAAGTAATGGATTAAAATATTTCGAGATTTTAACAGATCTTCACGTTTTGAGCAATCGTTTATGATCATTTTCTGACTGATGTCTGTATGTGTGTGTATGTGGTCAATTTTTCGCCTTCGATATCGTAAAAACGGAACAGCATACGGCTATGCCGATTGTTCAATTGTGTTTATCAGCCTTTAACTTAGATCTGATTAGATTTTGAGTCAAATCGGTTCAGTGGATCCTGAGATATTAAAAAAAAACGTTCTCAATGTCACGTATTAACATAGGTAAAAAAAATATAAATGAATTCTAGATGTTATAATATGAAAAAAATGTAAATGTTTTTTCTCTCTAAAATGTATAGTTTTCGAGAAAAAAAATATTTTACTAAAAAAAGAAAATTATACGTAAATCAAGGTAACCATGATTTTTGCTATATTACTAGCCATCAGTAGATCACCAAACAAAAAAGAGGACTATGCTTTTTTTCAAAGAATAAAAAAAGAGTGTTTATTTTTTGCAAATATTTAGTAGGTGAGAAGTATAGGACTGGTCATCAGTCGAATTTTTTATAGTCATTTTCAATGACATTAATTAACCCTGCAATTACATACGAGGGTCCATCAGCCCGTGCCGATTTTTCAATTTGTATACGAATGCCTGGGGCAGGGATTGCGAACCTTTTCACATCTATGTGCCAATTTTTTTTCAAAAAATATTTAATGTTGCCATGACGTGCCAACAAGCATCTAAAGAAACTTAGTGGACAAAAAATTATTCAAACGTAGATGAAAAGAATTATTTCGATAATGCATTAAAGTGCCATGAAACTTTCATCGACTTGTGTCGATCTCATAATATAATATGTTATTTGAATGATATCAAATTTTTTCGCTAGCATCTAACATATTTTTAATTACTTATTACTTGACTTGAATCCTCGCTATAGTGTTGCCGTCTAGATCTAGACTTTCTAGACTCTTGTCTTGTCTTGTCTAGATTTTCAAGACAAGACTTGCAAAAGTCTTGTCTAGAAATTTTCAAGACAAGACAAGACTTGCTTTATCTAGATCAAGACTATTGCCAAAACTCTAGACAATTTTCAAGAGTCTAGATAAACTAAGTAGTAGTACGTAAAGGTTTACTTTACCTACTACTACTAATCTAGAGTCTTGATATTAGACAAGACAAGAGTTTGTTAATCTAAACTTAGACTTAGTGCAGTCTTGATATTTCACGACAAGACTTAAGTAAAGTCTTGTCTTGATATTTCAAGACAAGACAAGACTCTGAAAGTCTTGTCTTGTCTTGTCTAGACGGCAACACTACCTCGCTATAGGCACTTAGTAGAACATGATTAAATTCAAAGAAAAAAGACACTTGAAAATTCTACAATATTTATTAACACGCGACGCGTTTCGGGCTATCAACCCATCTTCAGGAGTACAAAAACTATACTAACTGAAGATGAGTGTTAATAAATTATATTGTAGAATTTTAAAGTGTCTTTTTTCTTTGAATTTTTAATTATTTTGATTCTGTACCTCAATGCTTGGAGTGTTGACAATATTTCGTCGCGTGCCACCTATGGCATGCGTGCCATTGGTTCGCCATCCCTGGTCTAGGGGAAGCAATATGTGAGCTTTGACTAAAATTGCATTTTTTTTCAAAGTAAGTAATAAGTATACTTACTATATGCTTAATAAATAGCAAAAATAGTAGTTTATACAAGTACAATTATATTTAATCAATTTTATTTAATCAATTTCAAACACCGAAATATCACTGACACCTGAGAATATTTATTTCGTTGCCATAGCAACCAAAACTTAAATGTTCCCATGCGCACACATACGTGCATAAAATATTTGAAACCGTGTATAAAATATTTTTTGCAACACTTGCATCAAAAGTACAATAATTTAGATGGCTGTGTACCGTTTGAAAAGTGATTCTTTATGAAAGCTTCTACTGCATTCGAACGGTAGTGTTTAAAGTAAATTTTAACGCACTCCGTTCTATAAAGTAATACTGTTTTGTGTTACTTTATTACACACGTGCGTAATAAAGTACTTTATATAGATTACTTTGCTATATAATGTCACTAATAAAATAATTATCCAAATTGTGTTTTATTTGCTTAAAATTGAACTTTTGAAGCAGTTGTTGCAAAAAATATTGTATGTAACGCGTGTCTGACAGTCGCGATTTAACAATACTCTCTTAAGGTTATGTTGCATTTATACCAGAACGAGTGTGTGTTTACCGCACGAGCCGAAGGCGAGTGCGGTTATCAGAACTCGTGTGATAACCGCACTCGCCTTCGGCTCGCGCGGTAAATACACACTCGTTCTGGTATAAATGCAACATTAGGCTCGTATCGCAAAATCGCGACTGTCATATAATCCGTCACTTAAGCCGCTAGTTGCATAAATAACTATTTCGTGCTAGTTCAAATATATTATATTACAGCCGTGCGATATATATTATTTTACGTAACCGACTAGACACACGATATGTTGTACAATCGCGGACATAAAAAAGTTTACACCTGTATCATCTAGTTACCCGTTTTTTTAATTTTTGCATATTGTAATTTGGATTTTGATAGTAATGTATCAATTACTGAGGTTACAAAAATTATTATCAAAACACCTCAGTTGTTTATTACACAATCCAAATTACTCAATATTATTCAATTAAAACATATAAAAAGATTTGATAATATTTGTTACTAGCACATTCCTTCCTCCAATCTTGCAATCATTCTTCTTTTTTGTTCATCATTTTAATAATTTCGAGGCATTTAAACGACAATTATTTCTTTTAATTTTTGACATTTACATTTACCTATTAAAAACTAAATTTGTTGCTAAGCTACTGACTTTTTGTGAACTTACACTGAAAAGCTCAAGTGTAAACTTTATTAAGTCCGCGACTGTACATTTTATACATGTGTTACAAAAAATCTTTTTTAAATTTATTTTATTTATAGAAAGATTTAGCACAAAGTCATTGCTGTATCTCTTTCGGTTTAGAAATTACGGACGGTCAGTTTTTTTTAACTTGCGTGAGAAACTTTTAGCATCCATAACTTCAAAAGAGACACATACTTATAAGATGTACTTGCAGTCTGTCGTTTTTTTATTGTTTTAAAATTAAGTTTGGTGGACAAATTTCGTCGGCGCTCAAAAAAAACTATAATTTCAATAACCTAACATATTAATATTCTCAATTTCGCTCAGCTGTCGAGCGTTAATAATCAACAATATTGTCGAATCGAAGACTACACGAGTACTATAATACCGATGTACGAATTTAACCAGAGATGCGATTTATTTGAAATACTTCTATTTAAAATGCAAAATACCTATTTTGTATTTTGCATTTAAATGCCTTTTAGTAAAAAACATTTTGTATTTTATTTGAAATACCTTTCGAGATGTATTTTGCATTTTTAATATTCATTTCAAAATGCAAAATACTTTGTGATTAAGTTTAGCCAACATCACCAGTCAAACAAAATGAAATGAACGAATGACGCTTGTATTGCCGAATTATTTTAAGTGAGTATTATTATTAACATAACAGAATTTATTGATACGCGTACTGATAAATATGACCAAAATGTCATGCATAAGGTGCCATGTTATTAGACGTTTTTGTTCGGCTCGGCATTGTGTCTCTATTTCTCATGATAAATACCTAAAATAAATAAAAATATCTGAAATTCGGTAAAAAGGTATTTTATTTTGAAAAAGTATTTTGAAAATACCTATTTTGCATTTAGCATTTGAAATACAAAACGCAAAACTATTTGGTATTTTGCATTTGAAATAGTAAATCTGAAAAGTATTTTGCATTTTGTATTTAAATGCTTTTTTAAAACCATTTTGTACATCTCTGAATTTAACCTTAAAAAGTAATATATTTAGATCATGGGCCACCATATTACAGTAAGCCAACACACGTGTTTTTAACACAGGTACTTATTAGTTGTATTACTTAAATTACCGCAGTATCGATATATTCTTTAATGTCAGTTGTTGGGTCACTTTAGGTACGTACCGCGTACTTTGATGATGTTATATATTTTTATATTATGTATGTTGAAGTTATAACACATGTAATCCACTATGTTATTATTATTATTATTTATAAAATCGAAAACTCGTTTCGTCTCTCAAGACATCCGAGATTGTTTAAATGTGTACCTGCTGTTGTTTAATATTTATTATTAACAACAGGCTACGCCCCGTTCCGTTGGATTAAATATCAAAGTGCCAAACGGCGAATCGTTTTTATGTGTCGAATTTTGGATGTCTACAAAAGTATCTTATACTGCTTTTAAGTAAGGTTTTACATAAACACTTTTGCCTTGTAGCCGCAGATGCCAGATAATATTGTTACAAAACTGTTTTCTGAGTTGGCGGAATAAATATTTATTTACAATAATTAAAACCAATAATAATGAATGCAACAACGAAATGTCTGTTCTAACAATCAACACAAGTAAACAATAACTAAACAGTAATTACAAAGCAAAACAAAACAACTATATACAATAATTCGTAATTATTACCACGACACTAGTACTTATTTATTTTATCAATTTGGTTATTTATATCACGGCACTATTTATATCACTGATCCACCGTCGACTTGACTGTCTGACTCATCGTTGACTGCTGTTTATATAGGCTGCGTAGCATAAGCCTAGTGTGTTCTCGCTTTCTCTAGAACTTTCGTGCAGGTACCAGTTGTTACAGTAAGCGGACCCCCGTTTCTCAGAACTCTTGCCTGCCGGTTATATACAGGGTTATCCGTAACAATATTATTACTGATAGTATACTGGGTGTCCATTATAGATATTAAGCGTGAAATGGGGATGTTCTAAACGGTAAGAGATAGAGATTTGGTTAAATGAGAGAAAATGTGCAGAGATTTGAAATCTTCATAAAAAAGTGTCTTAATAAAGTGAAAATATATTTTTTCTAACTTACTTAATAAGCGAGTTATAAATAAAAAAAAAATTGGGAAAATCTCGTTTTTCTATAGGTAATATTGCCAGTCGCAAGCCAAGCAAAATTTAGGAAATCCCCATGCATTTCACGTTTTTTTTAAACACCCTGTATATCTTTGTACTAAATACAAAACTGCTCATGTACATTTTTTTAAATATTGTTACGAATCACTCTGTATATAAACGGCAGGCAAGAGTTCTGAGAAACGGGGTCTTCTTACTGTAACAACTAGTACTAGTTCTAGAGAAAGCGAGAACGTACTAGGCTTAGGCCACGCAGCATATATAAACAGCCAGTGCGAGTGGGTGAATCAATTAGTCAACGGTGAGTGACGCACTTAAGTCTACGGTGGATCAGTGATATAAATTATAGTGCCGTGATATAAATAAATAAATTGATAAAATAAATACTAGTATAACGTGGTAATAATTACGAGTTATTGTATAAGTGCTATTTATTGTTTTGTTTTGCTTTGTTTAAGAATTACTGTTTAGTTATTGTTTACTTGTGTTGATTGTTAGAACTGACTTTTCGTTGTTGCATTCATTATTATTGTGTTTTTAATTATTGTAAATGAAAATTTATTCCGCCAACTCAGAAAACAGTTTTGTAACAATATTTGTTCTGCCTTCAGATAGTATAGATATACCTAGGTACCTTTTTTTAACTATAAGTATAACAAACGTTTCATCTCGATGTAAATTTTTTTAAATATTTTTCGAAAAAAAAGGCAGTGTCGATCACGCATAGGTAATTATAAACGAAGGCGCGGTGTTGGCTTGTGCCGGGAATTTCGACTTTCGACGAAGAAGTACGCAACGAACCCGCGCGAATGCAATCAACTGCACAGCGTGCGGTGTGCCGGTGTTCCCATTTGTAGTACAAAACGGGGTAAGATTCTGCGAATATTAGTTCCCTACTCACTACCTACCTGAAATACGAAGAGTTTAATGTATGAAATTCAATCAACAATGAATATTTTAAGTCAAAATAAACTGGTGGAAACAATGAAGATATTTTATAGATATGAGTATACATTCACAAATTACTGCGTTTTTTTCTACAAGTGGAAATGTAAGTCTTCAGGAACATCGCAAATTGTTAAAATTACAAAAAAAATTGCACCGGAGAATCCGATTTGCGATCAAAAACACCGGCACACACTGTGTTTGCATTCATGCGGGTTCGTTACTTACTTTATCGTTGACATTCCCGGCTCAAGCCTCACCGCGCTCACGCCGTGCAGTCATCGTTAATTATTTATCTTAAAACGCCTCGTCGTTCAAACAATAAACGGAGAATTATATGTTGTAAAATAATTTTCGTTTTGTCTTCCATGTTGTTAGACGAAAACATAATTATTTTCATATACTAGATACTTACCACTGTTTTCTAACACGAGTTAAAGACATATCGCAGACTAAGTATATTAATATTTAATATACTTAATTTTTATAATAGATACTTATGTGTGAAACACCCATTTGGTATGACGTAACATAATGCTGCAACATGGGAAAAATAAATTTTTCAAACCTATGTCACCGTAGGGATTCTAACCCTAAACTTTCCACTGTCGCGGCGAACTGAGTTAACAATTACTCGCACAGTGACACATTTTTGACGAATAACTATTTCCCTTTGAAGCATTCTGTCACTGAAAAACCACTACATGCGAGAGTCGATTATTTATAACTAAGGTGCTATATAACCGTACCATCTTACATGACGTGAGAGCTAATCTCAAGCGGGTGAATAATTATTTTCGTTTATATAACAGGTACCTACCGAGTTTTACCTACATAGGTAGACATTTTAGACGTGTAAACTTTAGTTTAGTGGAAAGTAACGTTTCGTTAATAAAAATGACTCCTGAAATCTGTTTTTTAACTTCCGATTGGAAGTTATTGTTATGGGTCCGAAAATCGAAATCAAAATGTTATGTTTCAAGGTCACTACACTATTTTTAGAAAGATGTCTGTGTGTGTATGTGTGTACGTATGTACGTACGTATGTGTCCATTTCTTTCTAAGTCGAAATCTCGAGAATGAAGAAAGATATCGACTACGTTAGGGTGCCAATCGACGCGTATTAACGTAAATATGATCTGAAAGAAATTTTTTCAAAATCGGTTCAGCCGTTCTTTTTTCTTAACCAAATAGACTCCAAAAAAGTAGATTTTACACAATATCTCGCGAATAAAAAATTATATCGACTTCGTAAGGGTATCAATCGAGACGTGTTAACGTCATTTTGATCTGACATAAATTTTATAAAAATCGGTTTAGCCGTTTTTTTTTTTAATTATTGTTAAAAACAAATAATAATTATGTTTTAATGATTAAAATGATTACTTTTCTGTGTAATATCTAATTTAATTATTATTATTAAATATTTATCAAACTGGGAAGTTCGTCGTGTGGACCTCAAGGGTCGCACTTTAGTCCTAATAAACGACCCACCTCACGGCTTGTTTCAATTGCCTTTGACGACTTCACCGTAAGTCACAAAGGTTGAGTATAACCGTCGTGTGTGGCATCACCTTTACTACACCGTCACCTGTCATTATTATGTTGTATAGTGTTTTATTTTGACACCGTTGTTTGTTTGTTTGTGTACTCATCGTTAGCGGTTAGATGGTCAATAGAACGGTGCGATGAGAGACGTGTTAGAAGAGGATAATTGGATAGTTACTGTACTACAGCTTGCCACACACGCTCGGCTTGATACGATCCTCTAAAATTAAAAACTTTTTTCAGATTTTTTTAAAAAGTTGTTTTAGACCAGAACTCTGTCATCGAGAATCTATAGTCTACTACAGGGATGGCGAACCTATTCACATCAAAGTGCCAATTTTTTTTAAATCATAAATTCTTATCTCGGGAACTACTGAACCGATTCTAAAAATTCTTTCACTAATTATCTTCGCAGGGGGAGAATTTCACGCGAGAGGTGGGGTAATAAATCATAAATTGTTATATCTGGAACTACTGAACCGATTCTAAAAATTCTTTAACTAATTATCTTCGCAGGGGGAGAATTTCACGCGAGGGGTGGGGTAATAAATCATAAATTCTTATATCTGGAACTGCTGAACCGATTCTAAAAATTCTTTAACTAATTATCTTCGCAGGGGGAGAATTTCTCGCGGGGGGGGGGGTAATAAATCATAAATTGTTATATCTAGAACTACTGAACCGATTCTAAAAATTCTTTCATTAATAGAAAAAAAGCTACACTATATCCCTAAGTGATATAGGCTAGGTATATTTTATTTTGATAAATTTGACACGGGGGGGGTTCAAGCTATGAAAATGTTTCACATCTGCCAGGCGTCCCACGACGGATCACATTTTTTTTAAATTTATTTAGCATGTTCTATTTACTCCAAAATTCAGTAAGAACACTTGCATCTCTGCAATCTTTTCGATAACAGTTTGTAATTACATCGGTTTAGATTTTTTATAATTAATTTAATAATTTAACAAGTGAATGTTTAGTTACACCTGTAGGTACCTACACCATAAATATTTATTATTATATTTGAAGAGAGTGTTGCAGCGTTATTTGACAGTTAAATAATAGAAGTATGTAGTAATTCATCTGTTTGCAGTATCATAGGTGGTTTCCAGCAAGTGATACTGACACCGCAATTACGGATTTTACGAATTACTTATTTAGTTATAGGTACAGTCGCGGACTTAAAAAAGTTTACACCTGTATCATCTAGTTACCGGTTTTTTTAATTTTTGCATTTTGTAATTTGGCTTTTGATAGCAATGTATCAATTACTAAGGTTACATCCTAAAAATTCAATAAAAAATTATTATCAAAACACCTCAGTTGTTTAGTATTATACAATCCAAATTACTCAATATTATTCAATTAAAACATAAAATGATTTGATAATATTTGATACTAGCAAATTCCTTCCCCCAATCTTGCAATAATTCTTCTTTTTTGTTAATCGTTTTAACAATTTCGAGGCATTTAAACGACAATTCTTTCTTTTTATTTTTGACATTTACATTTACCTATTAAAAACTAAATTTGTTGCTAAGCTACTAACTTTTTGTGAACTTACACTGAAGAACTCAAGTGTAAACTTTATTAAGTCCGCGACTGTACCTATCTATATCTATACTTATATGAGATATAGCATAGCGCGGTTAATAAATTACTACTTTAATCTTATAGCTCAATAATTTATTAACGTACAATAATTATTGAGTGGAAAATTAACCTAAATATGCAAAAGCGCTCATAAATAACGATCTTGTGAGTTTTAGATAAAGTGTTTGTTTTGTAGATATATGACTTAAGATCGATATATCAGTACCAGTGGCGGACTAAGGGGGGGGGCTCGCCCCGGGCCTCTGATCCTGGGGGCCTCCAAATCTCGAGAAGTCCTTCTTAATCAAATCCCAAACAAAGTAAAACTATGTTTAGTAAGTAAGAGGCAGTTTGGAGTTGGAAGCCCCGTACGTATATACAAAATATAAACTTAGGTAGGTCGTTTATTATAAATATTTGATTTTTTTTGTCAGCTATTACATCTACATTATTCATTTTTTATGAAATTTACACTACAAAATTACATCAATTTCTAAGCAGATCAGGGGCCTCATTTAGTTCTGCCGCCCCGGGCCTCCGACGGGCTTAGTCCGCCACTGACAGTTATAATAAAACTGCACAGTTTATCATATTCTTCTTCTCCTTTTTTGGAAACATGGTTTTCAATAATTTTGTTGATTGATTGTAAATTATTGACGTTCCACAACTTAAGTATGATAATTTTGTAATAGAAGAAACTTATTACTAAATCCTGCATATCTTTTGGGTATGTGAGTCGTACATATCGCGAGGAAAAGTTATTTTTCAGTTCAATTCTTTATTTAGTCAAAAATGTATACAGAGAATTATTTTTTTGTGCTATTTTCGTTTGGACGAAACATTGTAATGAGACACAGTTACGCTCTGTTGTTTCAACATAAAATTAAGGATTGATAAGAAATATTTTTCACCAAAAATAATAGGTTCAAAGGATATCTCATTTCAAATTTAGGCAATCAAACAAGCACCAGTAAATTCATCTATTTAGTTTATACAACTGTCATTTATTTCATCAATTGATCTAAGAGAAAGAAACGAAAGGAATTAAATTAATGGTAATAGAAATTCAAAATGTGTATATGTGAGGTTAATGAACTAGGTTTCAGAACTTGCTTTTGTTTCGGAATATGTATTGTATAAAAGGTTATTCTCAACTGAAATAAAAAACAGAAACACTAGTAAATTATTTATATTAAGCGAAATGTATAAATCAATACTTACTTACAAAATTAATATCATAATTCATAATCATTGTTTCACATGTAAATTAACTGTCAAACGTAAAATGTAAATACCTTAGCAAGGTAACAAACCCATAAGTATAAGCAAACGATGGTTGCATTTTGCGCCAATAGAGGGCAATGTAGGTATTATTACCAATAAAGTTTTATTGATTATTTTTGTTAAATATTATGCACGAACGCATTGTCGAGAACCTTCGGCATGGTTCGAAGAATTCTGGAGGGGCAAGCAATTTCCACCGGAGGGAATGCTATAAAAAGGGTTGCGCGCCCCAGAATCATTCATTATTTTCACTTCACTTGGAATAAGTAGTTCCCTAGCCATCTGCTAGAGATAACAACCCTTCTGGTTAACTTATATATTTTTGGAAGTAAGTAAATATATCCGTTGAGCCATTACAACGTAAATGTAATCGCAATTATTCTATGCTTCACATATAATAACTTAGATAGTAGGAAATTAAGATCAGCAATCTTAATGTAAGAGCACAATGGTGCATATAATGTAGTCAATATTTTTTATGTTTGTTTTGAGAAATAAATAAAACATATTTTTTCTTGAAAAATATTCAATGTCTCTTATTGAAGAAGGGAGAATTTTTAACTTTCAGGTAACAATAAACAAATACCTCACTACACATTAACTACATTCTCGTAGCAAGTTTACCGGACCACTTCTATCTTGGAGTCCAATTCGTTACAGAATTTGGGCTAATTTTCGAAGCAGGGACGTGAATCTTGCTACCGAGCACAGGACAATAACTCGGAGAGGCCAAGTCCTCTCTAGTGGATGGTCCTTTTAAACTGACACCCTATTTGAGCGTAACTAAGTAAAGCGACTTAAGCCGCTCGCTTAAAAGTGAGGCTCAATTAGGTTACCCCCACACTGACAAGGTGTCACTAGCCAGCAATCACCGTAAGGCGTGAGCTTGCTGGTGCTTGGCGAAACTCACCGCTTTTCACCACACAAATAATCAAATTAGCGCTTCACGAATAAACAATAAAATAACTAATTTTAAGAGTAGCCAACCGGAGGCTGAGGGGGGATTTTATTACCAACGGTTCGAATCCGGAAGGTAAAACAAGAATCCCGAAGTGGAGTTTCACGAGATTCCACTTCGCTCCCAATGTCCGCAGTACTGGATCGCCGACCCAACGGTCACCATAATTTAAATGGGGGTTAATAAAGTTTAACGCAGATCTAACAGCAGATAACGCGTAAACGCGAGCTGATAAAGCAAAATCCAGTTACAACATAAAATTCATATATTCTGCAATTAATGATTAGATAGGCATCTTAAATCTTAATCACTTTTAACACAAACACCACGCCATAGCAACGGTTCTCTCGACTGGTTCCAGCCAAAGGTACTAAACAATTAATTTGTACATTTTTATGATTTATTGCCTCTCATTAAACAAATAATTTGTTTTAAACAACGATACTTTTTTAACTGTTGTAACTTATTAAGATATTTTTCAAACGTTTGCTTGTGCTCGTTAGAATCAGCGTATTTTTTTTATTATAAAAATTGTTTAAAAAAATAGGTAAAAAAAACTTTTAAGTTGAACAGGCTTGAAAATAGCTGAGGCCTGAGCGTGTAGCAGTGCTGTTGTTTACATGGCATTTCTATAGTTCCTCAATTACAAGTCCCCAGTTCCCGGGTTCTAGCCCGAGAGCTGGTAAAAGTGTCAATTAGATTAATTAAATTTATTATTAAAAAAAATAATGAATTGAAAATATGAATTGGTGCTAGGCCCAAATAACATTAGCTGTTGATGGTCTTTAAAACACAATTTAACAATTTTTTTAGTTAAACGGTTTTATTTTAAATCATCAGCTGTACCAGAAACTAGAAAATAATTAGGACACAAACCAAGGGGCACCTTGTGTCGCTGCGTCAGCAGAATAAGTATCTAATAAAAACGTGGGGTGCATTTGAAATATTTCTGTTGGTGGGCTTTGGAAACACATTTTTCTAGACAAGCCGTTCTTATTTAATAATTATACAGTCGTTATACAGATTTTTATGTGCCCCACGTTTTTATTATTTATTCCGCTGACGCAGCGACACAAAGTGCCTCTTGGTTTGTGTCCTAATTATTTTCTAGTTTTTTGTACAGCTGATGATTTAAAATAGAACCGCTTAACATAAAAAATGTTTTACCTATTTTTATTTTCTAGTTTTTAGTTTGATTTCTGGCCCGTATCATTATGCAAACTCCTCATCCTTTCAACTGTCCACCTCCTGATTCCATCATCAGACTCTCGTTACCAAGTTGAAATTATCATAATATTGTATGTCACGGGAACTCAATGTGTGTGCAAAGTTTCATAAGAATCGGTTAAGTAGAAGTAGTTGAAAAAGCTGTCGCAAGATTTGAAATAAAGATAGTAACAAACAAGCAAATATACGGGGTCAAGCTAAATAAAACCGTTTAAAAATAGATTTTAATTTTTGAAAAAATCTCTCAGAACTTCTTTAAACTTGCCATGCTTACAAAAAAAGACACGCTGATTTCGTAGAGCATAATCAAACGTCTGTGTCTCTTTTGGTTTAGAAGTAGTATCCGCTTAAAGTTTCCTAAAAACTACCTACTATGTATAAAAAATCTTTGAATGTCCGTAGTTTTTAAATAAGAACCCTACAAAAATGCGTATGGTACTACATAATATACCTAATTAATATGAAGGTACATATAGGTATATACAGGGTGTCCCAAAAAGAATGGGACATAAAGTAACAGCTGATTCCTTACAAAAAAATATTGCGATAGACCCCAACTTGTCTATTCCGAAAGTTGATATTAAAAGAGATACAGGGTGTCAAAGTTTAATTTTTATTTTTGATTTTCTTAAATAACTTTCAAAATAATTTAGGCATTTTAATGAAATTTGGTATATGGGGATTTTTTGACATGAGAAATTCAAATCGGACCTTGGTATGGCTCTTACTTGTAGGGGGCGCCACTTACACACCTTTTCACTCATTCAAATGGTCATAACTTTTTTGTACGCACTCGTACTATTTTTTTGAATTAAAAAATTGATTTTTCCGTCATTTTTACGTAAAAAAGGTATACTTTGTAAAAGTGGCTAGGAGTAACCTTTTTCAAGATATTTGCACTTAAAGTAATCGATGCAATGTGGTTTTAAATGGCAAATTTTGAAAATGAACATATGTGGCTTTGAAAACGCCGGTGCGGCGTTATCATGGTAATTTTGACAGTTTTATTTAAAAATTCAATGTTTCTTATTAAAATGCCGCGTCATAATGATAAAAATAAAAATTAAACTTTGACACCCTGTATCTCTTTTAATATCAACTTTCGGAATAGACATGTGGGGTCTATCGGATTATTTTTTTGTAAGGAATCAGCTGTTACTTTATGTCCCAATCTTTTTGGAACACCCTGTATTTTCTAGGTGCCCCTCCCTCCCGAACTCCCGTTCAGTTCGATCAATAGCTTGAAATCTTCCCAAAACAGTTCTACAAGCTATTTAAAAACCTTACCCAAATCGTGTTAGTGGTTTTTTAATTGTAAGTGAACACACATAGAATCACGTGAACTTTCCTGTAGGTATAGATATATACTCATGATACTGTTATAAGTATGTATCATGAGATAATTATTATACCTATCTCTTCTCTACATAGTATAAAATGAAGTCGCTTTCCACGTCTGTCTGTCTGTATAACCGCTAACTCCTCCTAAACCACGCAACGGATTTTGATGCGGTTTTCACCATCAGTTAGATAATGTTTCACGGAAGGTTTATATATATAGCGAACGAGCGAAGCGAGTGAGTAATGTAATTATAATATTCAAGCGAACGAGTGAACTGTGAAGCGAGTGAGTAGTGTATTGCACCTGGGCTTTCTTAGCACCCGGGCGAAGCCGGACAAGGCCGCTAGTCTATGTATAAAATTTCTTCCGGTTAAACTGTTTTTTATTAACCGAAAAAATAGTAGGTATTTACGCAATTTTTAAATTTAGCAACTGAGTAAAATCTATTCGAATCTCTGAATTTTTAGCGATAAATGTTTGGGGCAACCTGTATTATAAAATAAATAAAATTGCCTACCTATAAAATATATTGTTGAAAATCACCTGCTTTAGAATCTCGATCCACATACTAAACTAAACACAAACACCAATGCATTTTATTCGCTGTTAAACTGTCTAACAATCGGCGATCATTACAATGCAAAAGTAATGCTTAATTGTCCAGTCACGTGTCATAATTTGCTGGTATTGTACTATATTTATTGCTTTTAGTATTATAATGTTGTCAGCCGTGGCGTTAAAACAACATAAGACAAGTTGATTGATACGCTGCAAATTGATATTAACATTTTTTTATTGTTATAAATATTCAATAAATATATTCCGCTTTATTCATTTGTTACCGTCTTCTGTTGTTTTATTAACAATTGCAATCCGATTATTTTTTGTTTTAGTATTTATACGATTACGATTTTTGTTTTTGAACTATTGATTTGATTTATACTTAGATAATTTTCTTACGTAACTTTTAACGATTTTATTTCTTCCACTGTATAATAATTGTTTTTTCCACATAACTGTAGCACCACTTTGGAAAATTCCGTTTTAGTTAATTACAGTTCCAATTTATTATGCAAAGTTATTTAAATTTTCCGCACAATAAATATTCACTTATTTTTTTAAATGCGCATTTGATCAATTAATTGCATTAAATATCTTCAACTGACAGAGCACTAATGCGATCGTCATTTGTCATTATAGAGCACGGTTTAAACATAAGCACGAACTCAAGGTTTTTTTTTTAAATCCAGTTGACATTTAAAAATCCGATTCGTTACAACAATATCGTTCATTTGTTTGTTTTCGCGACGACGTTGCGATGTTTACATTTGCGCGCGCGATGTTCTTCTGTCAGTCGAACAGTTGAAGAGCGCTCTCGAGCGCGCGATCTGCAACTTCGATGATAACAGATGCTGTGGGGGACCTTGGATGCTCGCCACTCGACCGGTGGCCTACTGCTTCAGTTTTTTTTTAAAAAGATCTATCGATTATTAATTGGTTTAAGTGTTTTGATTTAATACATTCGTCGTTTATTGGCTCTCTCTCTGGTTTTTGTGTGTTGTAACAATCTTGAACACGTATTTAACGACCATTTATAACTTGATATTTAGCTCCGGATTTATTCTTAACTTCTTAACATTGTTAAAGACTGGTTGTAAAAGCATGGCAAGTCGAGTGGGACTTGACATTTCGAAATCGAATCGATTTGAAAAATGTTTTCCGTATTTGAATATGCTCTTACAACATTTTATGATGGATACAGTTTTCGATATTTTTGATAGATATATTAATAAAACAAGTACTCGAGTTATCATATAATGTGAGATGGATTTTGTCATATATAAGAAAACATCCAATTTTAATCCACTTATTAGCTTCTACCGACAGCGAAAAAGAATACTTTAATAAATAAAACACACAAAACTGGCTATAGCTGTCCCAATTTTATTTTTAAATACTACGTTTCGGTCTGTTATAAGAGACCCTTTTCAAGCACTACTGAAAAGGGTCTCTTATAACAGACCGAAACGTATTATTAAAAATAAAGTTGGACAGCTATAGCCAGTTTGGTGTGTTTTATTTATCCAATTTTAATATTCATCGAATGCTTCGATGTATAAGCTTAAATTTTCGAATGATTTTTTTTAAGTCACCGAAATTAATTACTATTTTTCGTTTATAATTTTTTGAAAGAAAATCTGATGAACAATTCATCAATGGGACTCTGGGATCTGGAGGTTTGTTTGGAAATGTCACATAAATTGTGGGATTAACAGCCGTATTCATAGTTAACCCTTAAGTAGTAAGGGACACTTATACTCATACCCTCAAATCGAATATGCGTTTCATAGTCAAAATTGACGTCCTTACATCACCCTCACCTTAACGGTGGATAGTATGTCCCTTAAGCGTCGAAAAAGTAAAAACAGTAAAACACATGAAAAACATACATTTATATCAAAAATGACAACTAAACACAATCGGTCTGCAGTATGATCAACTGTTCTAAAGGAAAAAATCATAGAGGTTTAGTATAATTCTTCCCTCACTCAAGGAAATGACTATGAAACGCTACTTTGAATAAGGTGCCCTCAGCACTTAAGTGACCCTCAGGCCTCAGCGAAGGGACCCTTATCACTTACCTTAAGGGTTAACTATGAATATGGGCATAAGTACTACGATTTGATTGTTCTTAAAGTCCTTAAATAAAAAATTAACATCCGATAATCCATGCGCGTTATGAGTCCATGATTTTAAAAATCATAGGTATCGTATATTTAACCGTAAAAATCCGAATTTCAATAAAAATCACGGTCTGTAGATTAACGTCGAAAATCACAAAAAAAAACCGAATAGGCAAATCACACTTACCAACTGAAAGTTATGAAAGTCACTATATAGGAGTTCAAATTTATAGTTGTTTTTTAAAGATTGAGTCACACAGCGCGTACCGAATATTACTGAAACGGCGCCATTGTTGGTTTACAGTCTTTATATATTTTGTATTCAAAAATAAGTGTGCAGTAGGATCAGCTATACTTGTGCGTCCGTCCTTGTCTGACCACAGTCCGACTCGGTAAGGATGGACAGTGACGACATATCACTTTTGATAATCGCATGCATCAAAAATAAACTGTACTGCCCTTAATTGTAGAGTTTGTTTTGGCTAAGAATTGTTACTGGCTTTTAAGAATTGTTTGTTTAAACAAAGATTTGTTTGTTCAAACAAAGAATTGTTTGTTTAAACAATGATTGCTCCAAAATAAAGAAAAAACTGAGCAGTATAAATCATTAAGGAATAATAATCGGTTTAGTAGTTCGGCTGATTTTCATAAAAGTGAGTAGTAGCGTGTGATTCCTTTAAGGTAAATGTCACTTTTTGACACATCACACAGCGTAAGAAATCGGTTTAATAATAGTGAGCAACGGTGTGTGAAAAAGAGGAAAATAATAACATTTTGAGAACGGCGCCAATTTAATAAAATATATAAAGTCAGTTAAAAAAGTGCCGATTTAATTAATACCTATCTACTTTTTAACCGACTTCATATTTTATTAAATTGGCGGCGTCCTCAAAATTTTATTATTTTCCTCTTTTTAGTGGCTTTTTTGAAGGAGATTTTTTTTGTTAAAAAGTTTTTTATTTTTTACTTTTTAGTTAAAGGAATCACACGCCGTTGCTCACTTTTATTAAACCGATTTCTTACGCTGTGTGATGTGTCAAAAAGTGACATTTACTTTAAATAATAATAATAATAAAAATTTTTATTGTATAAGAAAAATATACAAAATTTTACAATATTGTTGTAATCAGTGTTCCTGATACCACTGCATTATTTTGGCTTTAAATTAAAATTTTCATAATATGTAGGTATTGTAGCAAAGTTTAATTAAAGGGAAAAAAATCAAAAAAAAAAACCAACTCGCAGAAAATCGTATAGCTTTCACTTAGTGAATTAATCTAATATGTGTCTCACTCTTTTATGTTTATATACATAGGGTAGGTTAAGTATATCATAGTTTCCGATGTCTTGGATAATTTTAAATTCATTATAATTTTGCACTTGTTAAAGAAATTTGTTGTTAACTGCCGAACTATGTCCTTAATATAAATTATATTTATTGCGTTGTGAAGCCAAGGAATGGGGGTGTATCTTGGATACCCTGTAACTATCCTTAGTGATTTATTTTTACCTTAAAGGAATCACACGCCGCTACTCTCTTTTATTAAAATCAGCCGAACTACTGAACCGATTAAAATAAAATTTATATGGGACCAACTTCGAGGTATACCCTATCCAATAAAAAAAGAATTTTCCAAATCGGTTTATAAATGACTGAGGTAACAATCATAAAAAAAAAATACTACCGAATTGAGAACAACCTCGTTTTTTGAAGTCGGTTAAAAATACATAGGTAGATAAAAATTAATTTTATTTAATGTGTGCGAAAAAGCTTAAACTTTAGATGAATTCATTTGAAAAAATCGTTCATTGAGTTTCGAACAGACGATCGCAAGCACGACTTTATAGTGACAGCCTGGTGTAACGGTTAGCGTGCTGGTCTTTGGATCAGACAGTCGTGGGTTCGGATCCCATCTCCACTCATGGATGTTTTATGATGTAAAAAAATGTGTTTTAAAGACCACCAACAGCTAAGGTTATTTTGGCCTAGCACCAATTCATATTTTCAATTCATTATTTTTTAATAATAAATTGAAAATCCAATTGACACTTTTACTAGTTCTCGAGCTAGAACCCGGGAACTGGGGACTTGTAATTGAGGAACCATAGCAACGCCATGTAAACAACAGCACGGCTACACGCTCGGCCATTCTCAAGCCCTTTTATGATGTAATTATAGACGCTAATGATCTTAGTTGTCGAGCGTAAATAAATAAATATAGCGACTGTCGTAAGAGCAGCTCTCTTAAGATGACAAAGACTATACAACACTTTGGCCACCACCAAAAGATACGTGTAATTGCATCAGCCAGTGTTTTAAATATTCTCTGCACCTATGCTGCTGTTGTGTATTGCCGGAGCCTACACGCGTCGATGGCCCGCTCGCCAAACTGCCGCCTGTCCAAACTGCATCAAAATAATCGTCCTATCGGCGACGAATTACGCGGAGACTTCAACAGTCGCGCAGCCGACGAACCCGCTAATTCAATCGACAACTTGATTGCCATCCAGGGTTGCGCACATTGCAAGTCTACTCCTTATCTATTCGCTATTCGAAAAGTACGAAAAATAGGTACCTAGGTTCATTCCCTACATTAATTTTTTTTTTCGAATCCTGTAGGTAATAAAATTAAGAAAAATCGCAGGATAGTGGACAAATATTTGATTTATTAAATTAAATGTACGACGTTTCGTTTATATATTTAAACTTTTTCAAGTACACAAAAATAACAATATTTATGAAAATTAATATTAATTACTAACCATAGCAATTAACATAAGATAGGGTACATAAGACAAAAACATGGTAACATGGTAACAAATTATGTTGACTAAAACTTTTTAACAATCAATAATAATAATAATACAAATTTTAGTATAATTTCATAACATAATTGTACTGACTACTTAAATTTTGAGTGTCTGTTCTATAATTGATTGAATTGTTTTTTCTAATAAAACACATTTCACTGATATTGCGTTTCTTCCAATTTGACTCTTTATCTAATATTTTAACTTCATTGAAAAGAAATTTATGCCCAGTGTCGAAATGATGAGATGACAACGCCGTCTTATTATCACTTACCTGTAGGTAATACCTACTTTTCTTCCTTGCATTAATTTTTTTTTTTCGAATCCTGTAGGTAATATTCGGTGTAGATCATATTTATTTTTGTTTTTCGTCCATTTTGATAAAATTGCAAATAAATCATAAGTTAGGTATATCTAGTTTTCGTTAGTTTAGTTTTACTGCGGCTTATGTTTTTCACATTTTATCAGATTTCAATTTTTCCTCGCCATAGTTTCAAAACCAATAGAGATACGAAAATTCGCAACCCGTTTTGTACCTAAAGATATTAGCCAAGAGCTAGTGACAATTTTTAAGTGTTATTTATTCGAGGCCTTATTTTTGTGAAGATGTTGAGGGAGGCATATTAGTGCCCTGAGTAAGAGATTTTGCTAGATAGCTGTATGGGAGAGATGTAGACCGCCCCCAACATGTGACAAGAAAATGGTCATAATTATTATTGATTCAAGGCTGAAATTGTTTGTATAGCTTGTCGGTGACCCAATAATGCCATTATAATATTTGCAGATCGAATGATCAGTATTAAAGGGGTGGTAGATCACCCTAAACGTGTCATGTAGGTACCCGACGAAATTTATATTATTAGTTCAAGGTTCAAATTTTAATATGTTGTTACGGCGACTGTTTTAAGCATGCATTTCAATTTGCATTTTGCAGAACAAATGTCGCTATTAACCCCCTTGCAGAACGATATAAACACCTAGGTAAGCAAGTTTCTCTCTAGGAGAGGGGGTTAATACCGACATTTTGTTCTGCAAATTGAAATATATGCTTAAAACAATCGCCGTAACAACATATTAAAATTTGAACCTTGAACTAATAATATAAACTTCGTCGGGTACATGACATGTTTAGGGTGATCTGCCACCCCTTTAATACTGACCAATCGATCTGCAAATATTAAAATGGCATTATTGGGTCACCGACAAGCTATAAGTACAAACAATTTCAGCCTTGAAGCAATAATAATTGTGACAATTTTTTTTGTTACATGTTGGGGGCGGTCTGCATGCCTCCCATACCGCTATCTAGCAAAATCCCTTACTCAGGGCACTTTAATATGCCCCCTCAACATCTTCACAAAAATAAGGCCTTGAATAAATAACACCAAAAAATTGTCACTACCTACCTCTCGGTCTATATGTTTCGTATAGCCATCATGAAATAATTATCCAGTTGAACTGGACATTCATAAATTAATGACACACGGTGATAACATGGAGACTTCAACAGTCGCTTAGGCGACGAACCTATTCATTGTCGAGAACCGTAAATTATATCTACTGCGTCGAATAGAAAGATCGACGATGGTATTCAGCCGCAGTGTATTTCTGTACCGCATCGTGACGCTACGTCGGAATGAACTTATTTATGGATGCAAGTTTAAAATGTCAAATGAAATAGTAATTTTTCGGTGTGGACCAGTTTTTGTACATACGTTACATACATGTAGGTATTACCTACCTAAAGTATATGCACAGCCGGGTGATATCTCAAATCTCATGTCAGTTTGTACGTGCGTGAAATTTTAATCTTGGAAAAATTAATTATGGTTTTTAATTGTTGACATTTTTAAAGTGTTTATAGTTTTCATAAAAAGAAATTTATATGAGAATATTATTTTCATCTCTTCGCTTTTATATACCTATCTATGTAATTTAAAGAGAAAACTTGGAAGATTTGTAGCGGCGAGCAATGCGAGATCTTTAACAGAGAAAACTACCTATAACTTAGGTACATCAAAATTGTAACTTTGACCTATAATTTAATAGACCTTAACGACCACAGTTTTCGAGCATCTCTAATCTCTCCCTCTCCGTCTATCTTCCCCTCCCCTACCTCTCCCTTCCCACCCCTTCTCCCCCTCCTCTCCCTCTCCCCCTCTCCTCTCCCTCTCCCCCTCTCTGCGAATTCTTACGGAAGTAGTTGCGAACGCTTCACATTTTTTCAGTATACCCAGGCAAAGAGTGCCTAACGCGCCTAAGGAAGTTTTCACTTCAAAAAAATCTTTTTGTAAAGTTTTATAAAAAAAAAATGAAATCCACACTCGTGGAGATGCCTTTTATACGGCGTTACCATTGCTCTATATCTCTGTGCTACAAACCTTCAATTCCCAAGTTGTAATCAAATAACCGGTGAAAGTATCAATTGGATTTTCAATATATCGTTAAAAATTATAATAAACTGAAAATATATCTCTGCACCAGACCCAGGTAACTCTACTAGTTGAAGGCTTAAAAGAAACAATAAATAATTCAATTGCAGTTGCTCATCATGACGTTTCTTGAATTCTTGTCATAATGTATATTTTATATTCGTCAAGAATAATAAAACAATGCACTTAACACGTTGCGTAATTTATTTATTATCTGTTATCTGCATGTTAACAAATACTTAATTATAAATAGATAATTTAAAGTTTATTGCTTACTTTGAAGATTTAACACAAGGACGTTGTATTTATGACCGCGAGTCGCGCGTCATCGATTTGGTACTGCAAAAATTTCCGATTTTAAAAACGTCAAATAGGTAATCACTCAGATAATATTTTGTAAATATATGGTTCGAAGTGACTTGCTGGGTTTATCGTACAATTTTAACAGGCTGTTTTTTAATCACGCTGTTAAATTTTGATTGCTACGTGTTCAGTGGTTGCTGCGTTTTTATTTTGGCAAATTGTTGATCGTTGCTATAGCAACCGTCATTTAACAGCGTGATTAAAAAATTAAATTGTACGATAAACCCAGCATTATTACTATAGAAAAAATTCGACTGATGGACCAGTCCTATACTTCCCACCTAGTAAATATTTGCAAAAAATAAACACTCTTTTTTTTTTAATTCTTTGACTAGGCCCAAATAACCTTAGCTGTTGGTGGTCTTTAAAACACAATTTAATTTTTATTCTTTGAAAAAAGCATGGCCCTCTTTTTTGTTTGGTGATCTAATGATGGCTTATAGTAATATTATAGCAAAAATCATGGTTACCTTGATTTACGTACAATTTTCTTTTTTTAGTAAAATATTTTTTTTCTCGAAAACTATACATTTTAGAGAAAAAAATATTTACATTTTTTTCATATTATAACATCTAGAATTCATTTATATTTTTTTTACCTATGTTAATACGTGACATTGAGAACGTTTTTTTGAATATCTCAGGATCCACTGAACCGATTTGACTCAAAATCTAATCAGATCTAAGTTAAAGACTGATAAACACAATAGAACAATCGGCATGCCCGTATGTTGTTCCGTTCTTAAGATATCGAAGGCGAAAAATTGACCACATACACACACACACACACATACAGACATAAGTCAGAAAATGATCTTAAACGATTGCTAGGGTCTCAAAACGTGAAATCTGTTAAAATCTCGAAATATTTTTGTCGGACTAAATCCATTACTTCCCTACCATAGTAGAGGTGGGAAGTAAAAATCACGCTGGATCGGTTATTTTAGTTTAGAAGTTATAACTGTTTAAAATGTCAAAAAAGTCGCTATTTTGCAAAACGCATAAAACGTGCAGAGAATTGCGATACCCACTTGAAAAAATAAATAAAAATATCTCAAAAAAATGTATCAAGGGTAAGAATGAAAAACTCGGGTCGCAGTGCCAAACCCTGCCGACAATATAGTGTATTTGCTAATACATCAGGCATTGTGGCATTATTATGTGAACTTAAGTTTGTTTTTTGACAAAATAAAAAATTTAACCCCTTAATACGTCCCTTAAAATAATTAAATTTTTCTAAATTTCAATATTAGACATGGATTTTATCAGTACACGCAATTAAATACACCCTTCCATAAGTAAATCCGTATCAACAAACTAGTGTTTTCATAAAATTTGAAAGTCCGGTCCTGTCGGGCAGATTTTATTAAAATTTTAGCAGCACATTTTAATCTTTACTAAAGAGTTAAATTTCAATTTTGAAACGATTCTGACAAATTTTTCGGTATTTTTGGGCCCAAAAACTTTTTGGAACCCCTAAATACAACCCTGAAAATGGTCCGATCGGGCCCATTTTAAATAGGCTTCTTGCGGTGATGGGTTCCAATGTGTGTACCAAATTTCGTTTCAATCGATTAAGTCTGTCGAGAGTTATCGTGTACACACATATATATATATATAAATATATATATATATAAATATATATATAAATATATATATATATACATACATATATATATAAACATTTTTAAAAATGGTGCCAAAGTGTTCAGGAGGCTATGAAACGTCGAGAAATTTTGGTCCGACCCCTAGGTCCCGCCATCCGACCGACGCCAATAGTGTATGTGCCATATTATGGCAAATACACTAATGAATTGTGAATTATAGACGCTCGACAACAGAAGTCAGTAGCGTCTGTATCAAGGGTAAGATTCTGATTTCGTGGTCTTAAAAATTCTTTGTTTGGTATATTTAAATAACACAATTTATGATTGCACTTCGCCGATTGCGCCCTATGTTATTTGCGCCCCTGGCACGAGACCCTGTACCAGGTCCTAGCTGCGGTGCTGCATAGACGACGAACCTGCTGTATATAAATTTTCATCAGATGATTTTCAAGCCTTGAGCTTATTTATTGTAGATTATAGACGCGTCGACATCTCAGGTCATTAGCGTCTTTCAACTACACTATTCAAACCTTGAGAGGTAATGTTTTAATTAGGTACTTTTTTATTTAAGTATAAAACTAAAAAAAACATGTTTGATGATGCACCGTGCGGAGATATCGATAACCGCGCAGGCAACGAACGTATTTTAAATTAAAAATCGAGTGGTACATTATTAGTTGAGCTAGACCTTAATAGAACGAGTTTGTTGAGCCAGCATAAAATATAATATGCAGCCTACGGGATGATATGGACGGTCGATCAGGCGACGAACCTATCGGAAATAAACCACAATACCAATATAATGCGACACCTCCGGCATGGAACATCGCTTCCTACTTTTGCGGTACATGGAATATTTCCTCAATCTAGAGACCGGTTTTTGGGCGAGCTTGTATATATTATGCGCTGATGACCCTTGTACGAAGAGAGAGAATGGAACCCACGACCTGCGACATAGGCACCTTTTCGACTGACCGTTGCCCGTAGCTTTTACTGTAACGGTTCAAGACGTTCTATACACAACATTGTATACTGTTACAAATAAACCGATAGGTGCCCTGTCTTTGTTTGTATTTGTGCGGTGATAATTTTTTTCCATCGCATGTTTCTCTGCCTTCGCCGTCTTTGATTTTGCTAGATTCCACTGAACTGGACGATTGCTCGTAAGCTGGAGGAATCTGCTACTATGCACTGTAAGAAATGAAAATGCCGATTGCACAGATTATCGATGGTCCATTTGTAGCCAGCGATTAATCTGGTAATAGGCACACAAAGAGACAACGGCGTCGCAAACAGGTATCGCCTGCACATCGCGTAGATTCCATAAAACACATTGCGCATGCGTGGTTACTAATTTTACATTAATTTGTTTTGTATTCATTCATTTTATATATGTAACTATACATTTTATTTTGTAATTTTTACACACTTTATTGGAATATTACACAAATTATGTAATGTTAATTTACTTTATGTAAAATTCACAAATTTGTTTAACTTTACAGTAAAAGTCCAAGTTTTTATGAAGTTTTCTGTGTAAAAATAAATAATAATGTAAAATCACTTAGAAAATCGAGCGAGTTCTACCTTAACTTTCAAAGTATTTTTACATCCATTTTTCACAGTGTGCTTCGAATTTATATAAACACCCCGCGACCCTGATTTTTTTTGCACGATATATTTTAAAGCGATGACTCGGGTGCAGAATGCGCCCGCCTTAAGTGCTTATTTTTATTTTCAAACCGTTTTCTGCTACTGAATTTTTTTTCTAAAAGCGACCTTAGCCACATAAGATTTTTAATTTTAGTATTGAAATCGTATCGTAAAATAAAAAAAAAACGATTTAGTGCGAGTTAGACTCGCGTGGAGAGGGTTCCGTACTATTAAGACTTTCGTTTAGATTTTCCTGTAAACTATGAGTGGGCCCTATAATCCCTATTTTTTTCAAAATTTTAGGCTCAGGAGTTTCGGAAATAAGGGAGGAGGAATGCCCGATTTTCGTATATTTTCTCTAATATCTTTTAAACTATGCATTTTAAAATTATAAAAAAATATATTTGTATTTCTCATAACGAGCCCTTTCATTTGATATGTCACATGATGCATTTGAAAAATTATTTTTTTTTTAATTTTCTACTTTTCCCCCCAAAATTAACCCCCAAAATAGACTTTGGATTTTCGTTTAGGTTTTTCTGTAAACTATGCGTGAGACCCTATATTCCCTATTTTTTTCAAAATTTTAGGCTCAGTACCTACCTAGTTTCGGAGATAAGGGAGGAGGAATGCTCGATTTTCGTATATTTTCTCTATCTTTTAAAGTAGATATGCATTTTAAAATTATTAAAAAAATATATTTGTATTTCTCATAACGAGCCCTTTCATTTGATATGTCACATGATGCATTTGAAATATTTTTTTTTTATTTTCTACTTCCCCCCACCCCCCCCCAATTATCCCCCAAAATAGACTTTGGATTTTCGTTTAGGTTTTCCTGTAAACTATGCGTGAAGCTTTATATTCTCTATTTTTTTCAAAATTTTAGGCCCTATAGTTTCGGAGATAAGGGGGAGGGGTGATCAAACGGACGGACACGAGAGTGGTCCTATAAGGGTTCCGTTTTTTCATTCTGAGGTACGGAACCCTAAAAATGTATAAGCGTTTATGTCACGTTTTTTGTAATCGACCATGCATCTTCTATACGTTTGTGCAATAAATAAACAAAATCGCATAACACATTTCATTTGTTAGTACACAGAAAACATATACATAATATATTATAGAAAAAAAAGATGACCATCGACACAAACAAGCGAGTGTCACACTCCCACTTTTCGTATTACCTATACAAGAATGTTATTATGTTGGCGTGTCCTTTTTATCTAATGTGACAAATGAAATACGTCGTTTGTTGCGATAGTCATTTGCTTCAGTTCGCAAATATTAGCATATTGTACCGTTGCAATTTTTATAAATTTATGTCTATTTGATTTTCGTGTATAACCTTGTTTCTTTTTTTTTCTCGACAAAATATTTACATAAAATGTAAAATGATACAGGCGCATAAAAATTCACAAATCGAACTTTAAGGACGTTTACGAATTTAAAATTTGAATTAATGGTTTATGTCAGATTGTTTGATCGAAATTAGTAACGCTCAACGTGTTTTCTTGTTGCAATATATTTATATTCGCGAAGGTTGAATCCTATATATCAGGGGTTCCCAAACTTTTTTGATCATGACCCTAATTTAAAATTGCAAAAGCCATCGCGACTCGTAACAATTTTTTCCCCACAATGTACAAAATTGTCTAAGTATAAAAAATATTTTTCAGTAAAAAAATGCAGCAATTCAAATTTTAACGTTTATTCAAGAATTTAAGTATACAGCGTGCCCCAAAAAGAATGGGACATAAAGTAACAGCTGATTCCTTACAAAAAAATATTGCGATAGACCCCAACTTGTCTATTCCGAAAGTTGATTTTAAAAGAGATAGGTACAGGGTGTCAAAGTTTAAATTTTATTTGTGATTTTCTTAAATAACTTTTAAAATAATTTAGGCATTTTAATGAAATTTGGTATATGGGGATTTTTTGATATGAGAAATTCAAATCTGACCTTGGTATGGCTCTTACTTGTATAGGGGGCGCCACTTACACACCTTTTCACTCATTCAAATAGTCATAACTTTTTTGTACGCACTCGTATTATTTTCTTGAATTAAAAAATTGATTTTTCCGTCATTTTTACGTAAAAAAGGTATACTTTGTAAAAGTGGCTAGGAGTAACCTTTTTCAAGATATCTGCACTTAAAATAATCCTAGACCCCTCTCCCGCCTCTTCACTCCGTTTTTTTTGATTTCGTGTTCTTACTTAGTATATTTTTTTCTATTATTCGAATTTAATGGTATATAGTCACGAGAGTTAAAAATTCTATAATCACGGAAACAAATTCAAATTCAAATTGTTTATTACTCCTGCAGCGGCAAAAGAAAAATTGCATAATCACGGAAACAGGCCATGATCCTAAAAAATCAGCCCGCGACCCCGACTTTGGGAACCCCTGCTATATATGAATGATTCACTATGTAAAAATATTCTTTGTTTTTATATATTTTCGATGAAGCCATTATTATTTCCGCATTTCGATAAATGCGGACAGATTTTCAACCGGTTTATTGCCCCTTTGTAATATAAGTTTTTCAGCGGGATTATTTCCCGATTTGACAAACTTTCAACAGACCTATTGCCCAATTTTACAGGCTTATATTTACTTATTGCTTGATTTTATAGACTTTCAGCTTTACTATCCGATTTTTTTAACAAGTACCTATAAGGCTGTGAACAGGTTTATTGAGAATCGACTGTATTATATGATATCGAAGAAGCTATTTCCGTGTGGTCACATTCTAACATAAATAAAAATGAATAGACTTTAAGGTACTTTCATATTATATTAAAAATACCTGTCTAAAACGCATAGGTATCGCAGTTGCAGCAGCTATTTTTATTTATAAGTATAGATATATTATATATATGTATAGAACGCTCACTTACTTGCTTTACGGGTTTTTTTTGTATTTGTCTTGTCTTAAATCTATGAACCGACCTACCTCATATGTTATAATTTAAAATAGAAGGTACTTATATTGTAAATCTATATACTAATATTATAAAGCTGAAGAGTTTGTGTGTTTGTGGGTTTGAACGCGCTAATCTCAGGAACTACTGCAGTCCAATTCAAAATTTTTTTTGTTAGATAGCCCTTTTATTGATGAAGGTTATAGGCTATACACATTTTTACTTCCCACCTCTACTATGGTAGGGAAGTAATGGATTTAGTCCGAAAAAAATATTTCGAGGTTTTAACAGATTTCACGTTTTGAGACCCTAGCAATCGTTTAAGATCATTTTCTGACTGATGTCTGTATGTGTGTGTGTGTGTGTGGTCAATTTTTCGCCTTCGATATCTTAAGAACGGAACAACATACGGGCATGCCGATTGTTCTATTGTGTTTATCAGCCTTTAACTTAGATCTGATTAGATTTTGAGTCAAATCGGTTCAGTGGATCCTGAGATATTCAAAAAAACGTTCTCAATGTCACGTATTAACATAGGTAAAAAAAATATAAATGAATTCTAGATGTTATAATATGAAAAAAATGTAAATATTTTTTTTCTCTAAAATGTATAGTTTTCGAGAAAAAAAATATTTTACTAAAAAAAAATAAAAATTGTAGTACGTAAATCAAGGTGACCATGATTTTTGCTATATTAAGCTAGCCATCAGTAGATCACCAAACAAAAAATTCGACTGATGACCAGTCCTATACTTCCCACCTAGTAAATATTTGCAAAAAATAAACACTCTTTTTTTTATTCTTTGACTAGGCCCAAATAACCTTAGCTGTTGGTGGTCTTTAAAACACAATTTAATTTTTATTCTTTGAAAAAAGCATGGCCCTCTTTTTTGTTTGGTGATCTATTGATGGCTAGCTTAATATAGCAAAAATCATGGTTACCTTGATTTACGTACAATTTTTATTTTTTTTAGTAAAATATTTTTTTTCTCGAAAACTATACATTTTAGAGAAAAAAAATATTTACATTTTTTTCATATTATAACATCTAGAATTCATTTATATTTTTTTTTACCTATGTTAATACGTGACATTGAGGACGTTTTTTTGAATATCTCAGGATCCACTGAACCGATTTGACTCAAAATCTAATCAGATCTAAGTTAAAGGCTGATAAACACAATAGAACAATCGGCATGCCCGTATGTTGTTCCGTTCTTAAGATATCGAAGGCGAAAAATTGACCACATACACACACACATACACACATACACACATACACACACACATACAGACATCAGTCAGAAAATGATCTTAAACGATTGCTAGGGTCTCAAAACGTGAAAATCTGTTAAAATCTCGAAATATTGTTTTCGGACTGAATCCATTACTTCCCTACCATAGTAGAGGTGGGAAGTAAAAATAGGGCCATGCTTTTTTCAAAGAATAAAAATTAAATTGTGTTTTAAAGACCACCAACAGCTAAGGTTATTTGGGCCTAGTCAAAGAATAAAAAAAAAAGAGTGTTTATTTTTTGCAAATATTTACTAGGTGGGAAGTATAGGACTGGTCATCACTATCAGTCGAATTTTTTAAATTCAACCCCAACGGGGGTAAAACGGGGCTATAGAATTTTTTGATTATACCTATACTAATAATATAAACTGTATAGGCAAGTATACGCTAAGCGAGAACAACTACAGGCGACTTCGCTTCGCAGGGAGAGAATTTCTCGTGAAGGGTAATAAATCATAAATTTTGATCTCCGAAACTATTGAACCGATTCTGAAAATAGATGGATAGATAGATATTTATTTATTTCATGACAAAATTTAAAATACCTCCTGAAACGTGACTGATAAAGTACTGTCGCTTTTGTAAATCCAAAATGTAAAAAAAAACTTAAATCGTAAGTAGTGTATAAATAAAACGTCAGCAGAATTTACCGAAGCGTCTGTATATATTAAGTATATAATATTAGCGGCCCCGTCCGGCTTCGCCCGGGTGCTAAGAAAGCCCGGGTGCAATACACTACTCACTCGCTTCGCTCGTTTGCTTGAATATTATAATTACATTACTCACTCGCTTCGCTCGTTCACTATATATATAAACCTTCCGTGAAAAATTATCTAACTGATGGTGAAAACCGCATCAAAATCCGTTGCGTGGTTTAGGAGGAGTTAGCGGTTAAACAGATAGACACGAAAAGCGACTTCAATATTTATACTATGTAGAGATTTAATAAAAATACATATTGTATTGTTACGGATCACCCTGTATATAAACGGCAGACAAGAGTTCTGAGAAACGGGGTCTGCTTACTGTAACAACTAGTACCTTCGCGAAAGTTCTAGAGAAAGCGAGAACACACTAGGCTTAAGCCACGCAGCATATATAAACAGCCAGTGCGAGTGAGCATGAATCAATCAGTCCACGGTGAGTCACGCAGTCAAGTCTACGGTGGATCAGTGTATATATAAATAGTGCCGTTATATAAATAAATAGATTGATAAAATAAATACTAGTGTAGTGGAAATAATTACGAGTTATTAGTTAAGTGCTATTTATTGTTTTGTTTTGCTTTATTTAAGAATTACTGCTTAGTTATTGTTTACTTGTGTTGATTGTTAGAACTGACTTTTCGTTGTTGCATTCATTATTATTGTGTTTTTAATTATTGTAAATAAATATTTATTCCGCCAACTCAGAAAACAGTTTTGGAATAGTATAATGTCTATACTGGGTAGTAATGACAGAACGAGAAACATAGGTATTGTCCAATGATTACGTCAGATGTGCTTTGGTAAAGTCATATTTTTGTGAGGATCACTTTGATGTACTTAAGTACCTATATTAATCTGAATATGACCGAGAATTTATAAGATAGGGCATTTAAACCGTGCTTGCATTAAGCAAGATAAAAAACAACGGCGACGTAAAACAAAAATAAACGCCATTGCGTTTCATCTGTTTATTTATAAGTGTGTTATACCGGCGTCCGTGACGTTTATTCGAAATACCTATGCGTGGAAACCGCTTAATTTCTCACGGCTTGCCTAATCACGCGGTAATCGCCGAGATATCCCAGGGCACGCAGAAGAACTCTACAGAATACACCTGCGAGTGTATACTTTAATTATTTTTCTTTCTTTTCTAAATTAGTGGAATCGGTTTTATGATTTTATTTTTTATTATGAAGAATGAAGCGTGTTTTTTATTCTTTTTTTATTTTGATTAATTACCTACGTGTTTTACACTATAAGAGATATTTCCCGTTGTTTGGAATTTTTTTAAAGATGTAAATATTTTATGTGAGTGTTTTTTAATAGATGAATAACGGTACCAAACAATTGAACGTCAGTTCAGAGCTACTGTCATACAATATAACACAATTTTTTAAAGAAATTAGAAAACCTGTAAACACGCTAATAAATGATGCGTTTTTCATTGCTTTATAAATATATCAGAGGACAGTCTGTGTTACGGTTAGCGTAGTGGCACCATTTGGATCACACTTCGTGGGTTCGAGACCGCCTCCGCTCATGGATGTTTCGTGATGTCGTTTGGTTTTAAGTTAGTTGACTTCCCATTGAAAGTTATTGTAACTGGGTTCGAACATCGAAATCAAAGTGTATAATAAATTATTATGTTTCAAGGTCACAACACTATTTTAGAAGATGTCTGTGTGTGTGTGTCGATACGTACGTACGTATGTGTCCATTTCTGTCTAAGACGAAATCTCGAGAATGAAAAATTATATCGACTACGTTAGGGTGCGAATCGACGCGTATTAGCGTAAAGATGATCTGAAAGAAATGTATTTCAAAATCCGGTTCAGCCGTTCTTTTTGCTGAACCGAGTAGACTCCAAAAAAGTAGATTTTACACAATATCTCGCGAATAAAAATTATCTCGACTCGTAAGGACGTGTTACGTCATTTTGATCCGAAATAAATTTTATAAAATCGGTTCAGCCGTTTTTTTTTAAATTATTGTTAAAGATAAATAATAAGTCCGTTTTAAGATTACACTGATTACTTGTCTGTGGAGTATCGAGTTTACTTATTATGAACTCTCGCTCAAACTGGGATGTTCGTCGTGTGGACTCCCAGGGTCGCACTTTGGTCCTAATTAACGACCCTCCTCAGGCTTGTTATTTAATGTAATTAAAATGCTAATGACCTAAGTTGTTGACGCGTCTATAATCTACAATAAATAAAATAAAATATAAAAATACCGCATTTTTATTTAATTCAGTACGCTTATAAAAAACGACATGCTGATTTCAATGAATTACACTTCTGTTTCTCTTTTAGTTCAGAACATGTGACTACAAAAACTGTTTAACGCCCCTAACTGCCAAAACCAAAAGAATTGCATTATAAGTAAAAAATAAGTCGTTTTCTGTCCGCATCATGAATCAATACTCTATATAATCGGTTCAGTTTTATGGAAAAGTACTTGTCAGTAGTGTGTAACATTTTCGTAGGACAGCCTGTATACAATGTGTAGATCTAGGATGCTGAATGGCCATGCGGCACAGCGCGATGGTCAGTTGTTTTACATATTGTGTGTGTTATGTGTAAACTCACGGGTCATCGAGATCTCCTCGCCGAGTTCGGGGATGTCCAAGTTGGCAATAAATAATTAACGCTGGCATTTTTGTAGATCCGGTAACTTCAAAATTGCACACGGAAATTATAATATTTATTCTTTGGTTTTCTTGTATAAAATATCGAGTCCTATTTTTTTGATGTGAAACATCTTATGTCGGGCTGTGAACAGCCGCGTGAGGGGAACTTTGCAACGAATGTTTGGTCCGCTCCTTCTCTGCTGTTCTCCCCACCACTGCGGCACTCTTTCTCTCTTTCGGCTTCCGCGCGCTCGGGCAACCGCGTGTGTTACAGTGCAATATATAGGATTACGTGAGCATAACAGTTAGTTGCTGCTTTTGAAAAATATATACTACTACATAGAGAATACCACCGAGTTCAACCACGTTTTCTTTGATGTTTCACATCTGTCGGGGGTCCCGAGACCCACAACCTTTTTTTTGTCGTAAGGAAATTTTGGAGTTTCAAAAAAGTTAAAGTATTGGCAAGAAAAATGTTGGTGCGACAAAATAATTTCAGATGGTGATTCGGAATCAGAACGGTCGTATAGACAGGTCTAGACACTGCGGTATATTGGGGGTAACCTTTACTGAAGCCATATTATAGTGGGTAGACCTATCTATAGGTTGTGTGCACGAAGCCTACTAGCGCCGCTAGCGGGCAGTAGTGCACGATTGAACTCATTTTTAACCGACTTCAAAAAAGCGCAGGTGGTTCTCAATTGCGGGCTTGTATTTTTTTCATGTTTGTTACCGCTCAGAACTCCGTCATTTATGAACCGACTTTGAACGGTCAGATTTGTTTTTTGATTTGAAAGGATATACTTTCACATTGGTCCCATAGAAATTTCATCAAAATCGATTCAATAGTTCGGCTGAATTTTAATAAAAGTTAGTAACGGCGTGTGATTCCTTAAGGTAAATGTCACTTTTTGGCACATCAGACAGCTTAAGAAAGTCGGTTTAATAAAAGTGAGTAACGGCGTGTGATTCCTTTAAGGTAAATGTCACTTTTTGACACTAAAAAGTAAAAAATAAAAAACTTTTGAACGAAACGCACCTTATCAAGGACCATAAAACAAAAATAATGCCATTTCTGAGGTCTCCGGCAAAAAGAAAAATAATTTTAAAAATAACGCTTTAATGACTAAAAAGTAAAAAATAATTAATTTTATTCGTAAAAAAGCGTTGGGTAGTATGATAAATATGATACAAAGCACCCCACGCTTTGTTACAATAAAATTCATTATTTTCCTACTTTTTAGTGGCATTTTGAAGGCGTGTTTTTTAGTTTTGTTAAAAGTTATAATTTTTATTGTTGTTTTAGACCGCGAAATTTTTTTATAAACGAATACCATTTAATTTAGCTGCGTGCATATAATATAAATAGCATAGCATAAAAGGTACATGAAAATTATTTATTTTAAGTTTTTTTTTCTTCAATTTTGACGTATAATAAAAAATAATTAATTAATTTATATCAGACATGAAGGTGTACCTACATCTATGTCTATGATTTATATTGACAGGCGACTGTATAACCTCAAACTATGGCGTCTGTAATCTTACGGACAGGGTTTAAAAGTATCAAATTTATAGTAATAATTTCCAAATAAGTCAGAAGTAAAATCATGGTTTTTCTGACATGACTTTTTAAACAACAATGCTCACTGACAATTACGGAAAATTAGAGTTCCGAGTTTACAATGGATCTCACAACGAGCGCTCGCATCGATATTACTATAACTCCGCCCCCCTGCACACAGTCTATACAATATGAACGTGATTTCCGGATAGCCGGGCATCCCTTGTTTTTATATGACAAGTAGTACAGCGTTCGATGTTCTTATATGTTTATAGCCTATGGGAGAAGAAAGCAAGGTGCATGCTCTGTATAGTTTTGCCCACAGAAGCACCTGCGCGCGAAGACAAAAAGGTCAGAGGTCAGCAATGTCTGTCCGGAGGTCATTCGCCGTTTAAACGGACCGCTGCATTTTTTCCTTCGTAAATTTACATAGTTGTAAAAAAATAATTAAACAAGCCATGAGGTGGGTCGTTTATTAGGACTAAAGTGCGACCCTTCAGGTCCACACGACGAACTTCCCAGTTTGATAAATATTTAATAATAATAATTAAATTAGATATTACACAGAAAAGTAATCATTTTAATCATTAAAACATAATTATTATTTATTTTTAACAATAATTAAAAAAAAAAAAACTGAACCGATTTTTATAAAATTTATGTCGGATCAAAATGACGTTAATAGGAATCTGCCTGGCACCAATTTCATAAGATGGCGCTACCATATGTCATTTTTCCCAATTTTTTACTCAAAGAATCAGCTTTTATATAAACAATACAGTCAATTTGTGAGATCTGTAAGATTCTATAGATGATATTCTTTGTATTAAACATATTTGGGGTCATGTATTGAAATTAATAAAAGTAGGAATTCAGATTGAACTTGAAATATTTTTTTCAATGAAAAAGGATTTTTAGACATTTAAAACATACTTTGAAGGACAAAAAATGGATATGCTAAATTTCAATACGAAACTGTTAATAATAACAGCAAATCGTTTAGTAAAAAGTCACTAATGACAGATAATGCAACCGCGGTGTTATCAATAACTAAAAAAATTCGACTGATGACCAGTCCTATACTTCCCACCTAGTAAATATTTGCAAAAAATAAACACTCTTTTTTTTATTCTTTGACTAGGCCCAAATAACCTTAGCTGTTGGTGGTCTTTAAAACACAATTTAATTTTTATTCTTTGAAAAAAGCATGGCCCTCTTTTTTGTTTGGTGATCTATTGATGGCTAGCTTAATATAGCAAAAATCATGGTTACCTTGATTTACGTACAATTTTTATTTTTTTTAGTAAAATATTTTTTTTCTCGAAAACTATACATTTTAGAGAAAAAAAATATTTACATTTTTTTCATATTATAACATCTAGAATTCATTTATATTTTTTTTTACCTATGTTAATACGTGACATTGAGGACGTTTTTTTGAATATCTCAGGATCCACTGAACCGATTTGACTCAAAATCTAATCAGATCTAAGTTAAAGGCTGATAAACACAACAGAACAATCGGCATGCCCGTATGTTGTTCCGTTCTTAAGATATCGAAGGCGAAAAATTGACCACATACACACACACATACACACATACACACATACACACATACACACACACATACAGACATCAGTCAGAAAATGATCTTAAACGATTGCTAGGGTCTCAAAACGTGAAAATCTGTTAAAATCTCGAAATATTGTTTTCGGACTGAATCCATTACTTCCCTACCATAGTAGAGGTGGGAAGTAAAAAGTGTAGCTATTGTCTAAGAAATGACGCTACGTACGTTTTGTTTACATCTTGATTTATGGTATAAATGTCAGTTTTCGATTTCTTGTTCAGTTCGTGTTTTTCAAAGATTTTGAGATTGATTTTGTTTTCTAAATAGATTTTTTCTTCAAGGCAACGGGTTGCTATGAATATGAATAATCAATTTTCAATTAACATGAAAACATAAAAAGTATCGAATTCAAAGATGTTCTAAATATGACAACTTAAATTATCAAATTTTCCTCTTGAGAAATTTATTTGATTGTGTAAAGTTGGTACCACGTACACAATTTTCAAATTGAGATTAGATTTTTTATATTTTCCAGGTTTTTCTGAAAAAAAAATAGTTCAGTAACCAGGGAAATGGGAAGAAATAATCGAAATCCAAAACGACGTAAATTTTTAAAAATATTAGTATCATTTTATAGACTGTTATGCATGAATTTTCTTCGAATTGTTATTTATTTTATTCATTTTACAAGTAAGAATAGTGAAATGAACTAATTAACTAATGAAACTTTTCATATCGCTTATTACAAAAATGACACCACAGAAATTTTATGTAAAATAAAAAAGCACAAAGTAAATTTATATAGGTAATAAAAAGTGACATTACATTCACATTATTATAAAAAATTATAAATTCACTTGGCACTTTTAAATCTTTATTACACTTCAATTATTCTTCTTTTGGGCTTTTCAGACGTATTGCCTAATTCCAAGATCTGTCATAGAGTTATTTTTTTCTAATAGGAGAAATTTCATAAATGCTTTCTTCTTGACTCAGATTTTATTTCTTTTTGATTGATTCAAGCGTTTTAATAGATTTTATTTATACATTTTTTCGCACATGTTCTATAAGATTTCATAAATGTCCTTATTTATTAATTTTCTGCTCTGAAATTATAATTTTTCAACTTTCAACTCAACATTATTAACTATTTATGACACGACTTGTGTCCACTTGTGTCAACATTTCTCAAATATTTAAATTTTTTATTCACATTGTTTCCATGGCAATTTCAGAAATATTATATCATTACTAACTTTGCTGTCATCATAGATCAATTATAAAAATTATTGTTATATTAGTGTCCTCTATACGCTAGTAGACGAAATACTCACAATATTTTGAAAAATATTACAATTACAGCGACGACAGCGCCTCTAACGGTTTATTATCGGCAACTTTTTGTGCAGTGCCCTTTTAACACGCCTCGATTGACACCCTTACGAAGTCGATATAATTTTTTATTCGCGAGATACTGTGTAAAATCTACTTTTTTGGAGTCTATTTGGTTAAGAAAAAAGAACGGCTGAACCGATTTTGAAAAAATTTCTTTCAGATCATATTTACGTTAATACGCGTCGATTGGCACCCTAACGTAGTTGATATCATTTTTCATTCTCGAGATTTCGTCTTAGAAAGAAATAGACACATACGTACGTACGTACAACACACATACACAGACATCTTTCTAAAAATAGTGTAAAAATAGTGTAGTGACCTTAAAACATAAAAATTTATTATACATTTTGATTTCGAATTTCGGACCCATTACAATAACTTCCAATGGGAAGTTAACAAATTCCCTGAACCTCTTCTCAGATTTATTTTTAAAAGTACCTCAAAAGTGTAGGTACGTCTTTTCTCTACGCCACTGAACTTGGATCGCTTAAAAAATCTTAGAACGGAATGTTGATGTCAAGCAATAATTAAAAAAAAGGGTAACAAATGAATATACGACAATTGTGAGAAACAAATGAGAGATCAAATAAACAACAACGCAACGTCAACATTAACAGTAATAAAATGAAGAAATATTATATTTTGTCGGACGACAAAGTTCCTTCTTTTAATTGTTGACACAAAGATTTAATTACAAGTGATGTAGTATGAGACGCAATGATATATGTCGTTTTTTCGTTTGAAATATAGCAGCGTCCTCATCACAGTTTCCTAGAAATGCGATATAAAATATGGAAATAAATAACTTTCTTGATGGAATTATTTCACAAGACGTGTACAAATTAACGCAAATGTTAAAATACGACCTTCAATTATTTCTTAAATATTTTTTTATCTTCCCATTGGTAGTTATTGTATATTGGGTCCGAAAATCGAAATCAAAATGTATAACAAATTTTTATGTTTCAAGGTCACTACACCATTTTTACACTATTTTTAGAAAGATGCCTGTGTGTGTGTACGTATATGTGTCCATTTCTTTCTAAGACGAAATCTCGAGAATGAAAAATGATATCGACTACGTTAGGGTGCCAATCGACGCGTATTAACGTAAATATGATCTGAAAGAAATTTTTTCAAAATCGGTTCAGCCGTTTTTTTTCTTAACCAAATAGACTCCAAAAAAGTAGATTTTACACAATATCTCGCGAATAAAAAATTATATCGACTTCGTAAGGCTGTCAATCGAGGCGTGTTAACATCATTTTGATCCGACAAATTTTATAAAAATCGGTTCAGCCGTTTTTTTGTTTATTTTAATTATTGTTAAAAATAGATAATAATTATGTTTTAATGATTAATATGATTACTTTTCTGTGTAATATCTAATTTAATTATTATTATTATTAAATATTTATCAAATTGGGAAGTTCGTCGTGTGAACCTCAAGGGTCGCACTTTAGTCCTAATAAATGACCCACCTCACGGCTTGTTTTCTATTCGATTTTAATTTGAACTGTTTAGCTAATGGCGATTAAAGATTTGTTTCGTATAAATATAATTTCTTTTTATAACTTTTTTAAACGTCGATTAACACATTAATAACTTTTTTATATCTAATTGTACAGAAATAATTATGTCATTTAACTAATTTAGCGTACTGCCTAATTTGCTAATGCCAATTATTTTCTTTCGCGTACACGCAGCACCTATTTATTTTAATTTTATAATTATAGACTTGCTTAATCGTTATTTAATGCAATTAACTGATTTTGACAAAACGTTATCGTTACTCGTTAGCTGTGACATCCAGCGGTGAAATATTGAATTGGGCAGAAGTTTATCTCTAGTATGTACATGTTTTTTGTGCATAATTTTTGAGAGGTAAGGCCAAGTACTAATAAGAAACGCAATATATATTGATTTCTGGTTATGAAGTCACATAAAAGCATAATAATGGCAGTATTTTGCATCTAAAAAATACCTAAATTTTGAACAGTTTCTTGAATGGAAGCACATATGTTTTTGACATATTAAAACGGGAGCACGTATATTTTTGAATTTTGACACAAAAAACGTTTGTCACTAATTAATTAATATGACAAAGTCAATAGTCATAATGCAAGAATTTAAGGTAAAATAAATCTAAAAACAACATTAGTTGCAAACGTATTTAAAATTCTTTATTATTTCACATTTTATGAAAAACATTTTTATATCATTTTAAAGTTCATACTTGAATATTATAATCTTATCAATTTTAAATGCACGAGGCACGCAACAATACACATTCACCAAAAACAAATCAAATTCTGCAAAAATCAAACAATAAGGTACATAACAAAGTAACAAGTAGTAATCGATTTTTTTGTACTATAATTATTAATCACATTGGTATGTATATTAAAGCCGTACTTATAAAAATAAACACTTCAACGGCTGAGCTAAAGATGGCAGCACTGAAAGAATAATCGCAAATTACTGGAACATTAATATAACGAATAATTTAAAACTTCAAGTCACCGACTGTTTTTTCTTTGTCGTTTCAGTCTCGTGTCGACTTTTATGTACATTGAAATAATGCAACTGACTAAAACCTTTCTTACAGATCTTACACTTGTAAGGTTTTTCGGATGAATGAGTACTTTTGTGTCGATTCAGTGTACCAATCCGACAAAATGACTTGTCACAAAATTCACAGTTAAATGGTTTCTCACCTTTATGAGCACGTTTATGCGATTCCAAATTACTATTATCGGTGAAATTCTTCTTGCATATATCACACTTGTAAAGTTTCTCACCGTTATGACGACGTTTGTGAACAATTGAATTCCGCCACGAACTAAACCGGCTGTCACAAATATCACACTGATAAGGTTTTACGCTTGCATGCGACCGTTTGTGTATTGTTAAATCATATTTTTTTTTGAAATTTTTGTTACAAATGTTGCACCTGAAAGGTTTGCTACCGTTGCATTTGTGTTTGCTTAATTTGTCTATGTTGTCAAAACATGCATCACAGTTTTTACACGTTTGATCGCGTTTTGTTTCACTACCTTGTGAAGTATTGCGACAAGTACAATCTAAGCCAACCCGATTGTTACAAACTTCGCAGCGATGAACGGTTTTATCGGTATCACCTATCGTCGATGAAGCTTCACTTTTATCGCTCTTTGTTTCGACATCTGGTACACTTTCTACTTTTGTATTTTCTATAACCTTTTCTTTTTCGCTTGTTTCCCCAATACTTGGTTTGACTTCCGTAGCAGGTTCAGAATCTTCTTTGTTTTTTTCTACTGGAGTACTAGCGGTTAACTCATCAACAATCTCTTCATTGCTACGTGAAGCATCGAACTTTACTCCATTATTTTTTTCTACTGGAGTGTTAACAGTTGACTCGTCTACAATTTCTTCATTGCTATGCGAATCGTCGGACTTTCCTCGATTAGTGGTATCGTTATGGTTATCATTCGAATCGACATTACCTTGATTTTGGTTGTAATCGTTTCCAGCGAACGGTAGCGGTAATACTTCCAATTTGATTTCGCAAAAACTGTCCGCAAAATAGGAGTCGTCAGTGTTGCCGTCTGAATCTTCAGGATAGTATTCGGCGACGTTATCGTTGAACTTCCTGAAATGCTGACGCATTATCTTTTCCGATTCAAACACAAGTTTTTGGAACTGATGGGCTCGCACCAGTTCGGAGTAACATGATTCGCATATGAGTGATGGAGTTCCGTCTTCTCTTGTTATCTGTACTCAAAAAAAAACAACAAAAAAATACATCGTCGATGTTATCTCACTTATTTAAAATTAACTTAAAAATGCCTCTGAAGAGCACATTCAGTGCATAAAGCATTGTACAGACGCACTAGTCCGTAGATATCTCCCGCTGTTTTCAATTTAAACTTTTAAATATTTTGACATTTACCTGAACAGGAGCGCAAGCCATTAATGCATCGGCTATTAAAACTCCCATGCTTGAGGACAACGTGAATATGTCTATCAATATTAATTTTCTAACTAAACATACTCTGCACATGTCTTTAAATTCTTCGTTATTATCATCCCACATGTTTGCTGTGTCGATATCTTATCGGACCCAGTTTTGATTCATAAGACATTGATAGAAACTAATATAGTAATATTTATTAGTTACTCACAATTCTCAAAATCAAGGTAAAAATTATAATATTAGCAGCCGTTGTTTTGTCTTCCTAACTTCGTTTAAAATTTGTAATGTTATTCGTAAATTTAGAAAATATCCTAAACTCCGGCGAAGTCATCATTAATTCATTTACCAGTAACTTGAATGTGTAGGTACATTTGTCGAAATGGGTCTGTTGAAATTGTTTTTAGGACAAGAAACGAAAGACAAGTAAAAATGTTTAGTTCCATTTATTTTTTCCTTGTGAAATAACTTGTATTATACATATAACAATATTTATACAATAGTTATGGCGTAGGTAATCGAGAACAATGTAAATTCTACATATATTCCTGATTTGGATCGGGTCGTTTCGATTTTATTACAAATAACATTCCCTATAATAATTATTATAAATTTGATGATGATTTCATTTGGAAATGTATGTACAAATGAGAGAAGAAAAAGGAAAAATCTACTTTAAAATATTAATTGTGTTTGATGACGACACAGTGAAGATTTTTTTAAAATTTTTGTTTTTTTCGATAAATATACAACTTGCTAAGATAAATTTGTTCACAGTATGTTAAACATTAAAAAAAAACATGTTGGCAATCGTAATGGAATATGTACAAAGTATCAATCGGATGCGTTTCGGATGACGTAAAATTTAAACTAGGCATCGGAATTGATACAATTTATTGGTGAATTAACACGCAACACAAATAAAACAATGAAATCAATTAACAATTGAAAGTGCACGGTATTTTTATTATACAATCCGTTTCATTTATTGTAACTCGACTCAGTGATACGTTTATAAAACAAAATACTAACGCCGAATAAACAAACAACTTCTGTCGCGTTATAATAAGATGAAACATATTTGTAATTGCTTTAAGGGTTTTGACTAGAAATTAGGTACATAATTTTGGCACACGTATTATGCAAACGAATTTTCTTGCGTGAAATTTGATTGCAAAATACTTTAATATGCATAGTTATGCTGGGTTTATGCAAAACATTAAAACAAAATACTAAATATATAGTTATTATCACAACTTTTGCATTAGATCTTAAGTTTACGTTACAGTAATTTTAATTTTAAAGTTCTGTATAAAACGAGCTTTACACTTGATGTTCTTTTTTTTGTCATATTAAAAAATAATTGTTTTGACTCACATTTTAACTTTGATGTTCTTTATACGAGTTGTTTAACAATCATTAAAATGGATACCAGCAATAATAATTCATTTGAAACAAAAATGAGTCGAAAAAAATTTTGTTTACATTTCTGGTATCGCACGATTTTTGTTTTGATTCCGAATTGTTTGGTTTTTTTACGGGATTTATTCCTGCTTAAAACCGTTAGCGGCCATTCCGTTCGCTTCGGCTTTCTCGGCTAAGTCTTTCTTCCGTAATTGCCAATAAACAACTAGTCTTCCCGATAGCATAAAAAGGAACACTAAAGCTGGTGCTGTCCGTTCTAACTTATCATTGACCATGTAGTGTGAATATACTGCCATTAATGTCAGCAACAATAGTCCACCGTTGGCTGCATTTTTTACCGTATCTGAAATAATAGAAACAAAACGAAATATTGTAATTCACTAGAAATTCTTTATTGTTTAAATATAGTTTATAGAACTTACGATTGGGTACTGTAGCCATCGCTAATCCGAACACAATTTCCAGCGTTCCAACAACTCTTCTGTACCATTTCGATGGAATTTTAAAATCGAACATGTCAGATAACGGAAATACTTTGGAGTATTTTACATATTCTTTTCTCTGAAAAAGAACAAAAACAGTTACGCAAAATTAAAAATTCAATTTTGGAATGGCTAAATTCTTCTCCTTCGTCAACTAAAAACATATTTATTTTAAAATATTTCGCTCAAATTAAGTTTTGTTCGCGGTAATATTTTGTATTACAGCGAGTAGTTTTCGAAAAATGCCATCATTTGCTTTGTCGTCGTTTGTGACACGTGCAAAAAAAAAGAGAAAGCGGAAACATGTAGAATGGGCTGTAATATTTTTCTAATGAGGTTGAAATATTGTTTTTTAGGCAACGCGCCAAATTCCAAAATTAAATTTTGAGCAACACTACAACACTGATCTATCCCGCAATTTATTACACAACGTGGACAAAACCAAATAAAAAATTGTCGCACGTAAATGACCAATTTTGGCCGTCTAACTTAATATGATGTAACTTTATTACGGTATAGGTACAAAGGTTATTCATTGTTGATTTTTTGATATTTTCTAATCACTTACCAAATCTTTATGTAAATCTTTCGAAACGTAACTCGTTAGTTTCATCATGCCTACAAATATAAAAAATAAACCCAGTAATACCGATAATGATTTCAAAACAATTGCCATTTTTGTATTAATTGTTAAGTATTTGTGCCAAAAGAAACAATACACTGTCGAGTGCCAAATGAGAATCGGCTATATTATGTACAAAAATTAAACAATAGAACAACAATCGACTTGAAATAAACTGTCAACTTTTAAAAAATTGCTTTTAACAATCGAATTTTACGTCTTTTGAGCGTCCTTCAATATTTATTCACAGTTTTATGTCTTTTGAATGGTACAATTGAAATTAAATTTAATGGATATTTTAAAATCGGTATTTATTTGTAATTTTATATCTTATTGCTTATTTTTAGTCGCGCACTTATTTTGGTATTTTATGTATTGATTTGACCACCATTTAATGTGGACTTTATTTTTAGATTTTTGTGCAGATTTTGTACACAGCTGTCCACTTTTTTAGTTATTTTTACTTGTTAAATTTTTTTGTACGTAGTACTGCGCTGTTTTGCGTCTTTTATTATTATTATGTCAGAATAATTAAATCGTCCATTTTGTGAATATCTTTCATTTGTCTTTCTGCTCTCACTTGTCTTTGGGCGTCTGAAAAAATCAATATGTGCGTCACTTGTTTACATGGTAAAATTAGATCGACATATGAGCATGGTATGTTTATATAAATATTTAAAAGACGATTTTTATTTTTAACATTCAAATCATGACAATGTAATTATTTTTGTACAATAAACTGTACATTTCCTCACGGAATGCGAAGAAAATAAATACAATATAATTAATTTTTTCAACAATTTATTTGGTTTAATTACAATTAAAAATAAAAAACTCTTCTTAAAATAGATAAAAAAATGTATTCAATTCGTTACTTCTTTCTTCTTTTAACAACTATTCTAACTTTAGAATCACTTATTATTTGTTTTGAATAGACGGAAGTCGTGTTTACCATCTGTGATGGTGAACTTAAAATACCGGTATTTTTATTTTCACTTAAATTCTCACTAGGGCCAGTATTAATATTGTTAGGGCACTTATTTTCGACATTTGTAGGAACCGGATTATTTTCTTTACATTTGTCCTTATTTCCATTTTCAGTGTTTATCTTTTCCGTCTCTTGGAACACTGGAACTGAATTATTTTGTAAACTTCCGTGCGTCAAGTTCTCGGTGATTTTATCTAATTTTACTGCGTTATTTGATGTTTCTGGTGTTTCTTGAATACATTCAACACGCTTCACTTTAGTTTCTGTCTCGATGGTTGCACAAGATTTTTCAAGAGGTTTTTCAGTTTTTTTTTTATCGATATCACATTTAGTTTTTGACTGTCGCTCACTACGACTTTTATTGTCGGAAGACGATCGGCTATTGTCTATAAACTGTTCTTTTGCTTCCGACTTATCGTATTTTGATTTTTCACTGCGACATTTTATGTCGACCGATCTTGGGCTGCCATACTCAGACCGATCTTTTGATTTCGATCTTGTGTGCCGTTTCTCTAGCGTGTTCCATTTTGAAGTTTTATCTTTTGATATCAACTTCTTTTCATACTCCGGATCACGGTATCTTTTATCTCTGCTGTATCCTGCCGACTCTCTCGATCTCGATCTTCTACGATAATTATACCCAGTTGCATCGTTAGTAGACCGTTTATAATACTTTGAGTCGTAGTGTTTCGACTGGTTATCACGATCCCCAGAATCTCTGGATTTCGATCTATCACGGTAGTCTAATCTCGATTTTCTACGACTATCTCGATCTTTCGAATTCGCTTTAGGTCGTTTATCATCATATTTTAATTTCTTCTCTCGATTCTCTGCTTCTCTAGACTTAGATCTTTTTTCACTATCATTTCTGCTTCTTGATTTGGACCTCTGTCTTTTTCTCGATTGTCTTCCGCTATTTTCTCTTTCTATCGATTTTGATTTTCGATCAGTCGTAACTCTCTTCTCGCTAGATCTCGATCTTTCTTTATATTTTTTCACTCGTTCGGTTTCCGATATTGTTAATGGATCAGATCTATTTTCTGTAAGTATAGATGTTTCTTTATTTTTGTTTCTGTACTGCTCTAAGCTAATTACATTGTTTCTATTACGCGATTTTGATCTCGAACGACTATCACTATTATCTAATTTCGATCTTTCTTTGTCTGATATCGGCTCAGTTTTATTTTCTGGTAACAGACGATCATCTTTTTGATTACTACGTTTTAGTTCTCCTCGACTAACATGTAATTTCGACTTCATACGATTAGAAAAAATTGTTTCATTGTGTTTTTGTGATGATGGTTTCTTTTCAGGGCCACTTTGATCGTCACTGTCTTCTTTGTTTAAATTTTCAACTGTTTCACTTCTACATTCACTTATTTTTTCATAGCTAAAGCTGCCTGGTTTTGATATATCATTTTCTGTTTTTACTTTTGTGTAATTAGAAATAGGTAATTCGTCTTTTCTGACATTGGAGTTAGGTGTAAAGCTATTGGAAGGAATGATTTCAGTTTTTTTCTGTGCATCGTAACTATTTATATGTCTCAACGTTTGTTCGGATGATTCATTTTTAATCGTGCCTTGAATAAAATTGGCATTGAACTTTGTGTTTATATTTCCACTTTTAGATACATACTCGTTTTTAATATTATATGCTATATTTTTATTTTGATTTACCGCATTTTGAGTTCTGTTGACAAAATTATTGGGTCTATTATTTCTCCTGAAAATAACGCTATCCAATTCCTTTCTCAATTCACTGATAGTATTATCTTTTCTTGCAATTTCTGCTTTCGCTGTTGCATGTAGTCTAGAAATGTTTTCGTTCAAATTTTTGTTTTCATTTTGAATTTTTTCAACTGTTTCACTCTCTAATCGCAATTTTTCTGATAAATTTGCAATCTTTGATTTCAATTCATGGTTTTCTGATTCGAGCTGTAAAAATTGAAATTGATATTTTTAATACAGAAAAAAAGATTATAATTTATTCGTGGATAATCGAAACCTTCAGAAACGTGCTGTATCATCTATTTTTTATGATATAGTGAAATTTTCTTAGTAATTGTTTAACTAAGGGCTAACATTTCTTTTAAAGGAAGTATTAAAAAAATGAGGTTATGCTACCAAGTAAAATTTACCCGTTCTAATTTTTCACCCAAATCGACATTTAAATCGTCATATAAATTAATATCAGTCATTTCTTCTCAAATATTTGATAAAAATAATACTTTAGTAAAAAAAAGTCAGTTGTTAACTTTGACAATGACAAACAGGCTACGGTGTTTTCTTAATATTAATTTGTTTTAAAAACGGATCATCCGATTCCGATGGTAGCACAAAGAGAGCCAGCGTTATATTGTCATTTCTGTTGAATAAGTTTACTATTTGGCGAATAATTCCGTGCTAGAAGAAGTAAAAAAACTAAAGTTGTATATTCCCTCTTTGTTCATTTAATAAATGACCATTTTCTATTTCATTATTTAGTTGTTACGCGTCACGAATCTCGTAATGGCGTCAAACTTGTGTTCGTCCGTAAAAATATAGTTTTCTTGCGAATATTTAGTGTATTTGTGTGTGCAAAGTGTTAGAACAAATTAAAAATCATGTGAAAATTTGTGTTCAGCATAATCTGTGCACTTAAAACTTGTATAAGTGACTAAAAAGTGTTTTTAACTTTGATCTTATGACGTTTCAAATTGTAACAGGTAGGCGATGTTCATGTTTTTCGATAAAAATGCCCAAAAATTTGTTTTTTCATAACAGTTACAATTCTAGTTGACTCTATTTGATGTTCTGGTTGTGTTTTATTGTTTACGGGAACAATTTTAACGAGTTTTCGAAGACTTTACAAAACTTTTTAATATCTTTTGAAGTCCGCTTCACACAGTGACACAATAACAGAAATTAAATACAACTCGAAATGTGTCCTATATGTGCATTAAAGCATTAATGAAAACGATATTTTGTTTTCAGTATCTTGTATTTGGTTTGTTGAGTGAAAGATTTAAAATCATAACTCGCATAAGGAATTCGCGAGTTATTCTTTGCATGTATGTATTTTTAATTGCAGTGGCCTTCAGCGCTTTAAATTGATTTCTTATGTACATATTTCAAGTGTGGGAAATTTATTAAGTCGTTATTAAGTATTCGAAATGTTAATTCTATACAGTATACGTTATTCTTCTTATTTTTTAACGTTATATCGTCAGAGCACGCAGCTCCGTTTGTAGTCCGGTATTTTTGGTCCTGTGTATAGTGGCCTTAGGTCAGTGTTCGGGGAATTGCAATAGCCTAATAGGTCTAAACTCTAATGACAGATCAAAAGAATTTCAACTATTTTTGCGGATATTTGTTTCTTTTTTCTAGCTGTAATAATTTACAGTTTAAATTGGAAAATTTACATGATTGGTAATTTTAATATACTTTTACCGTTGTGATCTATTCTTTCATACTGAGTTAATTTGGAAATAAATTTAATTATTAATCATTTTTGCTTTAAAGAGAAGAATTATAAAAATTTAAAATAAGGATATAATTTTAAATTGAAGCTGTATCATAATATTTTCACACTTTTCCAGGCTAAGTTTAGTCCTTGAAAAAATACAATAACCGTGGTCTATGGTTATTACAGCTTAGAAATTAAACGTACTCTTTTGTTTAATGGTCATTTACATATTACAGTCTATTGTTTTAGCGAAAATAAAGAAGCATCGCAATTCGCGAATGTTTTGTACATGTTATATAGGTATAATATGTTTGGCTGTGTACGCAGCAGCGAGTGGACTGCTTTTCATTTGTCCTTCTGTCCACTGGACACAATGACGGTCACCCAGACGTTATAATCTAGGCGTGACTAACTTTTATTGCATTATTCAATTATTGTTATTTGACTGACTTAATCAGATTCAATAGGAATTAAATTTGGAAATTGTAATGCGATTAGATGAAATCGAACTGAAGATAATATTATTGCATCAATTATCCACGACCCAGTAAAATAGTAGTATGATAAGTATTTTATCGATCTATTATTATTATTTTTATTTTTTCTATATGTATATATAATATATACAAAGCGAAGAAGTGCTTGATTAGCCCAGTAAGCCCGTTCAAAAAAATTTTTTCAAGATTTTTTGACGTAGAATTTTTTTTTAATGTAGGTAAGTATATTAAACCTAAAAACACCATTTTCACAAAAGATTTGTTTGTGCGTTTTTCACTCCCGCGATTTTTATGGGTGAGTTAGTTTTTATTTTTCCTATATTATACGTTGTTTTACTGACATTATTGCAAAACAGTTATTTATTGCAAAAATACCGCAAAGAATTATAATTTAAAAAAACTAAAAAACACGCTTTAATGAACTAAAAAGTAAAAAATAATTAATTATATTGTAAAAAAGCGTGGGGCAGTATAAAAATATGGTACAAAGCACCTCACGCTTTTTTACAATAAAATTAATTATTTTTTACTTTTTAGTTCATTAAAGCGTGTTTTTTAGTTTTTTTAAATTATAATTTATTTTTGCTTTTTAGTCCTGGAGATCCTGGTCAGGATAATGAGACAAACTTATTGAATTATTGTATTGTCATCGGTCCTTGATAAGTGTGCAAAGTTTCAGTTCAATCTGAAGTTTTATAAAGTGGGTGAAAATCGCGTTCAAAGAATCCGTTACTTACATACATACATACAAGTGGAACTAATATAAGCGTGTTAAAAAAGGCCCGAGGCAAGGGGTGAAAAGCGCTTTTTTGACTTTTTACTCATTTTCGCGGCAAATTAGGTGGCACATTCAAAAACAATTCAAAACAAATTTACCTTCCGGAAGTTTTGCCGTCAAGTTAAAAATACGGGAGATATTTAATAAAAACCAAATCGCCCATAAAAATCGCGGGGGTGAAAAACGCACAACCAAATCTTTTGTGAATATGGTGTTTTTAGGTTCAATACATTAAAGAAAATTCGACTGATGACCAGTCCTATACTTCCCACTTAGTAAATATTTGCAAAAAATAAACACTCTTTTTTATTCTTTGAAAAGCATGGCCCTCTTTTTTGTTTTAGTGATCTAGTGATGGCTAGCTTAATATAGCAAAAATCATGGTTACCTTGATTTACGTATAATTTTTATTTTTTTTAGTAAAATATTTTTTTCTCGAAAACTACATTTTAGAAAAAAAAATATTTACATTTTTTTCATATTATAACATCTAGAATTCATTTATATTTTTTTCCCTATGTTAATACGTGACATTGAGAACGTTTTCTTTAATATCTCAAGATCCACTGAACCGATTTGACTCAAAATCTAATCAGATCTAAGTTAAAGGCTGATAAACACAATAGAACAATCGGCATGGCCGTATGTTGTTCCGTTTTTAAGATATCGAAGGCGAAAAATTGACCACATACACACACACACATGCACACATCAGTCAGAAAATGATCTTAAACGATTGCTAGGGTCTCAAAACGTGAAGATCTGTTAAAATCTCGAAATATTTTTTTCGGACTAAATCCATTACTTACCTACCATAGTAGAGGTGGGAAGTAAAAAAATCTGCGCCAAAAAAAGTTCGGATTTTTTGTAAGAGACATGTGCGGGCTTATTGAGCTAGATGTCATATGAATATACCAAAGTAACTCTGTTGATATTTCAAGGGTGAGGCAACTTAAAGAATCGACTTCCCTAGCTGATTACTCTTTTAATACTACTATAAATAATTGAAAAGAACTTGGAATGTAACCAGCCCCACTATTACTTCGCTTCGCTTAACAAAATCTCTATTTTCAAAGCTGTCTCACTCAGCCACTTACTCTCCTATTCAAGACATACACCTGAGTATGTTGCTTATACCTCAAATTCTTGTTAATTATACATTGTATGAACATGTTTGTTAACCAAGTGTAATTGTACTTTTATTTTTAATTTTTCTCTACTCACACTATGTGGTGTGAACTAAGCCACCACTGTCTAAAACTTGTAATACTTATCTGTAAAGGGCGGAAATGCCCATTGATTTAATAAATAAATACTAAATAGTATCAAGAAATAATGCAATTTTCTTGCGGGACTTTCTTAGAAGCAACTGAAAATCCAATCGAAATTATTTCCAAGTTTCTATCCGCCCATCGCTGATAGTTCTAACACCCCTTGCTTTCATTATGTCCAGCTTGCACCAGCTTGTAAGTTTATCCCCGACGTTGAATTAAAATTCTGAAAGAGTTCTTTTCTAACTTCTTATTCAAAAGACGCCCTCTTTTGATGGAAGCAAACAAACGAACGCGACTGTATAATATATTATATATGTGCATTATTGTTATATTTCACATGCACGGCCTGCTTCGATGGACATACAGTTCCACAAACAGTTGACACACTACTGACTCCAGTGTTTATATTCAATTGTTATTTGATCGCGTGAAACAATTGCCATTATTATTAAAACCGGTCGGAGAAATTAGAATGCCGCCATTATTTTTGGACTTTTCAGTTCAGATTGAATTTTTAAATTGTCGAAGGTATTCGAAATGAAGGATGCTTTTATAATTGGATGACGAGAAAAGGCCGTGGAGTAATACTATTAATGAACACTTCTTGTATAGGAAGTGAAATTATAATTACTTTAATTTTAATTAGTAAATTATTGTTTTTAATTAAGTAATTATTCAGACGTGATTTAATATTCAAACGGATGACTGCATGGCGGTTAACAAAAAAACACGTGTAGGACGCCATTGTCGATGCTCATTTTAAAAAACAAAACAATCAATACATGTCAACACGTAGGTTAAGTATTTTATAACATAACCACGTCGTTTTATTATTATTTTATTAATGACTTATACACTTATTTTATTTAGGCATATTAGCATTACAATAATTAATTATTAATGTATTATTATACAGGGTGTCCCAAAATTGCTGGGACACAGAGCTACCACGTGTAGTAGAGGTCAAAATAAGTCGATTGAACCCAATTTATTTATCTATACCAAAATGTACCGTTTGCCCGTGAGAAGAGTTCAAAGTTTACATAAAAAATCACATTTTTGTACGCTGTTCAGAAATGAGTGAAACAAATTGAATGAAATTTGACAAAAGTGCATTTTAGAGGATTACTCTCCTTTCGGTAATCAAAGAAACCCAAAAGAAATTGTAGAAGGGTTAAAACCACCCACACCCCCTGACATTTTTTTTCAGAATTTTCTTAGGGGTGGTAATACGGTTTTCAAATTTTTTTAGCGAGAAGACTGATTAATTATCTTCATTTTGTTACTCTTGTAAAAATTTCGTATTCCGCATAGTTCCAAAGGAAAAGAATGTTTTCTTAAATAATGGTAACAGATATTCCTAGTACAAGTTTAATAAAATTGTAATACAAAATTTTATGTAAACTTTGAACTCTTCTCACGGGCAAACGATACATTTTGGTATATTAATAAATTGGGTCCAATCGACTTATTTTGAACTCTACTACACGTGGTAGCTCTGTGTCCCAGCAATTTTGGGACATCCTTATAATGGTGTTCTATAATTTTGTTGTCTGTTACGGGCTAATTTTTCGAGTATCCTTCCACAGTTAAATCGTTTGTGATCATTTCTTGCACACGGATTTTTGCTAATGGATTTTTGAAATAAAATCAGTGATTCTTATCTCAGCAAACACATTAACCGTATAGTTTAATTAACGATTGACCAGTGCGATGACACACTATAACATAATCTAACAGCTCTTTAAAAAAACAGTGGACTGGTGCGCGTCAAAGGCCAATCCCCATATAAAATACCATGATACAAATGTGTATAAAGTGACCTACTTTATAGCGGAAGACCCGGTTTTTATGCAAACCGAGGTGCAAACTGTGTGAATGGCGCTCGGATGTGTGAAGTTGTAACCTTGTCTTACTATAATACGATGAATGTCTCTACCATTGTACTTCAAATAAGTACTTGCTGCAGATCTAGTCAGCCACTGTTAAAGTGCGGGAGAATGTCGATGCTATAGATTTCGAAAGCTTTGCCCAGTGTCGACGCTATAGAACTCTGGTTCTTAGCAATTTTTTTTTCGCGATCCCATTTTATAAGACATAAAAAACTTTTTAACAAAAAAAACCGCCTTCAAAAAACCACTAAAAAGAGGAAAATAATGAAATTTTGAGGTTAAAAAGTATAGTATAGTGATTAATATCTTCTTTTTAACCAACTTCATATTTTATTAAATTGGCACAGACCTCAAAATTTCATTATTTTCCTCTTTTTATTGGTTTTTTGAAGGAGGTTTTTTTTTGTTAAAAAGTTTTTTATTTTTTACTTTTAGTGTCAAAAAGTGACATTTACCTTAAAAGAATCACACGCCGTTACTCATTTTTATTAAACCAACTTTCTTACGCTGTCTGATATGTCAAAAAGTGACATTTACCTTAATTAAAGAATCACACGCCGTTACTCACTTTTATTAAAATCAGCCGAACTACTGAACCGATTTTGATGAAATTTCTATGGGACCAATCTGAAAGTATATCCTTTCAAATAAAATATTTTTTTCAAAATCGGTGTATAAATGACTGAGTAATATGAGGTAACAAACATAAAAAAAAAAATACAACCGAATTGAGAACCACCTCCTTTTTTTGAAGTCGGTTAAAAACTATTATAGCTACACATTTTCATTCGGCGAAATTATTAGCGGCCTCAGACCCGTAATGGTTGAATTTTTTAATAGATAAAATGAGAAATACAAAATGCGTACACGCAATTTAATAGTTCTACAGATGACAGCTTAGTGTAACGGTTAACGTGTTGATCTTTGGGATAAACTGTCATGTCCCTTGGGTTCGAATCTCACTTCCGCTCATGGATGTTTTGTGATGTCGTTTAATATTGTTGGATATATCTAAACGCTAATGATTTTAGTTGTCGTGTTTCTGTAATCGACAATAAATAAAAAAAATAATTCCAGTATATAATAAATGTTTAACTTACGTTTGCTCAAGTCAAATCAAAGGAAGTCAATTATTATCTATCCAACCAAACGTTTCTAAAACCCCATGGTTCAGAAATTATAACACAACAAGGGAGAATATAGTCAGAATAATTAGAATGAGACTAAATCATGGACGTTTTCAGGCACATTTAAATAGAATTGGAGTAATAAATACCAATATTTGTAGCTGTGACAATATGTCAATTTGCGATTTAAACCATATGTTTTTTGCATGCAAAAAATACCTTACAGTACAATTCTTATCCGATATTCAGAAAACTGGCTTGTCTTTACCTGTGTCATTCACCTACGTTGCCAATTTTGAAAATATGAGATCATAAATAATTTGTACCAAACACAATATAAAGATATAAATACTATTTACTAACTGTTATCATTTTATGTATGTTATCCAAGATCTGAGTCCTGTGTTTGTCTTGGGTTCCTAATGCTGCGAGGGTCTGCGTGGCGAGAAAAGGTGTTGGTATCCTTAATCCCAGTCTTTGTTATTCCTATAAAAAAATGTTGTGTTTGGTACCTACATGGGATTCCCTCTGAAGTCATATGGTGATTGAGGAGAAAAAAAACTTACGTTTGTCAATGTATTTTGCAATCCCTAGGATCTTTTTTGATATAAACTAAAAATAACTGATCGAATGAAATTTCCTTATAGAAACCTCGCATGACTACGGAAATTGTGCCAACATTAAGCAGACAAGAACTAACCTAGCGTTGTTTTACTACATTCATGTGTATACTATAATGGTTTAGAAATATCTCAGCAGAAATTATGTGTGTTAAGTTTATTTTATTAATTTATATTAATTATTGGAAAGTTATCCGCAAAGTTAAACTTTTGTGAAATTCCCATTGAAATAATTTAAATACTTTCTTATTCTTGCGGAGTCCATAAAACTTCTGACTTTTATTACTTCTCTTTTGCTTATTGTTTTGAATTTACGATTTGCTATTACTTGAAGAATTCATAGCGAGTAAAGCTGAATTCCCAGCAGTAGTACACGATTTAGATTCAACCGCGATAAATGAAAGCAACTCAAATAAGTGTGAGTTTAGTGTCATGGCATCTCTGGTAGAAAAAGAAAAACGTCGCGGTCGCGTCATAGTCGCGTCGTAATAGCACATTACTGGTGAGAGATCGGCATGAGATTCCCAATTGTTATAGCATAGGTACTTGTATAAACAAGTCGTGAGGGGGGTCGTTTATTAGGACTAAAGTTACTTTTAATTGGGACTCACACGACGAACTTCCCAGTTTGATGAATATTGAATATTAATAATTAAATTAAAAATTATATAGAAAAGTAATCATTTTAATCTTTAAAACATAATTATTATTTATTTTTAACTATAAATTTAAAAAAAACGGCTAGACCGATTTTGATAAAAAAAAATCGGGTCTTGTTGATGTTAATATGCTTCTATTTGCACCCTAACATAGTCGCGAGATATTGTGTAAAATCTACTTTTTTGGAGTCTATTTGGTTAAGAAAAAAGAACGGTTGAACCGATTTTGAAATAATTTCTTTCAGATCATATTTACGTTAATACGCGTCGATTGGCACCTTAACGTATAGTCGATATCATTTTTCATTTTCGAGATTTCGTCTTAGAAAGAAATGACCACATACGTACGTACGTACGTACACACACACACACACACACAGACATCTTTTCAAAAATAGTGTAGTGACCTTGAAACATAAAAATTTGTTCTACATTTTGTTTTCGATTTTTGGACCCATTACAATAACTTCCTATGGGAAGTTAAAAAAAGGTTTCTCTGGCAATAACTTCTTTCATAGTTACTACAATGAAATTTTCTTCGATTCAATGATTTTTCATAAAGACAGTGTATTTGTCCAACGAGCATTAATTTTATTTGTTGATTTATTTTCCAGAGCAGGCGAAGGTTCCCTAAAATCAAATTTGAGTTTTTCAGGATGTTATAGAATATGCATTTACCAGTATAAACTTAATTTTAAAACGGGACCACTGAGTTAATTGCGCAGGCGTACTAAAGAATTCGTCGAAGCATTACAATGGCATCCAAACAACAAAACAATGCTAATATCGTGTAAAACACACCCGTTCCGTTCTCGGTATTATTATATAGTTGCAGTAACAATATGCCTCTATTGTTGAGTCTTCGCGACGTAACTCTAGTCGCCGAATACCGCGTTGTCTGAGTCGTGTCGTATGGTGGTTAGGTCTGATACTATCATGTCAAGAGGAAGTCTGTGTTACTTCAGATTCAATTAGTGAAAACTTGATTATATGCAAAACATACATAATATAATATCAATTTATTATTATACAGTGCAACCTCGATATTACAAAATTGAAGGGAATTAGAAAATATTCGTTATACCAAGTAATTTGTTACAATGAGGTTTATTATATAGAGGTTAGGTTGGACTACGATTCGTTTTAACAAGGTTTCCCAGCTATTGCAACTTTAAAATTTGATTTTTGATTAAAATAATAGCTTTAAATATGAAATAATATTTATTCATACAAAAACATACAAATGTTTCGCACAAAACATATTAAAGTATTTTAGCTAGCTATAATGCAGTGCTACACAGTGCACCACTAACTAAACAAATAGAACAGTGTTGCCACATTTAAAAAATGTCAGCTGTCCGTATACTCTCTACTCCACCTATTCTCACTGTTCTCTGTTGAGTGTTTTTATCCTGTTTAAAGTTTTTTTTTGCAGTATATTTTTTATGAGTTTTGAAAATAAAATAATATAATTATTAATATTTGCGCATGAAACTGGAGAGCCGCATCTTGACATCATAAGAGCCGCATGCGGGTCGCGAGCCGCAGGTTGCCGACCCCTGGCATAGGCTGTTTTATTACGAGCGTCGACTTCACTGAATTAGAATGCTTGTTTCGACTGACCATGGTTACGTCATGGTGGCAACAGTACAACAAACAACGCTCTGCTGCAAACACCACGTTCGTTCTCATACACGTGTGTAAATGTGTCCTGGTAAATTGGCTTATCGGCTCAGCACATATATAACCGCGGTACAAGTAGTTATAATGCGCTATGCATGTATTTTCAGTACGGTACATCTATGTGAATTGGTCGTATAGAATACCTCAGATTAGTGACAACAAGCCGTGAGGTGGGTCGTTTATTAGGACTAAAGTGCGATCCTTGAGGTTCACACGACGAACTTCCCAGTTTGATAAATATTTAATAACAATAATTAAATTAGATATTACACAGAAAAGTAATCATTTTAATCATTAAAACATAATTATTATTTATTTTTAACAATAATTAAAAAAAAAAACGGCTGAACCGATTTTGAAAAAAAAAATTTCAGATCATATGTACGTTAATAATACGCGTCGATTGGCACCCTAACGTAGTCGATACCATTTTTCATTCTCGAGATTTCGTCTTAGAAAAAAATGGACACATATACGTACGTACGTACACACATACCTACACACACCGAGACATCTTTCTAAAAAATAGTGTAGTGACCTTGAAACATAAAAACTTGTTATACATTTTGATTTCGATTTTCGGACCCATTACAATAACTTCCAATGGAAAGTTAAAAATATGCTAATCTATAGCCTTGTTTTGTTTTTTTAAGCGTTTTTGAAAAACGTCACAAATCTTTTTCGACTTCAACATGCCCTAAATTTGTCAACAGTGCTTTTGCCAGCGTTCATAGCACATACTGTGTGTCGTGTGATAATAATTTACATGAACGGAAGCTTCCTCCCACATTTTACATTACAGAACGTACCTACATGCATATCGGTATATATAGGTATTTAGCGTTGACTACACAACTTGTAATCACTTATGTTAAATTTAGTGACTTTAAAATGTATAATTTTAGATCCAAAGGAGGCTCATATTAGGTATGGAACACGCTTTTCATATGCTAAAGCGTGTCATTTGTTTCTTCCTCGTTATTGTGTCACTTTGATTACGATTTTTTTTCTACCGTTTTTCAGTTGTCCGTGAAGACGATGCCGTTTTGTTGTCTTTTTTCCTCTGACACAAGAGCAAGCAAGACAACACAATGCTTATAAAGTCGTCAACAAAAGTGAAGGATCGCTTATCATTTTGTGGTAGTTCGGTGTGGAATTCTATTTTTTTTTTGTGTTTTTAAAGACCACCAACAGCTAAGGTTATTTGGGCCTAGCACCAATTCATATTTTCCATTCATTATTTTTTTTTTAATAATTAATTTGAAAATCCATTTGACACTTTTACCAGCTCTTATGGGCTAGAACCCGGGAACTGGGGACTTGTAATAGAGGAACCATAGCAACGCCAGGTAAATAACAGCACTGCTACGCTCTCGGCTATTCTCAAGCCCTGGTGTGGAATTGTAAATAAAATACAAAGAACTGATGTTTTTTGTTTTGTGAAGTTACATTCAAGTCGTCTAAAGTTACAGGGATTAATATCTAAGAAGACACTCCGTGGGAAAAACTCTCCTCAAAATCTCTGGAAGTGAGGCACTTAAGAAGAAGTATAGGTACTAATATTATCACTTACCAACGGATAATTAGTGAAACAACCCCATAAAATGTGTAGAGCCTTCCCACTTTCGCTCTGCCTAATCATAACTATAAAATAAAAAATATTAGTAAAAAAAACTTTTTAGAGACAAGCTTTTATTTAAATGCATTAAAAAGGAAAAAATAATTTTTAATAATTTAGGTTCATAATTACCTATAAAAACGTGGGTCGAGAACTCTATGATAGTTTATTCACGACCCACGCAAACTAGCGGCCCGGTCCTGCTTCGCCCGGGTGCTATGAATTTATGATTTATAGCGAACCCGAGTGGTATGAAATTATGATCTATAGCGGTCACCCATTGCTCCGCTCACGTATATTTAGTATATTGTTATCCCCCCGCGAGAATCTCCCCCCCTAATTTGTTATCCCACCGCGAGAATCTCCCCCCCGAAAAGCTACGCATTCTATTAGTGAAAGTATTTATAGAATCGGTTTAGTAGTTCCAAAGATAAGAATTTATGATTTATTACCCCCCCCCCCCCCGCGAGTACCCGCTCGCGAGAATCTATCCCCCTGCGTAGCTTTCTATTAGTGAAAGAATTTTTAGAATCGGTCTAGTAGTTCAAGAGATAAGAAATTATGATTTATACCCCCCCCCCCCCCCGCGAGTACCCTTGGGTTACATTATTATAAAAAATACACCCCATGTTACTCGCTGATAATGTAACTTTCTATAAGTGAAAGAATTTTTATAAAATCAGTTTAGTAGTTTTTGAGTTTATCCATTATTAGGACACTTTTATACACCTCGGGTTACGTTACTTAAGTTTTAGTAAGGATCCCTAATCTTTTCTAGCAATAAATATAGCCTATGTCACTCAGGGTGGTTGTAGCTTTCCAATGGTGAAAGAATTTTTGAAATCGGCACAGTAGTTTTTGAGTTTATTCATTACAAACATACACACACACAAAAATACAAATCTTTCCTCTTTATAATATTAGTATAGATTATTTTTTCCTTCTTAGTGTATTTAAATAAAAGCTTGTCTCTAAAAAGTGTTTTTTACTAATATTTATTTTGTTCATTTTAGTCTTTCAAAATTGTACCTTTCTTTGACACCCGTAGGGGTTGAATTTCGAAAAATCCTTTCTTAGTGGATGCTTACGTCAGAAAAGGAACCAACCGTCCAAATTTCTAGCTTCAGCGATTTGGCCTGGGCGTTGATTAGTCAAAAAAAACCTACATCCCCGTTTGAACCCCTTAGGGGTTGAATTTATTTCTAAAAACCATTTATTCATGTATTGTCATCGGGAATACATATGTGTACAAAATTTCAAATCGATCGGATAATCGAGCGTCTATAATCTACAATTCATTCAACCCACAAACATACATTGCAAGTTAAATAAAAGCTTGTAAAAATACTCGTGCTATCCGTCACACAAAAACTCTTCAACGGTGACTCCTGGCGTCGTGAAATTTATAGAGTTTATTGTGTTTATTTATTTATTGTAGATTATAGACGCGTCGACAACTTAAGTCATTAGCGTTTTAATTACATTAAATAACAACTCACTTAAAACTAAATGACATCACAAAACATCCATGAGCGGAGGTGGGATTCGAACCCACGACAGTGTGATCCAAAGGCCGCTACGCTAACCGTTACACCACACTGTCCTCCGAGTTTATTGTGCTTGGTAAATCTGGATGAATGTACTATTCTCAGCTCGCTACGTCGTCCGCTTCCTGATTTATGGTAGTGTTAGTCCGAATAACTAAGGCATTTTTATATTATTGTGTGCTCCGGGTGAATTCGGGCCGGGCAGCTAGTTTGTAAATAAATGGAGGACTGTCTGTAAGAAAAAGTAGTTTCCTTATTTTTGTTGAGCTAAGTTATTTATCCGTAGCGTAATAAATAGCAAAAGTTACGGTTTTGTCTTTGACAGTTAATACTTGTTGCAATTGCTGTGTTTATTGTTACGTTCTGTAATATTAGCAGGAAGAATGTCAGGAAGTCGAAGTTAACTAACCATGACTGACTGCATCTCCTACCGTAACTTTAACTGCCTGCTGCGTTTGTTAACTTACATTAGCGTCTAAAACACATCATTTAACATTTTGTATTGAAGTCATATTCATAACACTATTCTTAACAGTTTGAGGAACACATGCGAGCGGTAAATTGATATGTTGATTTTTTCCGTAGAAGTTGTGAAATGTTTTTGAAGTGTAATACGGTACATAATTTTCAACCGACATTTCCTTTCGAATTGTAGAACTAATTTCGAATATTTTTACTTCCCACCTCTACTATGGTAGGGAAGTAATGGATTTAGTTCGAAAAAAATATTTCGAGATTTTAACAGACGTTTTGAGACCCCATAGCAATCGTTTAAGATCATTTTCTGACTGATGTATGTATGTATGTATGAATGTGTGTGTGTGTGTGTGTATGTGGTCAATTTTTCGCCTTCGATATCGTAAAAACGGAACAACATACGGCCATGCCGATTGTTCTATTGTGTTTATCAGCCTTTAACTTAGATCTGATTAGATTTTGAGTCATATCGGTTCAGTGGATCCTGAGATTAAAAAAAACGTTCTCAATGTCACGTATAAACATAGGTAAAAAAAAAATATAAATGAATTCTAGATGTTATAATATGAAAAAAATGTAAATATTTTTTTTCTCTAAAATGTATAGTTTTCGAGGAAAAAAATATTTTACTAAAAAAGGAAAATTGTACGCAAATCAAGGTAACCATGATTTTTGCTATATTACTAGCCATCAGTAGATCACCAAACAAAAAAGATGGCCATGCTTTTTTTCCAAGAATAAAAAAGAGTGTTTATTTTTTGCAAATATTTACTAGGTGGGAAGTATAGAACTGGTCATCAGTCGAATTTTTCGACTCTGGCCAATAGTGTTCATAGAGATTGGCAGCCAATTTATTTCATCTCTCTCACACAGCAGTAGTTTTCAATACCTACATTGTTGAGATAAGAAATAAAAATGTACATAGAATTTTCAGCACGCGTGGTACAGCTTCGAGCACATAGCGACATACATAGTAAATGTGTTGATCGGTGATAAATAATAATATCGGTGCAGTATTTTGTCTGCGTCTGGTCAAAGTCTGCGTTAAATCACCGCACATTCCAAAGTCATGACACGGGGACGTCCAGCGGCAGCCCACACAACTTACAAACCTCTCAACTGTTTCTTATATCGATACTATTTTTTTTTCTTCGTTACTTTGTTAGCCAACTTGCACATAAAAAATAAAGTAGGTTATACTTATTTGTTAATCATCGCAGTTTGAAACCCTAGTACCTGTTCATATTTAAATTTTTTAATGTAATAATGTTACAAAACTGTTTTCTGAGTTGGCGGAATAAATATTTATATACAATAATTAAAAATACAATAATAATGAATGCAACAACGAAAAGTCAGTTCTAATAATCAACACAAGTAAACAATAACTAAACAGTAATTAACACTTAACTATATTATACAATTAACTATATACCAGGACTATTTATTTCTAGTTATTTATGTTTCAAATATTTTTATTCATTGTATTTATATCAGACGCACTATTTGTCGCTCAGTATTCTCCATTGACTGATTGCGTGACTCACTGATGACTGATTTATAAACACTTATGACCTCATCGTCATCTATAATTTACAGTATCCATTCTCAAACCTTAAACCAAAATTAAAAACACATTTTTAAATTACTTATTACTGTCTTTATAAAGCCGATGATACAAATTTAGATCGAATGTATTATGCATTATGAATAGTCGAGAGAGAAAATTTGCTGTGGTTTTGGTAATAACAATGTAACGTTAAATTTTGCAACAATCCACATTGCCGACGTATTCTTCTATCAAGAGCGATTCGAATTGTTTTTCTGCTCTGACGGCTATGAATGTTAACCGTCTTAAAATTGTTAATTTTTGTAGTAGTTATGATTCATGAACTGTTTTTATTGTACATATTATTTTGTTAAGACGAAATTAATTAAGTGCTATATATTAAAATTGGAAAGGTTGCGATAAGTCATATACCTATAATGCCAACTTTATCGATGGTATTATCAGAATTAGTTGTCCTAACCTTATCTGATCTTTTAGATGATACATTTTTAGAGTGTTGGGTCTCCAGGTCACTATATGAATATGTATTATGAAGTATTAGAAATACCTTGTATTATGTCCGTCTTGTGACTTCTTCTTGTGATTTAACACTACACGTTTCAGCAACGAGTTGCCATCTTCAGTTGTGGTTAATTATTTTTTAAAAAACACACATTGAGTATTCGTAACACTATATAATATTATGATGCTAAGCACTGTGTATTATGTCGTGGTTTGTGAAGTACTGATTTAAATTTCGAGATTTTATGGTAGATGAAATGAATGTGAGTATGTGTGTAGACGATTACTGAGTATTGGGTGTTTGTGTGTTGTTAATTATTTTGTCGTATATATTATGTTCGATTTTAGTGTTAGTTTGTCATTAAGAATGTTGGTATATTGTCGAATTTTGTGGCTTTATATATAATTCTAAACTAACACTAAAATCGAACATAATATACGACACAATAATTAACAACACACGAACACCCAATACTCATTAATCGTCTACACACATACTCACATTAATTTCATCTACCTACTATATAAACGATAAAATCTCGAAATTTATGTCAGTACTTCACAAACCACGACATAATACACAGTGCTTAGCATCATAATATTATATAGTGTTACAAATACTCAATGTGTGTTTTAAAAAAAATAATTAACCACACCTGAAGATGGCAACTCGTTGCTGAAACGCGTAGTGTTAAATCACAAGAAGAAGTAATAAAGACTGACATAATACAAGGTATTTCTATAATACTTCATAATATTGATCTTTTAGCTTCCCGCATAATCCATCTGTTTAGACTTGAGAGTTTGTAACGTATAAAACAGCTACGAGATCTATCTCTGTCTATATTTTTTTCTGGCGGGTTTTTGACTATTTTGTACGACTCTTACGCTGGGTTTATCTTACAATTTTATTTTTTAATCACGCTGTTAAATGACGGTTGCTATGACAACAATCAACAATTTGTCAAAATGAAAACGCAGCAACCAATAAACACGTACGTAGCAATAAAAATTTAACAGCATGATTAAAAAACAGCCTGTTATAATTGTACAATAAACCCAGCATTATAGACGAGAAAATGGATTTTGGAATTTTTGCCTGTCTCTCTATACTAGCATCACACGAGAACGACTGGACCGATTTTGATTAAACTTGGATACGCACTATCTAAATACTTTTTATCCGACTAAACTCTGGTTGTGATAAGGTTTTGGTGCAAACCTACGAGCGGAACCACGTCCACGGGTAAAGGCCAGTTCATCATAAATGTGTAACATAACCCTTATATAATAATTACATATTTTCACCGTCGAGTCATTTGTTTATCAGGATGTGTCAGGTGTCATCAATTGTTTTTACTGTGAATGTTTTTTTTCACGGCGCACATAGATCCCTCGATGTCGAAATAAACCGACGGTCATAGCATAGCTTAGTGCATTCCAATGCAGTGTTCTCATCGAGCATTTCATTGCACTTGGTGCGCGGCTAGTAGTTCGGGGTTTGTTCAGTTCAGGCGACGCCGCCCGCCTCGGCACTCTTCGACGTTTGATTCCTGTTTTGATGATGACTCGCTCACCAGACCAGATCAGATCAGATCCGTATTATCGGATGTGAACAAACACCAGTAATCTTATTGAAGTGGCTACAGTTATCACTACAGACCGCGCCAGATTATGTCAGATTGTAACAAACACGTACCGACGGTCGGACGATATCAAACATGTTTGATATTTCGTCAGACTACGACCGTACATTTGACAGTTTTTAACCGACTTCAAAAAAAGGAGGTGGTTCTCAATTCGGTTGTATTTTTTTTTATGTTACCTCATAACTCAGTCATTTATAAACCGATTTTGAAAAAAAAAATTTTTTTTAAAGGCTATACTTTCAGATTGGTCCCATAGAAATTTCATCAAAATCGGTTCAGTAGTTCGGCTGATTTTAATAAAAGTCAGTAACGGCGTGTGATTCTTTTAAGGTAAATGTCACTTTTTGACACTAAAAAGTAAAAAATAAAAAACTTTTTAACAAAAAAAGAAAACCTTCAATAAACCACTAAAAAGAGGAAAATAATGAAATTTTGAAGTCTGTGCCAATTTAATAAAATATGAAGTTGGTTAAAAAGAAGATATTAATCACTATAATACATTTTTTAACCGACTTCATATTTTATTACATTGGTGCAGACCTCAAAATTTCATTATTTTCCTCTTTTTAGTGGGTTTTTTCACAAACAGTGTTGTGTATCCTAAATTTATGCTAGCTATTATTACTAGATTGTCTTAAACCTATTTAAGACGTGTTTGAATATCAATTATATTGATATTAATATATATCAGTTATATCAATAATTATATTAATATTAATAATGTATGCATCCAATAACGCTGCTTATTTTTTTTGTATTTTATGGTAATATTTTCCATGAGATATTCATCCTATTCATCAGAATCTAAAGAACTCATAGATTTTAATTTTAACTTGTCAGATATTATCCACCCTAAATGTAGCCACTAGTCTGAACTGTCTGATTTGGTCTTGTCTGGGCTGGTCTGGTCTGATCGGATCTGGTCTGATCGGTTCTAGTGTAGCCTTGGACTTACAATCATATAACAGCAGCGTTGCTAAAATATATAATATCTACATTTTTTCCCCAGAAATGTCCGCGCAAAATGTCCGAGAGGTGACCGAACTTTTGTATAATGATGTCCGCGCAAAATATCCGAGAGGTGACCGAACTTTTGTATAATGATCGCATGTCTCAGAAAACTTTAAACAGAAATATACCGTGCACGCTGCATGTTCTTCGATTTTTTTTACGTTTTATATAATTCCATATTATTGCTCCATTTCACAAAACTCATTTGTAAGTTATGATTATATTATAGATCCTTGAATGTCCGAACATTTTTAGTATGTATAATCCCTTGTTTGGACGTTTAAATGTCCAGAAATAGTATTCTACACTGTTTAAGAACTGTTTGCTCTGTAAGCAGGCCCGGGTTTCTGCCTAGGCCAATAAGGCACCGGCCTAGGGACCCAGCCGCCGAGGGGGCCCCGGCCAGGGCGGAGATGGAAATTAAAGAAAAAAAAGCCTAAACATTTTGTAAGATAACCCAACTGGCGACTTTTTCTTTTGCTAAATTTCCATTTCTTCATTTTGTTCACTTTTTTTTGGGTTGGGGGGGGGGGCAATGTCAAGTGCCTAGGGGCCCTGGGTCTTTAAATCCGGGCCTGTCTAAGTATGTGATGACGAACTGAAAGTTGGAACTGTATGAGGTTTTTAGTGTGAACAAACCTCGAAGCTGTGATTAAAACAGATGCCCTCCTGGCTAATGAATTCATTTATGAAATGGTTTTTAAAACGCTCTCATTTATTATTTCAAGTGTTTTCGTCGTAGGTATCTCTCTATGTGAACGCTGTATATAAAAAATACAGTCTGTTTGTATATTTTTTTTTAACAAATTGGATCGTATTTTTAAAACTTCGACTTTGTGTAGTTTTTGATAGATTTATTGGCATTTTAAAACCGAAATTTTATGTAAGTCTAAAATTGTCAATGAAATGTTAACATTTTTTTGAGGCAACTTTACCAATTTCGTCATATTAGGTGTGACTGCAATCTAGAGGTTTGATAAGAAATATAAACTAACTGAAAGTGCTTAGCGCGTGAGAAATTGCTGATAAGAAAATGCGATTGCCTGGAAGAGAATTTCCGGCGCGATGTGTTAAAAGATAGTAATGACAAAAAATGCAATTTTAAATCTTCGAAAAATCATATTTTGTTCAACACCCGCAAGAAATATGTAATTTCGTGGCTCTACTGAGAGTGGGCGAAATAATGAATTCTCTGACTGTATAGACGTAGAGAGTGGGCGAAATAGCATTTCGCCCACGCTCATTACGGGGAACGTTTACGCAAGTGATGATAGTTTCGTCAATCAATCAGGTCACCCATTATTTCGCCCACGCTCTGCAGAGCCACGAAATGACATATTTCTTGCGGTAGTTGAACAAAATATTGTGTGCGATTATTGGTCGAAAGAGGAGATTCCACTCGTGTGTTTTACCGCACTCGCTACGCTCGTGCGGCAAAATCCACACTCGAAGAATCTCCTCTTTCTCCCACTAGTCGCACAATATACTATTGTCTACATTCCTAAAAGTTAACAATATAAAAAATAAGAATTCCTCTCGCATTGTCGACGGTACGCTTTTCATAGAGGTGTCCAGGCTTAGCGTATTTGAAGCATGCGTAATATGCGTTGGGATTATTGTGATCTTCCAGGCGATTCCCATTGGCCGGGCGCATACACACAATTTTTGTTTCCACGGCTAAACAGTTTAGTCGAGTTGTGTACGTGTCGCGATTTCAATTCAAGTAAACTGTTTAGTTGTTAGATATGCGCATACAGTCAATCAGTTGTGCCATAATTTCACTATTAAACTAATGGCCCGCCGAACAACTATTTAGTCGAGCGTATACTAGCGTCAATACACAGCTGTAGACATAAGCTGTCGACGATAGTTGTTCAACAGAAAAGTCAAAAGACGATCGATGCTGTTTGATGATTTTTTTGTTGTACAAATATAGTGACGTTAATATGCGCAGTCCCTTCTGATTCCATAGCCTTTTGACAAACATTTACGATTAATAAATAATAGTAAAAAAATATAATATTTATTTTGTTCATTTTAGTCTTTCAAAATTTTACCCTTTTTTGACACCCGTAGGAGTTTCGAAAAATTCTTTCTAACGTCAGAAAAGGAACTCACTGTCCAAATTTCAAGTTTCTAGTTTTAGCAATTTGGCCTGGGCGTTGATTAGTCAAAAAAACCCTACATCCCCGTTTGAACCTTTTAGGGGTTGAATTTATTTCTAAAAACGATTTATTCATGTATTGTCATTGGGAATACATATGTGTACAAAATTTCAAATCGATCGGATACGTGGAAGTCGTTCAAAATGGACTTGCAAGTTTTGACCTAAACAGACACACAAATAAACAAACTAACTAACTAACATACATTGCAAGTTAAATAAAAGCTTGTAAAAATTGATATGCGCCGGCCTTTAGAGGCAAGTCCTTCCATTCTGTTCGATTTAACCTCTAACTTGAACGCATAATTTTTTGATAGTTGGGATTGCGTGCAAGCATCCCGTAAATCGAATTGAAACAATTTCCAAATTGAAAGCTCCGCTTTTTAATCCGTAAGTTTTATAAATTTCGTTTTCGTTTTTATAATAAATATTCATGCACTTTTTAATTAAAAGTGAATCTTTTTTTACAGTTCATGACCATTTTATTGTACGTACAAATGACTTGCAAAGATCTCTATCGACATTTTATGTCGACCGGTGAGATTTTTTAGCTGGCAATGCGCATTATTTAGTTGAGCATTAATGTTTCGTTATGTTTTGTTTTATGTGGCGACTGTTTCGGCCATTTTAAATAAAGATAAGAGAAGTTCTCCTTAAAAAACCGGATACCGGAACCAGATCCGGCATCCATCCTTAATTTTAATATAAATTAATAGATTTTTTATACAGCTGAATTGCAATGAAAATTTTTGTTGGAAAGCAGCCAATTAAATAAATTATTGATTCCAAACATATTGGAAAAAATCATTTTACCAACCATTGTCACAGTCAGCATTCTAACCTGAACCTTTCCACTTTCGCGGCGAAATGAGCTTACATTTACTCAACCGTGACATGATTACTAATCTAACATTCTCCTTATATGCTTCGGAATCAATAGATTTTCACCACATCCGAGTGTTAATTCTATATAGCTAGGTTGTAGAAGTGAATCTTCGTACTAGCGAGAGCTCATCATGAAAGTGAAAATTATTTCAAATACCCTTAATGGGATACACTAATAGTACCTAGATATATCAATGTTATAGATTACCAATGATTGGTATTACTACATAATATTCTAGAATTAATTATATCTTGTAGACATCGCAAGACAGTCTACATGTTAGATACATACATAAGAACAGTATAGAAATCAAACCAACAAGTTTTGATTTTTTTAATATAAATTAATAGAGTTTTATACGGCTGAAAATTTTTGTTGGAAAGCAGCCAATTATATAATTGATTCCAAACATATCGGAAAAAATCATTTTACTAACCATAGTCACAGTCAGGATTCTAACCTGAACCTTTCCACTTTCGCGGCGGAATGAGCTTACGCATTTAGTCAATTTAATTTCAATGCATTTTTAGATACGTTCTTGTCTGAATAAAATAGTAAATAAATGACGCGTCTATAATTTAAATTACAAAAAAATAAAAAAATAATAATTACCAAATATCATACACGCATTAAATTATTGACAAACAAAAGATGAGCGTAAAAATCAATGTGTCAAGAAACAAAAGACGAGCGAACAATGTAAACAACTGAATGTTTATTCGATACGCCCCCCTGGCCACGTGCTACTCCGTACCAGTCGGTAACGATGCAACCGTTGTTGTTGGTGAGAGTGAAATAGCAATATTGAATATTCATTAAGATGACACGGGAATGTGGTATTTTATCTCTATTGCTCGGCCTGATTTTTTGCGGTCACCTGGTTAATGTTTGGTCAATAAATGCACGTATATATTATTAGATAGATAACAGAAAATTGTGGTGAATTTAAAACGGAAAGTAATAAATCAATTAATTTTAATTTTTATTGAATGGTTTTTGTCTTTCCACAATTTTCGGGGGATTATAATCACTCGTGTGAAGTTGGCACCCTTTTTTCGGAAAAACTGTTAAATTTTTGGAGTTCTAAAAAGTTTTAGGAGTTCCTTAGAGTTCCTGAATAAAATAATCCATAGAGATAATACAGATCGAGTAGGGGAGTCATAGGCACAATGACAGTGTCAGGTTGGAAAAAAGAGATAGAAAACGGATAGTTTCTCTTTTCCTTGTCTTCAATCACACGTTTGCACACGTTTCTATACCACCAAACAAAAAAAAACAAATAACTGCGCAAGCGTAATAGAAATACACATTAATTAGCTCCATCTCTATCTTTAGTACCAACACGTTTGTGAGTGGCACCCCTACTCTATCTGTAATATCTCTATGTTATAATCTCCAAAATGAATATTTTTTTAGGAAACAAAGCTCGACTCCGATTTTAGTAAAATTTTTGAGGCCAGTTGAAAAAAAACAGTTTGTATGCTGACCAAACAAAAAAAAAAAAAAATAACTGCGTAAGCGTGATAGAAATACATATTGATTCTCCATCTTTATCTTTAGTACCAACACGTTTGTGAAGGACACCTCTACTCTATCTGTAATATCTCTATTGTTATAATCTCCAGAAAGAATATTTTTTTAGGAAACAAAGCTCGACTCCGATTTTAGTAAAATTTTTGAGGCAGTTGAAAAAAAACAGTTTGTATGCTGACAGGAAATGGCCGTTTCGATTGATTTGTTATTCAAATAGATTATTTTTAATGTTCAATTCGGCTAATTGAATTCGTAAACACCGAGTTCGCGGAATGAAAAGTCCGTTGGTGTTAATTTAAAAATTGAAATGCAAGTACTGTGTAGCAACAAATAATTAATAAATTCATAATATTATGAAAGAAGCCATTGTACAAAAATTACAGTATTGGCTCGTTTATTTACTAGGCACTGTATTCCGAAAAGTTATAAACTGATGCCCATATTCATAGTTAACCCTTATAAGATAAGTGATAAGGGTCCCTTCGCTGAGGGTCGCTTAAGTACTGAGGGCACCTTATTCAAAGGAGCATTTCATAGTCATTTCCTTGAGTGAGGGAAGAATTATAGTAAACCTCCATGATTTTTTCCTTTAGAACAGTTGGTCGTGCAGACCGATTGTAGTTGTCATTTTTGATATAAATGCGTGTTTTTAGCCACGATTAACCACGGTTAGCCACGATTATTAATTTTTGTCAAACGATGGAATACCAACGCTTAACAATACATCTAATACAACTCCTTTGCTGAATCGATATCTTTTCGAAAATTCATTTTCTTCGTAAAATTCAAAAGGATTTTCAAGATCGCGTATATATCTCTTTTTTAAACGTTCTACTTTCATCACTACTATCGTACAATTCGTCAAAATCCATTTTTATAATCTTTATTTTACGTAATATTACGCTGTTTACATAAAGAATGCAGGTTAGGTTAGCAGAATAATAATAATTATTACCTACGTCTATTTGCTTCTTTGTCTAAATAAAGACGCACATACGACACTTAAGGGACATACTATCCACCCTTATGGTGAGGGTGATGTAAGGGCCCTTACAGACGTCAATTTTGACTATGAAACGCCTATCGATTTGAGGGTAGAGTTAAGTGTCCCTTACTACTTAAGGCCCTTAAGGGGTTAACTATGAATACGGCCGTGAGTGCTTGGTGTTTACAGTAAATTTTCATATTTCGAAGTCTTTCTATTGCTCTAGTGAGAATGGTAGATTTTTTCGATTGGTCCAGACTCCAGAGTTGCCCGATTTTATAAAACAACTGTGTTTTGTACAGCACGTTAAACGAGGAAATACTGTCTTTTTTCCGATAGTAACTATTAATTATCTATGCGAGTCTTAAATTGCAGTTTTAATTGCCTGTGAATCGCGTCTGACCTCAAAACATACGAAGTCTTGACTCAGTTTTGATTAAAATACAATTTTCAAGTCTGTAATATGAAACAAAATCGCATTGTTGACCTTCATTTATTATTTTAATTTCCGTTCGTCTTATATTTCATCAGCTGTGTGTTAGACATTGTTTTTAAAACTGTATCTTCTTGTACAGGCACCAGCACGTAGTTGATGGTGTTCTTATGTTTCAAAAACAAAAAAAGATCGCACGGTGACAAAAAACAAACGTGAGAACTCGATGGTGCTTTTCACCTATGAGTTTCAGAGTAATCATGATTTTTAAAACAGAAATCTAAACATACTTAGGTCGACATGATGTTTTAAATAATATGACACGTTTTTTAACAATGCAACGACGTTTAGCAGTGATTGTTGAGTGTTGACCAGTCAGAAGATTTGTGTCCTTCTTGGAATGTTTTAATGACGGACCTCACCGCATGATCTCTTGATGATCATTTTATAAAGTTCGATTCTCATCTTAGCTTCACGTGAGCTCGTGTTTCTGAAAAACGAGAGTACCCAAATTTAAAACGTTTTCTCGGAATTCAAAATAAAAAATACGTTGACTTGATTCTTAATTTCAAACGCTTTGTAAGTTCTTGCGTAAAGCTTACTCATTCAAGCAGCAACTCTTAAAACTTAGCTAATATAAATATAACAAATAAGAAAATATTTATTTATTTACGTAATGTACGATTGCAACAAAATTATGTAAATGTACAAGTCGGTAACATCAGATGGGCATATTCAATAAAAAACCTCCTTCAAAAAAGCCACTAAAAAGAAGAAAATAATAAAATTTTGAGGACGGCGCCAATTTAATAAAATAGGAAGTCGGTTAAAAAGTTCAAAATTTTATTATTTTCCTCTTTTTAGTGACTTTTGAAGGAGGTTTTTTTTTGTTAAAAAGTTTTTTTTATTTTCTACTTTTTAGTTAAAGGAATCATACGCCGCTACTCACTTTTATTAAACCGATTTCTTACGCTGTGTGATGTGTCAAAAAGTGACATTTACCTTAAAGGAATCACACGGCGCTACTCACTTTTATTAAAATCAGTCGAACTACTGAACCGATTTAAGTAAAATTTATATGGGACCAACTTCAAGGTATACCCTATCCAATAAAAAATGAATTTTCCAAATCGGTTTATAAATGACGGAGTTCTGAGGTAACAAACATAAAAAAAATACAACCGAATTGAGAACCACCTCCTTTTTTGAAGTCGGTTAAAAATTTGACGCAAAAACGACCGAATCGATTTTCATAAAATTAATAGTGGATCTTATAAAGTTGATCTTATAATAGAAATAATTTTAATTTGAAAGAAGAATGGATGTGGGATTTTTATGTACAATGAACGTTCATTGAAAGGAAGTATGAAAATTGTTATATTGGTCAAAATAATTGAATGATCATCATTTTTAACCGACTTCAAAAAAAGGAGGTGGTTCTCAATTCGACCGTATATATTTTTTATGTTTGTTACCTCATAACTCAGTCGTTTATAAACCGATTTTGAAAATTTTTTTTTATTTGAAAGGATAGGTATACTTTCAGATTGGTCCCATAGAAATTTCATCAAAATCGGTTCAGTAGTTCGGCTGATTTTAATAAAAGTGAGTAACGGCGTGTGATTCTTTAAGGTAAATGTCAGTTTTTGACACTAAAAAGTAAAAATAACTTTTAAACAAAAAAAAAACGCTCCTTCAAAAAACCACTAAAAAGAGGAAAATAATGAAATTTTGAGGTCTGTGCCAATTTAAAAAATATGAAGTTCGGTTAAAAAGAAGATATTAATCACTATACTATACTTTTTAACCAACTTCATATTTTAAAATTGGCACAGACCTAAACATTTCATTATTTTCCTCTTTTTTTGAAGTGAGTTTTTTATATTTTTTTGTTAAATCATTGATACGCTATACGTATTGGTTCGGTGCGTAATCGTTAGGTAATCCTTCATGCGAATCGACCTTTATAAAATTGTCTCAACGAGGAAATAAACGCATGTTTTTGAATCGCGATACTAATACCTCTATACAGTGTTCATAATTTAATGTTAGGTAAACTCAGTCATAAGTACCCGAGCTCTCATTAAAAAAAAAAACAAACTATGAGATGGATTGCTTGTTGTCTGCCTCTATCTTTCTTTGTATGTGTCGATAATGAACGGGTCTGGCCGTGAGAATTATCATTTACCAGTTTGATTATGTTGTACATTATTTATAATAATATATGGTACGACAACATCAACAACAAACGCTAGCCGAGTCAAGATAATCGAGGAGTGTTTTCTCTCATTGTTGAGGTAGTCGACTGTCACACAAGTCATAACGGCGTAATGGTAGAAAAATTGGAAGAACACATTCACGATCATTTTCGAGTAAGGAACTACCTCGAAATTTGCCTAGGACGATTGAGGAACTCTATAAAAACCGTACTGTTAAGGTAGAATTCGCTCGATTTTCTAAGTGATTTTATATTATTATTTATTTTTACACAGAAAACTTCGTAAAAACTTGGACTTTTACTGAGTTAAACAAATTTGTGATTTTTACATAAAATAAATTAAAATTACATAATTTGTGTAATATTCCAATAAAGTGTGTAAAAATTACAAAATAAAATGTATAGTTACATATATAAAATGGATGAATACAAAACAAATTAATGTAAAATTAGTAACCACGCATGCGCAATGCGTTTTTATGGAATCTACGCGATATGCAGGCGATACCTGTTTGCGACGCCATTGTCTCTTTGTGTGCCTATTACCAGATTAATCGCTGGCTACAAATGGACCATCGATAATCTATGTAATCGGCCTTCTCATTTCTTACAGTGCGTGTTATTACACAAGCTACCTTCCGTCACATGCAGGTGCAGTGGCGGATTCAGGATTTTGGTTTGGGAAAGGCTTGACCCAGCTGAGGGTAGACTTTATCAAGGTAAACACTAAAACACAAAACCCCCCAGGGGGGGACATTGGAATTATGTAGTTGCTATTGCATTCCGCAATGTTCTTTGGGAATTAGCGTTCCCAGGGACCCAAGCTCGTACCAGTCGGTTAGTGTATGCCGACTGGCGGATTCTAATACACAAATGGATTATTTGTTGTGTTGAAGACGCTAATGACCTGAGTTGTCGACGCGTCTATAATCTACAATTAATTAAAACAGAAAAAAGCACACAAAATTTTATTTTGCTCATTTAACGCATAGTAATAAGAAAGTAGGATAATATCCAATTTAATCGGAGATTTGTCAGGGCTGGACCCAGATGCTTGGGGGGGGGTGAGGCCTCTTGCCCCCCTTCTGGATCCGCTACTGTGCTGGTGGTTAAACTTGGAAAAGTCATAGAATTTTTTGTAAGTCGGGGAAATCATGGGAATATCAGAGGATAATATAGGTATAGAGTAAGGGTCTTGCAGTTGTGGGGCGTCTATGATCTACAATCTCTTCTTTCAGAGTCAGAAAGAAATATCTAAATAATAATTATTTTTGAGATTGAAACGTGCAGTGAGTATAGCGGCTAACTGCTTAGTCTCTGCACGAGATTAAAGACAGTTATATAGGGAAAAGAAATTTCCGGGTTGACTTGAGATGCTCTCCCTTTGATTTTGGATATTTTTTCTCGTCCTCCCGATGTTTTTTTACTTAATATTCTACTTTTTAACACAAATACATTCTCAGTTTAAGATGATACATGGATACCTATGAGAGGCACCATTTCACAAACAAAATATCAGTCGTTCGTTAACAAAAAACCTCAGGGAAACTATACATGTCTGATCATCTGTAGTAAAAAAATGCTATCAGTTTTTTCAGCAAAAAATAAAATTTTGTTATGACGAGAATCATCTACATTTTCCTAGCTGAGAATGGTATTAAAATTTCTAAATTCAGTGGAAAATACCAAATTTGAATCCAGAACGAGTGTGTGATTACCGCACTCGCTTTTGGCTCGCGCGGTAAACACACACTCGTTCTGGAATAAATGCAACATAACCTTAAGAAAGTATTGTAAAACCGCGACTGTCAGATCCACCACTTTAGCGATGCGTTACATACAATATTTTTTGCAACAACTGCTTCAAAAGTTCAATTTTAAGCAAATAAAACACAATTTGGATAAATATTTTATTAGTGACATTATAGCAAAGTAATCAATAAAGTACTTTATTACGCACGTGTGTTATAAAGTAAAACAAAACAGTATTACTTTATAGAACGGAGTGCGCTTACTTTAAACACTACCGTTCGAATGCATCATAGAAGCTTCCGTAAAGAATCACTTTTCAAACGGTACACAGCCATCTAAAATTGTACTTTTCATGCACATGTTGCAAAAAGTCTTTTACTTCAAAATAACTTCGGTATTCGTTTTTACAATTCATTATATAATTTGTTGTATTATCTAAGATTTTATTACACATTTTTCTTCTAAATTATTGTTTTCTTTAGTCTCCGATCCCAATCAAACATAATTTGTATGTAGATATTTATATGCAAAATTGTACCCCGACTTACGCAAATTCGACTTACAGGCCCCACCTGTCGCGTAAATTTGGGGTATTACTGTATTCCATAATCTTTTTTGCCTAGGTAGTAAATAATGATGTTTCTGAATTTTTATTATGATCGGGTTTTTGTAAAAATATTACCAGCATCATAAATCGACCACGACAGTGAAGACAATCTAAAATCTCAAACATAATTTTTGCAACACTTGCATCAAAAGTACAATTTTAGATGGCTGTGTGCCGTTTGAAAAGTGATTCTTTATGGAAGCTTCTACTGCATTCGAACGGTAGTGTTTAAAGTAAATTTTAACGCACTCCGTTCTATAAAGTAATACTGTTTTGTTTCACTTTATAACACACGTGCGTAATAAAGTACTTCATAGATTACTTTGCTATATAATGTCACTAATAAAATATTTATCCAAATTGTGTTTTATTTGCTTAAAATTGAACTTTTGAAGCAGTTGCAAAAAATATTGTATGTAACGCGTGTCTAAAGTGACGAATCTGACAGTCGCGATTTTGCAGATACGAGCCGTAAGGTCTCACTCGTTGCATTGTATAATCAGCAACGAGCGAGCCGAAGGCGAGTCGCGGTTATCACACGAGTGTATATAATCCGTCACTTAAGGCACTAGTTGCATAAATTACTATAATGATACGGGTAACGTTTTTACAGAAAGCTGACATGGTGAACGTGTTGTACATCAAAGTGACCTTAACATTACTTTTTGTATTGTATTTTAAAAGTATGCATAAATTGTTGACATTGGAAATTGTTTGCATTTTTATATATTTTAGTCGACGAATCATTAGCATACAAAACAAAATCTTAAGGAATCCGCTTATTTGATTGGTGCGTTTAAATTTGTATAGGTTAGATATTTTTAACAAAATAAAATGCAAATTAATTCAGTTGAAGATGACGAATCATTATAATTTTACTTATGGAATGCGCAGTTTGAATTCTTTCGTCTTTCATTCTTGACAATATGACTCATATATTAAAACGTTTGGCGGGAAATGCCTTGCATTTTGTTTTAACAATAGAACGTCGCGAGAACTAACGAATTAGAATGTGCATAGAAAAGCAAAACAAAACGATAGTTCACTGTTTCCCACTCTCGCCGCATTCATTTGTTTTGATACGATCGTTTTAACTATGATGATCGTTTTTAATGTCTTCTTTAAAAAAAGCGAACTTATTTATATGCAATACTAGCGGCCCCGTTCGACTTCGCCCGGGTGCAATACACTGCTCACTCGCTTCGCTCGTTCACTTGAATATTATAATTACATTACTCACTCGCTTCACTCGTTCGCTGTATATATAAACTTTCCGTAAAAAATTATCTAACTGATGGTGAAAACCGCATCAAAATCCGTTGCGTGGTTTAGGAGGACTTAGCGGTTAAACAGACAGACATACGCGGAAAGCGACTTCTTTTATACTATGTAGAGAAGATAGATAGACGGATTACTACAGGGATAGTGACATCGGACGGAATTCTGTAAAACTATGAGCGCAAACTAAACTAAAAAAATTATAATTATTGTCAAAGAAAGAATATAACAAAAATAAAAATGTATAAATAAATATCTTGTAGAATTTAGAAAAAAAAGCCAAAAATTCTACGATGCCATCAGTTTCCGAACCCGGGTCCCTGTGCATAGAGCGCTGCGATGTAACCTCTGCGCTACGAATGGAATAGTTGAGTACGGTCGTTTTTATGATATATAAGTATGTTGCGAATTCTTACGGTCGGGTTATGAATTTAATTAATTAATTATTATTATTTATTAATTATGCTATATATATATAAACCTTCCGTGAAAAATTATCTAACTGATGATGAAAACCGCATCAGAATCCGTTGCGTGGTTTAGGAGGAGTTAGCGGTTAAACAGACAGACAGACGCGGAAAGCGACTTCATTTTGTACTATGTAATAAAAAGATTTTTAAATGTGACTTTTTAAATACGAGAAGTTTTGAATAGTTCTTATCGTTGTTTTCTATACTAAACAGAAAATCAGCTTTGAGTATTATTGTAATTATTTGCGCGAAACCAATAGAAATATCATATTTCTATAATTGAAACAATTACTCACAGCATTTTATCAGTTATAAATTTAATTAAGAAACGTCAGAATAATTCAACCGAATCGATGAAGTCATATTTTATCTTGTGGGTATATTTAAATTGAAATAATTATCTAAAAATAAATATATACGCACAAGCCCATAATAATCGACACCTTCACTTGTCTTATAGCTTTCGACAGTCACTTATTCCGGCGTTCGTTTGTTTATTAACTATCGTGTTAATTTATTAGCCTGCGTCTCTTTTACGATCAACTAATTCCAGTGTTTTACACTGAAACACTTTGTGATGTGTAAATAGTTGTGTAAACATTTCAAAAGTAAATAAAACAAACAAACATACCACGTATTTTTACAGAGAGATAAACGCGCGATATGAAGACATTCCAAACTGACATATATTTAGCACGATTTATCTCTACGGTGTTTGACACCTCGTTAAGGGTCGCCGAATTCGTGTAATTTACGGATCATATCTAAATTTTTTATAAACATTATCAGGATTTGACCATAGGGGCAAAAAACTTTTTGACAAAAAAAACCTCCTTTAAAAAGCCACTAAAAAGGGGAAAATAATGTTACAAAACTGTTTTCTGAGTTGGCGGAATAAATATTTATTTACAATAATTATAAATACAATGATAATGAATGCAACAACGAAAAGTCAGTTCTAACAATTATCACAAGTAACAATAACTAAACAGTGATTAACACTTAACTATATACAATTAACTATATACCAGAACTATTTATTTCTAGTTATTTATGTTTCAATATTTATATTTACTGGATTTATATCAGATTTATTTCGCACTATATTCGCTGTTCAACACTGTCACAGTATAATCTACACTGACTGACTGATCCTCGTTGAACTGATTAATATTTTTATCACTGATCCACTTGATTGCACGACTCACCATTGACTGATTCTCACTCACTCGTACTGCTGTTTATATAGGCTGCGTAGCATAAGCCTAGTGTGTTCTCGCATTCTCTAGAACTTTCGTGCAGGTACCAGTTGTTACAGTAAGCGGACCCCCGTTTCTCAGAACTCTTGCCTGCCGGTTATATACACGGTGATCCGTAACAATAATAAAATTTTGAGGTCGGCGCCAATTTAATAAAATATGAAGTCGTGGATCACGAGTCCCAATTTAATTAATATATCTACTTTTTAACCGACTTCATATTTTATTAAATTAGCGCCGACCTCAAAATTTCATTATTTCCCTCTTTTTAGTGGCTTTTTTTAAAGTTTTTTTTTGTTAAAAAGTTTTTTATTTTTTACTTTTTAGTGTCTTTACAATACGTAAGTAAATACCTATAGTTTTCACGTTACCGACGCGACGTCTATCTTGATATTTGACATTTACCTTAAAGGTGTTGCAGTCCGTTACTAACTTGTTATTAAAATCAGTCGAACTGTTGAACCGATTTAAGAAAAATTTATATGGGACCACCCCGGAGGTATGCCCTATTAAATAAAACAATAATCATCAAAGTCGGTTCACAAATGCATAGGAGAAATCGGTGAACATACATAAATAAAAAAATACATAGGTGCCGAAAGTCGGTTAAAAACTGCAGCTTAAGTTCTCCACAAACTTTTCGATTCATCCATCAGAGACCTCAACATCTTTAAACTCAACTCTGTAGTTTATTTATTTATTGTAGATTATAAACGCGTCGACATCTCAGGTCATTAGCGTCTTTTAACTACACTAAATAACAACTATCTTAAAACTAAATAACATCACAAAACATCCATGAGCGCACATGGGATTCGAACCCACGGCAGTCCAGTCCAGAGGTTGCGGCACTAAGCACGCTAACCACTAGGTTGTACTGCCCTCAAAACTCAACCCTGAATAAAATTTACTATTTTGACAAATAGAACTATAGAATTATTTCAGTATAGCCTTAGTTTTCGCCACACTACATTTTCAAGTAACGTGTTAAACGTTCGATTATTTAAATTCGAACGTATCGATTTCAAATTTAAAGTTATCGTGTTACCAACATCCTTCTTCCGCAGAACTAAAATTACGTCGACTTGCGTGCAAGCATTTTGTCAGTAACCTTTAACCTTTGAATAGGTATTTTTGCAAGTAAATCCATTTTTCCTTCGAGTATGAAAAATGGTTTGATAATATTCTTTGATTTATACTTGGAAGTTATATTATGGCACCAAATCAGTTTTTCACCATTTTGTTTTTCTGTCTTTGCCGGTATAAAAGTTATTATTGTCTTCCTCGAGCGAAACATCAGAAGAATCATCATCTTTTTGTTCCAATTCCGTCTGTGGATTTGAATTACGGGCGTCCTAATTTAAAAATTCTTGATCATCTTCATTTTGTTCCCACTCCAGCTCGGAATCAGAATTAGGGTCTTTTTGTATAATAACATCGTCTTCACTCCATTTCCGTGCATGCGGATCAGTCATTTCTACTATACTACTTGCCGAATCTGTTCTTCAGAAAGACCTTTCGGCCTGCAATGAAATATAATAAAGTACGATCATGGAATACCATTATACAGAACGTTTCCTAGTTGATAATAACAAAAATACTGTTTGATAATACCATAAATAAATAAAAATATTACTTACATGACTGGGCGCGTGGTATCAAATATGATACCAAAAAAACTTAAGTCGCCGCCGATCGCAGACCTTTATCAATTTTGACAAAATAAGCACTATTAACACTAATTCAGCAATAGTTGATCAGATACTGAAACGTATGGCGCTGGCAAATAAGTCTGTCATACCCCACCACCTCTCGATTTAATATTGGTAGCATATTTGCACCGGCGCGCCCGCTCGAGGGTTAAGTTCTCCACAAACTTTTCGATTCTTTTATTTGTAACTATTCTCTATTGTCTATGCTCTATGGGATACTATTATTTCTATGACATGATCATCCATCAGAGACCTCAACATCTTTAAACTCAACCCTGAATAAAATTTACTATTTTGACAAATAGAACTATAGAATTATTTCAGTATAGCCTTAGTTTTCGCCACACTACATTTTCAAGTAACGTGTTAAACGTTCGATTATTTAAATTCGAACGTATCGATTTCAAATTTAAAGTTATCGTGTTACCAACATCCTTCTTCCGCAGAACTAAAATTACGTCGACTTGCGTGCAAGCATTTTGTCAGTAACCTTTAACCTTTGAATAGGTATTTTTGCAAGTAAATCCATTTTTCCTTCGAGTATGAAAGAGAAATTTGCCTAGAATTGTTCCGCATTTTTACACGTTTAAGAAAATGTCGCAGTGTTTAATTTTGATAACAAATATTAGAAAAAAATGTAAGTAGTTTTATTTGTATTTGCGCATTTAAAAAAGTAGGCCGCCTTGAAAGTTGAATTTCAAGTTAAATACTTAATGAAAATACAATAAATGCATACAGGATGTCACTTATAAGCGGACATATAAAATAATTACATGCTCACAGAAAAAGACGAACTATTTTCAATCGAGTTGAGCGGTGGAAAGAGAAAATTTTTTTAAAGCGGAGTTTGTTTCATCGATTTTTGAAGTAATGAATTTTTGAATCAAGTGTAATTTAAGTCATGAATACTCATTTTTTATTTTCGAATGGAGTAGTATCTGCAGTATGTATCTACAGGGACAAAAAAGAGAGTCCCCGATACTCTCGGGGAGATGTGATTCAGATTCGATTACGACGACAGGTACATTAAAATCTAAAGTTTTCTCCCCGCTTTATTCGATTTGACTCAAAAATAAAATCTTATACTCTGAATCCCGATAGTAAATTTTGATATTAATCATCAAGTTTGGCTTAGAAAACTTCGAATGGTGATGAAAAACTCGCAGATACTTTTTCAGTTACATCCTGTATAGGCGTTCGAGTAAATATTAATCTTATTTTTTACATTGCTATGTTTAATTGTATATTAATGTTTTTGTTTCGCTGCAATCCGACGTTTTATAAAAAAAGTAGCGTCTATAATTATTATTACGAGACCACCCTATAAGAGTTTTTTTAACTCGTTTCTCTGTTTACGAAACATAATATTCAATAATCTTATGCTCTTCGAGGAAATTGCTTAGAATTGAAATACATTGACATACTGCATAATTGAATTAGCGTTCTAATATCCAATTGATCAATGAAGTCGTTGTTGAAGACAACTCGTAAGTTTCTTTACAAATGCAGTGTTTCACAGAATTATTCACAAGGCGCAATGACATACATTATTTACATTATATCCAATTACAACGGATAAATTACCACAGTGTTGGACGTTCTTAAAGAAGACTACTTATTTTTTACACAACGTATAAAAATATTTTGTAAATCTATTTTTAGAAATTAATCATTAACTATAAATATATTTTCAAAATCGTTATGCCGAAGATAAAACAAAACTAAAAAAAAGAGTGTGTGTGTACTTCTGTAGGCACGTCAGAAGTTATACTTTTTTGGCGTAACAAAACAAAAATAACTCCAAAAATTTTATCCCGCGTGCCAGTACTAAACGTTTGTAAAAAAGATGATAAAATAATAAAATAAAGATAAAGATAAATTATTAATTTATTTATTAAATATATTTATTTATTATATTTATATCTAATTATTTATTAAAAAAAGCAAAGCATGACGCGACGGCGCTACCGTTGCGCCACGGTACGTCTAATAGCTGTGCTATATAATAGGCTATTGTAATCATGAAAAATAATAATATAAACAGTACAGATGTTGGAGTAAGAACTCATATTTAACGAAAGGGACATAAACAAGCGTTTGTATAGCAATTTCTTTTATTAATGTTATTCAAAACTGAAAACGTTCTTGTTACATTGTGACTGGTGTAACGACTCTAGTTACTAACGACTAACTTCATCATGTTACTTTCGACTAGTTTCATGGTATTAAATCGTAAAAATTCACTCTCATCATTTTTCCATAACGTGCCAAAAGAAGTATAACTTCAAAAATAACAAAGATTGTAATCTGCTGATATCGGTTGTTTCGGACTGAAAACAAAAGAACGGAGCCCTGCATTCGAGTGTTTTTGTTTCGTGGCCACCCCTGTGCAGAAGTGAGACAGTGAAGGAAGTTCTCATCAACTGTTGCGTAACGGGTTGCCTTTATTATTATAAATATTGCACCTGCGCTAAGAATGCAACGACCCCTATCGCCTTTTTGTTCGTTGTGCGACGCGGAACTACTGTCAATTGTTTCTGTCTTGATGCGTTAGTTACTGCCTCTCCCCTCTTTGGAAACAATTGAATGCTTAGGCATTTGTTCGAATGAAAAAGGAAATCAAAATAATTATATGTAATCAACAGTGATTGTACACTTTTTATGTTTCCAGCTTCTTTTTTAAATATCGTGATCTCTAAATTCGGAAAGATTAAATAAACACCCAACCGGAAATCAATTAAATCGTTCAGATTTTTAACTGTTGCGTTTTGCGCGTGCCTTTTTTCAACAAGTCATTTACAACGTGTTGACAAATCGGCAGTAAAATTATCGAATTCCAGTCCCTTTAATAATTAAAGTTCAGTGAACCGAATAACACTCCAAGCCGCTCATTTGAAATAGCCAATCCACAATGTGGTCTGTAAATTGGATATTTGAACGCACTTGTGGTGCTACCGTGTACACTGTGTATCTAGGAAAGTACAAACATACGTGCAGCTGTGCTACCAATCAGTGTGTGAAAGTAGGATTTTAGGAACTGTTGTAAAATATGCAATCTGAAGGAAACGAGGTTATGTGTTTTCATAATTATGTTATTTTATGCGTATTTGCAGAACAATACCCTTTTTAACTTCATATTTATGTTTTTTAATAGCATTTACTAGTCGCTGTTAAGTTTTATTTTGCTTTTAAATTGTTTTAAGTTAGTTTAACTCGGTTACATGAATGCATTTTGAGGTTAGATATATGTATACATTTAAATGTTTATTCAATAAAAAATTGTGTTATCGCTGGTTATCCAGATTTAAAAATGTAACCAGACTGTGATAAACTGTTGCTAATCTGGTAATTATTTTATTACAGAAACAAGACCTACCAACAACAGTATGCATGGAAACACACCAAACGATAAAAGAGCCCTCGAAAGGGAAGCTCTCCGAAACGTCATAGCGCAGTGGAACGCCAACCGACTAGATCTGTTTGAGTTATCAGAACCAAACGAGGTAATTTTTTGTCTATAAATTCGTTAGCCGATACAGGAATTCATTTCTAAAAAGACACAACAAAATACGGCAATCCCTTGGGCTTCGGTAACGTGGAGTTCACTTTCCTGTAAAATGTCGCAGCTTAGAATTCTACAGTTGGCGAGACCGATGAAAAATAATTTCCTCATAAACCGTGAATTAGTAAAAATGTCCCGTATAAAAAAAGAACGCTTTATTTCGCATCAAGAAATTATATACTATTTTATTCTAATGAGTGAGTGAAAAATGAATAACAAAAACTTTAAGTTATTAAAAATTACTATAACAAACAAATTAAACCAATAATTAATGTAGTCATGGCTTATTCTGATCCATTCATTTTGTCCCAATGCTAAATTCCCTAATATGTATACCTCGCCGTGAGACGCACTGTATAATTATTCTAATTGTTTACATGTTTTCTTCCAGGACTTGGAGTTCCATGGCGTGATGCGATTTTATTTCCAAGATGGCGCAACAGGCCGCGCGGCTACCAAATGCGTTCGTGTGGCGAGCGATGCCACTGCAAGAGATGTCGTTGCGACGCTAGTTGAAAAGTTCAGACCAGATATGCGAATGCTTACGCCCGCTGGGGATGCTGGTAAGAATTACTGATTTTTTATGAAATCTCGTTTTTACCTACGGCTTTGCTTCGGCACCCTATCTTAACCATAGAAATATCATAGATGGAGTAGAAGAGTCATAGGCACAACTGTAAGTAACAGTGTCAGGTTGGAAAAGAGAGATAGAAAACGGATAGTTTCTCTTTTCATTGTCTTTTGACGCATTTGTGAATTTCAAAATTATAGTAGGTATGGTTAATTTACATCTGTAACCATGGTTATGTATTTGTGATAGAAAAGATAGAAATACACTTCTAGTCCCCATCTTTATCTTTTGCACCGACACTTTTTTGGGTGGTTTTCCTCCTCTATCTATGATATCTCTATGATCGTAACCCAATTGTAGACGGATAAAAAGTGTCCTTAAGGTAGTTGTCGTGCTACAATAACATCCAAAAATTTCGTTCATAATACGCTGTAAAACAATAAATAATTAGTATAGTGTTAAATGTAAAAAAAATTTGTTAGAGATTGTACCTAAACTGTTGTTTACATAGTAACACGTATTTCACTTAGTTTGTTCGCTTGGTTTATATAAAAATGTCAATCTTTTCTCATAAATTGTTGAACTTCGCGTTATTATATCTCAACAATAAAAAGGTCAATAATTTTTGGATTTTCTTTTTTAAACTCAGAACAAAAACATCAATGAACAGTTAGTTTTTTGAAAATTTCTGACTGTTACTTTTTTTTTTTAAATTAAAAAACTTGTCAAAAACACAACCTTTCCTATGCTCACCGTGTTAATTATCCGAAGTTTAATTAAGTTTATATCGAGTTAGAGATGGTCAATCAACTTCAAATTTTAATGGTATTTGTATTATAGTATCCTTAATGAGTATACGAAAATTTAGAATTTTCTGACACTATGCCCATAGCACGACAACTACCTTAAGTTTTGAGTACCGTGTTCAAAATCAGTATAGCCATTCTCGAGTGATGCCGATACAGACGAACTACTTTTGGAAACCTATTTTCCCATGAAAATGAAATCATAGACATAGGTCTCGCTACTATTAATTATATACATATATTGGTACTGATTATAAAACAGCTCAGTGAGTTAATTTTTTTTTCTGATTTTATAGCTCAACAATACGCCTTATATGAAATCCACGGGCAGGGCAATTCTGGTTCTGTGCGCCGACTGTCGCCCGATGAGAAGCCTTTATTAGTCCAACTGAACTGGCATGTAGACGACAGAGAAGGACGCTTTCTTTTACGAAACGTTAACGACGAAAACCATGTGCCTTCAGCTAGCCTTTCCGAATCGAATTCGAGCTTTAGACGAAAATTATCAAAACGCGAAAAGAAACAATTGAAAAAACAAGAGAAGCTATCGAGACTGAAGAGCGACGGTGGAGCTGACGAAGGAAACGAAAACGTTGCCGATAAACTTTATTCAGGTGAATACAAAAAATGAACAGCGAAACTTTGATCCGTTATTATTTTTTGAGTCGAGATAAAAATACGTGTTTTTAATAGCACTGCAAACTGTTGTCAAATCATAGTGTACAAATAAATGTAATTTCAATGAAGTATGATTTTTGTTACAGAATTACCGGAAACGTCTTTTACGCGATCGATATCAAATCCCGAAGCTGTAATGCGTAAAAGAAGACAGCAAATATTAGAAAAGAAACTACAACAGTTCCGATCGAAAGATGGCGGACCCGATACAGGTTTGTTTTTAAAATTAGTCAATAGTCATGTTTATGAATTAATGGCGAAAAACATTCTTTTGGCCGTATTCATAGTTAACCCTTAAGTAGTAAGGGACACTTACTCTACCCTCAAATCAAATATGCGTTTCATAGTCAAAATTTACGTCTGTAAGGGCCCTTACATCACCCTCACCTTAACGGTGGGTAGTATGTCCCTTAAGTGTCGAAAAAGTATGTGCGTCTTTATTTAGACAAAGAAGCAAATAGACGTAGGTAATAATTATTATTATTCTGCTAACCTAACCTGCATTCTTTGTGTAAACAGCGTAATATTACATAAAATAAAGATTATAAAAATGGATTTTGACGAATTGTACGATAGTAGTGATTAAAGTAGAACGTTTAAAAAAGAGATATATACGCGATTTTGAAAATCCTTTTGAATTGTACGAAGAAAATAAATTTTCGAAAAGATATCGATTCAGCAAAGGAGTTGTATTAGATGTATTGTTAACCGTTGGTATTCCATCGTTTGACAAAAATTAATAATCGTGGCTAACCGTGGTTAATCGTGACTAAAAACACGCATTTATATCAAAAATGACAACTAAACACAATCGGTCTGCAGTATGACCAACTGTTCTAAAGGAAAAAATCATGGAGGTTTACTATCCTCACTCAAGGAAATGACTATGAAATACTCCTTTGAATAAGGTCTCCTCAGAATTCAACTGACCCTCAGCGAAGGGACCCTTATCACTTACCTTAAGGGTTAACTATGAACATGGGCATTTGAGAACTAGTTTTCGGAGACAATGACGAAGTAGTTTTAGTATACTGTGGAGGGCAGTATAGCCTAGTGGTTAGCGTGCTTAGTGCCGCAACCTCTGGACTGGACTGCCGTGGGTTCGAATCCCACCTGCGCTCATGGATGTTTTATGATGTTATTTAGTTTTAAGATAGTTGTTATTTAGTCTAGTTGAAAGACGCTAATGACCTGAGATGTCGACGCGTCTATGATCTACAATAAATAAAAATAGTATACTGTGATTCTTTTTTAGTTTCTACAGTTTTCAAGATTATAGTTACACATTATTGGTCGATAATGTTTTCTTTTGTATCTTTTCAGGGGGTACTCTGAAAATATATGGAGAAGCGCTTTGTCCCGACGTGCCTTACAAAACATTACTATTAAGTGTCAGAGACTGTGCCGCCAAAGTTGTAAAAGAAATGCTCAACAAATACGGGTTGGACGAAACGGAAGATTCGACGCAATGGTGCCTCGTTCAGAGTACTTTATCACAAGGTGAGATCTTTTGCCACAGTGTGTCAATATAATAAGACTGCCGATATAATAATATTTTTTGTTCAACACCCGCAAGAAATATGTAATTTCGTGGCTCTACTGAGAGTTGGCGAAATAATGAATTCTCTGACTGTAGACGTAGAGAGTGGGCGAAATGCCATTTCGCCCACTGGTGGGCGAAATAGCATTTCGCCCACGCTCCTGTAGACATAGAGAGTGGGCGAAATAGCATTTCGCCCACGCTCCTGTAGACATAGAGAGTGGGCGAAATGCATTTCGCCCCGCTCATTACGGGAACGTTTATGCAAGTGTTGATAGTTTCGTCAATCAATCAGGTCACCCATTATTTCGCCCACGCTCAGCAGAGCCACGAAGTGACATATTTCTTGCGGTAGTTGAACAAAATATTGTGTGCGACTTTTGGTCGAAAGAGGAGATTCCACTCGTGTGTTTTACCGCACTCGCGTACGCTCGTGCGACAAAATCCACACTCAAGGAATATACTCCCCATAGCACACATATACTATAAATGCATTGAAAGGAAATAATTACTCCTCCAGTTTCGCGTCATATTGTATTAAAAATGAGATCAAATAGTCGGCGACATTTCTTTTTTCAAAAATCTTACTAACTTGAATAAATAATTTTCTGTACTGTTCCAATGAGCCATTTTCCTGAGAGTAGTTCCTTCAATTATCCACGAGAGGCAGCACTTGTGGTAGGTACAAACATTATTTATTCCCCATTATTGTCGTGTCATTTTAGTGGTATAACTTAATTAATTTAATAATAATAATGTAATAATTAAGTTATACCACTAAAATGACACGACACTAATGGGGAATAAATAATGTTTGTACCTACCACAAGTGCTGCCTCTCGTGGATAATAATTGAAGGAATTACTCTCAGGAAAATGGCTCATTAACCGCGCTTTTAAACCTTTTTGAAAAATTGAAATATTTTTCTTTTCAAACACTTGAAAAATTCTACACATTTATTAATCTCAACGATCGTTTCGGGTTCCTAACCCATCATCAGGAGTTTACATTAAAACTTTTTAATGTAAACTCCTGATGATGGGTTAGGAACCCGAAACGATCGTTGAGATTAATAAATGTGTAGAATTTTTCAAGTGTTTGTTTATTAATTTTTAATCAATCATGTTCTACCAAGTGCCTAGTGATAATTCTATAGAATTTATATTTTTGTTTTCAGCGGGCGCTGAACCTCAGGAATACGTGTTGGATGACGACGAATGCCCTCTGGCGATCCTAATGAATCATCCAAGTACAAGTGGTGAGTCAATTTTTTTTTTTATTTGTGTAGTTTAAAACAAATCAGAATCGTTGCTTCAGTTGTTTTGATGCAAATTAAACTTGTCTTCCTGTTTAAAAAACTATACTGCTATAAAATATCGCAATTGAATTAGCAAATTCAAATTAGATAAATTGTCAGACTGTTGCTATTTAGAATTTTTGAATGAATTGTCCGAATTAATTAACTCCCTACACGTCATTTGTTTATGACTCACGCTCACTTATTAAAATAAATGACACACGTCACTATTCCCGACAATCATTTGTTTTATTAATTCATAAACTTAGACAGAGAAAGATGATTGGCCTATTGATTTTTCAATGAAACAAATGAATACAATGAACGGTATTTAACAATTTTTGTTCAGACAATTGAACATAGTACCTTCCTTAAGATAGTTGTCGTGCTACAATAACATCCAAAAGTTTCGTTCATAATGCGCTGTAAAACAATAAATAAGTATAGTGTTAAATGTAAAAAATTTTTGTTAGAGATTGTACCTAAATTGTTGTTCACATAGTAACACATATTTAACTTAGCTTGTTCGCTTGGATTATATAAAAATGTCAATCTTTTCTCATAAATTGTTGAACTTTGCGTTATTATATCTCAACAATAAAAAGGTCAATAATTTTTGGATTTTCTTTTTTAAACTCAGAACAAAAACATCAATGAACAGTTAGTTTTTTGAAAATTTCTGACTGTTACTTTTTTTTTTTAATTAAAAAACTTGTCAAAAACACAACCTTTCCTATGCTCTCCGTGTTAATTATCCGAACTTTAATTAAGTTTATCTCGAGTTAGAGATGGTCAATTACCTTCAAATTTTAATGGTATTTGTATTATAGTATCCTTAATGAGTATACGAAAATTTAGAATTTTCTGACACTTTGCCCATAGCACGACAACTACCTTAATAATTGACAATCGTTGAACTGTTGACGTCTATTTAACTTTTATTGAGACAAATATTGATAGCCGTGAAACATATTTTTTTTTCTGTCATAAAAATTATTTTACCGCGGAAATTGATTCTAATGTCATTGATGTTTCAGTTTCACTATTATTTTCTGCCCTCTAAACTTATGATGAAACAAATGACAATCATGTTTTGAGTGTGAGATCATAAGAGTGTAAAATACAAACATATTTTTGAAACATCAAGTACTCATAGCGACGTCATAGGGTAGCCCTTTTCAGATTTATATTTTATTTATAAATACATAGTCGTAAATGTTCGTTTCTAGTTTTTTAAATAAAAGTTTCAAGTGCCGTAATTGTAAATAGTGCTTTTTTATAGCTTGGGTTATGACGATTTTATGATGCACTTAAATCGTAAGCACCTACTTTTTAGAAAAGGGCGGTTTGAATTTATACGTAGACTTTTAAACACATTACCCGTGAAATTCATGAAGCAAGTCTTATTGAACAAAGATAGAATAAGTTTCTTGTAAATAATAATAATAATAATTTATTGTTATTACTTATTATAGTCCGAGAGCTATAGTGACATTTTTTTGGTGTTATTTATTCAAGGCCTTATTTTTGTGAAGATGTTGAGGGAGGCATATTAAAGTGCCTTGAGTAAGGGATTTTGCTAGATAGCGGTATGGGAGGGATGCAGACCGCTCCCAACATGTAACAAAAAAAATGGTCACTTTTATTATTGCTTCAAGGCTGAAATTGTTTGTATAGCTTGTCGGTGATCCAATAATGCTAGTATAATATTTGCAGATCGATTGGTCAGTATTAAAGGGGTGGCAGACCACCCTAAACGTGTCATGTACCCGACGAAATTTATATTATTAGTTCAAGGTTTAAATTTTAATATGTTGTTACGGCAACTGTTTTAAGCATATATTTCAATTTGCAGAACAAAATGTCAGTATTAACCCCGTCTCTTAGAGGGAAACTTGCTCGCCTAGGTGTTTATATCGTTCTGCAAGGGGGTTAATACCGACATTTTGTTCTGCAAATTGAAATATATGCTTAAAACAGTCGCTGTAACAACATATTAAAATTTGAACCTTGAACTAATAATATAAATTTCGTCGGTTACATGACACGTTTAGGGTGATCTGCCACCCCTTTAATACTGACCAATCGATCTGCAAATATTATAATAGCATTATTGGGTCACCGACAAGCTATACAAACAATTTCAGCCTTGAAGCAATAATAATTGTGACCATTTTTTTTGTTACATGTTGGGGGCGGTCTGCATCCCTCCCATACCGCTATCTAGCAAAATCCCTTACTCAAGGCACTTTAATATGCCCCTCTCAACATCTTCACAAAAATAAGGCCTTGAATAAATTAACACCAAAAAATTGTCACTAGCTCTCGGTCTATTACTGAATTAATGAAATTATGCTCCGCGCATAATACCACGGGGCACGGGCAATTTCTCTCGTAACTACACTCAGAAACCCTAATTATTTCAGCGCGTGTGCCATTTTTAACGAAACCGCGATATTAAATTTCATTTTCATGATTTACTGAAATAATAATTGGAAAATAAATTAATTGCCTTTCGTGTCATATCTTCCTTTGTTTCCGACATGCCATCTCACTCTTTCACACGGTTTTCTATCTTTCTCTCGCTCGCTAGTAAAACATATTAAATTATTGTATTTATCCATTATCATTATTTTGTTAATACGCGGCTGTTTCGTTTCGCAATTACCACTCGGCACGGTTCGAACGAATCCGGAAACTCTGACATTTGAAATTTCAATAATTCATGCGCTTGTCAGCTGACTGGCTTTTCACAAATCTATAGTTTCAGAGCGTTTCACTCGATTCCTGTTTAATATGCATAATTAATACTTCGAAATATATGGCGAAACGTCATTGCTTTTCAATTGTTTTCTCGCTCGTGTAAATCCGAACGAGCCGAACAATTTTTATGTCTGTGTTTTTCTCATAACTACATTATTTTAATACAATAAAACGTCTCTATCTATATATTGACATAAATATTCTAAACAAGATAGTGCCTTCGCAACTTATCTGAAATAGCGACGTATGCGGTAAATCGAATAAAGCACAGGACGCGCAGTGCCGTCTTTACCATAAGGGCATGTGGGGCATGAGCCCAGGGCCTCCGGCCTGATGGGGGCCCCGAAATGCCGAAACCAATAACCAAAACAAAGGTACATTCTGATGTTTTCATTCACGTTTTTTTTGGCTTTGTAAAAGGGCCCCCAAACTGTGTGCCCAAGGGCCCCTGCATGGCCAAAGACGGCTCTGAGGACGCGCACTAAATTGGCTAAGACTCAGCGGTTCCCAACCCACGGGTCGCGTGGTACTGGGCCGTGGACGCTGGTCCACAGCATAGACAAAAATCTAAGGATGTACTACAAGCGAGTGGGGAGGTTGCTGTTAAGGGGGAGGCGGTGAGGACGCAAGTGCGTCCACATTCTATTGGTCGCTTCAGTTACGCAAGCGCTGTACGAGCAATTGAGCATGCGCAAAGACGCGGACGATTGCATCTGGCATAATTGAACATGCGCGAAGACGCGGCCAGTAGAGCGTGGGCACATGCATAGCATGGACATTGGACATGTCCATAAGACAGGCATGCACCCTCCCCTGAATGGTTTCCCTCTTCGTCTAAAGTGGCACTTTATAGTTTATACTAAAGGATGTCTCAGCAAGAACTTGAATTTTGAATCGCGCGTCATTTTCGACTGTTAATTGTTGAGTCAGCCATATTTGGTATTTGTTTAATTAAAACATTGACATTTATGAAAATGGTACGTTACAGGACAGAAGAACGTTTGTTAATAGTGAAAACCCATTACAAAGAAATTGCACGTCAAATTCGTGAAATCCAGCAGCCCTTACTGCAAAATGTACTGCAAAGTTTCGTCAAAAGAGTATATTCCTACCAACGGAGCAACGGTAGTCATTTAACCGATATTTTGTTTCATGTGTAAATGTATCTACATATGAAGAAAAAAATGTAAATAAATCATTAAATTAACATATTTTTTAAGTTTTTAAAATTCAATTTCTTGCTGAAACATTTTGGCGTGCAATTTCTTTGTAATGGGTTTTCACTATTAACAAACGTTCTTCTGTCCTGTAACGTACCATTTTCATAAATGTCAATGTTTTAATTAAACAAATACCAAATATGGATGACTCAACAATTAACAGTCGAAAATGGCGCGCGATTCAAAATTCAAGTTCTTGCTGAGACACCCTTTACATCCCCAGATTTCTATATCTATGGTCGACATAAATATTATTATCGGAGCTTCAGGGGTAGAGATGGGAACAATCGAGTGTGTGTATTTATAGTTTTTACTTGTATAGGTATTTAGTTAGTGGACCCCAATTTTTTTTTTATAAAATTTAGTGGTCCGCACAAAAAAAAGGTTGGGAACCGCTGAGCCGCTAGGTTATATCGTTCTTCAAAAGCACCCGTTGTTCGGTGCGCGTCTAATTATCTTAGACCCCCGCTTTCTTGTAGCGCACACTCGAATACTCGAGTTTCATGTTGTACAAGTGTGTTTGTCATCACCTTGTACAAGTTGACTCGTTGACTCCCACCCCCAACGTATTTCCTTTTCATTCGTTTTTCCTGTTGCATTCTTATTCGACATTTCCGTATACGTCCATCTCTCTTTGTTTCCATGTGCTCGTGTTTGTACCGGTCTGTTGGTCCTAACCAGGCCTGGACCGCGTTCGAAACGTAAGTCAAACTTCTTTTGACCGCACTTTATTTTTGCGCTGTATGAACTTCGTAGACATTTTATAAATCGACTGATCATAGACAATTTTTATCATAAAACAATTTTTTTTATTAAAAACGTTGACAAATCTCCTAATTCAATTACAAAAAGAACCGATGACTCGCCGAAGTTACCAGAGCGCTAAATCACATCACAACACTTTGTAACTATGGTTACCTGTGGGTTGTGTTCTTACAAATTTTTTTAACCGACTTCAAAAAAGAAAGAGGTTCTATATTCGGGATCTAAGTTTTTTTTAATATATGAATGAATTATGAATGCATGTTCACCGATTTCCCTTGTATTTGTGAACCGATTTTGATTATTGTTTTATTTAATAGGACATATACCTTCGGGGTGGTCCCATATAAATTTTACTTAAATCAGTTCAGTAGTTAGGCTGATTTCTATAAAAAGTGAGTAACGGAGTGTAATACCGTTAAGGTAAATGTCAGTTTTAGTTATTTAGTAATCAAATATCAAGACAAGTCGGTTAATAACGTGCAAACTACGTATTGTAAAGCCACTAAAAAGAGGAAAATAATAAAATGTTGAGGTCGGCACCAATTTAATGAAATATTTAAAAAGTGCCAATTTAATTAGTAGTGTAACAAAACTGTTTTCTGAGTTGGCGGAATAAATATTTATTTACAATAATCCGTAACAATTAACTATATACAATAACAATAAATACAACAACGAAAAGTCAGTTCTAACAATCAACCCAAGTAACATTCACTAAACAGTAATTAACACTTAATTATATATATACATAATTACTATATACACAAAGATTATTTATTTCTAACGTTTATTTATGTCAGTCATTTACTCAGTTACTTCAGTACTATTTATTTATATCCACTCCACTATTTATATCACTGTACTGACTGATTAATATTTATATCCACTTGACGGCACGAGTCACCATTGACTGCCTAATATTTATATCAGACGCACTTGATTGCACGAGTCACTAATGACTGCCTAATCTCCGTTGAACTGATTACTTGCGTGAGTCACCGTAGACTGACTGCCTGTTCGCTTCACTCACTCGTTTGTATACCTGCGCTGCCCAGCCCAGCACGCTCTCGCGCTCTCCAGAACATTCCGGCAGGTACTCGTATCTTCAATACCATTTCACGCCTCACCACTGTGACCTTTCCCTCTCGTCGCTTCTGTTGGAGGCAGTGATGTAACATCTTGGGGTTTGCTACAATAGGTATCTACTTTTTAACCGACTTCATATTTTATTAAATTGGCGCCGACCTCAAAATTGTATTATTTTCCTCTTTTTTAGCGGCGTTTTTGAAGTTTTTTTCTATTGTTAAGTACTCTCAATTCTTTTTCTAGCGATCTCAGCTTACATTTATATAACGTTTATTGTTTGCAGACACTTAATAAACGTCATTATGTCTGTCCGTTATGTGTAGTGTTGATTAGTTACAAAACCTGACAGACTAGAATCATTAATCATTATTTAAAGTTCGGTGCACATCGGCTAAAACGCGACGTCATTGAACGCGTGCTTCCAATCCGAACACGTTTGACGCGTTCATCTCGACGCTCACGGTACGTCCGTCTCTTTTCAACGAACCAGTCGACCCGTACGCTCGATCTCTTTTCTGCATGTTGTGCGCGCGGCCAGTAAATCATAGCGACGAATACTATTTGACGTACACTACACTCCTCTTCGTAGGTAAACACCCAACCCCCACACCCGTTGCAGCCGACGTGTCTGTCAAAATACGCCAACCAACCACCCTTGGCAGTCAGTGTCTTTACTTTACTTTGAGAGGCAAACGTTTCTCCTCGACTCCAGCATTCCATATCTCAGAACCCAACACTAAAGACGTTGCAACAATAGAATGCTGTGCACGCCCAAACGGACAGCATTTGTTTTGTAAATTCAAATTATATTCTGTCATTGTATACTAGAAACGTTGCATAACAAATGAATATATGCATGCTGCTGCGATGGTGATTTGTTTTTCGTTTGTCTCTGACAGTAATCATGGGACTGGTTTTGTTTGTGTTGGAGAAATGTTTGATTAACAACAATAAAAAAAAATAATGTGACGCAAAAACAGCATTTGTTATTGTGTGAAAAACAGTTGATTGTCGCTCGCTCACTCGTCTAGTTGCGTTATTATTATTGACAGTGATAAACCAACGCCTACTATGATTTTTTTTCGTATTGCCTTCGGTTACTAACGTTTCTGTTAAAAGAATAACAATTGAATTGTTATACGCTTTATATCGGTTTATTTAAAATTTTGTTGTATAAAAAAAGTGAAGAAACTCTGAAACGTGTATGTTTTGTTTTCCGTGAGCACCAATTATTTTGAATAAGTGTCTCCGCAGTGCTCATTAAAAGAGAAAAACGTGTATTTAGAAAAGTAATCATGGAAACAAATAAAAACGCGTTGCGTTGTTTTGTTTTAAAATCGCCATCTGCGTTGAAAAATAAAAACGAATTAATTTTGTTTCCTACATAAATAATGGCTTTCTTTTGGTTAATTCATAATTTAAAATTTAAATTATAACATAATAAAATAATGATCGATCTGTTTTTGCCGGATAAATTTTCATTGACTGACACGTACGTAAATAACAATTGACTGACAGTGTAAACAAATGAAACACGAAGTTGTGTGTTTATAGTAAATCGATGGGTCCAAAACGTTTTTTCTATATAACTATTTAATATAAAAAAAAATATTTTTGAAACAAGTCATATTAAAAAGTAAATTTAATTGTACGATGAACGTTGCTAATAAAATTATCCCGATAATAAATTGAAGTATGAACTGAAATATTAAAAAATATAAAATGTATTTTTAAAACTAGTTATTTTATAAACACGCAGAAATACTTTTATAATTTTACGACGAAAGATTTGTTTTAACATTTTTCCTGTAATAAATTGGGTAAAATTGTTTTGGAATGTGAAAAATCATTAAATATTTAAGTTGTAAAATTTATGTAAACAACAATTTCTCAATTCGTTTGAAGAAAATAATATTAATGATTGTTTATTTTATAATCCACTGTGCAACGAAAAAAAATGTTCCTCTTTTTTTAATAAAGAAACTAGTCTAGAACAACCACTGATAACGTCAAAGTGATGTGAAATTATAAAAATATATAATAGAGACAGGCACTGAGCCCTGAGGCAACTAAGAATTTACTAAGTACGTTGCTGAAGAGTAAAAACTCTTCTATTTTCACAGAATTTCTAAAAGCCTGTAGCAAATATTAGAACACTTTAGAAGCTTTCTAGTGGTAGCGGTTGCTTTTAGAAAGACAACAAAGCAAAAGAGCTTTTAACAGCAGCACTTCCAAGATGAATTTAATTGAATTGAAAACGTCAGTCCAGCCGAAACAGTTGCAAGCTATTGGCATGTGATCGGCAGCCATTATTGACTGTTGAGAAACAAAAAGTACACTTTGTCGATTGTTTTTTTTACTATAGGTAAAAAAACAAATGGCAAAGCACGCTATTTAGAAATGCACAAATCGTTCTTTGTATTAATGTAGAAGGTATTTTCGATTGTTGCAACAATAAAAATGGACTGGGGAATTAGACGTAAGTAAATAAATAATTGAATGTCGCATGAATTTGTTTTGATGTCGTGACTCGTGATTGCAAATTTTCCGATCTTATAAAAATGCAAGGAACTAAAGAATGGCCAATATATTTGAACAATTATTGTTTTAATAAATTGACCATTATTTTTTACCTTGTATTCTTAGAGGATTAGAAAATTTTATTTATTTCAAGCATTTTCTTCCAGTGAACAATTTTATATTATGAAGTATTATAGCAATACCTTGTATTTTTTGATGTCCGTCTTGTGACTTCCTGTGTTTTAACACGACGCGTTTCAGCAACGAGTTGCTATCTTCAGGTGTGTTTAAATTTTTTTATAAATTACACATTGAGTACAGGGCCGGATTAACCATTAGGCAGAGTAGGCAACTGCCTAGGGGCCCCGCATCGGCTAGGAGCCCCGCGCGCACAAAAGAAATTGAAAATGTTTCATAGAGTGAAAATTTAATTGGAAAATTTCTATCCTCAATGACAGTAGGTAGTATTGCTTTTTTTCGACGCATGCTGTCAGTTGATGAAATACTTCATACTTACAGAACAGAACCATCTAGTATCGAGTAGTAGAACTAATAATATGGATGCGTTACGTAGCGTATTGTATGAATCATACAATACGCTACAAATACAGTATGATAAACAAAAGTTTTGAAATGCTTTATCTGTGATTGCGATTTGTGAGTTTTGCGACCGTGAATGAATTTAATTTAAAAAGGTTTACTGTGCTCTGTGTTTCAAAACTTATGAATTTGGATATAAGAGTGCTAGATATTTTTATAAAGTATAATTTGGTATCCTGTCCTGTTCTGTTACTAACAGAACCGAGCAGGATACCAAATTTAGAGTCGATCAGACCTCTGGAAGTTACTCACATACCTTCATCAACTTGAAAAGAACTGATCATCTTCAAACGGCTGAAAAGGGGTCCCGAGAATTGCATTGCCTAGGACCCCGACATGGTTAATCCGACCCTGATTGAGTATCCGTAACAATACGGACATCAAAAAATACAAGGTATTTCTAATACTTCAGAATATTCATATAGTGACTTGTAGAGTGTGGAGACCCAACACTCTATAAAAATGAACAATTTTAGTTTTCCCAACCGTTTCATCTTCCGTGTCGTGAAAAGCTCTTTTAATTTTCTTTGTCCCATTCTTTTCTCTGGATTCATTATTATTTTATAAAGGCAATATAAAAATACGAGTAATAAACTGGAAACTATTAAAAAGTCATAACGTAGCCTTTATATATTTGATGTGAAACATGGTAATAAAATAAAGCTTTTAAAGAAATGCCGTGGCGGAGCTGTGGTAGTTTAATTATAGATACGCGTTGCTATATTAAAAAACGCGAACTTTTTTATTTTATAAACCACATAAATATCGTTTTTATATTAATAGGGTAAAGGTTCACTTTACGATCACTCGCCTATGGACGATCGCGTTTATATTATTATTACATGACATATTATGTAATACATCATAATAGCCAAGATATAATATTAAATCTGCTCCTACGAGAAACGCTCGTAACTCTTAATGCCGGCAGTACACTCTCGCCGAGGGATACCGGGACTGCCCGAACGCGGGAGTGTACTGGCAACGCTTGACCGGCCTCGTAGCACCCTGTCTCGCCTCGGGAGCGCTTCGTATAAAGTCGATTTTTTTACCGCGAGTCAAAAGAACCGAGCGGCGAGTGCGAGCGCAGCCAGTACACACTCGTGTTTAACTGCCTAGTTTATATGCAATTGAGTAGTTTAAATGATAACTGAAGCCGAGCTACGCCGAGTGTGTACACACACACACATTCGTAGACGCTCACTTTACCTACGGCCGTATTCATAGTTAACCCTTAAGTAGTAAGGGACACTTACTCATACCCTCAAATCGAATATGCGTTTCATAGTCAAAATTGACGTCTGTAAGGGCCCTTACATCACCCTCACCTTAAGGGTGGATAGGTATTAGGTATGTCTCTTAAGTGTCGAAAAAGTAAAAACAGTAAAACACATGAAAAACACGCATTTATATCAAAAATGACAACTAAACACAATCGGTCTGCAGTATGACCAACTTGTTCGAAAGGAAAAAAATCATGGAGGTTTACTATAATTCTTCCCTCACTCAAGGAAATGACTATGAAACGCTCCTTTGAATAAGGTGCCCTCAGCACTTAAGTGACCCTCAGCGAAGGGACCCTTATCACTTACTTTAAGGGTTAACTATGAATATGGGCACTAATCTCTCGGCGAGATCTCCTGCGAACGAGCTCGGCGAGAGTGTACTGCAGGCATAAATATATAAAGGAGACACCCAGTGACGTCACGTTACAATGCAATATCAAAAAAATTTAACCTGTCCCGATGGTCCAAAGAGAGAGAGAGAAAGTATAAAGAAACGTGCAAAATTGAGTGATCAAAATCTTTCGTCTTGAACCGCCATAATTTAGGACAGGAGTTCCCAATCTTTTCTTTACTGCGGCTCTCTTTACAGATTGCAATTTTTTGCGACGCCCTTCTAAAAGAAGATACCTGTGTAAAGCCCTAGCAGACAATAAAATTACTTTATTATTCAAAGAAAACTCCAAAGAATATAGAATCTTAATTATCATTTATTAGATTCTAAGTCTAATAATTAGAAAATATAAAAAACTACAAACAATACAATTAATATTAATGTTTAAAGTCCATTGTAATTTAATATAAGTAATTTAATGAGAAAGATGGACAAATCATCTTATGTAAAACTTTTTTATTTATCGCCAACGTTTCGTCAACTTTGCTGATTTCCTCAGGGCTCTACAGTGAGAAACAAATTAACAAATTATAATCACATATATAACAAATTAAATAAATAAATACTACCATTAAATAAATAATAAATATTATCATCGTTTATGGTTATGTGGAAGTGGTTGAAACAACCATGCCAACTGTATGTTTTCAATTTAAAAATTTTGTCATTGACTAATATGTAAAACGTCCAATTTTGGTAAATATTGTTTTTATATTGTAGAATATTAAAGGTAGTAAATTTGAAGTTGCTATAATTAAATAGAGCAATTTGATCCTTGAAAACAGTGTAGAAATTGTCGGAAGTGAGCACTTCCGTGGCACGTAGGATCAATAAAAAGCAGTACTGATTTATTCAAAATTTGCATTTAATACTAACGTTTCGGTATTCTTCATACCATCTTCAGAGTCAAAATGCTGTCAATTTCTTTCAGTATTTTGTTTGATCGATTAATGAACATATGGTGTTAAAAACCAACAATGTCAACACCATGTTCATTAATCGATCAAACAAAATACTGAAAGAAATTGACAGCATTTTGACTCTGAAGATGGTATGAAGAATACCGAAACGTTAGTATTAAATGCAAATTTTGAATAAATCAGTATTGCTTTTTATTGATCCTACGTGCCACGGAAGTGCTCACTTCCGACAATTTCTACATTAATGGTAGTATTTATTTAGTTAATTTGTTATATATGTGATTATAATTTGTTTCTCACTGTAGAGCCCTGAGGAAGTCAGCAATGTTGACGAAACGTCGGCGATAAATAAAAAAGTTTTACATAAAATTATTTATTCATCTTTCCCATTAAATTACTTATATAATACAATTAATGAGCAGGATGAGCTTGCTTTTCTGAGCATAACTTCTTAAATCGGGACTGAAGTTCTGAAATTGCGACTCCCCTAGGATAGCGCCACGACGCCCCAGGGCGTCGCGACGCACAGTTAGGGAACCTCTGACTTGGGACATAATTTTTTTTTATGTTTGTTACCTCATAACTCAGTCATTTATAAACCGATTTTGAAATTTTTTTTTATTTGAAAGGCTATACTTTCAGATTGGTCCCATAGAAATTTCATCAAAATCGGTTCAGTAGTTCGGCTGATTTTAATAAAAGTGAGTAACGGCGTGTGATTCTTTAAGGTAAATGTCACTTTTTGACAGATGAGACAGCGTAAGAAAGTCGGTTTAATAAAAATGAGTAACGGCGTGTGATTCTTTTAAGGTAAATGTCACTTTTTGACACTAAAAAGTAAAAAATAAAAAACTTTTTAACAAAAAAAAACCTTGAAAAAACCACTAAAAAGAGGAAAATAATGAAATTTTGAGGTCTGTGCCAATTTAATAACAAGCCGTGAGGTGGGTCGTTTATTAGGACTAAAGTGCGACCCTTGAGGTCCACACGACGAACTTCCCAGTTTGATAAATATTTAATAATAATAATTAAATTAGATATTACACAGAAAAGTAATCATTTTAATCATCAAAACATCAATAATTAAAAAAAAAAAAAAAAAAAAAAACGGCTGAACCGATTTTTATAAAATTTATGTCGAATCAAAATGACGTTAACACGCCTCGATTGACACCCTTACGAAGTCGATATAATTTTTTATTCGCGAGATATTGTGTAAAATCTACTTTTTTGGAGGTTATTTGGTTAAGAAAAAAGAACGGCTGAACCGATTTTAAAAAAATTCCTTTCAGATCATATATACGTTAATACGCGTCGATTGGCACCCCAACGTAGTCGATATCATTTTTCGTTCTCGAGATTTCGTCTTAGAAAGAAATTGACACATACATACGTACGTACGTACGTACATACGTACACACACACACACACAGACATCTTTCTAAAAGTAGTGTAAAAATAGTGTAGTGACCTTGAAACATAAAAATTTTTTTTCCTTTTTAATTTCGATTTTCGGACCCATTACAATAACTTCCAATGGGAAGTTAAAAATATGAAGTTGGTTAAAAAGAAGATATTAATCACTATAATATACTTTTTAACCGACTTCACATTTTTATTAAATTGTCAGAGACCTCAAAATTTCATTATTTTCCTCTTTTTAGTGATTTTTTGAAGGTTTTTTTTTGTTAAAAAGTTTATTTCTTCGTAAATTCAATTTCGACACTTTGAAGCGTAATTGTAATGAAACAAATCGAGTTTATTCCGCGTGATGCCGGTAGTGTATTTAGTAATGAACTTTAACTTCGACTTCCGTTCGTCAACAGTCTGTCGTCGGTACCTATACTATCTACATTATTAAACTTGCTTCTTCGTGTGTTTGCACTCCCCGTGTACTTCTTCAGACACCGACGGACCGTGCATAAAGAGGACAGGTCGTTTCGAACGATTGTAATGGGTTTGTTCTTGACATTTAGAAAGATGAACGATTTTTTTGCATTAATAGTTCTAAGAGACAAGAATGACATCGAGACATCACTCGACAACAGCTATTGTTCCGGTCTCCGCCTACTTGACCTCATACACGCCGTCTATGGTAAAAACCATTAGAGAGCAGCAGAGAGGGTAACGGTTGTCATGTTGACAATCCGTTGATAGAGGTTGATAGTCAATGTTCCCTCTAAGCTGCGCGCACTAATTTTTCGAAAGTTGCGCAGCCGTTTTTGTATACTGCGCACAGTGGACTTGTTCACCATTTTTTTTTATTTCATTTTATAGAAGAATTGCATCTAAAAATGGCAAGAATCCAAATTTCACAACGATAATGTAAAAATCCTTTCTTGTTTGTGTGTTATTAAAATGCTATAAAATGTAATTTTCAAGAGTATTTATTAAAAAACTTCAAACACAGGCACAGGATCCCTCCACTTGCACACTTTTACATGCGTTTTGAACATTTTTGCTCCCATATACTTTTGTACCGCGCAGTTAGCGAAAAAATAGAGGGAACATTGTTGATAGTAAAGTAAGGGCTCTTGGCTCTACAATTATGGTGGTTTTTGGGTTTGTTCTTGAATACTTGTAGTAATCGAACGACTCAAGACATTTTTCACTGTTTTAAATCATTTTGGGTTCGTTCTTAAATCCTTGATATCGAACGACTCAAGATTTCTTTTACTGTTTTAAATCATTTTGGGTTTGTTCTTAAATCCTTGATATCGAACGACTCAAGATTTCTTTCACTGTTTTAAATCATTTTGGGTTTGTTCTTAAATCCTTGATATCGAACGACTCAAGATTTCTTTCACTGTTTTAAATCATTTTGGGTTTGTTCTTAAATCCTTGATATCGAACGACTCATACGACGCTTTTTAGCTGTGCTAATAGCGAATTCCATAATTAAAAAACTTCGAGCGTTTTGAACGAATGTGTTGTTCTTCCAAAAATGAATGAGTTTAAGTTTTCTTTTGAACGCTCTTTTTGGGTTTGTTCTTGGTTGCTTTTATAATCGAACGGCTTTGTTTCGTTGTAAATTTGATCGTTTTTAACGTCTTGATTTTTTTTTTGATAGCTTAACGAAAATGTAGATACCGTCAGTACCATGGTCAGTATAAATTATAAAATCTAACGGCAAAATTATTAATCAGTTGGTGCTAATGAGGATTCATTTCGGTCTATCTGAGTAATTTTAGAAATGGGTCGCCTTTCAACTATGGAACAAACCTTATTAACTTCCCATTGGAAGTTATTGTAATGGGTCCGAAAATCGAAATCAAAAAGGAAAAAAAATTTTTATGTTTCAAGGTCACTACACTATTTTTACACTACTTTTAGAAAGATGTCTGTGTGTGTGTGTGTGTGTGTGTGTGTGTGTGTGTGTGGACGTATGTACGTACGTACGTACGTATGTATGTGTCCATTTCTTTCTAAGACGAAATCTCGAGAACGAAAAATGATATCGACTACGTTGGGGTGCCAATCGACGCGTATTAACGTAAATATGATCTGAAAGGAATTTTTTTAAAATCGGTTCAGCCGTTCTTTTTTCTTAACCAAATAACCTCCAAAAAAGTAGATTTTACACAATATTTCGCGAATAAAAAATTATATCGACTTCGTAAGGGTGTCAATCGAGGCGTGTTAACGTCATTTTGATCCGGCATAAATTTTATAAAAATCGGTTCAGCCGTTTTTTTTTTTTTTTTTTTTTTTTTAATTATTGATGTTTTAATGATTAAAATGATTACCTACTTTTCTGTGTAATATCTAATTTAATTATTATTATTAAATATTTATCAAACTGGGAAGTTCGTCGTGTGGACCTCAAGGGTCGCACTTTAGTCCTAATAAACGACCCACCTCACGGCTTGTTTTAGGTTTTAGTTGCGTCAGTCTGACTTTATTACTTTTTTAAGAGCGGTAGAACAGATCTTTTATTTTTTAGTTCGCAAATTAGCTTTATTACGTTTGTCACTGAAAATTCGCACAAAAATAAGAAATCCCGTTTTTTTATTCGCTTTTTCAACGAAGCCTTACAACGTTTATAATTTTTTTTACACGTCTTGAAGATTTTTTTATTGGAATTGTCTTTAAAATAAAAGAAATGCTAATAAATTATTTTGAAAAAAGCTTTTTATTATACGTTTAATATAGACACCGTTAAATTTAATTTATTTGTCATGGAAATTAAATATTTCATAAAAGGTCGTTCGCGGGATTCGAAAGAAATTGATATCGCTTTTATGAATAATTATGAAAAATAATTACGAGAATTTTCTTAACGAGTTCTTGAAAACAATGCTCTTTATTTCAGTGCGGTGTTTTTAAAGGTGAACCACTCATTAAAAAAAATTAAACTTAAATATAATATGTAGGTATACTGCAGACAATTCTAAAATGTTCGTCCTTCAGTTTTTTAAGCGCGCCATTTCTTAAAAAAATAATATGTTTTTTACAACACCGCTATTGAAAATTCGATTTTCGGTACCTGTTTAACGGGTTGAAACTGAGCGTTTTCTTCCCTAGAGATGAAAATTTTCAGATCGGTTCTCTATTTTTTAACGTTGTTAAGAGGGAGACAGAGCGATTGGATCCGCATATAATTTTCGAAAACGTTAAATTAAGAAGGAGATAGAGCGATATTGAATCCGCATATAATATTAATAAACGTCAAAATGACAGACATAACCCCACATAAATCTGACAGATCTAATATTTTTGTGACTTTTTTGCACGCCCAAATTGTAGGTACCTCAAATCGAATTGTCAATAGAGTTGTTGTGGAAAATAATATGCAATTACTCGGTATGAAACTTGGCGTTTGCAACACGTGTGGTTTATACCCTCGTACCTCGGGCAGCAAACTTCACACTGGTTGCAAACGCCAAGTTTTTTACCTTGTAATGCAATACACTATTGTATGAATGTATATACCTATATAAATAAAAAATGAAAATGTATTTTCACAGCTCGTGTTATGAGCTCTGAAGATCATGTTATGTTTTCATATTGCAAAAGGTGCCTTTCTTTATAGTCTTAAATAATGTACCTAAAGTAATAGAAACGCATATAACAGTACAGTAAAGTCTTTATTATCCGATCTTTTAATTTCGAATGAACGATTTACATGAAAATCCAGCTTTCTATCACCTACATTCTTCTCGATCTGAAATTAGCATTTTTTCTGTCTTCGAAATACATTTTCTTGATTTTTCTTAATCTTTTTTTCTGCGAGCGAAGCAGATATTTTTTTACTATGAGACCTTAAAAATAACTTAATAATTACAGATATTTCATTTTAAAACGCTTTTTTCAATGAATCTTAACACCGAAAAATTGCAAAATTACAAACAACCGAGACCAAAAACTCAAATTTCAATTTTCGACCAATAAAGAGTTACATAAAAAACGCGCCATTCGTGTGCGAAAAATGACGTTTACTTTTTATGTTTTTATCTAATAAACCGAACACGTGCGGCCCATGCCAATATATCAAATATTTTTATGTCACGGCGCAATTCTTTTCACGAAGCACATTTAGGAAGGCATCTCTACGTCTCACGAAAACATTATTAGGTCGGCATTGTAGGTTACTATACAATAGAGATACCTTACATTGTCGTACCTATATACATATATATTTTTATACCTTAATAATACTATGGTAATATCATAAAAGAAATACACGCTTGCATAACTGCGTCTTTTTTTTACTTTCGGCCATTCTGTTTTAGTATATTGTCCTCGAGTATTTTCAATATAACGTATCTAGCTTATTTTTACTTACATTTACAAGTTTTACTTTGAGCAATCATAAAAAATAATATTGTATACTAGCGGCCCTGTCCGGCTTCGCCCGGGTGCTAAGAAAGCCCAGGTGCAATACACTACTCACTCGCTTCGCTCGTTCGTTTCTCATCGCTACGCTCTCGCTATATATATAAACCTTCCGTGAAAAATTATCTAACTGATGGTGAAAACCGCATCAAAATCCGTTGCGTGGTTTAGCAATTACATTACTCACTCGCTTCGCTCGTTCGCTTTCTCACTCGCTACGCTCGTTCGCTATATATATATAAACCTTCTCGTGAAAAATTATCTAACTGATGGTGAAAACCGCATCAAAATCCGTTGCGTGGTTTAGGAATTACATTACTCACTAGCTTCGCTCGTTCGCTTTCTCACTCGCTACGCTCGCTCGATATATATAAACCTTCCGTGAAAAATTATCTAACTGGTGGTGAAAACCGCATCAAAATCCGTTGCGTGGCTTAGCAATTACATTACTCACTTGCTTCGCTCGTTCACTTTCTCAATCGCTACGCTCGTTCGCTATATATATAAACCTTCCGTGAAAAATTATCTAACTGATGGTGAAAACCGCATCAAAATCCGTTGCGTGGTTTAGCAATTACATTACTCACTCGCTACGCTCGCTGAATATATATATAAACCTTCCATGAAAAATTATCTAACTGATGGTGAAAACCGCATCAAAATTCGTTGCGTGGTTTAGGAGGAATTAGCGGATATACAGACAGACAGACGCGGAAAGCGACTTTATTTTATACTATGTATTGATAATGTATTTTTTATTTTAATGGACAAAATAGTATATTGTGTAACTAGTGTGCTAAATACATCTTTATACGTCAGGCGCGATATTTTCAGCACAAGTAGTAAGCGAGTACACACGAGCCTTGGCGAGTGTGCATCGTGCGCCGAATACGAGTGCTGATGGTTTTAGCACGAGTAGTAGGCGAGCGCATATGAGCCTTGGCGAGTGTGCATCGCGAGCCGCATACGAGTGCTGAAAACATCGCGCCTGACGCATAAAGATTTAGTACACGCGTTGCACACTAAACTTTATATAACACATGCATGGTTTTAGACTTTAATTGAATTAAAAAAACAGTTACCTAATGGTTCATTATGTAACTAGTTACATAATGAACCATTATAGCACTGAAAAGCGTTACATAATGGTCTCTAGTCAATAAACGGCTATTTAAGGTCCGCAAAACAGATACGTAAAAACACTAAAAGCGTGCATGTGTTATATAATAGTATATTGTGTAACTAGTGTGCTAAATACATCTTTATACGTCAGGCGCGATATTTTCAGCACAAGTAGTAGGCGAGCACACACGAGCCTTGGCGAGTATGCATCGTGAGCCGAATACGAGTGCTGATGTTTTTAGCACGAGTAGTAGGCGAGCGCACACGAGCCTTGGCGAGTGTGCATCGCGAGCTGCATACGAGTGCTGAAAACATCGCGCCTGACGCATAAAGATTTAGTACACGCGTTGCACACTATACTTTATATAACACATGCATGGTTTTAGACTTTAATTGAATTTAAAAAACAGTTACATAATGGTTCATTATGTAACTAGTTACATAATGAACCATTATAGCACTGAAAAGCGTTACATAATGGTCACTAGTCAATAAACGGCTATTTAAGGTCCGCAAAACAGATACGAAAAAACACTAAAAGCGTGCATGTGTTATATAAAAATAATTGTGCTTCCAGTTTGAGATTCTTAGTTATATTTTTGTCTAACGACGTCAACGCGAAAAAAGCCGCGAAAATGCCCACATATATTCAATTAAAATAGATATTAAATTTGTTATTAGTTTCAACATTTTTGTAAGCCGACCTTGCGAGAGCTGAATTCTCATTCGCCGACGACCCTCCTTCATTCTATTTTGCACTTTAATTAACTTGCATGCAAATGCAGCGAATCGATTCATTTATGCTAATTTGTTTATGACATCATAAAGGAGGGTCTCCGCGCAAACCAATTCTCAATAATCATCGCCTCAAATCCCGACCAACAGGCGACAACAGCTATAGACAGGTAAAAAGGAATTGGCTGTGTCACGTGACACTGCAATAATGGAAATTATAGGTGTAAATAAAATATAGTAACGGGATCACTGTAATTTCGTTTTCTTGGGGATTTTTTTTTATACTTACATATTATAACACCTACACTGTAAGAAATGAGAAGGCCGATTACATAGATTATCGATGGTCCATTTGTAGCCAGCGATTAATCTGGTAATAGGCACACAAAGAGACAATGGCGTCGCAAACAGGTATCGCCTGCACATCGCGTAGATTCCATAAAACACATTGCGCATGCGTGGTTACTAATTTTACATTAATTTGTTTTGTATTCATCCATTTTATGTATGTAACTATAGGTACATTTTATTTTGAAATTTTTACACACTTTATTGGAATATTGCACAAATTATGTAATTTTAATTTACTTTATGTAAAAATCACAAATTTGTTTAACTTTACAGTAAAAGTCCAAGTTTTTATGAAGTTTTCTGTGTAAAAAATAAATAATAATGTAAAATCACTTAGAAAATCGAGCGAATACTACCTTAACTTTCAAAGTATTTTTACATCCATTTTTTACAGTGTAGATTGGAAAACGTGTTTTTATCTATCTGTTTGTATAATCATCCCTAATTGAAAACGACCGAACCGATTTTTATGAAATTTGACACTCTGCTAGTATACTCATACTTAAAGTTTTATCCGATTATGCTCGTGCTAAATGAGCCATTTTCCTGAGAGTAGTTCCTTTAATTATCCACGAGAGGCAGCACTTGTGGTAGGTACAAACATTATTTATTCCCCACAGTGTCGTGTCATTTTAGTGGTATAACTTAATTATTTAATTAATTTAATATTTAAGCTATACCACTAAAATGACACGACACTATGGGGAATAAATAATGTTTGTACCTACCCCAAGTACTGCCTCTCGTGGATAATTGAAGGAACTACTCTCAGGAAAATGGCTCATTGATATTAACGCGAGCGACGCGTAAAGGCTAGAAATAATTTAAAAAATTACCAAGGCTTGTAATAACGAAATTAATTAATGGATAGTGATTAGAAAATGAAAAATTTACAGTTTAGAATTGATTTCGAAAGTTGTAATCGAAAAAGTTTTGTTTTTTTTAAATTATATTATATAATTAAAAGCCTTCAAGAAGTCCATTCTCATTTAAATTTTGTTTTGCATTGTAAAAATTGTTTTATTTCCGGATACCACAAAATGATTCCAGATTAAATACGCTTTTCGACTGTTTCGTTCTCTATCCGTTTTCAGATTGCAGTGCCGTAATTTAGGAATAATTGCGTTCATTTATTTCCATGTATATAAAATACAATCTTACTTCTTTTTAAGGCTTTAGTTATCCAGAGATGTATATTTTTATAAGTACATAAAGTAACTAAATTTGGTTCAGTCCTTGAGTCCACTCTGAATATGTCTTTGATGTGAATATTTCCGCCCAATTATTTATGAGTTACAAAGTGAAATGTAACGGAAGTGTGAAAATATGTCACGGAAGTGACGTTTGAGCCGGGTAGTTATACAGGCGTGTATAATGATATTTTTTATTATATTAATCGCTATCTGTATACTTGTATTATTTTTTTATTATTGTCAATTGTTAGTAGAGGGCGGATGAGATAGCTACTTTGGCTTGTCCGAACCCTAATAAAGGAATTTATTATTATTATTATAGACTATGCTGAGCGTATGCTATTATGTTCAACTATCGTTGGGCATATGTTAATTTTTTTTGAGGTTATGTGTAACTGCCTTCGTATTCGAATATGAATGTTTACACCACACACCATAAATCTAAGGACGTAGTACAATCGAGTGGGGCGGTTGCTGCTAAGGGAGGAGGGTGAGTAAGCAAGTGTGCATTCTATTGGTCGCTTCAGTTGCGCAAGCGCTGTACGAGCAATTGAGTATGCGCAAAGACGCGGACGACTGCATCTGGCGCAATTGATCATGCGGCCAATAGAACGTGGGCACCATGGACATGTCTATAAGACAGGCATGCACTCGTCCCTGAATGGCTTCCCCCTCGTCTAAAGTGGCACTTTATACTACATCCCCAGATTTCTATATCTATGGTTTACACGTTTCTTGAATATAGCGAGTCACTGTTTTTATATGTCTCTTGAGAGTACAACAGACTCAAGTTTTTTTTTCTTCAAGGAAATGCAAGATGATAGTTTAAATCATTCCAGACTAGACAGATGTGCTTTAGATAGACAGATATTGTAGATTATAGACGCTCGACAACTGTCTTAGATGCTTTTATGTATTTCATTATGCCAATTAATAAAGCTTCATTATTATTATTAATATAAATTATAGTATATGAAGTCACTAAACTTACTCGAGTACATATACAAGGTGCTGAAATCTGAATTGCTTTGCGGGTAATAGAGATTTAACCCGTAAAATCAAACTTTTGCGATTTCCTGCTTCCCTAATTATTTTAGGAAAAATATCTTCGAAAAAAAGTTTTAGAACATAAAATTCTGCATCTAAATCATTAAACAAAATTAATTTTGCATGCTTTGTAACGGCAGAAATTTGATATGAAAATGTCAAAATTACCTCAAAAACAAATAGCGATAGCCATGGAACTTGAACAAAATGATGACGTTTTAGCTGTCAGAATAATTTCTAATCATTTTGTTCAAGTTCCATGGCTATCGCTATCTGTTTTTGAGGTAATTTTGACATTTTCATATCAAATTTCTGCCGTTACAAAACATGCAAAATTAATTTTGTTTAATTATTTTAGATGCAGAATTTTATGTTCTAAAACTTTTTTTCTAAGATATTTTTCCTAAAATAATTAGGGAAGCAGGAAATCGCAAAAGTTTGATTTTACGGGTTAAATCCCTATTACCCGCAAAGCAATTCAGGCCCCTGTATAGCTTTATGCAGCATACAAAGCTCGAATAATTTTATTAATTCAGAATAATATATAACTTCGACGTTTGCGAAAGCTTTCAAAGCAGAAATTAATTAAAATTTGTTATGTAATTGTCTATGGAGTGTAACGTACTCATTAATAACATAATTCATTTATCAGTTTTGTGTATTGTCCAGAGTAGCTTCGCTTTTAATTAAACTTGACTGCCGCTCGTGAGTTTTAAAAACAAAAGCCGGGCTCTAGACAAAGACGAATCGCACGAGAAAAAGATAGAGCGTCGGCAGTTAATAACAAAAGAGCTGGACTAGACTGCAGCCGTCTCTTTCGATCGTGTGGCCAATAAGTCCATTGAGAATTGTTCGGCACGAGTTTATATACCTATTAATAAAAAAAATAGACCGTCGGGGACAAAAGAAAGACGGGGCAGGTGAAGTTTTGATGAGGTCAGGGTACGTTGACCCAAGTGCAGGCCGTTAAACCGGGTCGCGTATTAATTTGTCGTCCTGAGACAGCTCGATATTTAACCGGTGATGTAATTTTAAACTTTTGGAATTAGCGTAAACTTGCAGAGCCATTTTCCTGAGAGTAGTTCTTTCAATTATCCACGAGAAGCAGCACTTGTGGTAGGTACAAACATTATTATCTATAAATTAATAAGATTTGTACGGCTGAATTGCAATTGAAAATTTTTTCGTTGGAAAGCAGCCAATTATATAATTGATTCGAAACATATTGGTTGGTAAAATGATTTTTTCCAATATGTTTCGAATCAATTATATAATTGGCTGCTTTCCAACGAAAAAAAATTTTCATAATTATTTATTATTACCCGTTAGTGTCGTGTCATTTATTGGTATAACTTAATTATTCAATTATTATTATTAAATTAATTAAATAATTAAGTTATAGGTACCACTAAAATGACATGACATTAATGGGGAATAAATTAATGTTTGTACCTGCCACAAGTGCTGCCTCTGGTGAATATTGAAAGAACTACTCTCAGGAAAATGGCTCTTTACAAGTTATTAAATTAATTTAATAATAATAATTAAGTTATACCACTAAAATGACACGACACTAATGGGGAAAAAATTAAAGTTTATACCTACCACAAGTGCTGCCTCTCGTGAATAATTGAAAGAATTACTCTCAGAAAAATGGCTCATTAATGGGATTTGGCTATTTCGTTGCATCTTAAAAAAGTTTTTACAAAACGAGCACTATTTTTACCCGACTGCGAGAAAAAGGAAGAGTTACGGGTTTAACAGTACCTATGTATCTATTGTATGAATGTAGTAAAATGTGTGTTCTCTGAAATTTTCTAAAGGACTGGACCGATTTTGACAAATACGGTGTCTATCGATTCGTTTATTGAAATTGCGCTAAATCTAATGAGCACAAGCAAACGTCTGTATCTCTTTTAGTTTAGAAGATACTGTTTAATGTTTTTTTTGTGATTTTTTCAAAACTTTAAACGCATATAACTTCTAAACCAGAAGAGAAACAGACGTTTGCTTGTGCTAATTGGAATCAGCATGTCTTTTTCTACAAGGATGGTAATTTTGGAAAAAGTTCTTAAATATTTAGATTTTTGTCAAAAAAACGCGTTTTTGAAAGGTGTATTGCCTTAAAATTTCAGTCGTATTTGCACATCTTATATATAAAAATGCAATGATGTTCGTTAGTTTCGCTAAAACTCAAAAACGGCTCGACCGATTTGAATAATTTTTGTTTGTTTTGTTCGCTCTAATACAGGGGTGGTTTAAAAACAAAAAAAAATTAAAATCGGTCAACCCGTTTTGAGTTTTAGCAAATCATAAATTCATACCACCCGGGAGCGAACGAGCGACGCGAGTGAGTAGTGTATTAATAAAATTCGAGCGAACGAGCGAAGCGAGTGAGTAGTGTATTAAAAAAATTCGAGCGAACGAGCGTAGCGAGTGAGAAATGTTTTAATAATATTCGTGCGGACAAGCGAAGCGAGTGAGTAGTGTATTAACAAAATTCGAGCGAAGCGAGTGAGTAATGTATTAAGTAATAAAATTCGAGCGAACGAGCGAAGCGAGTGAGTAGTGTATTAATAAAATTCGAACGAGCGAGCGTAGCGAGTGAAGAATGTAATAATATTCGAGCGAACGAGCGAAGCGACTGAGTAGGGTATTAATAATATTAGAGCGAACGAGCGAAGGCACTGAGTAGCGTATTAATGATATTAGAGCGAACGAGCGAAGCATGTGAGTAGTGTATTAATAAAATTCGCGAAGCGAGTGGGTATAATGTAATTATAATATTCAAGCGAACGAGCGAAGCGAGTGAGTAGTGTATTGCACCCGGGCGAAGCCGGACCGGGCCGCTAGTATTCCAATATTTTCGTTGATTATTTAGCTAGGAAAAAATTAACCACTTTAAGAATTTATTATAAACAAAAGACTGCAGCTTTTATCCGACGCAATAGAACCAAACGTCGCGGCGTTCGGTCGTTATGACGTCTGAAGTGGACGCTGCAGCCTACGTCGAAACGAGCGGCTCTTGTTCTACGTCACGGCCCCACGCTATGTTGGTTTCGCCTTAAGAAACATGACCTTTCCCTATATTATAACTGTATAGCGTGTGTACACGAAACGCAAAGGCGTGTTGAACAGCACGTAGCTTCCACCATCTTATACCCGCCACCTACGCCGCATTCTGTGCAGTCGCGATTTTATTCGAAATGTTTGCAGATTGTGGCGATATACCCGGTACATACACCACATTTTTTTAGTTTATTGTAATTTTTCATTCTGGCTAGGGGTTGAGAAATAATGCCGATTTAAAAATAATGTTCCCTTTTTTTCATTATACAGGGTGCTGGAAAAAAAGGGTAAAATATTTTAGAGGCATATAGTATGACCCAAAATAAGTCGAAAAAATTTAATAAACATAGGTCCGCAAACGAACCGCTAGTGAAATATTTCAACTTATGTATGCAATAGCGTAAGTTACTTACTTATCGTCCATTTAATAAAATAAATATTAGCAAAAAAAATGCACTAAAAAGGAAAAAATAACTTTTAATAATTTAGGTTCATAATTAGGTATAAAAGCGTGGGTCGTGACTCGTGACTAAAAAACTATCATAGAGTTCAGAACCCACGCTTTTATAATTATTAACTTAAATTATTAAAAATTATTTTTTCCTTTTTAGTGCATTTAAATAAAAGCTTGTCTCTAAAAAGTTTTTTTTGCTAATATTTATTTTGTTCATTTTAGTCTTTCAAAATGGTATCCCCTTTGACACCCGTAGGGGTTGAATTTCGAGAAATCCTTTGTTATTGGATGCTTACGTCAGAAAAGGAACCGACTGTCCAAATTTCAAGTTTCTAGTTTCAGTGATTTGGCCTGGGCTTTGATTAGTAAAAAAAAAACTACATCCCCGTTTGAACTCCTTACGGGTTGAATTTATTTCTAAAAACGATTTATTCATGTATTGTCATCGGAAATACATATATGTACAAAATTTCACATCGATCGGATACGTGGAAGTCGTTCAAAATTGACTTGCAAGTTTTGACTTAAACAAATACACAAACTAACATTGCAAGTTAAATAAAAGTTTGTAAGAAACATGCTTTTTAAATTTAATTTGGTTTATTTCATTTTATCTACTAATGCAGAAGATGTTCAAAATGCCCACCTTCCATGTCCATTGTCCACGAAGGCTGTGCATCTTCGTAAGAAGGAATTGCGTACCTTCTCAAAAATACCGGGCTGTGCCCTAATTGTTTGGCACGCTTGTTCTATGCGCTGCTGTAATTGTTCAGAGCAATTGAAGGTGACAAATAGCCTACCATTTTGTTAACTCTAAGCTGCGAGATCAGAGCAATTGAAAAATAGTAAGTTACACATAAGTGGAAATATTTCACTAACGGTTCATTTGCGGATGTATGTTTATTAAAATGTTTCGTCTTATTATGGGTTATACTATATGCCCTTAAAATATTTTACCCTTTTTTTCAACACTCTGTATTAGCTTAAGAGTTTTTATGATGACATGCAATAAGCGCTGATGGCTTCAGTTGTCGAGCGTCTGTAATCTACAATAATTTATATTATGCAACAAATGAAGTAAAGTTCCCAGCGCACTTAAAGACCATTTCGGTCAGCTGTTGCAGATTTGTCGCAAATGTTGTCCAAACCTATAATAGTAAACATTGCTGACAGGAAATACGAAAATACACGTATACATACACTTATGCATTATAAACACGGGTAAATATACAAGATGTCGTCGAAAAACGTTCGACTTGACCAAAAAATGTTTTATTGCAATTTTGTTTCAAAAAATGAATTATCGATTCCCGTTATATTATCTCAGTTTTTTTTTTTAATTTAAGATTCAAACCTAAAATTTTCGAAAACATCGCCTTCTTTACTTTCCTCAACTCAAACATGTAGAATAAAGCGGGGTCCATTATTCTCAGAATTAGGGGCCGTTCAAGTATTACGTAACGCAGTTTTTGAAGATTTTTGCACCCTTCCCCCTTGTAACGCGCCATAACGTTTCGCTTACCCCCCCCAAGTAACCATTTTTAACCGACTTTAAAAAAAGGGGGTGGTTCTCAATTCGGTTGTATTTTTTATGTTTGTTACCTCAGAACTCCGTCATTTATAAACCGATTTGGATAGGGTATACCTCAAAGTTGGTCCTATATAAATTTTACTTAAATCGGTTCAGTAGTTCGGCTGATTTTAATAAAAGTAAGCGGCGTGTGATTCCTTTAAGGTAAATCTCACTTTTTGACACCACACAGCGTAAGAAATCGGTTTAATATAAAATTAAAAGTACGTAACGGCGTGTGATTCCTTTAACTAAAAAGTAAAAAATAAAAAACTTTTTAACAAAAAAACCTTCAAAAAGGCACAAAAAAGAGGAAAATAATAAAACTTTGAAGTCTGCGCCATTTTAATAAAATATGAAGTCGGTTAAAAAGTGCCAATTTAATTAATATGTACTTTTTAACCGACTTCATATTTTATTAAAATGGCGCAGACCTCAAAGTTTTATTATTTTCCTCTTTTTTGTGGCTTTTTTAAGTTTTTTTTTTTTTTGTTAAAAAGTTTTTTACCTAAAAATGTCAATTAATCTGACCAGTGTTTCTTAGTGATGGGACTCGAGTTGTGTTTCACTCGAGTGACTCGAGTGGTTTTTATTTTATTCGCACTCGAGTCAAATTTATTTTTACTCGGCTTTCGAGTGACTCAAATCGGCTAGATCCACTCGATTGGCGAGTTGACTTGGAACACTCGAATGGCCTGTAGTGACTAGTGATGTGCCGGATCGTTAAAAAAGTATATCCGCGGATACGGATCTGAATACGGATATTTGGTCTCAAGATCCGCGAATTCGGATACGGATACGGATCTTAACTTTCTTAGAGTACGCGGCGGTAAATACTAAATATTGCACATCGACCTTTGGAAAGAGACTATCTGTTATGGGAAAAAGTTATTGACCACGATATTAAAAAATAAAAAATAATCTGAATGGAATTTAACTGTTTTTCATTATTACCTAATTACCTATATATATATAAAATTTTATCTATGAATTGAAAATTGATAAGGTAAAAGATCCGCCAAAAAACTAACGGATACGGATACGGATCTTTCTTTTCCCTCGGATATCCGCGGATACGGATCGGATACGGATATCCGGCACATCACTAGTAGTGACTCGAGTGAGAAGTAGGTACAAGTTAAGACATGCTTAACCGACGTATGACATTTCATTTGAAATTCAGTACATAGTTCGAGTTGTTTTATTTATTAAATGTTTCTGTAAACTGTAAAGCTGTGAAATAGTTCGTGTTAGTGTTGCCGTCTAGATCTAGACTTTCTAGACTCTTGTCTTGTCTAGATTTTCAAGACAAGACTTGCAAAAGTCTTGTCTAGAAATTTTCAAGACAAGACAAGAGTTTTTAATCTAGACTTAGACTTACTGAAGTCTTGATATTTCAAGACAAGACAAAACTTTGGAAGTCTTGTCTTATCTAGACGGTAACACTAATTTAGAAGGAAAATTACTTTCGCATTCTGAGAAAATGGCGTTTAGAGTCCGCCATATTGAATTTTCCGTGACGTCATATATCTTATTTGTATTCTTCTCAACAAAACCTTTTTTTTTATACCAATATCAATGTATTTAGATTATAGTGTTGACGTCTAGATCTAGACTTTCTAAACTCTTGTCTTGTCTAGATTTTCAAGACAAGACTTGCAAAAGTCTTGTCTAGAAATTTTCAAGACAAGACAAGAGTTTTTTAATCTAGACTTAGACTTAGTGAAGTCTTAATATTTCAAGACAAGACAAGGCTTTGATGAAAGTCTTGTCTTGTCTAGACGGCAACACTAGTTCGTGTTTAAAATGAGTGAGAGCTACACTGAATGTGGTTAGTGGTTACTCATTATTATGTCCTGCTTGTATGTAAAAAATGACTCGAATTACATTGTCAGCTCGAGTCGAATAAATCTGTCACTCGAGTGAAGAAATTGTCACTCGAGTGAATAAATTGTCACTCGAGTCTTATCTTGACTCGAGTGGCATTCGAAGGACTCGTTTTGTACAGGCGAGTGACTCGAGTGAAAAAATCTCACTCGAGTCCCATCACTAGTGTTTCTAGAACACCTTGTATATATTTTGTGTAGGCAGACAAACATAAGCTGCTGCAGTGTACAGAAGCTACGATGGGAAGCTAGGCAAGTTGTAAGCGAAGTAAATCAATCCCCGTAGGGCAGATGATATCGCCGTGACGGAGCTCCTCGTCTATTCACGTCTATTTATTGTATCTTGATCACGAATTCCTCGAGACTCTGACGTCCCCGAGGCATCTTCCGTATTCGCTTGTCTTTCCCGCGCTATTTCATTTACTGTTTAAGTGCCGTTTGAACGGCTTTTGTTTTGAAACGAGACGAGCTTTTTTTGTTTTCTGTGAGAATTTGCGATACCTATATTAACGTGTGATTGTTTTTTTTTTTCGTCCGATTGGTCGCGAACATTTTTGTTTGTACAGTGCATTTATTCGATCGTAGTATGTTTCGTTTTGTGTTCTGTTATTGATAGTGATTTGTTTTAAAAAAATATTTATTTTGCGTCGCTATGAACCGTGGAACGGAAAAACAATTGAACTGTTTCGCGAAAGAAACGAATTTTACTGTGTTTTTATCGAGTTTATAAACGACTCCGGGAATCTTTTTAAGTGCTTTTCCGTGCAAAACTTATTAACTTTCTTTTCGCGAGAAGGAGTTCAAGATTTGGATGGTTTCGTTACATTAAAACAGTTGAGTGTTTTTATGAAGCTAAACAAGTGAACAGCGATACATTTGTTGGTAACATCTTTTTTTTTTGTTAAAATGTAAATGGAATTTTACGATTTTGTTATTTTTTACTTCGTGTAGCGTACCTAAATTGTAATAAACTTAATTGCACATAACTAACTTGTAAGTGAACTTCCGTTACGGCAGAAACCGAATACTTTTTCTCTTTCGTGAGAAATAAATTTTCTTAATGAACTTGCTTTTTTATACAAGGTTTTTTTGCAAAATAGTACTCGAGAACCACACGACGTATCCATGAATACAAACATATAAGTAATAATTTATTTTATGATAACACATGCACGCTTTTAGTGTTTTTTCGTATCAGTTTTGCGGACCTTGAAATGACCGTTTGTTGACGAGTGACGTCATGATCCATTATGAAACGCTTGATTCGATGACATAATGGAAAGAATCATTTGACCAACCCGTTAGTCTACAGTAGGTACAAACATTAATTTAATCCCTCATTAGTCGGTGTGTCATTTTAGTGAGATATGGCTTACTTATGGTAACTAATTGAATAATAATAATTGTATCGAGCCCAATGTTTTTCCACTAAAATGAGATGTCACTTACGGGTCAGTGACATAGATAATTATTGCAAATTAATTTTGTCTGGAAAGCATGCCATGTGTTATATAAAGTATAGAGTGCAACACGTAGTGGCTAAAATCATTTATGCGTCAGGCGCGATAGTTTCAGCAGTCGGTACTTACGTCTCGCGATGCTCACGCGCCAGGGCTCGTGATCGCTGTCCTTCTAGTGGTGCTGAACTTAACTATCGCGCCTGACGTCATAATAGATGTATTGAATAAGCACAGTTGTCACCACTAACATGACTATGACGACTGACGGGTAATAGATTTTTACGACTGAATTGCTACTGAAAATTTTTTCGTTGGAAAGCAGCCAATTATATAATTGATTCCAAACATATTGGAAAAAATCATTTTACCAACCATAGTCACAGTCAGGATTCTAACCTGAACCTTTCCACTTTCGCGGCGGAATAAGCTTACAATTATTCAACCGTGACATGATTACTAATCAATTGATTCCGAAGCATTTAAGGAGAATGTTAGATTAGTAATCACGTCACGGTTGAGTAATTGTAAGCGCATTCCGCCGCGAAAGTGGAAAGGTTCAGGTTAGAATCCTGACTGTGACTATGGATGGTAAAATGATTTTTTCCAATATGTTTGGAATCAATTATATAATTTGCTGCTTTCCAACAAACATTTTCAATTTATTTTAAGTCAATTGATTCCGAAGCATATAAGAAGAATGTTAGATTAGTAATCATGTCACGATTGAGTAATTGTAAGCTCATTCCGCCGCGAAAGTGGAAAGGTTTAAGTTAGAATCCTGACTGTGACTGTGTGGTTGGTAAAATGATTTTTTCCAATACCGTAAAATGGGGTGAGATTGACCGCCGGGGTGAGATTGACCGAAAAGTTCAAAAAAGTTAATTTTACATTTCTAGGTCAGCAGTCATGCATGAGATGAAAACAAAAAAATTCTATCTTCAAACAAATGCCTATATATTCGTAACAGATTACTACTTGTTGAGTAAAGAAATTGTATTCTGTAAAAAAAAATAAAATGTCAAGTGTCAATTTATTAGCAAATTACATACCCTGCAAACTTCTACCTCTACAAACCTAACAAAATCAAGTTGACCTCCTAATATTTTTTTTGTAGTAGAACATTGTCTTTTATAGCCTGTTATCGACTCACAATATTTATATTAACGACGTACTACTTTTTACATAAATTTTTAGACAAAGATGCAGATTTCTGTAATTTTAGGGGTGAGATTGACCGCTGTCAAGTACACTAATTACTAATACTCACATACAGTTTACACATACCATGTATTTATTTACAGTAGGTAAACAATGAATTTCTATTAATGTAAGCTGTTTTACCTCAGAAGTGGAGGAACAGGCAAATGAGAACAATGTCTTTGCAGAATAGACAATTGAAGAATTTACCACAGAAGATATTGTGGTTGGGTCATGGGTCCTGGTCAAATATGAAACCAAAAAAAGTCTAAAACATTTTATAGGCCAAGTATTATCACTGTCTGATAATAAAATAAACATAAAGTTTTTGAAGAAAGCTATTGGAGATAAATTTGTGTGGCCTACAGTGGAAGATACAGACACCATTAAATACAATTATGTTATCAAAGTACTTCCACCCCCCAGAATCGAACGACGTGGGCATCATTTTTTTCCAGACAGTGCTACTATTTTATAAATTTATCTTACCATTATATATTTTTTGAGCATTTACTTTATAATGAATAAAAACCTTTGTTGATTTCTTATGTTTCTAAAAAAATTATTTTTTTTCATTTTTTGACATGTAAATTTTTTTCTATGTAATTTTTCCGTAAAAAAGCAGTTTATTATATACTAAACTGTGGTTATTCTCAACTCAGTAAGCATTATATAAAAAATTACTAGAGTTTTAGCGAGTTTTAGGTAGGCGGTCAATCTCACCCCAAATGTAGGGGTGAGATTGACCGGGATGTTTTTATTTTTTTTTTTCTATCGTAAATAAAAAAAAAAATTTTTTTGAGGGTACTAAAAGTTACATGGTTTATAGACTCATACGTATCAGTCATTTTAAATTTTTTTTCTGCAACAATAAATAAGTTATTAACTAAAGAACGCCAAAAGTGGTCAATCTCACCCCGTTTTACGGTATGTTTGGAATCAATTATATAATTGGCTGCTTTCCAACAAAAAATTTCAATTTATTTTATGTATAAATATATGACTAAAAGAAATAGTATTCATTTCAGCTTATGTAATTTTTCGTGTCATCTGCATCTAAGTTTCACCATATTAACATGCTAAGTGCTGATTATTTGTTTGTCCTTGGTATTTTTATACTTGTCCTTGATTGGCTAGTGTCTAATGCGTGCTTCGTGCGTGGCCATCATTTGTTTCTCACGACGCAGTGGTGATAATCTCACTTTTGTATATATTACAGCGTTGCCAACGCACCAATTGGGAAGGTGAAATGTTACTTGATTTGTGGTGGTGGAAGTCGTGGAGGGCTGACCTTTATAATAATGACAATAACTACGACTTGGAAATTATTTGTTTGAAGGCTTTTGTATATTATAGACACGCGTAAAAGTGCATTTTCACGTGACGCTTGACGCTGGTTTCTAGCGTCAAATGCGGTCACGTGATAGAATTTCAACATGAACACCAACTGGAAAAAATGTAGCGTAAAAGCTGAACATTGTTTAGCTTTTACGCTCGAGTTCTACTGGTTCTATAGCTGTACTTAAGACTGTATACGACCAAAAGACTCACTCATATTTTATGAAGCTTTTATTGTAACTACCATAAAATACGCTATAATTATCTGGGGCGCATCAATAGACCGAAACAGAGTTTTTAAAATTCAAAAGAAAATTTTGAGATTAATTTTTAATCTAAAATATACCGAATCTTGCCGCTCACTCTTTAAAGATAACATGATTTTAACATACTATGGGATTTTTGGTTATGAACTGATTACTGAAATGCATAAATTAAATTACTTTGTTGCAAAGGATAGCAATTTGAAACATTATGATACGCGACCCAATAACAATGTTGCCATAAAACATAGAACAACATTTTATGAAAAATGCTCTACATATATAGGTTATAAAATATATGCAAGATTGCCTGAAACTGTTAGAAAAGAAAAAAATTTGATCAAATTCCAAAAAGAATCAAAAACATATTTTCTGAAAGCTGTGCCTTATGATCTTTATGAACTAATGTAATTTTGAATTTTATTGACGTTTTGTATCCATTTATTGGCAGTGCAAATAAATAAATATTATTATTATTATAGACAAAGAATTAGTCTGTATGAATATATTAATATATTTTATTTCAATAATAAAACGGATTTTGAAGAATTTCATCCAAAAAAATCAAATGTTGACTTTGAAATCCAATTTTCATCTCATTGCCCTAATTTTATGTTAAAAATAGCGCTATTTAACCCAAATGTGTTCGAAGTATATTAATTAAAAAAAAGTTTTTGACAATGAGAAACCAGTCGACTTGTTGACCAGTCAAGATCTTCATAAAGAATTACTTAAATCCTAATCGTTTGTTAATAATGTTAAGATTTCTGCAAAACCTGATATTTATTTATTAAATTTGACGCTACATTTTTTCGACTTGGCGTCAATGTTGAAATTCTATCACGTGACCGCATTTGACGCTAGAAACCAGCTTCAAGCGTCACATGAAAATCATGCAATCCCGGATTTAGAGGTCTGGAGGCCCCGGGGCAACAAAGGAGTGGAGGCCCCCTGGCCCCAAATTATTTTCCAAATAAAGTGGACAATTTTTTTCAGTCGAGTTTTCCAATAAATAATTTATTGTGAAACCAAGTATAGATTCTTTTATTATTTAACAAACATATAAATATAATCGGAAACAAGAATTATCTGAAATTATGATTAGTTATTAAAATTATTAACGCGATTTAGCATATTTTCAACGACAAAATTTAATAACCGAGAATTCAGAGAATTTTTTTTCCGAAGTCTCTATTGTGGAGGCCCCGGGGCTGTAGCCCCGGTTGCCCTCCCCTAAATCCGGCCCTGTGAAAATGCACTTTAATTATTGACTCATGAACAGCTGTATCAACGCACTTCTATGCGACGGTACCGATTCTGTTACCATTCATAATACCACGGTACCGTCGCCAAGTTACGTAAAAGTACCTGTCGTTTCAGAAGACTAACACAAATCATCACAATTCACAACTCTAGCATTTGAACCAAACACGTTTGCTTATACTCCTTGAAATATTTGTTCTGATTTTCATAACATTTTTCTTCATTTCGAGTTTGCAAATAGCCACATACCTATCACCTAAATGACAAAATGGCGGATGAGCGTGTCGATGTGGTGGAGGTACAGGTGTTAATATGGTGGAAGTACAGGTGTACTTTAATATTACGTAATTTCTAATATAATAATAGTTTTTTTATACGGCTGAAATGCAATTGAAAGATTTTTTCGTTGGAGAGCAGCCAATTATATAATTGTTTCGAAACATATAGGAAAAAATCATTTTACCAACCAGTGGTCACAATCAGGATTCTAACCTGAACCTTTCCACTTTCGCGGCGGAATGAGCTCACAATACTCAATCGTGACAAGATTGCTAAACTAATATTCTCCATATATGCTTCAGAATCAATAGATTTTCACTACATGCGAGCGTCAATTCATATCTGGTATTGAATTAGCAGATATGAATTGACGCTCGCATGTAGTGAAAATCTATTGATTCTGAAGAATATAAGGAGAATATTAGTTTAGCAATCTTGTCACGATTGAGAATTGTAAGCTCATTCCGCCGCGAAAGTGGAAAGGTTCAGGTTAGAATCCTGATTGTGACCACTGGTTGGTAAAATGATTTTTTCCTATATGTTTCGAAACAATTATATAATTGGCTGCTCTCCAACGAAAAAATCTTGTAATTTCTAATTTTATCACGAGTTTTGTTTTTTTATATTTGAAGTCTGGGTTTATCGTACAATTTTATTTTTTTAATCACGCTTTTAAATGACGGTTGCTATAGCAACGATCAACAATTTGCCAAAATGAAAACGCAACAACCAATGAACACGTAGCAATCAGAATTTAACAGCGTGATTAAAAAACAGCCTGTTAAAATCGTACGATAAACTCAGCATAAGTCTTTAAACTTCCAGACGCGCGGTGTGAAATTCCGGAGCTATTCCGCCGTGCTTTTATAAAACGACTGCCTCGCGTTTCTACAAACAAAAAATTCAAAGCGTCTAGCGTTCAGCGCTTAGTTCCCAGTGGACACTTTCGATCACGTGATGCGACGCTAGTCAGTTATTAATTAACGGCCGAGCTGCGCCCATTAAACTCCATCTGCACGTCGCGTGGCCGCGGCCAAACTGCGTCTGAGAGACCCTTCCTTGCATCGATGTGACCTTCAGTGTGTGACCCCCCGTGTGTTTAATTTATTATTCAAATTAAAGTATGAAATAATGATACACTGTCGACAGCGCCGCGGTGCGATATTATCGCTAATTGCGTTTTAGTCGACCGAATACCTATTGTTACAAAATTGTTTTCTGAGTTGGCGGAATAAATATTTATTTACGATATTTATTTACAATAATTAAAAACACAGCAATAATAATGAATGCAACAACGAAAAGTCAGTTCTAACAATCAACACAAGTAACAATCACTAAACAGTAATTAACACTTAACTATATGCAATTAACTACATCTAATATTTATTTTATCAACTTGTATTTATATCCCGGAACTATTTATATTACTGTATTTATATCAGACGCACTATTCGTCGCTCAGTACTTGACTTCGTATTCAACACGACACTGATTGCCTGATTCACTCGCACTCCTGTTTATATAGGCTGCACGGCTCAAACCTAGCGCGTTCTCGTATTCTCTAGCGTTGTCTAGAATCTTCGCGTAGGCACCAGTGTGTTCAGCAAGCAGACACCGCTTCCTGCCTGACGTTTGTATACAGGGTGATCCGTAACACTATCTATGAATTATCTATTGTTCAACACAAAAATACGTAGGCGACAAAAATGTTCAACCCTGTGAATGATTTGTACGTTTTTCTAAAGGCCACCAACAGTTAGGGTTATTTGGGTCTAGTACCGATTCATATTGTTAATGAAGGTATTATTTTTTTGAAGTGAAAACTTCCTTGGGCGCGTTAGGCACTCTTTTCCTGGATAGTTAAAAAAAGGGAACCGTTCGCAAAAATGTGACGCGGCTGACATAGCTATATCATAAAAACGGTACGCAGTACACTTGGCATTCATAGCGCAGTTGGTAACATGTTCGCGTTCTATGCATACGAACCTGGGTTTGAGACCTGATGGCAGCGTAGAATTTTTGGCGTTTTTTTTTTCTAAATTCTACATGATATTTATTTATATATTTTTTAATTTTTGTTATATTCTTTCTTTAACAATAATTATAATTTTTTTTAAAACAAGGTGGAATTAATTAAAAATACAATATTTTAGTATTTTAGTAATAACTTATTTTTAGTTCATAAATGCGCTATAATAGATGCAGTGGCAGACTAAGCCTGTCGGAGGCCCGGGGGCGGCAGAACTAAATGAGGCCCCCGCTCTGCTTAGAAATTGATGTATTTGTAGTGTAAATTTCGTAAAAAATGAATAATATAGATGTAATGGCTGACAAAAAAAAATCAAATATTTATAATAAACGACCTACCTACGTTTATATTTTGTATACGTACGGGACCTCCAACTCCAAACTGCCTCTTACTTACTAAACATATTTTGGCTTTGTTTGGGATTTGATTAAGAAGGATTTCTCGAGATTTGGAGGCCCCCCAGGATCAGAGGCCCGGGGCGAGCAGCCCCCTCCCCTTAGGTCGCCACTGAATAAATGACACCAAAAATTAGAAAATCTTAAGTTTTCACTTCTGTCGTGTGGTCATAAGCACACACCCATTTTTTTTTAAATAATAAATTAAAAATTCAATTGATGCTTTTACAAGTTCTCGGATTAGAACCTGGTAACTGGGGGCTTGTAATGGACATGCCATCCAAACCCCATATAAACTACGGAACATCGCTATACACGCTCGGTTATTCTTAAGCGCTATATAGTTTAATCCTAATTTAAATACATTTCGGCTGCGATGAACTATTTAATTATGTTTTCGAGGTGTTTAATAGATATTTGATGTCAAGTCGACAACTAATTAATAATTATAATTCTGGTAATCAATTAAAGTCTCACCGAATCCTCTGATATCAATGATTAAAGTACCTACATAATTTACTTTGACGGAGCAACTTTGTGAATAAACCTTGCTTTTAGTAAACTTGTAATTTTGCTATTTAATTTGTCGATCGGGGTTTTTGAATGGCATCGTCTAACAGTTCTCTTTATTCGAATGAGAACCATAATTTTTTGAGTTTCGTACCCAGAATGAAAAAAACCAACCCTTATACTTATAGAATCATTTTGTGTTCCGTCTGTCTGGCTGTCTGTCTGTCTGTCTGTCTGTCTGTCTGTGTCTGTCTGTCTGTGTCTGTCTGTCTGTCTGTCTCTCTCTCTCTCTCTCTCTCTCTCTCTCTCTCTCTCTCTCTGTGTCTGTCTGTATGTCTGTCTGTCTGTGTCTGTCTGTGTCTGTCTGTCTGTCTGTCTGTCTCTCTCTCTCTCTCTCTCTCTCTCTCTGTGTCTGTCTGTATGTCTGTCTGTCTGTCTGTCTGTCTGTCTGTATGTCTGTCTGTCTGTGTCTGTCTGTCTGTGTCTGTCTGTCTGTCTGTCTCTCTCTCTCTCTCTCTCTCTCTCTCTCTCTCTCTCTCTCTCTCTGTGTCTGTCTGTATGTCTGTCTGTCTGTGTCTGTCTGTCTGTCTGTCTGTCTGTCTGTCTCTCTCTCTCTCTCTCTCTCTCTCTCTCTCTCTGTGTCTGTCTGTATGTCTGTCTGTCTGTGTCTGTCTGTCTGTCTGTCTGTCTGTCTGTCTGTCTGTCTGTCTCTCTCTCTCTCTCTCTGTCTGTATGTCTGTCTGTCTGTCTGTCTGTCTGTCTGTCTGTCTGTCTCTCTCTCTCTCTCTCTCTCTCTGTCTGTATGTCTGTCTGTCTGTCTGTCTGTCTGTCTGTCTGTCTGTCTGTCTCTCTCTCTCTCTCTCTCTCTCTCTCTGTCTGTATGTCTGTCTGTCTGTCTGTCTGTCTGTCTGTCTGTCTCTCTCTCTCTCTCTCTCTCTCTCTCTCTCTGTCTGTATGTCTGTCTGTCTGTCTGTGTCTGCCTGTGTCTGTCTGTCTGTCTGTCTGTCTGTGTCTGTCTGTCTGTCTGTCTGTCTGTCTGTCTGTCTGTCTGTCTGTCTCTCTCTCTCTCTCTCTCTCTCTGTCTGTATGTCTGTCTGTCTGTCTGTCTGTCTGTCTGTCTGTCTGTCTGTCTGTCTGTCTCTCTCTCTCTCTCTCTCTCTCTCTCTGTCTGTATGTCTGTCTGTCTGTCTCTCTCTCTCTCTGTCTGTATGTCTGTCTGTCTGTCTGTGTCTGTCTGTCTGTCTGTGTCTGTCTGTCTGTCTGTCTGTCTCTCTCTCTCTCTCTCTCTCTCTCTCTGTCTGTATGTCTGTCTGTCTGTCTGTGTCTGTCTGTCTGTCTGTCTGTCTGTGTCTGTCTGTCTGTCTGTGTCTGTCTGTCTGTCTGTCTGTCTGTCTGTCTCTCTCTCTCTCTCTCTCTCTCTCTCTCTCTCTCTCTCTCTGTCTGTATGTCTGTCTGTCTGTCTGTGTCTGTCTGTGTCTGTCTGTCTGTCTGTCTGTCTGTCTGTGTCTGTCTGTCTGTCTGTCTCTCTCTCTGTCTGTCTGTCTGTCTGTGTCTGTCTGTCTGTCTGTCTGTCTCTCTCTCTGTCTGTATGTCTGTCTGTGTCTGTCTGTCTGTCTGTCTGTCTGTCTGTGTCTGTCTGTCTGTCTGTCTCTCTCTCTGTCTGTCTGTCTGTCTGTGTCTGTCTGTCTGTCTCTCTCTCTGTCTGTATGTCTGTCTGTGTCTGTCTGTCTGTCTGTCTGTCTGTCTGTGTCTGTCTGTCTGTCTGTCTGTCTGTCTGTCTCTCTCTCTCTCTCTCTCTCTCTCTCTGTCTGTATGTCTGTCTGTCTGTCTGTGTCTGTCTGTGTCTGTCTGTCTGTCTGTCTGTCTGTCTGTGTCTGTCTGTCTGTCTGTCTCTCTCTCTGTCTGTCTGTCTGTCTGTGTCTGTCTGTCTGTCTCTCTCTCTGTCTGTATGTCTGTCTGTGTTTGTCTGTCTGTCTGTCTGTGTCTGTCTGTCTGTCTGTCTCTCTCTCTGTCTGTCTGTCTGTGTCTGTCTGTCTGTCTGTCTCTCTCTCTGTCTGTCTGTCTGTGTCTGTCTGTCTGTCTCTCTCTCTGTCTGTATGTCTGTCTGTGTCTGTCTGTCTGTCTGTCTGTCTGTCTGTGTCTCTCTGTGTCTGTCTGTATGTCTGTCTGTCTGTGTCTGTCTGTCTGTGTCTGTCTGTCTGTCTGTCTGTCTGTCTGTGTCTGTCTGTCTGTCTGTCTCTCTCTCTGTCTGTCTGTCTGTCTGTGTCTGTCTGTCTGTCTCTCTCTCTGTCTGTATGTCTGTCTGTGTCTGTCTGTCTGTCTGTCTGTCTGTCTGTGTCTGTCTGTCTGTCTGTCTCTCTCTCTGTCTGTCTGTCTGTCTGTGTCTGTCTGTCTGTCTCTCTCTCTGTCTGTATGTCTGTCTGTGTCTGTCTGTCTGTCTGTCTGTCTGTCTGTGTCTGTCTGTCTGTCTGTCTCTCTCTCTGTCTGTCTGTCTGTCTGTGTCTGTCTGTCTGTCTCTCTCTCTGTCTGTATGTCTGTCTGTGTCTGTCTGTCTGTCTGTCTGTCTGTCTGTGTCTGTCTGTCTGTCTCTCTCTCTGTCTGTATGTCTGTCTGTGTCTGTCTGTCTGTCTCTCTCTCTGTCTGTATGTCTGTCTGTGTCTGTCTGTCTGTCTGTCTGTCTGTCTGTGTCTGTCTGTCTGTGTCTGTCTGTCTGTGCTGCTGTCTGTCTGTCTGTCTGTCTGTCTGTCTGTCTGTCTGTCTCTCTCTCTCTCTCTCTCTCTCTCTGTCTGTATGTCTGTCTGTGTCTGTCTGTCGTGCTGTCTGTCTGTCTGTCTGTCTGTCTGTGTCTGTCTGTCTGTCTGTCTCTCTCTCTGTCTGTCTGTCTGTCTGTGTCTGTCTGTCTGTCTCTCTCTCTGTCTGTATGTCTGTCTGTGTCTGTCTGTCTGTCTGTCTGTCTGTCTGTCTGTGTCTGTCTGTCTGTCTGTCTGTCTGTCTGTCTGTCTGTGTCTGTCTGTCTGTCTGTCTCTCTCTCTGTCTGTCTGTCTGTCTGTGTCTGTCTGTCTGTCTCTCTCTCTGTCTGTCTGTCTGTCTGTGTCTGTCTGTCTGTCTGTCTCTCTCTCTGTCTGTCTGTCTGTCTGTGTCTGTCTGTCTGTCTCTCTCTCTGTCTGTATGTCTGTCTGTGTCTGTCTGTCTGTGTCTGTCTGTCTGTCTGTCTGTCTGTCTGTGTCTGTCTGTCTGTCTGTCTGTCTGTCTGTCTGTCTGTCTGTGTCTGTCTGTCTGTCTGTCTGTCTCTCTCTCTGTCTGTATGTCTGTCTGTGTCTGTCTGTCTGTGTCTGTCTGTCTGTCTGTGTCTGTCTGTCTGTCTGTCTCTCTCTCTGTCTGTCTGTCTGTCTGTGTCTGTCTGTCTGTCTCTCTCTCTGTCTGTATGTCTGTCTGTGTCTGTCTGTCTGTCTGTGTCTGTCTGTCTGTCTGTCTGTCTGTCTGTGTCTGTCTGTCTGTCTGTCTGTCTGTCTGTCTGTCTGTCTGTCTGTTACATCCATTGCGAAACTTGTAACGGCCATTTGATAGTTGTCACACATAGTAGTCAGCGCGCTGAAAGAATGGTGAGATACATTCTTGTAACAGCGCTTATACCTGCTACACTCACTGCTTCGTTGTATACGCTCGCATATGTAACAATATTAATTTAAGCAAGCCATCTAGAATTCCAGCTCCATACTGCACGTACCTTTAGTTAGCAATCATGTATTCAAAATTGACGATTCAAAAAGATCGTAAAAAATTACATTCTTTATTTGAGATACTTCAGTTTCAATTTATGTTCGCTTGTGACTATAGTCGGGCCGCTTAACAGATGAAGTGATCACGTGAAAAGTACAGGAATAGCTTGCGCCGCAGGCGTGGCCTTCGCATATAGTTACGTTCCCGAACGTTCAAGCAACCAATCACGTAGTGATCATGCGTTTTCATTGCTCCAACTGTTAAGTGGCCCAACTATAGTTTCAAAACGCTGGCAATGTATTATTATGGACCGTAATGAAAAAAACGTTTATATTAAATCTATGAACTGACCGGACAGTTAATTTAGAATTGTCCAATCAATCGTTGTCCCGTTATTGTTTACTGAACTTTCCACACGGTGTGCGTTCTGTCACATCAGCGTAAATCTAACGCTGACTACAAGCACTTTTTCGCATTCCACTTATAGACCGAAAGCTAGTGACAATATTTTGGTGTTATTTATTCAAGGCCTTATTTTTGTGAAGATGTTGAGGGGCATATTAAAGTGCCCTGAGTAAGGGATTTTGCTAGATAGCGGTATGGGAGGGATGCAGACCGCCCCCAACATGTAACAAAAAAAATGGTCACAATTATTATTGCTTCAAGGCTGAAATTGTTTGTATAGTTTATTGGTGACCTAATAATGTCATTATAATATTTGCAGATCGATTGGTCAGTATTAAAGGGGTGGCAGATTACCCTAAACGTTTCATATACCCGACGAAATTTATATTATTAGTTCAAGGTTCAAATTTTAATATGTTGTTACGGCGACTGTTTTAAGCATATATTTCAATTTGCAGAACAAAATGTCGGTATTGACCCCCTGTCTTAGAGGAAAACTTGCTCGCCTAGGTGTTTATATCGTTCTGCAAGGGTGTTAATACCGACATTTTGTTCTGCAAATTGAAATATATGCTTAAAACAGTCGCCGTAACAACATATTAAAATTTGAACCTTGAACTAATAATATAAATTTCGTCGGGTACATGACACGTTTAGGGTGATCTGCCACCCCTTTAATACTGACCAATCGATCTGCAAATATTATAATAACATTATTGGGTCACCAATGAACTATACAAACAATTTCAGCCTTGAAGCAATAATAATTGTGACCATTTTTTTTATTACATGTTGGGGACGGTCTGCATCCCTCCCATACCGCTATCTAGCAAAATCCCTTACTCAGGGCACTTTAATTTGCCTCCCTCAACATCTTCACAAAAATAAGGCCTTGAATAAATAACACCAACAAAAAATTGTCACCAGCTCTCGGGATATTAGTTTTCCCGCTTAGAGTTGACATATTTTAATATAATTCTCCTTAAAATTATTTTGAAGGTGAAATGTTTGACGAAGTATTGCGATGAAATATTTTTACGTAGTCTCGAATCTGTATATGATAAATTGCTTTCTGGTCACGCGAATATTTTTCACTGTTAAAAACGGCGCCCTTCAGGTAAGCGCTTCCAGAGTACATCGTTTGTTTTCTGATCGTCAACTCTGCAGTGGGTCAGCTGAACGCCATATTTTAATGTAATGCTCGGGTGATAAATTACCTCCACTTCGATTATCGAACGCGTGCAGTCACTCGTGTAGGTACAATCTCACTCGATACGCCACCTCCACCATTGCACCCGTCACCTTCACCGTCGGCCCACCTACGTTACGATGGTCCCGTCACTTCCACCACCACACATGATAGATGGAGGAGCCGCGTGTATATGTTTGGTAATTTGATACTAGTCAAATATTATTTAACAAGAAATGCGCGGCGTGCGAAAACGTTTTGTTATTTAAAATGAATTTCTTCGTAAAACGATCAATCCAGAAAAACTCCTAAGCTGATAGATATTTCCACGCTTACGTTATTTTTCAGGGTGGCCTCAGACCTGGAAAAGTCTGGGAATTTTTTTATAGGTCACGGAAAAGTATTAAAAAAAATCGGTTGAACCTGCAGGCCATCCCTAGAACTTCCCGCTATTTTCAAGCGCTTTGAGTTCGAAGCACTTGATAATATACCCAAAAGTAGATTTGAGCTCAAAAATCTGAAAAATGCTGATAACAACACTATTTTAATTTTTGAAAAGCTATAACTTTTGCACGCGTTGTTCAATTTTGATCTTTAAAACGGCATTCGACGCAGTTTTTTAATCTCTAAAAATATTGTAAGAGGTACAAAATCGGTTGGTTGAGAAATCTCGAAGTTATTTTGAAAAAACACTTTTTTCGAAATCTGTTGACTACGATATCTCTCGAACGGATTAACCGATTTTGATATTTGGATCCGTTTAGCGGCATTCGACGCAGTTTTCTGAGGAGAAGAGCTGATTAGATTATAAAATCAATCGGTACAATATTCTAGAAGTTATTTTGAAAAAACATCGTTTTAACAAATTTTTTTTTCGTTTTTTTTTTTGGAATTTCTCAAAATTTATTGGGCCGAATCGGTTCAAATTTTCAGGAAATCTAAGTTCAGTGGAACCCTTTCGAATGCCGCAAATCGCGATTCGATCGGTCAAGCCGTTCAAAAATTATGAGAGGTTTACATACACACACACAGGCAAACTGACATCATCGTATAAATAGTCATAATAGCTTCCTAGGATCACAAAACGTCGAGATCTGATGAAAACTCGATTTTCGAAAATCGGGGTGAAATCAATAACTTCTCTATTTTTGAAAATTTTCAATTTTCTTAGCGGGAAGTTAAAAATAAGTATTTTTCTGATTCGTAAAAATATGTACTTACACGTCAAGAAAATACAGCGCCGATTTTCTGGAAATGTAATATATTTATTCGCCGTTCTGTGTTTAAAAAGTTGCCATTGATGTAAAAATAATAATAATAAAAACTTTATTCAGGTGTTTTAGATACAATAGTACAATAATTTCATATAGGAACAATAAATTATGCCACTACTACAAGTAATAAAAAACAACAGCGGCATAAAGCAATTACATAAATAGTCGGCACTGTTGTATTCGATGTGGATTATTGATTTCTAAATTATTAATATGTTCTCCACATGCACTGTTTGTTATTAAATGATAAATGGGCTGCTTTCCGGTTTAGAACTTGCCGACGTCTCATTTGAGTAGGTAGTCATTCTGTCTGGTTTTCAAAGTGCTCCTCAATTGTTTTTTATCTTTTTTGTCCGATTGTTTTTATCACAAGCGACTAGGCCCTGCAGTCAGGCTCTATTCTGATAGGTCGAATACCCCATTTTGATCTCGTTTGACACACACACACACACCTAAACGAACGTAACAACTAACTAGTGAACTCTGTATACTAATATGGATATTGATAGCGATTAAAAAATGGGTTTTGTATGTGGACGAGTATGTGGACAATTTTCAAATACATATTCTTCAAGACAGGCATTAATGTTCACAAAATTAGAATGAAAACTTCAGATAAGGCTTGGAATCTAATTCTTTCTATAAAAGTCGATCAATTTTCTGACATTTCAAAATAAAACTTAATTTATATTTATTTTTCCATTCCAAATTCTCAAGAACACTGTTACTGTATAAATTTTGGACATCCTATAATATCTCAAATAATAATATTAAATTAGGTTTTATTTTGAAAAGTCAAAAAATCGATCGACTTTTATAGAAAGAATTAGATTACAAGCCTTACCTGAAGTTTTCTTTCTAATTTTGTGAACATTAATGCCTGTCTTGAAGAATATGTGTTCGAACATTCTCCACATACAAAATCCATTTTTAATCGCTATCAGCTATCCATATTAAGTATACAGAGGTCACTAGTTAGTTGTTACGTTCGTTTATGTGTGTATGTGTGTGTCAAACGACATCAAGATGGGGTATTCGACTAATCAGGATGGACCCTGACTGCCGGGTCTAGTCGCTTGTGTTTTTATCTGTCAGTTCGCTTAGCATGCATAATTCGGTCATTCAATAAGTTTTAAGATAAACTGATTGTAGATTATAGACGCTCAACAACTGAAGTCATAAGCGTCTACTAAAGAAAATATTAAAAGACTGATTCGTGATTGTTTTAACATTGGAAATGTTTATGTTCGTATATGGGGGCAGAGTTACGAGTTTTCGTTCAAGGCCAAAAGACAACGGTGTCGCGATCAAGTGAGGAGCAATCATGCAAAATTGAACAAGTGCAATTTTTTCGAAATGTGTTTTATATCATGTCTAGTTAATTGAGAGGTATTTGCGACGATCTGCGGTGTTATTTTTGAGCAAATGTTAATAAATACTGTAGAAAAATCCATTTAAAAGTTAAGTAATCAAGCAAAAGTGAACGCGTATATAACAGAAGAATAATAGGGTTATTCCTGACAAAACTAAACAGTGCATTGATAAATATTGTGTGTATAATAAACAGTTAATTATGTTTCATATATGCTGTTATCATTTCCAATGTCCTCAATAGTTGCAAGAATCGCGAAATCTGTGAATTTTTTTTAATATAATATCTCGGTTCGTTAATCTAACAGCGATTTCGTTGTTTTCGAAAATGCAGAAATCATAACGCTCTGTTGTTTTTTACACTTCGAGTATTGAGCAATGCATACTTGTTGAAGGTGGGACAAAATCTTATTCCTTCAGCAGTTCCTGTACCGGACCATTACAACAAAACACCAGTCGTTGTATCTGTTGCCCCATATATTGCCGCAAGTGCACAACGTTGGGGTAGTGCTGGTTGTGTTGTGTTGGACACCGGACGTTCCTTTTTTTGTTTTGCTTTTTTGATATTCTTGTGCATGCAGCTTTCTGATTTCCGCGTCTTATTTTTTTAAATTTTTGTTTTAGCTATTTGCAGAAAAGAATATAATATTTTTTATGTATAGTATATTTAAATAAGTAGTTTGCCTTTGTTTAAAGACGTACTGTTCGTATTTTGTTTTAATAGTAAAGTCAAACATGGTTTTTGAACAACGGTAGTGCTGCCATGCTTGGTTTTAGAACTTCCTTCAGAAATCCACGCTATAAAAATGCCAAATATGAAGTACTATTAGGTAGTAAGTATAGTATTGTTGGGTACCGGGAATTACGTAAATTTTTGTTCATGGAAAATTATTAATTTTTTAATTTTTTCTAATAATTTAACATAAATAATATTACACAGAAAAGTAATCATTTTAATCATTAAAACATCAATAATTAAAAAAAAAAAAAAACGGCTGAACCGATTTTTATAAAATTTATGTCGGATCAAAATGACGTTAACACGCCTCGATTGACACCCTTACGAAGTCGATATAATTTTTTATTCGCGAGATATTGTGTAAAATCTACTTTTTTGGAGGTTATTTGGTTAAGAAAAAAGAACGGCTGAACCGATTTAAAAAAAATTCCTTTCAGATCATATTTACGTTAATACGCGTCGATTGGCACCCCAACGTAGTCGATATCATTTTTCGTTCTCGAGATTTCGTCTTAGAAAGAAATGGACACATACATACGTACACACACACACACATACACACACACAGACATCTTTCTAAAAGTAGTGTAAAAATAGTGTAGTGACCTTGAAACATAAAATTTTTTTTTCCTTTTTGATTTCGATTTTCGGACCCATTACAATAACTTCCAATGGGAAGTTAAAAAAATTATAATAATTATTAAATAGACAGTAGCCATTCCACCAGCAAATACTTTTCTTAACGTAATCAGTTGGCAACCTGCCATCGTGATGTTAAACGTCAAACAATTAAGATATACAAGGAAAAAAGCAGAAGCCACTGTGTGAGTAAGTGGTAACTCAACCAGCCGGAAACTTGGAATTTCGGGTTCAAGTCCTGACAGTGGCTTCTGATTTTTTCCTTGTATATCTTAATTGTTTGACGTTTAACATCACGATGGCAGGTTGCCGACTGATTACGTTAAGAAAACTATTTGCTTGTGGAATGGCTACTGTCTATTTAATAATTATTATATTATAACCACAAAAAACTTAACTCATTGTTCTATATAAAAAAATTATAGATACCTATGTTTTTTTTTATTTTGATACTTTGAAAACATTAAGACAGGTATTCAAAATATGTATGCCAGTAATATAGTATATGGCTAAATACTAGGAAGGAAAATACAATTAATGTTAAAATTTGCGATAATGTATTGTTCTTTTTTAATATTTTTAACATAATAATAGAAAATAAAATACATTTTGTAATTTGATGGAAGTAGTAGTTATATCGTCGTTTGTTTTTGATCATCTTTTGTTTACGTTCCGATTCTCTGCTGTTTCAGGCTCAATAATGTTCCACGTGCGTAGAAGACCGGCCGATCTTGCGCCTCGGCGACGGAAAAAAAAACCTGGATCGGTTGGCGGCGGACCCGGAGGTCACCAGGGTGCCGGCGCTATCGGTGGAGGCCACACACATTACCCGTCCCATTCGCATCATCACCATCACCACTCGGCCGAACAACAATGTCCCGTTCTCGTCGAATTGGGCGCCGATCAAGCTACCGAAAGCGCACGTACCGTTCGGCTTAATTCGGATGTCGTCGAAGTAAGCATCTCGATTTGGTACAAAATAGTAGAACTCGCACGGCGAAAGATGAAGCCACCGCGTCATAGTAACGTGAATGCATTGCGCCCGCCTTCTAGCTTGCTATTGCCTGTTTTGGAGATCCATGAGCAGTTTGCCAAAATTGTAGGGTACCTAACGTCATAAAACCCAATGTGCAGTTTTGTGTACACGGCACTGTATGCGAGCAAGCAGGCGTTCACTAGCATATTATTGATGACGTGCCTGGCTTCATCTCTCACCGCGGGCACTCTAAATGCAAATCGGATTTGGTGTGTTATAATAAGCGATTAAATTTTGACAGGTCGGTTCGGCGAACGGAATAGCGTTACAACTGTACGGTCCTCACATTCAGCCCCGGCATGCGCTCATTTCGACAACCGACGGTCTCACAACGGTAACCCCTTGCCACGTAGACGCTCATACTTACGTTAACGGACAACGCATACACCAGACCACCGTCTTGCAGGTACGTTCGGTGTCGAAATATAATCGTTGAATCGATCGAGATTTTATTGCGATAATATAATTTCTATTGCAGCACGGAAGTATTGTAAAATTCGGCCGAGTCAACAGCTACAGGTTCTTAGATCCGGCACAAGAAAATCGAAACAGAATACATTCGACGATGGACAACTCGTCAGTTTATGACAGGTCAGTAGATTTGTCTGTTGTTTTGTGAGCATGAGACGAAGTTTGAGTTGCGTTTTATTTTGAATATTTTTTAAAATAACATCGTGTTAGCCGTTAGAAGGTTGTCGCTCAGTCATATTAAAAATTAAAAAAAAAACAATTTTTTGAGTTGCAATCTTTTAGCAGCTAAATTTTATATTATTTATGTCAACAAATCATTCACATTTTTACCACAGCTTGTTTTGTTTTTTTTGTTTTCGATGTGTTTTTATCATTGTGTTTTGTTTTTTCCACGCATGTTTTTGTTGGTGGTGTCAACGTCCATTGCTAACTTCGCATTCCTGCACAAAAAAAAATGTACGCCACAATCCGCACTTTCATCATCATGGTTATGTTGTTTTGTTTTCATTGTCATGACAATTGAACATCGCCATCCGTTACAAAACTGTATTAAAAATAACGCGAAATCTAAAACGAATCACGCTTTTCGAACTGGGAACATGGAACCTACGAACTAACAATCTAACCCGTTGGGAAACATCGATCGTGTCCCGGTGTTTTTATTGTGCTACGGTCCCACTAGATCTCCGACTCAGGAACAGTCGGCGCCCGGAAACGCGATACCGCCGACGCTAGAGCCGCGCGAGAGAGCGATGAGTCCGGTGACCGTACCCGAACATTCGAACAGCGGCGGTGGGGCAGTGCCACAAGCGACTAACAGTGGCTCGACCGGTAGTGGCTCTATGGGGCAGATAGTGCCGCCGCTGCAACAGCACAGAGACAATTACGAAACGACGTTTGACCTCGACGGTAACGTTGAAACTGTATCGACGAATAGTATTAAAAACGAAGATACTAAATCGATCGGATCGGACAATAGGTTTGTTTTTGTACATATATTATATTTTTATACATTCATATAAATGCATCGTACGACAATCATATTGTATGCTAGGAATTCACGTGTCTTTTTTGTATTTGTATCACAACTAGTGATGTAAATGCGTATAATACTCTGGTATAAAACGGTATTATACGATATGTAAAAAAAATAATACAGGGTGTCACAAAATTGCTGGGACGACACAGAGCTACCACGTGTAGTAGAGGTCAGAATAAGTCGATTGGACCCAATTTTTTTATATACCAAAATATACCGTTTGCCTGTGAGAAGAGTTCAAAGTTTACATAAAATTTTGTATTACAATTTTTTTAAACTTGTACTAGGAATATCTGTTAGCATTATTTAAGAAAACATTTTTTTCCTTCGGAACTATGCGGAATACGAAATTTTTACAAGAGTAACAAAATGAAGATAATTAATCAGTCTTCTCGCTAAAAAAATTTGAGAATCGTATTACCACCCCTAAGAAAGTTCTGAAAAAAATGTCAGGGGGTGAGGGTGGTTTTAACCCTTCTACAATTTCTTTTGGGTTTCTTTGATTACCGAAAGGAGAGTAATCCTCTAAAATGCACTTTTGTCAAATTTCATTCAATTTGTTTCACTCATTTCTGAACAGCGTACAAAAATGTGTTTTTTTATGTAAACTTTGAATTCTTCTCACGGGTAAATGGTGTATAAATAAATTGGGTCCAATCGACTTATTTTGACCTCTACTACACGTGGTAGCTCTGTGTCCCAGCAATTTTGGGACACCCTGTATACAGTATACCCCAGTTTTATACTAGGTATAAATACTGCGTATTTTACTATTTTATACAGCACGTATAAAACGTTTAACACCGTTTAAAACGGTTTAATACTAAATTAAGAACAGGAACTTTTCCTATTATGCAGTTGGCAATACTGAATAATGCACCGTAACCGTAGTGTGAAAAAGTAAAAAACCGTTTTATACTGAAAAAAATGCGGTATTATACCATGGGTTTAATACACAATGGTAAGTATATTGTGTAACTAGTGTGCTAAATACATCTTTATACGTCAGGCGCGATATTTTCAGCACAAGTAGTAGGCGAGCACACACGAGCCGAATACGAGTGCTGAAAACATCGCGCCTGACGCATAAAGATTTAGCACACGCGTTACACACTATACTTTATATAACACATGCATGGTTTTAGAATTTATTTGAATTAAAAAAACAGTTGCATAATGGTTCATTATGTAACTAGTTGCATAATGGTTCATTATGTAACTAGTTACATAATGAACCATTGTGTAACTAGTTACATAATGTTTCATTGTGTAACTAGTTACATAATGGATCATTAGGTAACTAGTTACATAATGGAACATTATGTAACTAGTTACATAATGAACCATTATAGCACTGAAAAGCGTTACATAGTCACAAGTCAATAAACGCCTATTTAAGGTTCGCAAAACAGATACGAAAAAACGCTAAAAGCGTGCATGTGTTATATAAAAAAGTTTAATACCGTACCTATTTTTACATCACTAATCACAACTCAAAATATTTCGGTTAAATATTGTGAATGGTCATTTATTTTTGTAAGTTGCTCATTGATAAATGCCATTGCATTCATTGTGAACTTTTCGCTACATTATTATCTTTCGTAAATCGACATAAATATAATGAAGATCGACATTCTAATGACGGGCTTTTGTGCAGGTACGGCAGAGGACAAGATCCAATCCTACCGGCCGTACTTGAATTCCCCGAGGACCAACAGGATCAGTGTTTGGCCAGGATCGTCACGTTGCTCGATCCGAACGCTCCGTCGTTCAAATTGGCGCCAGTCTACACGCTGTATCTGTGTGCCAGGTACAGAGCAAGCACACATTATCGACCCGAACTTCAACCGACCGAAAGAGCGCACAAGTTGACTTTATTGCTGCGACACATTGCTACACTTATACAAAATGTCATACAGGTACGGCGATTGTTTTTTTTTAAGTTTTGTTTGTTTATTATTTGACTTTTATCCTCGTTGCCAAATTGAATAAACGACCATTTTTTTTTTTTTGTTACAATAGTAGTACACATAATACATAAACAATTGGGAACTGACATGTAGGTGTGGCTTCAAAAACATGGCCGACAAAAAATTGCAGTTTTAAAAAAAATACATGTGATAGTAGTGTTGACGATTAAAATGCTATTAAATTTGAGTGAATTAATATCTTAGGTTGGTGATAACCCAAACCAAGAAAATATATATGATGCAGAACGAAATTTATCTGTCGAACATTTAATTAAATGTGGAATAAATTGTGAAAAAGTGATAATGATTTAACAGCTATTAAACGCGCTATGTTTACAAACGTCAAACATGAAAGAAAAACCCCTAAATATGCTATAATATCTTAGGGTGGAAAAATATATTTAATAATTTGTTCTTGTAAAGCAGAGTTGGGAGAAAAATGTAATTACATGTATATTATACACTTTTTTAACAGTGCAAACATTATTCAGTGTACTTTTTAAGTGAACTTATTTGGTCCAGTATCATAATCACATGTTTTTAACCGACTTCAAAAAAAGCGAGGTTTCTACAATTCGACCGAATATATTTTTTATGTCTTATGTGTGTTCGCGGATAACGTTGTCGTTTATGAACCGATTTTGAAAGAAAAAATTTTATTTGTAAAGGATATACTTTCAGATTGGTCCCATAGAAATTTCATCAAAATCGGTTCAGTAGTTCGGCTGATTTTAATAAAAGTAAGTAACGGCTTGTGATTCTGTAAGGTAAATGTTACTTTGTGACACTAAAAAGTAAAGAATAAGACTTTTTAAGCACTTTTTAACAAACACAAACCTCCTTCAAAAAGGCACTAAAAAGAGGACAATAATGAAATTTTGAGGTCTGTGCCAATTAAAATATGAAGTCGGTTAAAAAGTATAGTATCGTGATTAATATCTGCTTTTTAACCAACTTCATATTATAATTGGCACAGACCTCAAAATTTAAACATTATTTGCCTCTTTTTAGTGCCTTTTTGAGGTGAGGTTACTTGGTTGTATATAATCACAGTTTTTTTTAAATGTAAAGAACATACTTTCATTGCTCGGGTAACTTATTTTAATTTCGATAGATTTTTCAACGCTATATATTTATTTGGAAATTAATTAATTAAATTTAAATGTCAATGTTAACACCTTTATACTAACTAGACAGTTGCAATTTTATGATAGTTTAATTTTTTGTCACCAGATGTCATGTCTCAGTTCGTCAGTTCCCAATATACGAGTATTATGCCAACTATCCTGCAGAGATTTTCAAGAATCTCTGTGTTAGTAATAAATTTATTACCGTTTCAATAATTATGTAGAGATTGGAATAAAATTGTATAATTAAGGCATTGCATAATTTGATAATTGAAACAAAACTGAAGTTGACCAAAACACGAAATAATAAAAATATTTTTATCAGGAGAGATATAACGACAGTACAAGTCAAGCGTTCTGGTTAGCGAACAGTTCTGAATTGCTTCACTTCTTGAAGTCCGATCGTCACATCAGCGCGTTCTCGCTCGAAGCTCAAGAAACGCTCGCCGAAAGCGTTCAGTTGGCGTTCAGCCACCTGACAGGTTGCGTTACGGCCGATCTGAACCCCTCCATCAACGCGCTGCTCAGCGAAACCAACGATCTGAACAGCGTTAATCCAACCATTACCAACTTGAGTGGAACTATGTCACTGCTCAGGTATGCGGATAATTAATTTGTTCTTCTTTTTTTTAGGTACTACGAACAAAAACATGATTAACTTCCCATTGGAAGTTATTGTAATGGGTCCGAAAATTAAAATCAAAATGTATAACAATTTTTTATGTTTCAAGGTCACTACACTATTTTTAGAAAGATGTCTGTGTGTGTGTATGTGCGTGTGGTAACGTGCGTACGTACGTATGTGTCCATTTCTTTCTAAAACGATATCTCGAGAATGAAAAATGATATCGACTACGTTAGGATGCCAATCGACGCGTATTAACGTAAATATGATCTGAAAGAAATTTTTTCAAAATCGGTTCAGCCGTCCTTTTTTCTTAACCAAATAGACTCCAAAGAAATATATTTTACACAATATCTCGCGAATAAAAAATTATATCGACTTCGTAAGGGTGTCAATCGAGGCGTGTTAACGTCATTTTGATCCGACTTAAATTTTTCAACACATTCTTCATAGGATTTCTTTGACTTATAATATATAACATAAATCTTACATAAAAAGTTTTGTTCTATACCGTGTCGTGTAGCCAAGAAAATAGAAATACTCGAACCGAATATATTTGGCACCAAAACCGAATAATTCGGCCGAATACAAATAGTGAAAAAGATGCCGAATACCGAATACCAAACGAATATTCGGCGCATCTCTATTAATATTTATTTATTTATTGTAGATTATAGACGCGTCGACAACTTAGGTCATTAGCGTCTTAATTACATTAAATAACAACTTCTTTAAAACTAAATGACATCACAAAACATCCATGAGCGGAGGTGGGATTCGAACCCACGACAGTGTGATCCAAGGGTCGGCTACGCTAACCGTTACACCACACTGTCCTCTCTCTATTAATAATTGAAGGAAGGTTTGGTTGAGGGTCAAAATAATGAAGCTTTACCAAAATATCGCTTGTGGCCAACGTGATCATGCAATTTAGAATTGGAACAATTTACCATTATTTGACTGGCTTGAGGCCCTGAAGATGAAATTAAATATTTCGAAACGTTGGCCACAAGCGATATTTTGGTAAAGCTTCATTATTTTGACCCTCAACCAAACCTTCCTTCAATTAAAAACATTATCATTGTCTTGTTTCAGACACTGTCGCGTGAATGCAGCGCTTACAATTCAACTGTTTTCACAGTTGTTTCACTACATAAGCGCTAGAGCGCTGAACGTCATTTTCAATACATCGGCGCTGTGTTGTCGGCGATGGGGGCAGCGCCTATCAACTCGATTGGCTCACATCTCGCGTTGGGCCGAAAGTCAAGGTCTCGAACTGGCGGCCGAATGTCACTTAGCGAAAATACAACAGTGTGCCCATTTATTACAGGTATTGTTGAAATTTTCTTTCGATCGTTTAGCCGTACAGTAATTTTAATAAAGAGCTCTTCAAGTCTTTGAAAATTCTAACTTTACCTGGTCTGTACATTTATGAATGTATCTGTTTTGTCTTCAAGAATAAAGAATTATTCTCCAGTAATAGTGATTTTCATACCTGTAATCGAGCGCAGAGGTTCCCAGCACGGCTGCGTGGTGTGAGTAGGTGGGACACCCGAGTTCGCTCACGCAGCAGCCGGGGGCCGCTTTTGTCCCTGTCAGCAACGTGGTGTGTATTACAACTGTTTTATAATAAGCTGCCAATCTCTACAAAAAACATTAAGAGTTTAAATAACTTCAAGCGATCTGTTAAATCTTTTTTGATACAGAAATCTTTTTATTCGATAAATGAGTATCTGTCGCAATGATAATGACTATTAATGTTAAAATTTGTATTTTATTTTATGCATTTTTGCATTTTATTAATTATCTCTTAATTTTAATTTTTGTTCTATTTTGGTTTTTTTTTTTTTGTTCTATTGTAACTTTGTAATTACTATTGCAACTGATGACGCACCCTCCTGTTTCGTACAGTGTTTTTTTGGGGCAAAATATGTTACAGTAGACTCGCAATATAGTGAACTAATTAATGCACACCCAGTTCACTATATCGATTTGTTCACTATATCGAACATTTTTTTAAATTTCTTAAAAGAACGTTTTTCTTTAGTAAATTAACTTTATTGACATATCTGCTCTTTTGAAAGCTGAAACTCATTGATTTTTAAATGTAGAGTTTTTTTTAAAAGGATCAACAAGCTCGGGCTGTGACGAAACTATTGGGTTCACTATTTCGAGAGTCCAATTTGTTCACTCTACAGAATACATTAAGAAAAAAATGTCTGTTCACTATTTGGAGTAGTTCACTATACAGTATGTTCACTATATCGCGAGTCTACTGTATTATTATTATAAAAAGCCGAGATGATTTTTTATTCTATTTTTCAAAGGCGCCAAAATACACAGCCGAAGATGTAGCGAATCTTCCAGCATCGTGTTTCAAATTAAACAGCGTGCAGTTTGGCGCCGTGCTTCGACAGTATCACTGCGAAGAAGGCGAGCCTCCGTTGCCTCCGAATTTGGTGGCGCAGGCGGTGTGCGTCGCGCGCACTCTAGCCGACGAGTTGGCGATGGCGGACGGCCGCGACGTACGCCTGTTAGAACAGCCGTCGCTCGCGCTCGCTCTTCTGCTTCCGGAGGACGGTTATAGCTGTGACGTCGTCAGAGGCGTTCCACCAGGTCTCGCCGAATTTATTAGACCGCTGCAGCCGCCGTGTCGGCTTGCGGCTCAACCTACGAGCGCCGGCAGCTGGACGGTTTACATGCATCAGCATCCGCAACATGCTTTGAGGTCTCCGAGCGCGATGAGCAATAGGTCCGGGTCGCAACAACAGTCCGAGATACAAGTCATTAAGCTACACAAATCGACTAGCGGCATGGGATTGTCTATTGTTGCAGCTAAGGTTAGTAGACTGGAGACTGGGAGTTTAGTTGTTTGGTCATTTTGACTGGACGCACCAAAGTATGATCTAATAACGATAAAATAAATGTGTTTTACCGATTGTCATTTTTTGATGTGAAACATCTTATGTCGGGCTGTGAACAGCCGCGTGAGGGGAAATATGCAACGGAATGTTCTCCTTCACTGCTGTTCTCCCCACCACTGCGGCACTTATATTGTTCTGGATAATAAGTTATACATATATCAGTAACAACGGCAGTCTAGACAAAATCATCCGTAGACTAGTGGTACGACTTTAGCCTTCTATGCATGGGGACTTGGGTTCGGAAATTTTTGACGTTTTTTTTTCTAAATTCTATATGATATTCATTTATAAAATTTTTTATTTTTGTTATATTCTTTCTTTGACAATAATTATAATTTTTTGAAATTTCATGACACCAAAAATTATTTTTTTTTGTTTTTTTTTAAAAAACGAAAATTTGGGTAAATTACGGTATTTAGGGTAAATTAGGGCAAATTAGAGTAAATTAGGGTAAATTGGGGTAACTTAAGGCAAAGGGGGCTAAATAAGAGTAAATTAGGGTATTTAGGGAAAACTAGGGTAAATTCAAGAAATTAGGGTATACTAGGGTAAATTTGGCTAAACGAGGGAAAATTAGGGTAAATTGTGTTAAATTGTAAATTCTTATCTCTCGAACTACTGAACCGATTCTAAAAATTCTTTCGCTTATTATCTTCGCAGGGGGAGATTGTCTCGCGGCGTTGTAATAAATCATAAATTATTATATCTGGAACTATTGAACCGATTTAAAAAATTCTTTTACTAATAGAAAGCTACACTATCCCTAAGTGATATAGGCTAGATTTTATTTTGATAAATTTGTCAAGTTCAATAAATAAAAGATTCAAGCTATAAAAATGTTTCACATCTGCCAGGCGTCCCGCGACGGCTCACATTTTTTTTTTTTTAAATAGAAGTGTTTTGTTTTAGGGTGCGGGACAAGAGCGGTTAGGTATCTACATAAAGTCAGTTGTTGCCGGAGGAGCCGCCGATACGGATGGAAGGCTACAAGCCGGAGATCAGCTTCTAAAAGTCGATGGACAAAGTCTTATCGGTATGTTAAAAACATATTTTCTTTCTTTTTTTATGCATAAATTTCGAAAAGTGATAAGTCAACGTGTAAATTCGTTTTTGTTCAGGCATAACGCAAGAAAAGGCAGCCGAATATTTGGTCAGAACCGGACCAGTTGTAACGCTGGAAGTTGCCAAACAAGGAGCCTTTTACCACGGCCTTGCCACGTTGTTGCAGCAACCGTCGCCTCCCATGTCTCGAGGTGAGTTTGACTTTCCGTTGTTTATAGATTTATAGGTTATGAGACTCGTTAAGCCCCAACAATTCGGAACTAACCGTTTTTATTTTCAAACATTCTTAACAGCCAGCTCTGAGGAAAATGCTTCCCCTTACGATAATTCTTTCGAAACAAATCCCAATAATATTTTCTCGCCGAAAACGTTATCGAACGCCAAACAACAGTTTTTCGCATCTGACGATAGTTTGTTCAACGCTGAAAGAATCACCGTCGATAACAATCGACAACAGTCGGTTCAACATTTCGAGTTTAACGTCGAAGAATATATCGATTCCGATGAAAATTACGATCCGTACGACCATACGATTGTCGGACGAACGAATTTCTGCGGAACGGGTAATTTGAATTTTAATATCGAAAGACGTTTACATTCCGACGTTGAATTCATTCCGCCTGCAATGATAAAAGTATCCAGGGGTCGCACGAGCATCGACAAAATAACCGAGGAATCGGAAAGCGATCCCGAATTACTTGCGGCCGGAGTTCAAGAAGAACCGAAAGCGAGAGTGTTCGAAATACCGACAATCATAGAACCGATGGATCGGTTGACCATTCCGAAATGTTCGAACGCCGTTCAGAGTCGACAAGAAGAAGAGTTAAATAGAGCTGCGAGTATGGAATCGATTCCGACCGGTTCGCAGTCGAGTTTATCGTCGTTGTCAGAATCGATGCCCCCTCGAACGACGCTCAATTTGACGCTCGATCTCGATAATAACAAAGACGTCGCGTCGTCTAAGTGCTGGAAATCTCCCGATCAGATGAGAGACGAGAACGTATCGCACGTTCAAAGTCTGATCCAACATTTCGATAAAGTTTTTTCAACGGCCCGTAAACAGAGTCTTTTGTTTCATTCGAAATCTGTTCCGGAACTCTCGCCGAAAAGCGAAGACCGAGACGGAAATTGGAAAAAGTATAGCAGTTCGATAACTCTTTGTAGCAACGCGATGGGCAGTTTAAACAGATCGAATAACAATTTAAGTAACGTTGCAGAGAAATTAAACGATAATGAAAAAGATGAAATTATAAAACAGCTGGAAAGATGGTCGCAGTTCGGAACTTTCGCTACGGATACCGACAATAAGGAAACGGAAACCGACGCGGACGAAGTTGGTGTCGCGTCAACGAATCCTCTGACATTAAATCAAAATTGTAATCTATCGATAGTAAACGGCGACGGAGACAATTCGCGTCCGGTAACTTTGAATTTAGTTTCGATCAACATGGGTGGCGCCGATCGTAGCGGAACTAAAGGGACCAAAAAAATAATTGATAACACATCGACCGATATATACGAACGAACGCCTGTAGTGGCTGTTATGGACGATGCATTCGCGATTTCTGGCGGGACCAAAGAACCTTACGAATTTAAAACGGGTGCAGGGACCAAAATTCGAACCAATCCGTTTTTACAAAGGAGCGCTACGTTAAACGATGAAATATTAAATATTAACAGTTCAGTTGTAGTTGAACAGCAAACGGATAAGTCCATTGTTAAAGTTCCTAGTAGAAATATTTTAACTAGAGGTGCTACAATTTCTACTTTTCGTGGTTTGATGGAATCTAGTGATTTCGGTTACAACGATAACAATTTCGGAAGTGTTAATAATAACACGATGAGCAAAGACATACAAATTACCGTTAACAGTTACGATAAAGAACCGCAAGATACCGATAATCAATACAAGTATAATCCGAAGAAGTTTATCGAATACGATAACAATGCTGCGGTGAACTACGAGGACGAAAATGCGAAGTACAACTTCCTCGGTTTTGTACCGGAACAAAGAATTACGTTTGAAGATGTTTTTTGTCGATCGGTAAGCGACGACGACAATTACAACGATAATATGATTCCGTGCGACGACGACAATTATAATGATAATATGATTCCGTGCGACGACGATTTTCCGTACGAGCCTAAAAGCGGTTCTCTTCAATCGATAAACAGCGACGAAAAGTATCACAGCAACGAATGCCTTTCCTGTAAATATTCTAATAACAAGTTTGTTCGACGTAATTTGTCGAAGAAGTTCGGCAGCGATCGATCAGTGGACTGCGAAAACAAAAGAGTGGTATTTAATAAGTTTCGAAGACGTAGAACCTTTCCTAATGTCGATAAAAATAATCGATTGACTGAATTAAAAAGCAATAAAATGTACGAATGCGGAAGTAGCGAAGACGTTTCGAATCGACGTCAGAGTAGCGAAAATGTTTCGTTTCTTTTGGACGAGTCTTCGACGCTGAAAGCTGTTTCGGGCGATTTCGATAGCACCAATGAGATTTCTGTTATCAGTGAACGCATGCCGAGTCCCGAATATGCGTTCAAAAACAATTCGGTTAAATCGGTGAGTTGTGAGGAACTTCCGACTAAATATTCGACGGGCGAACCGTTTTTAAACAGGCCTCTTATAAAGTACGGAAGTTTAGAAAGATTGACCGATGTGAAAAGAAGCGCGCAAAATAATAAAGTTCGGGTGTATTCGATGAACAACGAAGTCAGAAAAAAATTTCCTGAATCGTACATCGTCACGAGAAAAAAAAGTTCTGATCAACGCGCAAACGTGAAAGAAACGCTTGCCGATGCAAAATTAAACAAGACATATGAAAATCATACTGAACGCAGAACTCCCTCGGAAAGAAAACTGAGTATGGCTAACAATAAATTGACCAATACTTCCGATCGTATTGATAATAAAAGACGCTATTCGGAGAGTGGCTTAAAAAACAAAGATATAATTCAATTTTCTAGAAGACCTCTGCAATTGGATGTCGTTACCGATAAGAAATATCGATCGGCGAAACCTAAACCGTTGATAATTACCAATTCGACGTTGTACAAAACGAAAAGTGCTCCGAACGTATCAAAAACACCGATCCCGATATATAACCGATTGTTGGTTAAAAAGTGTTGCAGACGAGCGAAAAAAACTTGCCCCGTTACAAAGAAAATTGAAACACCGACAAAGACAAATAGACTGACTCAAAGTTGTACCGATTTGAGCGTTCATTGCATCGATCCGAAATTGTTCGGAAACGATTGTTCGCTCGAAATAGACGAAATACGATCGAAATGTCCGAGATTTATCAACGTGTTCTCGCAACACCTCTATCAGCAAAGCTATGAACGGAAACGATTAGAAGCATTTTTACGCGATCAAGCTTTTTATTATACTCCTTGGAGCAGGCAACAGCACAGGATGCCGGTCGACCTGCGTAAGGAATGCTAAAAAACAAAAATCAGTAAATATTTCGGTGTTTGCTTATAAGTTATTTTGTTTCGTTCTGTTACTTGGATGTTCAAAACACACAAAGAAAATTTATGTAGTAGACGTGCACTTTTTATCGGAACACCGATTAAAAAAAAAAACGATTTATTTATTTCAGTTTTAATTTAATAATTTATTATTTTTTGATTTTCAGGAATTTATTTAATGATTTCTTATTCGATAAATTTTGCATGATTTTATTATTTACCTTCTTTTGTTTTCGCATGAGTAAATGTTGATTGTTAAAAATATGTAAATAAAAAAAATCTCGGACTGAAAGAACAGATATGTGTACTTAACTTCGTGACGTCGTGAAATTATGTAACAGTCCTTTCAGATGATAAGCGTTAAAGTTTCATGGAGCATTTGTTTTTTATCACTATTTCTAAAAAGGCAAAAAATGTGACATTTCCCAACTGCTTTTGTAGATCACTAGAAAGTAGCGTGGTTTCGAGATATGTACAAGTATTACATTTATGCGTTTTCACAGCAGGTCCGAGACGAATGTCAGAACGCGACATACCATCCCGATTTGCCAATTCAGCCGATACAACGTCAATTACCGATCACCACCATCACCAGAGACCGACGATAGCAGCATCTAAATCCGTTCCGGCGCTGCACCAAGTCATTCCGGGCGACAGTGCGACTCACACGGCGACTGCAGCTCAACAACGTCCTCAAGGTCAACAGGCTCAGTCGCACCATGACGTATTCAATCCCGGTTACAGCAGGGCTTCGTCGAGCAACAGTATTAATGCGACGAGCGGAGCCGGAACTGCCGTCGGACAAGTCAAAAGCAGGTCCGTGCATAACCTTGTTTCGCCCGGAGGCGGTGCAATGAATCAATCGCAGCAACAACAACAACAACAGGATCAAGGATTCTATCAAAACTTGAGCATTTATAGAAATAGTGGAGCGACAGGCAATAGAGATATGGCGAATCCTTCGCAACTTCCTCCGAGCGGTGCGGCGAATTCACAGCTGGGTGACAGGTAATTGCAATAGTTTTTTTTTTTTTGATGTGAAACATCTTATGTCGGACTGTGAACAGCCGCGTGAGGGGAAATATGCAATGAAATGTTCTCCTTCGCTGCTGTTCTCCCCACCACTGTGGCACTTATATTGTACTGGATAAATAATTTATAACTTAATTATCCGGGTATATTAAGTTATACATATATCAGTAACAAGGGCTGTCTAGACAAGTTCATCCGCAGAGTAGTGGTACCACGTTAGCCTTCTATGCATAGGGACTTGGGTTCGGAAACTCATGGCGTCGTACAATTTTTGACGTTTTTTTTTCTAAATTCTACATGATATTTATAAAATTTTTTATTTTTGTTATAATATTCTTTCTTTGACAATAATTATAATTTTTTGAAATTTCATGACACCAAAAATTAATTTTTTTTGTTTTTTTTAAAGAAACGAAAATTTGGGTAAATTAGGGTATTTAGGGCAAATTAGAGTAAATTGGTGTAACTTAAGGCAAAGGGGGCTAAATAAGTATAAATTAGGGTATTTAGGGAAAACTAGGGTAAATTCAAGAAATAGGGTATACTAGGATAAATTTGGGTAAACAAGAGAAAATTAGGGTAAGGATTGTATTCTTATCTCTCGAACTACTGAACCGATTCTAAAAATTCTTTCACTTATTATCTTCGCAGGGGGAGAATATCTCGCGGCGTTGTAATAAATCATAAATTATTATATCTGGAACTATTGAACCGATTTAAAAAATTCTTTTACTAATAGAAAGCTACACAATCCCTAAGTGATATAGGCTAGATTTTATTTTGATAAATTTGCCAAGTTCAATAAATAAAATATTCAAGCTATAAAAATGTTTCGCATCTGCCAGGCGTCCCGCGACGGCTCACATTTTTTTGTAAATGAAATATTTTAGGTTATAGGCTTGACGTAAAATAATAATGTCCGATATCTTTTACAGATCGTCTGCATTGCGTAGCTCGCAGAATTCTCTTCATTCAAATAACATATCAAATAGTCAGCAGCAACGGCCAGCTTCGGCGTATTACTCAAACAGTCCACTTCAGCAACATCAGCAAATGATTAGCGGTTCGTCGAGCCAACAATTACAGCATCCTCATCACATTCCGAATCAACCTGCGACGCGTCCGAACATGCCTCAACAACTGCATCATCACCAATCGATACCTAACCTCAAAACACAGCAACAAAACCACTCGTCGCCAATCAGTCCGGGTTATTATCATTCGGCAAACGGTGATCCGCAAAGCTTGATGAAAACTAGCCAATCGCATTCGGCGTTAAATCAACAACAAATAAACGACGGTCAGCATTTCAGACAGCACGCGAGTATGTCGGCTTTGGCGAGAGGCCAGGCAAAAATAGTCGAAATGACCGATGAAGTTATCAGAAGAAGACAACAGCAGCTTCAGCAAGGACGTAATTTCGTACCGAATGGTTCCCCGGGATCGTACAATCAGCAAATGATGTCGCCCAACTCGTATGCCCAGCAGACGAATTATAATCAGCAAGGACCTTTGTCTCCGTCATCTTATTCAAATACGGGCTACAGTTCGAACATTCCGAGTACCTATCAACAATTTTCACCGACACAACAAACGGCGGATAATCGGATGCCGCCAAAATCTCTTAATTTAAGTCATGTCAACGCTCCGCTGTCACCACGAAGTAACGACAACAATTATCAACAACATATGATGCTGTCGGCACAAAATAGCGACTCATCTTACAACGCCAGTCGAGATTATCACGGAAACAACAGAAATTATCAACAACAGCAACAGTATGGTTACAATTCGAGTAGTCATGGTTACCAACAACAGCCGACTTCGCCCGGCTATCAACAACCGACTTCGCCTGGCTATCAACAACAGTACACCAACTCATCGGGCTACCATAAAGCTCCGTTGAGTCCTCCGGTAGCTCCGAAACCTTATTCGAACTCCGCCGGACCGAAAAGAAATCCGACCGGAGGGCCAGAAGAATCTACTCCTCCGTTACCCCCGAGCTCTACGCATCCGTTGTATACGGCGAGCATGTCGGAACCTCCAAAAGGAGCGTTCTACACAACTCCGAAAGAATCACCTACTGCCAAAGCGAGTCCCGCCACGAATCCGTGGGAGAGAGAAGAAAGGGAGAAAGAACAAGAAGCGAGAAGACAACAAGCGAGACACTGGCGCGACAGACAAATTGCTGAATTGAGCGCGCTACCGACTCGGACGCCCAAACAGGAAGAACAGTTGAGAGCGCTTAAACTCGAAAGAGATTTCCAGAAAAGAGCTCAAGAAAGTGCTTTGGATGACGAAATAGAAACGGTAAGATTGCATCTTATTGTTAGATTAGTATTGATAAGCTCAAATAAAGTTTCAACTTCTTGCTCTGCCGATACGGAAAACAATAATTTAAAAAATATTGACATAATGTATCAGAAATTACAAAATATAAATACAATAATCGTACATAACAACACAGTAACAAAGTTACTATGTAATGTTACAAACGAATTTTCTTCTCTTTTTTATGATTTTTTTATTTCGATTCGTAGGAGAGTACAATTTCAACTCCGTATTCACCTCAACCGGTCAGCAGTACAATGGTATCGAGTATCACCCCGGTTTCTCTCGTATCGACGCGCGCCCAACAACAGTCTTCCAATAATAATAACAACGCGAGCATAACTGCTCCCGAGCAGTCAAATTCGAGTGCGGGACAAGCTCCGCCTCCCGTGCCTTCAACAGCTCCTCCGGCGACGTCCACGCCTACGGGTATTCTGAAAATGTCCGGTCCGAACAGTCCGTCGAAAAGGGACGCCGTTCAAGCAGTTAGCAACGCGTCGAGTTCGAACGTCGCTCAGAATATCACAAATAATATGAGCGCGCTGACGCTAGGAAATAATGTTCAAAACGATAGCAGGTACGTCTTATTGTTTTTATTAATAATCAAAATATGGGCAAATTAATTTGTTTTTTGTTTAATAGCGGAGCGCCGCCTCCTCCTGAAAGAGGTTCGAGTTACATGGTGATGTCGTTACGAACCGGCAGTTCGTTGCGGGCAGAAACGTCGACTGCCGGAGGTCCTAAACGCGTATCGTTCAACGATAACGGCAACAACGGAAGTTCTACATTGGTAATGCAAAATTCTTCTCAGCAAGAAAACAGTACGGCTTTATCGTCGAATTCAACTTCCATTGCCGAACAATTGGAGGCTGTCCGGGAAGATCCTAACGTATGCTATTCACTTTCTCAGTTCGTTTTAAAAATCTTCTTACTTACAATATGGATTTTTTTTTTATTTTGCAGAAGTTTATCTCTGCAGCAGAGAATATGTTAGCATCTCCAACAACCCCTACAGATACTTTGATAGCGGGAGCTACGCCCGGCGTCATTGGAGCGCAAGAAGTATACAGAGATCCTCGCACGAGACGATTGGCCGAACAGCAGGCTCAGAAACAGGCGAGCGGTCAAGAAAAAATACCTGAAAAATTATCGTTCAAGGAAAAAATGAAAATGTTTGCAATGGAGACAGGTGAGCAGGACACTCCTAAAGATCGTAGTAAAATATCGAGAGCTCAGCGTGACATTGATAATATTGCGAGCCCTTCGACACCCGTTCATTGATTCGGGATTTCTTAAACTCAGATTTGACGAATCTCTCGTTTGAAGTTTAGAATGGAACGTTTCTTACGGCCGTCAAAATTGTTACGGTTTATCAAATAGCAGCAACTAACAGCCCATCGTAACTAGCAATATAATGGTTAATTTGTATTAAAAAAAATACAAAAAAACAATTAGAAATATTTCTAACACCAACTTCTAGCCTTGAAAATTTAAGAAAAAAAGTAATGTATAAATACGTGATTTTATTTTAAACTATGTCGAAGTACCGGCTTGAAATGAATTGCATTTACGCGTTTTACTATTGGCACCGTTTTTTGTTTTCTTTCCTTTGTTTTATAAGCAAAACAAAAGCTCCCTCAAACGCAGTACCCGTGTTTTTATAACCTGTAAATAAAAGACAAATGTTCATAAAACATGTGCAGCTGAATATTTTTACCTGAATTTCACATACGGCCCTTTGCTCAATATACAAGCGTAATTGGCTCAAAATGTGACACAAAATGACTGACATTGAATCAATAATAAATAATCCCAGCTCTAATAGACTATTTTCATTATTGGAACAAATTTTTTAAGGTATACAAGAAAAACAAAGTAGCGAGCTTAAGACTAAACCATTACGTCCATAAATATGATTATTCAATTTCATATCAAACACAGGAAAAGTGGGTCCATCGTTGTTATACACATTTTGTTTTTGATAATAATGACTTTTAGTGCAGGGTTTTTATAAATGGCGGACGTACATTGTTAAACGGTAACAAGTTTTGTCCATTAAAAAATAACAAGTGAAAATGAATAAATAATAATGTACGTCCACACTTCGTAGAAAAGGATGGCAGCTATTTTAAATAAGATGAAAAAGTATTATGTTAAGATCTTAGGCATTTATAAAAGATTATATATTTTAAATTTAAGACCAGTACTACACATCATACGATTAATATACTTAAAATCAGTTTCGATTTCGCTCAACATATTATGGCACTAGTTTGAGCGTAAAACTGTAAAAAAGTAAATACACCGAGCTTATAAATCTTACGTTATTGATATGTGTAAAGATAATTTTATTAATCGTATGATAACAAATCGATAGTTAGATGTACATCTCAGAAAGTTTCAACTCACCTGCATGTGTTTTATCTTAGGCAACCAAACTTGCTTGAGACGTACATAATAATATCTATTTAGCATAACCGACTAGCTGTAAGAGACATATTCTGACAAAAAAAAAAGAAAATGAAAGACGTCTCGGTCTTTTTTTTTCTTTCGGGAATCAATTATTAATGTGTTCTCAAACGGTGTCGGTATGAAGTGGTCAAATCTTTAGTAATGATGGAGGAATAAATAAATTTTGCATGAACGCATTTTTTCCATCATATTTGATATAAAAATATACTTATAAATATATATAAATTTTTTAGATTTAGAAGAGAGAAATTTATTTTATTATAGTAATTATTATAGAAATTATATATATTTTTTGTACACTTCATTCAGATTGTAGGGTTAGAGTTCATTTTAGACAGTGCACTCTTTCTTTTGAATTTTATAAAAGTGTTTAGATTATTAAAAGAAAATTCATTATTAAAATATTTAAAGAAAAAACTGAAATATTATAAAATTGATTTAGGAATGAATAACGATAGGTGGTTTCCATTAATTTTTATGTAATTTTTTAAATACACGGTTAGAAAAAAAATTGTGCCATACTCTGATTTCCAATTTGATGTGAAATTGTACTTAAATTTTATTTTCTTGGCTCTAGTTTATTTATATAATGGAAGCCACTGTGTCTGCACTTAGCCTCTACAATACTTTTAATAAATGACATTCAATTTTTGCAAATCGATAAAACTTTTGAGGTGACATAAGTTTAACTTTTAATCGAGAAAAACAAAATGATAGTATTTTTTATTGTTAGCAATGCGACGATCAAACGAATAAACATCGTTAGCCAAATGGTCGAATTGGAGGTTTCTATTTTTGAAAATTTTACTGCAAAAGAATAGTTTTTTTACTTGCTGTACAATTTTCAAAATTTCGCAATTCGAACATTAAACCAAAGATCAATTTGCGCGTTTGATCGGCACTGTGTTTATTTTATTTTCATATCTTTTTATTTTAATAAAAATCTGTTATAATTGTTTTGTTTTTCTATTATTTTCTTCTAACAAAAGATATTTTATTATTCATATATCTGGATAGAACACTGTAAATAGATTTCTGTGAAAAAGTTTACAATTGTACATTTTTTGTCAAAATTTACTATATTCTTTGGTACAGGTATTATTTTGTTATAAAAGAAATAATATTTACATAAAGCGTATATAGCTTACAAATAATAAAGAAAATGATAAATAAATGAAATAAAATTCTATAAAATATAACTCCATTCAAAGAAAAAGAAGATGACAGGAAATTGGTTTGAAGTTTGGTAAGGACAAGACATTTGCGAATTCTATCACGAAGTGAACGTAATGAAATGTCGATGACAGATTAAGCTCAAGTATTCGATTTATAGGTGCGACGTCCAACGAAACCTTAAAATCCCGCCAAGCCTTCACTTAAAATGATTTTTCAGTAAAAGTTAAAACCTTGAACCAAAAAACATAATTTCAGTGCGATGGGTAAGTAATTAATTAAGTATCTATCGATTTTATAACGAAATATTTTAGTTAGTTTTGAATCTTATATTATCTCAGCTTTAATCTCAAATTTTTAGGGTTCCATAGCCAAATGGCAAAAAAGGAATCTTTATAATTTTGTCCTGCCCGTCCGTCCGTATGTCACAGCCATTTTACTTGGAGACTATTGGCACTATATAGATGAAATTTGGAAGGTAGGTGCTTTCTATGAACCGCTATAAAATGGTGTAGTCAGTAGTGAAATTACAAGAAAAAAAATTAGAGGTGGCAATCATACCAGAGCAGAAGTCTGCAACTTGCGGCTCTCCAGTTCCATGCGCAAATATTAATAATTATATTATTTTATTTTCAAAACTCAAAAAATATTATATTGCAAAGAAAACTTTAAACAGGATAAAAACACTCAACCGAGAACAGTGAGAATAGGTGAAGCAGAGAGTATACGACAGCTGACATTTTTTAAATGTGGCAACACTTCTGATTGTTTAGTTATTGGTGCACTGTGTGGTCAACGGTCGCAGTCAGAACTTTTTTTTTATATACCTAATCCTAATCAAATACCATAATATTTAAATAAAAATGTTAGTGGCTCTTTAAAAACTGGGAAAATTTGTAAATTGTAACTTTTGGTTCTTCCGTCTCAAAAGGTTGCCGACCCCTGTACCAGTGAATAATACTGAGGGATGAAAAAATTTCAGTTCACATAAGCGTATCGTTAGATAGGTGTTGAAAAATGATATAGAAGTTTCAGAATGACTTTTTTTTATTTAAGTCAATTATTTTTGATTTTTTGTATGTGTTTGTTTGTAATGGGTAAATTCAAAAACTGAACTGATTTTAAAAATTCTTTCATCTATAGAAAGCTAGGCAGAGGGGTGAGATTCTCGCGGGGGGGTAATAAATTATAAATTTTTATCTCTAGAACTACTAAACCAATTTTAAAAATTCTTTCACTAATAGAAAACTACGCAGGGGAGATATTCTCGCGAGGGGGGTGGAGTAATAAATCAAATTCTTATCTCGAACTACTAAACCGATTCTAAAAATTCTTTCACTAATAGAAAGCTACGCAGGGGGGAAGATTCTCGCGCTGTGATAACAAATTAGGGGGGGAGATTCTCGCGAGGGGATAACAAATTAACAATATACTAATTATACGTGAGCAGAGCAATGGGTGACCGCTATTAAATCATAATTTCATACCACCCGGGTCCGCTATAATTTAAATCATACATTTATAGCACCCGGGCGAAGCCGAACCGGGCCGCTAGTTGGTGATATATGCCCTTCAAAAGTCTTAAGAAGTGTGTCCTCCCCATCTAACTTTTCAACTATGGGGTGGAAAATTCTGAAAAAAATTAGCACTTCCAACAAAAAATGGTTTGCTTAAATATGGTGTGTAGTTTTTGAGATTCGGGATATTTTCGGATACAGGCTATTTTTTAAATTTAGTGATAGCAAAAATAACTTTTTCAGCGTCTTTGAGAAATACAATGGAATACAAACTTTAATAAATAAAACACAAAAACTGGCTATAGCTGTCCAGTTTTTGTGTTTTATTTATTAAAGTACTGTTTTAAGTTTTTCGCTGTCGGTAGAAGCTAATAATTAGTGAAATACAAAACAACCCCGCCACTGGATAAAGTAGGGTTATACCTAGATTCTAGAATACAATTTTAATTATTTATTAATGCTAAATGCAGTTTAAATTGGTTTTTATTAATTTCCAGGTAAAATTTTCCTCAAATTTTCTTCAGGTAAATACTTAAATTGCCTTTAGTGGAATATAAAATCAGTCAAATTCATTCGAAGTAGTGAATTCTTGAAAGTACACGCGTGAGCAGTACTTACAGGAGTCTAGTGAATCTGGAATCTTCTCAATTCTCATAACCTCGAACTTCGTAGTGTTAGTGTTACAGTGTAGTGTGTAATTGACAACCATATTTTTTTATAAAACGACGCATCGTAGAAGCTAAAAATGGCTGAGAAAATCGTGAACGCTTTAGTGTACAATTATTTATTAAAAGTTGATAAAAATTTAGCCAACGTTTTTAAAAATAAGACAAATGCCGTAAGTATACTCATTTTTTATTGATACCTATCACGTTATATTTTTACTAAATTTTAAACTTGTGAGACCGAAGTACCACACGTGGTTTTTATGAATTCGCCGGATGGCCTTTACTTTTCTAATATTTAGTTAATTATTGTTTTTAAATAATTAGATGTACTATTAGCATCTTTAAATTGTATTTTTTCCCTATATTTTTAATATTTTTTCAGAAACGTGGTCAAATGGATCCTACAAATTTATAATACACATACGTTGAAATTCGTTGTTAAATTTTTAAACAAAGAATTGTTATTGGCATGGTCATGGATTATTGTGGGTTTTACATTTTGTTATGATTTTTTTTTAGTTAGCAACACCAAAGGCTTTCCCAAATTTGGCGGAAATAATATCCAAATATGAAAAATTATCGAAACAGCCATTCCAACTAAAAGCTGCAGCGGACAGTTCGGATGATTCCAGTAGCGAATCAGAAGAAGAATCCACTCAGAATAAAAAAACAGTAGCTGTTCAAAACGGTGTAGCTTCAAAAAAATCTCCCGCGCCTAAAGTAGCCAAATCAAGCTCTTCGGAAGAGTCAAGTAGCGAAGACGAAAACTCAGTACAGAAACCTTCAGTCAAGGTATTGTGTTATTTAATTTAATTTATTATTATTATTAATTTCAATGGAAATAACTTCAACAGAACGGTTTTAAAAATAAACAAATTTAATTTGTAGACTACTTCAGCTAAGCCAACTGTTGTTACGAAAAAGAAAAAACCAAGTAGCAGTGAGGATAGTTCGTCAGATGAAAATGACACACCTACACTTGTTCCAAACAAGCAGACCGCCGCTGCCGCACAACAGAAAAAACAGCCGACGCCTGCAGTAAAAAAACAAAGCAAAGCCGAATCAAGTAGTAGTGACGATAGTAGTTCGGACGAAGACGATAGCACTGCTAAAAAGCCAGCTCCTCAACAGAAAACGCCTGCTAAAACGGCTCCACAACAGAAAACGCCTGCTAAAACGGCTCCACAACAGAAAACTCCTGCTAAAAAGGACGAAAGTAGCAGCGACGATAGTAGTTCGGACGAAGATGATAGCACTGCTAAGAAGCCAGCTCAACAGAAAACGCCTGCTAAAGCAACAACACAACAGAAAACGCCTGCTAAAGCGGCTCCACAACAGAAAACTCCTGCTAAAAAGGACGAAAGTAGCAGCGATGATAGCAGTTCAGATGAAGAAGAGACTGTGGCGAAAAAACCTACCGTTGTCGCTAAAAAGCAATCGAGTAGTGACGATTCTAGTTCAGACGATGAGAAACCTGCTGTGAAACAGACCCCTGCCAGTAAACAAAAACCTGCCGTTGCTGCGAAGAAGGAGTCAAGCAGCGAAGATTCAGAATCGGACAGCGATGACTCTGATGACGGACCGGCTGCGAAAAAGCAAGCGCTTCTAGTTTTAGGTAATTGATTCTCGATGCTTCTAATTTAAAAACGCTTAGTTTATTTTTGTAATATAATTAAATATCTTTTCGTTATTTATTTTTAGCTAATAAGGCAGGAACTCCCGCAAAACCAAAACCAGTCGCTGCAAAGAAAGACGATTCGAGCTCCGAAGATTCGTCTGATGAAAGCGATGAGAAACCTGCAGCGGCCCCGCCAAAGAAAACTGATGATTCTTCGTCGGATGACGATGATGATGATGCGGCGCCAGTAAAAACGCCTATTTCAAAAAATGCTGTCACACCTGCTGGAAAGAAACAAAAAAAAGACGAGAGTAGTTCTGATTCAGACAGTGACGATAATAATAAAGCTGAACCTGTAAGTGAACAAAAACCCGGGAAAGGCAAGAAACGAAAAGCTGAAAATGACGAACAACCACAGAGTGTGAAGAAGCCAGCGTATTCCAATTTCGTGAAAGCTGGAACGATGAACGGAAATGACGAGGAGAAGGTAATTACTAAAGTACTACTGGTTTTTTCTGCCAATTTTATATAAGGGAAACTCAGCTATCTGACGTCTGGGGCGTTACTTTCAAAAAATAAAAATAACAATGTTACAGGCCTCGAAGAATTCACCATTCCGGCGAATTAAAGACGACGAGATCCAAATAGATCCGAGGGTGAAGGACAACTCATTTGAGGCAAAGGTAACGATTAAACCTCACAAAAGGGAAAAAAGTAGACAATTTGTTTGAAAAAGGCCTGCTTTGTATTCACTGTGTTTTCTATAAAAAAAAAATTTGTAGTGAGGTTTAATTGTTTATCTCCAAGTGATTTTTCTTTTAACCTTGGTGCTTTTTAGTTATAATTTTCGTAAGTTGGCCTTACTGAAAACTAATTGTCTGTTTTTTTCTTTTCTTTTCATGTGCATTTACGTGCGCCATTGGATTCAACGCGGTCGATTGAATTTTTGATAGGACGATGAAAACCAAGACGATAGCTCCAAAAATCGCAATTCGTTTGGAGACGGAAATAGAAGGGGCGGTTTTAGAGGGGGTCGCGGGGGCGATAGGGGAGGTCGCGGAAGTTGGGACAAAGGTGGTCGCGGGGGCTTTGGAGATAGAGGCGGAAGAAGAAGTTTTGGAGATAGAGACGGCGGGAATAGAGGAGGATTCAGAAAGAGTTTCGGTGGGGAAAGAGACAATAAAGACGGCGAGGGAGACCAGGGTGGGTTCAGAAGAAGTTTCGGTGGGGACAGAGACGGGGATAACGGCGGCTTTAGACGTGGCGGTCGCGGTGGCGGATTTGGCGGCGGTCGGGGTGGTCGCGGGGGAGGTTTTGGAGGCGGTCGCGGTGGAGGTGGCGGGTTTGGCGGTCGCGGGGGCGGGTTCGGAGGTGGACGAGGCGGTGGTAGAGGGGGATTCGGCGGTAATCGCGGCGGTTTCGGTAACAAGAACACCGGAATGGGTGCTGCTGGTGGCGAAGCGCCGCAAAATAAAAAAATCACTTTCGATTAAAATGTTACTATGAAGGTAAATTTTTTACACATACATTATTGAATCCTGTGTCGATTATGAACGAAGCTGTCCTACCATTAACAAAATACCTTGCAATGATTGCATCGTAACTACAGTTGTAGCTAAGCTTTACTTGTAATCAATACTGCAAATGTGTTCGGTTAATAAAAGCGAAATATTGACTTGTTGTTTTTTTTTCCAGAGGGGTGCTCGGGGTTCGTGGGGCGAAAAGGCAAATCTCGACTTGAAGAAATGTCGTGGCAAATCGTTTCGCCAAGAGAAAACAAAGAAGAAGCGCGGGTCGTACCGAGGCGGAGCCATTGACATGACAGTCAACAGTATAAAATTCGAAGATTGATTTGTTGCCATCACAACATCCTATGTACAGCCGCAGTTTGGGTTTGAAGTGTCGTGTACATAATATTGTTATAAACTTAAAAGCAAGAAAAAATAGAAATATAAAAGTACGATCTTCTCTAAGCGACTGGTCGAAACTGTGAACAATGTGATTCGTCGATCCATTCCATTGAATCAGATCTTGTTTTTTTTCTGGCACTGTATTTTCAGATCTATAAAAAATATGTCATATCGAGGTATGCGTTATTCTTTTATTATAACCGACAGGTTTTGCATTGTTCGCTTGTTTCGACCGATCGCCTTAACATGTTTGACTATGGCTTAAACATGTCTCGGATCCAAAATGTCCCATCGTTTCAGTGTTTTTAGTTGTATTTTTTTTGTAAACGCGGTCATCGACACGAATTCAAAAAGATCTTACAAAATATCCTACTTTGTATTTAATGACAATGATTTTTTTTAGCAAGTATAATTGTTTACAGAAACAATACTAATGTCGGGTTTATTGTACATTTAACACGCTGTTTTTTTAATCGCTGTTAAAATTTTACTCAAAAAACATACAAAAACCGTAGAAATAGCAGCGAATTAACATAACAGCGTGATTAAAATGTATGATAAGCCCGACATTAAAGTTATATTAAATAGCAACTAAGAAGTAAAATGTTATTTAAAAGTGATTCAGATACTATATAGTTTATCTTTTTTTTTTCCTAATAAAACAAGAATATTCGTTAATGAGTCACAATTTTTTTGTCCGCCTTTTGGCTGTTTTCATCCAGTTTCGTTGTTCCGCGAGAAATTCCCTGGATTTGTTAGCGGTATACAGTGATGGACGATTACGAGATGTTTTTACAATCGAAACAATTGTAATCACTCATAATAACAATCGAGTCCATAATCGACTCGGAGTTTGATTTTACAATTGAAATGTTCGATTGTTCAAGTCGATTATTTGTCACATAGGTTATAGCAGCGGCTCCCAACCTTTTTAGTTGTGAGAACCACTAATTTTTGTAAAAAAAATTTGAGGCCCACTAACTAAATTTACAACTATAAATACAAATAGACACTTATACAGGGTGTCCCAAAATTGCTGGGACACAGAGCTATCACGTGTAGTAGAAGTCAAAATAAGTCGATTGGACCCAATTTATTTATATACCAAAATGTACCGTTTGCCCGTGAGAAGAATTCAAAGTTTACATAAAAAAACACATTTTTGTACGCTGTTCAGAAATGAGTGAAACAAATTCAATGAAATTTGACAAAAGTGCATTTTAGAGGATTACCCTCACCCCCTGACCTTTTTTTTCAGAACTTTCTTAGGGTTGGTAATACGGTTCTCAAATTTTTTTAGCGAGAAGACCGATTAATTATCTTCATTTTGTTACTCTTGTAAAAATTTCGTATTCCGCATAGTTCTGAAGGAAAAAAATGTTTTCTTAAATAATGCTAACAGATATTCCTAGTACCAGTTTAATAAAATTGTAATACAAAATTTTATGTAAACTTTGAACTCTTCTCACGGGCAAACGGTACATTTTGGTATATAAATAAATTGGGTCCAATCGACTTATTTTGACCTCTACTACACGTGGTAGCTCTGTGTCCCAGCAATTTTGGGACATCCTGTATACTCGATAGTTCCCATCTCAACCCCCGAAACTCGATATTTATCTTGGCTTAGACTCTCGACCAGCGTCCATGGCACAGTACCACGCTGCCCGTGGACCGCGGCCCATGAGCTGGGAACCGCTGAATTGTAGCAATAACAGCGAATGAGAATACATATAATCGCGATTCAAGGTTATATGCTAGTCGACTGACGTTCACACGACTCGTTGATTGTTCACTGTTTAGTCGATACTCACTACTCTGTGATCTTTTCACTATTCGTATTACGCGATTACTGCACAATCGACCATCGACTCGACCGCAGTATTTGAGTAATGAGTGATGAACGATTGTATATTATGTGACTCTCGACAGTGTACGATTCAGTAAAATGCGACTCCGCCTCTGTGAACTATGAAACAAAACAATCGAATCCAAATGACAACCATCAAGAGTCATCGAGATGTTTGAACAATCGAGACGATCGACTAAAACATCTCGTAAATCGCGCATCACTAGTGGTATCCATGTGTACTTTGGAAACAGCGCCGTATCTAGAGATTGGCGGGACGGTGCACACGGGCACCCGAAGCGAAGAGGCGCCAGGAGACAGTAAAATCTATATTATTGCAAAATGCAAATTTCAAAAGTCGTATGTCAAAATTACGCTGTTTTGGCCTTTTTTTTTTAAATAGTAGTCCTAGTTCTGCCTTGTGTGAATTTTGATTAAAGAGGGAACCAAAATCTTTCGCCAGGAATAGGGCACCGTTTGAAAGGTAATTATGTTTTGGTTGCTTTACATCGCGGCAAAAATCAACCAATCGGAACATGAGGTTTGTAAATTAGGTATTTAAATTAAAAAAAAATTATTAATTTTTTCTAATAATTTAACATTAATAATATTGAAAAACAAAAAGAAATTTTTTTTAAAGCCATAGATAAATTATTACTAAAAATTAATTAAAATGTATAAAAATTTAAAAAATATCACGTGACTTCAAAACGCGCCAGGAATGTTTGTGACGTTATGTTAAAATGTGTGTGCATATGTCGGTATTTGTGTATATGTATTACACATACTATCAAAAATAAAAAAAATTTAACTTGGTAACCATGGATACAAAGGCCATAAATAACATAATGACATCACACGCGTTCGGATTCTTTCGACGCGTCATCGGAACTGAGTTTAAAAATTAATTTTTATTTAAATATAACTTTTTAATTAGTAAGCAAAAAAATTAAATAATAAAAAACTTTTTAACAAAAAAAAAACCTCTTTCAAAAAGGCATAAAAAAGAGGAAAATAATGAAATTTTGAGGTCTGTGCCAATTAAAATATGAAGTCGGTTAAAAAGAAGATATTAATCACTATACTATACTTTTTAACCGACTTCATATTTTAATTGGCACAGACCTCAAAATTTCATTATTTTCCTCTTTTTAATGCCTTTTTGAAGGAGGTTTTTTATTTGTTAAAAAGTTTTTTATTTTTTACTTTTTAGTGTCAAAAAGTAACATTTACCTTAAAGAATCACATGCCGTTACTTACTTTTATTAAAATCAGTCGAACTACTGAACCGATTTTGATGAAATTTCTATGGGACTAATCTGAAAGTATATCCTTTCAAATAAAAAAAAATTTTCAAAATCGGTTCATAAACGACGAAATTATCCGCGAACACACATAAAAAATATATACGGTCGAATTGATAAACCTTTTTTTGAAGTCGGCTAAAAACAGTTTTGCTATAAAACTTGTATTTTCCAATTGAAGTAAAAAAAATCATTCAAAAACCCAATTGTGATGTCAGAAGCTCACGCGTTATTTCCATGCTTTTGGAGTGTTGAAATTAAAGAGGGAGCTCGTAAGTACTTGAGTAACAGAAACGTTGAGTGCCATTGGCCTTGGAATTTTTCAAACTTGTCTTCAGTTAGTTTTTATGTGCGAAGAGGCGAGGTACTAGCCGACCTGTTGCGTATCACATAAAAGTCGAGTTTCAGATATGATTTGTAAATTATAAAACGTGAAAAATATGTTTTTGAATTTTATATAATGGCGTGTTTTAATAGTGCCCGTGGTTTATGAAAAATGACAGCTGTTTTTGAGTTGTTATAAATATTTTTTGTGTTTGTTTATGGAAATAATTTAGTGTTTATTTAAAAAAAATGTATATTAAAAATTATATTATTTATTTTAATTTTAAGGTAAGACATCGCTTGATCTTTGCATTTTTTTTGTGCATTTTTAAACAAGCTCAAGTATTCGTTTCTTTCTAGTTTTTTTAGTTACGTAGTTACTAATGGGATTTTTTTATGAAAAAATAACCATTTTTTTTTGGAAATTGTCAAATATTGGTGTTTTTTATTATTAGGAAAATGTTCACCTGACTCCTGATCCAAAATAAATTATTTTGTATTAGCGAGTTTTATTCACGTTTGATAATTTCGAAAAATTAATTTGTTAAGAAACCGAACGTAATATTATTTATTTAAACATAACGCAACATCTATTTTAGAAAAAAATTATTGCCTTTTTTGTTTGTAACTTTTACCGGTTGAATAAATGACTTCAACGAGAGGCAGATATACAGACGCTAATGACCTTTGTTGTCGAGCGTCTATAATCCACAATTCATTCATTCGAGAGGCAGATATTGTTTGCATTTGTTGCGATGTTTTTTTTCTTTTCGTCGATCTCTATCAAGTTGCGGAAGCTTCACACAATTTTTTCTTCTTATATATCTGAAAAGAAGTGCAAATTCTAGATTACATTTGAAATAAGAGTTAGTTTTGCGTCGAGACTTCAACGCGCGACGTAACCGCAAACCCGGCGACTTCAACGATCGTTCAAGTCGCGAACGTTTACCGTTAACCGTTTGAGATTACACAATGGGTGTTGTTTTTGGGAACAAGGAATTGACTGCACGCACGAGAAGGATATGAACCGCGCGTGTCCAGAACCCATCAGGTACACCCATATAATGAAATACATAATATACATTTATTGTGTTCTTGATCATTGACCTTGCAGCTTAACATACTTGAACCTTCCGTGGTAACTGTACATGCCTTACACATGCAATGATGAGCGACTAATATTTAAACTACAGTGGGACCGTTGTTAATCGGTATACTTGCTTGACTTCGCCAGAATCAATATACTAAATTATAGTAACGGAACCTCTGTCTGTAATTTAATTTTCTTGCGGAATTTTTGAGTTGTGCGGCACTTATAGACGGAAAATAGGTACATTGTCTACTGGTAATCGATATCCAGACTTTAAGTTTTGGATACTTTTTATTCTGATGCTATAGGGTTAAGCAGAAACCGGCAGTGACGCGAGCGAAGCCACATGAAGTAGAAAAGTACTTGTCGATGGCAAGTAGGTTTCCTACTGTACGAGTGGTCTGTCTGCCTTTAGTGGCGACTTCACCTTCTTCACTTATTTCTTTTATCTTTGAGTGCATTAAAGTTAATAATGCTGTTTTTTTAATGTGTTTTAGTAGCTTTCTAACGAAAGCACGCGTCCTTTTAACTTACTCCACACTCTTTGGTTTTAACTATAAATATGTAACATTTTCAATTCTTCAGCTCAGGAAAAAATTGTTTTATATATTTTATCTATATAGCTTAATTTTTTCTTCTGCCGCCTCCTCAACTGGAGGAATCAGTGTTTAAAACATTCTCTCGGCTTGATTGAGACAAAACGCGATAAAAATCCATGCAAAGGTTCTAAAGCATTGAACATTTTGACCATTGTTAACAGGCCCGGAGTTAGAGGCCTATGGCCTCTAGGCACTTAACAGTTGAAGGCCCCTAAGACAAAAAAATGAAAAAAAATTAACTAGAAAATGTTCGGATTTTTTTAACTTCCCATTGGAAGTTATTGTAATGGGTCCGAAAATCGAAATCAAAATGTATAACAAATTTTTATGTTTCAAGGTCACTACACTATTTTTAGAAAGATTGGCTGTGTGTGTGTGTACGTACGTGCGTACGTATGTGACCATTTCTTTCTAAGACGAGATCTCGAGAATGAAAAATGATATCGACTACGTTAGGATGCCAATCGACGCGTATTAACGTAAATATGACCTGAAAGAAATTTTTTCAAAATCGATTCAGCCGTTTTTTTTTTATTAACCAAATAGACTCCAAAAAAGTAGATTTTACACAATATCTCGCGAATAAAAAATTATATCGACTTCGTAAAGGTGTCAATCGAGGTTTGTTAACGTCGTTTTGATCCGACAAAAATTTTATAAAAATCGGTTCAGCCGTTTTTTTTTAATTATTGTTAAAAATAAATAATAATTATGTTTAGATGATTAAAATGATTCCTTTTCTGTGTAATATCTAATTTAATTATTATTATTAAATATTTATCAAACTGGGAAGTTCGTCGTGTGGACCTCAAGGGTCGCACTTTAGTCCTAATAAACGATCACCCACCTCACGGCTTGTTTATAATTTGCATCCGCCCTGGCCGGGGCCCCCTCGGTGGCTGGGCCCCTAGACCGGTGCCTTGTTGGCCTAGGCAGAAATCCGGACCTGATTGTTAATGCCTTTTTGTTATTTATTTAACGGTTTAATTATTGCACCTTCTTAGAACTATATGGAATACTTATGCATTAAATAAATACGATCAGGGATGTGAAAAAATAATCGATTTTTATATTAATCGATTATTTTTTTCTTATAATCGATTTTTAACAATCGATTTTTTTAATAATAATAATCGATTTTTTATAAATCGATTAATTTTTTAATAATAATAATCGATTTTTTATAAATCGATTATATAAATTACACTTTTAAATCGATTATATAAATTACACTTTTTTCATTTATTTTTATTTTTTTTTTATTAATATTAATATTAAGAAAGAATATAGGCTTTGGGAAAACCAATGCAGCCAACATTTACAAATTACACGTTTTAATCGATTTTTGTAAACAACGCCATCTGTGCGACGGATGAAAAAACGTAAAATAAGTTCAATACACGTAAACTAATCAGTCGGAAAACGGCGCCATCTGTATGACTGTTTTCGAATAATAGAAAAAATCGATTTTTCCACAAAAATCGATTATTTCTTCAAAAATCGATTTTTTACAAATCGATTTATATTGAAAAGAGAAAAATCGATTATTAAATAATCGATTTATATTGAAAAGAGAAAAATCGATTATTAAATAATCGATTTTTTTTACTCACTGTCACATCCCTAAATACGATTACATTTTGTGACGTCAGAAGTACAACAATGGAGTTGAACAAAAACGAAAGGTCAACGGACACACGCTTCCTCTAGTAGATTATACAGTTTCAACAATTCTTGTTTTATTCATTAAGGAAACATAACGCTATCAAAAAACAATATTATCGCATCTAACAATTTAAAATCAATAATAATTGATATTAAACAATTGAAAGTATCAGAAACAAAGAAACATTACTGATAATAAAAATTATTTGTTTGTAATTTTTTTTTCTACTTATTCGTCACGCCAGAACAATTTACGATCGCCGATAACTTCGGTCGGTGATCGGTCAAGTCGCATCGACCGACGCCTATTCAATTTCGCACACTCTACAAACCCAGTGACTTCAACGACCGGTCAAGCCGCCTCGACAATATCGCATCAATCGGTGTCATATTCTCTTTATTCAGGTTAATTAAACGCCGATCGTGTTAAAAGACATCTTGTGTGCAACAGAGGATGAGTCGATAAATGCGATTCGAGTGGACGGCGTCCGCGATGGCCTCCATGCCGTGTAATTCAAAATATAACGGCACTTCTCTCTTGGAATCAACGCTATTGAAGAATAAAACATGTGACTGGTGGTCGATGATGCAAATTAACACCGCAAGGATGCGTCTGTACCGTTCATTTGTTTCCGGCGTTCGTAATTTGTTTCTAAAAACATATGACTGTTGGTAATTTCCCGTCGTCGCTAATCAACAGAAATTAATTTCCGTTTGTCACTGCGTTTTTTAGCCGAAAAAAGAAAATACTTTTAGCTGGAAAGCGTATTCAAAGAGTGAAAAATAAAAAAATATGAGCCACGGAAACGTGCAACGGTGAGAGCTGTTTTCAGAAACCGGGCAGATATAGAGCTGTCCTACAGCAGGTTACCTTTCGAAGATAACGACTGGAATGCGTCTAACTATTTATAACAATAACAGGTCTAGAGATAATTGGCCACATTCCGTATTTTATTCTTGGTAATTCTACAATATGGATTCATTATTTTTTTCCAGTACAGTAGCGTTGTGTTTAGTCAACAATAAACGAAGAGTTCAAATCCAATTACAGAACTTTTTTGTTTTCTGTTACATTCATTTGTTTGACTTTCAATTTTTATTACAATAATAGTAATACATAAGTTTGCAAACAAAAGAACAATTTGGAACAGCCGAATGTTGGTGCTTTTTACTGTTACTTGACATGGATGACGCAATCTTTTTTTTATTGGAAAGATTTAAGTACAAGAAATTCTTTGTGTCACTGTCGCGGTTTCGGGTTTCGTCAAGCGGCCCTAGGCTCATCTGATACATTTTCTTAAAAATATCTAATGTTAGACTCGCGTATTTTAACACGCTTATTAATTCCACCTGTATGTATTGTTACAAAACTGTTTTCTGAGTTGGCGGAATAAATATTTATTTACAACAATTAAAAACACAATAATAATGAACGCAACAACGAAAAGTCAATTCTAACAATCAACACAAGTAAACAATAACTAAACAGTGATTACAAAGCGAAACAAACAACTATATACAATAATTCGTAATTATTACCACTACACACGTATTTATTTATCAATTTGGTTATTTATATCACGGCACTATTTATTTTACTGCTCCAACGTAGACTTGAATGCGTGACTCACCGTTGACTGATTCCCTCACTCACTCGTACTGCTGTTTATATAGGCTGCGTAGCATAAGCCTAGTGTGTTCTCGCTTTCTCTAGAACTTTCGTGCAGGTACCAGTTGTTACAGTAAGCGGACCCCGTTTCTCAGAACTCTTGCCTGCCGTTTATATACTGGGTGATCCGTAACAGTATGTATGTAAGTAACGGATTCTTTGAACGCGATTTTCACCCACTTCAAAACTTCAGATTGGACCGATGACAATACAATAATTCAATAAGTTTGTCCCATTATCCTGACCAGGATCTCCAGGACTAAAAAGCAAAAATAAATTATAATTTTAAAAAACTAAAAGACACGCTTCAGTGGTAAACTGAACAAAAAAGTAAAAAATATTTTTTATTGTAAAAAAGCGTGGGGTGCTTTGTACCATATGTTCATACTTTATAACAACTTGATATCGAGCACCGCACGCTTTTTTACAATAAAAATTATTTTTAGTTCATTTTATTTTATTGTAGATTATAGACGCGTCGACATCTAAGGTCATTAGCGTCTTTCAATTACACTAAATAACTAACTTAAAACTATAAATAACATCACAAGACATCCATGAGCCCAGGTGGGCTTCGAACCCATGGCAGTCCAGTCTAGAGGTTGCGGTACCAAGCATGCTAACAACTAGGCTATACTGCCCTCACTTTTTAGTTCAGTTTACCATTAAAGCGTGTTTTTTAGTTTTCTTAAATTATAATTTACTGTGTGTTCACTGAACTCGCCATATCGTTTTCTATGAGTATTCTAAATTTCAAGAAGATTTGAGATATTTTTTTCACTATTTTGGAAAACATCGCAGATCTTTTACAAATTCAGTATGTTTATAGAAAACGGCACGCTGAATTCAAGGAGCATACAAATTACTCAATTGCCTTGTGTCTTTTAACATTGGAAATGTTTATGTTCGTATATGGGGCAGAGTTACGAGTTTTCGTTCAAGGCCAAAAGACAACGGTGTCGCGATCAAGTGAGGAGCAATCATGCAAAATTGAACAAATGTGTTTTATATCATGTCTAGTTAATTGAGAGGTATTTGCGACGATCTGCGATGTTGTTTTTGAGCAAATGTTAATAAATACTGTAGAAAAATCCATTTAAAAGTTAAGTAATCAAGCAAAAGTGAACGCGTATATAACAGAAGAATAATAGGGTTATTCCTGACAAAACTAAACAGTGCATTGATAAATATTGTGTGTATAATAAACAGTTAATTATGTTTCATATATGCTGTTATCATTTCCAATGTCCTCGATGGTTGCAAGGATTGCGAAATCTGTGAATTTTTTCCATTGTTTTGGAAAATACCCGAAACTGCTTGTTTTGTAGTCGAATTATTCGCCATTCAGTTAGTAGTTAAAAAACATTAGAAGTCACCGCAAGCGTTTCATTTTGTTATGATTTTGAAAGTGATAAAATGTATAGAAAATAAAAGTGTGCACATAATATTTCTCTCGTGTCGTTGAAGTCACCGCACTCAAATGATTCCTTTAAAGTTTAAACTCTACTTCTTTTTTTCATTCCTTCACGCGTTGTTGAATCTGTCGGTTTTATTTCTGTCTGAAAGATTGTCATTTGTTAACAGAACACCATAGCTTTGTCATTTGTTTTCTTTTAACAAGAATGAATCGCAACAAACAATATAATTTACAATATCCTGTATGCTGTCAGTTTTTGATTTGTTGACTTATTTTAAAAAATATATACGTTATTTGAAAATATAATTATTTTGTTGCAGGTAGTAGCATTATTATTATTATGTACACGGATATCGTTGACTAAGGGCCGGCTACAGCATCAAGTAAAAAAGTGCGAAGGCAGTCCCCAACTGAAGTATGTCTGGGGCGACGCTCTAACCGATAGCCCAGATTGTATGGGCCCCAACGACACGCCATATCCAATGTAATGATTTTTTGTCTATATTCAAAATTAATATTTAGATGACTCTCTGTAATTTATTTTATTTTAGTTACTTTATTTTAAATAACAATATATGAGTTAGGTAATTGTGGACAACAATATAATAATTATTAATTGATTCAACAATGAATTTCATTGTTGAATTAATTGATAATTATTATGTTGTTGTCCACAATTACCTAACTCATATATTGTTATTTATTTAAAACGGCTTGTTCGAGCCATTTGAGTTATTAATATTTAAGTTTCGATTGTAACTTAAAAATAAATCGGCTCTCGCATGAGATGTGATTTAATATTGAAATAGGTATAAGTATATGGGGAAGGAACAGATTTCACTTTCGGGGCGCTGTGCGAGTAAGTGGCAACTCAACCAGCCGGAAACTGGGAATTTCGGGTTCAAGTCCCGACAGTGGCTTCTGATTTTTTCCTTATATATCTTATAACAATCGTTTGACGTTTAACAATCATGATGGCATAATATGCTGACTGATATGTTAAGAAATACTATTCACTACCTAGTGGATGCCTTGTGAATTAAATTCATTGTTGAATTAATTAATAATTATTACTTTATTTTATTTAATTTTTGTTGATATGATCTATGCTGCAAGGTTTTTCGAAATAAAGGATCTTTTATCTTATAAAATAGTAAGAGAATCGATGTCTGTAATTTAGTTTTCTTGCGTAGTAATTTCTGGATATTTTGTATGATCCCAGACGGGAAAACATGTTTCCAGAATTTTTTTGTCTGTCAAACCGATTTGTATGAAATTAAGTACACTATCAAACATAAAATAGATGCATAGTATGTTTTATTCGGCTACACACGGTGACACGGGTCAATATAATGTTCTTATTAAAACCGACATTGACGCGAGCTACGCCACGGGCTAAAGCTAGTTAAAAATATAATTATACTAGGACTATAGTATGTTACGCCTGTTTTTATTGTTTTATTCAGGACAGCCGTGTCCCGATCATTCCGAGGCTCGAATCCATGGTCCGGAAACAGTCGAACGGGCAGAGCATCTAAACCAATAGATCCGATGTTGACGCAAAGGGCGCTGTTAGGCATGTACGAAAAAACAAAAGAAGGTGATTTTGTACCAAGCATGATGGGCTCGAGAATGGGTGAGTTTTTACAACGCTTTTATAAACTTACTTTCTCGGTTGTCCGGGAAAAATTTTGTAATCGATATTTTTTTTATTGATGTGAAACATCTTATGTCGGGCTGTGAACAGCCGCGCGAGGGGAAATATGCAACGAAATTTATGGTCCGCTCCTTCGCTGCTGTTCTCCCCACCACTGCGGCACTCTCTCTCTCTCTCGGCTTCCGCGCGCTCGGGCACGGGAAGACAACCGCGAGTGTTACAGTGCAGTATATAGGATTACGTCAGCATAACAGTTAGTTGCTGCTTTTGAAAAAAATATATACTACTACATAGAGAATACCACCGAGTTCAATAACGTTTTCTTTGATGTTTCACATCTGTCGGGGGTCCCGAGACCCACACCCTTTTTTTTTTGTTAACTTGGCTGTAGTTCTCAGCTAGGATTTTTCAGATCCCTGTTAAGAGATACAGCCTAAAACATTCCCAAATATTTTCTCTACCTGTTCGTGAAAACCGCATGAAAATCGGTTGAAAAGTTTCCGACTTTATCGCGTTCAATTAATTAATTAATTGTAGATTATAGACGCGTCGACAACTCAGGTCATTAGCGTCTTCAACACAACAAATAATTTATTTGTGTATTAGAATCCGCCAGCCGGCATACACAAACCGACTGGTACGAGCTCGGACTCCTAGGAACGCCAATTCCCAAAGAACATTGGAATGCAATTTGCGATAGCAACTACATTCCAATGTCCCCCCTGAGGGGTTTATCGCGTTCATACACACAAACATATTATCTAGGGATCAATATCTATGAGTAATGACCAATAACAATTTTTGCAATTGTTTATAAATCGTAAAACAAAAATACCTAGTTTCCTACATTTTTTTTGTGTCGTATATTTTGTGCGTAAATTGACCCGAAAACCTGATTCGCATCTTTTTTTTATATACGTAATGCAACAATCTGAATGAATATTTTGACATTGACAACTTTATTGGGGAAAGAGATACAGTTACGACCAGAGAGAACATAGGTACCTACATTAGTTACAACTTACGACCGACGTCCTAGAATGCGTGCGTAGGATGGTGACACAATCACTGAGTGACACTCAATACTGCTTTTTTACAACCCGTTATTTCTTTCGTGAGATAATCGACGATGACTCATTTACGTCTTCAGACAGAATTCACACTTATTTTTTTGGGTATACCGTGTAGCATGCAGCTTTTAATTGTTACAATATTTATACCTACATATAGTAGGTACCTAAAAATAGAAATCTATAGGGACGTAGTACAAGCGAGTAGGGTGGTTGCTGTTAAGGGGGGTGGTGAGGAAGCAAGTGTGCCCACATTCTATTGGTCGCTTCAGTTGCGCAAGCGCTGAACGAGCAATTGAGCATGCGCAAAGACGCGGATGACTGCATCTGGCGCAATTGAGCATGCGCAAAGACGCGAGCAATAGATCTTGGGCACATGCATAGCATGGACATGTCCTATAATACAGGCATGCACCCTTCCCTTAATGGCTCCCCCCCTCGTCTAAAGTGGCACTTTATACTACATCCACAGATTTCGATATCTATGGTACCTACATAATAATAATATAAACATTTGTGGAGATTCTATCATTCTAATTCTTATGTGGAGGCCCTGGAGCTTAAAGGTACGTGCAGTACGCAGCTGGGATTCTAGATGGTAGCATGTATGGTAGATGGTGGCTGAAATTATAAGCGCTTATAGGTTTGCACAACGAAGCTTTGATACAAGCTTAAGTCGCGTTTGAAATGTCAGATAGCGAAGACGAATATTTGTGTTCTTCTGCTACAAAGTGGTATATTTTAAATACAAATTTGGGTAGGAGCTATCATGTCCACCCTATTAATAGAAAAAGATCTAAACATGGCGAATTTCATCATTTATACCAAGAATTAAAATTTTACCCAAACCGGTTTTTTGAATATTTACGTATGGAACCTAACACTTTTAAATACGTCTTAGAAAAAACTCAAAACAAATTAAATAAACACTGACAAAATGTCGTTTATTAAACTAGTCACATCCACTGCGAAACTTGTAACGGCCATTTGACAGTTGTCACACGTTGATGGTAGTAGTCAGCGCGCTGAAAGAATAGTGAGATACATTCTTGAATCTACCAGCTCTTGTAACAGCGCTTATACCTGCTACACTCACTGCTTCGTTGTGTACGCTCGTATATATGACAATGCATTAATTTAAGCAAGCCCTGTTATGATCTACGCTACCATCTAGAATCCCAGCTCCATACTGCACGTACCTTAAACCTGCACTGATAAGAAGTAACGGCTGTCTGTCTGTCTGTTTGAACGCGATAAACTCGGAAAGTACGCATGTGGTTTTCATTAAAAAGTAAACAAATCTAACTAAATCAGATATATTTCATTACGCTAGCATTTGTGAGTTCGGGACTTCTAACCCACTTCCAGATTAATTGGAAGGTTTAAATTTGGAATATTTATAGATAGTGCTTAAAGAATAATCCACAAATTCTTAACCCGACCATTAAAAAAAAACCCAACCAAAGGGCAAATGTTGCGGTCATAGTTTTTGATTGTAAATATTACTTCCTTTAAGAATCGATAAGATCCGTTAGAATTACTATTGTTAAAGTTCTTGTATTGTGTTTAATTGACTAAATTACAAAATCGTGATGTAATTTACAACTTGCTCCAGTTCGTGTCAAATCGTCAAATAATTTTTTTTTAATTGCCGTGGTTGATCTTAACAATAAGCGTGTCCGACGAAAATAATAAGAAATGAAATATTTTAATACGATGTGACCGTTGCTGTACCGTTTGACGATACATTGTTCATTTGTTTACAAGAAAAAAACAAAACAGTGACGTTCTTTAATATAAAAAAATGCTTTTTTTAACAATAAAGATATTCACTCGGTGCCCAGTTTTGATTTTCTCATGCAACGTTTTTAATGAAACAGACAAAATCGCCATAACTTTGTAAAAAATAAAGGTATAACGATGTTGGATGTGTCATTTAAAAGCCAAAAAAGTCCCTATCATTTAAAATTATTAATGTCTACACCATTTTTAAAAACCATATTTTTACTCCCCACCTCTTACCCTTTGCTAGGGAAGTAATGGATTTAGTCCGAAAAAAATATTTCGAGATTTTAACAGATCTTCACGTTTTGAGACCTTAGCAATCGTTTAAGATCATTTTCTGACTGATGTCTGTATGTGTGTGTGTATGTGGTCAATTTTTCGCCTTCGATATCGTAAAAACGGAACAACATACGGCCATGCCGATTGTTCTATTGTGTTTATCAGCCTTTAAGTTAGATCTGATTAGATTTTGAGGCAAATCGGTTCAGTGGATCCTGAGATATTAAAAAAAAACGTTCTCAATGTCACGTATTAACATAGATAAAAAAAATATAAACGAATTCTAGATGTTATAATATGAAAAAAATGTAAATATTTTTTTCTCTAAAATGTACAGTTTTCGAGATAAAAAATATTTTACTTAAAAAAATAAAAATTGTACGTAAATCAAGGTAACCATGATTTTTGCTATATTAAGCTAGCCATCAGTAGATCACTAAACAAAAAAGAAGGCCATGCTTTTTTTTCAAAGAATAAAAAAAGAGTGTTTATTTCTTGCAAATATTTACTAGGTGGGAAGTATAGGACTGGTCATCAGTCGAGTTTTTTCATTAGGCGTAGTCCTACACAAGGGCGTCGCCAGCTTATGACTAAAGGGGGGGGGCAATAGGGCAATATTATGGAGGATAAAAAATATGAACGCCGAGAGCATGAAGCGTTACACTTTGGAAGTCTTTGCCTCGATGACGATTGTAACAAGAACGGTTCTAATATCAATGTATAAAACTTCACAAGCCCTCGACAGCACAATAACTAAATCAAACTTTTAAACACAGTAATAATTATTTATTTTAACAAAAATAATATTTAATTAAAACATAACCTGCGGGGATTTTTTGCAAAACTTTCAACCACTTTATCATTAAAATTATTTAGGTTTTTATTTATTATAGCTCTGTGTACACTCATCATGGCCAGACCATTAAGGTACATTTGATCTCTAGGGGGGGGCAGCTGCCCCCCCTGCCCCCCCTTGGCGACGCCCTTGGTCCTACAAAAAGCACTGCGGCAGTACAAGCAAAACTGAACCCACCCGATTTTTTTTTAAATTTAACGCCTGTCAAATATTGTTACAATTTATCATAAGACGATTTTAATTATAAAGATTACATAAATAATCGGACCGTCATTCCTTACTTAAAAGTTACTATACGCATTCAATTTGTCACGTCAGAACAAATGAATTTATTTAAATATGACTGAATTTTATTTTGAATCAGCGTTGACAAGCCCTTGTTGGGCTTGAGAATAGCCGAGAGTGTAGCGATACTGTTGTTTACATGGCGTTGCTATGGTTCCTCTATTACAAGTCTCCAGTTCCCGGGTTCTAGCCCGAGAGCTGGTAAAAGTGTCAATTGGATTTTCAATTTATTATTAAAAAAAAAATAATGACTTGAAAATATGAATTGGTGCTAGGCCCAAATAACCTTAGCTGTTGGTGGTCTTTAAAACACAATTTATTTTTTGACAAGCCCTTGTTTAAAACGATTGTGATACGCCACTGTGTGCATTTAATAATATTAAATTGACATCCTCGTGTGTCGATGGCAAACACTGTCTTTGAAGATCCCGTTAGAAATCGATAGCTCGATGGACGCACCTTTATAATATATATGTCAGGAAGGTAGACAACCAGTCGTGCACGCGTGTATTGCTGTACGATTACCTTCAGTTATATTACCGCTAGACATTGCAATATTTTGGTGTAAGGAAAATCAACATTTGGGCATTATGTAAATGTTTCATGTAATTTTTAATTCTTTTAGGCAGGGCCGGCGTTAGGGGGGGTTAAACGGGGCAAAGATACCCTGGGCCCAGGCCCCAGAGGGGAGCTCGCCGGCCCGGGGCTTACCTGTTATATGTAACTACCGTGTTTAAAACTGCAAGCATTAAAACATTTTCCGAACAAAAAAGGTGTTATTTGATTTTTTGCATTAAAATTTTCTATTTAAAAAAAAAACAAATTTTGGAGAAAAATTTTTTTTGAGGATAGGGGCTTGAGAACGCTTACCCGGGGCCCGAAAATCCTAACGCCGGTCCTGCTTTTAGGAAGTTGACAAATATATATTTTGAAATAATATCGAACAAGACATTTTTAATGTAAATATTTTAGAGCGATTAATTTTTGTTAACTGTAAAATTTTCTTTTACTTCAATGGAATTTTTCTACTGATTGAAATACAATCAATAATCACAAATTTCTCCTTTTCGAGAATTAAAAACTATGTTGTTTTTTTATATATTAAATGAAAATATTGATCACCCAGGCAAACATTCTTCGTTATAGGGTTTTTTTGGAAAAATTTTTGCAGCCAATTTATTTATTTGAACGAGTTATATTTATAATAAACGTGTTTCGCCCTTTTAGGCATCATCAGTAATATTATTTTATAGTGAAATTATGATTTATGAACATTATTTGAACGCTGTTGTTATTAGCATGGATTTTAGACATATTATTTATATTTAGATTTTATGCTAATAACAACATCGTTCAAATAATGTTCATAAATCATAATTTCACTATAAAATAATATTACTGATGATGCCTAAAAGGGCGAAACGTTTATTATAAATATAACTCGTTCAAATAAATAAATTCGCTGCAAAAAATTTTCCAAAAAAACCCTATAATATCCTCAGCCGTACTAAACTCACTACGCATTCTTCGTTATTTCAGCTCGTATGGCGAATTCGGCCCAAAGTTCTTCATCGAACCAGCAAAGCCAACAGTGCCCCGGAGCTAACTCGATACCACAGAGACTGTGCAAGACGCGGTATAACACGACCGCCCCGATGTACGGTGTATCGCTTACATCTGGACAGCCTGTCACCATCGTACAAAAGTTTCCTGATTTATTACAGCAGGTCGTGTTCGAAGTTTGCGAGTAAGTCTTTTTTTTCATCGTTTTTTTTACTTTTTGTTTGATAATTTGTACGCTGATCCCTTACCGACCCAGGGGATATGTTCTTGAAAAACATCACAGTTAATAAAATTCATTTCAAGGTTGACCAAGTACAATGTGAACGAAAAGTGATGCCTGGAAGTATTTTTTTTATCAAATGGAGCGTATTTTAGAGTGCCCGCGGTGAGAGATGAAGCCATGCACGTCATCAATAATATGCTAGTGAACGCCTGCTTGCCCGCAGACAGTGCCGTGTACACAAAACTGCACATTGGGTTTTATGACGTTAGGTACAATTTTGGCAAACCGCTCATGGATCTCCAAAACAGCCAATAGCAAGCTAGAAGGCGGGCGCAATGCATTCACGTTACTATGACGCGGTGGCTTCATCTTTCGCCGCGCGAGGTCTAAAACACGTATAGTATATAGATTTTTTTGACTATGGAAAATATGAAACCCGCGACTGGAAATTGTTTATTCTAATATAACAGAATATCAACGTAGTATATATTTTGTTTTATTTCAAATGATAATTTTTGTATTATTCGTCAGGTCGTCGGAATGCGACGTGGTCCGTGGCGAATGTACGCAGACGTACGTACCGTACTTGTTTTTGGTGATTCCTCTAGGACCGGTAACGTTGACCGGTCAAGATTACGTCCTGGTCGAAAGCGGTTGCGTTTGTCGACCGAAACCGCAGACGACGTACGCGCCGGAATCATCACCGATCGACGCCTTGAGTGGAGTAGTCGCCCCTCACAGACCTTAAATGGTGACTTCGCCACAGATAATGTACGGATTTTATACTTTTAACTAGAGATGCACCGGATAGTTAATTTGCCAGATAGCCGAATACTAAATAATTATTATTACGACTGGATGCAAATATTACACATTAAATTTAAATATGCCATAAATTCGTGCTATTTTTGACGAGTTTTGTTACCAATAAACAGGAAAAATTTTAAAGTAGTAAATAAATTATTATTATAAATGTTTTAATGAAAATCTTTAATTGAATTTACAGTTAAATAAATTAAATCTTAATTTTTTAAATTGTCGTATCCAGCAATCTGGTTTTTTCAGGATCCTGAAGTTTTATATTCACCTGATATTCGTTGCATCCCTAATTTTAACTTTCTTGAATTGTTGAGTAAACGTTTTGGTTTTATTTTTTAATTCGACGACGGTTTCATTCGTTATTTGATCGAAGACCGTAATGTTAAAAAAGAATTTCAACTGCTGGTTAAATAAGAATAGAAGTTACGAAGATCTCGCAAATATTAAATATTTATAATTTTTTGTGGGCAGGTTTTGCCATATTAAGTCATTAATTCAATTTATGCTTGAAAAGATGAAATTAAACGATTGTTTTGCTTTAAAATTCCTAAAGCGGTGGAATTTTTTCTTCGTACAACAAAAATCGATTTTAATAATTACAGGTTACGTATTTATTTTATAATAGATATTTATTACGCTATAATTAGTTTGTGTAAAAAATAAAAAAAGATATCTGCTTAATATTTATTTTTAGAGTAAGTTTAATTAACTTCTAAGGAAGGTATATATTTTCAACTGGCAACGAATTAAAAATTTCCAGTGTGCTAATATTTAAATAAATTTTGGAAATATATGAATAATCATCGTTTATTATTCATTGATGAACCTTTCGTAAGATTTAGCTTAGCTGGATTTTCCCCACTTCCTTGATCCGTCTATCCATAAAGTTTTAAAAACTCAAATTAATAAATTTCAAATAAAACTTTTGTAATGTTATAATTGAAATAGTCCCCTTAAAATAGATAAACATTTCAATCATTTTTTTTTTAATCGTCGTTATTTAAAAAATTATAAGCGTCATTTTATTATTAAAAATCTTTACTTACCTTCAGATTGTTACATTTTTCGTTGTCGTTTCATTAGCCTTCAAGACAAAGCAATATTTTATTTTTAATAATATGACGATATGCAGAAAACAACGAAAGGAGAAAAAAACATTTATAAAAAAATTTATTATATAAAAAATAAATTAATATGTCTAAAAAAAATAAATACTTAAAATAAAAACGTCTAAAGATTTGATTCATATTATACAAACCAATATGGCATCATTCGTTTAATACGACATTGTTTTCATTTTACGACGAGCTGGCTTCGGGCGTTTCGACTGGAGAATTTTGTGCCGGCGCAGGTTGTTCGGCGCTCGCTTGTTCTTGCGGTTTTTGGAAATTGTTTATAACGCTGTTAATTCCGTCGCCTGCTTGCGAAATAAAATTCGGGTTCTCCGACGAGGCTCCTGAACTTCCACCGCCGCCGCCTTGAAGGTTGTTGAAAAAATTACCGATCTGGTTTACGAAATTCGGTTTGTTATTTTGTTGCGTAGTTTCGCCTTCGTTTTGTGCGCCTTCCGGTTGTTGAGCAGCGGCGTTATTGTTGTTCATGTTGTTGCCGAAGTATTGCATAATTTGTTGAACCCATTCGTTGAACGGATTTGGCCACTGACCTTGAGAAGTCGAACCGTCGACCGGATCATTCTGCGTTTGCAGACCGCCAAAGTACTGCGACATCGAAGTCTGGATATTATTATAGAATTCGGTGAACTTGTCTTTCATTGGCTTAAACGGATCGTCACCGCCACCGGCCGATCCGCCTTGGCCACCATCCGGTTTCGATACTTCGGCATTACTTTCTCCTTCTTCGTCGTTTTGATTTCCGACTGGATCGGTCGGCTTATCGCCTTGTTCCGAACTACTCCCGCCGCTATTTTGACTTTCACCGTTTGCAACACCTTGGAACGTAGTGACCATCCATCCCCAAATTTCTTCCATTCCTCGAATAAATTGTAAATTGACAACCGTTTCGTTTTTGTTTGGATTCTGTTGTTCCATAGTGTAATTTTCAAAAGCGCTACTGACTCTGTTTTTTAACACGGCTACTTGTTTGTTGAAATCTTCTTGCATTTGATTTAACTGTTGTTCGCTCGGCCTGTTCGTGTTGTTCTCGTTTGGTTTTGGACGCAAACTTTCAATAGCCTGACTGAAATTTTGGCTCAGCTGATTTATTTGATTGTTAAAAAAAGTTTGGAATTTATCTATCGGTCTGTTTGAAGTCGGCTGTTCAGGCGTGGCTTGCTGGTTTTGATTTGCCTGTTCTTTGTTTGCCTGTTCTTTGTTTGCATTGTTGCCTATTAAATTATTAAAGGCTTCTCCAATACTAGCAAGTAGACCGCCATTCGATTGTTTCACGGGTTCGCTGTTGGCTTTTGATTGGGTCGGTTTGGGGATAGCGTTAACTAGTGCGGCGGCAATCGGACGATTGGGACGATTTGCAGTGTTGGTGATAGCTTGCTGCACTGCGCTAACGATCGGTCGGTTTTGTTTTTGCGGTTCGGAGTTTGTCGCTGCAGCGGCCGGTTCTTCGGGTTTTTTGAGCGCTTGCTGAAGAGTCTGAAAACCTTGAAGTATAGGCTGGGCCGGCGGTCTTTGACGCGTCTCCGGATGTTTCGAAGTCGGAACTTGCGCTATATGACTTTCAGACCATCTTAAGAAATTATCTTGATCGTTTGCGCTATTCTCCGACGGCTTATTGTCGCTCGGTTTTTCTTCTTCCTGGAAAGAAGACACATTGTTACTTACAAACTCATTTACGGGCTTTATCAAAAATACAGTCCCGTTAATAGTAGAAAACACTTCGATTATATTCGATTCTTTTTTATTTCTAAAATTGATTTTTTTTACAGTTACCTCAGCTGGACGTTCTTCGGCCGCCATTGTTTGCATTGCAGCCATCAGTTCCGGTTCCTCCTTCTTCGGTTGTTCTTCGACCTTTGTGTCAGATTGTTCAATTTTAGCTTCGTCTTTAGCGGCAACTGGCTTCGCTTCAGTTTCCGTCGCTAGTGGACGGCTGTCTTGTTCAGGAATTGGTTTCTTTTCAGCTTCTGTCGCCGGCGGAATGCTGTCTTGTTCAGCCATCGGCTTTGCTTCAGCTTCCTTCGCGGGTGGAATGCTGTCTTGTTGAGCCATCGGCTTTGCTTCAGCTTCCTTCGCCGGTGGAATGCTGTCTTTTTCGGCCATTGGTTTTACTTCAGCTTCCATTGGCTTCAAGGGAAGTTCACCCTCGGTTGGTCGCGACGGTTCCTCCGCCTTCGTTTGTTCCGCTTCAGCAGGTTTGGCGGCTTCCTGGTGACCGTGATCGAATCCATTGTGTTTGATGGTCGGCGCCAAACTTTCATAAATGACGGCCACCGGCACCAGTTGATCTGCACTTTCTTCAACACCGCTTCTTAGTGATCGCGATTCGACAGAACTCACGTAGATGATGCCGCAAGTTAATAACACGCGCACTAACGTACTTCCGAACGACATGTTGCGTTGTACTACGGCCGTTGAACTGCAGATTTCGGCTTTTTATACTTCTCCGTCCAATCAAATGGAACCGGACAACTTGCTTCAAATATTGCATATTATCTTTGTATGTGTGTGTGTGTATGTGTGTATTTTGGTGATCCGATCGCATCTCTAAGAGACCTATCGTTGCGTCCGCAATGAGAATATTAAGTCCCAAACTTAAAACTCCGTTAATTTAAAACCTATATAAAAATAGTTTACTTTTTAAGATGAAACAATGTTTTTATTTAATTGTAAATTGTAAGTCCCAATATCAAACACAAGGTGTTTCTGTGGACAACAATACACATAAATACAAACGATATTCCTTATGTTCACAACGCATTCACGTAACAATTAAGTAGTGAACAATTTTTATCAATCAACAGCGAAGTTGTCATCATGATGGCAACTTCACTGTTGATTAATAAAATTTATTCACTACTTAATTGTTACGTGAATGCGTTGTAGACATAGAGAATATCGTTTGTATTTTAGCATTAGTAGACAGGGGCGGATCTACATAGAGGCTAATAGGGTTGAAGCCCTGGGCCCCCAAGTGTCAGGGGCCCACAATTTACGTCAAGGGCCCACAATTTATGTCAAGGGTCCACTATTTATGTCAAGGGCCCACAAGTGTTAAGGGCCCACAATTAGTGTCAAGGACCCACAATTTATGTCAAGAGTCCACAATTTATGTCAAGGGCCCACAATTTGTGTCAAGGGTTCACAATTAGTGTCAAGGGCCCACAAGTGTTAAGGACCCACAGTTAGGATCAAGGACCCACAAGTGTCAAGGGCCCACAAACGATTAATCATCATAAATTTTTAATACGTTTTCATTAACAATGAGCACTTATCGTGTAGTAAAAAATAGGGCCCCATTGGACTTAAATAAGCCCTAGGCCCCGATAAACCTAGATCCGCCCCTGTTAGTAGAACCCTGGCATCCAGTAAAGCGGAAATTCTTAAACTAAGTAAGGGCGCGAAAAGGAATAAAATTCGATGATGTAATACTGACGCCGACATCCAGTTACTGTATTGCTGTGGAACTGAGAATTTTGAGGGGATTGATTGAGTTTGCCATGGGTGCAGGGCCGTCTTTGGCCATGCAGGGGCCCTTGGGCACACAGAGTTTGGGGGCCCTTTCAGAAAACCAAAAAAAAAACGTGAATGTAAACACCAGGATGTACTTTTGTTTAGTGACTTTATTGGTTTCGGCATTTCGGGGCCCCCATTAAGCCGGGGGCCCTGGGCTCGTGCCCCACATGCCCTTATCGTAAAGACGGCACTGCATGGGTGGGTATAAATTATAATACGGCGATTATTTGTGGAGTATAATAATAAAAGATTTTGAAAAACGAAATTATATGCGCTAAAAAAAGTCGTGCTAGTATTCTGATGCAAATATAAAAATAACACCGTTAAATTGTGAAAAATATTCTTTCTATGAAATGGACTATAGATAGTTGCGCATTTGTTATCTTTTTTGTTTTGATGCGATGTTAAGTTTATGTACTTTATTTATTTGACACGATGCTGAGATGTTTTTTCATACTGAGAAGAAGAAATTGGTGCGTCTACTCGTAAATTGTTATTTAATAAAACTTTTTACAAAGAGATATCTCAATAGATGCGGTTTATTTACATATCGTTTTTGAATAAAAGTCATTAGTTGAAAAAACGTTAAAGAATGTCGGATCGAATTTCGAAATGATTCAGATTGTTGAGATAGGTATATTTTTTACGACTTTCATAAATTGAACAGAAAAAATACAATTTTATTATTATACCGATAATTACCTAATATAAAATTGTATTTTTATTGTAGGTATTGATGTCGACATTGTTAATTATAATAATACAAATAGAATTATAATTATTATAACAAATTCATTTCACTTTTAAAAAGCATGCAGGTACTTAGTTTACAGTCACAAGATGAAAATTGTTCTGTTGTTTTATTATTCTTATACGCATTATTACTGTATTATAAAATGTTTGTCCCAATTTTTTCTTTTTTAAATATAGTTATGTCATAATTACTGTTCCACCTGTTAAAAAACATTCGCTTCCTTAATTTCTTAAAATATTAGGTTCGCGTTTAATAAAAGTGTTTTTTAGAAAGAAATTGGTTCGGAAAAGGCTGTAGAAATAATATGCAGAGGTATTCAAATTTGTTTAATAGCCTACGTTTCGAAAAATTTATTTTTTTCCTCAAATAAATTTTTCGAAACGTCGGCTATTAAACAAATTTGAATACCTCTGAATATTATTTCTACAGCCTTTTCCGAACCAATTTCTTCCTAAAAAACACTTTTATTAAACGCAAATCTAATATTTTAAAAAATTAAGGAATCGAATGTTTTTTTAACACTAGGCTGGATTATCACATCTATAAAAAAAGTGTTTTTAAAAGAATTTTGAAATACCTACGTTTGTAAACTTTGTTCACGAATTTGGAAAATCTTTTAGATTAAATTGAAAAAGATTGCTGATAGAGATTTGATTTTTGTGCCATCTCAAAACTTTTTACTTTCGTACTTTTTGTCCGTAGTTTTCTTGGAAATATATTAACAAATAACAACATGGTACAGAATTAATATTAATGCATAGTGGTTTTTTATGTGCATTGTGGATGGTTATTGTGAGCTGCGAACAAATCGTCGAACGCCAGGGCCAAGGCCGACCTCAACCATCAAACCAGATCAAGCACACAGTACGTTCACAAAGGTATCTAGATTTTAAAAGCCATCGCCAGTCGCCTGTCGTTACACTTCTTTTGGCGCGTTATGAAAAAATGATGAGAGTGAATTTTTACGATGCGCGCGCATCGCGTCATGAAAATTTAACAGGATGAAGTTGCAGCATTAATGATTTCCATAGTTACTATATAAACAAAAAATTGTGTGTTTTAAAGACCACCAACAGCTAAGGCTGTTTGGGCCTAGCACCAACTCATATTTTCATTTCATTATTTTTTTTTAATAATAAATTGAAAATCCAATTGACACTTTTACCAGCTCTCGGGCTAGAACCCGGGAACTTGTAATAGAGGAACCATATCAACGCCATGTAAACAACAGCATTGCTACACGCTCGGCTATTCTCAAGCCCACCATATAAACAAATATAAATAAATTCACTCCAGTCCTTTTATTATTGAAGTTATACTCCTTTTGGTACGTTATGAAAAAATGGTGAGAGTGAATTTTCACGATGCGCGCGCATCGTATCACGAAAATATAACAGGGTGAAGTTGCAGCATTAATGATTTCCATCGTTATCATATAAACAAAATAAAATAATAAAAGGAGTGGAGTGAATTTATTTATATAAATTCACTCCACTCTTTTTATTATTTTATATTTCAATAAATTATTTGCATGCAAATTAAAAATTAGTTCTTAATCACGCCAAAGGAGTATAACTTCTAACGCGCGTACAAAGTACACGCATCCATTTTTATCAATACTTCCACTACGGCGAAACTAACAAAGATATTTTTCACGGAAATATTTGTATTTAACGCTCTAGCGCCTAAGATGATTATGAACAGGCAACTGCCGTTGAATGCCATACCTAATTTACGTTACGGAATTATGGATTTTAAGCTATTAGCAAGAAATTAATAATAATTGGAAAATTTTACTTGCGCGCGATCTTAAATATTTTCAATTAATGAAAATAAGCGTAAAATGATTAGTCGGGAAAAAAGTTTGGTGTGCTATTGCTAATAAGTATAGTGAGATTATAATACGTCTTTTTAACCGACTACTTTTCAAATTGACACTTGATTAGTACTTTTTGTGTTTGCCCAAGTTTTTTTGTTTTTTTAATCTTTTTTGTAACAAACTCATAGTCTTTTAATAAGTAGATTATGGTGTGGGAACTGTCGATTCTCAGTAGAGTATAACAGTGGCGGAGATACGGGGGGGGGGGTCCAGGGGGTCCGGACCCCCCCAGAACATATTATATTATACACTTATTTTTATTTTTTATCAACAATAGATAATCTACTATTGATAAAAATGTGTCTAATGTCTATCCTTACTGGCAAGTTGTTGCATATGATAAGGCAAAGGCACTGTGGATAAAGAATGTTCGTTCATTTTTGGCACTTGGTCAGTCGGAAGGATCCTCTTTATATTTTAACACATGTTATTTGGAATTTACAGTTTAACTATAGATTCTCAATTTAGTAAATTTCATCTTTTTATGAGTGATTTTATGACACAGTAATACAATAGAAAAGCAACACATGTTTAATTAAAAAACAGTCTCCGAATATATCGTAAGTTAGGTATAAGAAAAGGTCTTTAAGTTACGGTATTTGTTTACTTTTAAAAAACCATCTAAAACAGAATAAGTAGGAATAGGTTAAAATAATTTGACTTTGAATGTTAGGGCCTAAATTCTGATGCTTATCCCGTCAAAATGTTGTATTTAAAAAAAATACGATTTTCTTCTCAAAGTTACATGAGTTTGAAAATTGATGATTTTTTACTTCGTAAAAATTGATCCCCTAATTTTTTTCCTTGAGAGAAATGTATTATTTATTACTAGAAATAAAAAAAAATTAAACCTTTATTAGTCTATTCTACATATTATCATAATTTTTGTCAGCCAGTTCAATACAGGTATAGGTACTTATATTGAACTGACTGTCAAAATGAACGGACCCCCCCCAGGGCAAAAACCTATCTACGCCACTGGAGTATAATATCGATTTCCGCGGAAAAATAAACTGAAAAAATGTCGGTAAGCACGATAAAAAAATCAGTTATTTTAATATTGTGATTAAGCGACAAGTCGCCTTTTTGAAGCCCGTATAAACGTAACTGTGAGTAATTTAGTAATAACGTTTTCGTTCCTTGACCGGACAACTGGTCCGTTATTTTTCGACATTTAATATTTCTCTTCCATTATGCATTGAACATAAACCAGTTTCGTGTTTGTTTTTGATGGACCAATGTAATTATCCTATATATGCAGCAACATTAAGAATAATTAGCGCCTTTATTTTATAAACTTATAGAATTTGAAAATCTTGATTTGTTTTACTATTGCCTTATTTTTGTTTTTAAAACATCACATATAAAACTGTTTTTTTTTAAATAATTGTTTCCTTTCAATTACAAATTGGCAGTAAATTCTTAAAATATGTTTTTGTTTTATTTTCTACTCAAATTCAATGAAAAAATATATGAAGTGGATTTTGTTACCCAGAAGAAAAGAAAATTTCAACTAAGCGTCTTGTCTTCTAAATAACAGAATAATTACCTATGCGTTTAAAATATTATGGACATTTTGCTTCACAATGCGGCGCTATAAAAATGGTTAATAAAATACGCAATAATATTATCGATAATTGAAAAATAATAATCAAATGTAGGTAATCCAATTTTTTACTAGATTAGTTCAGAAGTTCATAATATAATATATATTTGGCAACGAGATTAGAGGTATGTATACACATAAACCGAGACATAAACGTGCTTTCTCATTTAACGGTATAATATGTTAATTAGATGATAATATATCAAATTAAATGAACAGTTTTATGGGAAATCCACTTATTGGACGGATAACCAAATGCAGTAGGTACATTAAACTAGGTGAATGGAAACATCCCATAAAAATAAAATGTTCGGCAAAACAAAACATTAAAAAACGTCTATCATTTACAAAAAAAACAAACGTCCAATATTTAACTAATTTTGCGCTTCTCCAATAGACCAATCACAGCTCAAGAAACAAAGGGACACGTGTAACATGTATTAGTTCATCTTAAAAAAATTTTAAAAATTGATAACTTATTGTAAGAACAAAATAAATAAATAAACGGCCATGTTTTAACTGTTAAAAATATTTTTTGATAAATACTAGTTAATTTTTTTTTGGGAATGTCGAACCTGCAGACTTATAAATAAAAAATATGCGAATTATTTGAAGTCGTGGTGTTTTTGAACGTTTGTTAAAAATTGTATGGTTTGTCTAACATTTACTTATTTTAAATTTTTAGAGTTGCACGAATATAATATATAAGCCCTTGAAAAGCAGATACCAATCCCTTGGAAAGTTGATACCAAGCCCTTGGAAAGTTGATATCAAGCTCTTGGAAAGCTGATACCAAACCCTTGAAAAGTTGATACAATTAGGAAGTTTCCATTGGACGAAAATACTAATTATGATACTGTAACATCATTATAATAAAGATAACTTTAAAAATTCTGAAAGAATTATTTTGATATCTTTAATTTCAACGGAGATATTCAATTTCTTGTATGTGGGGTCGCAAACGAAACTGATTTTTGAATATGACGTCACGCGGTACAAGTTTGCTGTTTTTTAGCTTTGTAAGTGATGAGAACCTAAGTTACTTAGTAACTATTTTATTGTAATACAGACTTTTCTATTTATATTAAATTAAAATTAACTGTCAAAAATTTAAATATGTCAATATTTTCCGTCATCAACTGGTTTGTTTTTAGTGTTTCCATAACAATTTACGAGTTTATAGAAAGAGATTTATCGGAAGTTACCATGTTAAATTACCACACATACAAACTGAAAATAACATTTAAAAATATCGTGCCGCGTGACGTCACCCGGACTGAAAACGGAATTTCTTGGAGAAATGTCAATTCAAATTTTGAAGTAGCATAACTTTGTTGTTTTTAAAGATATTTCAAAAATTCTTCCGCCATTAATTTTATAATTTTTAGAACTATGATTTAGACAAAAAAAATAAAAAAGGGAAACTTCCTAATTGTATCTTTTTGAGTCAATTGTCGACCACAACATTGTTTTGTTTTGACAGTTTCTATGAGCTACGCTTTTGAAACAAACAAGTTAATCAAAATTATAATCTCGTGTTGTGTTTTAAAGACCACCAACAGCTAAGGTTATTTGGGCCTAGCACCAATTCATTTTTTCGATTCATTATATTTTTTTTTTAATAATAAATTGAAAATTCAATTGACACTTTTACCAGCTCTCGGGCCAGAACCCGGGAACTTGTAATAGAGGAACCATAGCAACGCCATGTAAACAGCAGCACTGCTACACGCTCGGCTATTCTCAAGCCCTATAATCTCGTTGTGATCAGACATATTTTAGATTCGTCTTGATTAAATCAAATTTTGTTGTTTTATTTATTTATTATTAATTTTATATAAATATCTACGATATTATTAAATTCTCGTCAAAAAGATCTTTATAATACCAAGCCCTTGGAAAGCTGGTACCAAGCCCTTGGAAATCTGATACCAAGCCCTTGGGAAGCTTTTCGATGCTATAATAAAAAACATTTGAAAACCCCGTTACATAATGAACCATTATGTTAACTCTTTTCGATGCTATAATTAAATATGGTTTCTATGGTAACGAAGTAAATAAATATTGTATCGAGGCTAATGATTTTATTTTGAGATGTAGTAACTGTTGTCAGTGAATTTAAACGCACGCCCGCGAAGGTTTCTAAATTATAATAATTGGCCGATCTGGCTTCGCCCGAGTGAAAAAGTGATTTCAGAAACAACTGAACCTATTTCAATTTTTTTTTACTGGTCGATAGGTGTTACTATCATCAGCCCGACTTCGTTTCGCAGGGGGGGATAATAAATCACAATTTTTAGCATCCGGGTGAAGCCGGACAAGACCGCTAGTAACTGATAAATTCGAACATTTCCAATGTTACTTCTGTTTATAGATTCAAATCTACCTTATCAAAAGTTACTGAATTGTAATTATTAAATTTCATTTTATTTGAACAATATTAAAAATATACACTGTAAAACATAAGAATGTAATTATAATTATATACACTAACTTAACTTATATTAGATAATTATCGCTTTTCAAGATGTTTAAATTTAGCCTCTAATCTTTTTGAATACGCGTCTAATTTATACGCAGCCTGTTCCAATTTTGTAACGCTGTCCTCTATTTGATCGATTTGGTCTAGATACGGTTGAAGGGCCTGATCTGAAATATCAAATATTTGGTTTTTATAAGGAAATGTTTACAGATTGTGTGACATTTATGCTGTTTTCTTTTACATTTTTCATTTAATTCAGTAACTGTTTTAGCTACGTTTCCTGCGATTTGTTTCATGTCACCATATTTGGTTATCGTCGCCCGATTCATATTTTCTAATAGTTTGTAGTCATCGTGAGTTGCAGTTAATTCACCGTAAAGATAATCCGCAGTCTTCTGAAACATTGAAGTGGCTAATCGACTTAAATTGGGATCGTGAGGATCTAATGCTTCGAAACTAGACGTCGATGTCGACAACGTTGGTCCTAAAAAAGGAAAATTAAAAAAAACTCAAATTTTAACAGTTTTGTATTAAATATACCCTTTTTAGGTGAATCTGTAATTCCTTCACTGTCACATTCGTCCCCCATTTTTAAATTGAAAAAAATTTTTCTTGATTGACAGACGATTTAAAATTTTTTTTAAGAAACGTCAAAATACAGTAATGTGAATCGTCACAAGTGTTAACTTGAGTTCGATTCGATTCATTTTGATTGGTAAACACTTGATTGTCTAATAAATTTTGGAAAGTACATTTGCACAAATAAGTGTTGCTAATATAAGCAAAGTAATAATTGAAATGTTTCCATTTTATGAAATTGCAATCTGTTTCAGTGGTTTTTTAAATAGAAAATAAATTGATTATTGTGTTATATAACGAAATGGGCACGCTACGAAATGTGTAGTTGTACTTAATTTATTAAGATTGAATGATTTTGTGTTTTATGTTATATAGGGTATATTATATTATTTATATTATAGTTTGCGTCACTGCACTTTGATGTTCATCCATAGATGTGTTCATCAAACATCTCCATTCTCTATTGTGTTTTTTATAAATTTGTGATTAACGATGCTTAAATTTGTCTTTATTTCAAACATATTTTATGAACATAGTATTGACATATAACTATAATTAAATCAAAGTGACACGTTACATATATTATAATCGTTTTTTCCGTGTATTTTTATTCATTTATAAATAATTACGTTATTGCGTTTCATAATAAGTTTTTAGGTTAAGAAAAGTTGCCAAAAGACAGGTTCACGTGTTTCCGAAGAAAATAGCACAATGGAAAGACAGGAGACATCAGATATTAACCAGATTTTAAGAAGTTGGGAAGAAGAATATTTACAACCTAATTATGATCCCGTCCCAACACTTACAAAGTAAGATCCCTGAAGTATTTTTAAACGTTGTCAAATAGTTAAGTGTACGTTTTTATTGCTTAAATGTCTGCAAGTTTTAATAGGAAATTAGGGGAACACAATAGATCTTTTAGGTCGCAGTGGCTTCCTTCGGGCCCCTAACACTTAAATCTTAACACCAGCCAAAGTGTTTCATTATTAGCGCAGACAACTAATTTTAAATCTATCAATTACAGATTAGCGGAATTGATAGAAGCCGAAACAGAAAATTACTTAAAAATGGATCCAGATCCATTCGATGAAAGGCACCCATCTAGAGCATTTCCCGATTGCAAACTAGGACACATTTTGAAAGTGCTTTTCCGCAAAGATGTATTTATGAATAAGGTATTTAGTGTAGATATGACTGCGTGTTATTTTAGTCGAGTCCCTTGGTAATGTTTGAATATTCGTTTCAGTTGGTGAACGACTATTTACGTGATACTTATTGGTCACGGCTCAACATAACGGGTCACAATGTTGACGATTTAAACATAGTGGCGTGCAGACTTATGCTAGATACGATGCCGGGTCTCGAGACATCGGAAGTGTTTCAACCCGACATGAAAGCGCTTATCGACAGACTAATAAAATGGGCAACTAATTCCAAGGAACCGCTGCAAACTTACGCAACAGGATTGTTAGCGGCAGCCATGGGAGTGTCTGAAATTGCTGTACAATTTCGGTAAGCGTAACTTGTTTTTTTAATGTTGCGTAACAAACGCCAAAACATTTTTTTATGGAATCTTTTGTAGAGAGAAGAATCTCGTATCATTAATGCTACAACGTTTACGTCAAATTAAAACGTCTGCCATGAAGGCGGCCGATAACGGGTGTATTCAAAGAGATACGAATTCGACAACAGAATCGGAAATAGTGGTGTCCGAACGTCCGTTTGCTCACTTGGCGAGTAGCACGTCGCCGCCGCCGACCAACACAAGTGTAAATAAGGCAGATGGGGGAAACACTATACCTCTGCACCATCGTGGAAAACACAAAGCAATTAATGAACTGAACGCACCTTCAACTCCGAACCATTTGCAGTCAAACGCTTCGAATAGCAAACGCAGAAAGTTGGAAAATACGTCTCCGGTAAGTGTTTCATGTATTTTTTTACATTGTCAAGTTTGATAACTGTTCAATTTAAAAAGTGTTAGTTTTAATTCTCAAAATGCCAATTGAGATTAAATAATACAGTGAAATCTCCCCTAACGGACACCCCCTGTATACGGACACTTTAGGATGGTCCCGGCAGCTTTCCATAAGAATAGCATTATCATAACTCTCCCTTGAATGGACGTTCCCTTGAGAGGACGCGGACACTGATATTTCAACATTTTGAGGACAATATGTTCTCTTGTACGGACACCTAACCTAACTTAACCAGTACCTGACGCTTTGGTGATTCTCCGCTACTGACGTCCATAATTCGACGCAGCGAAGTTCGGGGATTCCCTAAATTATCAAAAGTACACGATCGGCGATCGATTTAAGACGATCTAAGATACTTAATATAGCTTCTTCTAAAATCTAAATGCTTGTTTCATTTTCTAGATATGACTTCATATATCTACATATTTTTTATTGAAAATATATTATACGTACCTATTTATGTATGTATTTGTATGTACTGTATTACATACAATTATGTATACGCATAATACCTATGTAGGTACGTATAAACTTTGAATTTAAATTTAGTTTTCTGTTGGACGGACACTTCCCTTGGGCGGACAAACTTTGATTGTCCCCTCGGTGTCCGTCCAAGAGAATTTTCACTGTAAATGTTATTTATCAGTTTTCATTCAAAACTAAATTAATTTGACCCAAGATTCTAGCAAACAGATCACCTCTAAGTCACCTAGGCATTACGGAATCGAGCAATTCGTCGTGGATCGAAATGGAAAGTTACGTCATCGGAAGTATACGGATGCATCCGTTAACCGATTCGACGAAACAAATGATGATTCTGAAATATCTCAAGCCTATGGCTGAATATCAAGAGGTTTGTATTGAAACAAAGGCTGTTTACGGCATTGTTTTTTTTTTAATTTCTGTGATTTATATTTTTGACTTTCAGTTCCTAGGTCACATGTTCGAACATAAAGCGCTTGATCTTATACTCGATTATGCAAACGTAAGAGAAACACACGATTCTCAGTTGGCGTTCGAAGCTTTAAAGTTTCTGGCTTCTCTGTTATGCCACAAGAAATTTAGTTTAGAATTTATTGAAGAAAAAGGAATACAAGTAAGTTAAAATGAATCTATTTAATTTACTAATGGCTATTTATGATATTAAAACTCAAATTCGAATGATTCATAATATATTTGAATCGGTTTTGATTCCAATCGATTTTAAATGACATTTCCAGAGACTACTAGACATTCCACAGCCGTCATTGCCGGCGACGGGCGTATCGATATGTTTGTATTATCTGTCGTACTATGAAGACGCCATGGAACGAGTGTGCCTTCTTCCGATCGAAGTGATCAACAGATTTGTTAAATACGTGTTGTGGTTCTTGGAATGCTCGCATCATGAATCAGGCCGATGCCATGCCATCATGTTCTTCGGTCTTGCCTTCCACTTTAAAGTTATTTTAGACGTGTTCGATAAGCAAGACGGCCTACGGAAAATGTACAATGTTGTGAGTTATTTTGATGTGCTTTTTATTTTAATATTTTGGCACAGATGCACTTGTTAACTTCCCATTGGAAGTTATTGTAATGGGTCCGAAAATCGAAATCAAAATGTATTACAAATTTTTATGTTTCGTCACTCCACTATTTTTAGAAAGATGTCTGTGTGTGTATGTGTGTGTGTGTATGTACGTATGTACGTACATATGTGTCCATTCCTTTCTAAGACGAAATCTCGAGAATGAAAAATGATATCGACTACATTAGGGTGCAAATCGACGCATATTAACGTAAATAGACTCCAAAAAAGTAGATTTTACACAATATCTCGCAAATAAAAAATTATATCGACTTCGTAAGGGTGTCAATCGAGGCGTGTTAACGTAAATTTTATAAAGATCGGTTCAGCCGTTTTTTTTTTTTTTTTAATTGTTAAAAATAAATAATAATTATGTTTTAATGATTAAAATGTTACGTTTCTGTGTAATATCTAATTTAATTATTATTATTAAATATATATCAAACTGGGAAGTTCGTCATGTGGACCTCAAGGGTCGCACTTTAGTCCTAATAAACGACCCACCTCACGGCTTGTTTTATTTCTAGTTTATATTGAACGATATATAAAAAAAACAAAAAACAAACGTAAGTTGTATTTTATTTGGAGCGTATTTTTTTGTTTCCCAGATATCAACGTTACCGATTTTATCAACCGATGACGATACGGTTTTAAGCGACGATATGGAAACTGCTATGAGACAAATCGTCAGACACGTTTGTGTAGCCTTGAGACGATATTTAAAGGCACATCTGTATCTCAAAACCGAACAGCTGCGCAGATTGGCAATCCGAGATCTTCCGAATCTTCCGAAAAATAGAGTGGTAAGTATTGTAATAATTGTGAAAAAGAAAGTCGCACGATTGAAACTTTCAAATGAACTATCGTTGCAGATCATTTGTAAGATGAGCGACGAAGACTTCCAGAATCGTATCGATATGCTGGTACAGCTGTTGCCATTTCGAGCTCGATGGCAGCCGGTCGACAAGTTGATGGAGCTCGGTGCCATCACGCTCCTGCTGCAAGTCATAGCTTTCGCGTATGAGTGGAATTACACAGGTCGCAGTGAGACGGTCAAATCTGCCCTCGACATTCTCGCAGTTTGTAGCGTTATGCCACGCGTTCAACTACTGTTCTGCGAACGAGTCGACTTGCCCGAAGACGTCAACACTGTCACAGTCGGTGAGTGCAATTTTGAAAGTTTGTTTAGATCACCTTTTTTACAGTACTTCAAAATATTTAGCTGCAGGGTTCATTTTCCCTCCTATTTCTTCTATTTTTCATACTTAAAAAGTAGAAAAGTAGGAAAACTTCTACTTTTGGATAAAATCTCCTATTCTCCTACTTTTTGGACATTTTCAGTGATTTCCATGCTTTTTTACATAAAATGTTTTGCTAGTTTGCACGATCATCTATCTTCTTTCTAAGATGAAGTTCACCATTCCATATTATGAAGTGAAGAAATGTTATGTTTTATAGTGCTTATTTGTATTTCTTGTTTACTGTGAAAAATAAATAAATAATTAAAAAAAGGCCATACCTAATCCAGGTTATTAACAGATTTGTGTTATTTTAATTTATTAAATCTACTGAGTTTTATTTTTATGTATAGTTAAGTAATAATCTATTTAAACAAGGTACTGCAGTATTTGTTCTATTAACTTGCTTTTATGATTTAATTTACCTTTTACAACTATCCTACTTCTGTTATTTTTATTCGTATAAAGCATTAATTAAAAACTAGAAGCACATCTCAGCTAACACCTTAACCAGCCAATCGGTTGGGGACATTATATAAAACAATATAAAATGTGTTAAAGTAATTTTTATCCTAATTTATAGCTTACGAAAACCTCCTACTTTTTGGCCAAAAACCTCCTACTTCTCCTACTATTTAGACCAAGAAACTCAGTAGGAACCCTGTAGCTGATTACTCATCCAACTTCAAACGTGCACAGCACTTAAAACAAGCCGGACATTTATTTTGATCGTTAACAAATGCATTTCTTACAGGTATCAATTATATTCTGGGCGCAGCGGAGGGCGAGATTGTAGCCGATCCGGACGTGCAAAAGGCAGCTCTCAGTGTCATTATCAACTGCGTGTGTGCTCCAATACACAGAGTAAGTCAACGGCTTCAAATTTATTTTATATTTATATATGTAACCAACCTATACAGATTGTATCAAATTAAACCTGTGCATAGGGCATTCTGTGTGTAAGACAGAGATCGATACATAAAGCAATAAGTAAGAATGAGATAAATGACAATAGGATGTTACGTGGTTACTGTAAATAAATAATATTTATGCAACCTAATAGCGTCATCTTTGTTTTTTCGCTCTTTCTATGCTGTAAAAATGTAAATCTTTTTTAATTTACAGTAACCACGTAACATCCTATTAGCGATAATTTATCTCATTCTTACTTATTGCTTTATGTATCCATCTCTGTCTTACACACAGAATGCCCTATGCACAGGTTTAATTTGATACAATCTGTATACGGGTAGCTTTGTCTATCTCTATAGGTTACATTTTATGTAATGGTTACTAAATAAATATTATTATTATATAATTTATTTTACTTTAAAAACGCTCGGTTTTCTAGGATGGCTCCCTGTCTCGAACCTCATCGTCGCTTTTGACACCGGTTTCGAGCACGCCTCCGGCCGCACTTCAAATTTCAGACAGCGTATCGCCGCGCAGGCGTCATTCGGCCGGAACAAACTTGAACAACACTACGTGTCGCAGTTCGGAAGAAGTGATCGAACGGATGTGGGAATGTGTGAGAACGAATAATGGCATAATGGTGCTCCTGCAGTTGATGCAAATCAAGACGCCGATAACGGACGCCGACTGTATCAGAGCACTCGCGTGTCGCGCTTTGGCCGGACTTGTCCGGAGCGGCCAAGTCAGTCAAATAGTATCGAAGCTGCCTTTCTTTAGCAGCGGTGAATTGTTAAGTATGTATTGTCAGGACTCAGTATACAAAAACTGTAACGGGACGTACAAATCCCCAGTTCCCGGGTTCTAGCCCGAGAGCTGGTAAAAGTGTCAATTGGATTTTCAATTTATTATTAAAAACAAAAATAATGGATTGAAAATATGAATTGGTGCTAGGCCCAAATAACCTTAGCTGTTGGTGGTCTTTAAAACACAATTTTTTTTGTAACGGGACGTCCGTCTGTAATTTAATTTTCTTATGGGTATTTTGTACGATACCGAGAACGCGTTTACAAAATTCCGATTTGTCGGTCGGTTTTGAAATTGGCCAGACCGATTCCGATGAAACTCGAAATAAAGGGCACTTTTTATCTGGCTATAGTTGAGTTACAATGAAGTTTCAGATAAAACTGACATGAACACAAGTGTAGCTGTGAGTAAAGACCGATATGTAGATGCAACTGCTGTGAAAAAGAAAAAAACTCGGGTCGCAGTGCCAAACCCTGCCGACAATATAGTGTATTTGTTAATACAGGGCTTGTGGCTTCATTATGTCAACTTAAGTTTGTTTTTGAACAAAATAAAAAATTTAACCCCTTAATACATCCCTTAAAATAATATTTTTTTTCTTAATTTCAATATTATTATCAATGCAACCTCTGTACCAAATTAAATACACCCGTCAGTAAATAAATCACGATCCGCAAACTAGTGTTTTCATAAAATTTGTACATCCGGTCTTGTCGTGCCGGTTTTGTTAAAATTTTAGCAACACATTTAGATCTCTACTAAAGGGTTAAATTCCAATTTTGAAACAATTCTGAGATTTTTTTCGGTATTTTTGGGCCCAAAAACTTTTTTCAACCCCTAAAAACTACCCTTAAAATGGTCCGATCAGGCCCATTTTAAATAGGCTTTGTGCGGTGATGGGTTCCAATGTGTGTACAAAATTTCGTTTAAATCGATTAAGTCTGTCGAGAGTTATCGTGTACACACACACACATATACATACATACATACATAAACATTTTCAAAAATGGGGGCAAATTGTTCAGGGGGGTATGAAACATCGAGAAATTTTGGTCCGACCCCTAGGTCCCGCCATCCGACTGACGCCAATAGTGTATGTGCCATATTCTATGGCAAATACACTAATAAAAGATTTTTGCTTTTTTTTCCAGATGTGCTCCATTATCCGATTTTACAAGAGAAACGACAAGAACACGTCAAGTTTCAAGAATCCGCGTTGGAAGTGATTAAGTGCCTTTCGGGCAATGCGAAAAATGTTATCCGTGAAATAGACGTTTCGCCGGTCAACATTCACAGGGTAAGACATCTTTTCAATGTGTTTATTAGGGTGGGTCAAAAAAATCAATTATTTTTTTTTACAAGTGACACGGAAAAATGGGTTGCTAGACACCTTAAAAAAATTATCACCAAATATGAGCTCTTTATTTTAATAGAAAGATCCTCCGCATCACAGTTTTTTATTTTTTTCTCAGTCCAATAGAAAAAAATTCATACCTCATCATTAATTGATTGTACAGAAAAATGTTTTAAGAAAATTTTGTAGGAAATTTAATGCTCTACAAAAAATGTATCTTATATTTTTTCCGCAAACCTCACCATTTGAAAGATATTGAAGATTTATAATAGTCATTTATTGTCGAGTTATAAAATTCATAAACAAAAATCAAATTTGTCTTAAAATAATCAAACTTAAATCTTCAATATCTTTCAAACGGTGAGGTTTGCGGAAAAAATATAAGATACCTTTTTTGTAGAGCATTAAATTTCCTACAAAATTCTCTTAAAACATTTTTCTGTACAATCAATTAATGATGAGGTATGAATTTTTTTCTATTGGACTGAGAAAAAAATAAAAAACTGTGATGCGGAGGATCTTCCTATTAAAATTAAGAGCTCATATTTGGTGAGAATTTTTTTAAGGTGTCTAGCAACCTATTTTTCCGTGTCACTTGTAAAAAAAAATAATTGATATTTTTGACTCACCCTAGTGTTTATTTTATAAACACATACGTTCACTGTAATCAAAACTGTTATCGCCATTGAACTCTATATTTTAATTTACAGGCGAATATTGTGGCTCGAACTGAAATCAGATATAGCAATCGTCAACTCCTGCAGCTCATTCATCACCATCTGACGAAGTGCAATTTGTACGGAGCGGCCGAAGCGCTCAGTCGAGAAGCGCAACTAGCCCCGCTTCAAGCTACCGGTACTTCTATTGGTACACCTAACATCGTTAGCTTGCGGCTGTCGTCCAGTCCTATGATCGCGGGCTCATTTAGAAATTCGTCTCATGTGACGCCTCTAAGAGTAAGTCAAATGAGGATAATTTAATTTTATGACATAATATTATGTCTGAACTCTGAAGGAATGGTTTTGTAGTGCGTGTTTACATAAAAAAACTTTTTAGCAAAAAAAAAACCTCCTTCAAAAAGGCACTAAAAAGAGGAAAATAATGAAATTTTGAGGTCTGTGCCAATTAAAATATGAAGTCGGTTAAAAAGAAGATATTAATCACTTATACTTTTTAACCAACTTCATATTTTAATTGGCAGACCTCAAAATTTCATTATTTTCCTCTTTTTAGTGCCTTTTTGAAGGAGGTTTTTTTTTGTTAAAAAGTTTTTTATTTTTTACTTTTTAGTGTCAAAAAGTAACATTTACCTTAAAGAATCACACGCTGTTACTTACTTTTATTATAAAATCAGCCGAACTACTGAACCGATTTTGATGAAATTTCTATGAGACCAATATGAAAGTATATCCTTTCAAATAAAAATAATTTTTTCAAAATCAGTTGATAAACAACGAAGTTATCCGCGAACATACATAAAACATAAAAAATATGTACGGTCGAATTGAGAAACCTCCTTTTTTTGAAGTCGGTTAAAAATTGATTGTGTATTTGAATTTGTTTTTTCAGATACGTCAAACTCCTTCTACTCCGTTAGTAAATCGATCGAATTCGATAGAAGCGGCTCACTCGAACAATGAAACAACTGAAAATCAATTTAACGGAAGTATATCAGTACCACACACGCCTATAAAATTAAAAAAGTAAGATTAAAGAACATTTTTTTTTCTTTTTTTTTTAGACATTTTTTGTGTGTCGGTATTGTCAGATCTGGTTATATACGTTTCTAATTTGTTGCAGGAAAATAGCGACGCCTTCGAACAGCTGCCAACAACAATCCACCCCTTCTAGCACAAGTCTTATAAAACAGGGCAGTTGTTTGGTTCCGAAAGTTCCAGCCGGTAAATATTAAAAATTTTTTTTTTGTTATTAACCTTTTCACTGCGCATTTATTTTACGAGAGTGCATGCTGTGTGCGCAATTTTTTCGGCTGTTCCGTATAGATACGTCTGGAGCAGTCCACTGTTGTTATCAGTGAGGTAAAATAATGAAGCTAAATCTCATCAAATCATATCAAATTGTTTTTTTTTTTGCCTTTTTTGTTTAAAACATATATTTTTATCAAAAACAGAACAGTCAGTGCATGTATACACGTGTAAAACACGTGTACATACGCATTGACTTTAAAAGAAAAAAATCACAACAAAGTTCAGAATTGGTGTTCTAATAGGCGTTGTGTGTATATATACGGCGGTAGCAATTTATCGCTGTAAAAAAATTCTGCGGCTAATCGCAAAAAACTTTCGAATTGGCCAGTATGATCTGGTAGGCGTTGCTCGTATATATACGCCGGTAGCAGTTTATCGCTGTAAGTATTTTTTCCAGCCCGAACGTAAATATACGGCTGGAGCAGTAATCCAGGTAATCGTATATATACGTCTGGAGCAGTCAAAGGGTTAATAATATATTCGTTATTTTATTAAATAATTGACTTTGAGTGTTGGGTAAAAATGAAATAACTTTGAATGTATTTTAAGCGTCATACTTACTCGACACTCATTACTTTATTTTCGCAGAAGTCAACAATAGATGCTTTTTTTTAGTGAACATTGAACTGTATACCTGATATATATTTGATTAATTTTTCCAGGTGCTACGAATGTAGATGAAGTACCTAGAATTACATTAGATTTAATTGTAAAAGAATATTTAAAGAATCAACACGCGCTGTGTAAAAATCCGATGGCCACATGTCCGCAGTTCGATTTATACAAGTGAGTTTTTTTGTTGTCTGGTTATAACTTTAGACCGTCTGAAAAATATATTATTAAAAATAACTTTTTTTTTATAGACCGCATAAATGTCCCGATCCGAAACCTCGATACACAGCAATGCACAGTTTCACGATGAGGCACAGCAGACGCCAGTTAGGATTCCGTTCCCAGACTCTCGATCGTAGACTTGTCCATTCCAGGTTTTTGCCGGTGCAAACGTTTCGTTTAGGTGCCGACGATAATGACGGAACGTTCTTCACGACTGCGTGTTTTATGGTAAATAATTTAATTTTAATAGTTTTTTTATACGGCTGAAATGCAATTGAAAGATTTTTTCGTTGGAGAGCAGCCAATTATATAATTGTTTCGAAACATATAGGAAAAAATCATTTTACCAACCAGTGGTCACAATCAGGATTCTAACATTCTATTGTAAGCTCATTCCGCCGCGAAAGTGGAAAGGTTCAGGTTAGAATCCTGATTGTGACCACTGGTTGGTAAAATGATTTTTTCCTATATGTTTCGAAACAATTATATAATTGGCTGCTCTCCAACGAAAAAATCTTATAATTTAATTTTATTTGATTGAAGAGCTATGTACAGATAATTATTGTTTTGTTTTGCGCAGCCCGGGGATCAAAAGCTATTGGTGGGGACGTATAGCGGAGAAGTGAAACTCTTCAATATACATACGGGTAACGAAGACGCGACGTATAATTTCCACGATAGTTACATTTGCAATATGCAAATTGACAGAAAAGGCAAGTTGCTTTTGACGTCCAGCACGTGGAGGAGACCGTTGTCCGCCCTCTGGGATGTGGAAAAAGACTATGACATGAAGTGAGTACAGTCTCTTCTTGCTACAATGCGTGTTTGTATTGAACCAATTTGATCTCATGCTACTCGAATGCGAAATTTCTGCTATATGAATTTCCATAACGCTGTGATTTTTAGGAACGCACGCGACTTATAGAAGAACTAATTAACAATCGACTATTCACCGTGAATCAACTTATTTTTTTTTATTTATTTATTACCAGAAAAATTTACATACGTAAACTCTTACAGAGGCACAAGGAGTTACCTGTATGTGAGACAGGAGAAAGAACTTACAATCTAAAATATTAATAGTTAATAATAAATTATTAAAATTTAATTTTTATGATAGTTAATAATGATTCTTGCAGATTCCCGTTGTATGAAGACGATTACTGCGAGTTCAGTAAATTAACACAAGACAAAGTTATCGCAACTAAAGGGGAAATAGCTAGTGTAAGTAAAAATACAGCCGGGAGGATAATTTTCAACGATTCGTCAAAGTAAAATATTTATGTATTAATTATTTGTGCAGATTTACGACATAGCGACCGGCCAAAAAATAGCAACCTTAACGCCGACAAGCAGTAATCAATACACGAAGAACAAAGCCACGTTCAGCCCGACGGACGAACTAATATTGTCGGACGGTGTTCTTTGGGATGCGTCCAATAACAAGCAGATACATAAATTCGACAAGTTTAATCAGATGCAAAGCGGAGTTTTCCATCCAAACGGCTTGGAGGTTCGTTATTTCATAATAATAGTAATAGATATTCGTGCTTCAGTTCGAACTACTTGAATTAGCGCAAGTAAAATAGATTGCAGTTTATCGAACGACTGTAATTTAATTTTTAGGTTATATCGAGCATGGAAGTTTGGGACTTGCGAACGTTCAAATTGCTGCACACCGTTTCGTCGCTGAATCAGTCACACGTCGTTTTCAATCCGGCAGGCGATATTATATATGGAGTCGCCTTAGAACAGGAAAACATAGACGATACAACATTCGAGTCTAGCTTCAAAACTGTAGACGCCCTCCAGTACACTGACATTGGTATGCATAATATGTTTTGAATATCCTTGTTTTTCCCGTATTGTTTTCATTATGAGAATTCCTATATCGTACCGCTATATAAAAATGACTGTACCCGATAATGATTGTGGATTATAGACACTCCGGCTCATAAACTCGGGTCTAGGGAATGCAATCTCGATCTCGCGAGATCTCGAGCCATTTTTCAAGATTTAATCTCGTGGGCAGGAAATCTCGATTTCAAGAACGAACGCGCTTGAAAAAAACTTTTACGTAATAGTTTTTGACAGTCGCGCTAATTGGTTCTGTTTGTTTCTCTGCATATATTGTTTTAATTATTGTTTTCTTGAGTAAAATGGACAGTTATTTAACTTATAACAAGCATTAGATGGCTAACAAATTTCAAAGTTAAGTGAATACTGAATATGTCTAAGAACAATTCAAACCAAATGTTCGTGAACGTTACTAATAGTAACTTACCCTATGCTTCATAACTCCTAAGAAGTTATTTCCAAAATAATTAATTGACATATAGTGTGCTGTGTGAGTTGGGGTATTGCTGTTATATTTTGAAAATAAAACAAAACTTTAATTGAATCTTGGAACAAAAAAATCAACGTTTATTTAAGGAAAGTAATGAATAATAATCATCTGCACAGTGCACTACGCAATAAATCACACACGTACACAGCGACACAGTCACACTGTCCCAAGTAAGTAGTTTTCATTAAGTTTAAGTATTTTAGATGCAAAATAATACGTTCTTTTTAAAAGTCGGCGAAATCTCGATATTGTCGAGATTTATCGAGATCTCGTCGGACAATCTCGCGAGATCTCGAACCCAGACTGATCTCGCGAGATCTCCAATTGCCAATCTCGGCTCGAGATTGCATTCCCTACTCGGGTCATTTGCGTGTGCTTTATTAACAAAGATATAGAAAAAACTCGGGTCGCAGTGCCAAACCCTGCCGACAATATGGTGTATTTGCTAATGCAGGCCTTGTGGCATTATTATGTAAACTTAAGTTTGTTTTTGGACAAAATAAAAAATTTAACCCCTTAATACATCCCTTAAAATAATATTTTTTTTCTTAATTTCAATAATATTATCAATGCAACCTTTGTACCAAATTAAATACACCCTTCAGTAAGTAAATCACTATCCGCAAACCAGTGTTTTCATAAAATTTTTGTAAGTCCGGTCCTGCCGGGCCGATTTTATTAAAATTTTAACAGCACATTTTAATCTTTACTAAAGGGTTAAATTTCAATTTTGAAACGATTCTGAGAATTTTTTCGGTATTTTTGGGCCCAAAAACTTTTTTAAACCCCTAAATACTACCCTTAAAATGGTCCGATCGGGTCCATTTTAAATAGGCTTCGTGCGGTAATGGGTTCCAATGTGTGTACCAAATTTTGTTTAAATCGATTAAGTCTGTCGAGAGTTATCGTGTACACACACACACACATATATATATATACATAAACATTTTCAAAAATGGTGGCAAACTGTTCAGGAGGGTATGAAACGTCGAGAAATTTTGGTCCGACCCCTAGGTCCCACCATCCGACCGACGCCAATAGTGTATGTGCCATATGGCAAATACACTAATAACGGATTGAGAATTTACTGTTTGTTTTTTTATGTATAGCCACGATAGACGTTAAAAAGAACATCTATGATCTATGTCCTAATTGGCACGGGACGCAAATAGCTCTCGTTGAAAACCAGGGCATGTTTGATTCGGTGCAGGAAAGCGTGGTGCGACTATACGATGTGGGCCGACGCAGGAATGACGAAGACGAACAGGAAGAGGAGGAGGAAGAAGACGATATGGACGACGACGACGATAGTGGCTCAGACTCGAACTCTGATAATACAAGTAAGTTAAAGTTTGTTTGTTTGCTTAATCGGATAGAAATACTAAATAAATTCAACGGAGTTACCTTTTTAAAATCAGTGAACGAGTCTTGTTACAAGTATGTTTTTCTTAATGCAGACAGTCTAAACATTTTCCTCGATGCGGTAAACGCTGCTGCCCAATCCCAACGCAGCAGGCGCCGGAGGAGGAGGCGCGATAACGCGACCGGCGACAATGTCGCGGCCGCTAATGGCGATCCACCAGGTGATAACGGTAGTTGCTTTTTATTTGATTTTTTGAAAACAATTTTAAATCGGAGGTTTGCCGTTTATAATAATAGGGCCAATCTACAAACCAATGGCAGCGTCTTACCGATTATTCCCTGTTCTCAAGCTGCTCTATTGTCCTTTCTATTATCTATGTGCTTTAAACTACCTCTTCGTCTAAGTGTTCACTAATTCATTATCCATTCACAGAGCAGTACTCTCCTAAACGATACTGAAATTTCTTATTCTTACCGATTCCTAAATGATCCGTCTTCTTACGCGGTTGGGTGAAATATAAATTTACTTTTGAGACTCCACTGTGCTAAAATACACTTTGAGACCCGTTTTGTGGTAAGTAAGGAAAACGAAATTATAAAGAGTCGTTTTTGTAGATAACGGAGGAGACGACGTCGCGCCAAGCGACAACGATGCCCAAGACGCGGCCGACGAGGATAACGCTTCGAACGACGGTGAACAGAACGATGAGGATGAATGGCTGTCGTTCGGCAGCAGTGACAGCAACGATGATGACGGCGGAGACAACGATTATGATGACGATCCTTTTGATTTTGATTTATTTTAACCAATAGATTACGCAATTATAACGAATTTTAATCGGGCTGCCATAATTGCAATCCGATTTAAATAAAATCAAATAAACAAACTGCAATTATTGTTGTTTGTCTTTTGTTTATTTGATTCGCTCTGCCGTTCGTATCGGAGCAGATTGGCGAGATATTTGACTTTTCGAGTTATAATTTGCTTGAAGTTAACTGTTTATAACTCTGAATTGTGGCTTCTGGTAAAACAGGTGAACGTCTACGTGCTGACGATTGCAAGACATTTTTTCTGTACTTCGCTATTATTTTGTACACGAAGTGTCCAAGAGTAGTATTAACACTCAATTGATTTGTCTTTAAAAAAAAACCCTCCGATCAGCGCTTGAGATAAATTTAAAAAAATGTTGATAAGGTTTTGTATTTTTTATTTATTTGAGTGAACTTGCATACTAAGTATGAAATTCTGACAAAAACCGAAGTGGTACACAATTATTCGTTCCAATACTATCTACTACAACTTAATAAAGAAATATTAAAAAGAAATATATTTAGGATATAAGTACACACAAAAAAATATATTATTTTTTTTTGTGTACTTATATCTTTTTTATATATACTATATACAGATTGTATCAAATTAAAGCTGTGCATAGGGAGTTCTGTGTGTAAGACAGAGATCGATATATAAAGCAGTAAATAAGAACGAGATAAATGATCGCTAATAGGAAATTTCTGTAGTTACTGTAAATAAATAATATCAATACTAACCCATACAACCTGATAGCGTCATCTTTGTTTTGTGATTTTATCAATAATTTCTTATTTCAGTAGTCAGTAACTACAGAAACTTCCTATTAGCGATCATTTATCTCGTTCTTATTTACTGCTTTATATATCGATCTCTATCTTACACACAGAACGCCCTATGCACAGCTTTAATTTGATACAATCTGTATATACTTTTTTATTGACAGGAAATATTTTTAGAAAGTTTACAAATATAAAATTATTACTTTCGCTTTTTTTCTGTATCTACCAAAAAATCTGTTTTGACATTGAATGTTAAAAAAAAACGTTTCATGAAATACTGTAAATATAATAATACAAATATTTTTAATAAACCAAATATATTTAAGATTGTACATAAATGTAATGTAATAATTTGTTTATAAAAATCTCCAGCCTTTTTGTAAACTGTAGTGATTTTCTATTTTAAATACACGTTTTAATTATTAAGATATATATAAAAATATCCATCTCTATTTTACACGGCGATGGTGAGAATAGATTTTTTTTAAATGCTTTTATTCAGCTTCGCTTATATTTATTTATTTGTTTGATTCAAATCAATTCTATTTCTAGTAGTGTATCGACCAGATCACTAGGAATTGACCTTGCTCACAAAGAATCGACCTAGATCCAGAAATTAAAAATTGCTAAGGTTATTTGGGCCTAGCACCAATCCATATTTTCAATTCATTATTTTTTTTAATAATAAATTGAAAATCCAATTGACACTTTTACCAGCTCTCGGGCTAGAACCCGGGAACCAACCCTGGATCTTCATTTTTTTTTAGGCGGGGCAAAAACTGAAAAATGCCGCTCCCGCCCACTTATATTTATTTTTACCTTTATCATCTTTATAATTTCAGCTATCAGATGTCCACTAATTGATTGACATTTGGTCAAAGTTAAGTAAATGATGAGTTGTCCATTCGTCTGTAAAGTGTGAATTTGAATTTGGCTGAACTGGGGACTTGTAATAGAGGAACCATAGCAACGCCATGTAAACAACATCATTGCTACACTCTCGGCCATTCTCAAGCCCTGACCTAGATCCAGGGGCGTAGCTACCGCCGTATAAACATCATGGCTACAGAGGCCCCGAACGTGTGTAAGCAAAAATTCGTAAAATGTTATCCACAATCTCACTTAAACTTTTAGGCCGTATTTCCCGGGAAAAAATCTGTAAATCGGTTGACCCTGCAGGCCATCCCTGGAACTTCCCACTATTTTCAAGCGCTTTGAGTTCGAAGCACTTGATAATGTACCCAAAAGCAAACCTTTGTTTCTTCCAATATTGCACCCAGCCCCCTAAACCAACATCCTAAATCCGCCACTGGGTATAAGTTGGGCCCCCCTCGAGATTTACAAAATTCGGCGCCTCTGACTACATATTATTATAGGGATTGTAAGAAAACAAACACAATACATTAACTGAAAGAATTATTGCATTTTTATTTATTAACGAATAGGTTGTGTGCACGAAGCCTACTAGCGCCGCTAGCGGGCAATAGTGTACGATTGAACTATTTTTTATTGATAATTGTTGTCTTATATCGGGAAATTTTTTAATAAACGAATACCATTTTATCTAGCGGTGTGCAAATAGTATAAATAGCATAACATAAAAGGTACGTGAAAATTATTTATTTTAAGTTTTTTTCTTCTTCAATTTTGACGTATAATAAAAAAATAATCATGTATGTTTTATACTGACAGCTGATGCATAACCTCAAACTATGGCGCCGGTGATCTCTTTTATTTATTGAGGCTGCATTGAAGAAAGGCGAGAAATTAGCTTTCTGTCATATTAAACATATTGAAGAATTTCGTGATGACACCATTAAGAATAGAATTATTGCAAAGTGCATCCGGCAAACTTCTGTCACCGAGACACCGTTTTTGAAAAAAAAAGACTGTTACGGGTGGTCTGCCTCACCTATATATTATAATGTTGATCATTTATATAAATTATATGAAAGTTGGTGCAAATTGAATAGTTTAATAATTGTATGAAAATACGTTTATTGTGATTTTGTCATTGAAAAATATAATTATTTATTTACATTTAATTATTAAGAAATAAAATTATATCTACATTACATTATTGCAAAAATAAAAGTAAAAAAACCAAAACCCGACTACGTAAAAAGAAGAAAACAAGCAAATCAAAACGTAAGACAGTATTTTTTTGTTATCAATAGTCGGAGATTCGAATACCGAAATTCTTTCTTCAACTCCTAAATAGGTTCCCGACTATTGATAACAAAAAAAAAAACTGTCTTACGCTTTGATTAGTTTGTTTTCTTCTTTTTACTATTCGAATAGATGAATATTGAATTATTCGAATAAAAGTTTGAACGAATATTCGAATATCTCTTTAATTTGAAAAATTCGGAGCATTACTATACTATCTTTTTGCATATCATTCCATTTTCTTGTATTAGTGTTTTCCACTTCGAAACCGTTTGAGTGACTCCTCCGCATTGCTCTCACAAACCTATGATAGAAAAATAAGTAGGTATAAAACGTGTTTTTTTTTTCATGTAAAATAAATGTCAATGATTTCATGCCTGTAGTAGTTAGTCATATGGTGTATAATAACTATTTAATTTATAAAATATTATGTAACTCTTTAGTCGTTACGATTTACGAATGAATTGTGAAGAATATTATTTTATGTTAAAATAAACCGAATATCGTATAGTAAAGTATTATTTAATTCCAAGTTATCACAATGCCTATTTTGTGCTTTTAATTGATCAGCATCAGCACTAAAGAAAGACGAAAAATTTCTTTTACAGATTTACATTAATAATTTCCAAATAAGTTGTAAGTAATATCATGGCTTTCCTTACCTTACTTTTATTAATGTTTTGATCCACTTTGGTCGTTTTTCGAGGTTATAACTCCGCGCGGAGAATCTATAAAATTTTATTTTACTTGAATCGCTATTAACACAACAGCCTGGAACACAAAAAGTATTTCCAGAACGCGTAGTTTTTCCCATGTTTTGTTTGTAATAATAATCTCTTCTCTATGTTTGTAATCGAAAAACTTTGACATTTGTAAATAAAAATGCTGAATGATCACTGGACTATAGTTCAAAGCTTACAATAGTTCACACTACAAGCGCTCGCATCGATATTTTTATAACTCCGCCCCCCTGCACACAGTCTATACAGATATAAGATAATTATTATCACCAATTTAGAAGCGCTGGATTACTGCACAATAAATTCTTGATGATATCTGATGGCTTTTTTTAATCTAAGAAGAAATATCTTTTTAGTTGCACCTTAAAGGTGCATTTTCATATGACGCTAGACGCTGGCGTCTAGCGTCAAATGTGGTCACGTGACATAAACGCCATCTTGAAAAACTGTAGCGTCAAGTTCCAGCGTCAACAGACAGCAAGGTTTTGACAGTTGTAAACTTGTAAAGAGAGCGTCAAATAAAGACATCCATAAATCAAAACCCTGGTGAATTTGTTATAATAATTAATAAATAAGCTCTTTGTAAATTTATTAACAGAAAAGAATGTCTGAATACGATTATCAAAAATGATATTCCCATATTTTTGACTTAAATAACCGGCGAAAGTACACGAATTATAAGGAATAAAAATTAAAAATATAACTATGCTTACTTTTTTATAGGTAATTATATGCACTACCAGAATATGAGAAAAAAATAAATTGTATCTTGAGAAATTTTAATGTTTTTAGTATTCAATAAAAAAAAATTGTTTTGTTCTAAGTGAGACGGGAATTTTAATTAACCATCGAAAAACCATCAGGTGATAGTATTTTCCTTAATAAATAGGTACTTTCGAAGTAATAAAATCAATGGGTTAAATTCGTAGAATCAACCCCCTAGTAGCAACATAAAGCAATTCTTTAGCAAGCCTGTGTGTTGATACTTGATGCACAACTCAGTACCTAGCTGTAGAAAACTCGTATCATCAATGACCAGAGACAACTAATGACGCCAGCGTAAAAGCTAAACAATGTTTAGCTTTGACGCTACATTTTTTTCAATATGGCGTTTATGTCACGTGACCACATTTGACGCTAGAAGCCAGCGTCGAGCGTCACATGAAAATGCACCTCGATACTTCCGTGAAGATAAGAAAAAATAGTTGACTTTTTCAAATAAGTTATTAGTCCCACCTATTAGCAAACTCATGAACTACCAAAATGGCCAAGAAATACCTCCTCAGGTTTCTGGTGGCCTACTTCTAAATCCTTAAATTTTAAAAATAGCCTTAGGGCAAAATATTTTTCAGATTTAAAAATCTAGGAGTAGGCCATCAGAAACACGAAGAGGTATTTTTTGTGAGCCAGAATTATTAATTTTTAGTTCACAAGGCGCCGCTAGATGGCACTAATTCCTTTCAAGAAAAATTTAAACTGAACGTGTTTTGTTAAATACCTAGCTGACATTTTTTTTTAAATAATAAGTTATTTGTTCCACCTATTAGCAAACTCAAGAATTACAAAAATTGTCAAGAAATACCTCTTCGTGTTTATGGTGGCCAACTCTTAAATCCTTAGATTTTAAAAGTTTCTTAGCCGTAAATGGACAAAATAAATTTCAGATTTCAAAATTTAGGAGCAGGCCATCAAAAAAACGAAGAGGTATTTTTAAACTTATGAACTACAAAAATTGACAAGAAATACCTCTTCGTGTTTCTGGTGGCCTACTCCTAAATTCTTAGATTTTAAACACTTCTTAGCCCCGTATATGGACAAAATAAATTTCAGATTTCAAAATTTAGGAGCAGGCCATCAAAAAACGAAGAGGTATTTTTAAACTTACGAACTACAAAAATTGGCCTATTCCTAAATCCTTAGGTTTTAAAAATTTCTTCACCGTAAATGGACAAAAAATATTTTTCACATTTAAAAATTTAGGAGTAGGCCATCAGAAACACGAAGAGGTATTTTTTGTGAGCCAGAAATATTAATTTTTAGTTCACAAAGCGCCGCTAGATGGCACTAATTCCTTTCAAGAAAAATTTAAACTGAACGTGTTTTGTTAAATACCTAGCTGACATTTTTTTAAAATAAGTTATTTGTTCCACCTATTAGCAAACTCAAGAATTACAAAAATTGCCAAGAAATACCTCTTCGTGTTTCTGGTGGCCTACTCTTAAATCCTTAGATTTTAAAAGTTTCTTAGCCCGTAAATGGACAAAATATATTTCAGATTTCAAAATTTAGGAACAGGCCATCAAAAAAACGAAGAGGTATTTTTAAACTTACGAACTACAAAAATTGACAAGAAATACCTCTTCGTGTTTATGGTGGCCTATTCCTAAATCCTTAGATTTTAAAAATTTCTTCACCGTAAATGGATAAAATATTTTTCGCATTTAAAAATTTAGGAGTAGGCTATCAGAAACACAAAGAGGTATTTTTTGTGAGTCAGTATTATTGATTTTTAATTCACAAGGTCGCCGCTAGATGGCACTAATTCCTTTTAAGAAAAATTTAAACAACTGAACGTTTTGTTTTTTTTTTTTTATTTGAAGAGAAAAAGGGTGTTTCGAATACTTGTCACTAACACCAAACGATACAATGTGTTACAATATGTGTGTCAACTAATATGGGTAAGTAGTTTAAATAGTATTATTATGTATGATACAATAGGTTATAACTTGTCATTATAATTAATTTCTTTAAGGTATTTTAGTCGGGCGTCTATAATTTACAATTCATTCATTCATTTAAGGTATTTTAAAACTCTGAGGATGGTGTATTCGTCACTGCCAATAGCTGCCGGTAAGGTAAGTGGTATTTTATTTTCTTTTCTTCTGGTCTTGTGTTTTCGGCATTCTACTAGAATGTTGTTCTTGAAAAACGCACACGGATGTGTCAAATCCCATCTAAAAACACGTACGTGAATTATTTGAAAAATTTGAAAAACTCAAACGGATGTGCCAAATCTCTGCTAAAACATGTACGCGAAAAACGCACCCGGACGTGAAAAATAAACGCACGCACGTGAAAATATTTCACGTCCGCGTGCGCTTTACACGTCCGTGTAATTTTTTGAAAAACTTTAAAAACGCACACGGATGTCTATTCCCTACTAAAAACACGTACGTGAAAAACGCACCCGGACGTGAAAAATAAAAGCACGTACGTAATAATTTCTAACGTCCGTGTATTTATTTGAAAAACTCGAAACGCGCACGAATTTGCCAGATCCCTGCTAAAAACACGTACGTGAAAAACCTACACGGACGTGAAAAATAAAACACGTACGTGATCGTTTTTCACGTCCGTGAATTTATTTGAAAAACTTGGAAAACGCACATGGATATGTGCCAGATCCCTGCAAAAAACACGTATGTGAAAAACGTACCCGGACGTGAAAACTAAACGCACGTACGTGACAATATTTCACGTCCGTGTGCGATTTTCACGTCCGTGTATTTATTTGAAAAACGAACACAAATGTGCTAAATCCCTGCTAAAAACACGTACGTGAAAAACGCACCCGGACGTGAAAAATAAACGCACGTACGTGAAAATATTTCACGTCCGTGTAATTATTTGAAAAACATTAAAAACGCACAGGGATGTGTCTAATCCCTACTAAAACACGTACGTGAAAAACGCACCCGGACGTGAAAAATAAAAGCACGTACGTGAATAAATTTCACGTCCGTGTATTTATTTGAAAAACGAACACAAATGTGCTAAATCCCTGCTAAAAACACGTACGTGAAAAACGCACCCGGACGTGAAAAATAAACGCACGTACGTGAAAATATTTCACGTCCGTGTAATTATTTGAAAAACATTAAAAACGCACAGGGATGTGTCTAATCCCTACTAAAACACGTACGTGAAAAACGCACCCGGACGTGAAAAATAAAAGCACGTACATGAATAAATTTCACGTCCGTGTATTTATTTGAAAAACGAACACAAATGTGCTAAATCCCTGCTAAAAACACGTACGTGAAAAACGCACCCGGACGTGAAAAATAAACGCACGTACGTGAAAATATTTCACGTCCGTGTAATTATTTGAAAAACATTAAAAACGCACAGGGATGTGTCTAATCTCTACTAAAACACGTACGTGAAAAATAAAAGCACGTACGTGAATAAATTTCACGTCCGTGTATTTATTTGAAAAACGAACACAAATGTGCTAAATCCCTGCTAAAAACACGTACGTGAAAAACGCACCCGGACGTGAAAAATAAACGCACGTACGTGAAAATATTTCACGTCCGTGTAATTATTTGAAAAACATTAAAAACGCACAGGGATGTGTCTAATCCCTACTAAAACACGTACGTGAAAAACGCACCCGGACGTGAAAAATAAAAGCACGTACGTGAATAAATTTCACGTCCGTGTATTTATTTGAAAAACGAACACAAATGTGCTAAATCCCTGCTAAAAACACGTACGTGAAAAACGCACCCGGACGTGAAAAATAAACGCACGTACGTGAAAATATTTCACGTCCGTGTAATTATTTGAAAAACATTAAAAACGCACAGGGATGTGTCTAATCCCTACTAAAACACGTACGTGAAAAACGCACCCGGACGTGAAAAATAAAAGCACGTACGTGAATAAATTTCACGTCCGTGTATTTATTTGAAAAACGAACACAAATGTGCTAAATCCCTGCTAAAAACACGTACGTGAAAAACGCACCCGGACGTGAAAAATAAACGCACGTACGTGAAAATATTTCACGTCCGTGTAATTATTTGAAAAACATTAAAAACGCACAGGGATGTGTCTAATCCCTACTAAAACACGTACGTGAAAAACGCACCCGGACGTGAAAAATAAACGCACGTACGTGAAAATATTTCACGTCCGTGTAATTATTTGAAAAACATTAAAAACGCACAGGGATGTGTCTAATCCCTACTAAAACACGTACGTGAAAAACGCACCCGGACGTGAAAAATAAAAGCACGTACGTGAAAAAATTTCACGTCCGTGTCGTTTTTACGTCCGTGTATTATTTGAAAAACGAACACGAATGTGCCAAATCCCTGCTAAAAACACGTACGTGAAAAACGCACCCGGACGTGAAAAATAAACGCACGTACGTGAAAATATTTCACGTCCGTGTAATTATTTGAAAAACATTGAAAAACGCACAGGAATGTGCCAAATCCCTGCTAAAAACACGTACGTGAAAAACGCACCCGGACGTGAAAAATAAAAGCACGTACGTGAAAAAATTTCACGTCCGTGTGCGTTTTTCACGTCCGTGTATTTATTTGAAAAACGAACACGAATGTGCCAAATCCCTGCTAAAAACACGCCCGTGAAAAACGCACCCGGACGTGAAAAATAAAAGCACGTACGTGAATAAATTTCACGTCCGTGTATTTATTTGAAAAACGAACACGAATGTGCCAAGTCCCTGCTAAAAACACGCACGTGAAAAACGCACCCGGACGTGAAAAATAAAAGCACGTACGTGAATAAATTTCACGTCCGTGTATTTATTTGAAAAACGAACACGAATGTGCCAAATCCCTGCTAAAAACACGCACGTGAAAAACGCACCCGGACGTAAAAAATAAAAGCACGTACGTGAATAAATTTCACGTCCGTGTATTTTTTGACGACCGTGTGAGCTCAATAATAAAATGGTGTGAAAAACCTGTGAATGAAACGAACACGAATGTGCCAAATCCCTGCTAAAAACAAGCACGTGAAAAACGCACCCGGACGTGAAAAATAAAAGCACGTACGTGAATAAATTTCACGTCCGTGTATTTATTTGAAAAACGAACACGAATGTGCCAAATCCCTGCTAAAAACACGCACGTGAAAAACGCACCCGGACGTGAAAAATAAAAGCACGTACGTGAATAAATTTCACGTCCGTGTATTTATTTGAAAAACGAACACGAATGTGCCAAATCCCTGCTAAAAATACGTATGTGAAAAACGCACCCGGACGTGAAAAATAAACGCACGTACGTGAAAATATTTCACGTCCGTGTGCGTTTTACAGGTCCGTGGAATTATTTGAAAAACATTAAAAACGCACACGTGTATTTATTTGAAAGACTTGAAAACGGACATAAATGTGCAGTATCCCTGCTAAAAGCACGTACGTGAAAAACGCACCCGGACGTTGACGTGAAGGATGCAGACCGCCCCCAACATGTAACAAAAAAAAAACGGTTGACCCTGCATGTCATTCCTGTAACTTCCCGCTATTTTCAAGCGCTTTGAGTTCGAAGCACTTGATAATATACCCAAAAGTAGATTTTTGAGCTCTTCGAGCTCAAAAATCTGAAAATTTCTGATAACACCACTATTTTAATTTTTGAAAAGCTATAACTTTTGAACGCGTTGTTCGATTTTGATCTTTAAAACGGCATTCGACGCAGTTTTTTAAGCTCTAAAAATATTGTAAGAGGTACAAAATCGATTGGTTGAGAAATCTCGAAGTTATTTTGAAAAAACACTTTTTTCGAAATCTGTTGACTACGATATCTCTCGAACGGATTAACCGATTTTGATCCGCTTAGCGGCATTCGACGCAGTTTTCTGAGGAGAAGAGCTGATTAGATTATGAAATCAATATTCTAGAAGTTATTTTGAAAAAACATCGTTTTAACTTTTTTTTTCGGTTTTTTTGGAATTTCTCAAAATCTATTGGGCCGAATCGGTTCAGATTTTCAGAAAATCTAAGTTCAGTGGAACCCTTTCGAATGCCGCAAATCGCGATTCGATCGGCCAAGCTGTTCAAAAGTTATGAGGTTTACATACACACAAAACATACTGACGTCATTGTAAAAATAGTCAGAATAGCTTTCTAGGATCACAAAACGTCGAGATTTGATGAAAACTCGATTTTCGAAAATCGGGGTGAAATCAGTAACTTCCATATTTTTGAAAATTTTCAATTTTCTTAGTGGGAAGTTAAAAAGTCGTATCTTATCATACAATATCATATATGGATTCCTCATACATGATCAATATTGTCATACACGAGTTTTGACTAACGTTTTGAATAACTTATAATCAATATATAATTATTTTAATTTAATGCGAGCGTTTTTGTTTCTTTTGTGAAAAATATTTACCCTTCATTTGGGTCCCCCAACAAATTTTGATACAGGGCCCGTCTGAGGCAAGTTACGCCAGTGCCTAGATCACAACGAATCGACCAGATATAGATATTGTAAATTATAGACGCTCGACAACTGAGGTCATTAGGGTCTGCCAAGAATCGACCAGATCACTTAAAAATAATTATTATTTTTAAAAATGCAGCATTGTCTTGACATGCGGCATGAAAGTGGCAACAATGGGTAGCAGTCACTCGTTGCAGATTCAATAAATTCGAAAAAGGTTTCTATCTGTAACAAAAAGAAAGAGATATTTTTCTATTGTTTATTTAACGATGTTATTCTTCACTGCTCTAATTTTACAAAATGCGAGTTAATAATGTTGATATTTTAAAAAAATAGCTTAATTTGCCGCCGTACATGTAAAACACAAGTATAAATTCAATGTAAAATGGCTAAAAAATTAAATTATTACACGGTGTAAGCGTATTTTAATCACTAACTTCCGTTCTTCTGAACTGAGCCAAATTATTACAGTAACAGAATGAGCGGTTAAGGATGCAAACTGCAAGGTTGATTAGAATAAAAATATAGGTATAGGTACCTATTTTAGATTTGAAATATTTTGCTGTAATAAAAAAATGGACAGATCTGTAATTATCATACCCAACTTGAACACAATGTGCCGAGCGTGTTTATGTGACGGTGTGGAACTTACTGATATTTACACGATTTCAACGAAACTGCAAATTAATATAGCGGAAGCACTAATGGCATGCGCCCCAGTTCAAGTAAGTTGTATTGAACGCATTATTTAATTTATATTAATGAAAGTGAAATAGGAGCAATTTTATAAGTGTGGTGCAATAAAAAATGACAAACTTTGGGTACCAACATTTTTAAAAATATATTTATTAATTTATAATATTATTTATTTATTTGACTTCAAAATGTTTACATAGTATAATACAAAAGACGTATTACCAGTAAACCCTACTGAGATATAAAAATAGTATTGAAGTAATAATTAGGTACCTACTTATCCGAAATTCATGAAACAACAATCAAGGAATTTAAAGATTTTGTGAATACAACATTACTCTAATTATTAGATAAATATATTAATATTATTTATACGATCGGGAAATTTAATTGTAAGAAATGAATTAAAATGTTTGGATAATAGTAATTTTCAGTGAAAAGCTATATGACAGTATGACTGAATGATATTGCTTTGCTTAGCGCTATCTTATAAATATAGATTATGTAAATTAATTTGCAATGGGTCATACCCGTATCATAATAATAAATATATTTACAAGAAAAGGAATACATCGAGTAACAACTCTCTGCCTATAGAGGTGACTATGTCACCTGCATATAGGTTCTGGTACAATATATTGATAATAAATAAAATTTAACTCCTCAAAACCGTTTATAGAACTTTAGTCCCACTTATTTTTCAGATAACAAAACAAGACGGCTTTCCGAAAGTGATATGCCAATCGTGTTGCAAGCAATTAGAAATTGCACACCAATTTCAGAAGCTTGTATTGAAGTCTGAAAAATCATTACGGGATTACATTCAAAACGTATTTTCATCTCATAAACGAGGCATCTTTAAAAATAACGTTTTCGATGCGAATTATGCAATCAAACAAAAGTCATCGGCCGACCAACAACAAGAAATTAAAGTGGAAGTAAATCCCATGCAATTTTTAGACCAAAACGCGTTTGAAAATTCATCAAATAACGTCGAACAAGCCGATTACGTAGCGAAAGAAGAGGCTGACGAAAATTTAGACAAGTCTGATATAAAAACTGAAAATACATCCGAAGATGAATATGAAACACAACACAGCATAGAAGAAAAGGAAAATGAAAATAATCTAAAAACTGATAGGATAATTGACGACGACGGCGACGATGATGACGACGACGACGAAGAACTGCGCGAAGTTATTTGCAAGAAGCGAGGGTCTAAAAGTCGAGCGCAAAAAGAGTGCGGTAAGAAGTCACATCCGTGCGACGAATGCGATAAAAATTTCGTTGACGCGTACGCGTTGTTCCGCCATCAAAGAGTCCATACAGGAGAAAAGCGTTTCGAGTGCGACATTTGCAACAAGCGTTTCGGCACGTCGAGCAACCTGTGCGCTCACAAAAGAACGCACAGCGGCGAACGGCCGCACCAGTGCGAAATGTGCGGCAAAAAGTTTACCGAGCTGAGCAACTTCAAAGTTCACATGCGCAGGCATACGGGCGAAAATCGTCGCCACTGCGAAATTTGCAACAAGTCGTTCTCCGACGTGTACAACTTCACACAGCACCAACGCAAGCACACCGGCGAGAAGCCCTACCAGTGCGAAGTGTGCAGCAAGAGTTATTTCACGTCGCCCGGTCTCGTGCTGCACCAGCGTATCCACAGCGGCGAGCGACCGTTCAAGTGCGACGTTTGCAGCGCGTGTTTCATCAGTTCGAGTCGACTGTCTTCGCACAAACGGAAACACACCGGTGAAAAACCGTATCAATGCGACATTTGCGGCAAGCGCTTCACCGATTCGAGCAACGCCAAAGTCCACGCTCGCAAACACGGAAGGACCGGCGAACGATATCAGTGCGACGTGTGCGAGAAGACTTTCATAGATTTGAACTACTTCAACACGCACAAGAAAATGCACTCCGACGGCAAACAATTCCAGTGCGAAGTTTGCAGCAAGACTTTTTATATTCAAAAAAGTCTCGTCATACATCAGAGAACCCACACGGGAGAAAAACCTTACGAGTGTCCGGACTGTAACAAATGCTTCATAAGTTCGAGTAATTTGTCGTCTCATCGACGGACGCACACCGGGGTACGGCCTTACAGGTGCGACATTTGCTATAAACAGTACATGGATTCGCACAATTTGAAACTGCACAAACGAAAACATACGGGCGAGGTTACGCCTCGCAATCACAAGTGCGATATTTGCAACAAGAGGTTTGCCAACCCGACAAGTCTTCGGAATCACAATCGCATACATACCGGTGAGAAACCGTATGCGTGTACAATGTGCGACAAGCGATTCGCCGACAGCACGTGCCTGACTATACACATCCGACAGCACACTGGCGAGAAGCCATTCCAGTGCGAGTTTTGCAGTAAAAGATTCATCAATTCAAGCCACCTAATCGCCCACAGACGAATGCATACCGGAGAGAAACCGTTCCAGTGCGACGTGTGTAAGAAATGCTTCACTTGGGCAAGTTATTTGAAAAGACATCGAAGCAAACATGTGGAACAATGATAATATAGTAATTTCTAAATAATATATTGATTCATTAAAAAAAATTTTTTTTGTCATGACATAGTGTAAAGTTAATTTTATTACTTATACAGCAAAACTGTCAAATAAAAGAAATATTGAGATAAACGTGAGATTTATGATACATTTTTTAGAGTGTTGGGTCTCCAAGTCACTATATGAATATTATGAAGTATTGGAAATACCTTGTATTATGTCCGTCTTGTGACTTCTTGTGAATTTACACTACGCGTTTCAGCAATGAGTTGCCATCTTCAGGTGCGGTTAATTATTTTTTTAAAAATACACATTGAGTATTCGTAACACTATATAATATTATGATGCTAAGCACTGTGTACTATGTTGTGGATTGTGAAGTACTGAATACTCAATGTGTTTTTTAAAAAATAATTAACCACACCTGAAGATGGCAACTCGTTACTGAAACGCGTCATATTAAATCACAAGAAGTCACAAAACGGACATAATACAAGGTATTTCCAATACTTCATAATAGTGAGATTTATGTTTGTATTTATATACAGTAATAATTCGAGGGACATTATTTTTTATTCGAAAATCGTAATAATTATCCCATCAGTCATCATTAAAATAAAAAAAAAAAAATTACACATCAATAGCCTTGCCATACACGAGCGGATTTTTTTAGAGGATTTGACCCGTCGGATTAGATCCTAGCGGATCTAATCGGACCGTATCCGTGGATTAGGTCCTAACTGAGACCACCAACACAAAATGAAAATCCATTTAAAACTGTCGGAACTAATCTTTGGTCGGATCAGTTCTGTTAATTAATGGATGAATTATCCGGTAGATTTGAAGGATTTGATCCGTGAAGCTGGATCCGTCAATCCTTTGAACACGTTCAAAAGATCAGCGAGTTTTTAGACTGTAACAGGTAGAGTTATATTAATTAGATATTGTTAAAAATGTCAAAGAAAAAAAAACTCGGGTCGCAGTGCCAAAACCCTGCCGACAATATAGTGTATTTGCTAATACAGGCATTGTGCTGTTATTATGTGAACATAAGTTGGTTTTTGGACAAAATAAAAAATTTAACCCCTTAATACATCCCTTAAAATAATATTTTTTTTTCTTAATTTCAATATTATTATCAATGGAACCTCTGTACCAAATTAAATACACCCTTCAGTAAGTAAATCACTATCAGCAAACTAGTGTTTTCATAAAATTTGTAAGTCCGGACCTGTCAGAGCGATTTTATTAAAATTTTAGCAGCACATTTTGATCTTCACTAAAGGGTTAAATTTCAATTTTGAAACAATTCTGAGAATTTTTTCGGTATTTTTGGGCCCAAAAACATTTTTTAACCCCTAAAAACCACCCTTAAAATGGTCCGATTAGGCCCATTTTAAATAGGCTTCGTGCGGTTATGGATTGCAACGTGCCTACTCAATTTCGTCAAAATCAATTAACTCTTTCGAAAGTTATAGCCCGTACACATATATATATATAAATATATATATATATATATACATATATAAATAGACATTTCCAAAAATGGTGCCAAAATGTTCAGGAGGCTATGAAACGTCGAGAAATTTCGGTCCGACCCCTAGGTCCCGTCATCCGACCGACGCCAATAGTGTATGTGCCATATGGCAAATACACTAAAAAAATTGCAATTGTGGCAACTGGGGTAATTGTTGCTCACATAACATGGTCGTAGTTTGAGTTCTATGAGCTCCCTGAGAATAGACAGTCCACTTCATTTTTTCTGTTCTTTAAATAATAATTTAACTAACGGAATATGACAGCTGTTACAACAAACAACAACGGATCTGATCTGTCAACAGTTGGTAAATGTCGAACCAGATCCACCGCATCAAATTCAATGAACTTGATCCGACAGATTAACTCTAAAACCCTTGATCTTCAAACACGGGCGAACTTTGTAGCGGGCTTGTTCCGGTAAGGATCAAATGTTTAAAAAAATCTGCTCGTATCTAATGAGGTATGTAAATGCACAAAAATAATTTTTAGGTGTTCATTTACGTATGAATTATGAAATTCTAAAAGCAGGGAAACGTTTTATTCGTAGGCTACTTGTCGAGAGATTCGATGGGTAATTACATATTAACTCTCTTTTAAATTCAGAACTTCAATTAAACGTTACTTTGGCGTACGCTCCTGTTCATGTAATTAAAATTTATCAATACATAAAATACTTATAAAAATTTCGAACGGTACAAGCTTTGTTCCAACCACTCTGAATACCGTAATATTACCGTCACGCTCATGCGCAGTGGATAGAACGCGTTCCAACCGAACTTGTGATCGTTTGTGGACGATTCTTAAAGCGTTCCAACCGAATCTGTGATAGTTTGTGAACGGTTTCCGAACGACCATTTCGGTACATGCTCTAGACATGAAACCAAAATGAAACTGTAAAACTGACATGCGCATTAAGCACTTTGTTACGTTTGTCTCTGTTCAATACCAACTTGAGACAGTTGTTTATTCATTTGTAATTTGTTTTATTTTTGTTTTGTCTCGTCTCTAATCAAATATCTCTTTATTCTTCATTTGAGATTTGTTTTGTGTTTGTTTGTTTTTGCAAAATTATTAATTTAAATATTTATATTTGAATTCTTAGTTAATAAAATTAAATTACATTTATATTCGTGTAATTCTAAAAATGTTTTTAACTACAAAAAAAGCCTGAAATTAGGAATTTACATTTGACAAATGACAATTGATATATTTTGATCATATTATGCATGGTCATGGAGGCCATGATTTGATGCACAAAACGGTCACAAAAGCGTTCCAACCAATGTCTACGTTTGTACCGTCACAGAACCGTGCAAGGTTGACGCATACGCACAAAACCGATAAAAACAGTTTCGTTACCGTTTCAAAACGATCCATTTATGGCAGGTTGGAACATAGCTACAATAACTTAATTACTAGCGTTCCTCGATTTTAATTTTGTCATCAAGCTTTGAAACCAATTAGTGTGAACCGACTTGATCATAAAATTTAAACATCGTTTTTTTTTACTTGCCCGCATACGCGATTCCTTACTGTCAAAACAATTGAGAAACTCGTAAGACGAACAGTGTTAGGTTTGTTGTTTTTGTTTATTATGCGATTTCAAATGTTTCCTCATGTTGTTCGAACCGTTGAATCTCTTTTCGCAGACCGGACATGAGTACAACTTCTCACCGGTATGAACGCGCATATGTTGTTTCATGTTGCCGCTCTGCGTGAAATTCTTGCCGCACAGACTGCAAACATACGGTCGCTCTCCGCTGTGCGTTCTCATGTGAGACCGTAAATGCGCACCCTGGCTGAACGTTTTGCCGCACGCCACGCATTCGTACGGTTTCTCCCCAGTATGTATGAAGGTGTGGTGTTTCAGAGCGCTCGAGTTGGCAAACGATTTGCCGCACGCCTTGCACGAGAACGGTTTGACGCCCGTATGACCGTTGATGTGCAAGTCAAGTCCCATTTTAGTGCTGAACGATTTGCCACATTCACTGCACAGGAACCGTTTCCCGTCGTGCGTCAGCAAATGCACACTCAGACCTCCTTTTGTCACGTAGCCGCGGTTGCAGACACTGCACACGTAGGCGCACTGCTCGCCGCTACTCGGCGCTTTGCGTCGCCGTACGCGATTCGATGTTCTTCGTCTGTTTTCGCCATCCTCGTTTTCCGTTTTATTGGATTCGTGTTTTTTGACCATGTGAATTTTTAATAAGCTTGTCGAATGGAACGACATTCCGCACATGTTGCAAAGGTACGGCGTTTCCCCTACAATATAAATACGTCTTGATAATACAGTGTGATTACAAAAGAATAAGTCGGTTTCAAAAATCTGTATTTTCTAAACGGTACAAGCTACAGAGCTGCGCGACCTCTTAAAATGACTGCTAAACCTCAAGTTAGGTTAGGTTACCGCTAGACAGCGCTAGTTGCCAAGTTAAGAACTGTCATCACCCAGTTATTGATTTGCGAACTTCACGATGGTGACAGCTCAACAAAAATCATTTTACGTGTTGCAATATGCGAAAAGTGAGTCTGTTACGGTTGTGCAACGGGCTTTTCGTCATGAATATGGCATTGATCCACCAAACAAGTCAAATATCTTACGCTGGTACCGACAGTTTTCCAAAACCGGTTACTTGTGTACGTGCAGTATGGAGCTGGGATTCTAGATGGTAGTGTAGATCATAGCAGGGCTTGCTTAAATTAATGCATTGTCATATATGCGAGCGTACACAACGAAGCAGTGAGTGTAGCAGGTATAAGCGCTGTTACAAGAGCTGGTAGATTCAAGAATGTATCTCACCATTCTTTCAGCGCGCTGACTACTACAATCAACGTGTGACAATTGTCAAATAGCCGTTACAAGTTTCGCAGTGGATGTGACTAGTTTAATAAATGAAATTTTGCCAGTTTTTATTTAATTTGTTTTGAGTTTTTTCTAAGACGTATTTAAAAGTGTTGGGTTCCATACGTAAATATTCAAACAACAGGTTTGGGTAAAATTTTAATTCTTGGTATAAATGATGAAATTCGCCATGTTTAGATCGTTTTCTATTAATAGGGTGGACATGATAGCCCCTACTCAAATTTGTATTTAAAATATACCACTTTGTAGCAGAAGAACACAAATATTCGTCTTCGCTATCTGACATTTCAAACGCGATTTAAGCTTGTATCAAAGCTTCATTGTGCAAACCTATAAGCGCTTATAATTTCAGCGACCATCTACCATACATGCTACCATCTAGAATCCCAGCTGCGTACTGCACGTACCTTTATTCTCTTGTAATTACACTGTATACTCGGTGACATTCTCAAAACTATTGACTCGTTGCGAAAAAGTTTTAAAAGAAACAAAAAAACAAAATAAACAGAAGAGAATCGCCATAGCAGGTTAGTATTGACTTATGTTTACGACTCCGACTAGGAACGACGCTATCTATAGTTAAGATTTTGTTTTAATTAATATTAAATGCTCACCCGTATGCCGCCGAATATGTTCGGCTAACGAAGGCCCTTGGATAAACGCTTTATTGCACACATGACACCGATGGGGCCTCTCCCCAGTGTGTATCATTCTGTGCCGATGCAAATTAGCAGAATTCGAAAACTGCTTACTGCAAATGTCACAGACAAACGGCTTGTCACCTGTGTGAACCGTTATGTGCTGTTTCAAGTGCGAACTGCGTTTAAACGACTTCGAGCACAGCACGCACTGATGCCCCGACTGCAGTTGGTGCTCCGAAACCAGATGCTCGTGGAGTTGTTCTACGTTCGAGAACTCACGCTTGCACGACTTACAATCGTTCTCGGAGTGCTTCTCTAAGTGAAATTTCAACTGAACTTTATTAAAAAATATAGCGTTGCAATTCGTACACAAATACTGTTTGTCAATGCTCCCCTTTCTCCATGCAACTTTTCTCCTTGAAATTTTATTTTCACCGTTACCATTCAACCGTGCTTCGCTTTTAATTGAATCGTCGCCGGCGTCCTTTGATCGTTCGTCACTGTTTATACTTTCGTAATCAGAGTATTCATCGTCTGTTTCTGCTTTAATTTCCTCATTATTGACCGAACCATTTTCCGTTTTAAAAACGAATTCAGTATCGTCATGTTTTTTTTCGTTACCTGTATCTTCGTGAGTTTTGATTTCCTTGTTTTCAACAATTTTATTTCGTGTTGTAAATCTAGTATTTATTTTTTCACTGTGACTATTTTCATGCCTTTGTAGAAATCTTTTTGAACTGAAAGTTCTTTCACACAAAGCACAATTATAAGACATGCAATTGTTTTTCACGTGACAATCCAAAATGGACCTACTTTTGAACAGTGCGGGGCATTTTGTACATCTAAAAATATTGTCGACCTTTAAATTTAAATTCTTGTCGTCAGCAACACTTTCAGTACTTAAATTTTCCGATGTTCTTGTTGTTTGTTTCGCTACTTCGTGTTCAATTTCAATTCCAGTCTCGTAATCATTTTCAAACTTTACAACTGTCAGCGGTGAAAGATCTTTAAATAATAATGCATCTACTGAGCGTAAAATTTCGTCGGCTTTTTCACATTTAACTTTAAAATAATAAGCGCACTGAACGTCCTCAATGCAATTATAACACATCGAGGAAGGCAAACCGTCTCCGTCATAAATCTAAAAATGAAAACTTACATTCATTTCACGTCAAAAGCAATCATTTCCTCTCAACTTTTACCTGTACTGTAGCGCACGCCTTAACCATCTCAGCTATGGTGGTAGCAGATTTATTTGAAACACTTTGCCTGAATATAGGTTTTAATTCTTTTTTCGACAAACAAGTTCGACATATTTCATTGTCTCCAAAATCTTTATTCATACCGAAACTGTATGAATAATAAATAAAATAAATAACATACGAAAGTCAGGTTACAAATCAAACGTCACTTGGCGTCCACTATCATCTTTTGTCATGTTCCAACAAAAACCGGAATAATTAAGCATACAGATGCTGAATTAGTCTGACCGTTTATGTTCGAAAAAAAAATCGCTCTGATTATTTTTGTCCTTTGTAAAATTTCTCCAATAAGTCTTTGTTGTTCGATAGTCTACGATTTTCTAAACGAAGTCCACTTTAAATATACAGAGTGTCAGTAAAGACACTTAACACACTCCTACCACATGTTCCTGAGACCAAAATAAGCCGATTTAAGCAAACTTACCTTCTTACAAAATTGCTTAGTTTGGGCGCTATACGTCCCTGAAGTTACAGTTTTGAAATCGTTTTTTTGTTAAAAATTTAAAACGGCTTGTGCGATTTTGCTAAAATTTGGCACGTTGGCATAGTTTTATGGAACAAAAAAACCCATATCAAAATTATGAATAATATTAATCCATAGGGGTAGAACTCGGGTTTTTTAACATTTGAACGTTTCAAATTTCTACGTCAATGGAAGAAAAGGGGTTTAAGTATAAAATTTAGATTCAGTAAATTATTTGCTACAAAAAAGCTACTTTTAATAAGACTCGATTACTCTAATGGTTTTTGAGAAATTTGTATTTTAATAATAAGTTGATCAATAATAATACGTTGATAATACTTAAATCTCTGGGGGCCGAGCTTTGCTCGGATGAGTTCAATAAAAACAGTACTTAATATGCCGTGAGATATTATTTTCTCAGAATATTATTCCGAAACGAATTTATTTCTGTAACATAATTTAAAATAATTGTTTCTGATATTTTAACTACCTATGTGTATTTATAAGCGTAAAAACTAAGTATCAACTTGAATCAAGCATTTTTTCCTGTAAATATTATTTAGGTCGCCATTTTCAAATCTACCGCCGTTATTGTTTTGTTGACTGAAGAACTCGCAAAAACCGATTTTCATAGATTGAATATTAAAAAACCCGAGTTCTACGCCTATGAATTAATATTATTAATAATTTTGATATGGGTTTTTTTGTTCCATAAAACTACGCCAACGTGCCAAATTTTAGCAAAATCGCACAAGCCGTTTTAAATTTATAACAAAAAAACGATTTCAAAACTGTAACTTCAGGGCCGTATAGCCCAAACTAAGCAATTTTGTAAGAAGGTGAGTTTTCTTAAATCGGCTTATTTTGTTCTCAGGAACATGTGGTAGGAATGTGTTAAGTGTCTTTATAGACACCCTGTATATTTAAAACAGACGAACAACAATCCACTAAGAGTAAAATTTCTGTTTTAAAAATGAAAAATTGGCATAGATAAGGTACGAGTGCGTTAAGACGGATTATCCGGGTTTAGTAGCACGGAATGTTACAAATATTTCTTTTAGAGCGCGACAGCCGACAGAGACTGATTTCCTTCATAAAAATATTTCTATGAACGCAAATTATTATCATTTTAATTTATAACTTATAGTAAAAATGTTTCTTTTTCGAGACACCGCACCGGATCGTTATCGAAACCTTCTTGATTAAAGTTTCGTTTTTATAATTCATTCTTACAAGTTTCTTGCAAATTATTGATCAACATTAAAATGCACAGTTAATAGCGATTTAACAAAATAATTAAAACAAACACATATTTAGATGCGCATAGGAATTTACGATTGCAAAACGCATATTTGTAAAAGTAAACGATTTGCTATTTTAAAAGCAAATTTTAACTTTATTATGCAATTAATTACAATAATTAAACTTTAACTGCACCTAGAACCGTTTTAAACTATAATATGTGTTTTTTTAATTAAAAAAACGTTACGAAAAATACATTAAATAAAGGATATTTAAAAAAATTTTGGAGCATACAAGTAATTCAAGAATTACAAGGCGCGATATTCATGTAGGTATTGTGTGAAAACGGTTTTACCGAACATAGGGAAAATAACACTAAGAAGATCAATTTTGTAGTAGGCTATGGCCATAAGACCTAATGTAAATATGTATTGGATTACATAGAAAAAATAGTGCAGTGAATTTTTTAAACAATTTTCCATAGCAACGGTTGACTATTAAGCGAAACTCGGAACCTGCTAAATAAAAAAAGTCATGAGGTGTCGTAAGATACCCGACAGAAGCTATGTTTCTTACGCATTGTATATAAAACCGAATTTATCAAAGATATAAACAATACAATTATAAAGTTATTATTTGACTGCCATTTTGAAATCTGACGCCATTTTATTTTTTTGCGTCTTATTAAACTCTCAAATATCAATTTTCAAAAGGATCGGATAATTTTTACAAAGAAGTATATACCTATGGCCGCCATTTTAAAATATGACGTCATTTTATTTTTTTGCGTTCTATAAAACTCGACAATATCAATTTTCAAAAGGATCGGATAATTTTTACAAAAAAGTATATATAATGGCCGCCATTTTGAAATCTGACGTCATTTTATTTTTTTGTGTCCTATGAAACTCTCAAATATCAATTTTCAAAAGGATCTGATAATTCTTACAAAAAAGTACATATGGCCGCCATTTTGAAATCTGGCACCATTTAATTTTTTTGTGTCCTATGAAACTCTCAAATATCAATTTTGAAAAGGATCGGATAATTTTTACAAAAAAGTACATATGGCCGCCATTTTGAAAAATCTGACATCATTTTATTTTTTTGTGTCCTATGAAACTCTCAAATATCAATTTTCAAAAGGATCGGATGATTTTTACAACAGAGTACATGTGGCCGCCATTTTGAAAAATCTGACGTCATTTTATTTTTTGGTGTCCTATGAAACTCTCAAATATCAATTTTCGAAAGGATCGGATAATTTTTACAAAACAGTTCATATGGCCGCCATTTTGAAATCTGACGCCATTTTATTTTTTTGTGTCCTATAAAACTCTCAAATATTAATTTTCAAAAGGATCGGATAATTTTTACAAAAGTGACGTTACATTACTTCGTGACGTGACGTTTCACTTTTTATTATTTAGGTCCCCATCTGAAACGTGCGTTAAGAAGCATAGCTTCAAATAAAAATAGGTAAAAAAACTTTTAAGTTAAACGGTTTTATAATAATAATGTTTTAAAAAGAAAAAAATAATATTTAATTTAGGTTCATAAGTATAAAAGCGTGGGTCGTAAACTCTGTGATAATTTATTACAGTCACGACCCACGCTTTTATACTTATGAACCTAAATTAAATTTTATTTTTTTCTTTTTAGTACATTTATAAAACCGTTTAACTTAAAAGTTTTTTAACTATTTTTATTTTTAATTTTTTAGTGTGCTTTATTTTCTTAGTCTGATTTTATAACATTTATCCGATCCACTGAAACGTTACCGGAGAAAGACCTTTTGCCTGTGAAAATTCATAATATTGTGTGCAAAATTTCAACTCAATCGGATCACGGGAAGTGGGTGAAAATTCAAAAGTACGATTAACACCCGGACGAAAGCCGGGCCGGTCAGCTAGTTACCATAAATTGTATTGTCACCGGAGCTACACATGTGTGCAAAATTTCAACTCAATCGGATCATAGGAAGTGGGTGAAAATTCAAAAGTACGATTTGCACCCGGACGAAAGCCGGGCCGGTCAGCTAGTTATCATAATATTGTATTGTCACCGGAGCTACATATGTGTGCAAAATTTCAACTCAATCGGATCACGGGAAGTGGGTGAAAATTCAAAAGTACGATTTACACTCTGACAAAAGTCGGGCCGGTCAGCTAATTACCATAATATTGTATTGTCACCGGAGCTACACATGTGTGCAAAATTCCAACTCAATCGGATCATAGGAAGTGGGTGAAAATTCAAAAGTACGATTTACACACGGACGAAAGCCGGGCCGGTCAGCTAGTTACCATAATATTGTATTGTCACCGGAGCTACACATGTGTGCAAAATTTCAACTCAATCGGATCACGGGAAGTGGGTGAAAATTCAAAAGTACGATTTACACCCGGACGAAAGCCGGGCCGGTCAGCTACTTACCATAATATTGTATTGTCACCGGAGCTACACATGTGTACAAAATTTCAACTCAATCGGATCACGGGAAGTGGGTGAAAATTCAAAAGTACGATTTACACCCGGACGAAAGCCGGGGTATGAACGTCGAGAAATTTTGGTCCGATCCATAGGTCTCGCCATCCGATGGACGTCAATAATTAGTTACACGTCATTTTAACTCAGTAGGCCAGGGTTTTTAAACTTAAATTCAAACATCAGCAGTCAAAAAATTGAATAACTATATTAAAATAATGCAATATAAGACAGAGCATACGCTATCTTCCAATATCCATATTACACTGTGCAACAGACAAGGACAACCGAAACAAGTTCGCGATTTATTAGATAAAGTCGCATTTATTTCGTTTAATAATCATATAAATCTGTATAAAAAAACTGTTTTGACACAATATTATACATGAAATCTATCTAAAATTTTCTGCTCTTTCGTTTAAGACAGGTTTCGAATCGATCTGACTTAAATTGAGCAAACTATAAGCAAAAAACACCGTTTTTTCTAATTTGCTCCCCTCTGGGGCCAAAATTCAAAAATCGGGCGACGTTAGGATCAAATAGACCCCGAGAGGAATCGAACAAAAAAAAGTTTTTGAAAATCGGTTCATCCGTTTGGGCTGTACGCGTGACACAAAATAGCGTGACAGATTCACAGATTCACAGATTCACAGATTCACAGATTCACAGATTCACAGATTCACAGACAAAGCGAGTGTATATAGGCGCTTCTAGCTTCGCTAAGATCGCGCCTAAAAAGCGACGACGATTAATTAAATACATAATATAATAACAAATATTTTCAACTGAGCTTAAGAACAAGTCTGTTACAATTTGAAATCTCCTGGTCCTATTCTCAAGTTCTAATCCGAGAACTGGTGAAAGTATCAATATAGGATTTTCAGTTTATTATAAAAAAACAACAATACATTAAATAGAAATAAGCCAGAAATTTGGAAATTTGATATGAAGCAATCAATAAACGAAATCCTTTCCAAATTTTTTTTTTTTATTTCATTAAAATATAAGCGTTTTCGGACGTTCGTCCATCTTCAGATCTACAAAGTTCATTACATTAACAATTTCTAATTGTTTTTAACAGATATCTGATGAAGGTCCGAAAGCGCTCATGTTTTAATGAAAACACAAATTGGGCTTGAGAATAGCCGAGCGTGTAGCAGTGCTGTTGTTTACATGGCGTTGCTATGGTTGCTCTATTATACAAGTCCCCAGTTCCCGGGTTCTAGCCCGAGAGCTGGTAAAAGTGTCAACTGGATTTTCAATTTATTATTAAAAAAAAAATAATGAATTGAAAATATGAATTGGTGCTAGGCCCAAATAACCTTAGCTGTTGGTGGTCTTTAAAACACACAAAAAAGAAAACACAATTTTTTTTTGGAAAGGATTTCGTTTATTGATTGTTTCATAACAATAATAAATATCTATTATTAAAAATAAAAAATAATAATACCTACATCTAAAATATGAATCGGTACTTACAGATCCAAACACCCCTGTTTTAATTTTAAACAAATTCAAAGGGCATTATTGTTTATCAATTATCAGCAGCGCGCTGAATATAGATAGGTATCTAGTATAAGTAAAATCGCATCACATTTTTTAAATTCAAAAGAAACATAGAAGGCAATAAAATAAATTCGGTAGCATCTTTAAATAATAATATATCTACTATAAATGCGGTAAGATATTTATAATTCTGTCACTTTAATTACTGTCAACAAGATTTGCATTTTGATAAATCAAACACAATTATCTTATAAACACTTGAACCAGCGGCGGGTGAACAGCGATTTTTCTTATTCATTCATTAATTAAAAATAGAAGACTGGCGTTCCATTTCTAATTGATGATATTACTATAAGTATCAGACGACAGACAGCAATTTAAATTAATTCATTGTCGACATTCACCCAGGTCTCGGGAGCAACGAAAATGGGTAACCGACGAAACATTAAATATTTCTCGCAAACTAACATTACTGTACCTGGGAAATAGTTTTAAAAAATTATGAACTAGAGTTTTGATTATAAGACAGCTGTTTAACGACAATTATAAAATCTACGCCACTGATAATATGGCCGGAAGCAAATGACATTTATCATTAATACATAATAAAATTATAAAAGTTAAATAGTTTGACAGAGAATAAATTAAAAAAATACTGACTTTTTATTTTTGTTCAAAAACTGCATTATCGTGTTTAATAGCTCTGGAGTGGGCTTGAGAAGATCCGAGTTCGTAGGGGTGCCGCAATTTGTATGGCGTTTCTATGACTCGCATGTTACCCGCAATTCTCCAGGTTCTAATCAAGTATCAATGTGAAAAATAGGTACTTATTTAGAAAAAATATATAATCTAGGTAAATAGATTATTGAATAACGCTGTCAAACATTCATCAGCGAGTAAGAAAGTGACTGATGAAACATTGAAATTATGTAATTCGTTGCACAAAGTCCGCCTTCTCGCCATCAAACAGGTTCAATGTTACTCACCTGTATCTACTATATAGGTAGTTCTTTGTTAATAAATAATAATCTTTGATTAACTATTGCTCGTTCAGGTGTTAGATATTAGATTTTTAATGATTCCCAATTAATTACAATGTGAAATGTTTTTAACACTTCTCTCGGTTTGATTATTTCGAGAGGTGATAATTCAAAGCTTACAAAGATTATACTAAAAATTTATAATTAACAACAAAAATTCTGCACTGACGCCGATTGATTATTTCTCCAGAAAAAAAAGTTATAAAAACTCGAGATATTTTAAATAGGTACTGTTTTTCTATTTCCATTTGTTATAGCATTTCGTATATTATAACATTGATGTATCTAGGTTCTTATTAATTAATGTATCCCCTTTGGGTGTTTGAAATAATTTTCACCTACAAGAATAGCTCTCGCTATTACGATGGTTCACATCTACAACCTAGCTATAATTAATAACACTCACATGTAGTGGAAATCATATTGATTCCTTTGCATATATGGAGAATGTTAGATTGGTAATCATGTCACGGGTGAGTAATATAAGCTCATTCCACCGCGATAGTGTAAAGGTTCAGGTTAGAGTCCTGACTGTAACTATGGTTGTCAAAATGATTTTTTCCGATATTTGCAGGAATCAATTATGTAATAGGCTGCTCTTCCAATAAAAATTTTCATTATGTTTTATGTCATCATTATCATAATATTTATAGGTATTAGATTAGACGCTAATGACCTCTGTTGTCGAGCGTCTATAATCTACAATTCATTCATTTATAGGTATTAGATACCTACTCGTTTCGAATTATATAGAGAACTAGCCGCTACCCGTGGCTTCGCCCACGTTTATTTTGATTTATGATTTATTATCCCCCCGCAAGAAATTGTCCCCCTGTGAAGCAAAGTCGGGCTCATGGTGTTTATAATATTAGTAGGATTACGCCTATATAAGCTAAAATGCAAAAGAATTTCAGTTACGTTTTGTTACTATCCCATAGGAATTTATCCCCCCCCCCCCGCGAGAAATTTATCAAAATAAAATATAACCTATATCACTCAGGGAGTGTATAGCTTTCTATTAGTGAAAGAATTTTTAGAATCGGTTCAGTAGATCCACAGATAAGAATTTATGATTTATTATCACTCCCCGCAAGAATCTCTCCCCCTGGGAAGCGAAGTCGGGCTGGTGTTAGTAGGATTCCGCCAATACGCTAAGATGCAAAGGAATTTCACGTTTTGTTAGTAGCAGAGAACGAATAAAAATTTAATTAAATAATTAACTCAAAAATTAATTTAAAAAGTTGAATAAAACATAGCCTATAGCGCTTCTGGAATCATAAGGAACATTTAAAAAAATATTAATAATAATAAATTCTCGGGAACTTGGATAAAAATAAGTTGATGCTAAATTTTCAAAATTTGCAACGTTTCGTTGGTTTATTTTCCAACTTCTTCTTGTAGATTGCCTGAAGAAGTTGGAAAATAAACCAACGAAACGTTGCAAATTTTGAAAATTTAGCATCAACTTATTTTTATCCAAGTTCCCGAGAATTTTTTATTATTAATATTAAATCAACATGGATGCGACTCAACACATGGATTTAAAAAAATCATCAAAATCCGTCAAATAGATTTTAAATTAAATCATTTGGAACATACCATACATACAAATTACAAAGAATTTTATATACTAAATAGTAGGTATAGATATAGATGACAAAAGGTTTATTGTACCTACTTTCAACCAGTTCATGATATTAGAGTCACGAATTAATACTTTAACCTATTGAATAAGTGTATGTTAAATGTTTATCAAATTCATTCTACTTATTCTTTGGAGTTTAGACGTTCTTTAAAGCAAACGCGGTTTCCAGTAGTGTCAAAAAAGAAAAAAAAAACGGCGACCTAACTTAAATAGTAGATTGTATGTCTAGATACGTAATGGGACATATTACGGGGAGTTATGACAGTATGTAAAAACGAGTGATAGCGAGTTTTTACAGTCACACGAGTCGTAATACCATTCCGTACGAGACATATATGGTATTTTTTACCCACTACAAAATACCTACTTTTCACGTCATTTTCAAAAAATTCTGACAGTTCATTTGCGTCGCCATCTTTCCTTCCACAGTGTGCCGCGAAGTTCGCGCAAGTAAGTAATGACAGGCGCACGAAAGCGTACGCAGGCGTATTGGGGTCCGTCAAATGAGCATCTGACATCTGGTGGCAGAAAATTGTACTCAAACGAGGGAAAATTTTACATGCTAACAGTGCAAATTAATCATGAAATTGTTTATTACAAAAATAAAACAAGTAAAATAAACAAAAAGTTTATCGAAAATGGAATTCGCGACGTTTTCTAATATCATGGCAATAAACACTGTCAGTTATTGCCTTGTAAAACTTACTTTACAGAGAATTATTTTCTAATGAAATGTGGAAAAACTGTATTTATGAATTAAAAAAATATTTTATAGTAATAATAAGATGTACTTGTTATCATACTGCACTACAATAGTTGAATCCCTGATGATTAACAAATTTATAGGATTAACTTCGTATACAAATATTTTGAGGTTAGTATCTTACTTACTTATTACAATATAACTTATTATGTTGCAGTTATGTGTTTACATTATTCACCTAACCCAGCCTTAAAAGCGCATTGAACGCGGATGATTAATTTCGTGGAGATTTTCTTTTAATTTTGATGTTTTTAAGCAATATGTCGTAAAGATTACTACTTTTGACAGTTCATTTTGCATGCATTTTTCTCGTTATATTTCCGACATTTGATAATATGCCCGACTTTGAGAATCCGTTCTCCTTCAACGAAATTCCTTTGTTTAGGATTCGTACCGGCCCAATCACAAATTGCACTTATATTTATCATTTCTTATCACTTTGAAAATCATAAAATTACACGCAAAAGTATACCCCGTATATGAAATTTCCCCCCCTCTGCGCCATGTTTTTGAAGCTCCACCTATCTGACGGATCCCAATAGAGCGAATAAACAGAAGTTGCTATGGCAACCGTTATTTTCTGCGTTAGTGCAGAAAGTAAACCATTTTCCGTACATCTGCCTGTTAAATGGGTCATTAATGGCCGCTATACATACATCGTAGTGGGTATGGCAAAAAATATTTAAAGTAAAAAATACAAACACGTCTACATGCCTATTTCAAACGATTCGGTAAAATTATTATTCAAGTTTAAATAATAATATCAAACAAGCCGTGAGGTGGGTCGTTTATTAGGATTAAAATGCGACCCTTGAGGTCCACAAGACGAACTTCCCAGTTTGATAAATATTTAATAATAATACTTAAATTAGATATTACACAGAAAAGTAATCATTTTAATCATTAAAACATAATTATTATTTATTTTTAAAATTTATTTATAAAATTTATGTCGGATCAAAATGACGTTAACACGCCTCGATTGACACCCTTACGAAATCGATATAATTTTTTATTCGCATGATATTGTGTAAAATCTACTTTTTTGGAGTCTATTTGGTTAAGAAAAAATAACGGCTGAACCGATTTTGAAAAAATTTCTTTCAGATCATATTTACGTTAATACGCGTCGATTGGCACCCTAACGTAGTCCATATCATTTTTCATTCTCAAGATTTCGTCTTAGAAAGAAATGGACAGATACGTACGTACGTACACACACACAGAGACATCTTTTCAAAAATAGTTTAAAAATAGTGTAGTGACCTTGAAACATAAAAATTTGTTAAAAATTTTGATTTCGATTTTCGGACCCATTACAATGACTTCCATTGGGAAGTTAATAATCTTTTTCTCTCGGGGTACCTACTTGCAGGAAATTTTATTATGCACAACGAAAACACGTCAATTTGAATAAAACTCTGAAATCTGAAGGGCATTGAACGACTCTTTGAAACGAAAAAATTTACTGAAGTTGATGTGCTATTTAAACGACACGTGACGTCAATAGCTTAACTTCAAAGTGCTTGAGTTAAAACTTCAGTAAATGATTGCGCAACAATGAATCGTTCAATGTTTCTCAGATTTTAGTTGTTTTGTTCAAATTGACGTACAATAATAATGCATGTACCCTTCTGCATACCTATTATTATATTTTATAGTGATAACGACGATATCGACAAATATGTTCAACATTTCACACATAACTTAATTCAATCAACCATTTAGCAACGATTAGAAGTATTTTCTGCCTACACTTGTCATAAATCAGTAATGTTCATTACGTTATACACGCATGCCATCACGACGATTTACAGTGTGTTACCAATAAACCGACAGCAATGCAAATGTCCAGCTGTTTATTTTGACTGTTTCTTTTAGGATGTACTTATCATTAATTATTTTTAATGGAGCAACTAAATTTTATTTAAACTGTATGGCCAAGAATAATTTTCCAAGTGTGCAAGCTTACCAATCGTATACAAGGACGGAATACGACCGAGTAGAGAACTCACACCCACCACTACACACTACGCAGTTCACCAATTACAGAGAGACGGACTACGACCGAACAGAGAACACATTAGTACTAGGCATAAAAGAAGGGAGGACACCAGTCACTGACACACTGACCTGTGAGCCGCCAAGGAGGACACTTCGACCGCTGCCACATCGCCTTTGAGAATGTCTACCGCAGTTGTAGACGAAACGTCAGGTAGAAATACCACCGGACCACGGCCTACAAGCCCGGAAACCATGAAGACTTGGAAGAATAATTATGTTTAAAAAACAATATACGTGTTCCACACCGTCAAGTTTCTTATATGTATTTAAATTGATATTATTTCTATTTACTTATTTAAATCTGACTGCCTACCCTTAATTTTAAGTTATACAGAGTGTTGCTTAGAAAAGGTAAATTTTTTTCTGCGCATGTGTCCAATTCCGCCATGTTTTTCAAAGACTTGTCATATTGACAGATGGGAAATTATTGATTTTGAAAAAGTAAATAGTAATTAAATAAGAAATATTATTTAAAGAAGTGGTACAACACCCTAGAAAAATATTTGAGTACTTTTAAAGATAAACTTTTTACGATAAACAATTTATGACAGGTAGGATTCTAACCTTTCAACCAATTTTCGTTCACTTCCACCAGTTTTCCGGCCGTGGAACTTCAACCACCGTCCCAATTTAGCACAAGTATGTTCTTCCACTGTTTTGTGCACTAATTTAGCTTCGTCAGTAACATTTTCATCTAAATTAATATTGAAAAACGGTTCTTACCTAGTTATTGCGTCAAAAAAATACGAAAAGCGTACGAAACTTTTGAAAGGCGCGATCATAACCATGGCGACGGAGCTTGCGCGTAACTACTGGTGAAAAGATCTATTAAGAGTAATTTGGAACCTGCTAAATAAAAAAACAAAGCATCTACTACATATTTACATTGCATCTTATGGCCTCTAGCCGACTACAAAATTGTAAGTGTTCTCAATGCTATTTTCCCTATATTACCTTTTCTAAGCAACACCCTGTACTTATATTCTTAAAATTAAAAAAAGTTAAGTTTACTTCCGTAACATTTTTATACCTCTAAGTACCTAGGTTTTTGACATTGGTCATTGAAAATACCGAGACGCGAAACTCGTAGTCAACTAATCGGTTGGATAAAATGTCGCGGTAGCGTCGCAGCTGCGTATCACAGGTGAGAGTTAATTGTATATAATTAGAAAGGATTGTCTCCGGCCGGTTTTCACCAAAACGGACATCGACTGTATTTCATTATAGAGTTAAATAGACTTAACAGAGGAATCTTTCACCTACATGCGAGTTATACTTTAATGATCTAATAGTTAGATAAAAAAAAATTACAACAAAGTCTAGATGTTTGATTTATTTGAACTTTAACGATCTTCTTTATTTGGTATTTCATATTGAAATAAATAAATAAAAAATATAAAAGTAACCAGTTACATAAAAACTTATACTTATTGCAACAATATATCACAGTAGATTAATTCTTTGTTCGATTAATCGTTATTTATTAGTAGGACGTATTACAAACAGAGGTTGTGAACTCGTCGATATTGTGAATGACTTCGATACAAATAATAGATTATAATTATAGAGATGATACAAAATACTAGGAACAGTTTATTTTGGAACAGTTTCGAACGAGGAACAGATTGGAACAGTTGTCAGTTTATAAAATACCTGTTCCGGGCTGTTCCAATGCTTCGACTGTTTCGAGTAACAGAACGGACATTCTTCTGCATTAAGAAACTGTTGGAATGAATCATATTATCATGTGCAAAAAACTAATTAGTTAAAATAATAATCTGGAGTCATGTAATATTTTTGTTTTTAGTTATTTTTGTTTTCATTTCTTTGTTGATTTTAAATAACGCTTTTTATTTAATTGTAAAATGCATTTTTCGCTATTGATTTTCTGTAAAAGTATATTTTTAATATATTGTCGACAAATTTATTTTGTTTTTTTTAATAATTAGGTAGGTACCTTAAATTATTAAACTTGAATAATAGTATTAATTCACGAAAAAATACAAATAATATACACTTCATAATTTCAAATTGTTATACGTTGCATGTTACAAGCTATTCCGAGAATGTCAAGGTTCCAACGTTGGAACTGTTAAAAAGTAACAGGTTTTTGGAACTGTTCCGTAAGCGGAACAGGATCGGAACTGTTATTAAAAAATAACAGTTTGAACCACCTCTATATAATTACCAATGTAACGGTTTATTATCTATCCCACTTCTGATAATAGACTACAGAAGTAGGCGGTCCTAATATGAGCGCGAAATTTAAAATGGAGTCGATTAACGTTCAAAAATGTATGGGGTTTAACGGAATATTCATTACTATTCTCTTAAAACACATTTCTTAGCAAAACAATGGCTGTTTCATAAAAATAATTAATAAATCCCGTCATTATTGGCTACAAAACTTTATTATTTCGTGTGAAATAATTTTTTATTTGAAAATGAAAATTTGTCAAAAATGGACGTCGTAACTTGATTCATCCAATTCCAGTGACGTTTATTCTACTAACCTAACAACCTCGTTGACGTTAATTGTCGAGGTATAATTTAAGCAATTATAATTAGAAATTGAGTTTATTCTTTTCATTTGAAGTTGGAAAAATGTTTTGAAGTCGTCTGAGTTACGCTAAATCAAGCGAAGGTATGCTAAAAGTGTAAAAAAAAATGTTTTCACTTCACCAATTACGTATTGGATATCTAGGTATTATTTTAGTTTTTTCTTCGGTCGGAAATGTAAACTTTTTGCAGTCATAATTTTCATTATGACTGCAGTCAGGTACAAAACATCACCCCATAACAAATTGCTTTAATTATTGACGACGACAACGTGCTTAAAAAAACAAGGTTATGTCAGTAGAATGAATGAAACTTGACAGTTGTGTCCTGCCAAGGCGACGGGAAAAACTGATTCAAAGTCAATAATTCAGAACGTACGTTTAAAGTTAGAAGAAGACAGTCGCGACTCAGAAGGAGACAGTTGCAACTTCGCCACGCCTTCCTTTCCTAATCTATTGTAATAATTTATCAATTTATCGATAAATCATTACACCAATAAATAATTTGTGATCTGCCGATTGAAATAATAATTTACAAATACGGTGAAATTAAACTGGAAAAATAGAAGCGATACGAGGTGCGAGGCACGACTCATTTATAAATTAATGTAACAAAACTGTTTTCTTACGTGGGTGGAATAAATTATTTATTTACAATAATTAAAAATGTAACAAAAATAGATAACAATAAAATGTAACAATTATATCTCGATTCTAACAGTCAATACTGTTTATATAATAATAACACGAACAGTAATTCTTAAACGAACTGAAGTACTTTTTTCTCACTGAACAATTTATATGCTGTATTTATTTCAAATCAACACTGTCACACGACTCTCGCTGTTTTTTCCGCTGACTGCTCCTACTTATAAGGAGCTAGCAGCTTAACCCCCCCACGCTCGCGCGCTTTCCAGAACATTCTGGTGATTACCTGTGTCTTCGATATCATGCCACGCCTCACACCATTGTTATTTGTTCTCGATGATTCTATTGTCGCCAGCGGCGTATCATCTGCGGTTTTGCTAAATTAAACATTAACAATAATTTCAAAGTCAAATATCTGTGAGCAAAATGTCAATCCGCACGCAATTCGAAATCGCCGATTCCACAGAAGTGCGTTAGTCGTTGAATTTGTAGACAAAGTACAGAACTCTTTTGAAAACTGGGACGCTTAAATTTGCAACTGTTTGAATAACCGCATATTCATTTAAGATTTTTCGCTAAGTTTCTAAATAACTTTTATTGTTATTTCGCGCCATTATTACCTCGGACATATCGAATTATAAGCAGGCCCGGACTTAAAGACCCAGAGCCCCTATAGGCACTTGACAGATAGGTCCCCCAAACCCAAACAAAAAAGGTAACCCAGTACTATGTACGCACGTTTCTTTTACGTAACAAAACAAAAATAACTCAAAAAATTTTATCCCGCGTGCCAGTACTAAACGTTTGTAAAAAAGACGATAAAATAATAAAATAAAGATATTAAATTAATTAATTTAATTTAATAAATTATTAATTTATTAAATATATTTATTTATTATATTTATATCTAATTATTTCTCAAAAAAAAATGCATGTTTGTGTTGAGATTTGAACCCGAGACCTATTGCGTATGAAGCCACGACGTTACCGTTACACCACATAGACGTCTTATAGCAGTTCTATATAATAGGATATTATAATCAAGAAAAATAATACTGTAAAATCACTACGGTTTGGAGTACGAACTCATATTTAATAAAAGCGGTATACACGAGCAATTGTATGGCAAAAGCCTTTATTAATGTTATTCAAAACCGAAAACGCTCTCGTCACAATAAGACTGGTATAACGACTAGTTATTATTAACGACTAACTTCATGTTGATAAATTTTCGTGGCGTGGCGTGACGCGATCCGCGCGCATCGTAAAAATTCACTCTCATCATTTTTCCATAACGCGCCAAAAGAAGTATAACTTCAAAAAAAATGGAATTGAATGGAAATTTAGCAACAAAAAAAAGTCACCAATTGGGGTATCTTACAAAATTGTTGTGTTTTTTTTTCTTTAATTTTCATCTCCGCCCTGGCCGGGGCCCCCTCGGCAGCTGGGCCCCTAAGCCGGTGCCTTGTTGGCCTAGGCAGAAATCCGGGCCTAATTATAAGTAATTTATTTCTTGACGAGACGAACGATTTTCACCCTTAATTGCTTTAAACTGTGTCTCGGCAGAAGGCTTGGCCAAGGCCGCAAGAAATAGAAGAAGAACAGAACAACTAATATTTAATAAGCAACGCCAACAGCACTGATTTATATACCCGTTATAGTTATAATCTTTATTGGTGTTTCATTGAAATAATAATATAAAAATAATAGTACTTAATACTTATTATACTTACATTACTGCTATCTGGCTACACTGCAGCCGATCCGATTGGTTCCGTTTCGGCAGCTCCGCTCACATCCACGACGACGCGGACGTAGCTCGACCGCAATAAATTATATTATCTGTAACAAAGAAATCAACAATAAACACCAATTTTTTTTTTAAATGAAAAAACGGAACCCTTATAGGATCACTCTCGTGTCTGTCTGTCCGTCCGTCCGATCCTCCCTCCTTATCTCCGAAACTACTGAGCCAAAAATTTTGAAAAAATAGGGAATATAGGGCCTCACTTATAGTATACAGGAACCTAAACGAAAGTCATAAGTCTTAATAGTACGGAACCCTCTCCGTGCGAGTCCGACTCGCATTTGACCAGTTAGAGATAGAGTTTTATTGGTTTTAAGTTATACATATAGATATGTTAAAAAACAAGTAAAAAATTCACAGATTTCGCAATCCTTGCAACCATCGAGGACATTGGAAATGATAACAGCATATATGAAACATAATTAACTGTTTATTATACACACAATATTTATCAATGCACTGTTTAGTTTTGTCAGGAATAACCCTATTATTCTTCTGTTATATACGCGTTCACTTTTGCTTGATTACATAACTTTTAAATGGATTTTTCTACAGTATTTATTAACATTTGCTCAAAAATAACACCGCAGATCGTCGCAAATACCTCTCAATTAACTAGACATGATATAAAACACATTTCGAAAAAATTGCACTTGTTCAATTTTGCATGATTGCTCCTCACTTGATCGCGACACCGTTGTCTTTTGGCCTTGAACGAAAACTCGTAACTCTGCCCCCATATACGAACATAAACATTTCCAATATTAAAAAAAGCCAGACGATCGACGATGGAGCCGTGTTGGATCGATTTCAGTGTGGCCACAGAAAGCATTGCAATAATTGTTATTATTAATGCAATATCTTGCAGGTAAGTAGCGATCTAGGTATTCTACGCATTTATTACATTTTTATTTTGTAATCAACTTCGTGAATATATGTAAATCCGTTTCAAGATCAGCAAGTTACAACGTTTTTGGTCGAATTGAGATTACATGCTTTTAACGATCATTATTGAATCATCAGACATTAAAAAATTATTATTACGCCGAGAAATTGTTAACCTGCAGGTATAGATATATATTTCTCGCGAGGAAAGTTTGTCCGTTAAAAGAGATGTCAAAAAAAATGTTGCAAAAACCAAACTGCTGGTCGAATATCTTCTATCATTTTCGTTTCAGAATAATAATGATTAGGTACAAGTAAACGATAAATACTTAAAATTAATCATTAGTTTTATTGCTCAATTTAAGTATAGGTATAAAATTTTAACCACGCAGATTTTCAATTTATTTCAATGCGATTTTCTTGTTATATAAAATTCTGCACAAATTACTGTAATTATGTAATAACGATTAATTGTTTTAATTTTAGTTATTAAAATAATTTATTTTTCCGACAATATGGCGTCTAGCATCCGCCATATTGAATATGGTCCGTAACGTCATATTATATCCTATGACACTCGCAGTGCTACGACGAATTCAAAATCGGTTGATCAGTTTTTGTTTTATACAACGGAATATAGAATTGGACATACATAACATACATGCATGCATGGCATGCATACATACATACATTATAACATATAACCCTCCTTTTTGGTTTCGCTGTAGTCGGATAAAAATTAAAAAGTGTAAAAGATTTCGTTTCAAGTAGTTGAGCCGTTTTCAAATTGCGCGACGCACTGTAAGAAATGAGAAGGCCGATTACATAGATTATCGATGGTCCATTTGCAGCCAGCGATTAATCTGGTAATATGCACACAAAAATGGCGTCGCAAACAGGTACGCCACATCGCGTAGATTCCATAAAAACACATTGCGTATGCGTGGTTACTAATTTTACATTAATTTGTTTTGTATTCATCCATTTTATATATGTAACTATACATTTTATTTTGTAATTTTTACACACTCTATTGGAATATTACACAAATTATGTAATTTTAATTTACTTTCTGTAAAAATCACAAATTTGTTTAACTTTACAGTAAAAGTCCAAGTTTTTATGAAGTTTTCTGTGTAAAAATAAATAATAATGTAAAATCACTTAGAAAATCGATCGAATTCTACTTTAACTTTCAAAGTATTTTTACATCCATTTTTTACAGTGCGATAAAAAAGAGACAAAAATACGTGTGAAATGTATAACCTTCCATTTTTTGAAATCGGCTAAAAATAAAAAAAAGTTACGATAAGTTTTGATGCTATTTTGAGCACATAAGATGCGAATTTCCTATGTAATTGACGACAGAAAAAAAGTTTTAATCCAGATCGTGTGCCTCGACGGCCAGAGCTACGTCGCAAAACAAAATTAAAATGTATTTTCGAGCAATAAAAATGTGTATACCTATGCAAATATGCTGCAGACATGATCTAGATTTTCAAACATGGTACTTAGCAAGTGGCAAGTGCAATAAACGTGTTATTACAAATTAATAAATGAACTTACACATCTTTAAATGTTTACAATTTCACACGACGCGGACCTGTTTTTTTATGACATTTTTTCAACAAGAAAAAAGACGCTTATGACCTGATCAGTATGAGTCTATATTAATAAGTATTTGAAGTTGCTATAATTAAATAGAGCAGTGTGAGCCTTGAAAACAGTGTAGAAATTGTCGGAAGTGAGCACTTCCTTGGCACATAGGATCAATAAAAGCAATACTGATTAATTCAAAATTTGCATTTAATAACTAACGTTTCGGTATTCTTCATACCATCTTCAGAATACCGAAACGTTAGTTATTAAATGCAAATTTTGAATTAATCAGTATTGCTTTTATTGATCCTATGTGCCAAGGAAGTGCTCACTTCCGACAATTTCTACATTAATAAGTATAATCTGCCTTCAGTAAAAAAGAACAAAACAATTATGATTTGCAATATCGCTATATGAAAGGGAACCATTAAATAATTGATGTTTTGGGAAGGATTTTGCTTCGACGTCTGTACCGATTTGCAGAGATCTTGCAGGCAGCAAATCTTTCTCCGGGCCTTCGCCACACTCGTTCTTGACCCCTGATGGTTACTCTGGTTCCATCAGAAATCGATGTTTCTCTATACACGAAAAATGTAAATAGATATATATTTTGTTCAGCATACCGCATGAAATATGTAATTTCGTGGTTCTACTGAGGGTGGGCGAAATAATGAATGCCCTGACTGTTGACGTAGAGAGTGGGCGAAATAGCATTTCGCCCACGCTCATTACGGGGAACGTTTACGCAATCAATCAGGTCACCCATTATTTCGCCCACGCTCAGCAGAGCCACGAAATGACATATTTCTTGCGGTAGCTGAACAAAATATTGTGTGCGACTATTGGTCGAAAGAGGAGATTCCACTCGCTACGCTTGTGTAGCAAAATCAACACTCGAGTAATATCCTCTTTCTTCCACTAGTCGCACAATATACTGTTTCTAAGTCGGTGCAGTCATGTACTTTTTGAGATATCTGCAGTGGTTTTACTTTTACAGACTTCTTAAAAATCATAAAATTATTAATTTTGAAAATATTTATGTATTTGTGTATATACCTACAGGGTGGCACAATGCAGTGAAATATCTCGTAAACGGTACAAAGCATAAAAAAATGTTTTATAGTTATGGTTATAGAGTGTCAAGGGGGACAGAAGACTGTGATATCAGATTTAACATAGTTGGGGCTGTGAAGGTCAGGCGAAGGTCAGCTTCGATTTTTTAATAATAATAATAATAATGATCTTTATTATAGGTGCAAGAATGGCCGAAGCCGTTTTCATCTTGTCCTAAAAAACATATAAATATACAATAATAAACACATACATCATTAAAACATTTTGATAAAGTACGATAAAAATACAAAAATATTAAAATTTAAATTAAAATACAAGAAACATGTCTGCTGATGTTACTTAAAGAATAATTAATATATTTTTATTTAAAAAGAAATGTTCACATAAGCATGTGAAAATTTAGCTATAATTAATAGAGCTTAGCAATAGCTTTTTTAGGTTTAAGTTTTAAATTGCCGTATCTCTGGGAACGTAGCGCTTCCGGCAACTTGTTCCATTCCCTTGGCCCACTAACGATAATGGACGTTGCGCCAACTGATATATATGTCCTGGGTATGATCAAGTCACTTGTATGCCTAGTTAATTGTAACAGTGCATTTTTATTCCAGAATACGATACAGTATTTAATAGTGAACAGTAAATTATTAAAGTACATATGAGCTAAAGCTAATAAATATTGAGATATTTACAAATTAAATAGCAAATTTAATTTGTCAATTCGGTTCTTTTATGAATTGAATTCAAGCCAAGAAGGCCGGTGCGTAATATCATAGCTATCTGCTATGCCATAATTTATCTAATTATCGTTCATTTTAGCTGTTATTAAATTTTTAAATATCTCAATATTTATTAACTTTAGCTCATATGTCCCTTAATAATTTACTGTTCACTATTAAATACTGTATCGTATTCTGGAATAAAAATGCACTGTTACAGTTAAAAAATCGTAGCTGACCTTCGCCTGACCTTCACAACACCACCTATATATTAAATCTGATATCACAGTCTTCTGTCCCCCTTGACACTCTATAACTTTTGTATAAAACATTTTTATATGGTGTGTACCGTTTACGAGATATTTCACTGCATTGTTTAAGATGTGCCATTCTGTACATAGAAACACATTCTGTACTGATGTCATTTAATAAGCCGGTAAAGTAGCGAATTTATGGATCGAGTCCCTCGAAGTCTAATCTTAATCTCATTCCGTCGACCAAAGAACTTCTACGAAAGGTCGTTTGAAAAAGAGTGCCTTATACGAGTAAATAATAAATTATTGTATTTAATCAAATGCAGGGACACACGGTATTCCACAATGGCGATCGCTATTCAATGAACTCTGCAGTTCAGCTCATTAACTCATTTCAAAGATGCTTCAATACCGGTTCATGATTTAACTTTTACTTTACATATTAACCTTGAGATACTTAACAGCTATTACAAATAAACAAAACAATGTCAAATTCCTGTCGCTGTTTTTTTTTTGTTTTTTCTTTGACGACTTATTTAATTGGAACATAAATTAGAGGTTGAACATCTCATCTCTTTAATCGTTTCAATGTCATTTTCACGAATTGCGTGATACGAGTTTTTTTCTTGACTTTTCGATTTTTTCTTAATTATATACAGCCGAAGCTATCAGATTACACACGGACATTACCGGATGTTAGAGTGCAACATTAACGAAATAATTATTTTATTACACAAACGCACTTTATAATTATGAAACTAAATTATTAAAACTTATTTTTTCCTTTTTAGTATTCCTACATTTAAATAAAAGCGTGTCTTTAAAAAGTTTTTTTACTAATATTTTATTTTGTTCCTTTTAGTCGTTCAAAAGTGTATCCCCTTGTGACTCCCTTAGGGATTGAATTTCGAAAAATCCCTTCATATAGTGGGTGCTTACGTCACAAAAGAAACCTACTGTCCAAATTCCAAGTTTCTAGCTTTAGCGGTTTGGCCTAGGCATTGAATAGTAAAAAAACCCTACTCCCTCATTTGTCCCCCTTAAGGATTGAATTTAATTCTAAAAACGATTGATGCATGTATTGTCATCGGAAATGCATATGCGTACCAAATTTTAAATCGATCGGATACGTGGAAGTCGTTCAAAATTGATTTGCAAGATTTGACCTAAGCAAACAAACTATACATGCAAACATTGAAAGTTAAATAAAAGCTTGTAAAAAAATATAATGATAACAATAACACATACAATATATCGGTCCAAATTAAACGGTGTACGTGCACAGATCAAAAGTTACTTATGTGTAACAATTTTGACTCTGCATCAAAATACAATCAATTTCAATTAGAAACGAGGGATCCGGCAATAGAACGAGTTTTTTTTTCAATCGACAATTCGGCAACGGCATGTCATTAATCTTCGATCAGATCATAAATCTGTACGCTCATTATATTCACATATTTATAAGCGCGTCGAAATACACACACATATAGCGCTCCATGCATAAATAATTATATTTAACTTGACTGAGGGTTCGTTGTCTACGCGAGCATCGACATTACCCGCTGACACAAAACTCTTCAGACATAGGCACTGTAAATTATAGACGCTCGACAGCAGACAGTTTATGGAGCTAATTATAGTGTTTCATATATTTATTTTTATTAAATTGCACGATGCGAACTCTCGTTACGGGCGCTCACATACGCACACACATACATACACACACACACACCTGACCAACTCATGAAATTGTATTTCTGGACTCCTGGTCTTCCAAGTTGGGCAGGAAATCCTCTTTTTGTAAAACAGTTGTATATTTTGTACTTATATTTTTTTTTACTGAGGAATAAATTTGAATTTGAATTTTGAATTTCAAATAGACAAGTGCGATCGCCTTTTTTACGTGAACGTGTGTTAATTGAACAACGAATTGCAGAGTCGATACGATCGCGTTCGTTAGACACAGATTTGGTTAATTACAGTTGTGTTTCATCAACAACCAGCCCAAATATGGCTCTCATCTTGTCTGGCAACGAAAACTGATACATCTCACCGATCAACAAAACTGAAGGCGTACAAAATATAGAATGTGCAAAAATTCAGTCGACTTTCGAACATTCGGATCTTGAAGAAATAGATAAATTAAACACAAACGATTAAAAGCTACCCTGATGACCAGTCCTATTCTTCCCACCTAGTAAATATTTGCAAAAAATAAACACTCTTTTTTTATTCTTTGAAAAAAAGCATGGCCCTCTTTTTTGTTTAGTGATCTACTGATGGCTAGCTTAATATAGCAAAAATCATGGTTAGGTACCTTGATTTACGTACAATTTTCTTTTTTTAGTAAAATATTTTTTTTCTCGAAAACTATACATTTTAGAGAAAAAAATATTTACATTTTTTTCATATTATAACATCTAGAATTCATTTATATTTTTTTTTACCTATATATGTTAATACGTGACATTGAGAACGTTTTTTTTAATATCTCAGGATCCACTGAACCGATTTGACTCAAAATCTAATCAGATCTAAGTTAAAGGCTGATAAACACATTCGGCATGGCCGTATGTTGCCGTATGTTGTTCCGTTTTTACGATATCGAAGGCGAAAAATTGACCACACACACACATACACACATCAGTCAGAAAATGATCTTAAACGATTGCTAGGGTCTCAAAACGTGAAGATATCTGTTAAAATCTCGAAATATTTTTTTCGGACTAAATCCATTACCTACTTATTTAAAAAAAACGTTCTCAGTGTCACGTATTAACATAGGTAAAAAAAATATAAATGAAATCTAGATGTTATAATATGAAAAAAATGTAAATATTTCTTTCTCTAAAATGTATAGTTTTCGAGAAAAAAAATATTTTACTAAAAAAAGAAAATTGTACGTAAATCAAGGTAACCACGATTTTTGCTATATTACTAGCCATCAGTAGATCACCAAACAAACAAGCCGTGAGGTGGGTCGTTTATTAGGACTAAAGTGCGACCCTTGAGGTCCACACGACGAACTTCCCAGTTTGATAAATATTTAATAATAATAATTAAATTAGATATTACACAGAAAAGTAATCATTTTTATCATTAAAACATCAATAATTAAAAAAAAAAAAAAAAAAAAAAACGGCTGAACCGATTTTTATAAAATTTATGTCGGATCAAAATGACGTTAACACGCCTCGATTGACACCCTTACGAAGTCGATATAATTTTTTATTCGCGAGATATTGTGTAAAATCTACTTTTTTGGAGGTTATTCGCTTAAGAAAAAAGAACGGCTGAACCGATTTTAAAAAAATTCCTTTCAGATCATATTTACGTTCATACGCGTCGATTGGCACCCCAACGTAGTCGATATCATTTTTCGTTCTCGAGATTTCGTCTTAGAAAGAAATGGACACATATACATACGTACGTACGTACGTACGTACATACGTACACACACACACACACACACACACAGACATCTTTCTAAAAGTAGTGTAAAAATACTGTAGTGACCTTGAAACATAAAATTTTTTTTTCCTTTTTGATTTCGATTTTCGGACCCATTACAATAACTTCCAATGGGAAGTTAAAAAGAGAGGGCCATGCTTTTTTTCAAATATTTACTAGGTGGGAAGTATAGGACTGGTCATCAGTCGAATTTTTTTGTCTAGAATAACCTTAAACATTGCGAAGCAGTGTATTTATAAAAGAGCCATCCAGCTGATTGCACAAAAAGAATCAAAGCAGAGCTTCTGATGATGATGATGATGATGATGAGAATGTCGCAACAGAATCCATTCTTGATATTATATAAGCGTAATTACGGATCAACAACGCTCAGATTCGTCTTCTTCCACTCAATCATATCTCTGCGTAAGGCGATATTAATAACGCCAAACGTATTAATAATTAAATTGCGTTTATTATATTGAGATTCATCACGAGTCAATATGCAAACAACGAGGAGAGCAGAGACGCAGCCAGAAATAAAATCTGCGAGCGCATTTTTCCTTTACGTTAAATTTTTCAAGAATAAAACAATATTATGAAGTATTAGCAATACCTTGTATTATGTCCGTCTTGTGACTTCTTGTGAATTTACACTACGCGTTTCAGCAACGAGTTGCCATCTTCAGGTGTGGTTAATTATTTTTTAGAAGACACACATTGAGTATTCGTAACACTATATAATATTATGATGTTAAGCACTGTGTATAAAAAAAGGGTGTGGGTCTCGGGACCCCCGACAGATATGAAACATCGAAGAAAACGTTATTGAACTCGACCAAACAACAGACGGCCGCTACCGTGTATACCTTTTCTCGAAGCAACTCAAGGCACTTTTCAACTTTCTATATCTCTGTTACAAATGCAAGTAGAAGGCTGAAAATTTCGCTAGAGATTGTACCTAACGGTCTTAACTAATTCCCCAAATTACAAGTTTCTAATAAATATAGTTCAGAAAATTTCAACCCCCAAAATTGTCTATTTTGTCATCACTCACTGACATAGCGATCATCAAAAAGCTAGGGCACTTCCAGTAGTCCTAGAAAGCTGAAATTTGGTATGCAGGCTGGGTTTCACGTACAAGTAACGAGAAAATTCTAATATCTGTGTTTTTCCCCCTCCAACCCTTAAAAGGGGGTGGTGCATATTTCTATTATTATAGGCTAAGTCCGTAGTCAGAGAAAGCTGAAATTTGGTATGCAGGCTAGGTTTCGCGTACAAGTAACGAGGAAATTCAAAAATGTGTGATCTTCCCCCTCCAACCCCTAAAAGAGGGTGTTGCAGATTTCTATAGGTCCTTAGTTAGAGAAAGCTGAAATTTGGTATGCAGGCTGGGTTTCACGAACAAGTAACGAGAAAATTAAAAAATCTATGTTTTTCCCCCTCCAACCCCTAAAAGGGGGTGGTGCATATTTCTATTACCTATTATAGGCTAAGTCCGTATAGTCAGAAAAAGCTGAAATTTGGTATGCAGGCTAGGTTTCGCGTACAAGTAACGAGGAAATTCAAACATGTGTGATCTTCCCCCTCCAACCCCTAAAAGGGGGTGTTGCAGATTTTTATAGGTCCTTAGTCAGAGAAAGCTGAAATTTGGTATGCATGCTAGGTTTCACGTACAAGTAACGAGAAAATTCAAATATTTGTGATTTTCCCTTTTCAACCTTACAAAAAGAACTGAGATCCCATCAAAAATATTCTTGTAAAGAAAAAAAATGCCAAGTCTCGCAACACTTTCGCCGTAAAAAGTTTTGAGATCCCGAAAAGTACCAAGTCAGCCATTCTATTACCTTTGACTATGAAGTTAGCAAATTACTCGATAGTTGTCTTAAAACTACACAGGTAAAATAAAGAATAATTTATAAATAATATTTTATGACTGTAAACTTGTAGTACCTTTTGAACTTGGCAATCACGTGGCATCAGGATATATGACACCGTGCGATAAAGTTTTAATAAAAACAATATCTCATCACAGTGCACCTATGCCACGTGATTGCCAAGTTCAAAAGGTACTACAAGTTTACAGTCATAAAATATTATTTATAAATTATTCTTTATTTTACCTGTGTAGTTTTAAGACAACTATCGAGTAATTTGCTAACTTCATAGTCAAAGGTAATAGAATGACTGACTTGGTACTTTTCGGGATCTCAAAACTTTTTACGGCGAAAGTGTTGCGAGACTTGGCATTTTTTTTCTTTACAAGAATATTTTTGATGGGATTCTCTATGTAGTAGTATATATTTTTTCAAAAGCAGCAACTAACTGTTATTCTGACGTAATCCTATATACTGCACTGTAACACCGCGTGTGTTACAGTGCACGCCTGAGCCAAGAGAGAGAGAGAGTGCCGCAGTGGTGGGGAGAACAGCAGCGAAGGAGCGGACCAAATATTTCGTTGCATATTTCCCCTCACGCGGCTGTTCACAGCCCGACATAAGATGTTTCACATCAAAAATAATTAACCACACCTGAAGATGGCAACTCGTTGCTGAAACGCGTAGTGTAAATTCACATGAAGTCACAAGACGCGGACATAATACAAGGTAATTCTAATACTTCATAATATTCCTATAGTGACTTGAAGACCCAGCACTCTAAAAATGTATCATAAAACAATAGATTGGAAGGCTCTTAAGGTACCTTGCCGCACGAATGTAAAAGAATTTTTGCCCGCATGCATGTTAAAAATGACGTCAAAGGGACTGGACTCGAGTGCGGATAAAGGAAATATCATTTCAAAAATATTTTATATTTTTATAGGATCACTCTCGTGTCTGTCCATCCGATCTCCCCCCCCCCTTATCTCCGGAACTACTGAGTCTAAAATTTTGAAAAAAATAAGCAATATAGGGTGTCATGCATAGTTTACAGGAAAACCTAAACGAAAATCCCAAGTCTTTATTTGGGGGATACGAGAAATACAAATATAATTTTTTAATAATTTTAAAATGCAATTGGGTTTTTAAATGAATTTTTTGTTTTACTTAAATGGAAGGACCCATACAAGTTTTATAGCAAAACTGTTTTTATTTAATTTTTTTGCTTACTAATTAAAAAGTTATATTTAAATAAAAATTAATTTTTAAACTCAGTTCCGATAACGCGCCGAAAGAATCCGAACGCGTGTGACGTCATTATGTTATCTATGGTCTTTGTATTCATGGTTACCAAGTTAAAAATTTATTATTTTTGATAGTATGTGTAATACATATACACAAATACTAACAAATGCAGACACATTTTAACATAACGACGTCACAAACATTCCTGGCGCGTTTTGAAGTCACGTGATATTTTTTAAATTTTTATACATTTTAATTAATTTTTAGTAATTTATCTATAGCTTTAAAAAATGTTTTCTTTTCGATTTTCAATATTATTTATGTTAAATTATCAGAAAAAATTAAAAAATTAATAATTTTTTTTAAACTTAAATACCTAATTTAAAAGATATTAAAGAAAATATATGAATATCGAGCGTCCCCCCCCCTTCTCTCCGAAACTACTGAACTTAAAATTTTGAAAAAAAATACAGGGTCTCACTCATAGTTTACAGGAAAACCTAAACGAAAATCCTGTCTTAAAATTTGCACGGGAAACGAAATAGTACAGAATTCTCTCCACGCAATTCCGACTCGCACTTGACCGGTTTTTTGTTATCACTAAAGGCGAAACTACATGGGCGGATTTTCCACGACGTTTTTAACGCGGCAGATTGCATGAGTGAAAATAATTTTAAAAGAATTAATTATTTCTTCAAAATGAAATAGCGAGCATTCGGGTTTGAATCCCGACTGTGACAATGGTGGATAAAATGATTTTTTCCAATATTGTAAAATCAATAATTTATGTAATTTGGCTGCATAACCAATAAAAATTGCTTTATTTAAAAATATATTTGATAATTTTGTCCGTGAGTGTATTAAAAAATACTTTTTGCACGGTTTCTTTATGAACATATTGTATATATCTAATTAGCCTTTGCTATTTTAAATAAAATTGTTTATGAAACAAAACAGAACACAAAACAAATTAAAAACGATACTTTCATGATATTCATTTATAAAGACACTAGTTTTGAAATTAAATTTTAATTAAATTTGTTGCACCTGCTTATACGTACTGCATTAGTGCATTTCTAATAAAATTAAGATTATATAAGATTGCGCAATTAAAAAGTACAAGTGAACCGGGCTTGAGAATAGCCGATAGTGTAGCAATGCTGTTGTTTACATGGCGTTGATATGGTTCTTCTATTACAAGTCCCCAGTTCCCGGGTTCTAGCCCGAGAGCTGGTAAAAGTATCAATTAGATTTTCAATTTATTATTAAAAAAAAATAATGAATTGAAAATATGAATTGGTGCTAGGCCCAAATAACCTTAGCTGTTGGTGGTCTTTAAAACACAAAAAGTACAACTGAACCGATTTTGAAAATGTATACAAAAAGAAATTGTTTAAATCGAGCGAGCTATGTGTGAAAACAAAAAAGTCAATAAATAATCCGTTAAACATACCAATTAGCAATATTTATTATAGATATTGTGTCCATTTTAATTGAAAAAAAAAAAATGATCGCGCATCGATAAATGTATAACGTCGGCAATTTCTTCATCGGCTCCGCACTTGCTGCATTAAACGCATCACCCATAGATATAGAAATATGGGGATGTAGTATAAAGAGCCACTTTAGACGAGGGGGAAGCCATTCAGGGGAGGGTGCATGCCTGTCTTATGGACATGTCCGTGCCCACATTCAATTGGCCGCGTCTTTGCGCATGCTCAGTTGCGCCAGATGTAGTCGTTCGCGTCTTTCGTATGCTCAATTGCTCGTACGGCGCTTGCGCAATTTAAGCGACCAATAGAATGTGGGCACACGTGCTTCCTCACCGCCCCTCCTTAACAGCAACGACCCCACTCGCTTGTACTACATCCCTAGATTTCTATGTCTATGGCACCACCACACTTCTTCTATAATTACATTCCAAACAAGCGCATCTTGTTTTGCAACAACAATTATTATTTATTTATGTATCGCATTACATGTTAATGGCGTCCTCACTATACAAGGACCGATGTAGCACACTAATTTGTTTTTCTGGTGAAACCAGGGTAAGCTGTGTGAAATCGCCAGATGCTCGTGAACTAATAATGACGAAGACCTGGAACTGATTTGACACCATCAATTATATTATGTCTGCTTTGACCGCAACGCTTGCACAGAGTTGCAGAGATATTGCAAGCAGCAAATCTTTCTACAAGCCTTCGCTATACTCGTTCACGGGAGATTTCAAATTTTCAAAGCTTACTCTGATTTTTAGCCGCCTTTAAAAAAAGGAGGAAGGTTCTCAATTCGACGTGTATATATATTATTTTTTTTTATGGATGACCACGCATAACTTTTTACAGAGTAGTCCGATTTTGACGATTCTTGTTTTATTGGATAGAGATACCTCGAAGTTGGTCCCATATACATTTTCGGTTCAGTAGTTCGGCTGATTTTAATAAAAGTGAGTAACGACGTACGGTTCCTTAAGGTAAATTTCACTTTTTGACACATCACTCAGCGAAAGAAGTCAGTTAAGTTTGTAGAAGTGAATCTATTGGCAAGCGACTAAACTACGTATTGTAAAGCTACTAAACAGTGAAAAATAATAAACTTTTTAACAAAAAAAAAACCTCCTTCAAAAAGCCTCTAAATAGAGGAAAATAATAAAATTTTGAGATCTGCGCCAATTTAATAAAATATGAAGTCGGTTAAAAAGAAGATATTAATCACTATTGGGATCCGTCATATAGGTGGAGCTTCAAAAACATGGCGCAGACGTGGGGAAATTTCATATACGGGGTATACTTTTGCGTGTAATTTTATGATTTTCAAAGTGATAAGAAATGATAAATATAAGTGCAATTTGTGATTGGGCCGGTACGAATCCTAAACAAAGGAATTTCGTTGAAGGAGAACGGATTCTCAAAGCCTGGCATATTATCAAATGTCGGAAATATAACGAGAAAAATCCATGCAAAATGAACTGTCAAAAGTAGTAATCTTTACGACATATTGCTTAAAAACATCAAAATTAAAAGAAAATCTCAACGAAATTAATCATCCGCGTTCAATGCGCTTTTAAGGCTGGGTTAGGTGAATAATGTAAACACATAACTGCAACATAATAAGTTATATTGTAATAAGTTGTCAAGTTACTAACCTCAAAATATTTGTATACGAAGTTAATCCTGTAAATTTGTCAATCATCGGGGATTCAACTATTCTAGTGCAGTATGATAACAAGTACATCTTATTATTAATATAAAATATTTTTTTAATTCATAAATACAGTTTTTCCACGTTTCATTAGAAAATAATTCGCTGTAAAGTAAGTTTTACAAGGCAATAACTGATAGTGTTTAATGCCACGATATTAGAAAACGTCGCGAATTCCATTTTCGATAAACTTTTTGTTTATTTTACTTGTTTTATTCTTGTAATAACCAATTTCACGATAAATTTGCACTGTTAGCATGTAAAATTTTCCCCCGTTTTGATAGAATTTTCTGCCACCAGATGTCATATGCTCATTTGACGGACCCCGATACAATAGTTTTTAGCCGATTTCATATTTTATTAAATTGGCGCAGATCTCAAAAAGTTTCATTATGTTCCTCTTTTTAGTGGCTTTCTGAAGGAGGTTTTTTGTTGTTAAAAAGTTTTTTATATAACACATGCACGCTTTGAGTGTTTTTTCGTATCAGTTTTGCGGACCTTAAATGACCGTTTAATGACGAGTGACGTCATGATCCATTATGAAACGCTTTTCGATGATATATTGAAAAACATTTGAAAAACCCGTTATCTAATGAACTTTATGTACCTCTTTTCGGTATTATAAATGAAATATGGTTACTATGGTAACAAAATGAATAAATATTGTATCGAACCCAATGTTTTATTATTATGTTTTTATTATTATATGTACTTCTATAAGTGACATTAAATTATTCAATTAAAGTCTAAAACCATGCATGTGTTATATAAAGTATAGTGTGCAACACCTGTGCTAAATTATTTATGCGTCAGGCGCGATGTTTTCAGCACTCGTATTCGGCTCGCGATGCTCACTCGCTAAGACTCGTGAGCGCTCTCCTACTACTCGTGCTGAAAACATCGCGCCTGACGCATAAAGATGTATTTAGCACACTATAGTCACATACTATTATCAGAAAACAAAACATATTTCCAGTGCAATTATTATTTCTTTAACACTAAAAATATAATATATCAGAAAAGCCGAGAGGTGCGTTAATTTCGGCGGGCTTATGCACGTAGGTATTCGGTCAGTCATAATAATTATAATACTTATGCGGATTTGGTTCGGTCATCGGTAGACGTATTTTGTAAACGTATAAATAAATTATGACTGCAGGCATACAACGTTGAAAGTCGTTTTCATCTTCATTTATATAAAACCATAATGTACCTACAAGTGCATTCTTATCATTCTGACAAAATTGATCGGTGCAGTATTATAGACCTAACCAGAGTGTTCGCTTGAAATCGTTACAAATATGACGATAATAATATCCATTGTATTTTTTTAAATCGTTGATTTTAATTGGGCATTAAAAACTCCCAAAAAAAATGTGAGCCGTCGTGGGACGCCTGGCAGATGTGAAACATTTTCATAGCTCTCCCCCTGCGAAGACAATTAGTCAAAGAATTTTTAGAATCGGTTCAGTAGTTCTAGAGATAAGAATTTATGATTTATTACCCCCCCCCCCGACAAATTCTCCCACTGCGAAGATAATTAGTGAAAGAATTTTTGAATCGGTTCAGTAGTTCCAGAGATAAGAATATATGATTTATTAACCAACCCCCCGCGAGAAATTCTCCCCCTGCGAAGATAATTATAGTGAAAGAATTTTTGAATCGGTTCAGTAGTTCCAGAGATAAGAATTTATGATCTATTACCCAACTCCCGCGAGAAATTCTCCCCCTTATACGAAGATAATTAGTGAAAAAATTTTTACAATCGGTTCAGTAGTTCCACAGATAATAATTTATGATTTATTACCCCCCGCGCGAGAAATTCTCCCCCTGCGAAGATAATTAGTGAAAGAATTTTTACAATCGGTTCAGTAGTTCCACAGATAATAATTTATGATTTATTACCCCCCCCCCCCGCGAGAAATTCTCCCCCTGCGAAGATAATTAGTGAAAGAATTTTTAGAATCGCTTCAGTAGTTTCAGAGATAAGAATTTATGATTTATTACCCCCCGCCCCGCGAGAAACTTTCCCTTTGAAAGTATTGACACAGCAATACACAGATGTTTCCACACACACACGTAACATAGCGAGACGTAAAATGGCGAGTCTCGTGTATTTATTAACCCCCACCCCTACCCCCCGAAACGGCTGTAAATTCCCTGGCAATTCACACACACACAAACGTGAACTGCATAACAATATACAGATAGATATGTAAAGACGCGTCGCTCCATTCAAACGAAGTCACATCCGCGGCATAAGATGTTTGACATCAAAAAAACCGCCAGAAAACGAAATAACTTCAGAGATCTCGTTATATTATTTTCTTGCAGTGTTACTTCGCAACAACGACTGGGGATCAGCATCGATGAGAAAACATCGATGTTTTGACCATCGATGTTAACATCGAACCATAATATCGATGTGTGGAAAACATCGGTCTCTAAACATCGATGTATTTCGGTGCAAAACATCGATGTTTTAGGAAAAAATCATTTTAAAAAGATAATTGTAGGAATATACTAAATATAATGAAACACTCAACTAATTTTATGTTAAAAGTGGGTGTAAAATTTATTAAATTACAGAAAACAACGGTACAGTCGCGTACACATCCTATAGATTATAGAACACTCCTAACCGACTGGTCTTGCCCGCCGGTGTACAGGCTACTCTAGATTTATTTAGACAAAGAGTTAAGAGTGTTCTTAAAAACTTTAAGTGTTGAAAATAAAATTAGCAATTCCGCGTTTATAAAACATCGATGTACGAAAACATTGCTGGTTAACATCGATGTACGAAAAACATCGTTCGCTTACCATCGATGTCAAAAACATCGACATGGAAACATCGATGTTTTGAAAACATCGACCATCGATGCTCATCCCTAACAACGACACACATTCTCCCATCCCTGGCTCAGCAGGACGCAATGGACACGACCACAACTACCTAGATATGTATCATTCATAATATATACGCATAATATCAATAAATTAATCAACTAACATTTAAAACAATTTTTCTATATCATTTACCTTAAAGGAGATCATTTGCGGATTTGTATCAAGGCGAAAAGAGAGGTTGAAAAATCAATCACATCGCACGAAAGCTAAACTAATTGACTTTAATCGTCATAAATGTTATTGCTAAAACGGAGATGCGACAATGATTTATTTATAATATGCGCTACTCTTTAGGTATAGAGCACTGCTCAACTGGGATCCGCCAGTCACGATTTTCGATTTAACGGGATGTATCATAGTTTCAAATTTTAATGGCGAAGGATCTACACATCAGATCACCTCGCGATCATTAATTCAATCTATAATCATGGATTAATCATAGAGCCGTATACTTAATAACAAATCGACAAGAGGATAGCCAAACTCGTCGCGATCCCGTTGTTTTTATGAGAGTCAGCACAGCCAACTCGTCTATTTCAAAACCAGCTGTTTCCACGTCCTAATCAGAAAATTAGTGACGGGATCAATTGCAATTTCAAATTAGTAACAACAAATATCGATACCTATTGGGATCCGTCAGATAGGTGGAGCTTCAAAAACAAGGCGCAGACGGAGGGAAATTTCATATACGGGGTATACTTTTGCGTGTAATTTTATGATTTTCAAAGTGATAAAAAATGATAAATATAAGTGCAATTTGTGATTGGGCCGGTACGAATCCTAAACAAAGGAATTTCGTTGAAGGAGAACGGATTCTCAAAGCCGGGCATATTATCAAATGTCGGAAATATAACGAGAAAAATACATGCAAAATGAATTGTCAAAAGTAGTAATCTTTACGACATATTGCTTAGACATCAAAATTAAAAGAAAATCTCCACGAAATTAATCATGCGCGTTCAATGCGCTTTTAAGGCTGGGTTAGGTGAATAATGTAAACACATAACTGCAACATAATAAGTTATATTGTAATAAGTAGCTAAGTTACTAACCTCAAAATATTTGTATACGAAGTTAATCCTATAAATTTGTTAATCATCAGGGATTCAACTATTTTATTGCAGTATGATAACAAGTACATCTTATTATTACTATAAAATATTTTTTTAATTCATAAATACAGTTTTTCCACATTTCATTAGAAAATAATTCTCTGTAAAGTAAGTTTTACAAGGCAATAACTGACAGTGTTTATTGCCATGATATTAGAAAACGTCGCGAATTCCATTTTCGATAAACTTTTTGTTTATTTTACTTGTTTTATTTTTGTAATAAACAATTTCATGATTAATTTGCACTGTTAGCATGTACAATTTTCCCTCGTTTGAGTACAATTTTCTGCCACCAGATGTCAGATGCTCATTTGACGGACCCCAATAGAATTAAGATAAGAATCTTTCGGGCTTATGAGCCGTGGTCTACTGGAATGGCTTCTTCTTCTTCCAGACGTTTCGCATGCAACTGCGGCAAGCATCTTCAGTGGTGTGTTCGACGTGGTCGTAGTGTTCTTCTTGGTGTCCTGCTGTCGACAACACCCATACCCACTACAAAATAGCTACTTTCGATGTATGTATAGCGGCCTTTAAAGAGTCATTTAACAAGCAGGTGAGCGAAAAATGTTTTATTTTCCGCACTAGCGCAGAAAAAACGGTTGCCATAGAAACTTCTGTTTATTCGCTCTAATACGCCTCCGTACGCCTGTCATCACTTACTTGGTCTTGCACGAACTTCGCGGCACACTGTGGAAGGAAGAATGGCGACGCAAATTAACTGTCAGAATTTTTTGAAAATGACGTGAAAAGTAGGTATTTTGTAGTGGGTATGGCAAGAAATAGCATATATGTCTCGTACGTAATGGTATTACGGCTCGTGTGACTGTAAAAACTCGCTGTCGCTCGTTTTTACATACTGTCATCACTCACCGTAATATGTCCCATTACGTATCTGGACATACAATCTACTATTACACTCGCGCCATAAGGTGTTTCCCGTAAAAAAAAATTAAATAGATGGCACGTTACTTTTAATTTTGGAGCTAAATTTTTGTAGCATCTTGAACTCGACAAGAGCGCTCTGCAGTAAGGGATCTGAATTTAGATCGCACATTCAACACACATATTTATGAATTGTAGGTACATCAAAATCGCAATGGGTGACTCAACGCACGGTTCCTAATCAAGAAACCTTGTACCTACAAGTAAAAATAGTATATAGGTAGTACCTACCTACTTTATACTTATAAAATTGATCTGTTAATTTATTAGACAAACGCGTCTGATTATGCAAATCGACAATTAAACGTGGTAATTAATTTAAAAACGAACATGCCTTTGATTTTTAATCCATCAATATGAGATTAATTTAGATTAAATCGGTATAAGTACTAATTTAATTCACTTTTTCTCCTTCGAAGTTTTTTGCAAATGCCTCTTACTCGTTCAAATGCAAACTAAAAACCCAAGTTCACTGATGCGACATACTATCTAGGGATAATTATTGTTTCTATATTAATGTAGGTATTACAATAATAGCATTTTTTTAATATAGGTAATTGACTTGTCACATTTACTCAGTATTCACAATGATGAGCATCGATCTATCAATTTCAAAATCTAAAAGATGGCAGTATAGCCTAGTGGTTAGCGTGCTTAGTGCCGCAACCTCTGGACTGGACTGCCGCAGGGCCGTAGCTAGAGCTAAATTCAAGATAGGGCACTGAAAGTTTAAAGTAGGACTGAAGCAAAAGGCTACAATTTATTAATTAGATTGCCCACCTCATCTGGTGATATCAAATTACAAAAGCAAGAAAACGGTAAATGACAATTTATTCAAAAAAAAAAAAAAATACAGAACTTGCCATGTTATCAAATTTCCGAAGAACTTCATCTAGTCCAACGAATTTAATCTTGTTTTTCCAAATGCCTGCAGATAGATCAAGTCTGTCATTCTGTCGTGACAGTCTTTGCGGCTTGTTTATAATTCCTTAAAGTAGGGCACTGGATGTTTTAAGGTAGGGCATTGCCCCTTAAGGCCCCCCCCCATAGCTACGGCCCTGGACTGCCGTGGGTGCGAATCCCACCTGCGCTCATGGATGTTTTGTGATGTTATTTAGTTTTAAGATATAGTTGTTATTTAGTGTATGTTGAAAGACGCTAATGACCTGAGATGTCGACGCGTCTATAATCTACAATAAAAAATAAAACAAAATCTAAAACCTAAAGGTTATCCATACCTAAACCTAATATTTACTAACACTTTTATTAAAATAAAAGTGTTAGTAAATATCCTAAAGAATACAATTCTAGCAAAAAAATAACCTCGTTGTATTTAACAATCAAAAGTTACACGTGACTGTAGTTAGGTAAAAGAAGTACATTATTTTGAACACCCTGTATAATAAATTCATTCAGACATTGATTTGTCCGTCCATTATCTAGTGATCCTCAGAATTTCAGTTTGATAAAGGTTTCTGTTTTGGCTATGTCGAATTTTAGATAAAGGTCTGCACGTGTCAAAAATTTCTAAAAAACTTGAATAACTCAAAAATTACTGAATTTTCGAGCATGGCTTCCCTTACAATTTCTATTCACATTTCGGTGCAGAATTGAAAAAACAAATAAAAACAGGGTGCTAGGCTAAAAAAACATAACTTTGATCTGCCACGCTTAAATGGGACAGGCTGTATAATTTAAAATATTTTTAGGTTATACACCATTAAAATTTATACAACTTTTGTATTTAAACTTTTTTTCTATCTTCACCCAAAATCAATATATCGTCCGACAACGCAAGTCTTGGACACCCTGTATAATTAATGATTATTATTAACAGTTCTTTATTGAGTATTAGGGATATTCTTATCGAACAGCTGTTATGTTTTTTTAGAACATTAAATAAAAAAAATACAATCCGTCGAAAATTATACATTTAAAACATACTAATCTTGCATTTAATAATTTAACAGAATTATCAATTAGCTAATAATTTTATGGTCAAATCTGAGTAGACCGTACTATATTATTTTCTTGTGAAACAAATCGTATTGAAAAGTGTTCGTATTATAAGTAAAGATACGTGCCCATCTTTATTATTATTATATTAGTTCACTTCTGCAGAGGTCATCGAGATTCAACCTTTGCACATACAGCATATGAATTACGTACCTTACTTTTATTAATAAAGAACTGGATGACTTGAAGAGAAATGTTAAATTTTTTAAATACTGCAGCCACCTGATTTTATAGATTTATCTGGCGAGCATTTAATTTAAAACAATTTATTTATTTATTCATTCCTTCAAAAAAATACACATTTATCGATAACAATATAAAATGTTTAGAATTTTCCCATCCAACTTGGCAAGCCAGTGCTAGGGTGGGAGCACAAAAATTATACGTTGATCGGACTGGAAAAAAAAAATAAAAGAAATAAAAAACAAAAAAAAAAAAACAAATACAAAATGTGAAGTCATGCTGTAACTAATCTGATTGAAAAATAGTTAATTATTGAGTCAACCGATGATATCACACACGGCAATCCTCGCACTGCCATCCTCTAGCAACCATCGTGTTATAAGCCTACTAAATCTTTTCATATTTACAACCATTTTATACTCCATGGGAGCAAGGAGTGTAATGTGTTTCTGAACAAAGGTCTTCGACATTTTTTGAACTTGGAGAAGATTTAGGGATTGGGCTCGGGTTTGATGGAATGACTGGATTCATAAATTCTGGACTTCGATGCACTAATATAAGAACTGTCTTTGCATACAACTGTTGCAAGTTCAGAACTCCAAAATCTCTGAATAAGTCCTCAGAAGAATAGCGGAAGGGTTTACGAAGAATAATTCGTAATAGGATTTTTTGAGTGTTGATGCCTAATACCTTTGATTTTTTCAGTTTCAATGGTAAATTTGTTTACAGTTATTCGAAATGTTGTTCCGTTTTTAAGATATCGAAGGCGAAAAATTGACCACACACACATACAGACATCAGTCAGAAAATGGTCTTAAACGATTTCTAGGGTCTCAATCTGTTAAAATCTCGAAATATTTTATTCGGACTAAATCCATTACTACCCTACCATAGTAGAGGTGGGAAGTAAAAATAAAATACGCTCTTATACGTCCAAAGATGTCATACAAATAAAAAAAAACTCGAAAAATTCGTATAAAAGAAAATTAAATTACAGACTGATGTCTCGTTAAAATGCATAAGTATATTGATTTATAACATCTACTCTATCATTTTATAACAGCTCATGAATTAAAGAATTTAAGACCGCTAATTACAACGTCTATAGATCGTTTATATAATTGACATTAACTATTGTAATTGAAAAATCAAACTTGAATCAAGAGTGACTCAGCAATTTTTTTTGTAACACCATCTTCGGCGTGCCGAAAGGATATCGTATGAACTAAGCCGATTCTGTTTTGACAAATTTATTAATTGATTAATTGGATTACAGATCAAGTATACTACGCATCGCCAAATTTGAATAAATTATTGCAAAATAAAAAAAGAACCGTTTAAAATAATTGAATTTACGATTGTGCAACATTTAACATGTATTTCATAAAAAAGGTTAATTGGTCAGTAATCGATATTTCGGTCTTTATTTGAATAGTGAAAAAGACTCATAAATAGTAATAGTCGCGTCAATGAATACATAAAACAGGCAATCTTCGGAAGTCCTCAAGAACAGCTCCGATTTTGATGATTTTTTTTTTGAAAATTTTGTTTTTTTATATTATTTAAAATCAGAAATCTTTTGGAGCGGGGACGGAATTATTTCTATTGTTTAAACAATATTTATACTATTTATGCAGGAAAGAAATTTTTTTTATACAATATCCATTGAAAACTTGGATAAAAGAGATATTTATGTTATTTTTAAATTATATCTCAATATACCAACAAATTTTATAAACTATTTTAAGTTTTTAAGTTTTTTTTTATGTAATAATGACAAAAAATTAATTTGTGGAACAAAATTAAAAAATCTTTATTAACTGAAATTTATTATTTTATATACAAAAAAAAGCAAATTTAATTTTCATTTGTATGTACTTTGCGTTTCGGAGATTTCATCTTCTTCAAGTGTTGGGTGGTTATCACAGTCACTTCTACTGCAAACATGTTTTTACCTTTTGACATAAAATTGAAACACTTGTTGCGAAGTGCTCTGTAGAGTGACCACTTTCAAATTTTTTAAATTTTTTTACTCACTTAGATGACCCATGAATAGGTCTACAGTTTCTATATGTAAACTTAATATTTCTCGAACACTCTTTTTAGTAGAGCACTTCGCGTCAAGTGTTTTAATTTTATGTCAAAAAGTAAAAACATGAACATTAATGCTTATAACTTGAAAATTTTTCAAGTTAGTGAGATTGAACCTTAAATTTTTTATAGGTTACTAGACGGACATTTTTTTATTCGGTATGGAAAGTACTCGTAACACGTGTCAAAAAAAAAAAAAAAGTAAGGCTCTATGATGATTTCAACTTTGACTGGCTATAGCTTCTAAATTTTTAACGATATCGATATGGAACAAAAATCACGATTTAGAGCGTTCCTTGCTTTATGAACATGTGTATTTTCAATTCAAAATTCGATAAAGAACACAATAAATAAAGCTATTGAAAAGGACATTACGTTTTAACAATTGGTTTCCAAGGCTACAAAAAGCGCGTCCGATTTTCAAGAAGCTCTAGCGCGCTTACTATTTGTACCACAGAAAATTTGTAGGGATCAAAATTGTAGGAAATGTAATCCTATTTAAAATGACAGAATCGTTTTTGAGATATTTCGAAACAGGCTCATCAAAAAGTTATATGGAAATATTTTGTGAAATATTCTTTTAAAAACCGATATTTTCTCTTTATTAATAAATTGCAAAGCATATATTGATTTTATCGCAAAATTGAAAAGGAGACATTTTTTAGAGTAACTAATTAGGAACAAAACAAAAAAAAAGTCGTCTGATTTCAGACATTGGTTAAGGAGATATTAGCGTTTTCCGTAAGGCTTACAAAATTATATTCAAAAGGGGGTGGCGGAGGAAGCACAAGGGGGATAACCGGGGACTTTTGTAAAAATACATGTCTAAAGGTGTTCTACCATCTGTGAAAAATCCAGCTCCTTGGGAATTATTTGCGACCTAAAACCTTTATTTCCCGGACTACACGTAATGCATACGTATTTCTTGACCCATACAGCGAATTTTTATGATGTAAATATTGAATTATTGTTCAAAACTTTTTTTTATCATCTACTTTTTATACTGAAATTAATATATGAAGAATTTTTTAGGAAAAAATAGAGACAAAGTAAATTTTTTATATAAATATCATAGATATTTTTTAAATAATATAAATAATTCTTTCCCCGCTCCAAAAGGTTTCTGATTTTAAATAATATAAAAAAATAAAATTTTCAAAAAAAAAATCATCAAAATCGGAGCTGTTCTTGAGGACTTCGGAGGAAAAGGCTTCATTGACGCGACTATAATACGAAATGTTATAATTACCACAAAACAGCAAACCATAACAAACACTCTCGACGTACGTTTCGCCAACCAAGTTGGCATCATCAGGAGATGACTAATCATCTCCTGATGATGCCAACTTGGTTGGCGAAACGTACGTCGAGAGTGTTTGTTATGGTTTGCTGTTTTGTGGTAATTATAACATTTCGTATCTTTACACCAAAGGTTCCACTATTTTTTATTATAAATAGTAATACCAATATCTTAATGAATGTCGAAGGGCCTTCGTCATTTGCAGATTAAATAATTTGGAGGCATTCGTTCATCACCTTCTATGATCATTCTAAGAATTTTATATTTTTAACAATTAACGAAATGTTAAAAATATTAGATAAAAAACTTTAGAGACAAGCTTTTATTTAAATGCACTAAAAAGGAAAAAATAATTTTTAATAATTTAGGTTTATAATTATAAAAGCGTGGGTCGTGACTAATAAACTATCATAGAGTTCACGACCCACGCTTTTATAATTATGAACCTAAATTTTTAAAAATTATTTTTTCCTTTTTAGTGCATTTAAATAAAAGCTCGTCTCTAAAAAGTTTTTTTATTTTGTTCATTTTAGTCTTTCAAAATTTTACCCCCCTTTGACACCCGTAGGGGTTGAATTTCGAGAAATTCTTTCTTAGTCTTACGTCAGAAAAGGAACCAACTGTCCAAATTTCAAGTTTCTAGCTTCAGCGAATTGGCCTGGGTGTTGATTAGTCAAAAAAGCCCTACATCCCCGTTTGAACCCCTTAGGGGTTGAATTTATTTCTAAAAACACCCAGCGATGTAGCTTAGTGGTACAGCACTAGACTCGCATTGGGAAGGTACTGTGTTCGAATCCCGGCGGGGGCAGATGTGACTGGGACTTTTTCCTACTGCCTCACGCCGAGAAACGGTAATTCCTGTACCGGCCATCTTATTTGAGGTTTTCCATGGTTTCCCTCAATAATTCCAGATGAATATCGAGATGGTTCCTTATTCAAGGCCATGGCCGATTACCTGTCAAATCCCTATGCTCCCAAAGTTTCCTACCTTATCCTAATGTCCTATAATTCCTCCATTCGCACATTGCTATTAAATAAGTTGAAGTAAGTATAATAAAAATGTATAAAACGAGAAGTGGTAAAAATGGAAAATAGTAATGGTGCGAATGGCGTCTGTTATGACATAATGTCGAGAAACGGACGTTAAACGCATTATTATTATTATTATTATTTCTAAAAACAATTTATTCATGTATTGTCATCGGGAATACGTCATATGTGTACAAAATTTCAAATCGATCGGATACGTGGAAGTCGTTCAAAATTGACTTGCAAGTTTTGACCTAAACAAACACACAAACTAACTAACTAACATACAGTGCAAGTTAAATAAAAGCTTGTAAAAACACTTTTCTTGTTTTGTTTTTTGAGGTTCTACTTATGACTTATGTGCGATGATGCGCTACTGCTGGCCTCTGCAAAGGATTTTTACAATTTTATTCTTTCACTACAAATCAGTTAATTAACGAAATGAAACAAAGTACCTATTTAGTTGGCATTTAAAGAAAGGCAGAGTCTTCTCTATAGGAGGAAAACAATTTGCAAAGTAATTCAATAAACACACTGCAGCAGTAAAGATTATGTGTGCTCGGCAAAATGACGCAACAATCAATTGCTCTACAACGTTCCACATATTTTTATTTATAACATTTTGTTTCGTTGCTAATAATTAGGCACTCATGACATGTCAAATTTATGTTGATGATAATTGAATATTATATAACGTTAGAGAAATGTGTTAATAACTATTAACTGTATCAGAAGAACAAGAAGAACAGAAACGCGATGTCGTTAAAAGCATTTAAATAGTTCGTTAAGAAGTGCAAAAAAGGCAAATGGCCGTTGGTGCAGCTGTTGCAATTATTCCGATTGGTTTTTCTTCTTCTTCTGATACATTACCAAATTAGAACTCGAGTATGCAAATATATTGCAAGCAGTGGCGTCGCTATGAAGGGTGGCACCCGGTGCTGATATACAGGGTGTCCCAAAATTGCTGGGACACAGAGCTACCACGTGTAGTAGAGGTCAAAATAAGTCGATTGGACCCAATTTATTTATATACCAAAATGTACCGTTTGCCCGTGAGAAGAGTTCAAAGTTTACATAAAATTTTGTATTACAATTTTATTAAACTTGTACTAGAATATCTGTTAGCATTATTTAAGAAAACATTTTTTTCCTTCGGAACTTAGCGGAATACGAAATTTTTACAAGAGTAACAAAATGAAGATAATTAATCAGTCTTCTCGCTAAAAATTTGAGAACCGTATTACCACCCTTAAGAAAGTTCTGAAAAAAATGTCAGGGGGTGAGGGTGGTTTTAACCTTTCTACAATTTCTTTTGGGTTTCTTTGATTACCGAAAGGAGAGTAATCCTCTAAAATTCACTTTTGTCAAATTTCATTCAATTTATAACTTAAAAATTAAATCCGCTCTCGCATGAAGTGTGATTAAGTGTTGAAATAGGTATATATAGGAAGAGAACAGATCCCACTCTCGGGGCACAGTGTGAGTAAGGCAACTCAACCAGCCGGAAACTGGGAATTTCGGGTTCAAGTCCTGACAGTGGTCTTTGATTTTTTCCTTGTATATCTTAATTGTTTGACGATTAACATCACGATGGCATGTTCGCCGACTGATTACGTTAAGATAAGAAAAGTATTTATTTGTGGTTTGGCTAATATTGTCTATTTAATAATTATTTCATTCAATTTGTTTCACTCATTCCTGAACAGCGTACAAAAATGTGTTTTTTTATGTAAACTTTGAACTCTTCTCACGGGCAAACGGTACATTTTGGTATATAAATAAATTGGATCCAATCGACTTATTTTGACCTCTACTACACGTGGTAGCTCTATGTCCCAGGAATTTGGGACACCCTGTATAGGTGGTGTCACCCCCATAAGATCAAACATATTATTTTTATTATATATTGTAGGATTAATAAATCTCATAGTTTAAAAGTTTTGGCATTTCTAAATTAAAAAAAAAAAATTATAAACGCCCTACCTCCTAAACTAAAAATATTTAATAAGGAACAGTAAAAGTTTGTTAAAAAACTGCATTACAGGTATACTATAGAGATAGAAATAAATTTCGTCTTCCGGACCACCGATTGGCGAGATCACGCACCGCCCCGGACTATTATGCTTTAAAACTATACAACAAACTACAATTATTAGTAAAAGAATATAATTTACAAAAATTTAAAAAATATGTTAAAAAATTGCTGACAGATAATTGCTTCTATTCTGTGGAAGAATTTTTAATTCATACATTTTTATTGTATTTGTATTTTTATTATTGTACTGACTTGCAACTATTGTACAGATTGTACCAAATGTTGTTAAATATCTAATCTATCTATAATTATTGGTACCACTTTTTAACTTCCCATTGGAAGTTATTGTAATGGATCCGAAAATCGAAATCAAAATGTATAACAAATTTTTATGTTTCAAGGTCACTACACTATTTTTTCACTATTTTTAGAAAGATGGCTGTTTGTGTGTACACGCATGTAGGTACGTACGTACGTATGTGTCCATTTCTTTCTAAGACGAAATCTCGAGAATGAAAAATGATATCGACGCGTAAATATGATCTGAAAGAAATTTTTTCAAAATCGGTTCAGCCGTTCTTTTTTCTTAACCAAATAGACTCCAAAAAAGTAGATTTTACACAATATCTCGCGAATAAAAAATTATATCGATTTCGTAAGGGTGTCAATCGAGGCGTGTTAACGTCATTTTGATCCGAAATAAATTTTATAAAAATCGGTTCAGCCGTTCACGGCTTGTTGGGATTTTATCATTATAAATATGACTTGGGTGTTACTCTCTCAAGGATCGCCTCCACCGCACCCCACTAGTGACGCCACTGGTTGCGAGTCAGTTATCCCACGACGCGAAATCCAGACTTAAATTAGTATTTTAACATGCAATAAGTCTATTATTACTATTCTGTAGGTACTTAGCCGTGTTCTACAGATTATAAAGTAAGATATAATGATATTTACCGTACTTAACTTGTGTTCTATGTACAAAATACAAATAAAATTAATGTCACACATTGGAATACCTCTTCAGCGAACATAGACGATCAATTAAAGTTATCAGGTATTTAGAAACGATGATATACTACAGGATGAAACTTAAATTGTTTATTTACTTTAGGGTTGTGGTTCACCAAACCGTTGTTCAGTCAACAACCAAACGCAGTTAATTCTTCTACAATCGTTCGTCTGTAATATACTGGTTTTTATTATTCGACTTTTTGTTAAAGTTCACGCAATTACCTAACAGTTAAAGAACGACTGTTAAATAAGTCTCTGCAAGTCTCTGCAAGTAACGTCAAACGATTGTTATAGGATATACAAGGAAAAAATCAGAAGCCACTGTCAGGACTTGAACCCGAAATTCCCAGTCTCCGGCTGGTTGAGTTATCATTTACTCACACAGTGCCCGAGAGTGGAATCTGTTCCTTCCCTATATTCCTGACAGTGGCTTCTGATTTTTTCCTTGTATATCCTATAACAATCGTTTGACGTTTAACATCATGATGGCGTAATCTGCTGATTGCATTGTTAAGAAAAATTTTTCACTACCTATTTGGTATGTGAACGCTTGTGGAATGAACTCCTCTTTTGATTTGATTATTATATTTCTATCCACAATTAACTCATATCTATGTTTATTATGAATTTTTCGAACTATTTGAGTTATTACTTTAAAGTTATGATTTTAACTTTAAAAATAAAAATCCACTCTCGCACGTAGTGTGATTTGTATTGATGTTATTATATATAGGGAAGGAACAGATTCCACTCTCGGGCACTGTGTGAGTAAATGGTAACTCAACCAGCCGGAGACTGGGAATTTCGGGTTCAAGTCCTGACAGTGGCTTCTGATTTTTTCCTTGTATATCCTATAACAATCGTTTGACGTTTAACATCATGATGGCGTAATCTGCTGATTGCATTGTTAAGAAAAATTTTTCACTACCTATTTGGTATGTGAACGCTTGTGGAATGAACTCCTCTTTTGATTTGATTATTAAATATGAAGTTGGTTAAAAAATGCCAATTTAATAAAAATCTACTTTTTAACCGACTTCATATTTTATTAAATTGGCGGCGACCTCAAAATTTTATTATTTTCCTCTTTTTAGTGGCTTTTTTGAAGGTTTTTTTGTTAAAAAGTTTTTTTTATTTTTTACTTTTTAATGGCTTTATAATACGTAGTTTTTACGTTATTAACCGACTTCTGTCGTGATATTTGACATTTACCTGAACAGTGCTACATCCCGTTATTCACTTTTTATTAAAATCAGTCGAACTACTGAACCGATTTAAGTACACTTTATATGGGACCACCCCGCAGGTATACCCTATTGAATAAAACAATAATCATCAAAATCGGTTCACAAATGCAGGAAAAATCGCGTAACATTTATTCAAAAAAAATGCAGTCGAACTGAAAACATCGTCCTTTTTTTGAAGTCAGTTAAATATTGTACCTATATACGTCTATATTATTGTTCTTTTGAAATCATAAAAATCCGCTCGCACAAAAACGTATGTTGAACTAATAAAATATATTATAGGTAAGTATACTACTAATTATATTATAAAACAAAACATACCATCAGCCCGACCTCGCTTCGCAGGGCAAAAATTTCTCACGGGGGGGGGGGTTAATAAATCATATATTGAAATATACGTGGGCGAAGCCACGGGTAGCGGCTAGTCTATCTTAATATATATAAAAATTCTTTGTATCTAACTTAAAATGTATTTGACGGATTTTGATGAAATTTTTTTTAAAATGTTCCTTAGGATTCCAGAAGTGCTATAAGCTGTTTTATTCAACTTTTTAAATACGTTTTTGAGTTAATTAATTAATTAAATTTTTATTGGTTCTCTACTACCTACTAACAAAACGTGACATTCTTTTTAATTTTAGCGTATTGGCGGAATCCTACTGACACCAGCCCGACTTCGCTTCGCAGGGGGAGAATTTCTCGCCGGGGGGATAATAAATCATATATTGAAATATACGTGGGCGAAGCCACGGGTAGCGGCTAGTTATATTATAAAACAATAAATAATACGTTCTATATGCACATCTGTGGCTTCCACCCCTCTGAGTTTGACGGGTACGGGGTACGTATCTCCGGGCACGTCGTAATCTACTTATAAAAAATTCGACTGATGACCAGTCCTATACTTCCCACCTAGTAAATATTTGCAAAAAATAAACACTCTTTTTTTTTATTCTTTGACTAGACCCAAATAACCTTAGCTGTTGGTATGGTCTTTAAAACATAATTTAATTTTTATTCTTTGAAAAAAGCATGGCCCTCTTTTTACTTCCCACCTCTACTAAGGTAGGGAAGTAATGGATTCAGTCCGAAAACAATATTTCGAGATTTTAACAGATTTTCACGTTTTGAGACCCTAGCAATCGTTTAAGATCATTTTCTGACTGATGTCTGTATAGAGTGTGTGTATGTAAAGCTACCAGGGGAGTCCGGCTGTCGTCTGCGTTTTTGGTCCCTTAATCTCCGAGTTGTAGACCTTACCTGCGATCGGGGTGTTATGGTGACAATTAAAGTCAGGTTAATCCACGCTGTCTCACCTGGTTGCTGCGTTTGGCGTTACCATAGCAACCCGTCATTTGAACAGTGTGATTAAAAAACATCGTGGATTAGACAATGTGACCGCGATAAACCGACTATTAGAGTTTTATTTTATTGTAGATTATTGACGCGTCGACAACTCAGGTCATTAGCGTCTTCAACACAACAAATAATCCATGTGTGTAAGTGAGTATGTAGCAATCCGCCAGTCGGCATATACAAACCGACGGTACGAGATACGGGCATGCCGATTGTTCTATTGTGTTTATCAGCCTTTAACTTAGATCTGATTAGATTTTGAGTCAAATCGGTTCAGTGGATCCTGAGATATTCAAAAAAACGTCCTCATTGTCACGTATTAACATAGGTAAAAAAAAATATAAATGAATTCTAGATGTTATAATATGAAAAAAATGTAAATATTTTTTTTCTCTAAAATGTATAGTTTTCGAGAAAAAAAATATTTTACTAAAAAAAATAAAAATTGTACGTAAATCAAGGTAACCATGATTTTTGCTATATTAAGTTAGCCATCAGTAGATCACCAAACAAAAAAGAGGGCCATGCTTTTTTCAAAGAATAAAAATTAAATTGTGTTTTAAAGACCACCAACAGCTAAGGTTATTTGGGCCTAGTCAAAGAATAAAAAAAAAAGAGTGTTTATTTTTTGCAAATATTTACTAGGTGGGAAGTATAGGACTGGTCATCAGTCGAATTTTTTGTTTGGTGATCTACTGATGGCTAGCTTAATATAGCAAAAATCATGGTTACCTTGATTTACGTACAATTTTTATTTTTTTTAGTAAAATATTTTTTTTCTCGAAAACTATACATTTTAGAGAAAAAAAACATTTACATTTTTTTCATATTATAACATCTAGAATTCATTTATATTTTTTTTTACCTATGTTAATACGTGACATTGAGAACGTTTTTTTGAATATCTCAGGATCCACTGAACCGATTTGACTCAAAATCTAATCAGATCTAAGTTAAAGGCTGGTAAACACAATAGAATAATCGGCATGGCCGTATGTTGTTCCGTTTTTAAGATATCGAAGGCGAAAAATTGACCACATACACACACACACATACAGACGTCAGTCAGAAAATGATCTTAAACGATTGCTAGGGTCTCAAAACGTGAAGATCTGTTAAAATCTCGAAATATTTTTTTCGGACTAAATCCATTACTTCCCTACCATAGTAGAGGTGGGAAGTAAAAATGTGACTATCGGAATTCGGAGGGTTAAAAAATAAGACGCGTTGAGCAAAAACGATTGCGTTTTTCTTAGACACGGGGAAAGTTTAAAGTGAAAAAAATAAAAAAACGCAGACTGATCGTTAACCTTTCAAAGATTATCCAGTATTAACAATGTAATCATGTAATGCTAAAGTTTAACAATTAATAATTATCATGTGAAAACACCCACACCAGAATCATGTTAATATATTGTTATTTTTCAATCATCTAACAATGGGCGGTATTTTGTACATCGCACAAAGAATTTAAACATACACAGCCAACACGAAGCTAGTTCAGGTTCCGAGTCTAGTAGGCCTTTGAATTCTTCAACGGGACAGTAGGATCGCTTTTTTCCCGACCGTTAGGTTGTTTTAATAAAAATGCCATTTTTGTCCCGTTTAAAAACATTTTTTTTTATTACCAGCATTTATTTTAACTTGCAATGTATGTTAGTTAGTTTGTTTGTGAGTTTGTTGGTTTGTTTAGGTCAAATCTTGCAAGTCAATTTTGAACGGCCTCCACGTATCCGCTCGATTTGAAATTTTGTACACATATTATGTATTTTCGATGACAATACATGAATAAATCATTTTTAGAATTAAATTCAACTCCTAAGGGGTTCGAGCGAGAGTGTGGTTTTTTTTTTGACTAATCAACGCCCAGGCCAAGCTAGAAGCTTGAAATTTGGACAGTATAGATTCCTTTTCTGACGTTAGTATCCACTAAGAAGGGATTTCTCGAAATTCAGCCCCGAGGGGGATCAAAAGGGGGTAAAACTTTGAAAGACTAAAATGAACAAAATAAAATATTAGTATAAAAAAAACTTTTTAGAGACAAGCTTTTGCTGAAATGTACTAAAAAGGAAAAAATAATATTTAATAATTTTGGTTCATAATTATTATAAAAGCGGAGGTTGCGAGTAATAAACTATCATAAAGATTACAACCCCCGCTTTTATAATAATTATGAACCAAAATTTTTAAATAGTATTTTTTCCTTTTTAGGTCATTTCAATAAAAGCTTGTCTCTAAAAAGTTTTTTTACTATATAATATTTTTTAAATATACGCTTAAATATCGGGACAATGAACGAACGGATGTCTGCAAATTATATTTATTTTATTTATTGTAGATTATAGACGCGTCGACATCTAAGGTCATTAGCGTCTTTCAACTACACTAAATAACAACTAACTTAAAACTAAATAACATCACAAAACATCCATAAGCGCAGGTGGGATTCGAACCCACGGCAGTCCAGTCTAGAGGTTGCGGCACCAAGCATGCTAACCACTAGGCTATACTGCCCTCCTGCAAATTATAGACTGGAAACCCTATTAAATTGTAGACACCGAAGAACTTTTTGAGAATCGAGCTATTCTATACGGTTTTGGATCCGCGACCTGGTTAACGAGAAGATGACGCGATCTGCAGCCGCGTATCGCACTGAAAAAGTGAAGTTGCGCGATCGAGTGATCTTTTGACCTGCGGCAAGATGCACCCGATGGCCGGCCGGCCGTCGTTCACACGCATGCGTAACACATCGAGAATGCCCCCCGGGGCTCCGTTAATTCACTCTCACTTTAAAGCGCTCCATAACTGGATCTCTGTATAATATATTATACAGACTCCAAGTCTTCTATTTTGTTTTGATACCCCGCGCAGTGATATATTTATTATTCGACTTATAGAAGCAATTTTTACAAGCTTTTAAGTTTTATTTAACTTACAATGTATGGTTAGTTTGTTTGTTGAGGTCAAAACTTGCATGTTAATTTAGAACGACTTCCACGTATCCGATCGATTTGAAATTTTGTAAACATATGTACTCCCGATGACAATACATAAATGAATCATTTTTAGAAATAAATTCAACCCCTAAGGGGTTCAAACGGGGATGTAGGGCTTTTTTGACTAATCAACGCCCAGGCCAAATCGCTGAAGCTAGAAATTTGAAATTTGGACAGTTGGTTTCTTTTCTGAAGTAAGCATCCACTAAGAAAGGATTTCTCGAAATTCAATCCCTACGGGTGTCAAAGGGGGGTAAAATTTTAAAATACTAAAATGAGCAAAATAAAATATTAGTAAAAAAAAACTTTTTAGAGACAAGTTTTTATTGAAATTTACTAAAAAGGAAAAAATAATATTTAATAATTTTGGTTCATAATTATTGTAAAAGCGGGGGTTGCGACTAATAAACTATCATAGAGATTACAACCCCCGCTTTTATAATAATTATGAACCAAAATTATTAAATATTATTTTTTCCTTTTTAGTACATTTCAATAAAAGCTTGTCTCTAAAAAGTTTCTTATTACTAATATTTTATTAAAGACGGGGTCGCCGTCGCGTAAAACAGTACACTTATAAACCGAAAGTTTATTTGGTACACTTTTCCCGACGGATTGCCGTCTTAATGACGTCATATTCCTAACAATTGACCCCTTTTTAAGCAGTACTAGTCCACACAGAAATTCAAAAGACATATAAAAGCGTATCTCGCTATAAATTGTTTTTATGATTACCAACATTTTCTAAATATTGCTGATTACATCTAATTATTGTATAGACATTTTACTTCCCACCTCTACTATGGTAGTGAAGTAATGGATTTAGTCCGAAAAAAATATTTCGAGATTTTAACAGATCTTCACGTTTTGAGACCCTAGCAATCGTTTAAGATCATTTTCTGGCTGATGTGTGTATGTGGTCAATTTTTCGCCTTCGATATCGTAAAAACGGAACAACATACGGCCATGCCGATTGTTCTATTGTGTTTATCAGCCTTTAACTTAGATCTGATTAGATTTTGAGTCAAATCGGTTCAGTGGATCATGAGATATTAAAAAAAACGTTCTCAATGTCACGTATTAACATAGGTAAAAAAAAATATAAATGAATTCTTGATGTTATAATATGAAAAATATTTTACTAAAAAAAGAAAATTGTACGTAAATCAAGGTAACCATGATTTTTGCTATATTTACTAGCCATCAGTCACACAAAAAAGAGGGCCATGCTTTTTTTCAAAGAATAAAAAAAGAGTGTTTATTTTTTGCAAATATTTACTAGGTGGGAAGTATAGGACTGGTCATCAGTCGAATTTTTTATACTATGTACGTATTTGACTTGTATTTGACCGGTACACGGTGTAGCTAATGCAAATAAATTTTACATTTATATTTACATCAAACAGAGCATGTTTCCTCAGCTTCCACAACCAGTAGAAAAATTGGAATCGCTTATATTTTATAATTTTAGTTAGTTCGAACTCACAAAATGTCCCCACAGTTCGGGCGCTGCGATCGGACCTGTGACATTAAAACAAAATAGAATCATTAAGTGTAACGCCACGTTAAAATCAACAAGTTGACGTATTATGTAAACATGTATGTTATAAAACCCGGAGATCTGCGAGGTCGAACAAAAGGCAAACTCGTGACCGTTGTAAGTGCAGCGACGGGTGCATTCCTGCTGTTGTCGTGAAATCAAAACACTCCCACGCGCGCTCTCTATAAAGTGTGAATCCGTCTTTACTTAAATATTATAGTCTGCAGGCGATGATTTATTCTTTTGACAAACATTTTAGTGAGCAAAGATCCTTTAAGAACTGACAAATGGACGGATTGATATGAAAATCGTCTAAAAAACTTAAAAAAAACCTCCTTAAAAAAAGCCACTAAAAAGAGGAAAATAATAAAATTTTGAGGACAGCGCCAATTTAATAAAATATGAAGTTTAAAAAAGTGCCGATTTAATTAATATCTACTTTTTAACAGACTTCATATTTTATTAAATTGGCGCCGTCCTCAAAATTTTATTATTTTCCTCTTTTTATTGGCTTTTTTGAAGGAGGTTTTTTTTTGTTAAAAAGTTTTTTATTTTTTCCTTATTTGTTAAAGGAATCACACGCCGTTACTCACTTTTATTAAACCGATTTCTTACGCTATGTAATGTGTCAAAAAGTTACATTTACCTTAAAGGAATCACACGCCGCTATTAAAATTATTAAAATCAGCCAAACTACTGAATCGATTTAAGAATATTTATATTGGACCAACTTCGAGGTATACCCTATCTAATAAAAGAAGAATTTTCCAAATCGGTTTATAAATGACGGAGTTCTAAGGTAACAAACATAAAAAAATACAACCGAATTGAGAAACACCTCCTTTTTTTGAAGTCGGTTAAAATTATACTGAATCAGAAAGATCCGACATAGGGTGACTGGGACGATTTACCCGCGGACTCCAACTAGTATAATTCAAATGACACAGATTCTAACAACTGTTTCTATACAATGACACGACATTTGAATTATCGAACATTTCCTGTTATGTACATATATTCAATAATCGTTACAGATCATAAATAATTGGTACTCGATCATCGACCAGGAAAACGATTTTCTTTGTTCATTTCGCAATAATTAAGCGGTTATTTACAGCGCCCTTAAGCACTCTTTAAAACGGTTTATAGTCAAGATTATAGACGGAGAGCTAGTGACAATTTTTTGCTGTTATATATTCAAGGCCTTATTTTTGTGAAGAAGTTGAGGGAGGCATATTAAAGTGCCCTGAGTAAGGGATTTTGCTAGATAGCGGTATGGGAGGGATGCAGACCGCCCCCAACATGTAACAAAAAAAATATCGACATTTTGTTCTGCAAATTGAAATAGGTATATATGCTTAAAACAGTCGCCGTAACAACATATTCAAATTTGAACCTTGAACTAATTATATAAACTTTGTCGGGTACGTTTAGGGTGATCTGCCATCCCTTTAATACTGATCAATCGATCTGCACATATTATAATGGCATTATTGGGTCACCGACAAGCTATACAAACAATTTCAGCCTTGAAGCAATAATAATTGTGACAATTTTTTTTTATTACATGTTGGGGGTGGTCTGCATCCCTCCCATACCGCTATCTAGCAAAACCCTTACTCAAGGTACTTTAATATGCCTCCCTCAACATCTTGACAAAAATAAGGCCTTGAATAAATAACACCAAAAAATTGTCACTAGCTCTCGGTCTATTTTATTTTTATTGTAAATTATAGACGCGTTGACAACTTAGATCATTAGCGTCTTGATTACATCAAATAACAATCAACTTAAAACTAGATGACATCGCAAAACATCCATGAGCGGAGGCGGGATTCGAACCCACGACAGTCTGATTCAGAGGCGGCGAGCTCTCGGTCTATTACGTCTGTACCATTAAAGTAGGTAATCTTTATCTGTAGATACCTGTAAATTTTCAAATAAGTATTGTTTTGACGCAACATCAATGGATTTTTAATGGACTGCTTGTGACTTTGTCACTGAACTTAATAGAAGAGTTCAACCGACGTTGGAATTCTGTGATCTTTATGCAAATCCAACACACCTTACAAATTACGAACATTATATTGCATTAAGAGCAATAAAAAAGAGTTAGAACTTCGATACAGTCTCTTTCAATAATCATTGAAGACATTGCAAAATACTTTATATAACATGCATTCTTTAACTTGTCATTGTTGAATAAAAGATGTTAGCCGAGAAACGTCTCTATAAGTGCAGAGATCCTTTAATAAAAGACTGGACCATGATCGCCATATTTGTCTTCGAAATGCCAGACAAGAGATATAGAAATATTTTAGAGACTTCTCATTGACGCATGCAGAGTTGAATAATTAATTGGATTCATAGGTTGCTACTTGCTATCGATTAAATGCATGGCGGACCTAGAGTTGTTCTAATAAGGGTTAAGACAAAGCGGTGACAATTTCTGATTGGTGCCTTCGATCCGCCATGTTTTTCAGTCAAAATTTAAATTTCCGTCATTAAAAGCATCATTCACATAGCCCGGGAGTTTGCGTTGCATTTCAGGTAGTGTTTTTACGCCGATCGATTGTTATCTTTTTCGATAAATCTGGTATGAATAATAAGTAAATCAAACGTCAGCTGGCGCACCTGCGGTGGATGTGGGTGTGAGAGGCTGCGAAAGTGGTAAAAAACAATTTTTTTTAAGTAATAGTACGCCGGCTGAAACTTGTTTTTATAAATAGTTGACATCATTGTGAGTTGAAAAATAATCGTCAGCTGCATCGTGGAAGGGGGATTGTGCGTCAGCTGGTCGCATGAACTTGTAAAAAACACGTAAAATATTGCGCATTTAATTTTTGCACTGACAGTAGCTGAGACAAACTCGTTACCTAGGATTATGATCATATCGCTATCATAATCCAAGGTAACGTAATTGTCTCAGCTGCTGTCAGTGCAAAAAAGTGAAATGCGCAATATTTTACGTGTTTTTTTACAAGTTCATGCGACCAGCTGACGCACAATCCCCCTTCCACGATGCAGCTGACGATTATTTTTCAACTCACAATGATGTCAACTATTTATAAAAACAAGATTCAGCCGGCGTACTATTTACTTAAAAATTATTTTTTTTTACCACTCACACCCAAACCCACCGCTACTTGAGCAGCTGACGCTCGGTTTACTGATTAGTTGTACGAGATCAACTATATCGATATCAAAATCAGCCATGAATTGAAAATATGAATTGGTGCTAGACCCAAATAACCATAGCTGTTGGTGGTCTTTAAAAAACACACACTCAAAATCAGCCGGCTTACTATGACTTTTTCATTTGCAACGCAAACTCCCGGACTAACATGATTGTATCCTAGGTAGCGTAATTTTCTTAGCTGCTGTCAGTGCAAAAAAGTGAAACGCGAAATATTTTTTGTTACGTTTCCAAAGTTTTTAAAAATACGCGCGTATTTTCACTACACTCCTTTCCATTGTTTTGGCTAAATATGGCGTCTTTGTCCTAACTCTTACTAGAGTAACTCTAGGCGGACCAATTACAGGTTGCTAGTAATTGGTAATTGTGTTTTAAAGACCACCAACAGCTAAGGTTATTTGGGCCTAGCACCAATTCATATTTTCAATTCATTATTTTTTTTTTTTAAATATTAAATTGAAAATCTAATTGACACTTTTACCAGCTCTTGGGCTAGAACCCGAGAACTGGAGACTTGTAATAGAGGAACCATAGCAACGCAATTACAGGTTGCCATCTCATGTTCAGTTTCTTATTAAACAGGAATAGGCAGTGGAGTAAATTCAAAAAGGGAACGTTCTGGACAATTTTAATTCTGAAATTAGACGACGCCAATTTAAATTAAACAACATAATTTCTAATATCGTAAAACGAGATGCGACGGCAATATTTCTAATACAGCGGCAGACGTTCTCTGGATGCCGCGTTGTTATTTTAACACCGCGTTACGTTTTAACGCGATTCTTGCAAAAAGTCTGCAGCAATTAAGAATGTCGGCATTCATGTGTATACATGCAATTTAATGCATTTTAAACCAAAAGGCCAGGGTCTAGGGAACTTATATTTCAAAAGCAGAACTGCAATGCTGATGACATGCCAACAGTGATCTCGTTGCAAATTGCAATGGGACGCTAATGATCTCTGTTGTCATGCGTCTATAATCTACAATTCGCTGCAATGGAAAGCGACAGCGCTGTTGGCCGCACGCATCTATATAATGTTTCCAAGATAGAGTAATTTGAAAAAATACATTCCAAGTGTAATTTACCTATATACAGCTTATAACAAAATAAATAAGTAAATACGGTCCCGTACATTTGCAAAATTTGAAAATCTCCCGACCGACCAATCACAACTCAAGAAACAAAGGGACACGAGCTGAAAATGAATGAACACCTACGACCGCTACGGAAATCATTCAGTAGTGTTTCCTAGCCGGTTCGCGCGAACCGGTAGATAAAATTTTGCGAACCGGTGCCGGTTTGCTCGCGAAGCAGCCCGGGCGCTCGGGATTCTCTTAGGAAAACCTTTGGCTGGTTAAGATGCAACTCAATCTGTTAGGCCCTTTCTTCGCTCACAAATTGGTAAAAAAGTTGTTCTTAATTATTCCAAAAATGAGTTGGCAATTTGGAGCCTGTTGTAGTTTAAATATGGATTATTTTGATTATTCCAACGACTTTTTTGACACTTTAAACAGTTATAACTTCTAAACAAAAATAACCGATCCAGCGTGATTTTCACTTCCCACTTCTACTATGGTAGGGTAATGGATTTAGTCCGAAAAAAATATTTCGAGATTTTAACAGATTTCACGTTTTGAGACCCTAGCCATCGTTTAAGATCATTTTCTGACTGATGTCTGTATGTGTGTATATGTGGTCAATTTTTCGCCTTCGATATCGTAAAAACGGAACAGCATACGGTCATCCCGATTGTTCTCTTGTGTTTATCAGCCTTTAACTTAGATCTGATTAGATTTTGAGTCAAATCGGTTCAATGGATCCTGAGATATTAAAAAAAAACGTTCTCTATGTCACGTATTAACATAAGTAAAAAAAAATATAAATGAATTCTAGATGTCATAATATGAAAAAAATGTAAATATTTTTTTCTCTAAAATGTACAGTTTTCGAGAAAAAAAATATTTTACTAATAAAAATAAAAATTGTACGTAAATCAAGGTAACCATGATTTTTGCTATATTAAGCTAGCTATCAGTAGATCACTAAACAAAAAATTCGACTGATGACCAGTCCTATACTTCCCACCTCGTAAATATTTGCAAAAAATAAACTTTCTTTTTTTCTTCTTTGAAAAAAAGCATGGCCCTCTTTTTTGTTTAGTGATCTACTGATGGCTAGCTTAATATAGCAAAAATCATGGTTACCTTGATTTACCTACGTATAATTTTTATTTTTTTTTAGTAAAATATTTTTTTTCTCGAAAACTACTTTTTTAGAGAAAAAAAATATTTACATTTTTTTCATATTATAACATCTAGAATTCATATATATTTTTTTTTACCTATGTTAATACATGACATTGAGAACGTTTTTTTTAATATCTCAGGATCCACTGAACCGATTTGACTCAAAATCTAATCAGATCTAAGTTAAAGGCTGATAAACATAATAGAACAATCGGCATGGCTGTATGTTGTTCCGTTCTTACGATATCGAAGGCGAAAAATTGACCACACACACACACACACACATACAGACATCAGTCGGAAAATGACCTTAAACGATTGCTAGGGTCTCAAAACGTGAAGATCTGTTAAAATCTCGAAATTTTTTTTTTCGGACTAAATCCATTACTTCCCGATCATAGTAGAGGTGGGAAGTAAAAAGAGGGCCATGCTTTTTTTTCCAAAGAATATAAAAAAGAGTTGTCGAGCGTCTTTATAGAAAATAAAATAAACGCTCTTTTTTATAGAATTGTAGATTATTCTACAATTCTATAAAAAAGAGCGTTTATTTTTTGCAAATATTTACTAGATGGGAAGTATAGGACTAGTCATCAGTCGAATTTTTTCGTTCTAGTCTTTGGACTGAGTTTGGATTGTTTGAAATAAAATTACAAATTGATTTTACATTATTTTGTTTCAAATAATTTCAAGATCTACTATCCCCCCCTCCAACTTCTAAAATTTTAGCGAACCGGTAGATATAAATTTTAAGAAACGCCACTGGGTACATTTTTAAAATAAATTATAATATTTGAATTTAAGAAAATTTCAAAGACGTGAAAGGTGCAAAATATGTAAAAGTATTAACTCAGCCCTAATGTATAGACAAATTATTGCTCGAATGCATTATAAATCATTAGATAATATAATATGAGTGTTCAGTGTTTTGACACTTGTATAGCAATTTGATATGCAAAATTTAATTTCAATAGCAATTAAATGCTTGTAGTATATCGCAATTTTTAAAAATGGGATTTCTTAAAAATTATTATGACTTAATGACGATCAAACACACCGTATACAATTTTGTCTGTGTATTTGAAAACGTTTAACGTAAAATTTTTTTGTTACTTACGACAGACTCCATTCATTATTTCGCAATTTAAACTGTATGAATATTCATACAATTTGGAATTCTTATTTCACTTTTTTTTGGAGCACCGACCACAATATACTCGTTTTTATTCATAATAGATACCCTCTTACATGTCACATGTCTATTTTATATACGCAAAAGCCAATCAAATTTTATTATTATTACGTATTATATAATTATTCGTTTCCTTATTTTGACATTTAGTTGTGACAAAACTAAAAACAAATATAGAATCTAAACACCGTTCGTTGGAGGGCGTCCATTAATTACGTGAGGCGTTTAGGGGAGGGACGGGGTCGAGCCGAACTTCAACCACGTGGGAGGTGGGGGTTCTCGGCAAATATCACGTAATTTTTTTTCCGTAAGATACAGTGTAAAATTGCGAGAAAACTGGGTTAAATTAAGTAAAACATGTTTCTCCACTAAAATATGGCTAAATCCTACACAATAATATTTATCGCGGTTCGATTTTCTCACTGTGATTCTAGACTACGTTCTTAGAAGTCTTAAATATTAGTCTTAAATAAAAATAATTAAGCAAATTATGTTCTTTTAAATAAATCCAACGCAATCAATCACAGATTAACGTATTTACACTAAAAATACGCATTTTGAAAAATCTCACGTGAGATTAGGGGAGGGGGAGGGAGTAGAGCAAAATCTCACGACATCTCACCAAGGAGGAAGGGGGTCGAAAAATCGCCAAAATCACCTCACGTAAATAATGGATGCCCCCTTTAAATGTAACGTACGAAAAAAAATTTTACCTACTGAAAATGGAACGATCGTTTTCTTTGTAGCGTGGTATTTTCTAAAAATAATAATAATAAATTAAAAATATTAATTGGTACTGATCCCAGATAGCCTTGACAGTTGATGGTAAAATTTAAAAAAAAAATCAATATTTGATTTGCCTTCAGGATTCAAGATTTATCGTAAGTATCGTTTGCCATAATAATTTATTCAATGACGCCGTGCGAAATAAATAAATCAACTGGAAGTTAAGACCTCAACACGCGCTGAAGAAAAACACGATAGATATAATAATTATATATTATGTAGACTTTACCCATCGATTAAAATAACATACTCTTCGCAAAACGGGAATGCAAATAATCAATCTGATGAATCGATCCACATATAATAATATAATTTAAATTTTAAATGATCACGTTCTCGGCTTCTGTATAACAGTATTAAGCATTGCTTGGTGTCAAATATCCGATGGCTAAATAGCTCTAGTTCATCAACATAATAATTATTATAGAAGTAATAAATACATTGAAATGTAGAGTGACCGAGATGGCATCTCAACTTTTAACGCGGAGGTAGAATTATTATACGTCTTATATTTAATCACACAGAACTTACTGAGAACGATCTAGAGCAGGGTTCCGAAAAAAAAACACAGAAATAATTCTAATTTCAAACTGTTTTTTATGCCCCTTTTATCTAAGGCCAGGGTTATCGGAGCCTAGTATTTGATTAAAAATGGATATTTCATCGTTGTATCACCTGTTTGTGTTTACTTTACATGTTGATTTATTAGTGTATTTGCCATATGACACATACACTATTGGCGTCGGTCGGATGGCGGGACCTAGGGGTCGGACCAAAATTTCTCCTGAACAATTTGGCAACATTTTTGAAAATGTTTATATATATATATGTGTGTGTGTGTGTGTTAGCACGATAACTCTCGAAAGACTCAATCAATTGTAACGAAATTTGGTACACACGTTGGAATTCATCACCGCACGGAACCTATTTAAAATGGGCCCAATCGGATCATTCTAAGGGTGGTTTTTAGGGGTTGAAAAATGTTTTTGGGCCCAAAAATATTGAAAAAATTCTCAGAATCGTTTCAAAATTGAAATTTAACCCTTTAGTAACGATTAAAATGTGCTGCTAAAATTTTAATAAAATCGGCCTGACAGGACCGGACTTACAAGTTTAATGAAAACACTAGTAGCGGATACAGATTTACTTACTGAAGAGTGTATTTAACTCAGTCCGCCGCGATAGTGGAAAGTTTAGGGTTAGAATCCCTACGGTGACATAGGTTTGAATTAGTGAATTTTTCCTGATTACAGTATTGTGTTACGTCATTGTTCTTACAATAGGTGTTTCATATACTGTTTGCAGTCATTATGCATTCATTTAATTGTGTATTTACTCACGACGTCCGTGTTAAAATTTGTATTTATTATTAGTAATTATCAGGTATTGCAAATTGACGTACAAAAATTGCCGAGCTCGTAGAGAATGGCATTGGTAATTTTTCGTTGCAAATTGCACTGTTGTCATTTTAACCTCTAGTATATAATTTTCAATAGGTACCTATTCAGTAATTCATATTTCATAAATCAATAATCAATTATTGAGATTTGTTATTACAAATATAAAATAAAATCAGAACCAACACAAGACTAAAATAATGTACCGTCAATATGTTTTTGCCATATCCACTACAAAATAGCTACTTTCGATGTAAGTAGGTATAGCAGTCTTTAATAAGTCATTTAACAGGCAGATGTGCGGAAAATGTTTTATTTTCCGCACTAGCGCAGAAAATAACGGTTGCCATAGCAGCTTCTGTTTATTCGCTCTATACGCCTGCGTACGCCTGTCATTACATACTCGCACGAGCTTCGCAGCACACTGTGGAAGGAAAGATGGTGACGCAAATGAATTGTCAGAATTTTTTGAAAATTACGTGAAAAGTAATCGCTCGTTTTTACAGTCATCACTCGCCGTAATATGCCCCATTACGTATCTAGACATACAATCTCAAAGGCGATGTGGCAGCGGTCGAAGTGTCCTCCTTGGCGACTCACAGGTCAGTGTGTCAGTGACTGGTGTTCTCCCGTCTTTTATGCCTAGTACCAGTGTATTCTCTGTTCGGTCGTAGTCCGTCTCTCTGTCATTGGTCAACTGCGCAGTGTGTAGTGGTGGGGCTGAGTTCTCTACTCGGTCGTATCCCGTCCTTGTACGATTGGTCATTGGTTTTGTGTGTCGGAGTGCTGGTGCCCAGGTTTTACTGAGATTGAGGCCTTCATCTTTTCGGTTGAAATTCTGTGTGTGTTTATGTATTTCTATGGCCTCTCTGTATATTCTTGGGTAATAGCTCAACGTTCTGTCTATGTCTTGGGTTTCTTCGAAGAGGATCTTATGATTGTCCAGAGTCAAAGTGTGTTCGGCTATGGCAAACCATGAAGACTTGGAACAATGCCGGCCGTGAAAGCTTGCACACTTGAATATTAAGAGTACTAAACTGACCACGTCGAAATTCGACGGAATGATTATTATAAGGAAATAATTCTAAACGCTCTTTTCAACATGCTTTAGGCTTCGCCGAGCGGTTAGATAATACTCGATTCATATTTCATACGTCATAACTCATAAAGATGTTATAAAGAGCGCGCAAGCAGCAGCCCCATGCACACGGAAAAAGCACGGAAGACGGAACACGGAAATGCAAATGGCGGAGGTTGACCAATCAGATTCTTTTCGTAATATTCAAACTTTAGGCGCGTTGGTCTGTCGATCCATAGAGTTTAACATACGAATACTTCACTCCATGTGTCGAATCCATAGGTCGAATCTGTGACGGTAGATATCTGATCATAAAATAAATAATATAGTTTATAATGCCATAGATTCTATGGCATTATGGAGTGAAGTATTCGTATGTTAAAGTCCATGGATCGACAGACCAACGTGCCTAAAGTTTGAATATGACGGAAAGAATCTGATTGGTTAACCTCCACCATTTGCATTTCCGAGTTCCGTGCTTTTTCCGTGTACAATGGGACTGCTGCCTCAGGCAGCAGTCCCATGTACACGGAAGACGGAACTCGGAAATGCAAATGGCGGAGGTTGACCAATCAGATTCTTTCCGTAAAGTTTGAATATCACGGAAAGAATCTGATTGGTCAACCTCCGCCATTTGCATTTCCGAGTTCCGTCTTCCGTGCATTTTCCGTGTACAATGGGACTGCTGCCTCAGAATAATTGTTTCTTTATAATAATACAAATGAATTTAGGCGCGACTTCAGCATTGCTAAAGCGCCTTTATATTAAATTTGTAAAATGTCCGCATCGTTGGAAGCCCTGAACAATATGCAATATGATTGTTGGAGATGAACCAATGTATTTAAGTAATTCAATGATGATGATTACGCCGTCCATTTCTGTCTTACTCACACTTGTACAGTTCAGTTGTCCTCGTCTTACAACAGAGATGATACAACAACGTAATCTTACTACTGTACTCAGTACTGGACGGTCACAGTCTCAACGTCCCCGACGCCATCTCGCACACGCGGAATGTGCGTTAGATTGTGACTGCCAATATGTTCGATGCAATAATTTTTTCAGGTAAACTTGTAATTGGTCTTGTTTTAGCGAGAAATGAATGCACATAATATGGACTGAATACCCACCTCGCGCGCTCATCTCGAATCGTCTTCTTCTCTTGCCGGGGGATGAGTTACATTTTACATATAAATATCGGACGATTCCTCAACAATAATCACAGTTACAGTTTGTTTTCTTCATCTGCTTCAACAATTGAAACAGTTGCTTGCTAATTCAAATAATTTGGTGTTTAAATTTGTAAAGGGTTTTTTTTCAAAATGAGACTGGTGAGTTTTTTTTTCTCGTCTCGAAACGACGCGTTTATTATTTATAGTATCTTAAAACTAAAAACATTTCTTTTAATTTGTTCAAAGGATCTTCTTAATGAGCCATTTTCCTGACAGTAGTTCTTTCAATTATCCACGACAGGCAGCACATGTGGCAGGTACAAACATTATTTATTTCCCATTAGTGTCGTGTCATTTTAGTGGTATAGCTTAATTATTAAATTATTATTAAATTAATTAAAGAATTAAGTTATACCACTAAAATGACACGACACTAATGGGGAATAAATAATGTTTGTACCTATCACAAGTGCTGCCTCTCGTGGATAATTGAAAGAACTACTCTCAGGAAAATGCGAACCTTGTTTGTACGTAATAAAATAAAATTAAAATCGGACAGGCGTTATTCTCTCTACATAACAAGCTGATTGTTTGATAACATTTTATTTATATAATTTTAATTAATTCGATAAAATCAAATACATTTTTCATAACGAATATGTAAATTTTGTTAATTTCATATTTACCACACAGCTACTTCTAATTGGGTTTATAAAAATTATTCAGCAATTATAACTTATTTATCGTTGACAATAGATATCAGGAAATGTGCGCGTAATTAAATTTATCGCGGCTGTTTCGTCTCTACTGTTAACCACAGACATAACAGTTGCAACAATTACCACGTCAATCAAATCTGCATTGAAATCAGTTTGTTTGCTATGGCGCATTCCATAATTATTTATAATTAATCGAATATTTTTTCATCCGTTTTTACTTAATTAATTATTATTAACGTTCGTCGATTTATATCCTTCAGTTAGTTGCGTTGTCAATAATCGGCGCGTGTACCGCCGCGAGCCTGGAAAACAAATACCTGCCGCCACCTGGAGCTAACAGCGCCGGCGGCGGTCCAGGACTTGGCGCTCCTGTTTACGGACCTCCGGGACGCGGCAGTGGCTCCGGTGGCGCTGGAAGTTTCGGCGGAAGAGGAGGCGGTGGCTCTGGAAGTTTCGGCGGAAGAGGAGGCGCAGGAGGCAGTGGCTCTGGAAGTTTCGGTGGAAGAGGAGGTGCAGGAGGCGGTAGCGCTGGAGGTTTCGGCGGAAACGCAGGTCTTGGAGGTGGACGCGGCGGTGCACCGTCCGGACCGGCTTCTCCACCTATTCCGATCCTTCGTTTCGAAAACGAAAACAACGGAGACGGTAACTACAGATACAGGTGAGAAGATTGTAAAATTTTCAGTGGGTCGATTTCGATTCGGACAATTCTTTTCCAAATATGTGAAATTGTTTTTTGTTCACATTTTGACTTTATTTCAAGTTACGAAACCGGAAATGGAATATCAGCAAACGAAGAAGGAACACTCCAAAATGCAGGAAGCGACGCTGAATCTATCGAAGTCTCCGGATCATACTCGTACACAGACCCGGAAGGCAAATTGATCACCGTCACTTACACAGCCGGTGAAAATGGATTCATTCCTCAGGGCGACCATTTACCGACTCCACCTCCAATCCCAGAAGCTATCTTAAGGTGAATTATAAGGTTCATCGGTTCACACGAAAACACCAAGAGATCTTTTTATAATCGAAACAAATTTATTTTTTGTAATCGTAGATCGCTGGAACAAAATGCTGCTGAAGAAGCTGCCGGCGGCGGTCAAGGAGGATCGGGCGGTTACTCAGGAGGTGCCGGAGGTTATTCCGGCGGTGCAGGAGGCTCCGGTGGTTATTCGGGCGGTCAAGGAGGTTACTCCGGCGGCGGTTCGTCGTTCGGAGGCTCAGCACAAGGAGGTTTCGGAGGAAGAAAACCGTCAAGTCCGAGCAAACCATCGTTCTCGCCCCAATCCGGCTACAACTATTAAACGCAATAAAGTATACGGCGCTCTGTTAATTTTGCAATTGTTTTCATAACGAGAGATCGATAAAAACGACGATGACAGGTTTTCTACATTGTTGACGTAATCATTTATATTTTCATAAACAAAGCTTTTTGTGCCAAGGTACGGATTAGGAGGGTATTTATTTCTTAATAATTTATTAAGTGTTCAGGGTATATTGGGTATTTAAAATACATATTATTTAATATACGTAAATTATCAAATTATGTGGAATGATTCTTCAACTTTGCAGAAAACTCAAAAACAAATGTTTTTCATTTTTTTTTTTGAGCAATTGCAAGCATGTGATTATATAATATATCTTTCTTTGTAAATATCAATTATTTAATGTTTTAATTCTTAAGACTTTTATATTGAACATAAGACTATTATTTTTATATTTCCAAAAGCATTGGCCAGGATATTTTTAAAATAAATTGTCGAAAAGCACTTCTGTATATAATTTTGTTGCGATTTGAACGGAACAGACAGTTCATTTTCAATGTATATTCAGAAAATGTTTTTCAAACGCTCTCTTAACAAATTTTGAATTTCATTCAGCTAAATTCAATTACTTTGTTATACCTACTTTATATAATAATACTATTTTCTAGCATCGATTGTGTTCCAATTACAATGTTTATCGCTTTTTGTGTAAATTATTATATCATAATATATTGCAATATTTAAGTTCAATGTATAAAATATAAAAATAAAAAAGATTTTTAGCACTAGAGACGCTGTTTCAATTTTCCATCGTGAATTTACCCCATTTAAAATCCAACAATTTGTTTCTGCTCTTCGTGACTCGTTCGGAAAAAAAAACAGTAACAGTACAATTTTCTTTCGTTGTAAATTTCAAAAATCTGTCAGACTTTTTCGTGACAGAATAATAATAAAATCTACTCGGAAAAATCCACGATTTTTGTGACAGATCAATAAAACTGCAAGACAATAAATATAGCTTTAAAGTGATTTATTTTTGCGTTTATAACAAAGCAACATCGGTTGTAATATTATAATATACAGTCTTTAAATTTAAGCAATATTATTTCTCTTATAAAATTATTCAAAAAATGCGTTTTTTTTTCTAAAGTGACCGCCCATTTTTTAAATATCTACATTTATTATTACTTCACCAATAAACAACCCGTATCTGTTGTGATTTTTAAAAAAACAACAATAATTTAAGCCTAAGGTCAATCGTGATTTCCTTCAATCCCAAAGAACCGACATTAATATTAATATAATATAGTTATTTTCGATACGTGTGCGTGAAGTGAGGTATTCTAGTAGGCTTAAATTGAGGCACTCGCTAAAGGGACTGATGCATACACAACGAGATCTCATTGTGTATGCGTCAGTCCCTAATTAGCTCATGTCTCAATTTAAGCCTACTAGATATCTCACTTTAAGTGGACGTATCGAACATAATTTTTTATAACGAATGCTTCTAAAGTTTAATAGAGAGAAAAAAAATTATGAAAACGGAAAATTCGCTCTTCGAGTCCTTAAAACTTTACAATTACAGACAAGTTACGATTTAGTTTATTTTTATTAAAGTTATTAACTTCTGCATAAATCATTAAAAACATGACTCTCTCATGATGTGGACTTTGTAGGTGCGTTACTATACCGTGCGAGTTTTTTCAAAACGTACATAGGCTGTTTCACAATTTAAAATCGTGGTATAGATATTGTTAGAAACTATGGAAACGAATGTTTTTATTTACAATATTTATTATTATTGAGTTGTGATAATAAATTTTATAAGTTCAGGGATTTATTTGTAATTTTTTCTATGAAAAAATGTACTCAGTGGAAGAACAGGTTCTTATGTACAATTTGTATTTTGGGGGAAATAGTTGTCGGCAAGTTTCTGCGTTATTTAGTGTGCAGTTTCCAGGCAGACCAGATAGATACCATCAATGTCTATACCACGATTTTAAATTGTGAAACAGTCTATGTACGCTTTGAAAAAACTCGCACGGTATATAGTAACACATCGACCGATAGCCAGTAAATAGTGCTTGTATTGTAGAAAGTGCGGAAATTTCGAATTTATAAGATGTAGAGATTGTACTTTTACGCACGCTTTGGACTTTCACGCACGCTTACTAAAATACGCCTCTTCACGCCCGCCTCACAGTGCCCGTTTATTGAACTTTAGAAGCAGGAGTTATAAAAAAATCTATATGGCACAAGTTAACGTTTCAAAAAAAAAAAACAAAAAAAAAAACCCCTCAGTATTTTTTTTCTTAGCATTAAAACTGACTCTCCCAAAACTATCAGCTATTTTAAATTATTTATCTATTCTATAATATGTAACGAATCGGTCAATTTCAAAAAAAAATTCAACGAACATTTTTTTAAATATCTAACAGTACGGGTTTAGTTTCTTTAGCGCACTTCAAAACCGAGTTCAGCAATTTAACAAAACCTGTATCTTTCGGTTTCTCTAATCCGCGTAACAAGCGATTCTTCATCACAGCAATAAACTCTCTGTTGCTAAGCTGTCCGTCCACTGCAAAAAAAAATCAAGTCGCTTTCAATTTACTGTTCATCATGCAAAGAATTCAGGATGGCCGTGAACGTTACTTACGATTCTCGTCGAAAATTGTGAAGACAACGTTGATGACGTGATCGCTAAGATCGACATGAGCGACCGTTTTGGCAACGTGTTTGAGCGTCATTTGATCGATCGACGCGCCGGCGATATGATAAAACGTCAAAGCTGTATCGACATCGTTTATATTGTTCAAAAAGTGAAAGAACTTTAAATAGTCGTCTTTGGAAATTCCTTGACCGTGCTCTCGGAAACTAAAATACAACTCCGTTAAACGTTTTTCTTCAAAGTTTACAAACTGAAAATTCAGCCAATGTACTTTTCCACGTGCTTTTCAAGGAACTTACGTTTTCTTGACTCTCTTAAGCATACGAGCCTTCTTCTTCTGAGGATAGCCAGCATAAGCCAACAACAATTCCGTAAAATCGGCTTCCGTGATCAAACCGTGCTCATCTGGGATTTTTCGCTGAAATTCCAAGCTCAAAATCTCTTTTTGCAATTGTTGTTGGAATTCAAGAAATTTTTCTATAGTCAATTTCTGATGCTTGAAAGGTCCAAAAAAGTACGTGGTCAGTGCTGAATTGACACCCTAAAAAGACGTTAAATTCTCCTAAACATATTTCTACAAGTTGAAAGAACTTCTTCGGGAATGGTGACGGAGCACAACGGATTTTAACCGACGCTTGGGAAAACTAATCGAAACTACCTTAAAAGTGTTCCCAGTGTTGGCGTGGTCCCTGTGACGCGACCCAATACTCGTCTGCTGCCTGATCAGTGTTGCCACCTTCTCAAACTCCTCACTGTCTACGTCACCGTCGCCATTCAAATCAAACATACGAAAGGCGATTTCAAAATGTCTTCGCGAAGCTACAAAAATGAAGTCAGTGCAAAATATTGAATAACAGCGACTAAAAAAACGGCAAAGTCCTCTTACTTGATAGTACGGTGAGAAGAAAGATGTAATCAGAAAATGTTATCAGTCCAGAGCTTCCGAGTTTGTAAAAAATGGAATCTTCATCGAGCGCCAATTCGAGTTTAAGTACATTCTGTTTAAAAAAATTCAGACAAAGCTGTTTCAAAACAAATTCTATGAAAAATTACAAGAAAGTGAAAAAATCACAAAAAAGATTCTACTCAACACTTCAAAAAAAATCAAAAATACAATCCCCAAATATTAAAATTATGGTAGGCAAAAAAAATTTGTGTCTAATCAAATTTCTTCAACTAGTATATTTGATATTAAAAAAAAAAAAACGCTAATCTCACAGATCTGTTATAATTCGTTTCTGTGAATTCTCTCGAAATAATCTTCAAATATTAATTAATATAACCAATGTAAAAAAAAACACTCGATAATTTATAACAAATCCATGGTTAATTAAAATAGAAAAAAAAGGCCAATTCCGAAAATATGAAAAACGCTCCCCCCTTCTGTATTTGGCATGCATTTGAGAAATTATGCAAACTCAAAATAATAATAATAATAATAAAATAAACTAACTCTTGCAGTGTTTGTCTTCCGTTCCGACTAAAACAAAAAAACAAAACAAAAAATATCTACAGTACCTACAAATATTTCTACTGAAACTATAAAACTATATCACACTCCACATACAGTGCACTAAAATAAAGAAATCAATATTAAATTTCTGCTGTGTTGTGAACGTAATGATTCCGAACCATGAAAAATGCGCCCGAATAATTTTTCGAAACGAACATATTATATATATTAGAAATCGTGTCCATCGTGATTATAATAAAATAAAGAAAAATCGCAGGATAGTGGATAGCTTTATACATCAATGCGTTAATAAGTTTATAAAGGACCAAAATCACCCAAATAACACGTTGGATACTGTGGATGAAAGAACTAAGTCTACCAAGATTTATGTTAGATTTCCATCTGTGAAGAACTTGTCCTATAAGATCAACAGATTATTTTCTAACACAAATATTAAGTTGGTGTTTTATAACTTAAATAAATTGGATAAGTTATTCACAAGACTTAAAGATAATACGCCTATCTCACATCAATCTAATATTATTTATAAAATACCCTGTGAATGTAAAAAGTGCTATGTGGGACAAACAAAACAGTTATTAAAAAATAGAATTTATCAGCACAAAATGGACTGTAGAAACATAAACTTATTAAGTGATAATAAGACGGCGTTGTCATCTCATCATTTCGACACTGGGCATAAATTTCTTTTCAATGAAGTTCAAATATTAGATAAAGAGTCAAATTGGAAGAAACGCAATATCAGTGAAATTGCTTTATTAGAAAAAACAATTCAATCAATTATAGAACAGACACTCAAAATTTAAGTAGTCAGTACAATTATGTTATGAAATTATGCTAAAGGTGCGGCCTCATGCAGTCGCTCGACGCTCGTTTAGAGCGTCAAATTCAGTCACGTGGTGAAATTTTAAATCTCCCACCACATGAAAAATCGCAGCGACAAAATCCACTGGTGCGGCCTCATGCAGTCGCTCGACGCTCGTTTAGAGCGTCAAATTAAGTCACGTGGTGCAATTTTAAATTTTCCGCGACATGAAAAAGTGTAGCGTCAAATTGCAGCTTCAACATGGCTGCTTGCATAAATAAACGTCAAAATAAATCGATATTTATATTGCTTGTCCCTAACCTCATTTAGTAGTATATATAATAATATACAAACAGAAATATAAAATCGTTGTAAAGCTGTTATAATAAATAATTACATATTAATAATTTATACCGAAATTTCCTATAAAATACGTTTTGAAGAAAAATCGTAATAGAAAATAATTTCATATTGTTTAATTTATTATACATAGGTTATCAACATAATAGAGCGATGCCTGATATCAATAAATATCTATCAAATGTGGGTTTATTATTATTATTTATTACTATTATTAATGAAATTTTCCGGCAATCAAGTGAAAAAGCGTAATAAAAACGTTTTTGGATTCATCCATTATTAAAATTCCTAGGAACTCATCGGCTTTTTGAAGCAGCTTCCAAACATCAGAAGTGTCAGAACTGCACTAGAATCGCGCTGCAAAACTAAACTGTGTTTAGTTTTATCGCTGCGATTTTTCATGTGGTGGGAGCTGGTGGGAGATTTAAAATTTCATCACGTGACTGAATTTGTCGCTCGAAACGAGCGTCGAGCGACTGCATGAGGCCGCACCTTAACATTTGTCAAGGTTATTAGAGTACAGGTTGCCTCATTCCATCTGACCAATCAGCGTAAGCGCGGGAATGACGTCAGCTAGAATTTAGTTTAAATCAAGTACAAAAATTGTTGAAGATTATGCTTATTTATATTAGGTGTTTCGTGCAGATTTTTTCTTAAAATTGACAGAAGACAATAAATAGAAGAATAGATGTTAAAAAATAGGATAATTTTTATTTTTATTACAAAATTTAGGTTTTAATATTTATAATATAAACAAACAAAAAATTAAATAATGCTCAAGAAATGGCAGATCTTGTTAATTACCTATTTTTTAAATTTAAGAAACGAATAAAATTAACTAACGAATTGATAAATTAATTATTTTATCTTTTATATTCACAAAATATTAAAAATAACCACAAAACACCATAACACTTAACAGCTATCGCAAAATTGACAACTTATCATATTTTTTTCACTAACAGAAGAATCATGTTTCTATTAATAGTTTAAGAGCCAGTGGCCGGCAGACAGAAAGTATTTTACCAAAGTTTAAATTTTTCTCAGCGACTCTCCTATAGCTACTATACATGAGATGGGGAGTCACTAAGCCGAGCGAAGGTAGCGATGACGTCACTCTGGTAAGATAGGTATAAAAATCAGACCAACTTCAAAAGTATTTTACCAAAGCTGCCGCTTGGATATTTCAAAGAATACAACTATTGTTATTAAAAAATGAAATGGCAGACAATTTGGCCGGTTATAACCTCATGGCAGACGTCATTGAAAATTTGAAAAAAAAAATAAAATTCAAAAGTATTTTACCAAATCTGATTTTTATATATGTTGTTTATAATAATATTAAAAATTTAAATTTAAGACGGCAGACGTTTTCTCCGGTTGTAACTTCCCGGCAGACGGCAAAATCTTACCTATAGTGCGAGTATAAGTACCTACTGTAATCTCTCTTACTTCTATAATATCTGCATGCAAATGGATAATCAAGTAAAATTGAATAATAAACTATGAAAATTATAAAAAAATACTTACTATTTTAGAGTAATAAGTAGAAAAGATGGGTCGCTTTTAAAATAACAATAATTATAACAATATAATGACAATAATGGAAATATGATCAAAGTTTTTAATGATACTATTTTTTTGTTTACATTTTCGTTTATAATTCGTCAACTTCATGTTCGGAATCATTTTCAACATGATACGACTCATCATTTTGCTCATCATCGACTGGATCATTATCTGTAAAAATGCAATTAAAATTTGTAAATTGAATCAAGAAAATTTAAAATAGATTTTATTATAATAAAATTACCGGATATATCCTGGATAAAATCGCTAAAATAGTATCATTAAAAACTTTGATCATATTTCCATTATTATCATTATATTGTTATAATTATTGTTATTTCATAAGCGACCCATCTTCCCTACTTATTACTCTAAAATAGTAAGTATTTTTTTATAATTTTCATAGTTTATTATTCATTTTTACTTGATTATCCATTTGCATGCAGATATTATAGAAGTAAGAGAGATTACAGTAGGTACTTATACTCGCACTATAGGTAAGATTTTACCGTCTGCCGGGAAGTTACAACCGGAGAAAACGTCTGCCGTCTTAAATTTAAACTTTTAATATTATTATAAACAACATATATAAAAATCAGATTTGGTAAAATACTTTTGAATTTTATTTTTTTTTTTCAAATTTTCAATGACGTCTGCCATGAGGTTATAACCGGCCAAATTGTCTGCCATTGCATTTTTTAATAACAATAGTTGTATTCTTTGAAATATCCAAGCGGCAGCTTTGGTAAAATACTTTTGAAGTTGGTCTGATTTTTATACCTATCTTACCTGAGTGACGTCATCGCTACCTTCGCTCGGCTTAGTGACTCCCCACCTCATGTTTAGTAGGTATAGGAGAGTCACTGAGAAAAATTTAATCTTTGGTAAAATACTTTCTGTCTGCCGGCCACTGGCTCTTAGGCTATAAGTATTGAAAAAACATATCACACTACCATGGTTACTGTGATTTTTATTTCCAAAAATTAGCAGCGTCCATCGTCTGATCTTTTCTATTGAAGTGAGCAAGCATGGTATATTCTGAGTGACGTCATCCCCCCACTACTATCTATCGGAATGAGGCAACCTATACTCTACTAACCTTGAACATTTGTATTATTATTGATTGTTAAAATTTATAGTCAACATAATTTGTTACCATGTTTTTGTCTTATGTACCCTATCTTATGTTAATTGCTATGGTTAGTAATTAATATTAATTTTCATAAATATTGTTATTTTTATGTATGTACTTGAAAAAGTCTAAATCTATAGACGAAACGTCGTACATTTAATTTAATGATTTTTTCGTTGGAGAGCAGCCAATTATATAATTGTTTCGAAACATATAGGAAAAAATCATTTTACCAACCAGTGATTCCTCGTACCAGCGAGAGCCCAACATGTTGGGCTCTCGCAACGAGGATTCACTTCATATCATATAGGCTATTGAATTAGCAGATATGAATTGACACTCGCATGTAGTGAAAATCTATTGATTCTGAAGCATATATGGAGAATATTAATTTAGCAATCATGTCACAGTTGAGTATTGTAAGCTCATTCCGACGCGAAATTGGAAAGGTTCAGGTTAGAATCCTGACTGTGACCACTGGTTGGTAAAATGATTTTTTCCTATATGTTTCGAAACAATTATATAATTGGCTGCTCTCCAACAAAAAAATCCTTCAATTGCATACAGCCGTATAAAAAAAAACTATTATTATTTAATTTAATAAATCAAATATTTTGTCCACTATCCTGCGATTTTTCTTTATCGAACATATTATATTTTTATAGATTTCATAATAAATGCTTGCAGCAAAAAACTTAAAATCAAAATCTAAAACTAAAAAAATCATCGACCATGCACGTGAGATGAAAAAGGAAAAAAAATGTGCCAAAGACGAAAGGAAGAAAGAGAAAAGTTATAATGCTTGGTGTTACCTCGGCATGATTCTGCAATAAAGAAAAAGAGAGAAAAGACATAAAGTAGGTAATAAAAAAGGTCACAGACATAAAAATAAGACAATAATAATAATAGTTCAGTTAAAATACTTCCAGAATAATGCTCTTTCTTATACATAAAAAGTGAAACAATGAAAACTCATTTTCGCAAACAAAACAAACTCAACATTATTGAATAATTTCATTCGAAAATTCAACTAGATAATTTTAAAATCAATGCGAATAATGACAACTTCTAGAAATAGTTCAGAATAATTCGAATTACTGGTGCAACTAGGGATATTCACTAAGTGCTTTTTATATACACAGTGCTCTGAACTGGATGTCGACACTGTGAGTTAATTAAACGTTTAGAACCGTTTCAATTCTTTCCGTACTCTGTTTCTTAAAACGAAACGTCAAGTTTGAATTGACGATACCTTATAGAAAGACATTTCAAGCGCCGACATCCGAATCCCTTGAACATCAAAAAAAAAATTCGATTTTTCCACATTAAAGTTAACATAAGGTGTATTATACACAACTTTCGTGTCGGATTAAAAAAAAAAAAATAGTCTTCATTATTTCATAAATTACTATCAATATAACAAAATACATTAAACTTATATATACAGTGTGTCCCACCGTATCTGACCTATAGGATTTTAACATGGGGTTACACTCTTTTGTTAATATTTGCTCGCCGTTAATTGTTTTTGTTATTTTTATTTTACGAACTGGTTCTGAATCTCCTCAGTGATGATTTTGTGGACTTATTTTTAATTAAATCTACTTAAAAATTAATTAAATGAATGCATAATGACTGCAAACAGTATATGAAACACCTGTTATTGTAAGAACAATGACGTAACACAATGCTGTAATCAGGAAAAATTCATTAATTCAAACCTATGTCACCGTAGGGATTCTAACCCTAAACTTTCCACTATCGCGGCGGACTGAGTTGACATTACTTACACAGTGACACATTTTCAAACGATCGACTTTCTCCCTTTAAAGCATTCTGTCACTGAAAAACCACTACATGCGAGAGTCAATATTCCAACACCACTGCTAGACTACAGACAACTCAACATGTAAAGTAAACACAACATGTGAATACAACGATGAAGTATCCACTTTGACTCTCGCATGTAGTGGTTTTTCAGTGACAGAATGCTTTAAAAGGAGAAAGTTTAGGGTTAAAATCCCTACGGTGACATAGGTTTGATTTAATGAATTTTTCCTGATTACAGCATTGTGTTAAGTCATTGTTCTTACAACAGGTGTTTTCATATACTGTTAGCAGTCATTATGCATTCATTTAATTATGTGTTTGTTTACGACGTCCGTGTTAATATTTGTATTTATTAAAAATTAATAAAATCACATTTTTTTAAAATAAAATACAGACTTTACTCTGTGTACCAGTGTAATGGGCAGGCTGTACAATGTACATGGTACAAAATTGGAAGCTTTCGGGATTTGAACTCAGGCTTGGCTTATCTAACTGTTGATGGACGGCGCCCTAATTGACTAAGCCACAGCAAGGCTGCACAGCCTGCCCATTAAACTGGTACACAGAGTAAAGTCTGTATTTTATTTAAAAAAATGTGATTTTATTAATTTTTAAAGAGATTTAATTAAAAATAAGTCCACAAAATCATTACTGAGGACATTTAGAACCAGTTCGTAAAATAAAAATAACAATTAACGGGGAGCAAATATTAACAAAACAGTATCCCATGTTAAAATCCTGTCTCAGAAAATTTGTAGGTCCGGTCCTGTCAGATCGATTTCATTAAAATTTTAGCAGCACATTTTGATTTTTACCAAAAGGTTAAATTTCAATTTTGAAACAATTCTGAGATTTTTTTCGGTATTTTTGGGCCCAAAAACATTTTTCAACCCCTAAAACCCACCCTTAAAATGGCCCGATTGGCCCCATTTTAAATAGGTTCCGTGCGCTGATGGATTCCAACGTGAACATATTTAAGTAATCAAAAAAATTCAAAATTCTTTCTTTCTGTTTTTCCTATTCAAACAAAAATATTAAATGAGCATCTAAGACGAATTTTTATTAATTAGTACCACAAAAGTATGGGATATTGCTCCCCTATAAAAAAAATACTTCACAAATAAATAATACGTCTATTAGCACGTGCGAAGAGTAAATCAAGCATTTAAGTACACGTACGTAACGTAACGTAAGTAAGTAGTTATATCAAATAAACATGCAATAATTAACAAAAAAAAAACTTTCCTCGCCCCGTTTCGATTCCCCTCCCACGCCCTAGCGCGAACTTAGAGCTAGTGTAGCGTTTGTAAGATGTTTTAGCGCCGTCGTAAACCGTTTTTAAACAATTTTAATTCTTAACAAATAATTCGAATATATTCGAATAATAGGAATTACTATTCGAATAATAAATGCAGCCGAATATTCGCTATATTCGAATTGCATGCCCTAGGTGGAACACACTGTATATGTAAACATATAGATTATCGATTGTTCAGTTATTAAATAACGACTACTAGTTAATTTTTTCATTATAGTGCGACACGGCATTAATTACAGTTGAATCTTAACGTAATATGAATGACAGTTCACTTCAGGAACATTGCAAACAAAAAACTACCTAATGTTTTTTTGTCTGAACAATCGATACTCTACAGTCTACTGTGACATTAACATTAAAAAAGCAACAATTACATGACGTGGCACAAAAAAAAATTAAGTAAAAAAATAGAGGGACATTACACACGAACATATAAAATAGTTCAGATACGTTAAATATTTCAAGTTTACTTCGAAGTTATAATATTGTAGTGTAATGTAAAGGCGAATATACTTAAATAGAAAGACAGTAAAATAGAATGTACATTCAACAACTTACCTTAGGATCGTATTTTTTATATTGGTCCAGGCCGAGTCCTAAAAACAACACAAACTGTAAATACGTACTTAACAATAAGAGCGAGCCGATACCCGTTGTTACCGATACCATCCGATATTGGTATTCTTAATCGATACCAACGCGTTCTACATTCATCGTTCATATAATTCAACATTTTGTATCTATCACTCGTCGTTTATTATAAACAAACGGTCAATAAATCTTACCAATAATGGTATTCGGTACTGACACCGGCTCGAATCTATGTGCCATATTATAGTAATAAAGCAGAAAAACAGAAGACAACAAATGAAGCGATGAAATAAGAGATAGCAGAAACAGAATTGATGAATTGTTAAAGTAACTAAATTACGAAAGAAATTAAAACGTCAGATGATGAAATCAACAAATCGATAAAAGACACACAGTATGAGCGACAAATTCCGAACATACCACAAAAACGAAAGAAGATGAGAAAAAATGACAGATGCGATAATTATTGTTAACAATGGTACCAACCCTCCGGTTGTTTAAGGCCCGGTGTCATCGATCTGAGAAAATCATCAGGTGTCATAAATATCTCATGATGATCGGGATGCGAGCCTTGAACTTGTAGCGTGGCGAAATATCGAAATACTTTATCTGGGGTCGAATAATGTCTTATACGATTTTCATACTCAATTATCTATGATTTTAAAAAGATTACCAGTAGGTATGAGCAGTAAATTCACGACGCAGTGTTACAATAATCCGTCCCAAGTGTTAGTTATTGTTACGAAAGACATGCAAAGAAATAAAAAATACAGATCACTCAAAGAAGTAGCCTGCATTCTCTCGATTTATGGATCGATGTTAATTATTTTAATAGATAATGTATGGAAATGGGAAAAAGGTCTAGATAACGACGCATGCTATAAACAGACAGTTGTACCCTCGGGTTGTTTCATTCCCGGTGTTATTGCTCGAATAAAGTCCGCAGGCGTCATGTAAACTTCGGTGCGATCGCCGTAATTTATTTTAACCGTCGCAAAGTAACGGAAGATTTTATCGGGCGTTGAAAATGTTCTGATACGGTTTTCGTATTCCATTATCTGTGCATTTTGAGGAACATAAATTCCGCAAAATAAAAATAAAAAAAATCAATACAAAAATTTTTTAAAGAAAGAACGGATCGACTGAATTTCGTTCGATTTTTTGACAAATAAATGATAAATCAAATCTTTCACTACATAAAATGAATTTCCACAAAAAAAAAGGTAAATTGTACTTTTATGGCAAAAACGACAATGTTTCTTTAAATAAAAAAAATATCTTACCTTACGATCACGAAAACCGATTTTTTCTTTTTCTTTTTTGTGCTTCTTGCGTTTAACTTCTTCACCTTCCTGTTGTCCTGCTTCATTATCAGCACCTTCAGAAATGTTTTTTGTCGTTTCCGATATTTGCGGGCTGGCTGCATCAACTTTCGGCGTAAATTTCAACCATTTTGGACAATAGTCTTTTATTCTGTAAGAAAACAGCAATTATGACTACAATTTTCTTGATTTTAAACCCTTTACACCATCGATTCTGGCAACAATTAATCTAATCTTTGACTAAACTGCCGATTCTTTATAGTTGATAACATGGACCATTTCAATTTTCAAATATAACCATTAGCTTCAACTTACACTTCACGATCCACTATTGCATACAAAAATAATGATCCAAGAAAGAAATGATACAGCTGAGTAACTAAGGGCGATTTTTCTGGTTTATGCCCGAAATTTTTATAATATCTATATTGGCCATTTCGAGACTTATCGTTGCAAAAACTGGAATTATTCTTTATTTTAATTCTGTCATTAAAATGTGAGGTTATTAATGCTCTAGCTACTACGCGGCCGTAAGTTAATTTATTTGCTGTAAATGTTAATTTTGCCGCACTTGCACATTTTTTAAGTAAACCTGGATTCATTTTCGGTTATTTTACTTTTATATACTTGTTTTCAATTATTTTAAAAGCATTTTTTCCCAAAAAGTTATAAATAAAATCTGTCACTGACATGCCACAGCACCATTGATTTCTAGTCCTGTCGATTCTTTATTCACTTACTACCATCCATAAATTAATAAAAAATTGTAATATTTATGGAAATTTTTGAAAATAAATCTTATTATTATTGAAATATCCTCTTATTGTATTATTAGTTACTTGTTTATAGAAATATTTTTTTTAAATGAGTAATCTATAATGACATATAACAGCCAGCGGTCTAACGACTTACATTGATGTTTGACAAATTGCATACATTCAGGGAATTAAACAGTAATTTGCTGAGAAAGCGATTAAAGAACTACATATATTATTTAAAGACTAAACTCTAAAATACATTGTATTCTGCAGTTACAATTTAAAATCGTGCAATTTCAATTTTTAAATCAGAAAAATGTAACTAATCATAATATGTAGGTATTTTTTAAAATTTCAGAATTCATGGTAAAAGTGTACCCTATAATATATTATATTCTCAATCAAAAATCGTTATTAATTCGATGACGTTCAATAACCCAGATTGCAAGACAAATGTATTGACATCGTTTAAGAATGGCATTCGGATTTCAAAATTAAAAAAACAACTACATTAACGATTACAATAACACCAAAAATTGTGTTGAATATTTGCCAAAACAACAGCAGCTGTTTTTCTTTTCTGTTCACTGAAGCGAAGATTGAAATTGGAAGATTAACGGCTAAACAAGAACTATTTATTACTTACCTATCTAATGCAGTTTTTATTTTTTAAATTATTGAAATCAGAAACTCGTAACTCAGAACGGCGCGGTACATATTTTAAATTTAGGTTTAATTTTAACAGAATTTAATAAAACAAAAATTATGTACACAGTCAATAAACTATAATAAATGTTCAATTGCTCACAACTTACAATATTATAGAGAAAAAACATTGCAAGTTAAATAAAAGCTTGTAAAATACACAGACGGCAAAATTTGAATGTTTGAATAATCTTTTATGTCAATGAAAAGAATAAAAAAATATGACAACTATTTTTGTAGTCAGATAAATGTCATTTCTAAATATTTCTTATCTAGCCCCCATAAACATTTAAGAGGTATCGGTGTTGCAGCTGAATTTTATTCCATAGTCCGTATTCTGCTTTAGAAGTATTAGGAGCCCGCATTTGCATATAAATCTATTCTGCATTCAGCTCTAGACTGGATCAGATCATTAATTAATGATCATCATCTATATAAAGGTAAAAATTAATAAATATAACTTATAGACTATGTAAACGCCACCAGATTCCACCGGTAACAATTTCATTTTTTTTTTAATTTCTATAATTTAACAAACGCTTCCTAAAGGTCCGAGGTACAGGTAGTGAAATATTTTTATTTATTTTATTATTATTTATTGTCAAGAAAGTTATCACTAGAGTCAAACTGTCAAAACTATAATTTTTAACGTGCATAAATTGATAGCCGTTTGTAAAATCCTATAATATATTGTAATAAGTTAACGATTTAATTTTAGGTAGAAAATTAAATAAATAAGAGCCTTGATAACGTTAAAAATGGCAAATTCGATCTAGGTATCCTATAAACTGTACAATTACAAAGTATTTGATCTATTTTTATTTATTGATTGATGCAACTTCTGTATAGTTTTGTTACAAATATTGTTTCTTACCATGTATACGTTTGTGAATATTTAAACTGCTTGATTGGCTCAAATACTTATTACAAACGTCACAATAATATATGGTTTCTCGCCAGTATGTGTGCGCGTGTGAATAATTAATTTAGTCGATTGGCAGAAACACTTATTACAAACGTCACACTGATATTAGTGGGGCCGCCAAGCGACGAATCCAACTTCAACCTTGCACTTTATGATAGAGAGATGCCACTCGGTACGAATGTTGGTCGGACCCATATCTTCACTTTAAGACGTGAAGGCATTTTGGGCCCCGCGACAGGGCCCCTAGACAGGGTGGTTGCGTAACTTTCAGGGGCAAAACGCCTGTAACTTAGCAACCGTTCCTCGCACAGCCCTGGGGGTAGTCTCATTGGATTCAGCGCACTCAATTTCATACGAGACGGCCCTCAGACTAACTCCGAAACCTCCACTAGCCCGCGTATAGGGATAAAATACAAGTAGTCCATTGAAATGTTAAATTTTTTTAGGCTACGTTTGCATTTTGGGTAGGACAAGGTTTTTTCTTTCGTTGCGTGGGAGGGGGCGGTATAAGTTTAAAAATGAGTTTTCGGGGTCGACAGCCACCGCATTTGGCCGCCACCTTGAAAAAGGGGTGTAATGGGGCCGTTAAGTGTTTAAACCATGCACGACGTGATAGAGAGATGCCACTCGGTACGAATGTTGGTCGGACCCATATCTTCACTTTAAGATGTGGAGGCATTTTGGGCCCCGCGACCGGGCCCCTAGACAGGTGAAGGTTGGGTCCGTTAAGCGCCTAATCTTGCACGACGTGATAGAGAGATGCCACTCGGTACGAATGATGGTCGAACACATATATCTTCACTTTAAGAAGTGGGGCCATTTTGGGCCCCGCGACTGGGCCCATAGACAAATTAATTGCGTAACTGTCTGGGGAAAAACGCCTGTAACTCAGTAATCGTTCCTCGCACAGCCCTGGGGGTAGTCTCATTGGATTCAGCGTACTCAATTTCATACGAGACAGCCCTCAGACTAACTCCAAAACCTCCACCAGCCCGCGTATAGGGGTGAAATACAAGTAGTCCATTGAAATGTTAAATTTTTTTAGGCTACGTTTGCATTTTGGGTAGGACAAGGTTTTTTCTTTCGTTGCGTGGGAGGGAGCGGTTTATGTTTAAAAATGAGTTTTCGGGGTCGACGGCCACCGTATTTGGCCGCCACCTTGAAAAGGGGGTGTAGTGGGGTCGTTAAGGGTTTAAACCATGCACGACGTGATTGAGAGATGCCATTCGGTACGAATGTTGGTCGGACCCATATCTTCACTTTAAGATATGGAGGCATTTTGGGCCCCGCGACCGGGCCCCTAGACAGGTGATATCTTAAAGAGAAGATATGGGTCCGACCAACATTCGTACCGAGTGGCATATCTCTATCACAAAGTGCAATATTAAGCGCTTAACGGCCCTAACCATCACCTGTCTAGGGGTCCGTTCGCGGGGCACAAAATCTTTCCACATCTTAAAGTGAAGATAACCTTGTCCTACCCAAAATGCAAACGTAGTCTAAAAAATGTAACATTTCAATGGACTACTTGTATTTCACCCCTATACGCGGGCTGGTGGAGGTTTTGGAGTTAGTCTGAGGGCTGTTTCGTATGAAATTGAGTGCGCTGAATCCAATGAGACTACCCCCAGGGCTGTGCGAGGAACTGTTGCCGACAGGCGTTTTGCCTCAGAAAGTTATGCAACCAATTTGTCTATGGGCCCAGTCGTGCAAGATTAGGCGCTTAACGACCCCAACCATCACCTGTATAAGGGCCCGGTCGCGGGGCCCAAAATTTCTCCACATCTTAAAGTGAAGATATGGGTTCGACCAACATTCGTACCGAGTGGCATCTCTCTATCACGTCATGCATGGTTTAAACACTTAAATGCCCCACTACACCCCCTTTTCAAGGTGGCGGCCAAATGGGGTGGCCGTCGACCCCGAAAACTCATTTTTAAACTTATACCGCCCCCTCCCACGCAACGAGAGAAAAAACCTTGTCCTACCCAAAATGCAAACGTAGCCAAAAAAAATTTTAAATTTCAATGTACTACTTGTATTTCATCCCTATACGCGGGCTGGTGGAGGTTTCGGAGTTAGTCTGAGGGCTGTATCGTATGAAATTGAGTGCGTTGAATCCAATGAGGCTACCCCCAGGGCTGTGCGAGGAACGGTTGCTAAGTTACAGGCGTTTTGCCCCTGAAAGTTACGCAACCGCCCTGTCTAGGGACCCTGTCGCGGGGCCCAAAATGCCTTCACGTCTTAAAGTGGGTCCGACCAACATTCGTACCGAGTGGCATCTCTCTATAACAAAGTGCAAGGTTGAAACGCTTAACGGCCCCACTATATGGTTTCTCACCAGTGTGTGCGTTTGTGCTTAATTAAATCAGATGATTGACTGAAACACTTATTACAAACGTCACATTGATATGGTTTCTCACCAGTATGTGTGCGTTTGTGAATATTTAAATAGCTTGAGAGACTGAAACACTTATTACAAACGTTACACTGATATGGTTTCTCACCAGTATGATTGCGTTTGTGCTTAATTAAATCAGATGACTGACTGAAACACTTATTACAAACGTCACACTGATACGGTTTTTCACCAGTGTGTGTGCGTTTGTGAATAATTAAATTAAATGATTGACTGAAACACTTATTACAAACGTCACACTGATATGGTTTCTCACCAGTATGTGTGCGTTTGTGAACATTTAAATTGCTTAAATCTTTGAAATACTTATTACAAACGCCACACTGATATGGTTTCTCACCAGTATGTGTGCGTTTGTGAATATTTAAATAGCTTGAGTGACTAAAACACTTATTACAAACGTCACACTGATACGGTTTCTCACCAGTGTGTGTGCGTTTGTGAATAATTAAATTAAATGATTGACTGAAACACTTATTACAAACGTCACACTGATACGGTTTCTCACCAGTGTGTGTGCGTTTGTGCTTAATTAAATCAGATGATTGACTGAAACACTTATTACAAACGTCACACTGATACGGGTTCTCACCAGTGTGTGTGCGTTTGTGAATAATTAAATTAAATGATTGACTGAAACACTTATTACAAACGTCACACTGATACGGTTTCTCACCAGTGTGTGTGCGTTTGTGCTTAATTAAATCAGATGATTGACTGAAACACTTATTACAAACGTCACACTGATACGGGCTCTCACCAGTGTGTGTGCGTTTGTGAATAATTAAATTAAATGATTGACTAAAACATTTATTACAAACGTCACACTGATATGGTTTCTCACCAGTGTGTGTGCGCTTGTGCCTAATTAATTTAGTTGATTGGTTGAAACACTCACTACAAACGTCACATTGATATGGTTTCTCACCAGTATGTATACGAATGTGAGTCTGCAAACTAAACAATGTGGTAAAAGTCTTATTACAAATGTCACAGTGATACTTCTTTCCAGTTGATTTTTTATGTGTCTCATAATTTACTGAAAGATTTTTCTTCCTCTCTTCATTTTTGTCCGGACGTTCTGTTACATTATTCCCCGATGTGCGGCCACTATCAATCTTTTCTCTACCGTCACTCGCAGATAAAGATTCTACTGTATAGTCAGCGCATTCTGTTAAATTTAATGAATTATCAGTCGTTGGTTCGCTTTTGATTTCAAATTTCAAAGGAATTTCCTGGTTAATGTCGTTCACTGAATCAAAATTGTTCTCTTTCCGGGTATCAATGTTTTCGCCCAATTTAGTGTCGCTAATGCCCACTTCTGAGTCCTCGCAGATGATCTCACTACCTTCATCCTTGGATGAAGTTTCTACGGTATCAACATATTCTGTTAATGAATTATCAACGGTTGGTTCTTCTTTGATTTCAGATTTTAAAGAATTGTTTTCGTTAGTTTTGTCTGCTGAATTATAATTTATAGGTTCTTTCTTGTTGAAGTCCGTGTCAAACATATCATGAAATAATATAGATTCATATTTCACAATGACATCACAGTGATTAGTTTTATTGATCAACTGTTCCTCAGAAGACTTCTGAATGGAACATTCAGGCTTGATTTGTTTGTCAGAAGCAAGCTGCAGTTGCTGTAGATAGCGTCGAAGTGTTTTATCAGACCGTACTATTTGCTTCTGAAACTGGTGAAATTTTTCGACTTGAGTGTAACATGAGCGACAGATGAAATTGGGCATCTCATCACATCTTCTTATCTGAAAATCAAGAAATTATTTATTTTCAAATAACTCTTCCTTTTTTCATAGTCGGATAATACACAAGAAGGTTTCACTGATGAAAGATTAGAAATTATTCTGACAGATTAAATATTTTATTCAACACATGCACGCTTTTAGTGTTTTTTCGTATCTGTTTTGCGGACCTTAAATAACCGTTTATTAACTAGTGACCATTATGTAACGTTTTTCAGTACTATAATGAAAAACAGTTGCATAATGACCCATTATGCAACTGGTTACTTAATGAACCATTATGTAACTGTTTTTTTAATTCTATTAAAGTCTGAAATCATGTATGTGTTGAATAAAGTATAGTGTCCAACGCGTGTGCTAAATCTTTATGCGTTAATTCAGCACTCGTATGCGGCTCGCGGTGTACACTCGACAAGGTTTGTGTGCGCTCGCCTACTACTCGTGCTGAAAACATCGCGCCTGACGTATAAAGATGTATTTAGCACACTAGTTACACAATATACTAAATATATTAGAATTTTTATTAATTAAGTTTCGAAAATATATTTAAATAAATAAATAGAATTATAACTTTTAATCTATGTGTCACGTGACTTCAAACACCGCGTGACGCCAATTTTAAGTAAAAAAAATTCCAGCCAATTGGACGCGGGACCATTCCAACTTCAAAAATACTGACATCTGGCATACCTAATATTATAATAAATAAAATAAAATGTCTGTTAACGTGTGCTATGACGCGGGTAACGGCTAGTATTAAATATTTATATTACATTTGCTTTTCGTTTCCATAGTTACATATGGTTTCACACATAAATGTGTGCAGGGGGGCGGAGTTATAAAAATATCGATGCAAGCGCTTGCAGTGTGATCTATTGTAAGCTTTGAACTATAGTCCAGTGAGCATTCAGCATTGTTATTTGCAAATGTCATAAAGTTTTTCGATTACAAACATAGAGAAGAGATTATTATTACAAACAAAACATGGGAAAAACTACGCGTTCTGGAAATACTTTTTGTGTTCCAGGCTGTTGTGTTAATAGCGATTCAAGTAAAATAAAATTTTATAGATTCTCCGCGCGGAGTTATAACCTCGAAAAACGACCGAAGTGGATCAAAACGTTAATAAAAGTAAAGTAAGTAAAACCATGATATTACTTACAACTTATTTGGAAATTATTAATGTAAATCTGTAAAAGAAATTTTTCGTCTTTCTTTAGTGCTGATGCTGATGCAATTAAAAACACAAAATAGGCATTGTGATAACTTGGAATTAAATAATACTTTACTATACGATATTCGGTTTATTTTAACATAAAATAATATTCTTTACAATTCATTCGTAAATCGTAATGACTAAAGAGTTACATAATTTATAAATTAAATAATTATTATACTCCATATGACTAACTACTATAGGCATGAAATCATTGACATTTATTTTACATGAAAAAAAAACCGTTTTATACCTACTTATTTTTCTATCATAGGTTTGCGAGAGCAATGCGGAGGAGTCAAAACTCAAACGGTTTCGAAGTGGAAAACACTAAACTTACTAATACAAGAAAATGGAATGATATGCAAAAAGATAGTATATAGTAATGCTCCAAATTTTTCAAATTAAAGTAGATATTCGAATAGTAAAAAGATGAAAACAAACTAATCAAAGCGTAAGACAGTTTTTTTTGTTATCAATAGTCGGGAACCTATTTGGGAGTTGAAGAAAGAATTTCGGTAGGTATTCGAATATCCGACTATTGATAACAAAAAAATACTGTCTTACGTTTTGATTTGCTTGTTTTCTTCTTTTTACGTAGTCGGGTTTTAGCTTTTTTACTTTTATTAACTTCCCATTGGAAGTTATTGTAATGGGTCCGAAAATCGAAATCAAAAAGGAAAAAAAAATTTTATGTTTCAAGGTCACTACACTATTTTTACACTACTTTTAGAAAGATGTCTGTGTGTGTGTGTGTGGTGTGTACGTATGTATGTGTCCATTTCTTTCTAAGACGAAATCTCGAGAACGAAAAATGATATCGACTACGTTGGGGTGCCAATCGACGCGTATTAACGTATATATGATCTGAAAGGAATTTTTTTAAAATCGGTTCAGCCGTTCTTTTTTCTTAACCAAATAACCTCCAAAAAAGTAGATTTTACACAATATCTCGCGAATAAAAAATTATATCGACTTCGTAAGGGTGTCAATCGAGGCGTGTTAACGTCATTTTGATTCGACATAAATTTTATAAAAATCGGTTCAGCCGTTTTTTTTTTTTTTTTTTTTTTTAATTATTGATGTTTTAATGATTAAAATGATTACTTTTCTGTGTAATATCTAATTTAATTATTATTATTAAATATTTATCAAACTGGGAAGTTCGTCGTGTGGACCTCAAGGGTCGCACTTTAGTCCTAATAAACGACCCACCTCACGGCTTGTTTTTGCAATAATGTAATGTAGATATAATTTTATTTCTTAATAATTAAATGTAAATAAATAATTATATTTTTCAATGATAAAATCACAATAAACGTATTTTCATACAATTATTAAACTATTCAATTTGCACCAACTTTAATATAATTTATATAAATGATCAACATTATAATATATAGGTGAGGCAGATCACCCGTAACAGTCTTTTTTTTCAAAAACGGTGTCTCGGTGACAGAAGTTTGCCGGATGCACTTTGCAATAATTCTATTCTTAACGGTGTCATCACGAAATTCTTCAATATGTTTAATATGACAGAAAGCTAATTTCTCGCCTTTCTTCAATGCAGCCTCAATAAAAGAGATCGCGTGCTTAATACTTTCAAGCCAAGTCCACAAGATCACCGGTGCCATAGTTTGAGGTTATGCAGCTGTCAGTATAAAACATACACGATTATTTTTCTATTATACGTCAAAATTGAAGAAGAAAAAAACTTAAAATAAATAATTTTCACGTACCTTTTATGCTATGCTATTCATACTATTTGCACACAGCTAGATAAAATGGTATTCGTTTATTAATAAATTTCCCGATATAAGACAACAATAAAAAATAGTTCAATCGTACACTATTGCCCGCTAGCGGCGCTAGTAGGCTTCGTGCACACAACCTATATGCCTGTCAGATAACTTATTTCTTTTTGACAGATAAATTACTTCAGAACAAAAAAACAGCTGATTTTTTTATTTTCAAAATATTTACGAAACTATAATATTTAGAATAAATTTTTTTTACAAAACTTTCTTGAAAAAAAATTAATAATAATAAACCGTTATGAAAAGGATACCATTATTACAGAAAAACGTTATAGATCATATCTCTTCTGCGCATGCGCCGATTTTCCCCAAAAACAATAGGACTCTTCATATTTACATGTTAAACGTCTAACCAAAATTTGGTTTCGATCCACTCAGCCGTTTGCCTGTATCGTGCTCACAGACAAACAGACTTTTTCCAAAAATATGTTTTTTGGATTCGGGGGATCTCAAAACGAAAAAATTTTGCATCAATTTGAAAAGTGAATTTTGACCTAAATTAGTACCATTCCCCACTTGTGGAGTTGGAATGGTAATACATGAATCCATAGCAACGTAGCTTAGATTGTTTACATAGGTACAAAACGGTATTTTTCAACACTCTGTTTTTGGGTTGTTAACTAAAAAACACGCTTTAATGAACTAAAAAGTAAAAAATAATTAATTTTATTGTAAAAAAGCGTGGGGTGCTTTGTATCATATTTTCATACTACTCCACGCTTTTTTACAATAAAATTAATTATTTTTTACTTTTTAGTTCATTAAAGCGTGTTTTGTAGTTTTTTTAAATTATAATTTATTTTTGCTTTTTAGTCCTGGAGATCCTGGTCAGGATAATGGGACAAACTTATGGAATTATTGTATTGTAATCGGTCCTTGATAAGTGTGCAAAGTTTCAGTTAAATCTGAAGTTTTTTGCTTTTTTTTTTAGTCCTGGAGATCCTGGGCAGGATAATGGGACAAACTTATGGAATTATTGTATTGTCGTCGGTCCTTGATAAGTGTGCAAAGTTTAAACTAAATCTGACCGTTCAAAGTTGGTCAAAATCAAGTTCAAATAAGTCGGTTACAAACTGACAAACAAGCATACAAGCAAGCACACAAGCAAGCAAGCCCGCAAGCAAGCATACAGGTGAAGCTAATATAAGCGTGTTAATTAGCTAATTTAAACGTAAGTTCATAAAATTATGACGTCATACTTCAGTAGAGTAAAAACTATTTTTAGCGGGCGGGACTAACATAAATATTTCAAAAATTATTTTTGAGCTTATTTGAAATCAGAATGAAGTGATTTAGACGTCATTTTGTTCAGAATTTACTGCTCTATTAATATAACCTTTTTACTGTTTTTTGTCTAAAATAATTAGTGAAGCAGTAAATCACGACAGTATTTTTAAAATTATATAATATGTGACATGACGTAATGATATATGAGTATGACATTAGTAATCTTGGAAAAGAAGCAAACTTACTTGAACGGGAGCACATCCCATAATTACATTCGACAGTTGATTTTTCATTTTGGTCGAAAAATGAAAGATGTCTAGTAGAACAATGCCTTTTGACAAGCACAACCGACACATTGCTCTTAAACCATGTCCATTTATCGATATTTCGTTCATTTTGACGAATAATTATAGCTACCAACAAACACACAATACCTGTAGGTACGGTAGTACTACCCAATGACTGAAAGCCGAAAGGCGACAAAATAATATAATGTAGATTCAACGATCAGATAGCCGACGAGCCTAGACGTATAAATTCATCAAACGACAAAATTGTTCCATTTTTAGACAAGAAACGCGGCTGTAATATTTTTTTCATATTGAAAAAGTGGGCGTACAGGACCGGGTATAAATAGGTTTTCCTGTAAACTATGAGTGAGGTCCTATGTTCCCTATTTTTTTCAAAATTTTAGGCCCCGTAGTATCAAAGATAAGGGAGGGGGGAAGATCGATTTTAGTATATTTTCTTTAATATCTTTTAAACTATGCATTTTAAAATTATAAAAAAAATATATTTGTATTTCTCATAACGAGCTCTTTCATTTGATATGTCACGTGATGCACTTGAAATTTTTTTTTTAATTTTCTACTTTTTCCCCAAAATCAGAATTTGTTTATTTACGCTATACGTCCGTGATTGGGTCCCGAACTCTATATGTATGTACCAAATTTTAACTTTTTTCGTCCAGTAGATTCGGAGAAAATAATCTGTGACGGACGGACGGGTTTTTTCATCGGATGTACGGAACCCTAAAAAGAGCAAAACAATATTGATTAAATACAAATTTTAACACGGACGTCGTGAACAAATACACAATTAAATTATCGCGGCGGACTGAGGCGATAGTGGAAAGTTTAGGGTTAGAATCCCTACGGTGACATAGGTTTGAATTAATGAATTTTTCTTGATTACAGCATTGTGTTACGTCATTGTTCTTTACAACAGGTGTTTTCATATACTGTTTGCAGTCATTATGCATTCATTTAATTAAATATTGATTAATTTTCATTCAACGTTCGACTTTGATAAATGGGAGTAACTCAGTCACTGTTGATTCTTGAAAGAGTGTCAATTCTCAAATAAACGCATGTTTAACATTTCGGTGAGACTGCGCCTTAACAGCTGATTATTATTTTTTCGCCATCCAAACAATAAGAGCCCACATATCTAATGATGGCATATACTTGTGTATGAAACACGTTGTTCGAAACTTTAAAAAAGAAGTAAGTTTGTTGACGGTTGCTAATTTTAAATTCGAGGCCCGGACTCCTTTCCATTAGTTCGTTATATGTGATTGCTGCGTTCAAAATAAACGGCCGAAGACATCCGCGAAGACACGATTTCGCCAAACGAACTCTAGGTTAGTTAGTTATTGTAGATTATAGACGCGTTGACAACTCAGGTCAGTAACGTCTTCAACACAACAAATAACATATTTGTGTATTAAAATCCGCCAGCCGGCATACACAAACCGACTGGTACGAGCTCGGGTCCCTGGGAGCGCAAATTCCCAAAGAACACTGGAATACAATTGCGATAACAACTACATCCCAATGTCCCCCCTGGGGAGGGAACTCTAGGTGGCCCTTGTCATTTAGATGCACCGCAGATGAGAAAAAAACGCGGGAAATTTTCTGATGAGCCGATTCGCGATAACCACAGTTCATTTATTGTTTTGTGGCTCGGATGAAAATAGAAGTAATTAGACGCTAATGACCTCAGTTGTCGAGCGTTTTTAATTCTACAAACTGATCTTATTTGAAAATAAAATATTAGTAAAAAAAAACTTTTTAGAGACAAGCTTTTATTAAAATGTACTAAAAAGGAAAAAATAATATTTAATAATTTTGGTTCATAATTAGATATTATAAAAGCGGGGGTTGTAATCTTTATATGATTAGTCGCAACCACAGCTTGTCTCTAAAAAGTTTTTTTTACTAATATTTTATTTTGATCATTTTAGTCTTTCAAAATTTTACCTTCTTTTGGTCCCCCTCGGGGCTGAATTTCGAGAAATCTCTTCTTAGTGGATACTTACGTCAGAAAAGGAATCTACTGTCCAAATTTCAAGTTTCTAGCTTCAGCGATTTGGGCTGGGCGTTGATTAGTCAAAAAAAAACCCTACACCCTCGTTTGAACCCCTTAGGGGTTGAATTTAATTCTAAAAACGATTTATTCATGTATTGTCATCGGAAATACATATGTGTACAAAATTTCAAATCGATCGGATACGTGGAAGTCGTTCAAAATTGACTTGCAAGATTTGACCTAAACAAACACACAAACAAACTAACTAGCATACATTGTAAGTGAAAGATTTTTTCGTTGGAGAGCAGCCAATTATATAATTGTTTCGAAACATATTGGAAAAAATCATTTTACCAACCAGTGGTCGCAGTCACGATTCTAACATGATCCTTTCCACTTTCGCGGCGGAATGAGATTACAATACTGATTACTCAACCGTGACAAGATTGCTAAAATAACATTCTCCTTATATGCTTCAGAATCAATAGATTTTGACTACATGCGAGTGTCAATTCATATATGCTAATGCAATAGCAAGTTAAACAAAAAACTCGGGTCGCAGTGCCAAACCCTGCCGACAATATAGTGTATTTGCTAATAAAGGCATTGTGACATTATTATGTGAACTTAGGATTGTTTTTGGACAAAATAAAAATTTTAACCCCTTAATACATCCCTTAAAATAATATTTTTTTTCTTAATTTCAATATTATTATCAATGCAACCTCTGTACCAAATTAAATACACCCTTCAGTAAGTAAAGCATTATCCGCAAACTAGTGTTTTCATAAAATTTGTAAGTCCGGTTCTGTCGGGCAGATTTTATTAAAATTTTAGCAGCACATTTTGATCTTTACTAAAAAGCTAAATTTCAATTTTGAAACGATTCTGACAATTTTTTCGGTATTTTTGGGCCCAAAAACTTTTTGAAATTCTTAAATACAACCCTGAAAATGGCCCGATCGGGCCCATTTTAAATAGGCTTCGTGCGGTGATGGGTTCCAATGTGTGTACCAAATTTCGTTTAAATCGATTAAGTCTGTCGAGAGTTATCGTGTACACACACACATATATATATATAAATATATATATATATAATATATATATATATATATATATATATATATATATATATATATATATATATATATATATATATATATATTTACATCTACATAACTATATTGGTTCCTTTCACTTTGAAACCTTCCTACGTCTCCCAGAAGGAGTGGATTTAGGAGGATTCTAAGTGTGTATATTGACTTCTGCAGTTATTTTTGACCCCCCTGTCTACTTTTTAGGCGCGATCTTAGCGAAGCTAGAAGCGCCTATATACACTCGCTTTGTCTGTGAATCTGTAACGGATTTTTTGTATCAGTCGTACAGCCCAAACGGATTAACCGATTTTAAAAAACTTTTTTTTGTTCGATTCCTCTCGGGGTTTATTTGATCCTAACGTCGCCAGATTTTTGAATTTTGGCCCCAGAGGGGAGCAAATTAGAAAAAACGGTGTTTTTTGCTTATAGTTTGCTCAATTTAAGTCAGATCGATTCGAAACCTGTCTTAAACGAAAGAGCAGAAAATTTTAGATAGATTTCATGTATAATATTGTGTCAAAACAGTTTTTTTATACAGATTTATGTGATTATTAAACTAAATAAATGCGACTTTATCTAATAAATCGCGAACTTGTTTCGGTTGTCCTTGTCTGTTGCACAGTGTGATATGGATATTGGAAGATAGCGTATGCTCTGTCTTATATTGCATTATTTCAATATAGTTATTCAATTTTTTGACTGCTGATGTTTGAATTTAAGTTTAAAAACCCTGGCCTACTGAGTTAAAATGACGTGTAACTAATTATTGACGTCGATCGGATCGGACCAAAATTTCTCGACGTTCATCATACCTTCCCGAACAATTTGACTTTCTCTGTCTCTATGTCCCTTTGTACGCTTATAACTCGAGAACCACTGATCCGATTTACATGATTTTTTTTTTCAAGTAAATAGCTTCTTATGCGACTGCGAGTTTTAAAATATTCTGGCATCACGCAAAAGCAACCGAACTGATTCTCAAATAAAAACGTATGTTCTGGCATCACGCAAAAATAAGTAGGTAGTAGATGCTTTGTTTTTTAAACGGTGGTTTTATTTAGCTTGATCCCGTATATTTGTTACAAATCTTGCGATCGATTGAGTTGAAATTTTGCACACATGTGTAGCTCCGGTGACAATACAATATTATGGTAACTAGCTGACCGGCCCGGCTTTCGTCCGGGTGTAAATCGTACTTTTGAATTTTCACCCACTTCCTATGATCCGATTGAGTTGAAATTTTGCACACATGTGTAGCTCCGGTGACAATACAATATTATGGTAAATAGCTGACCGGCCCGGCTTTCGTTCGGGTGTAAATCGTACTTTTGAATTTTTGCCCACTTCCCATGATCCGATTGAGTTGAAATTTTGCACACATGTGTAGCTCCGGTGACAATACAATATTATGGTAACCAGCTGACCGGCCCGAGTTTCGTTCGGGTGCAAATCGTACTTTTGAATTTTCACAGGCAAAAGGTCTTTCTCCGGTAACGTTTCGGATAAATGTAATAAAATCAGACTAAGGAAATAAAGCACACTAAAAATTATTAGATCCTTTTGAAAATTAATATTTGAGAGTTTTATAGGTAGTATAGGACACAAAAAAATAAAATGGCGTCAGATTTCAAAATGGCGGCCATATGTACTTTTTTGTAAACATTATCCGATTCTTTTGAAAATTAATATTTGAGAGTTTTATAGCACACAAAAAAATTAAATGGTGTCAGATTTCAAAATGGCGGCCATATGTACTTTTTTGTAAGAATTATCAGATCCTTTTGAAAATTGATATTTGAGAGTTTTATAGGACACAAAAAAATAAAATGACGTCAGATTTCAAAATGGCGGAAATATGTAGAACTTCTTTCTAAAAATTATACGATCCTTTTGAAAATTGATATTTGAGAGCTTCATAGGACACAAAAAAATAAAATGACGTCAGATTTCAAAATGGCGGCCATAATATGTACTTTTTATAAAAATTATCCGATCCCTTTGAAAATTGATATATGCGAGTTTTATAGGGCACAAAAAAATAAAATGACGTCATATTTCAAAATGGCGGAAATATGTAGTACTCCTTTGTAAAAATTATCCGATCCTTTTGAAAATTGATATTTGAGAGTTTCATAGGTCACAAAAAAATAAAATCATGTCAGATTTCAAAATGGCGGCCATATATACTTTTTTGTAAAAATTATCCGATCCTTTTGAAAATCGGTATTTGAAAGTTTCATAGGACACAAAAAAATAAAATGATGTCAGATTTCAAAATGCCGGCCGTATGTACTTTTTTGTAAAAATTATCCGATCCTTTTGAAAATTGATATTTGAAAGTTTCATAGGTCACAAAAAAATAAAATGACGTCAGATTTCAAAATGGCGGCCATATATACTTTTTTGTAAAAATTATCCGATCCTTTTGAAAATCGGTATTTGAAAGTTTCATAGGACACAAAAAAATAAAATGATGTCAGATTTAAAAATGGCGGCCGTATGTACTTTTTTGTAAAAATTATCCGATCCTTTTGAAAATTGATATTTGAGAGTTTCATAGAACACAAAAAAATAAAATGACGTCAGATTTCAAAATGGCGGCCATATGTACTTTTTTGCAAAAATGATCCGATCTTTTTGAAAATTAATATTTGCGAGTTTTATAGGACACAAAAAAATAAAATGATGTCATATTTCAAAATGGCGGTTATAGGTATATATTTCTTTCTAAAAATTATCCGATCATTTTGAAAATTGATATTTGAGAATTTAATAAGACACAAAAAAATAAAATGGCGTCAGATTTCAAAATAGCGATCAAATAATAACTTTTTTATTGTATTATTTATATCTTTGATAAATTCGGTTTTATATACAATGCGTAAAAAGCATAGCTTCTGTCGGGTGTCTTACGACACATCATGACTTTTTTATTTAGCCGGTTCCGAGTAACGCTTAATAGTCAACCGTTGCTATGGAAAATTGTTTACTATTTTTTCTATGTAATCCAATACATATTTATATTAGGTCTTATGGCTCATAGCCTACTACAAAATTATAAATCTTCTCAGTGTTATTTTCCCTATGTTCAATAAAACCGTTTACACACAGTACCTACATGAATATCGCGCCTTGTAATTCTTGAATTACTTGTATGCTCCAAAATTTTTATGTTTGTATTCTAAAAAGTAGAAAATACATTTTTTTATTTATAGCCATATTTTGCGTCTTTATAAAGTATAGTCTTTATGACTCCGGGCTGTATATTTTAGTTTCATATTTAGCACTATTTTGCATTTATAAAAAAATATATATTTTATCTTGCTATTTTTTTTACTTCCAACCGTGTTGCCAGATGAAAACCGGTTTTTTTAAGCAAAGAATTAATCATAGATGACAATATTTTGATTCTACTTGTATATATAACCGCTATGCCTAAATAATAAATCTATCCGATTAAAATTAATTATGGTTGCCATTATTGTAAATATCAAATTAATAGTTATAATGGTGTAATTATTAGTTTTTATAAAAAAATATTACTAATAGCAACGGATTTACCGATACTCTTAGTACGCTGATGCGTAGAGCCCCGTGCAGCAGGCACCCCCCAGAGGCTCTCCTATATTAATTTTTTGTCAATAAAAATGTGCGTTAGTGTTTTATCATATATAAAAAAAGATTTTTACCAACAGTTTACATTACGAAGATGATACAAAGGGAATTTTTAGATATTAAAATAAAAATAAAGAAATTAAAAAAAAACTTTAATAACAATTGTTTTCTTTTAAATCAAAATGCACTAAAAAGTAGAAAATATTTTTTTTTCAGTTAAAAAGAAAAACATCGGGCGCTCATAAAATATTATTTTGTCTAAGTATACATTTTTTCCTAAGGGTTTTCTTTTCAACTGAAAAAAATAAATTATTCTCTACTTTTTCAATGGTTTTATCAAGGTCGACATGACGTATATATATTTAGATCGAATTTAATTATTGAAATTTGACCCACTACCCGTTATCCAATTGAGTTGAAATTTTGCACACGTGTATGAGTCCGGTGACAATGCAATATAGTATATCTAAAATCGTTCTAAATCCAAAATGGCGGACGTCCCAAGATGGCGGCTCACCTTTTTTTTGCAACCCCCTTGACATGGGTATCAAATGAAAAGGTTTCATGAGTAGAATACGATAAGCTACGTGACGCCATTCTAAATTCAAAATGGCGGACGCCCTAAGATGGCGGCTCATCTTTTTCTTTGCAACCCCCTTGACATGGGTATCAAATGAAAGGGTTTCATGAGCAGAATACGATAAGCTACGTGACGCCATTCTAAATCCAAAATGGCGGGCGCCCCCAGACGGCGGGTGACCTATTACTTCAGAACTCCCATGACATGGGTATCAAATTAAATGGTTTGAGGAGTAGAATACGATAAGTTACATGACATCATTCTAAAATCAAAATGGCGGCCGCCCCAAGATGGCGGCTTTCCTTTTTATTTACAACCCCCGACATATCAAATGAAAGGGTTTGATGAGTAGAATAAGATAAGCTACATGACGTCATTCTAAATTCAAAATGGCGAACGCCCCAAGATGGCGACCCAATTTTAATTTAAATTTTAAAAAGTTAGATAACTGGGTTAGCTGATTAATATAAAATTGAAAATTTAGGACTTAAATTTTACATTTTTGTAAAATGAAGAATTTATATATTTTTCTATTGTATAGAATTAAAATAATTAAAGACCAAAAAGTAACAAATAAATAACTTAAAAAAAACTTTTTAAAAAACAATGGTTTTATTTTGAAACAAAATTGCACTAGAAAGTAAAAAATATTTTTTTTAGTGATTATAAGTTGATCAGAATAATTTTCAATATTTGTTAAAAGAAAACCAATGGGCGTTAAAACATCATAACAGCATCAGTATTTAATATTTTGTGAGCGCCCAATGGTTTTCTTTTAACAAATGTTGAAAACTAAGTATTCTGGTCAACTTATAATCACTAAAAAAATTATTTACAACTTTTTAGTGCAATTTTGTTTCAAAATAAAACCATTGTTTTTTAAAAAGTTTTTTTTAAGTTATTTATTAGTGCATTTTGACTTAAAAGAAAACCATTGTTTTAAAAAAAGAATGTTAATTTATTTATTTTTTACTTTTTAGTCTTTATTAATTATTTTAATTTTCTGGTTTCACGTCCATTATTGATATAACATAGCAGTTGTTAACGGGAATGTGGACAGGTACACAAATCAAACACCTTATTACGCTGTGTATAACGTTTCGCCGGTAATTCCAGCTTCTTCAGATACTAAAAATTTTTAGTATCTAAAAATTTTTAGTATCTGAAGCTGGAATTACCGGCGAAACGTATATTTATATATATATAGACATACATATATACATAAACATTTTTAAAAATGGTGCCAAACTGTTCAGGGGGGTATGAAACGTCGAGAAATTTTGGTCCGACCCCTAGGTCCCGCCATCCGACCGACGCCAATAGTGTATGTGCCATATGGCAAATACACAAATAAAAGCTTGTAATTGAAAGTTTTTCGTTTGATTTAAATTTAGACGCGCACCGGCGTTTGTTCTGAGCGCGTCCTAATTGTTTGACATGATGTAAACACTGTTTCGAGACAATCCTATCGTAAATATAACATGTTTCGAGGAAAGACAATGGCGGTTGCTCTCCCAGTCTGTGTGCCAAAGCAACAATCCTCGTTTCACTTAAAGAAAATAAGTTGAAAAAGGAAAAAAATGCCCTACTTACAAACATTCGATTATATATTATAGATTGCAGAAATCGCACTGAGAATTCAGAATATGGGGGCAAGGAGAGCGTATTTTTTATTACACCATTAAATTTAATTTCTTTTCATAGTCAGGGTGGATTTTATTTTAATATATTCACTCAACGAGATATTTGAAGGCGGATCTCCGTTTTTTTAAGTGCGTACGGTAGAGGTGGTACAAACTGTTATTTTTTAATAACAGTTCCGTTCCGTTCCTGCTTACGGAACAGTTCCAAAAACCTGTTACTTTTTAACAGTTTCAACGTTGGAACCTTGACATTCTCGGAATAGCTTGTAACATGCAACGTATAAAAATTTGAAATTATGAAGTGTATATTATTTGTATTTTTTCGTGAATTAATTTTCTATTATTTTAAGTTTAATAATTTAAGGTACCTAATTATTAAAAAAAAACAAAATTAATTTGTCGACAATATATTAAAAATATACTTTTACAGAAAATCAATAGCGAAAAATGGAATTTACCATTAAATAAAAAGCGTTATTTAAAATCAACAAAGAAATGAAAACAAAAATAACTAAAAACAAAAATATTACATGACTCCAGATTATTATTTTTTTAACTGATTAGTTTCTTGCACATGATAATATGATTCATTCCAACATTTTCTTAATGCAGAAGAATGTCCGTTCTGTTACTCGAAACAGTCGAAGCATTGGTACAGCCCGGAACAGGTATTTTATTAAACTGACAACTGTTCCAATCTGTTCCTCGTTCGAAACTGTTCCAAAATAACTGTTCCTAGTATTTTGTATCATCTCTAGCGTACGGTTTTTGCGTGGCATTTAAAGCGGCGACATCAAGAATTAAACACATTAAATACATGTAGTAAACGGGGATATCGATTACATTGATGAGACATTTTTCGAACATCCGTACAATTCTGACACAATAATATATATACACAAAAATCTAATTATAAACGGCGATTTCTCGACGTCGACGCTTTGCCGTACCACATTTGCAAAATATCTGCTGGCGGACCGACAATCAAACGCGCCATGCGAAATGTTCTCTTTTTGTTTTAAAAGCTATTACGTCACATCTGCAAAAAAACTCTTCAAGCACACACATACACAGACAGACAAACAGACACACGCCTAGACGAACAAAAACGAGGCAATCATTTTAGAGTTTCCCCACCATCGACCGAATTTCAGAAACAAATTAAATATTAACAAAATATCTTATACTTAAAGTTACAGTCAACTAAAACGATTCGAATCCCGGACATTTCGAAATTAAAAATATCTATACGCGCGAATGTAAACAAAAGAGTAACATATTATAGTTTACTTAATCACAGTTTGTCATTTCGAAGGTGTTGTCGCCGTGACAGTGTGCGTACCTATACTTATTTGAATAGCCTTGAAAGATCGAGTTTCGCGCTCGCAACGAATTATAGTTTAAAAATTTAATTTTGATTTGTCGAAACGAAATTATGTCGTCATATCAGAGACCCGCGTTTTGGCGAGTTCCGAAAAACAAACCGCAGCCATCTGACGGAAGATTTGTAAGTACTATATGCAATTGTTTTAAAAATATATAAGCTTTTTAAATCGCATATTGTTGTTGATTCACTATACTTACATAAATAGATGCCCGTTTTGTTGACGTACCTATTTATTTTTTCTTTTTGATAATTATTCTACAATCTACATCCAGATCTAATTAGTCACAAGACTACGAAAAATATACAGAAGATAAGAGGCCATTATTTGCAGAACTCGCCCTTTGCTTTTACGTAAATTGTTGGGAAACTAAAAAAAACTGTTAGCGGGCAGTCATTATATATTTTTAGGATTTTTCTTTTTTGTAGTGATAAATACGCCAGCGCAGGTAGTAATTCTGTAGGTTTGAAACCTAAAATTGACACAGTGTAATTTAAAAAAAATTCGACTGATGACCAGACGTCCTATACTTCCCACCTAGTAAATATTTGCAAAAAATAAACACTCTTTTTTTATTCTTTGAAAAAAAGCATGGCCCTTTTTTTTGTTTTGTTTTTTGTACTGATGGCTAGCTTAATATAGCAAAAATCATGGTTACCTTGATTTACGTACAATTTTTATTTTTTTTAGTAAAATATTTTTTTCTCGAAAAGTACATTTTAGAGAAAAAAAACTTTTGCATTTTTTTCATATTATAACATCTAGAATTCATTTATTTTCTTTTTTTACCTATGTTAATACGTGACATTGAGAACGTTTTTTGTAATATCTCAGGATCCACTGAACCGATTTGACTCAAAATCTAATAAGATCTAAGTTAAAGGCTGATAAACACAATAGAACAATCGGCATGGCCGTATGTTGTTCCGTTTTTAAGATATCGAAGGCGAAAAATTGACCACATACACACACACATACACACACACGCACACACATACATACATACACACAAACACACACATACATACACTACCACACACACATACAGACATCAGTCAGAAAATGATCTTAAACGATTGCTAGGGTCTCAAAACGTGAAATCTGTTAAAATCTCGAAATTTTTTTTCGGACTAAATCCATTACTTCCCTACCATAGTAGAGGTGGGAAGTAAAAATAATTAAAGAGCATTGGAAGAGTTTTGCAAATAAAATAATTTAAAAAAATGAAAATGTGAAAAATAAACAGAAAAATATTGAAATATATTGAAAAATATTAATAATTAATAACATTTAATATTAATTAATATAATATAAATTAATATATTACAATTTACTGCACTAACAGTGGTCACGTGACTCCTTAACAGTGCGCTATTGGCTGGAAAAGCAAACGACAAGTTTTGCAAATAAGTCGACTTTTCTATGAAAGATATTGCTAACAAATAGACAGTTTTGAACAGTTCTGACGCCACCAATCGATTCTCCTTTGAAAAATAAATAACACTAGCAAAAAAAAATGTTTTTAAATATTTTGTCGATCAGCGAATCTTGCAAACAATGGCCATTTATTATTAAGATCGATGAACAATAATTTATTGTTGAGAAAATTTTACATAAGTTTTTCTACTTGCGAGTAATTTTAGATCACTTTTAGTCAAAGCATACCTATTTTTCATCGATGAGTTTAATTCTAGATAAAGACACAAACCTTTCCATTTCTGGATAACTGCACAATTGGGTTTTTAAGTGAATTTTTTTTTTTACTTAAATGGAAGGACCACATACAAGTTTTATAGTAAAACTGTTTTTATTTAATTTTTTTGCTTACTAATTAAAAAATTATATTTAAATAAAGATTAATTTTTAAACTCAGTTCCGATAACGCGCCGAAAGAATCCGAACGCGTGTGACGTCATTATGTTATCTATGGTCTTTGTATCCATGGTTACCAAGTTAAAAATTTATTATTTTTGATAGTATGTGTAATACATATACACAAATACCAACAAATGCAGACACATTTTAACATAATGACGTCACAAACATTCCTGGCGCGTTTTGAAGTCACGTGATATTTTTTAAATTTTTATACATTTTAATTAATTTTTAGTAATTTATCTATAGCTTTAAAACAAATTTTTTTTTCGATTTTCAATATTATTTATGTTAAATTATTAGAAAAAATTAAAAAATTAATAATTTTTTTTAAACTTAAATACCTAATTGCTAGCTAATTCTTTAATGTTCTAGAATCTAGATTAATTATTGATGTAACTTACGATGCCGCAATAAGAAAAATCCAACTCAGATGTGTGCTTTAATATTATCTGTTTGTATTGCGGCCTAAAGGTCGATTTATATTATCCGGTCAGACACGACGCGGGAACGTAGCGTTTCCGGCTAGACAAACATTTTTACATGGATTTCAAATACGAATATTTATACTTAGCGTTTCCCGTCCGTTCAGAAACGCACCAACACTCGTATTTGATATGCATGTAAAAATGTTTGTCTTGCCGGGAACGCTACGTCCCCGCGCCGTGTCTGACCGGATAATATAAATCGACCTTAATTTGTAATATAGTTTTTTTTAAATCACTAATCTAGGCGCTTCAAAAATATATTTAATTTATGCAGAGATTTAAAACTGTTCTAGCGTTTTTATATAAAAAGAATCATTAATTACCTAATTAATTAATTAAAGAAACAATTTTGAAAATGTTTGGAAATAAAATGGAGATTCGCGGTTTATATACTTAGTTTGTGAACGCCTGGTCTAGACTCTAGACGTCGACTAGCAAATAGACAGACGGAAAATAAACATCTTAATATGCCTTGTGTATTGCAAAAGAAAAAGAGATTGATATTTCAAAATCTTGTGTTCAATTTAATGAATTTTCCATTATCTTCGGCGATTTATTGCTTTTTTTAAATACAAAGTACCTACATAAATTATTTTCAATGTGATTTATCGTTGTTTTTACTGCAATTTTCACACACGACGTCCAATTACAAACTCTGGATTGAGAACGACTTGAAATTTCATCTAGTATAGTAAGAATTCGGCAGTTTCGTAAAAAAAATCGATAGCAAACAAATTTCTAAGCTGGAATTATAAAAAATATATTTCGTTTTGTCTTAATTATAACAATGAAAAGATAATATTATATTATTATTTATATGTAATTTTAATCGTCACTTCGTGGTTTTCCGTTTCTCCCTAATTACCGCAAGTCGAAGTCGTTGAGTGATATGTGTCAATGTCGCGATTTATAAAACAAAAACAAAAGTGATTGACATTCAATTGTCAAAAGTATGTAAGCCAATGGCAGCATGTCGTGCAGGCGACTGTCGATTGTTACAAAATAAGTAGGTACACATCAGGATCGCGATACCTAAATAACAATCTATTCTTATAAGAACAAATACCGATCGACATACACGATGTAATGAGCCAAAATTTATTACGTCTATTAAAAAAACGACAAAGTTTTCACAGTGTATAGAATACGTCGGTTTTATAGCATGTCCATAGGAAAATTCAGCTGCACAAGCAAAATATAATAATATTCATATAGATGGTATTTGGAGATATACAACATACGAATCTTTTGAATTAGCTGTGAACTTCTATTCATCAAACAAGACGTGAGGTGGGTCGTTTATTAGGACTAAAGTGCGACCCTTGAGGTCCACACGACGAACTTCCCAGTTTGATAAATATTTAATAATAATAATTAAATTAGATATTACACCGAAAAGTAATCATTTTAATCAATAAAACATAATTATTATTTATTTTTAACAATAATTAAAAAAAAAAAACGGCTGAACCGATTTTTATAAAATTTATGTCAGATCAAAATGACGTTAACACGCCTCGATTGACACCCTTACGAAGTCGATATAATTTTTTATTCGCGAGATATTGTGTAAAATCTACTTTTTTGGAGTCTATTTGGTTGTTGAACCGATTTTGAAAAAATTTCTTTCAGAGCATATTTACGTTAATACGCGTCGATTGGCACCCTAACGTATAGTCGATATCATTTTTCATTCTCGAGATTTCGTCTTAGAAAGAAATGGACACATACGTACGTACGTACACACACACACACAAGACATCTTTTCAAAAATAGTTTAAAAATAGTGTAGTGACCTTGAAACATAAAAATTTGTTAAAAAAATTGATTTCGATTTTCGGACCCATTACAATAACTTCCAATGGGAAGTTAATGAAGAGATCCTCCTGTTCAAAATTAAAATGTTTGAACCGTCAACCGGACACACTTTTGTTAATTTAAATAATGTTTCACGCCTCGTGTCTAAATTCTAATTCTACACCCGGTGTATGCGCATTCCAAATCATACCTGTATACGTTAGCTATATATCTATAACAAACTATTATACTGAACACTAATTGAAGCACTTGCCAAAATCATTGTTTCCATTTGAAAAAACGTGTCAAGGTCTGATTTTTTACATCAGCTGGACTGTACGTAAAAAAATATCTTCGCCGCGTGTAAAAAAACTGTTGAAACGAGACATTTTTCAAAAGACATTTAACATGAAAATTGTTAATAATTTGCGTTCCAACTTCCTTTCTTTGCTATACACTAACTTAATAAATTGAAGTTTTGCAGCCGTTTAAAAAGGTCCAGATTACCACTTTTTTCAATCTTCTCGTCACCAAATTTTTTTTTTTTTTGCTATTATAGGTACTAATAGACAAGAGCTAGTGACAATTTTTTGGTGTTAATTATTCAAAGCCTTATTTTTGTGAAGATGTTGAGGGAGGCATATTAAAGTGCACTGAGGAAGGGATTTTGCTAGATAGCGGTATGGGAGGGATGCAGACCGCCCCCAACATGTAACAAAAAAATGGTCACAATTATTATTGCTTCAAGGCTGAAATTCTTTGTATAGCTTGTCGGTGACCCAATAATGTCATTATAATATTTTCAGATCGATTGGTCAGTATTAAAGGGGTGACAGATCACCCTAAACGTGTCATGTACCCGGCGAAATTTATATTATTAGTTCAAGGTTCAAATTTTATTATATTGTTACGGCGACTGTTTTAAGCATATATTTCAATTTGCAGAACAAAATGTCGGTATTAACCCCCTTGCAGAACGATATAAACACCTAGGCGAGCAAGTTTCCCTCTAAGAGGGAGGTTAACACCGACATTTTGTTCTGCAAATTGAAATATATGCTTGCAACAGTCGCCGTATCAACATATTAAAATTTGAACCTTGAACTAATAATATAAATTTCGCCGGGTACATGACACGTTTAGGGTGATCTGCCACCCCTTGAATACTGACCAATCGATCTGCAAATATTATAATGAGATTATTGGGTCACCGACAAGCTATACAAACAATTTCAACTTTGAAGCAATAATAAATGTGACCATTTTTTTTGTTACATCTTGGGGGCGGTCTGCATCCCTCCCATACCGCTATCTAACAAAATCCCTTACTCAGGGCATTTTAATATGCCTCCCTCAACATCTTCACAAAATTAAGACATTGAATAAATAACACCAAAAAACTGTCATTTGCTCTCGGTCTATATAACGTTTCATATCATAAGTAGTCAAGTAAATTTTGAAGTCGAATAAATCATTACATAGAATTGAAAAAAAACAACAATAAGACAGCCTGATAGGGCGTTTTTGTCATATTTGACCGTGGTTCCCTCTTACTAAAGGAGAAGTTCGAAGGGTAGCTTATCAGTAAACCAATTCTGAAACATGGCGTGTGCAAAAAAAAGCTAGCCGTCACCTTAGCTAGTACCAACATCATCAGTGCGAATAATAATGTATTTAAATGATACGATATACCTATCCACAGGGAACTCTATTTCTGGATCGCCGGCCTGTAAACATTGCCAGAGACTGTTTCCCATCTCTGTCGCACTGATTCGTTCGACAGCAACGTCGAACGGAGACAACGATATGCGGTCGGTGATTTTCTAGACTGTACTATAATACTGCGGTGGTCACTCATACCTATAACTTTTAACAAATATCATCTGAGCAGCTCAAAAAGATATATCTTGTAATAATTTGCCTTCTGGTCACATCGCGAGATACAAAAATACTGCATCAGCTAAACTAGACAGTATACACAGTCATACTGACCACGCATTCACGTACCTACTTTCAATTGTTTAAACAAAACAAAACGCACACGCCCCTTCAATTGTTTACTTGTACACCGATGCACCGAATTTTAATAACTGTTTAATCGTGCTGATTTTTTTTTCATGAATTTGTGACCGTAACAATAGAACGACTGTTTACGTAAAAACCATAAAATATAGAACAAACTGGAAGAAGTGTTGGCCCCTTTAAACTAGTGATCCGAAAAGTGATTTACAAAAATGTTCTGTGATAAATGTACCATTAAGTAAACATGTACAGTGACTACGGTATTTAATTAAGATAAACATTCTGGATTTTTTTTTATTAAACAATAAATTGTTGCAAAAAATATATAAATATTTAAAATGGGACTGCATACGATTGTGGTGAATTTAAGGAGAAGTGATAACATTTATCCCTGGGGTATTAGCCTAGTTGGAGGCAGCGACGCCGGCGCGCCCCTGATTATTACGAAGGTAAGAAATATTTTCACATCCAATGAATTAATCATATTATGTAATTGTAAAACATCTGTTCGATTTATTATTAAAATATTTAAGCTCTGCAGTTCAAATTTCTATTTCATTAACTGAAGATCGATTACGTAAAATTTTTATAAGTATTTCAGAAAACAAATGATTAATGAAATTTAAGTAGGTACTAATACCTACTTTAAGTATTGTCGTATTATCGTATAGAAGCTAATAAAAAGAAAATAAACAAGCCGTGAGGCGGGTCATTTAATAGGACTAAAGTGCGACCCTTGAGGTCCACACGACGAACTTCCCAGTTTGATAAATATTTAATATTATTAATTAAATTAGAAATTACACAGAAAAGTAATCATTTTAATCATTAAAACATAATAATTATTTATTTTTAACAATAAATTTAAAAAACGGCTGGGCCGATTTATATAAAATTTATGTCGGATCATAGTGACGTTAACATGCTTTGATAGACCTCAACGATAGACCTCAACGAAGTTGATAACATTTTTTTGGGCAAAATTTCGTATAAAATCTACTTTTTGCAGTCGTTTTATGTAAACAAAAAAAACGGCTTAACCGATTTTGATAAAATTTCTTTCGGGTCTTGTTGATGTTAATATGCTTTTATTTGCACCCTAACAAAGTCGATATCATTTTTCATTCTCGAGATTTCGTCTTAGAAAGAAATGATAACATACGCACGTACGTACGTACACACACAGATATCTTTACAAAAATAGTTTAAAAATAGTGTAGTGACCTTGAAATATAAAAATTTGTTAAAAATTTTGATTTCGATTTTCGGACCCATTACAATAACTTCCAATGGGAAGTTAAAAAAGGATTACAAATCCCAGGCACAAATTGGTTAAAAAATTTAAACATTTACCTATACTAATAATTATTCTAATTTAAATTAGGTAACTTTTTGTTCTTTTAATTATACAAATATCTAAGTTTTTAACTGTTAAATTTCTTATATTATCGTTCTCATTTATTAGGTATTCATTTGGTGTGGTGATCACTGATATGTATTTAAAACCCACTAAAACACGACGCCTATGAAAATTTTTGAAGCTATGCTTCTTAACGCACGTTTGGGATGGGCACAGACGCGAATTTAAATGTCTGGCCCCCCTAAACTCTAATGTGGGGTGCCGCCCTTCTTGTGAGTTATCAGACTCTATTTATTATAATTTTGAATAAATATTACAAAAACCACAAACAAAGATTCCGAGATTTTATATGACAAATCTTCGCCTTTTTCTTTTTAGCTTTCATCAAAAATTTTCCGCCCCCTGAAAATTGCTGCCCTAGGCTCTAGCCTAGTTAGCCTATTGGTAAATTCGCCCCTGGATGGGGACCTAACACATAAAAAGTGAAACGTCACGATTCACGAAATGATGCAACGCATCTCATTGGTGGCCCGCGCGTATTGTTGCTAGGCAACTAATGTTTATATTGTAATATTTATAATAAGAAAACAAAATAGTATATTGTGTGACAAGTGTGCTAAATACATCTTTATGCGTCAGGCGCGTCAGCACGAGTAGTAGGAGAGCGCTCACGAGCCTTGGCGAATACGAGTGCTGAAAACATCGCGCCTGACGCATAAATATTTAGCACACGTGTTGCACACTATACTTTATATAACACATGCATGGTTTTAGACTTTAATTGAATAATTTAATGTCTCATCTCATAAAAAAAACATTGGGCTCGATACAATATTTATTCACTTTGTTACCATAGTAACCATATTTCATTTATAACACCGAAAAGAGGTACATCTCATTAGATAACGGGTTTTTCAAATGTCTTTCCATTATTATTATTATTTATTATTATTATTTCCATTATTCATCGGAAATCGTTTCATAATGGATCATGACGTCACTCGTCAATAAACGGTCATTTAAGGTCCGCAAAACTGTTACGAAAAAGACTAAAAGCGTGCATGTGTTATATAAAATATATTATACAATGCTTATCTTCTGTTAGGTGTCCCACGACATCTGACTTTTTTTCATTAAATAAATATCACACAGATAAATCGAATATGATAAAAAACAAATCAGACAATCTAAAACTATGACTCAAACAAGGAAAAAGATTCTTCAGCTCCATTTTTTCTAAAAAAAAATCTGATGCTGGTAGTATGTCCAGGGTCCACGTAGTTACTATAAGACTGCCCCCTTTGCTTTGAATAACAATGAAATCACCGATTAAAAAAAAAACAAGATCTAAACGACGCGACGATGTGTTATAATCTCGAAGAATAAGAAAATGACGCGTGCATAAATCGCATCGTGTTGATGTCACCATGGAAATGAGTAATGCAGCGAGGCCTGGCCGCCGCCAATCCACCTGTTTTCTTGCCTCTAGGTGCGTCTTTACTCACGAATAACTTTCGCAAGCAATAATGATTCACAACAATAAAGTTGAGCTAAACTAAAGGTACGTGCAGTACGCAGCTGGGATTCTAGATGGTAGCATGTATGGTAGATGGTGGCTGAAATTATAAGAGCGTATAGGTTTGCACAACGAAGCTTTGATACTAGCACTGATACAAGCTTAAGTCGCGTTTGAAATGTCAGATAGCGAAGACGAATATTTGTGTTCTTCTGCTAACAAAGTGGTATATTTTAAATATAAATTTGGGTAGGAGCTATCGTGTCCACCCTATTAATAGAAAACGATCTAAACATGGCGAATTTCATCATTTATTCCAAGAATTAAAATTTTACCCAAACCGGTTTTTTGAATATTTACGTATGGAACCTAACACTTTTAAATACGTCTCAGAAAAAACTCAAAATAAATTAAATAAAAACTGGCAAAATTTCACTTATTAAACTAGTCACATCAATTGCGAAACTTGTAACGGCCATTTGATAGTTGTGACACGTTGATTGTAGTAGTCAGCGCGCTGAAAGTATGGTGAGATACATTCTTGAATCTACCAGCTCTTGTAACAGCGCTTATACCTGCTAGGTACACACTGTGTACGCTCGCACATATAACAATGCATTAATTTAAGCAAGCCCTGCTATGATCTACGCTACCATCCAGAATCCCAGCTCCATACTGCACGTACCTTAAGGCTCGCAGATCCCGATTTTTTTAAATCTTACATTTTTTAAGAAAACATACTTTATAGATTATAGACACGCGACAAGTGAGGTCGTTAGCGTTGATATTTTTTTTTTTTTTTGAGTCACAAGAATAGAACTTGGAACTGGGGTTTTTTAAACGGTTTTATTTAGCTTGACCCCGTATATTTGTTTGTTTGTTACTATCTTTGTTTCAAATCTTGCGACATCTTTTTCAACTACTTCTACTTAATCGATTATTATGAAACTTTGCAGACACATTGACTTCCCGTGACAATACAATATTATGATAATTTCAACTTGGTAACGAGGGTCTGATGATGGAATCAGGAGGTGGACAGTTGAAAAAATGAGGGGTTTGCATAATGATACGGGCCAGAAATCAAACTAAAAACTAGAAAATAAAAATGGGTAAAAAAACTTTTAAGTTAAACGGTTTTATTTTAAATCATCAGCTGTACCAAAAACTAGAAAATAATTAGGACACAAATCAAGGGGCACTTTGTGTCGCTGCGTCAGCGGAATAAGTAATAAAAACGTGGGGAGCATAAAAATCTGTATAACGGCTGTATAATTATTAAATAAGAACGGTTTGTATAGAAAAATGTGTTTCTAAGCCCACCAACAGAAATATTTCAAATGCGTTCCACGTTTTTATTACTTATTCCGCTGACGCAGCGACACAAAGTGCCCCTTGGTTTGTGTCCTAATAATTTTCTATTTTTTGGTACAGCTGATGATTTAAAATAAAACCGTTTAACTTAAAAGTTTTTTTACCTATTTTTATTTAGTAGACGAACCGTGATAACGTCATATAAACAACATCAGTCCGACAATTTCGGCTACTAACAAGCCCAAAAATGATAAAACATAATATTATAATTAGTTTAGGCGCTAGCCCACGCACGTGTGCACTTATATATGCCCTAAGTTTGTTGTTGGGCTTTATAACACACTTATAGAAGAGTAAAAACTAAAAATCCATTGGTCACATGAGCCAAATCCCGGTCGTTTAGCCGCCATCGCGATCCACCATATTGGATATTTTGGTTAATGTTCTTTGAAGTGTATCGTCGTGACCAGTGGTCCAATTTTGACTTTTTTGGCTTCATTCTACTCCTTTTATAAAAGAAAACAAATTTTGTCTTTGTACTTTTTCTGATATAAAGTTTGATTTAAGCAAAAAATAGAAAATACATCTAAATGTTCTGAAAGTCGGTCTCGGAAACTTACACATCAAGCTTATACATAAAAGCGACCGAGTAGATGTTATCTTCGACGTTTACAAGGAAAACAGTGTAAAGGGGTTTGAGAGGTCCAGGCGAGCCAAGAGCAACCCGTAGAATATGGAGCACCAAATATCACTACATCGCTTCCCGTAGATACCGATATTGCGGGCTTCTGTTAAAAACAAACAATCGTAACAGTCATATTTCGTCGAGTGGATATGTCGGAAAGAAGTTAAGCTCAAAAGAGTTTCACTAAGTATATATCTTATCTGGACGGAGTACCTACTTAAAGAAGGTCGGCCAAGATGCTTAACTTTTTAATAAATGAAATTACATGAAATAAATAAACACTGAATTTACCCAGCGATGTAGCTTAATGGTATACAGCACTAGACTCGTATTGGGAAGGTATTGGGTTTGAATCCCGGCGGGGGCAAATGTGGCTAGGACTTTTTCCTACTGCCTCACGCCGAAAAACGGTAATTCCTGCACCGGCCATCTTGTTTGAGGTTTTTCATGGTTTCCCAGATGAATATCGAGATGGTTCCTTATTCAAGGCCATGGCCGATTACCTGTCAAACTCCTATGCTTTCAAAGTTACCTACCTTTTATTTATGTATTTATTTCCATTTGAATAGGTAGGTATTGATATTAATTTATACATTGGATACTCCTACCCAACGTGGCAGAATTCCTCCATTCGCAAATCGCTATTAAAAAAAAGGTGAAGTTTAGAAAATGTAGAAAACAACGGGAAAGTGGTAAAAATGGAAAATAGTAATGGTGCGAATGGCGTCTGTTATGACATAATGTCGAGAAACGGACGTTAAACGCATTATTATTATTGAGAAGGAAGAATTCCTTAAGAGTTTTGCATCCACAAGCATCCTAAACTTCAGGTTCGTCACCGTCACACAAGGGATACTTGCGGAGGAAACTATAACCGCGTCTCAAACCATGAAATGGGTGATTACAGTGAGTTTGGGTCGTGCGCACGAAGTACACGGAGCGACCTAATAAGCACAGCCTTTTGCATGCGGCAGAATAGTAACTCAGCATTACGCTGACATGCCGGGATAGCTTTTATATTTGCCAACAGTGACGGTTTGGCTCCACCAAGAACATAAGACGCTAATGACCTAAGTTGTCGACGTGTCTATAATCCACAATAATAAAATAAATCCACCAAGAACACCAATTATAAGGACAATTAATTTAACAGAATAGTCTGGGTACTGCTTCCTAAGCTCAAAGAAAAGATTTTGATATTTTGTCCGCTTCTCAGTCTCCTTCGCGAATTTGTTCAAGCATTGTTCAAACCATTGAAAATACCTTGATTATTATTAGGTCAACCTATGGAGTCGTGCGTATTTTTACGAAGTAAATATCTCAGGAGTGTGCAAGTTTATGGTTATTTAGTTTGGATGACTGAGAGAAACACTTATTACAAAGATCACACTGATACGGTTTCTTATACCTGTATGTATACGCTTGTGTTTATTTAAAGTCGATAACTCGGAGAAACACTTATTACAAAGGTCACACTGATAAGGTTTCTCACCAGTATGCATACGCTTGTGATTTTTTAATGTAGATGACTTAGGGTCTTAGAGAAACACTTATTACAGTTAAGCATCTGATCATGAAGAAGCCGATGACAGAATTCTATTCCATGTTTCCCATATTTCGCTGTCTTCTACTTCACTTCAGAACCAAGTACTTAGTTATTACTTCTTCTACAGATACTGATGTCTTTGTTAATTCTCTTTATCATTATCAGAAAAATTGGAAAAATGTGGGCCTTTCAGAACTCCAGATTGCTTTTGGTGTTGGAAAAACATTTCGCTATATTCCACTTCATTCTCTAGTTACCGAAAACAGAATACTTTACGCTATTTTACGAATTTTACCCGCTATTCATTCGCTAACAAGTTGTGATACCACAAGCAAAGTCAGTACCAAGTTGGCAGCTTTGAAGGTAGCAGAATCTTGTGCTGAAAACCTGTTGTTCGATTTTGGCAAGGAACCACTGACTGGCGAGACGGAAAACAGAGCCGAGTTTCTAGTTGGCTCAAACTTACGCAAAATGGATAAATTGCGTTTTTAACTGTATCATCACAAGAAAATACATAATTTTCAAGATTTAGCACCCACAAGATCAATCCGCTTTCATATAAATAGAGAAGCTATTTGCAATGTTATAAATGGCTTCATGCATTAGAGATGTTTGCAGAACTCAATCCATTGAACTACGCTTAGGTATACCAACACGGATGAAATTTTTGTTTCAAAAATAACGTAGAATGCATCAAAACCTGAAGATTTCCCTATATAAGCCTTGTAATATCTGGGTGCCGAGCTTTGCTCGGATGAGTTCAATAAAAACAGTACTTGTATGCTGTGAGATATTATTTTCTCAGAATATTATTCCGAAACGAATTTATTTCTGAAACATAATTTAAAATAATTGTTTCTGTTAAATATTTTAAATACCTATGTGTATTTTTAAGCGTAAAAACTAAGTATCAACTTGATTCAAGCATTTTTTCCTGTAAATATTATTTAGGTCGCCATTTTCAAATCTACCGCCGTTACTGTTTTGTTGACTGAAGAACTCGCAAAAACCGATTTTCATAGATTGAATATCTTGTAAAAATGTTCGAATCAAATGAAATTTTGCTCGCCCGTTACCATTTTAACAATCCAATTTTAAGCATTAATACCAAATATCAACTTTATCGAAGTACTTTTTCTCTGTGATGTCATCTTAACAACTTCCAGTAAATTTCAAATACTTTTTTTTGCATAGGTACCTACTGAAAAACTCACAAAAATCGATTCTTTTAATAACAAACGTCAGACTATAACCTGCGCAAAACTTTTTTTGCATGTATCTTCACCATAGTTTTTAAAAATCGATGTGTTTTGATACACATGCCTGCGGCGCTAGAAGTGCGGCCCTTTGGGCCGCCGTGCCAATTTTTAGATACGCAAAACTTTTTTGTATGTATCTTAACAATAGTTTTTAAAAATCGATGTGTTTTTACACAAACCCGCCATTTTGTCATTATTTACATATTGTGCAAGACACTTCTTATATTAGTGTTCATTTACAATTTTAAAACTTGTGATATATTATATAAAATCTATGTAGAAATAGACTTCGAATCAATCTGACTTTAATTGAGCGAGTTATAATAAATAAAAAAAACACCTTTTTTTTTAATTGCTCCCCTCTGGAACCAAAATTCCTACCTAGATCAATTTCTCGTCCCGAAAAATCCTCATTCTGTAAATTTCATCAAAATCGTTAGTCGTTTTTGAGAAAAAAAGGTCTAGGGAAGATTATACGTCATACTACATTTAACGTACCTACTTACCTATACTACATATTTTATATAAGTTATATAAAAATAACATACCTATTTATTTAAATATTAGCTACAACTTCTTACATAATTATGTTTAGATTTTATTGTTATTATTTTTCTACTTTTCAAATAATTACTGATTATTTTAATAAGTTAAAGATTGACTGTCAGAGTAATTTTGACATAAATAATGAAAATAGTTTGTTTTTCCAAAGCCTACTCACAATACGACACTGTTTTATGACGTTAAAAAACTGTTTTTTAAAATGATAAAATCGATAAGAAAACGAATTTTTCCAGAGATGAGACCTAGCTAGATCGATTTTTTGCCCCCCGAAACCCCTTTTCGGTAAATTTGATCAAAATCGTTAGAGCCGTTTTCGAGAAAATATTTATATAGATACATAGAAACATATATACAAGATTTACTCGTTTAATAATATAGGGATATTGTTGGAAGTACTTTGAGAAAAATGTATGCACCTGCAGATGACTGACCATCATGTTGTGACTTTTAGAAATGTCAAGGGATTGTAACTGTTATAGTTTTATATTGAGCTTTTTGTTACGTTAAAAAAATTTTAGAAGAGAAATATTATTTTTTTCATTATAAAAAGCATTCTTAAAAATTATTTCCTACCCTTATGTCATTTTTACCCATAACCCCATATTTTTTTAATATAAACCAATATCAAGCTTCATCGAAAAAATACCGGCTTAATCAAAAAAGTCGCAGCGACCAAATCTATTCGTCTTTCAAAAATGTGTAAAATAAGCTTAATATCGTTAAAATCTGATCACGGGTTACGGAGATACAGATAAACAAAAATATAATAGAATACCAATATGGCAGCCAAAGGACCAGGATTTGAATCATGTGACCAATACTTTTTGATACTCCAATGGGTATATAACAAGGATCAGCAATAAAACTTGGGCTTGAGAATGGCCGAGTGTGTAGCAACGCTGTTGTTGCATACATGACACGTTTAGGGTGATCTGATCTGCCATCCCTTTAATACTGACCAATCGATCTGCAAATATTATAATGACATTATTGGGTCACCGACAAGCTATACAGGGCTTGAGAATAGCCGAGCGTGTAGCAACGCTGTTGTTTACATGGCGTTGCTATGGTTACCTCTATTACAAGTCCTCAGTTCCCGGGTTCTAACCCGAGAGCTGGTAAAAGTGTCAATTAGATTTTCAATTTATTATTAAAAAAAAAAAATAATGAATTGAAAATATGAATTGGTGCTAGGCCCAAATAACCTTAGCTGTTGGTGGTCTTTGAAACACAATTTTTTTAGCAATAAAACTTAGGGCACATAGAAGTGCACACGTGAGTTGAACTAGCTGCTTCACTAAATGTATTTTTACCCGACTGCGCACGCAAAGGAGTGGTAATGTGTTTATCAGCCTATGTATGTATGTATGTATGTATGTTTGTATGTTCCTTTGAAGCACTATACAGACCAAACGCCTGGGCCGATTTTTATGATTCACACGTCAATCGACTCCCCTTAGTCCGGCGAGTGTCAGTAAAGACATGACGTTAGTGAAAATTCAATATGGCGACTACAGGACGCCATATTGTGAAAATGAAAAAAATGAAATGTTCCTTTGAAGCACTATACAGACCAAACGCCTGGGCCGATTTTTATGATTCACACGTCAATCGACTCCCCTTAGTCCGGCGAGTGTCACTAAAGACATGACGTTAGTGAAAATTCAATATGGCGACTACAGGACGCCATATTGTGAAAATGAAAAAAATGAAATGTTTCTTTGAAGCACTATACAGACCAAACGCCTGGGCCGATTTTTATGATTCACACGTCAATCGATTCCTCTTAGTCCGGCGAGTGTCACGATAGACATGACGTCACGGAAAATTCAATATGGCGGACGCTAGACGCCATTTTGTCAGAATGCAAAAGTAATTTTCCTTCTAAATACATTGATATAGGTAACAAAATCAAAACAAACAAAAAAAAAAGAAAGGTTTTGTTGATATTTCAAATAGGGTACATGACGTCACGGAAAATTCAATATGGCGGGCGCTAGACGCCATTTTGTCAGTACGCAAAAAATCTGTAAGACCTTGTGTGTGGGGTATCAAATTAAAAGGCTTGATGAGTAGATTCAACTAAAAGGAAGGAAATAAAAAATTTATTGAAAAAACAAAAAACCCGACTGCGTAAAAATCGAACATAAAAGATGGAAACAAGATCAAATGATAACATGCAGTCGGAGGCATAGTAGTAACAACATGCAGTCGGAGGCATATAGTAGTAACAAATTTTACTACTATGCCTCCGACTGCATGTTATCATTTGATCTTGTTTCCATCTTTTATGTTCGATTTTTACGCAGTCGGGTTTTTTGTTTTTTCAATAAATTTTTTTTAAATCATTTTTTATTTTTTAAACGCTGTTACCTGTCACAGTTTTATCGTTTTAAAATGTCATTCAATAATAAAAAAATATTATGTTATGCCACTTGAGCTCGACTACTAATTATAATTGCTTTATTTAAGTGTTACAAAGTAACAATAAAATTTGGCACAATAGAGGTTTTGTTTTTATTGATGAGTCAACAAGTCTCGGCAAATTTATTGTATTGTTAAATGCACAGAAGAAAAAAAAAATACAAAACAAACGATTAGATTTTATCACAAATGGATTGCCAACAATAGGATTTTCATTAGGTTAGGTACACAGTTTTCTTATTTTTATTCTCTGAAGTATACTATATATTGAAAAAATTTTTTCGTTGGAGAGCAGCCAATTATATAATTGTTTCGAAACATATTGGAAAAAATCATTTTACCAACCAGTGGTCACAGTCAGGGTTCTAACCTGAACCTTTCCACTTTCGCGGCGGAATGAGCTTACAATTCTCAACCGTGACATGATTGCTAAATTAATATTCTCCTTATATGCTTCAGAATCAATAGAATCTAGAATATTATGTGGTAATACTATTTATAGCATTGATATATCTAGGTATTTATTAATATATCCCATTAAAGGTGTTCGAAATAATTTTCATTTTCATGTTGGGCTCTCGCTGGTACGAGGATTCACTTCATATCATAGCTATTGAATTAGCATAATATATGAATTGACACTCGCATGTAGTGAAAATCTATTGATTCTGAAGCATATAAGGAGAATATTAATTTAGCAATGATGTCACGGTTGAGTATTGTAAGCTCATTCCGCCGCGAAAGTGGAAAGGTTCAGGTTAGAATTCTGACTGTGACCACTGGTTGGTAAAATGATTTTTTCCAATATGTTTCGAAACAATTATATAATTGGCTGCTTTCCAACGAAAAAATTTTTCAATTGCACTTCAGCCGTATAAAACTATTATTTATACTATATATTATTACAGGGGGCTGAATTGCTTTGCGGGTAATAGGGATTTAACCCGTAAAATCAAAATTTTGCGATTTCCTGCTTCCCTAATTATTTTAGGAAAAATATCTTAGAATAAAAGTTTTGGAACATAAAATTCGCTTGAATTTTATTAATACACTGCTCACTCGCTTCGCTCGTTTTTAACTAAGAACTTTTTTCAATTTTGTATTAAGCTTTTCATTTTTTTTAAATTGAAAAAAAGTTCTTAGTTAAAAAGTTTGTTATAATCAATTAGATAAAACTGTCACATCTAACAATATGTTTTATAATATTAATTTTACTATAATCACTATAGTGTTATAAAATATTTAGAGCCTTGAGAAAGACTTAATATATAGTCGAAACTCGAAACGTTGGCAAATAAATGATTTATAATTCTTAATACACCACATCCAGTCCAATTTACCTAATAAATGTTATTTATTTATAATATTATAAAGTTTAGTATAGGCGTTCCGACAGTATTTTTGATCGTTTGATTACTTGGGGTTGAGTTCCTATATGAAAGATCTCTAAAATCATTACTTTTGAAATTGACACAGACTCCTAACAATTGGAATAACGAAAGAGGTCGATGAACCAAAACAAACTAAATGAAAGCAGTTTCAATTAAAATCTAAAATAAAATTCATTTCATTTTTAATATTGTCTGCTTACATTCCTTGAATAAACAATATAGGTATTCTGATGATATGTACTGGATGATCACATAAAACCAAATCATCGATCAAACTTAGTAATGAATTAATGCATAAATTAAAACCAAAAGAAGATTCATTCAAGTCATGTCAGAGCATATTACTGTCTATTGCTGAATCAAACATTTTCTAAACTAAGATAAATAATAGTTTTATACGGCTGAAATGCAATTGAAAAATTTTTTCGTTGGAGAGCATCCAATTATATACTTGTTTCGAAACATATTGGAAAAAATCATTTTACCAACCAGTGGTCACAGTCAGGATTCTAACCTGAACCTTTCCACTTTCGCGACGGAATGAGCTTAAAATACTCAACCGTGACAAGATTGCTAAACTAATATTCTCCTTATATGCTTCAGAATCAATAGCTCATTCCGCCGCGAAAGTGGAAAGGTTCAGGTTAGAATCCTGACTGTTACTACTGGTTGGTAAAATGATTTTTCCCAATATGTTTCGAAACAAGTATGTAATTGGCTGCTCTCCAACGAAAAAAATTTTCAATTTTCTAAACTGCTACAGCTATACGCTCCTATTTACTGATTGGCATTGATATAATAAAAAGAAAATAAAATAAAAATCTTCATCAACAGGTGGGCAACGGAACAGCAGCCGATGGTCAGCTTTACCGCGGTGACATAATCACGAAACTAGGTGACTACGATGCCAGAGACGTTCGACACGAAGACGCCGAAGCTTTGTTCAGAAATGCGGGCAATCAAATCAAAATCGTTGTGCAGAGGTGAGAGACCACGGCGTTAATAAAACTCTTTCTCTATGAAATTTCTCCCGAATACCACAATAATAATTGTCTTTTACATCTTTAATCTCTTTACATTCAAAATTCTAATTATGGTTATGACTAGCGATGTAAAAATACAGTATTAAACTTTTTTGTGTATTAAACCCATGGTATAATACCGTATTTTTAATCGACTTCAAAAAAAGGAGGTTTCTCAATTCGACCGTATATATTTTTTATGTGGTTATTTGTGTTCGCGGATAACTTCGTCGTTTATGAACCGATTTTAAAATTTTTTTTTACTTGAAAGGATATACTTTTAGAGTGGTCCCATAGAAATTTCATCAAAATCGGTTCAGTAGTTGGGCTGATTTTAATAAAAAAGTAAGTAACGGCGTGTGATTTTTTAAGGTAAATGTTTCTTTTTGACACTAAAAAGTAAAAAATAAAAACTTTTTAACAAAAAAAAACCTCCTTCAAAAAGGCACTAAAAAGAGTAAAATAATGAAAATTTGATGTCTGTGCCAATTAAAATATGAAGTCGGTTAAAAAGTATAGTATAGTGATTAATATCTTCTTTTTTTTAACCAACTTCATATTTTAATTGGCACAGACCTCAAATTTTCATTATTTTACTCTTTTTAGTGCCTTTTTGAAAGAGGTTTTTTTTTGTTAAAAAGTTTTTTTCAGTATAAAACGGTTTTTTACTTTTTCACATTACGGTAACGGTGCATTATTCAGTATTTCCAACTGTATAATAGAAAAAGTTTCTGTTCTCATTTTGGTATTAAAGCGTTTTAAACGGCATTAAACCGTTTTAAACGGTGTTAAACGTTTTATACGTGCTGTATAAAATACTAAAATAGGCAGTATTCATATACCTAGTATAAAACTGGTGTATATTATTTTTTTTACATACCGTATAATACCGTTTTATACCGACCGAGTATTATACGCATTTACATCACCAGTTATGACGCTCCGGCGTAATTCAAATAATAGTTCTTAACACGGTCACTTGGAGCAACGGAAACAGTAATATTATATTAGTATTACTGTTTCCGTTTCTCCGAGTGACCGTGTTAAGAACTATTGTTCAAAATTTTAAATTACATAGTTTTTATCGCTGCAACATTTCAGTGTCGAATCGTCATTTCGATATTTTTTTGTCCAGCGCCAATCATTCTCAACATTTAATAAATTATGTACGACGAAGCTTAAAACGGTGTTTATTTTCAGACGCGGTCCGCCTCCAGCGCCTTCGTCCCGTCAACCAGTTCCTGGAAGTTTGACTTCATCGCCGTTTTCGCCGCTCTCCCTTTCGCCGAATCCGTCGAGCGGGATCGGAGCCGGTCTCGGCTCACCGAGCACCCCGTACCAATCGCCCGGTGGAACCTACAGACCTTACGGTAAGTAAATAGGGTATTTGCCAGTGATCAAAATAAAATATAAAACTTTGTTATAATGAAAGTTTATGCTCTAAAATATTTATTAGAATTTTTATTTTCACTAATTGTAGCGTAAAGTACTAAAAAACTATTTTTATATTTATATTTTTATATTAATTTAGAAATTAGTTACACAAAATATTGCAAAAATAGATATTTTAAAACTCAGCTAATTTCTCAACACTAATTAAGTTTCGTAAAGATATTTAAATAAATAAATAAAATCATGACTTTTTAATCTATGTGTCACGTGACTTCAAACACCGCGTGACGTCAATTTTAAGTAAAACATAAATGTATCCATAGCAACGGAGCTTAGATTGTTTACATCATGTTTACATAAGTACAAAACGATATTTTTCAATACTCTGTTTCTGGGTTTTTAAATAATATTATTAGCTAATATAAACGCCAGTTTATAAAATTATGACGTCATACTTCAGTAGAGCAAAAACGATTTTTTTGCCATACCCACTACAAAATAGCTACTTTCGATGTATGTATAGCGGCCATTAATGACCCATTTAACAGGCAGGTGTGCGGAAAATGGTTTACTTTCTGCACTAGCGCAGAAAATAACGGTTGCCATGGCAACTGTTAATTCGCTCTATACGCCTGCGTACGCTTGCGTGCGCTTATCATTACTTACTTGCACGAACTTCGCGGCACACTAGAAGAAAAGATGGCGACGCAAATGAACTGTCAGAATTTTTTGAAAATGACGTAAAAAGTAGGTATATTGTAGTGGGTATGGCAAAAATGTCTCGTACGTAATGGTATTACGGCTCGTGTGACTGTAAAAACTCGCTATCGCTCGTTTTTACATACTGTCATCACTCGCCGTAATATGCCCCATTACGTATCTAGACATACAATCTACTATTAGCGGGCGGAGCTAACATAACTATTTCAAAAATTATTTTGGCATCATCATGACTCAAAGTGTCAGGAAAGAGAGATTTGTTAACGTTTTTTGTTATATAATTTAAATTATTATTAACCGAATGTTCATGATATTTGCAAGACTTTTATTATAACACGTTCATAAGAGACGAGTGCCTGCCCATATTATTATCTATGTGCCAAAAGACACTACAATTGACATGCCTGCATGTTTCAAGGTCACAGCATCAAATGTACCGATTGCAAGAGCTGTCCCTTCTGTAAGTTCTTTTCTGTGTCGATGTCAATGAAAGACAACAGAATAATGTCCCAACTATGTATTATTAATTAAACACCGTTCGACGGCATAGTTGAACGCCACAAGTTCAAGTGGTAAACAAGTCACTAAACCGACGTTTCTGTCCGCAGGCAATCTTCCTCACACGATATTTCCAGCGATAGACGGCAACGAAGTTGTGATAAGGGCGATTTCCGATATCAAAGCCTACAACGCCGCTAACAGCATCGGCGAGAACGAACTTGAGCGACTCGAAAAACAGGTAAGCAACTGAAGATTTGCAATTAACTTAAAATCCTTGAACACGGCGTACATTTGAAATCTGACTAATAATAAGTTATATCTATTTATTGGCAAGGCGTCCAAAGTCTTCCGATAAACATAACAATACAAACGAACAAGCGGGCTGTGGACTGAGCCAAACGCAAATTGAAATGCGGTGGGATTTTTGTTGTAACTGTTGCAAAAATAAAGTCTGTTTGTTTTCCCTGCGCATATACTCGTAAAATATTGTAAATATTGGATAAAAAGTTTTTTTTTATGTTTATAGCGCCGTTCACGTATAATTCGTAGGTACCTATGTTGTATTGTAACGTTACTGCAGTAGATGCTTGCACACGAGAAATGTTAAATGGCAAAACTACAATATTGTGCTTACAAAAATCTAGAAAAAGACAATCTGGTAATGGTGAATCTTTCACAGGGTGCTGAATCGTTTTGCGGGTAATGGGGATTTAACCCGTAAAATCAAACTTTTGCGATTTCCTGCTTCCCTAATTATTTTAGGAAAAATATTTTCAAATAATAGTTTTAGTGGTAATGGTGAATCTTTCACAGGGTGCTGAATCGTTTTGCGGGTAATAGGGATTTAACCCGTAAAATCAAACTTTTGCGATTTCCTGCTTCCCTAATTATTTTAGGAAAAATATCTTCGAATAAAAGTTTTAGAACATAAAATTCTGCAGCTAAATCATTAAACAAAATTAATTTTGCATGCTTTGTGACGGCAGAAATTTGATATGGAAATGTCAAAATTACCTCAAAAACAGATAGCGATAGACATGGAACTTGAACAAAATGATGACGTTTTAGTTGTAAGAATAATTTCTAATCATTTTGTTCAAGTTCCATGTCTATCGCTATCTGTTTTTGAGGTAATTTTGACATTTTCATATCAAATTTATGCCGTTACAAAGCATACAAAATTAATTTTGTTTAATGATTTAGATGCAGAATTTTATGTTCTAAAACTTTTATTCGAAGATATTTTTCCTAAAATAATTAGGGAAGCAGGAAATCGCAAAAGTTTGATTTTACGGGTTAAATCCCTATTACCCGCAAAACGATTCAGCACCCTGTATAATATACTCGATAGTTTATGCACCGCGTATTTACATAGAATTGCGAATAGTGATGGGCGATTGTAAGATGTTTTTACAATCGAAACAATTGCAATCGTTCATAATAACAATCGAGTCCACAATCGAAATGTTCGATTGTTCAAGTCGATTATTTGCCAGCGAATGAAAATATATATAATCGCGTTTCAAGGTTATATGCTAGTCGACTGACGTCTGACGTCCACGCGACTCGTTCATCGTTGATTGTTCACTGTTTACACTGTTCAGTCGGTACTCTGTCTTACTGCACAATCGACCATCGACTCGACCACAGTACAGTTGTTGAGTGATGAATGATTGTATATTGTGTGGCTCTAGACAGTGTACATCGTCTGTACGATTCAGTACTATGCGACTCGGTCAACTATGAAACAACAACAATCGAGTCCAAGTGAAAACCATCGAGACTCATCGAGATGTTTAAATAATCGAGACAATCGACTAAAATATCTCGTAATCGCCCATCACTAATTACGAAGAAAGTACTGTTATTACAGGTGTTCTAAACGGTCACCGCATATTACGATACATTCTGGACGACCCGTCACTTCCACCACAAAACGACGAAAGTTGGTGCTGCTTTATATACAGTTGTCTCTCCCTAAGGATACGCTCGCTATTAAAGGATTCCCTTTCATAAGTAGAGGAAGCATTACACGTATGCCCATTTTGAATATAAACCTGACGTCTGCCTATATAAAAAAATATTAGTAAAAAAACTTTTTAGACACGCTTTTATTTAAATGTACTAAAAAGGAAAAAAATAAGTTTTAATAATTTAGTTTCATAATTATAAAAGCTTGGGTTGTAAACTGTATGATATTTTATTAGTCACGACCCACGCTTTTATATAATTATGAAACTAAATTATTAAAACTTATTTTTTCTTTTTTAGTACATTTAATTAAAAGCGTGTCTTTAAAAAGTTTTTTTTACTAATATTTTATTTTGTTCCTTTTAGTCGTTCAAAAGTTTATCCCCTTTTGACTCCCTTAGGAATTGAATTTCTTAAAAATCCCTTCATATAGTGGGTGCTTACGTCACAAAAGAAACCTACTATCCAAATTCCAAGTTTCTAGCTTTAGCGGTTTGGCCTAGGCGTTAGTGATGAGCAAAGCAAGACCAAGACCAAGACTTGGACAGTCTTGGGCTTGGTCTTGCTGATTCAGTATTGGTCTTGGTCTTGCTCAAATATGTCTGGTCTTGGGCTTGGTCTTGCGTATCAAGTCTTGGTCTTGCTAATTTTATCTGTCTTTTTTTTAGTTTTTTACTTCTGAAGATCATAGTTATAAATTAAAAATAATTCACAATCTATTATTAACTAACAAAATACTTTATTTTATAAAAATGTTAAAATTTTTAGTTTAGTCTTGTGTATTTGGTCTTGGTCTTGCATATTCGGTCTTGGTATTGGTCTTGTTCTTGTTCATTCGGTCTTGGTCTTGCTAGTCTAATGATAGTCTTGGTCTTGCTTTTTCGCAAGACCAAGACCAAGATCAATTTTGCTCATCACTACTAGGCGTTGAATAGTCAAAAAACCCTACTCCCTCGTTTGACTCCCTTCAGGGATCGAATTTAATTCTAAAAACGATTGATTCATGTATTGTCAGCGGGAATGCATATGTGTACCAAATTTTAAATCGATTGAATACGTGGAAGTCGCTCAAAATTGACTTGCAAGATTTGACCTAAACAAACTAACATACAAACATTGCAAGTTAAATAAAAGTTTGTAAAAAAAGATATTTTCAGAGAAATAGATCGGACTGTATTCTAAATCAACTGAAAGCGGCAAATAAATTTACAAACTTAACAAACATAAATAATTATTCAGTGCAATCGGCCACAGTCTTTCACTTTCAAAGAAGTGTATTTTTCAAGCCAATTCACATGCGAAAATAATAATAAAGTCACTAAAAAGAAGAATTTAATAAAATTTTGATGACGGCGTCCATTTAATAAAATATGAAGTCAATTAAAAAGTATAGTATAGTAAATAATACGTACTTTTTAACCGACTTCATATTTTATTAAATTGGCGCCGACCTCAAAATTCAATTATTTTCCTCTGTTTACTGGATTTTTGGAAGGTTTTTTTTTGTTAAGAAGTTTTTTATTTTTTACTTTTTAGTGACTTTACAATACGTAGTTTGCACGTTATTAACCGACTTCTGTCTTGAAAACTGACATTTACTTTAACGGAGTTACATTCCGTTACCCATTTTTTTTTTAAAATCAGTCGAACTACTCAACCGATTTAAGTAAAATTTATATGGGACCACCTCGGAGATATGCCCTATTAAATAAAACAATGATCATCAAAATCGGTTCACAAATACAGGAGAAATCGGTGAACATACATACATAAAAAAAACAACTGTCGAATATAAAACCCCCTCCCTTTTTGAAGTCGATTAAAAAGTGAAACACACGTGGCTGTAAACAATATTATAATAGTATACAATAAATTGGAAGAAGTCGACTGAACCAAGTCAATCAAATAGTGTTATTTCACAATTTAATGTGGAAAAAACGCGTGCATGCACTCCACCCGCGCAGAGACATTATTATTTCGTGGATCTGAAAGTTGGCAACTGATCAAAAACCGTCACTCATAATATTATTTGTCTGTGTGCGTTAGAGTTTTGTAATTTAACGAGCAAGTAACAATAATAATAATTGAACATCGCCCAATCACAATCGCGCTCTCACTTGACTTTTTAATTTGCATTACTGTTGTGTGTGCAGGGCACTTGTGATAGTTTTAAGAATTGCAAAATCTATGAATCTGTACAACGTTACTCGCTTTTTTTGTGTTAATTTCCTATTTCCGTTGAGACTTTTTTGACGTTCGTTCTGCGCAGAGGCGGACCGTGAGTTTGTGGGGCCCTGGGTTAGTACAACTTGGGGGTCTGCCTAATTAATCAAATAGTGGCCATTTTGTCAAAATATACACGGTATAGGAAAAAAAGAGGACAATATAAAAACTTTTTAACAAAAAAAAAACCTCCTTCAAAACGAGGAAAATAATGAAATTTTGAGGTCTGTGCCAATTAAAATATGAAATTGGTTAAAAAGAAGATATTAATCACTACTTTTTAACCGACTTCATATTTGAATTGGCATAGACCTCAAAATTTCATTATTTTCCTCTTTTTAGTGCCTTTTTGAAGAAGGTTTTTTTTTTGTTAACAAGTTTTTATTTTTTACTTTTTAGTGTCAAAAAGTAACATTTACCTTAAAGAATCACACGCCGTTACTTACTTTTTTATTAAAATCAGCTGAACTACTGAGCCGATTTTGATGAAATTTCTATGGGACCTATCTGAAAGTATATCCTTTCAAATAAAAAATTTTCAAAATCGGTTCATAAACGACGAAGTTATCCGCGAACATACATAACCACATAAAAAATATATACGGTCGAATTGAGTAACCTCTTTTTTTTGAAGTCGGTTAAAAAATGTTTTATTTATTTAATATGACTTAGACACACAAACAGCAACCGTAAGACATTATTGCAAAAGAAATCAACAGGTTATGTTATATAAATTATAAAGCAACTTTAAGAAGGTTTACCTTAATTTTAATTAATCTGAAATTTTGATGATGCCATTGTTTAAAGAAATATTTCTTTTTTTCCGGGTAAGGGCAAAAGAAAATTTTTATAACCTTAAAATCTACAATTTAAAAGTGACAGTTTTTTAATAGCCGCCACATTTCATTGGATCCCAAGTCAAACTGGCCAGTTACTAGACAGTGACTCGATATTATACTAGCCAGTGCCTGGCTTAAGTCTAGTCAAACTAGTCAGTTCCTAGATTTCATTTCTACTATAGGGTGTCCATTGTCTTCAATGGGGGCTGGGGGCCTTTTATATCCACGGCGCCCTGGGCTGCAGCCCAAAAAGCCCTTAGATAGATCCGCCCCTGGTTCTGCGACTAAAAATATAAGTTTGAAAAAAATGACAGAAGTTATAATCTACAGCTGAAATTGGAAATTTTACATGGAAATTCCAAAAAATAAGGTTGCGGGGCTTAATTTTGACCGCGTCTTTATAATTTATTGTACAATATGAAAAATGTTACGCAGTTAAAAAAATCTGATAACCGACAAGAATAAAATGACACCGTGGTTTCTTACACAAATTAAGTCGACAAGTTTGGTTAATTACTGTGTTGGCAGATAATAAAATATATTATGTTTAAAAATTTCCAACAAAGTTTTTCTGCAGGCAAAGAAAATTTGTTTACAAAATGATTTTTATATTTACGTACTTTTAGCAGAGAGACTGGTCATATTTTCAAAGCTTGTCACAAAAATACATTTATGACTCAACATTTCTGGCGACTTACGTTTTTAATTTGTTTTGCATCAATTTTTTATAATTTTATAGTCAATCTTAAATGTTTATTTTTCAAAGAAAAAAATTCTTACCGCGAAACATAGTCAATAATTAATAACTTAGATTCAATTTTAAGATTTAAGATATATAATCATTCGTTTTTATTATACATCCACTATTTTGTAAACGCGAAGTTAAGATGCATGGAAATTATTCACTTAAAATTTTAACAAACAATGAAAAAACGCCAATTCAATGTCAAAATTATATTCGTGTATTTTATGCCGACGACGCAACACAATTTCTTGAGTTGAGAAATGTATAAAATAGACCGCGGACAAGGTCGACAGTTCGCTTCAAGTAGTGACAAGGCCTTTGCGAGTTTATAACCGGTGTCAATTAAATATTTTTTGCCATACCCACTACAAAATAGCTACTTTCGATGTATGTATAGCGGCCATTAATGACCCATTTAATAGGCAGGGTGCGGAAAATGATTTACTTTCTGCACTAGCGCAGAAAATAACGGTTGCCATAGCAACTTCTGTTTATTCGCTCTATACGCCCGCGTACGCTTGCGTGCGCCTCTCATTACTTAAGGTACGTGCAGTATGAAGCTGGGATTCTAGATGGTAGCGTAGATCATAGCAAGGCTTGCTTAAATTAATGCATTGTTATATGTGCGAGCGTACACAACGAAGCAGTGAGTGTAGCAGGTATAAGCGCTGTTACAAGAGCTACTAAATGTATCTCACCATTCTTTCAGCGCGCTGACTACTACAATCAACCTGTCAAATGGCCGTTACAAGTTTCGAAATGAATGTGACTAGTTTAATAAGTGAAATTTTGTCAGTTTTTATTTAATTTATTTTGAGTTTTTTCTAAGACGTATTAAAAAGTGTTAGGTTCCATACGTAAATATTCAAAAAACCGGTTTGGGTAAAATTTTAATTCTTGGTATAAATGATGAAATTCGCCATGCTTAGATCGTTTTCTATTAATAGAGTGGACATGATAGCTCCTACCCAAATTTGTATTTAAAATATACCACTTTGTAGCAGAAGAAATCAAATATTCGTCTTCGCTATCTGACATTTCAAACGCGATTTAAGCTTGTATCAATGCTAATATCAAAGCTTCGTTGTGCAAATCTATAAGCGCTTATAATTTCAGCCACCATCTACCATACATGCTAGCATCTAGAATCTCAGCTGCGTACTGCACGTACCTTTACTTGTACGAGCTTCGCGGCACACTGGAAGGAAAGATGGCGACGCAAATAAACTGTCAGATTTTTTTGAAAATGACGTGGAATGTAGGTATTTTGTAGTGGGTATGGCAAAAAATACCATATATGTCTCGTACGTAATATGCTCCAGTACGTATCTGGACATACAATCCTACTATAAATTAATTAATAAGTAATATTTTATTTATTTGAAACAACTTTTCGCAGCACGTAAATTTTACATGCATTTTTATAATTTGAATTGATATTCAACAACAAATTGAAAAACAGGTGCAAAACCAATTTAAAAAAAAAACGTTGTGAATCATTTCACTGGAAAAGGTCAAGAACAACGACTAGGCACATCCTTTTCCTACACATTTGTCATAAATAATTTAGAAAAAGATGAAAAGATTCGGATATACGTTATATTTTCAGAAAAACTGTCACAACAGTCGACCAGATTAATGAAAAACTTAATCGCGAATGCAATTTTCGTGCAATCCAAAGACACCGCCTAACTTGTCCAACTATAAAACTGACCATTCGATGTATTTTGTTTAGACTATAAATACTTAAAATAAACGCATGTTGGTCCAAATTCAAAAATAACTTTAAAACACGTCGCCCACATTTGTAAAACCGTTTCCAAATTCACTTCTCGTCTCTTTCTTTCGCGCGTTTAGCTTATAGCGGACGCGAAAATATCGCAGCGGTACTAAAACGTTAACATTTAACAGCCCCTAGCGCAATGTCAACATTTTTGAATTTATTGAAGGTTTTTCGTATGCCTGCCTATATCACTTTAACGTTAGGATTCCACTCCCCCCACGGGGGACATTGGGATGTAGTTGTTATCGCAATTAGGTATTTAAGTTTAAAAAAAATTATCAATTTTTTAATTTTTTCTAATATTTTAACATAAATAATATTGAAAATCGAAAAGAAAAAAATTTTTAAAGCTATAGATAAATTACTAAAAATTAATTAAAATGTATAAAAATTTAAAAAATATCACGTGACTTCAAAACGCGCCAGGAATGTTTGTGACGTCGTTATGTTAAAATGTGTCTGCATTTGTTTGTATTTGTGTATATGTATTACACATACTATCAAAAATAATAAATTTTTAACTTGGTAACCATGGATATAAAGACCATAGATAACATAATGACGTCACACGCGTTCGGATTCTTTCGGCGCGTTATCGGAACTGAGTTAAGAGCCCGTTTCCCCTGGTTTTCTCAAAGCAATACAGTGGTCTGCGGCGTCGTATAAATCTGAACGTAAAACAGGGAATAAACTTATGTAAAATTATTTTTATAAAGATTTAGTGTCCTTCTATTTCCGTATTGTACCACTTTTTTAATTTTTGTAGTAGAAAAAATTTAAAAAAATGTTAAAAACCGTAAAAAATGTCTTTTTCAAGCATTCACCATTAATTAACGGAGTACAAAATGAAAAATTTGTTACAATACGGCTGTAGATTGAACCTTAATATAACTAGAAAAAAATATTCTGTAGCCCGTTTTTCAAAATTACAAGTCAGCTTATAGGATGAGCCGTACCTCTGCAATGAAAAAACATCGTAATATGTCGAACTGATTTGTGCTGTCACCACGGAAAGAAAGTGTACTTTTGATGTCAGTATAGCTGCTGTTGGTATCGCTTCACTGTGACGTTTAACTTAGGGCTGTGTAGTCTGTAGTGTGTATAGTGTATCAGTGGTTTTATCGTGTGTTACTAAGGGCTAACAAATTTATTTATTTATTAAAAAATATTCTTTTTTCAACAATAGATTATCTATTGTTGATAAATAACATATTTTTACTACTCATCATTTTGTTGAAAAATAAAACACTGAGTTTAGGAATTATTAGGGTTCCGTACTGGAACCCTATTTACACCGTCTGTCCTATCTTTTTTTGACAATTGTTTCGTCAACACAGTGACCTATAAATAATACTAATATTAATGATAGGTTCTTATCAGGTAGAAATTTACAATAAAGTTTTAGACTGCAGGTACTTAATTCTCTATTTGTAAGAAATGGGAAATCATTAATTATTGTTCTGTTTATAATTATTTGTTTTGTAAAGTACTTCTTAAGACTGCACACACAACAGCTGTTTCATAGAAATAATTAAAAAATCCCGTCATTATTGGCTACAAAAATTTATTATTTCGTGAGAAATAATTTTTTATATGAAATTAAAAATTGAAAAAAAATGAAAAATGAATGTCCTAATTTGATTCAGCCAGTGACGTTTATTCTAACCTAACTTAACCTCGTTGACGTTAGTCGATGTATAATTTAAGCAATTATAATTAGAAATTGAGTTTGTTCTTTCCATTTGGAATTGAAAAAGTGTTCTGAAGTCGTCTGAGCTACGCTAGATCAAGGGAGGGCAAGCTAAAAGGATAAAGAAAAGTTTTCATCAATTAGGAATTGGATATCTAGGTATTATTTGAGCTTTTTCCTCAGTTGGAAATTTAAACTTTTTGCAGTCATAATTTTCATTATAACTGCTTTCAAGTACAAAACGCCACCACATAACAAATTGCTTTAATTATTAACGACGACGTGTTTAAAAAAACAAGGTTATGTCAGTAGAATGAATGAAATTTGACAGTTGTGTCGTCAATGGGTGAACGTACGTTTAACGCAGATTCTAGTTAGAAGGAGACAGTTGCGACTCCGCCACGCCTTCCTTTCCTAATCTATTGTTTTCATTGTGTTTTTGACGTTTCAATTTATGATTGTGGTTAGTAAATCATGGCTATTTTGATAAATGTTTTTAATTTAAACTTAATAACAGTTTCTTAAATTATTTAGTAATTAAAAGCTCCATATTGGTAATTTGTAGACATACGTGTCAGGTAGAGTTGTTAATTATGAACAAATTTTGTATTTGTTTTTTTTTTTCACCAAAATATATAGGGAAGCAGGAAAATTCATAAACATGATTTTACATGTAAAATCCGTATTACCCTCAAAGCAAATCAGCATCCTTTATAATCATTTGCGCATTATTTTTTGTTTTTTCAGGAATTATAATTAGTGTTTATTATGTAAGGTGAAAGAAATCACATTTAATTTATATATTTATTTATACAGGGTGCTGAATTGCTTTACGGGTAATAGGGATTTAACCCGTAAAATCAAACTTTTGCGATTTCCTGCTTCATTAATTATTTTAGGAAAAATATCTTCAAATAAAAGTTTTAGAACATAAAATTTTGCAGCTAAATCATTAAACAAAATTAATTTTGCATGCTTTGTAACGGCAGAAATTTGATATGAAAATGTCAAAATTACCTCAAAAACAGATAGCGATAGCCATGGAACTTGAAATAAGACATTTTGTTCAAGTTCCATGGCTATCTCTATCTGTTTTTGAGGTAATTTTGACATTTGCATATCAAATTTCTGCCGTTACAAAGCATGCAAAATTAATTTTGTTTAATGATTTAGATGCAAAATTTTATGTTCTAAAACTTTTATTCGAAGATATTTTTCCTAAAATAATTAGGGAAGCAGGAAAATCGCAAAAGTTTGATTTTAAGGGTTAAATCCCTATTACCCGCAAAGCAATTCAGCACCCTGTATATCTGCAGATAATTTATGTTGTACTGTTTTGTAATTTTATCCTGGTATGAATAAAAAAAAAACAGTTTTTTTTACATAAATGGAAATATGTATTATTATACAAGTCTTATAGCAAAACTATTTTTACTTTTTTTACATAATAATTAAAAAGTTATATTTAATTAAAAATTGATTTTAAACTATTGTCATATAAAATGAATATAACACATCCCTATTGTGACACTGGCTACATACTATGTAAGTGTGTTGTCTACCAATACATATAATATTATGTATATCACTGTAACATAGGCATCGATAATTCGGTTCTCTTTGTCAATACTACCCATATATGTGAAAGATAGAGAAAGAGCATTCAATTCTGATAGACCACAATATATTAGTTGTACTATTATGAATGGAATGTTTCAAAATGTTTCCTCACCACACACCGCAAAATACAATTTCCCCTCGGAGATCGGGAAACGGGCTCTTAAATTAATTTTTATTTAAATGTAACTTTTTAATTAGTAAGCAAAAAAAATAAATAAAAACAGTTTTGCTATAAAACTTATATGTGGTCCTTCCATTTAAGTAAAAAAAAAATTCATTTAAAAACCCAATTGGATTCCAATGTTCTTTGAGAATTAGCGCTCCCAGGAACCCGAGCTCGTACCAGTCGGTTTATGTATGCCGGCTGGCGAATTTTAATACACAAATATGTTATTTGTTGTGTTGAAGACGCTAATGACCTGAGTTGTCGACGCGTCTATAACCTACAATAAATAAATAAAGATTCCACTCTTCCGTCATTTCGCCTTTCGGAACTAAGAAAAAAATTGGGTGTGTGCTTAAGAAGTGAAAACTTGATTATATGCAAAACATACATAATATTATTATAATACGTAATAATAAAAACGTAATTCTTGAAACCATGCACTCGTTGTTAGACAGTAAACGTGGTCACCGACCCGAGCGCGTTTGATGTCGAGTGGAGCCGAGTAAACCCGATTCAGCGTCACCAACCCGAGCGTGACGGTTCACTTCCATTTATTTTATTTATTGTAGATTATAGACGCGTCGACAACTTAGGTCATTAGCGTCTTAATTACATTAAATAACAACTCACTTAAAACTAAATGACATCACAAAACATCCATGAGCGGAGGTGGGATTCAAACCCACGACAGTGTGATCCAAAGGCCGCTACGCTAACCGTTACACCACACTGTCCTCCGATTCACTTTCGTTCACTATTCAGAAAGAACGCAAAACGTGCGTCTAAAGAAGTTTTCACTTCAAAAATCTATAGATTCGGAGCAAAGTTTATAGGTTGGACATTTAAAAACAGTTTGAGTATCACTGCACTGACGTATCAATTTCAAAACTTTTTCCTTGCCACATCGCACTTTATGGCTCTTAAGTTGCATTCAACGAAGATGGAAAACGCTTGACGCGGAAAATGTATATACAAGTTAATGTTCCGTCTCTGTTGCTATTACACCATATTAAATCAACATTTGAGTGAGACAGACGAAATTTTTTCAGAGTGCAAAGAATCGGATACCTTTATGAAAAATTACTTAAAATTTTTCAGTGTCAGCGAAGATTATCGAATTATAACGAATACACGAGAAAGCTTAACGGTGGGAGAAAAATAGGTAAAACAGTCGCCTATTAACGAACGTTCCTTAGAAAAAATAATACATAATATCGGGCGGATAGTGGATTGGTCAGAATTTTAGGCATTCAGTTTCATTCTGGAGTTGCACTGAGAAACAATCGCACATCGCAACAATAAACCGTGACGGATTTAACTGAACAAAAAAAATATCGGAAATATCGGCGTTAGTGTTCTGTTTATTTACAATACCTGTTGTGAACTTTTAAACTGTGGACATATTTACACAAATATATTCTTACGTTATATTACAAAAAAATAATATATATTTAAAACAAAATGGTTTCGTTGTATAACGGAAATCCAAGACTACCACAAACCGATTATACGGAGTCCCCAGTTTATTGGGTAAGAAAATTTGATGACAAATGACAAGCGCTTCGCAACAATACTAACAAAAATGCAAACACACATACAAGCGAAAAAACGCGGGTAATTCGCTAACATATTATACCTACAGCAGAAGTATAAGACATAAGTATTTAGAAAAAAATCATAAATGATCATTTAACGGCAACTTACACAAATTCTTCTATATTATGTATCTATTTTTTATAATAATAATAAAATTCTTTATTCAAAATTGTCATAGTGACAAAGAAGACCGTCAGTAAATGACAAAGTCATTTGGTACAAATAATTAAGTACAAAGTTCGTACGGGCATTTTATAATTAAATATTCTTTAACTTTATTCTTAAACAGTCTGTAGCTTTTCACAGTCGTAATCTCTGGTGGAAGACTTTCATAAAGTTTCACAGCAGAGTATCGAGGTCCTTTGGTAAACAGGGTAAACAAACAATTAACAATTTCCCTGAATGAGAACAAACATTTTTTAAAAATAGTGTTTCTCTTTTTAAATTTATGAAATTTCTTAAAAATCGGTCATTAAAATTTTCTGACAAAATATTATTATAATACCGTATATGACTATTAGAAAAGTTGTTGCGTTTTCATTAATTGCAGTAGCCCATAAAAATAATTTATTTTTAAACGTTTTTTTTATTTTATTTAGCTTGACCCCGTATATTTGTTTGATTGTTTGTTACTATCTTTGTTTCAAATCTTGTGACAGCTTTTTCAACTACTTCTACTTAACCGATTCTTATGAAACTTTGCACACACATTATGTTCCCATTATGATAACTTCAACTTGGTAACGAGGGTCTGATGATGGAATCAGAAGGTGGACAGTTGAAAGGATGAGGAGTTTGCATAATGATACGGGCCAGAAATCAAACTAAAAACTAGAAAATAAAAATAGGTAAAAAAACTTTTAAGTTAAACGGTTTTATTTTAAATTATCAGCTGTACCAAAAATTAGAAAATAATTAGGACACAAACTAAGGGGCACTTTGTGTCGCTGCGTCAGCGGAATAAGTAATAAAAACGTGGGGCGCTAAAAAATCTGTATAACGACTGTATAATTATTAAATAAATAAGAACGGCTTGTCTAAAAAAATGTGTTTCCAAGCCCACCAACAGAAATATTTCAAATGTGCCCCACGTTTTTATTACTTATTCCGCTGACGCAGCGACACAAAGTGCCCCTTGGTTTGTGTCCTAATTATTTTCTAATTTTTGGTACAGCTGATGATTTAAAATAAAACCGTTTATTTAAACTTATTTTAGTTATTTGTCATAAATGGCTGTCATATTTTGTATTTATAATATATATTTGCTGAATTGTTGTCAATGACCATTACCATGAATTTTATAAAAAAAAACAGGTTACGACTTTCAGAAAAGAAAATTATAGCTACATCGCATGTAGCCGAATTATTACCTACCGTACTATTTTCCGAACTTGTTAAAGAGCTAAAAGTATTTTACCATTTTTCTAAAACTATAAAGATTGTTGTCAAAATTGACAATCGTCTAACTGCTAAATCTATATTTCTCCTTAATTTCCTTTACGCAATTTCCGAAGTTACAAAATACGCTAATTGGTTTTGGCTCAAGTCAAGTATTTACTATTTAGTGAACACTTTACTTAAGTATTACACAACACTTGGCAAAATGATAGAATTTTTACGTCGTTTTTTTATACACATCTGTTTTATTAATGATATTGCTTTCCGTTAATTAAAAGTGACCAGGTAGTGAAAGTTAATTTTTTTGAATGGAAAACTGTTAGTCCAAGCGAAGTTAGTGATATTTTGGTGTGTTGTTTGCGGGTACTCTGTGGAGTAGAGTCTGAGTTTTCGACCTCGAGGACCCTGTGCTAAAGTGGGGGGAGTCGAAAAACCACGAACTTTTACCACCTTTTTTGCTTTTTTCGAAATCTCTCAGAAACGGTCGACTTAAGCAATTCTTTCATTATGTAATGCTTTAAAGAGGATTACATTTCCTACAATTTTCATTCCCACAACTTTTCTGTGGTACTAATGGTAAGCGCGCTGCAGCTTCCTGAAAATCACCCGCTCGGCTTTTTGTAACCTTGGTAACCAATGGTTAAAATGTAATGTTCTTTTCAATAGTTTTATTTATTTTGTTCTTCATCGAACTTTAAATTGAAAGTACACATGTTACACATTGGTTACCAAGGTTACAAAAAACCGAGCGGGTGATTTGCAAGAAGCTGCAGAACGCTTACCATTAGTACCACAGAAAAGTTGTAGGAATGAAAATTGTAGGAAATGTAATCCTCTTTACAACATTACATAATGAAAGAATTGCTTAAGTCGAGCGTTTCTGAGAGATTTCGAAAAAAGCAAAAAAGGTGGTAAAATTTCGTGGTTTTTCGGCTCCCCCCACGTTAGCACAGGGTCCTCGAGGTCGAAAACTCAGATTCTACTCCACAGAGTACCCACAAACAACATACCAAAATATTAACTTCGAAATACTTTCCAGGTAAAAAGTACCTGACTGATGGACTATGTATATTTATTGATAATTTGAAATTATCATATTATTGCAGCAACATTTCTGTTATATTAACACTCTTTCTCGATATAATTTTTTCCAAATTACTTTTTCTTAGTTACGCTAAAAAATTGACGGTTGTTTTATAACAATAAAAAATTTGGTTTCAATTAATCAGATATCAATTTTGAGAAAACATTTTAATTACGAATTTATTTCAATTCAATATAATTGTTGTAAATGATTTTTCGTCTGTATAATTATTGAACTAATAAAAGAAAATGACCAAAATAACAGACATATAATAAATAGATATAATAAAAAATACGACGTTTCGGCAAATATGTTTGCCCTTTTCAAGTATAAAATATTATTATATTATTTTTATTTTATATGATATTTTATACTTTGAAAAGGGCAAACATACTTGCCGAAACGTCGTATTTTTTATTATATCTATTTATTATATGTCCGTTATTTTGGTCATTTTCTTTTATTAATTCAATATAATTGTGTTTTATTTATTTAAAGTAAGTACCTACATAAAATAATTGTACTTACATTATATTATTTAAATGCATTCCGTATTTATATACCTTATCGAATGACTGAATTGTGGATTATAGACGCTCGACAACAAGGGTCATTAGCGTCTGATGCCTTTTCGAAACTAATTGACCAATGAAATTGCAGCTGAACACTTGTTTGCTTCTCAGAGCCAGTCTTAGGTATTTTTAAAAAGATTTCTTAATGACATTTCTCACCCCTCCCGTCGAGTCACACCTACTCTTACGATTTTTTTCAAAATAATTTTCCGCATCGTCCAACAGCCGATCCTGCTTTGAATATAGACATTATAGGAGAGAATAGACTGTACGAGTACAGTCCTGCGTTGTGCGTAGTTAGTCAACATTTCACAACACCCGCTCGCGAAAATGCGATGATGGGCTATTTCTGGCTCGATCTAGATCCACTCTGAACACCGTGTTTACAGTATAATATAATATAGTTCTCTTTCTTCATCTTTCTTCGTTGAAGCATCAACAAGCGACATGACGCAAGACTTGTTATTACTTTTAAAAAAATATATAACTGAAAGCTGCTATCGTAATTTCTTTAACGTTTCGACCTTGTAACAGAACGCTTTTAGCCCTGGACTCACTTTTCTTTATTATAGAATATAGGCCCTTAATACGTTAAAAATTATTATTTAAAATAAATATTATTATTAATGCACGTTTGTTATAGATAGTTTATTTAAAAACATCGAAAAAAGGCAAATTACTACTCAAACCTCGTGTATCTCGATATTGCATTATCATTTATTTATTAACTAGCGGCCCGGTCCGGCTTCACCCGAATGCTATGAATTTATGATTTATTACCTCCCCCCCCCCTGCGAAGCGAAGCCGTGTAAGCGTACGAAAACAGTTTTTTTTTTGACAAAACACCGTCATAGTGCAGCCATTTTGTACAAATTATATACACAAACCTTCCTCGTTTATCGCTCTTTCTATTAGTGAAAACCGTTTCAAAATCCGTTGCGTGGTTTAGAAGAAGTAAGCGGAGAAACAGACAGAGGCAGACAGCGACTTTGTTTTATACTATTAAGAGATTAGAGATAGACCCTTAATACGTAGAAGGCCCGTTCAAAATTATTATTTATTAATGCACGTTTGTTATAGATAGTTTATTTAAAAACATCGAAAAAAGGCAGATTACTACTCAAACCTCGTGTATCTCGATATTATATTATCATTTATTTATTAATATGAACACGAGACAATGGCGTAACGTACACCCCCGCAGATCCCGCGTGGCGGAGTGGCCCTGCCATCATAAAGGTCGATTTATAAATTATATTATCCGGTCGGATACGGTGCGGGAATGTAGCGTTTTCGGCAAGACAAACATTTTTACATGCATTTCAAACACGAATATTTATACTTAGCGGATCCCGTCCGTTCAGACACGTATCAATACTCGTATCTGAAATGCATGTAAACATGTTTGTCTTGTCGGAAACGCTACGTTCTCGCGCCGTGTCTGACCGGATAATATAAATCCAATCAGGTCGATTATTAACTATACTTTTATAAGCGTAATAAAGTATAAACTGCTAAATGTATCGTGATAAGGAACCCAAACTTAATTTTGAAGCGGGAGACTTAAGAGTTTGCGTTACGCCACTGACAGATCTAATAATTATTATATTGAAATATTTTTGGTGTACATTGAATAGATTTCGATCAAATACATAAAATATTATCCTAATTTAAAAGTTAACGATAACATTGGATTGCTGGAATCGTTTTGTTTCTTTGAAGATCAACATTTTCGATAAATCTTCTTTATGTCTCGAAATAGCTTATTAGTCCAGTAATTTTAGATTTCCACTGCAGAAAAATTCCCAGTTAGCTGATTTTTTTTTATTTACCTTCGTTATGGTGTTTTAAAAGACGTGTAAAAAGTCCCCATCGATATCGTGCCGGCGTTTGCCAGATTTTCGAGGTTGAAGTTCACGATAGACGGTTTTTAGTGAATTTTTCGGTTCCGTTCCATTTTTTGTAAAAAATAGTTATTATTAATCTTGTAGAGGACGAAATTATCTACAACTTTTGTATAAACATTTTTTGTCTACAATTTATAGTTTTTCTTATTAAAGTACCCGCGGCTTCCTCCCCCTCGATTTTACATAACGGGATTATGCTGCTTCCCAAGGGCCTTACATAATGATTTGTACCATTATTTTACGTTGAACTTAAAGCTAACGATTAATTATAATTTTATCGAAATTAATGCAGTAGTTCTCTATACTTATAAGCAACCAAACATACAAATCGACAGCGCTCAAACAGACAGACAGACAAACAATTTTTTTTCGAAAATACGATATTTATACTTGGCATCAATTATAAAGACCGTTCGTAAAGTAATTTTGTAAAAAAAATTTACAAGGGTTGAGAGAGTGCGGATTAAGTACGAGTATGCATTTGCATACCGTATAACGCAAATAAATAAATAAGAGCCTTGATAACGTCAAAACTGTTCATATTAGAAGCTTGTTTCGTACTTCTGTGTTAGATGTAGTCGGGGTTTTTTGTTTTACTTTTGATTTCAAAATATGTGAATTACTATAGCTGGATAGGTACCTAGCTCGTCTTTATTTTCAGTCCAATATGTCAATTTGTCGATACTTGTACTACATTCGGGCGTCTAATATTTCGTTTGCTTACAGCCGTACCGAACCACTCCATTGGTGTTACCGGGTGCCAAAGCGAAGCGCGACACCCCAAACGAAAGCTATCTGAGACATCATCCTAACCCGGTTATGAGACAAGCACCGCACATTTTGGATCACGATGTCATCATGAAGCAGAGGGTAAGAGAATTAATTAAATCGAACACACGTTAACATATTATTACTAATTCTCACAAAAATAATTCGGGGAATTATTGCTATTTTATTTATATTTCCATTGCTATATTTTGCTATTGTTGTTAATATTTGAATTAAGAATTATTGGAAGAAAACGACTCAAAAGTGGCTTAAGGATCCAATTAAGAAGCAAATACTGTTTTATTGCATTTATCCGCTAACGTTTCGAATAAATGCAATAAAACAGTATTTGCTTCTTAATTGGATCCTTAAGCCACATTTGAGTCGTTCTCTTCCAATATCATCAGGATCACCACATTTCTGTTTTTTAATCAAAACAGATTCTTAACATTAAGAATTATGTTCGCGGTTCTGCATTATTTGATTTAATTGCGAATGGTAATGTAGTATTATTACTTATTAGTCCATAATTAACGCAATATTCGTAAATATGAGTTTGAGGATTGTAGCCCAATTACTTTAGATCAAATTCGATATAAGAAGCAAGCTAGTAACCTAGGTACATCATATAAAATAATAAACTCTAAATATCTAGAAATATTATCTAATGCCGTGCATGTTACAGGTGGCCGATTCCGTTTTACATAAAATTGTCGGAGAAGACGCAACAGTTGGTGGAAAACAGGTAGGCAGCGACCAAAACGTTAAAATTTGAATTACATAAAGGAGGAATAATTGTAGGTTTGTCTGTAATATCTACCGTCCATAAAAGAAACCGGAGCCAAAAACTATATTGGGATCCGTCAAATGGGTGGAGCATAAAAAAAATGGTGCCAAGGGGGGGGGATTTTATATACGGGATATACTTTTGTGTGTAATTTTGTAATTTTCAAAGTGATACGAAATAATAAATATAAGTGCAATTTGCAATTGGGCCAGTACGAATCCTAAACAAAGGAATTTCGTTGAAGGAGAACGGATTCTCAAAGCCGGACATATTATCAAATGTGTGAAAAAAACAAGATAACTGAGCTGTCAAAAGTAGTAATCTTTGCGGCATATTGCATAAAAACATCAAAATTAAAAGAAAATCTTCACGAAATTAATCATCCGTTCAATGTTTCTTTAAGGCAGGGTTAGGTGAATAATGTAAACACATAACTGCAACATAATATGTTGTAATAAGTAGGTAAGTTACTAACCTTAAAATATTTGTATACAAAGTTAGTCCTATAAATCTGTCAATCATCAAATGATTTTACTATTGTAGTACACTATGATAATAAGTATATCTTATTATTAATATAAAATATTTTTTTAATTCATAAATACAGTTTTTTCACATTCGCTCTAAAGTAATTTTTACAAGGCAATAACTGACAGTGTTTAATGACATGATATTAGAAAACGTCGCGAATTCCATTTTCGATAAACTTTTTGTTTATTTTACTTGCTTTATATTTGTAATAAACAATTTCACGATAAATTTGCACTGTTAGCATGTAAAATTTTCCTTCGTTTTGAATACAATTTTGTGTCACCAGATGTCATATGCTCATTTGACGGATCCCAATAGTAATCACAAATTCTAACAATTATTAGTACATAATAATATATAGGTACCTACCTAGCCTACTCAATTTTTGCCAGTAGTTTGTCTTGCGTCAATTGTCTGTTCTGAGTCGCAAGAAAATGAAATTACAAACAGAAGTCCCGTAACTATTTTATATAAAACCGAATGTAATTTGTTCTAGATTGTCCATAAACAGTTCAACTCGCCAATCAATCTATATAGCGAAAACAATATCGCCGACACGATTCAGCACCAAACGGGAGTTCAAGCACCGTAAGTTAATTAAAAAATATACACTTAAAAGCAATTAACTGACTGTTGACAATCTCACACAGGGCCGACTTACCCATTAGACACAGTGTCTCCTGCTTGTTTTTGAAGTTATACTTCTTTTGGCGCGTTATGAAAAAATGATGAGAGAGAATTTTTACGATGCGCGCGCATCGCGTCACGAAAATTTAACAGGATGAAGTTGCAGCGTTAATGATTTCCATAGTTACCATATAAACAAATATAAATAAATTCACTCCAGTCCTTTTATTATTTTATATTTCAATAAATTATTTGCATGCAAATTAAAAATTAGTTCTTAATCACGCCAAAGCAGTATAACTTCTAACGCGCGTACAAAGTATACGCATCCATTTTTTTTTAATAAAATGAATATTTTAAAAAGTAATCGAATATTGTAAAAAATAACCGAGTGGAAAACAAATAAAGGACCTCTGATTTCTAGAGTTCCTGAAGTTGCTAAAAATTCTCCAAACTTATAAATTAGTTTGAGCCACGCTAATAGAAAAACTCGCGTTCTAGTTTTAGAGGCTGTTTTCTTGATGTCACAGCTGATGAGAAAAGAATTTCGCTAAAAATAATAACATAATCGAGAGTTCTTTAACCTATACTTCGTATTATTTATTTGTAACATTTTTTTTATTCCCCAATGACAGACAAACGACCGGTTTGTTGGCCACTGAACAAGTTTTAACTGAAAAATAAATATATTTATTTATGCCAGGAACAGCGCGATTTGATTTTATCACCGGGGCAAAAAAAACTAAAATTAAACATAGGATTTCATTTCTGATATAGAAAAGTGTGCCTATTAAGCTGCCTCAAAACAATTATATTTTTTAAGGGCAGACAAAGCGCTTTTTAATTTACCTGCAACTAACACTGTAAAAAATGGATGTAAAAATACTTTGAAAGTTAAGGTAGAATTCGCTTGATTTTCTGAGTGATTTTACATTATTATTTATTTTTACATAAAAACTTGGACTTTTACTGTAAAATTAAACAAATTTGTGATTTTTACATAAAGTAAATTAAAATTACATAATTTGTGTAATATTCCAATAAAGTGTGTAAAAATTACAAAATAAAATGTAGTTACATATATAAAATGGATGAATACAAAACAAATTAATGTAAAATTAGTAACCACGCATGCGCAATGTGTTTTTATGGAATCTACGCGATGTGCAGGCGATACCTGTTTGCGACGCCATTGTCTCTTTGTGTGCCTATTACCAGATTAATCGCTGGCTACAAATGGACCATCGATAATCTATGTAATCGGCCTTCTCATTTCTTAGTGTAGCATAATATCAGATATTATGTACCTTTACAAAAAAAAAATCGACTGATGACTAGTCCTATACTTCCCACCTAGTAAATATTTGCAAAAAATAAACACTCTTTTTTTATTCTTTGAAAAAAAAAAGCATGATCCTCTTTTTTGTTTAATATAGCAAAAATCATGGTTACATTGATTTACGTCCAATTTTTATTTTTTTTAGTAAAATATTTTTTTTCTCGAAAACTTTACATTTTAGAGAAAAAAAATATTTACATTTTTTTCATATTATAACATCTAGAATTCATTTATATTTTTTTACCTATGCTAATATGTGACATTGAGAACGTTTTTTTTAATATCTCAGGATCCACTGAACCGATTTGACTCAAAATCTAATCAGATCTAAGTTAAAGGCTGATAAACACAATGGAACAATCGGCACGGCCGTATGTTATTCCGTTTTAACGATATCGAAGGCGAAAAATTGACCACATACACACACATACAGACATCAGTCAGAAAATGATCTTAAACGATTGCTAGGGTCTTAAAACGTGAAATCTGTTAAAATCTCGAAATATTTTTTTCAGACTAAATCTATTACTTCCCTACAGTAGAGGTGGGAAGTAATAATCCATAATATATACCTTCTAACGTTTTTTGTTAACAGACGATAACACAAAAAAAATCTTTGCTGTATACTGTAAATAACAACACTAAAATTTTTGATGAGATTAAAAACGGATATTTCAATTGCAGCGTTATCAAGAAACCGGGCGTGTTCGATCCAAGCCGTAGCGAGACTCTGAGGGCTTTGCAAGAAGAGGAAGTGTTGGGTCAGATTCCGGCACTATCGGAACCGGTAGCGGCCGTAGTTCCTAAAGTGTTCCAAAGACCGAGCCCACAAAACCGCATAATTTCTGGCAAGGTCAGTCGAAGATATTAGGTAGATGTTTTGTTGTCAGAATTCGCCTACCACACGTATGTATGTTAAATAATAATAATAATGTAATTCATTAGCACAATTAACAGCATTAAATTATTTGTAACGTTACAACTGCAGATATATTATCGTTTGATTTTTTTTTTTAATTCTTAATTAGGAACAGTATTTTTAAATCTTTACCGGTGACGCATTTAATAGGTCATCGAATAAACAGATTTACAGATCATAATCTCGGTTCATAATCAAGTCAACGACCCACTTTGAATTTATTAATAACATAATATTATAATAATCGACGGTTCATTTTTTTTTTAATAAACATTCGCATGTTTTTATATCAAAATTTAAAAAAAAAACTGGGACAATTATATTTTCGTTGACAACTTGCATTCTGCATGATTTACAAGAAAAAAAGCAACGGAAAAACACGTCGCCATCTGTGTTTCATTGCATGTAGATGTTGTACGAATTAAATCAAAAATGTGACACAAATACCTTTGCTAAAGTTAGATACTTCAGCGAATTTAAACTTCTGTCTCTACAAAATCATCAACAATTTTCGTAATTTAGAAACGATCATTCAAAAATCCAAAACACTAAAAAAGGATTCAATATTATTTAAAATGATAGTAACTTTGACAAATTAATTATAAATACAAATTTTAACACGGAGGTCGTGACCAAATACATAATTCAATGAATGCATAATGACTGCAAACAGTATATGAAAACACCTGTGGTAAAGAACAATGACGTAACACAATGCTGTAATCAGGAAAAATTCATTAATTCAAACCTATGTCACCGTAGGGATTCTAACCCTAAACTTTCCACTGAATTGACATTACTCACACAGTGACACATTTTCAAACGATCGACTTTCTCCCTTTAAAGCATTTTGTCACTGAAAAACCACTACATGCGAGAGTCAATATTCCAACACCACTGCTAGGGTTAAAATCCCTTCGGTGACATAGGTTTGAATTAATGAATTTTTCCTGATTACAGCATTGTGTTACGTCATTGTTCTTTACAACAGGTGTTTTCATATACTGTTTGCAGTCATTATGCATTCATCAAATTTATTGTAGCCTTTTAAGAAAAGTGTAGAGATTTTTAAAAATTATGCTCCTAATTTTGAAAATATTACGTGTTGGTGTCCTCGAAGTTAAGACTTAACCAAAATCAATCGATAAGCTGAAATATCCAACAAAGCAAAAATTTTAGTTAGTTCGTCCACGATAAGTCGTTTTTTTTATGTGAGCCTCGCTGAATATTTTAAACATATATAATTTTGTTGGCTGTTCAACCGCCAGAAACCCTTACCGTCAAACCCTCCACCGCAGCCCCAAAGCAACCCGTACGTGAACTCGTTAGGGGAATCTGGCGACACCATCCACCAATCGGGCTCGTTCAAGAGACTCATGTACAATGTGTTAGGGCAAACTGACTACTAGACAGGTTGTCGCACCGACATTTACTTTAAATCTGTATTATATAAAATAATTAATTATATTTGTGAGAATGAATCGCGTTTTAGTGACCGAAACGTCTATTAGCCGTCACAGCGCTGTCTGGAATATCGATTAAGTGGCAAATATTTTTCGGTAGATGATATTTTTCGAAATCAAAATCGCAACAAAACTATTTTTATAAAATGTTTTATCCGGAAATAAAATTTTATATCAAACTGTGGCGGCTATTATGATTTATGATAAAAAAAAATGTTCATGTTAATATTTTACTTAATTGTTATTTATTTTAATTTACTATTAAAATAATCGTTACGCAGAAACGATTTTATTAAACAATTAAAAAAATTAAAACTTCAAAAACTGTCTATTTAAAATTTATTAAATAAAAACGTTTCTGTAGTTTGTAACAATTGAAAAATAATGTGATTTTATTTATTTATTTATTTTTAACAAAATACGCTCTTTGCTTAACTTATTTTTTTCAACTATTTTTGCTTACCGTAGGAAAAACATAATACTATGCTAAAAATATTTTAATTTTAGAATGCCTGAAAATTGTATAGTAATTTGAAAATATTTCTTAGTGTGCAATTTTCAGTTAAATAAATTATTATTCATAATTTATCTAATAATTGTTTATATCGTACATTTATACTGCTCGTCCGCTATGAATTATTGGCTCAGTTCTCAACAATAGACCTTTTCACCAGTCGTTACGCGCAAGCGCCGTCGCCATGGTTATGATCGCGCCTTTCAAAAGTTTCGTCCGCTTTTCGACGCAATGAGGTCCGTTTTTCAATGTTAATTTACATGAAAATGTTACTGGCGGTACTAAATTAGTGCACAAAACAGTGGAATGACATACTTGTGCTAAATTGGGACGGTGGTTGAAGTGCCACGGGCGGAAAACTGATGGAAGTAAACGAAAATTGGTTGAAAGGTTAGAATCCTACCTGTCATAAATTGTTTATCAGTTATCGTAAAAAGTTTATCTTTAAAAGTACTCAAATATTTTTCTAGGTTGTTGTACCACTTCTTTAAATAATATATCTTATTTAATTACTACTTACATTTTTCAAAATCAATCACTTGCCATCTGTCAATATGACAAATCTTTGAAAAACATGGCGCAATTGGGCACATGCGCAGAAAAAAATGTTCGTCGATGAAAAGGTCTATTAAATTGAAAAAAAAGGTAATGTTGAACTTGGACCAACTTTTTATCGTACCTGCCGTATAATTATTATTCTTGTTTAAAAAGCGAGTAGAAATCGGCCTATGAAAATTATTATCTATTAGGAATATTTATCGATATAAATGAACGTAAATGGTAAATGTAAAAATTAAGCAGGCTGCAAGAGAGTAATTCAAAATCATTTTTACCAATTTTTATAATCCGTGAAATTACGTTTTTCTACTGACTCTAGAGCAGCGTTTCTCAAACTTTTTTGACCATGGACCCCTTTTGATTTTAGAATTTTGTTGTGGACCCCCAGCCGCTAGCTACATTGGTACTGAATTAGTTTTAGGACAGGATGTGATTGTGATGCCTAATAATTACCATTAGTGAAAAATTATGTTTTTTCGAATATTGTTGTTCTTAACAAATCAAATAGCAATAATAAGCAGTAAGCTGAATAATATTATCACTGGTTGTAGCAAATGTTCTTAGTGCGATGGATGGTACCAGTGGCGTAACTTAAAAATTTTGGCCCGCGGTCAAGAATTCTTGAAAGGACCCTTTTTGGTCAATATATAATAAAATATAGGTAGGTAGTAGGTAGGGTTCCCAAATCCATATGGAGTTTAACCCGGAGATTTTAGGAGCAGTGGCAAAGCGTGGAATTTTCCTTGGATAGACAGATGGGCGAAGTCTGAAAGGTATAGAATACCCCTCAACTTAAAGGTGGGCCTGGGGGTTCCCCTTCGGAAAAATTTTGGAAAAATAAACCTCTAAACCGCAAATTTTATCATATTCTATAAAGGCCTTTACACAATGCTAGGCGATAGCAATAGCTATAGGGAAATTGCGATAGAATAGAAATAGTGATAAAAATATACGCCACCCGTTGCACAATAGTGCGATAGGAATAAAAAGCTAACCAATCAGTCGTGCTACTTTGTAAATGTATAACATAGTACATAACCTGTACTGTCAAAACGTACTTGTATAATTTCTATGATCCATACTTTTTGACACAGTAAGTATTTATTTTTTATTTTTTTAATAACGTTGAAAAAGTCGATTTGACATTTATTATTTTGAAATTTGAGGTTAAGTATCTAGTATCTCAGCAAGAAATCTGAACTCTTAACGCTGATTGGTAGGCTATAAGGCAATAGATATAAAATTCCAACTCGTCGGAAATTTATCGCTGTTGCCTGTTCCTATATTCAATTCTGCATTGGCATATGGGTTCCCTAGTGTTGGTATTCCGGTTTTCATATCGCTGTGCTATAGCTATAGCTATTCTTATTTCTATCGCTATCGCCTAGCATTGTGTAAAGGCCTTTAGGTCTCCCTTTATTTACTCAAAGTGTTAGTGCGAAGAAGGTAAAATATATTTATAAAAAGTCTTTAGATCTAGAACGGCGCATTACGAGTATACGATTGTTTTTTTTGTAAATTTTCAATTATAAGTACTAGTCCAGTAATTTTAGATTTCCACTGCAGAAAAATTCCCAGTTAGCTGATTTTTTTTTATTCACCTTCGTTATGGTGTTTTGAAAAACGTGTAAAAAGTCCCCTTCGATATCATGCCGGCGTTGCCAGATATTCGAGGTTCAAGTTCACGATAGACGGTTTTTTGCGAATTTCTCGGTTCCGTTCCATTTTTTGTAAAATATGGTTATTATCAATCTTGTAGAGGACAAAATTATCTACAACTTTTGTATAAACATTTTTTGTCTACGATTTATAGTTTTTCTTATTTAAGTACCCGCGGCTTCCTCCCCCTCGATTTTACATAACGAGATTATGCTGCTTCCCGAGGGCCTAACATAATGATTTGTACCATTATTTTAAGTTGAACTTAAAGCTAACGATTAATTATAATTTTATCGAAATTAATGAAGTAGTTCTCTACTTATAAGCAACCAAACATACAAATCGACAGCGCTCAAACAGACAGACAGACAGACAATTTTTTTTCGAAAATACGGTATTTATACTTGACATCAATTATAAAGACCATTCGTAAAGTAATTTTTTAAAAAAAATTTACAGGGGTTGAGAGAGTGCGGATAAAGTACGAGTATGCATTTGCATACCGTATAACGCACTCTACTAAGAATAGCTCGGAGTAGCCATATTTTTAATTTTTTTTTCAAAATTCCTTTACGAATACTCATTATAATTGTTATAAAGACTATTCGTAAAGGAATGTAGTAAAAAAAATTAAAAATGTGGCTATTATCACCAGAGTGCGTTATACGGTATGCAAATGCATACTCGTACTTAATCCGCACTCTCTCAACCCTTGTAAATTTTTTTTACAAAATTACTTTACGAATGGTCTTTATAATTATTGATGTCAAGTATAAATATCGTATTTTCGAAAAAAAATTGTCTGTCTGTCTGTCTGTTTGAGCGCTGTCGATTTGTATGTTTGGTTGCTTATAAGTAGAGAACTACTGCATTAATCTCGATAAAATTATAATTAATCGTTAGCTTTAAGTTCAACTTAAAATAATGGTACAAATCATTATGTTAGGCCCTCGGGAAGCAGCATAATCCCGTTATGTAAAATCGAGGGGGAGGAAGCCGCGGGTACTTAAATAAGAAAAACTATAAATCGTAGACAAAAAATGTTTATACAAAAGTTGTAGATAATTTCGTCCTCTACAAGATTGATAATAACCATTTTTTACAAAAAATGAAACGGAACCGAGAAATTCGCAAAAAACCGTCTATCGTGAACTTGAACCTCGAATATCTGGCAACGCCGGCATGATATCGATGGGGACTTTTTACACGTTTTTCAAAACACCATAACGAAGGTGAATAAAAAAAAATCAGCTAACTGGGAATTTTTCTGCAGGTGGGTGATTTTAATATCTAAAATTACTGGAGTATACTTTGTAAATTTTAAATTTATTTTTAATATAATATAACTATTATTTATTTTTTATTAATTTAATTTTCATAAATAATACGTTTTTCTAAAGCTAATTATTTAATAGAAAATTTAATTTATTTTTTATGTTGGATTGGAAAAAACGTGTTGTTTATAAAAAAAAAAACAGACGAGTGTCAAATCTAGTCAAAATATTTATTTTTATTTATTTAAAAATATAAATATACCTTAATTAATATGATTAACTATAAAAACCACGTAATGTAACTATTATATTAATTATTAGTCGCTACTCGCTAGCATACCGAATGGAGGAAATGATGGTGAAATAAAATATATGAATAACTGCATATCGTAATGAAATAATTTGTTAACAAAAAACATATAAATATCAATTATTTATATCCAATGATAAACGACTACGATTTAATTTTTAAGTATTTTTATATAACACATGCACGCTTTTAGTGTTTTTTCGTATCTGTTTTGCGAACCTTAAATAGCCGTTTATTGACTAGTGACCATTATGTAACGCTTTTCAGTGCTATAATGGTTCATTATGTAACTAGTTACATAATGATCCGTTATGCAACGCTTTTCAGAGCTATAATGAAAAAACAGTTGCATAATGAACCATTATGTAATTGTTTTTTTTTAATTCAATTAAAGTCTAAAACCATGCATGTGTTATATAAAGTATAGTGTGCAACGCGTGTGCTAAATCTTTATGCGTCAGGCGCAATGTTTTCAGCACTCGTATGCGGCTCGAGATGCACACTCGCCAAGGCTCGTGCTAAAAACATCAGCACTCGTATTCGGCTCGCGATGCACACTCGCCAAGGCTCGTGTGTGCTCGTCTACTATTTGTGCTGAAAATATCGCGCCTGACGTATAAAGATGTATTTAGCACACTAGTTACACAATATACTATTATGCATTCTAATTTGATGCAAAAATCTGCTTCACAATAGCTTTACGATGTATTATGGTCAGTGAATTTATTTTTATTTATTTTTTGCAATGAACAAAACCAAAATACTATAATATATACAATTTTGCAAATATATTGGATTGTTCAGATGAAAACAAGAATTAAGTCTGATCTATTCTAAAGCTGTTAGGAATTAACGATTTGTTTTGAAAATAATTATTTTCTGGATAAAATCATCGATTTATATTTTGAGTTTCTATCGTCGTATAAGATGTATTTTTAATCGCAGTGGAGAACTTAACGAAAAATAAAACAAATACAATGGTCAATAACTGAAAAAAAAGAATGTGCAGTATAATTTGTCATCTGTTTGTTAATTTCGCCACTGTTTTAAATTATTATTATTATATTTTTTTTGTCTATATGTATAATCTGCTTTCAAAGTTTAAATAAATGTTATAAAAAATCAAAAATAATTGTTGTTTCTAAATATCAGTGTAAATCAGTTTATAATTTAAACGATGGAAATTAGTCCAAGCGGCAGGTAATAAATGAAGGGGATTACCTGGAAAGTATTCCGAAGTATTTTGGTGTGTTGTTTGCGGGTACTCTGTGGAGTAGAATCTGAGTTTTCGACCTCGAGGACCCTGTGCTAACGTGGGGGAAGCCGAAAAACCACAAAATTTTACCACCTTTTTTGCTTTTTTCGAAATCTCTCAGAAACAGTCGATTTAAGCAATTCTTTCATTATGTAATGTTTTAAAGAGGATTACATTTCTTACAATTTTCATTCCCACAACTTTTCTGTGGTACTAATGGTAAGCGCGCTGCAGCTTCTTGAAAACACCCGCTCGGCTTTTTGTAACCTTGGTAACCAATGTGTAACACGTGTATTTTCAATTTAAAGTTCAATGAAGAACAAAATAAATAAAACTATTGAAAAGAACATTACATTTTAACCATTGGTATCAAGGTTACAAAAAGTCGAGCGGGTGATTTTCAAGAAGCTGCAGCGCGCTTACCATTAGTACCACAGAAAAGTTGTAGGAATGAAAATTGTAGGAAATGTAATCCTCTTTAAAACATTACATAATGAAAGAATTGCTTAAGTCGACTGTTTCTGAGAGATTTCGAAAAAAGCAAAAAAGGTGGCAAAATTTCGTGGTTTTTCGGCTCCCCCCACGTTAGACTCATATTCTACAGTCTACTCCACAGAGTACCCACAAACAACATACCAAAATATCATTAACTTCGGAATACTTTCCAGGTAAATAGTACCTGACTGCTGGACTAAATGGAGAGCCATTTACTTTCGGTCCTCGGGAAAGTATGAAACGTCCATATTTACGACACTTTTGATTTTTAATTAATAGTAGGAGAGCCGACCGTGAGACTGTATAAAGTAATAAAATGAGTGTCGTATCAGATGAAAGAGCGTTAAAATCCTTACACAAAAAGTACAGTTTGCCACCCGTTATCCTGGCGGGGGCCGCTGGCCGCCCCTCTAAAAATAGAAATTTTTGACAAAAACCAGCGTCCTCTGCCAAGATGGCGGGTGGCAAATTATATTTTTTGTGTAAGGATTTTAACTTTCTTTCATCTGATATGACACTCATCTTATTACTTTGTCTCGGGTGGCTTTTGTCAAAAATTTCTATTTTCAAAGGGGCGGCCAGCGGCCCCCGCCAGGATGACGAGTGGCAAATTGTACTTTTTGTGTAAGGATTTTGACGCTCTTTCATCTGATATGACACGGTCAGCTCTGGGACTATAACGACCTAATAGAATAATATTAATTTCGTGTTCAATGCACATAAAAATATTTGATCTTTTGCCAGATTTTATTTTTGGTACATTAACCGATATTCACCCGATAAAATTCTCATTTAAATTTACATGTAAACCGCATTTACGACATGAATTCAGTATTAATTGTTTGAAATTCTTAAGAACGTTAAGTATAATAAAAATAGACTCACCCCAAGTTGGGAATTCTTGAAACTTATAACCGCCATATTTTCTTTCTTCAATTTCAAATCACACTAATTCACAAATAACATGTCTATATGTGCAAGAAGCAGTCTTCATTAACGGTATTAAGTCGCTCTGGACTCCGACCAAAACCGTGTTGGACACCACCTTATAAAAAATAAATAAAAATACTTTTAATAAAACTCAGAAGTATTTGTTTAGAAAAATGAACTATCATTCCTAAAATATGAACTCATTTTTAACCGACTGGCGACTTCAAAAAAGGAGGTGGTTCTTAATTCGGTTGTATTTTTTTATGTTTGTTACCTCAGAACTCCGTCATTTATAAACCGATTTGGAAAATTTTATTTTATTGGATAGGGTACACCTCGAAGTTGGTCCCATATAAATTTTACTTAAATCAGTTGAGTAGTTCGGCTGATTTTTAATAAAAGTGAGTAACGGCGTGTGATTCCTTAAGGTAAATGTCACTTTTTGACACATCACATAGCCATAAATCAAAAGGGTGCCAACTTCATACGACTCATAAGATTATAAGAAAGTCGGTTTAAAAGTGAGTAACGGCGTGTGATTCCTTTAAGGTAAATGTCACTTTTTGACACATCACAGCGAAAGAGGTCAGTTAAGTAAGTGAATCTATTGGCAAGCGACTAAACTACGTATTGTAAAGCCATTAAAAAGTAAAAAATTCTTAACAAAAAAAAAACCTCCTTGAAAAAGCCACCAAACTACGTATTGTAAAGCCATTAAAAAGTAAAAAATAAAAAACTTCTTAACAAAAAAAAAACCTCCTTGAAAAAGCCACCAAAAAGACGAAAATAATGAAATTTTGAGGTCTGCGCCAATTTAATAAAATTTTAATAAATCATATAGTGAACTACCTGGGAATTGGTTTGGACCTTTGTTGAATAATGACAAAGGTCCATTTCCAGGTAGTCCTAGGCTCCCGGATTTACCACTGCAAATTCAATATTATGATAGGTTCGTAAATCGTAATTATTATATACTAGCCGCTACCCGTGGCTTCGCCCACGTATATTTCGATTTATGATTTATTATCCCCCCGCGAGAAATTCTCCACCTGCGAAACGAAGTCGGACCGGTGGTGTTTATAATTTTAGTAGGATTCCGTCTATACGCTAAAATGCAAAAGAATTTCAGTTACGTTTTGTTACTATCGGCTATCCCGCAGGAATTATCCCCCCCCCCCGCGAGATATTTATCAAAATACACTAAGGGAGTGTCGCTTTCTATTAGTAAAAGAATTTTTAGAATCGGTTCAGTAGTTCCAAAGATAAAATTTATAACTTCATATTATAGCTATTGAATTAGCATATATGAATTGACACTCGCATGTAGTGAAAATCTATTGATTCTGAAGCATATAAGGAGAATATTAGTTTAGCAATCTTGTCACAGTTGAGCTCATTTCGCCGCGAAAGTGGAAAGGTTCAGGTTAGAATCCTGACTGTGACCACTGGTTGGTAAAATGATTTTTTCCAATATGTTTCGAAACAATTATATAATTGGCTGCTCTCCAACGAAAAAACATTTTTCAATTGCATTTCAGCCGTATAAAACTATTATTTATCTATAAGAATTTATGATTTATTTTTTTTTTATGATTTATTTATTCTTTAAAAATCTTTTTTAACCCTCTGGTGAAGCGCGATTCAAATGGAATCGATACATATCTAGAAATTTCTGTTTCATTACGAAAAGTCGAGGAATTTTCCAAAGCATTCTTAAAACTACGTTTTCTAATCATTTTATCTATTAAATCTCCATTATAACCATTACACAAAGCTATGTCCTTAATTAAAGTTTTTTCTTTCTCAAACCTTTCCTTGTTGAGAGGGAAGCTGAGTAACCGGTGTATTAAAAAGTTGAAACTTGCCATTTTATGTTGAGGGCAATGATGTGAGTCTTTAGGGATATATCTTAGTGTATTGGTGTCTTTTCTGTATATATCAAATTCTAAATTATTTGTCTCATTCCTTATGACTAATACATCTAAAAATGGCAGTCTTCCGTTGTTTTCAATTTCATAAGTGAATTTTATTGAAGGGAAACAATTATTTAATTTGGAAACAAAATTGTCTACATTCTCATTTTTAGTGTCAAATACTGCGAAAATATCATCCACATACCTAAGCCATACTCTAGGGAAGTAATGATTACGAAAAACTCCCTATAACGTAGAAATTTGTACAATTTGGTTGGTTTACCTTAAAACCCATACATTAACTTCTTCCCTCCATATAACGAAAAAAAGCTCGGTCCCTTGAGATTCGTTATAAAGAGGTTACACTGTATTAGTATAGATTAAGTACGCGGTACGATCAGAAACATGTAATGTAACCGTAGTGAATGACACCCACTTCAAGACGGTACATTATTATGTACATTTCCATTTGTTTATCTGTTAATTTTATCTCAATTTGAGGTCAGCTATCGAGGCAGGATTCAAACTACTATCGTAAATTCAAATTTGTATCGTTAAGGAATTGTTCAACGAAACTAGTGGTTACAGTCAGAACATACATTTTTCAACAGTCAACCATGTCAACCGCTGATCAACAATTAAATCCACGCGTACTGTCCTTACAAAGTCACGTTGTCTACGGATACGTCGGGAATAAATCTGCCACATTCCCCCTGCAGGTAAGTTGTTGAAAAAAAATGTTATATTATATTACATACAGTATTGAGTATACACAATGAACTACGAACACCCCGCTCCTTCCACTAATAGAAAGAGCTGTTTTGCGCGGCAGCGAGCTAGACTGAATTAAAACATAACCTCAACAAACACATACATTCAGTTTTGATTCAAACTTTACTTATTGCGACTAATTTTTTTTCACAATCAGAGAAGATACAACTATGTAAAGTGGCAATTTCAAATTTTAAAAATTCACTATAAAGAAAGCAATTGATATAATTGTCTTTCTCTGTCTGTTTGTCAATAAAATGACATTCGCGAATCGCGTTTGCAATGTTTACATGCTTCAGAATCAGATAATACCTAAATCGTTTTTTTCAGGTGTTGGGTTTTGAAGTGGATGCGATAAATTCTGTGCAGTTTTCAAATCATACCGGGTATGATTGTTGGAAAGGTCAAGTTTTAACAGATGAAAATTTAGGTAATGCATTAATAAACATGCCGGAACGGACTCTGTACAAAAATACAGTCGATTGCCTGGCAGTTTTTTACTTCGTAATAACCTTCAGATTTGTTGATCATTGTTATCGTGTAATATAATGTTATTTATTTAGTTTAGTGACTGTTAACATATTTTAATTAGTAATTACAACTACAATGAAATAAAATAAACTGCCGTCGATTATGAAACTTTGCAGTCTTAAATTCGCATGATTCGTCAGTCCAAACTTAAAACACTACAAAAAGATAATCACAATAAAATTAAGAAAAATCGCAGGATAGTGGACAAAATAGTTGATTTATTAAATTAAATGTACGACGTGTCCATCGTGATTATAATAAAATTAAGAAAAATCGCAAGATAGTGGACAAAATAGTTGAATTATTAAATTAAATGTACGACGTTTCGGTCGTACATTTAATTTATTTTGTCCACTATCTTGCGATTTTTCTTAATTTTATTATAATCACGATGGACACGATTTCTTATATAGATAATCACAATTCATTTATTTATAAAATATGTATAAAAGACTCATGGCTATTATAGTTTTATCCAACAAATCAACGTTGCAATTCTTCCTTTCAGCCGATTTGGTAGGAGCTTTAAAACAAAACGGCTTGGACAATAATTACACCCATTTATTAACCGGTTATGTGGGATCCGAATCATTCCTTAATCGTATTTCCGAGCTTATCACAGATTTGAAAAAGGCTAACCCAAATCTTATATATGGTAAAATGTTTATTTACATTCAGTTGTATTCATCTGATCGTCTTATTGTTAAATCGATTTAAAAATTTTAGTATGCGATCCGGTAATGGGAGATAACGGTACAATGTACGTACCGAAGGAACTTTTGCCAATATACAGAGACAAAATCATTCCATTGGCCGATATAATAACGCCGAATCAGTTTGAAGTGGAACTTCTTACCGGCGAAAAAATCAACACCGCTGCCGATGCATGGAAAGCCGTTGAGAAGTTCCACGAAAAAGGCTGTAAAGTCGTTGTACTGTCAAGCACTGAACTCGGGGACGAGAAAAACTTATTGGGGTTGGCGAGCAGTACTTTAGGTATAATTTTTTTTATTAATTAAAGAAATACTCTTTAAAATCACTAGGCAACCACCATTACACCGCTGCATGGTTTTATATGAAAGAATGGGTAAGTTCGGTTTTGAGCTCAGATCGATCTGAGTGCTCCAATGCGTTCGAATTTAACATTTATATGCTCTGAAAGATCTGTATCCTGCGTTCGGATTTAAAATCTGGAGGAGATCGAGCATGCTCTATAAGCTCCGAAGAAAGCGAGCGAGCAAGCAGATTTAACCATCTTCAGAGCATTCATTTTAAAAATGAGCGGAAACACTTGTGAGAATGGATAAATTTCGAAGTTTATTTATATGAGGTAATTTTGCAATAGGTAAAAATACACGAATAATAATTATTTAAAGAATAGTAATAACCAATAAGTCTATATCGCACAGAATGATTAAATAAAATATTTATTATATCTATGGGTCAAAAAAATCAACAACCGGTAGTACTATTGATTTTAAAATAAAGGAATAAAACGAAAAAAATTGTGAATCATGATTTATTATTATAACAATGTTGAATTAAATCAAAATGAGGAGCAATAAAGAATATATTTCGGCTTTAGTAATAAGAATTTAACTTGCTGGGACCATTTTATTCTGACGTTTGGAAAAATCTGCTAGATTACGTTCGGAATTGTTTAGATGGCTCGATTTGCTCGCTTGTCACATGACCAAAAATCTGTTTGCTCGGCTCGATCAATCGAGTGCAAAACCGAACTTACACAATATGAAATGAACTATGTTTTAACTGGATATAAATTTCAATTTTCAGGCGGTCAAAGAACGCATGCTACAATTAAAATCCCGAAATTTCCAGCGAGTTTCACAGGCACTGGAGATCTTTTCGCAGCGACTTTTTTGGCATGGTCTTATAAGTCTAATAACAATTTGAAAGTAGCACTGGAAAAAACAATCGCTACGCTACAATCCGTACTAAAAAGGACCCTAAAATACGCCGAAGGTAAGATCTGTGTTTAAAAATTCCGTCTAATGTAACAGTGCTGTCATCTATTATTTTGTTTTTCAGGAACCGCTGAACCAAATTCAAAAAAGTCTCTCGAACTGAAACTGATACAATCAAAAAATGACATTGAAAACCCACAAGTCAAAGTTCAGGCTACAACTAACAATAGCGATTTTTCGCTGGATAAATGCTATTGACCAGGTAAAATAGAAATAACTTTTGAACGTCGAAAGTGATTCGTATTTCAGTTTTTCTGAGTGTATTGTGAAACTGTTTTGAAGAAATTGATTATGTTCAGATAATAATTGCGTTTTTATATAATGGGTAACAAATAACTGGGAAAAATTAGGTATTGGCCATCTTTCGCCATTGTTTAACGCTTGCATCTGTTTATTTAAGAACCAAATAAATGTCTTCCACAAAAAATGATAATAAATACAAAATATATACTACTATTATATCAGTGTAGTTTTAGGTAAAGAATAAATAATGAAATATATGTTTATAAAATGTAATGTAAAAAGAATTATACAAATGTTTTTATGTAATATTGAGTAATCTAAATAAATAAATTGGCCCCCCCAATAAAGAAAGGAGGCCAACGTTTTAGGTATATAATTGGTACTGTTGTATTTTTGATTTTCAATTTTTATAATAAAATAAAAGTTATACTCTACAAGACAAAAAAAAAACAATCTATTTATTAAAAATTTCCGAAACGGCTGCTAAACAGTTCTTACAACGGTTTGAAATGCGAGCATTAAAGACGACCTCAGTCGAAACTTCACCACAATCGATACAAAAAAAAAACTTATACTATGAGTTTGATGTAAAATTCGTTTTATTTTTCCTAAAATTACTTTCCAAAAAATTTTACAAATTTAGATGTATGAAAGGAATGACCTAAATAAATATTTTTTCTAATGGACTTAACATTTTTTTAACAATAGTGCACATGATGTGATGTTGAAAGTCATTATTTATTTATTTTCGTTCATATTTTTATCATCAAACTATTATTTACGTAAAAAAAGGAGATTTTTTTTAACCCTTGTCATTCTGAAATAGACATCAGACAATGCTGAGAAAAGATTGTTATGTAGTAAAATTTTTAAAAGGTCAATGCAAATTCACAAATATTTTCTCTGGTCAAATGTTTCCAAATGTACCTTTATCGGTTTATTGGCAAATATACAAGTTCCGGGTTCTAGCCCGAGAGCTGGTAAAAGTGTCAATTGGATTTTCAATTTATTATTAAATAAAAAAAAAATAATGAATTGAAAATATGAATTGGTGCTAGGCCCAAAAACCTTAGCTGTTGGTGGTCTTTAAAACACAATTTCAATTTCATATACGCAAATAAATAATGCAAACATATCTCAATTTATAACACAATAAACAATTGACAGGGAAATCGCATTTTGAGATTTACTAGGCGCGTATTTTAACAAAGTTGAAACATAGTACTTTATGATACATTTTTAGAGTGTTGGGTCTCCAAGCATTAACTTTGTAATCTGTAGACAAATTGTGGCGTCTTTTATTTATTGATCTAAAAAAAAAAAATATTTTGCATCGCCTATATTTATGGGCTAATACACAAATTGAACAAAATAAACTGTCACAATATTTAACAAAAAACTGTTTAACAACGAAATAAGAAGGCAATATGCCAAAAAATGTTCATCATTCGATTATATTTTATTACATCGGTAATTCTGAACTGGGAAAACTGTTTGAATGGAGGAATAATAAGTGGGCTGTGGGAAGTTGGTAATTTTGTTATAGAAAAGTTGTTTCAATACTCAAGACAGAGGAATTTCAGACGGACCACGGGAAGTTGGTAAATTTGATTCAGCAAAATTGTTTCAGTCAGAACAGGGGAATTACGGTTGGATCTATGGCTGGTCCATTGAGGAAACAGATCTGATTGTTTACATTCTTCGGATAATTAAAAAAGTCATACAAATTCGTTACAAAAACAACTACTGTGATCTATGAAAACCAGCTGATGAAGCCTTCTGTTAAAAAACGAAAATAAATTCTTGAAACAAAAATAGAGTCAGATTTATTAAGTAATCTGTTTGATAATAATGTTAGGCACGGAGTAACCATAGAAATAACAGCGAATTAACATAACAGCGTGATTAAAATGTGCGATAAACCCTTTGGATAAACCAGACATAAGAAATATAAAAACCTGTTCAAAAAATAAAATGTTTGTTACGTCATTCGCAGTTCATACTATGATACTACTGTGGATTACAGAATGCTGTACAGCTGAGTCATCAAAGGTCAACACCCTCTACAAAATAAAAAATATCTGAACATCTCTACAACCTGCGCTTTACATTGCATAGAGCAGGTGTTCCCAAACTTTTTTTACTGTGACTCCCTTTACAGGTTGCAATTTTTTGCGACGCCCTTCAAAAAGAAGATACCTGTGTGTAGCTCTAGCAGACAATAAAATTACTCTATCATTCAAATAAAACTCCAAAGAATATTGGGATCCGTCAGATAGGTGGAGCTTCAAAAACATGGCGCGGAGGGGGGGAATTTCATATACGGGGTATACTTTTGCGTGTAATTTTATGATTTTCAAAGTGATAAGAAATGATAAATATAAGTGCAATTTGTGATTGGGCCGGTACGAATCCTAAACAAAGGAATTTTGTTGAAGGAGAACGGATTCTTAAAGCCGGGCATATTATCAAATGTCGGAAATATAACGAGAAAAATGCATGCAAAATGAACTGTCAAAAGTAGTAATCTTTACGACATATTGCTTAAAAACATCAAAATTAAAAGAAAATCTCCACGAAATTAATCATCCGCGTTCAATGCGCTTTTAAGGCTGGGTTAGGTGAATAATGTAAACACATAACTGCAACATAATAAGTTATATTGTAATAAGTAGGTAAGCTACTAACCTCAAAATATTTGTATACGAAGTTAATCCTATAAATTTGTCAATCATCAGGGAACTATTGTAGTGCAGTATGATAACAAGTACATCTTATTATTAATATAAAATATTTTTTGAATTCATAAATACAGTTTTTCCACATTTCATTACAAAATAATTCTCTGTAAAGTAAGTTTTACAAGGCAATAACTGACAGTGTTTATTGCCATGATATTAGAAAACGTCGCGAATTCCACTTTCGATAAACTTTTTGTTTATTTTACTTGTTTTATTTTTGTAATAAACAATTTCATGATTAATTTGCACTGTTAGCATGTAAAATTTTCCCTCGTTTTGAGTACAATTTTCTGCCACCATATGTCATGTGCTCATTTGACGGATCCCAATAGAATCTTAATTATTATTAACCGACTTTATTTATTAGATTCTAATTCTAATAATTAGAAAACATAAAAAACTACAAATAATACAATTAATGAGAAGGGTGAGCTTGCTTTTCTGAGCATAACTTCTCAAATCGGGGACTCCCCTAGGATAGCGCCGCGACGCCCCAGGTTAGGGAACCTCTGGCATAGAGAATATTTTATTAAAAATAAATAAGTAGCATATATCCTCCTAGCGGGAATTTTTATATGTAAAAAAATTAAATATTGACCAAGTTAAAAATTGTTTTAATTTTATTTTATCACTAGGTAGTTATAAAAATCTACTTGAGCTTAGAAAAAAAAGTATTCAATTCTTAAAAAATTGCCAAAAACCAATCATTCAGACAGTGTCCATGTGATGCTTTTTTTTAAATGTAATACCAAACAAACATTGATTTACAAGTATATTAATTCAATACTAAACTGATAACGCGTGTTTTTGGAATCTGTTTTAAAAATTCCCATTGTATTTTGTTCCCTAAATTTTTATCCAATATTATTATGTAGAGTGTAGACAATTGAACTGGTACATTTCTCAACAGCTCGTTTCCTGAATCTTTTAAAACACTGCATAATCATATTCACGTGGCTTGCGTTACGAATAATTCCATTTACAGCATTTTATTTTTGTCAGTTACATATTAATACTTTAACGTTAAAATTATATATTATGTGAATGTACAGATCCGTTTTTAATTTTGAACCACCACTGAAGGGAAAAAAAATTGCAAAACAAGAAAGTATTTTCTTGACGGCGCGTTTTTTTTTTAAACAAAAACAAAACGCTGCTGTACAGTTCTGTGAAAACAGCAGCCCAAAAGTTCGCACTGAAAACATCTGAAAACTATATAAGAAAACAAAAAATGATCTCAATAGTAAAAAAATATTGATCTAATGAAAAAGAAGAAAAGAAACCGTAAACCCTATTTGATAATATCTAATAATTAATTGTAGGTACGAACTGTTAGGCCAGCTTCTGTATAAAAATTAGACTAACCCATATAAAATGTACGACGCAAGACTTAGCCATAGTTTGCTCTGTCGTCGCTTCGATTTACGATATACTAGGACTATCAGTTCCGCTGCCGCCACTATTATTGGACGACTCTTTCGCAGCGGCGAGACGATCTTTCTTCGTAATTTTTGAGAGACCTGCCACCTCTTTCAAGAGGCCGTTGATACGGCCGTTTAACATATCACACTTTGCGTCGTGATCTTTCTGAACCGTTTTCATTTTGTTACGCAATTCGTTTTCAACAGTGAAGTGTTTCGCTTTCAATTCAGTTATCTATAAAAATTAACCAGCGTTCATTATATTAGATGCAGTAGGTACATTAGGGTAGGTCAAAAATATCAATTATTTTTTTTTTACAAGTGACACGAAAAAATAGGTTGCTAGACACCTTAAAAAAATTCTCACCAAATATGAGCTCTTAATTTTAATAGGAAGATCCTCCGCATCACAGTTTTTTATTTTTTTCTCAGTCCAATAGAAAAAAATTCATACCTCATCATTAATTGATTGTACAGAAAAATGTTTTAAGAGAATTTTGTAGGAAATTTAATGCTCTACAAAAAAAGTATCTTATATTTTTTCCGCAAACCTCACCATTTGAAAGATATTGAAGATTTAAGTTTGATTATTTTAAGCCAAATTTCATTTTTGCTTATGAATTTTATAACTCGACAATAAATGACTATTATAAATCTTCAATATCTTTCAAATGGTGAGGTTTGCGGAAAAAATATAAGATACCTTTTTTGTAGAGCATTAAATTTCCTACAAAATTCTCTTAAAACATTTTTCTGTACAATCAATTAATGATGAGCTATGAATTTTTTTCTATTGGACTGAGAAAAAAATAAAAAACTGTGATGCAGAGGATCTTTCTATTAAAATTAAGAGCTCATATTTGGTGAGAATTTTTTTAAGGTGTCTAGCAACCCATTTTCCCGTGTCACTTGTAAAAAAAATAATTGATTTTTTTGACCCACCCTAAGGTACATGTTGAATGCTTGAACTGTGAACAAAACGCGTACGGAATGAAACTCGATTTCAATTCTAACGCGTCGTGCTCATAATTAATAACAAAGAATATTAACCAATTTACCATTTTATCTTTGGTCAACAACTGACTGTCTTTTTGCGTGAGTTGTTTCTGTAAACTAGCAATCTGCTCCTTGAGTTGCGTCATGGCAACGACGTGATCAGAACTGTTGGGATCGAGTTCGCCGCGACTGTTCAATCCAGGCAAGTTGTTGCCGGCCCGCGCAACTTTGTTTGCGGGACCGTTGCTATCGCCGCCCTCGTTCTGATTCTGATTTATTTTGGTCACGTCGACACGGTGTGGGCGCTTATTGTGGCCCTTTAATCTATAAATATGGTTTGAACTAATTAAGTATCCTTTCAATTCTACTTATGTGGTAAGCAATTAATTTTAAATCGTTCGTGAAATTTAACAGCGGACAGAATTATTTTACGAGGTGCTACAAAACTGTTTACTGAACGCATTACTTAGAATACATTGCTGATTATAAATTTGTATTTATTCAGTATCATTACTTACTTTGGTAAACAATCATGCATAAGAAAGGAAAAAAATACCCAATAAAAATATTTTATTGGTTATGCTTAATAAATCTTCTGCGTCGATCGAACTGCTGTGGCAATTTTGAGATCGTTAAGCGATTTGTTCAAAACAACTTACAACAGAAGCAATAGCAGTCGAATCCGCACGAGCTTTATTAGAGAGAGAGAGAGAGAAAGAGAGACTTACTTATGTTCTCTATGTTTGGCATCCCGCTTCTGTGTCATTTTAAGATGGGCGCGTCTGTCCGCATCGCTCTGTTTGGTGCGCGCCAGAGCTCTCTTGTAGGCTAACCCGCACAGCCAACAAAGTAATTTACCGGTATCCTTTTTCGGATCATCGGTCGTATTATTGTTCGGCCGTTCGAACGCGCATTTCTGTTTGCACTGTTCGCACGTTACGGGCGGACCGTATTTAGATTCACTATTCGAACATCGCTGACACTTATTACCTAAATATCAACATCATTCATGTTTGATTATTATTTCCTTACCGATAATTATCTCACTCGTATCTCATTTCACATTACCTATAAAAGCAGCAATGATGTTACAATATTCGCAAGCCGATGGCTTTCCGTGGAGTTTCACGTTCTGTTCACATTTTTTGCAAATAGTACTAGTGCTGCCTTTTTGAGTTTGTTGGAATTCAGAGCGACAATATGTGCATTTTACTACTGGATAAGAACCGCGGCATTCCTTTGAAATTTCATAAAATTTTTGTTACAATTCAAGTAGCTAAAAGCGTTTTCTCAATATACAAAGTAATTACATAATATCACAGTTCTATTCAATAGAATTTATAATTTCTAGTATACGCGGGGTTTAAGGTAATAAACCTCAAACTACAGACAACAAAATGGAATAATAATTGAATAAAAATTTACTTAGATAAAAACGAAATACGACACTGTTAGAGTACAATTAGACACTGTAATATGAAACGGTTAATTAATATTTATTTAGAAACTATGTGACAATCACTTCTGTGAACATACTGTGACGTCATCACAGAATGTCAAATATATTGAGGTTATCTACATGAAATTATAGTTAGCTGTATCTTTACTATCTTAAACGTATGGACACTAAATGTGTCGTGATAGAATAAAATTTTCTATTAAAATACACATCACAAACCTTGCAAAGTTGTTGGCCAGCTGACAATTCTTCGAAAGGATGTCTAGAGAAACATTTGGAACACGCAAATAACAAAACGGTTGTTGTACTACTCATTGTTACTTTTGACAATTAAAAACACAGTCCACTTAAAAGTTATTATTTTAATTAAAAAATGATGTTAATTTTCACTTGTTGACTAATTATTTACACACTATTAAATAAAATAAAGCCAACACTAGCACAGTTTACGAAACTTCAAGCAATCAAAGACGAAGTCTACAGGAATAAAGTATATCAAATAATACCTAATAATGTACAACTACAGTTTTCTAATTGTCGAACGACTACCAATATAAAGGTCAAACGGATGATTGTTTTTGGAATTTTAGAACCTACATTCGCAGTGTTGCCAGCGTCTGAACATTAAATGGTACTGTATAAAAATTCGTATTCGTAAACGTTGTCGTTCTGTAAAATTGATTTTTTCGTAAATTAATTAATTTTAGAGAATTTCAACATAACTTACGAGTGATATCAATCTTTGAATATATTTTATGCTTTTCAGTGAAAAAAGCAGTTTTAAAACATTTTTTCTCCTACGGTGTAAATGTCCTGAAAAAGTTGGCAACGAAAATGTCAGTACGTTACAGATTATATTTTAGCGGGAAAGTTCTAACCAATTCAGAACACATTATTGCTGGAAAAAATGAAAAAAAGAACAGGACACTTGTCGCATTGCCAAATCCTGCTGACAAAATAGTCTATTTGCTAATGCATAAAAATATTAAATTTTTCTGATCATTTTTAATATTCGGCAAGCTTTTTATCATATGTGCCAAATTAAATGCACCGTACCCGAAAACTAAATTTTGTAAATCTAGCCCTATCTGGCCGATTTTGTTTAAATTTTTGTTCAACACCCGCAAGAAATATGTAATTTCGCGGCACTACTGAGAGTGGGCGAAATAATGAATTCTCTGACTGTAGACGTAGAGAGTGGGCGAAATGCCATTTCGCCCACGCTCATTACGGGGAACGTTTACGCAAGTGTTGATAGTTTCGTCAATCAATCAGGTCACCCATTATTTTGCCCACGCTCAGCAGAGCCACGAAATGACATATTTCTTGCGGTAGTTGAACAAAATATTGTGTGCGACTATTGGTCGAAAGAGGAGATTCCACTCGTGTGTTTGACCGCACTCGCTACGCTCGTGCGGCAAAATCCACACTCGAGAAATCTCCTCTTTCTCCCACTAGTCGCACAATATACTATATATTTATTATTTTGTAATAATCATACACACTCTATAAACTATTGTAGCATTATGATTATATCGCATCCAACCACATTTTACGATTACCTCTCCTTCCTAAAAAAAATAAATAAAATCCTGAGATAAAATCTAATGCTAGTCAGCTATGGATTTTTACAAAAACAAAAAACTGAACGCTATATAATGTCAAAAATTCTTTTTTAAACCAAATCAGCTAAAAAATCTTAAAATGGGAATCGATTATTACGGAGTTTTAAGTCTAAAAAGAACATGCAATGATACGGATATAAAAAGAGCGTAGGTTTTATTTTATTTTTCATTTACCTAAGCGTTATTTGTAACGAAACGAAAAATGACATGAATTATGATATTACATAGCTATCGAAGACTGGCTTTAGAGTTCAATCCGAAACGTTTGAAAGACAAAAACACTGAGGCAGTTTTTAACCTAATAGCCGAAGCCTACGAGGTACTGGTGGACCCTTTCACTAGAGCAGTATTCGATCAGTACGGAGAAGAAGGTCTTAAGAAAGGAGTACCCGGTCCTAAAGATTTTATACAGCCCTACACGTTCCACGGCGACTCGTTAAAAACTTATAAGTAATTTTTATTCTTTTACTTCTTAGAGTCGTCTCTAATGTCCAGTAAGCTACAATGTTCAGTTTCAAATAGTTAATTAAACATAATATTATATATAAATTATTCAATATTAAATGACTGCGTTATGCTTGGTCGCCAGAAAATTCTTTGGAACATATTCTCCGTACGCGGATTTACTGGACGTATTAATTCATCCTTTACCGTTATTTAATTTACCGGAGGGAAGAGGAGTAAAAACAAAAGGACCGCCGATAAAGCATCCGTTGATGTTGACTCTACATGAGGTTATCTATATATATTTTTGTTTTCATATTCACGGGGAGGATTGCAATAAAATATCCATGGAGTTTTTGTAGGTGTTTCATGGTGGCATTAAAAAAATGAAAATACAACGTCTAGTTTTCACCGACGAAACAGAAACGAGCACCGAACTAAACGACAAGATACTGACGATTCCAATAAAACCTGGAATACTGCCTGGAACTGAAATTGTCTTTCATGAGGAAGGTGATCGAGGACCAAAACACATTCCAGGTGAACAATTATTTCCAAAGATCTTTAATGCACGCGAGCGTCTTTTTTCTTCAAATATGTATGTTAATCATTTTTTCAGCCGATGTCATCTTCGTGACAGAAGACAGGCCTCATGAATACTTCGTACGAGAAGGCACTGACTTAGTACTGAGACGGCGAGTGACGCTGAAAGAAGCACTAACTGGAATTACCGTTACAACGAAAACTTTAGATAATCGAACGTTACGAATACCTATAACTGATATAATTGCGTGAGTTGAGACAGTGTGAACTATAAATTTCTTTCAATAGAAATCAAATTACTTATAAAATAATTTCTATTGTAGACCTAACTACGAAAAAATAGTTGAAAAGGAAGGAATGCCAATAATGGGCAGCAAAGAGGAAAAAGGTAATTTGATCATTCGCTTCGACATCGAGTTCCCCGGATACTTACCCAGATCGAGTAAAAACCTAGTACAAAGAGCGTTCAATTTAGCTAAAATTAAAGGTGGAAAAGGACAGCCAGAACTCATCAACAAAATTGTTCTAAACGATAAAATGAGAAGAATAGATGTTCAAGAACAACCGCAATATCTTTGAAAGATAAAATACAAATCTGATTTAATATAAATATATTATTTTTTTTTAATTTTTGAAATATATAAAATAATTAAGTATAAATATATATTTACATTGCATTTAATTAGTGGCAATTTTTTTTCAATAACTAGACTTATCAATCACCATTTTATTTAGAATATATAAAGAGTTATTTCTCACACTCTTATTTATTACCAAAACAACGCAAGTTCCCGATTATCAAAAACTTTAAAATCATACTCGAGCATCAAAAAATAATCAATCCGGCGGAATAATTTAACATAAATAAATAATAAAATGACAATATAATATCAATTTCTTATCCCGTGCGTTTCAAACATATGAATCTTGTAGCTTTCTCTCATGGTAAAAGAAGTCGGGCACAAGAAACAACACAACCTGTTTGTAAAATCAGAATGCACTAAACGCACATGATATTTCAAAGCCGATTGATTATTGTAGACTTGTGTGCAATGCGGACAATTCCAGATTTGTCCCTGATTTGATGGGACACTTGTAGAAGTCGACTGATACAAAACCTGCGCTAGATTCTGCGATTGCGATGTTGTCGACGGTGGCAACGCTGATTTTGCTTGAATGGCGTTTGACTGTTGCTGTTTTAGCGAACCCTGTATTAAGTTCTGTGCAAGTATAGACATTTTAACATTTGTGGCACTTTCTGAGAGATTGTAGGAAGTTGTTCGTTGCTCGGTATCACTTTTATGATTCGTTCCAAATTTTTGCATGCGAACTGAAGAAGAAGTCGATGTTCGAATTTGTTTTACAGGTTTTATCGAGATTTCTGGTTCTATTTGTTTAACGGAACGTACTTTCTGTTTGGTAGAGCTGCCTTTTGAATATGTTACGTTTGATTCGTCCGATATTTTTTCCGCTGACACTGAAATATTTGGATTGTTCTTTAATATTTCCAGTGTTTTAACTTCTTGTTGACTTAAAGTACTCTGACTTGACATTGATATCGAAGTTTGTTGGTGTTTGGAATCACTCTTACTGTAAAATCTAATAGGCACTAATGGCGGAGGCTCTGAATGGCATAATGGATCATTCACCTCGCATTTAACGATGGTCGGTGATTCTAATGGTAAATCGGGTGTTATGATTAAAGATTCGGCAGGTTTTACAGTATGGTCACCTAAAAACAAAAAACAAATACGATTGAGAAATCTTTGATGTAATAAAAGACCGGAATTGTGAGGTAATGATTATTCTGCGATGTTATATTAAAAGAGGGAAATGAAAATACTCCAGCCATTTTTACAACCAATAAGTCATAATTAATAATAAAATTACCAATTAAAGAACGCTGCAAGATACTTGGCAATTGTTCAGATTCGTGAGCATTCTCGTCTGCTGTTTCCTCATTTTCAACTTCAGTATCGACAATTTCTTTTTTAATAACAATATTTTCGTTGCTCTTTTGTTGCAAACGTTCCTGGTTGTTTTGATTACCGTCTTGTCTTACGGTATCACTATTATCACAGTTGTAAAAAGAAACGTTATTATTTTGTGATCTATCTACATTTTTTTCTGAAAGCATTTCGTGTGGAGATTTTGCTAGTCTTTCTTCAGTTATCGTTGTACCTGATGCGTCACTGTTTTCTGTTAATTCACAATTATCATTTTCATCTGATTGTTGGGACAGAGAAATTCTTTGTAATCTGATTTTTTTAGCTTTTACTACTGAAGTATCGTCTGAATTCGAGTCATCAGACAACAAATGTTTCTTACTGGTTAATTCTGAATCGTCTAAGGACTGCAAAATAAAATAAAAATATAAATACTAGAGACTTTCTAATTAACAACAATGAAACGAAAACGCGTCTGGAAGGATGTATCGAAAAAGAATCAGGATTGCGGAAACAAAGAAAAGGTACACCTACATCGGTGAGGAAGAAGTGCGCAGCGAAGAGTGCGATGGACAGAAGATTATTTGCAGTTTTTAGAGGATTAGAAGCAAAACAATAATCTCGAACGACTGTCAGAGAGTTCAAGAAGTGATTTACCTCTTTATGAACGATCGCATCAATATTGGCTTCAACCTGTCGATCATTATCATTGGTTGATGAGTCGGTTTTGGAATCGTTACTGAAGGCAGCTGTGAGACCTCGAACTTGCAATAATTCAGCAGCATGTAAAAGGTCGGTCAGTCTTTCATGAGGTATACATACTTCTCCTTGATACATGAAGGATAATAAGGCTGCTATATCATCGCTGGATACTCCTTTAATAATAACAACGGGGTGTCTGCATGGATTATCCTTAAAAGAAATGTTATGTTCAGTCGCTTGAGCCGCGCAACTATTTGGACCGGCAGTTATCACCGATACGCATGAGATTTTTGGGTGATAATCCGTGTCATAAGTAAGAATCAATTATGTTAATGAATTTTCTGATAATTACTTACATCGCGTTCTATTTAATAAATCGCCGCATCCCCAACAGGCCAGTAGTACGAAAGTCGAAAACTAATGTTGCGGAATAATAATTCAAAAATCCGAAAATAATTAATATTAAAGAATATTATTTACCTTAAAGACACTTCTAAAATAAGGACTGCACGCTGATAAGATCACTTTATGCGCTTTTATCGATACACCTTCACAATATAAAGTTACATCCACAAAATCTTCTGAAAGATGTAAATTTTCAAGAGCTGCAAACATACTTTTTTGAAAATTGTCCCACTTCAACCGAAAATGATCACTGGCTTCCATTTTTATTTACAACAATTACGATTTCATAAGTATGATAATACGCTAGAGCGTATAGCACAGCCTTTACAATTCAATTTTTGAACAGGATAGTTTTGCAAAAGTAGGTTATGGAAATAATTCACTTAAAAAACATTTATAAACTTTCTTGACAGTTTTAAACACGTCAATAATGCCTACACACTTAAACTGAACTTAATTAAACCGAAAAACACGCAAATTAAAGCCGTATAATCCATAAAATAATAAGAAATGACATAATTTGACAAATAAATAAACAGAGTGCAAGATTCGCGAACTTAATTTGCACATTCACTGGTAGTTAGCGCTGCACTGCTCAGTGCTCTACAGTCGTATAGAGACCAGTTTTAAAAAGCAGTGCAAAAACGAAAGATTTATTTTATATTTAGATTAGATCGTAGTACGGACATTATTTAAAAGCAATACTTGAAAATAATAATGAAATGGAACTGACTTAGTTATGGTTAAGTTGCGATTTGTTTAGTCAAAAAATTCAAGGTCTTTGCTCTGCCACTTCACAAACCAGATACTAGAGTCTATGCATAATAAATAGCTGTCCAGTCGCTCCGATATGACCTGCATTGAACTGATAAAATAAATTTGTACATTCACTCTACGCACATTAATTATCAAACTTTGTTATTCAATGTTTATTTTTTGTTAAAAGATAAGACCTAACTCAAAACGAAGGTGCGCTCTTTTGTAAAGCTTTAAAAATGGACGCAAATCATGGACAGGAGTTAGGTAAGCTAACAAACTTTATTGTTGTATTTTTTTATTGTAATTTAACGAACTAGTGAGTTAGGTATCCATGCTTGATTGTTTAGATTTGACCTGATTATGAAAAAATTGCGATTTTTAGCAAACTTATTCATCAGAATGGAACAATTAAACGTTTTAGGTTATGGGCAAGAAACTATTTTTTGTTAACGTTAAATTTAACATTTGTTTTAAATTGAGATTGTAGCCGCGAAGGACATAAGGTCAAGAAACAGAAAATATCAGATATAATTTGATGTACATAATATTTCATAAATAATAGTTTTATACGGCTGAAATGCAATTGAAAAATGTTTTTTTCGTTTTTTCATATTATAGCTATTGAATTAGCATATATGAATTGACACTCGCATGTAGTGAAAATCTATTGATTCTGAAGCATATAAGGAGAATGTTAATTTAGCAATCTTGTCACGGTTGAGTATTGTAAGCTCATTCCGCCGCGAAAGTGGAAAGGTTCAGGTTAGAATCCTGACTGACCACTGGTTGGTAAATTGATTTTTTCCAATATGTTTCGAAACAATTATATGATTGGCTGCTCTCCAACGAAAAAACATAATATTTCATCTTTATAGTTTATACCTTAATTATCAGAAATGCCTTTATTTAATTTGCAGACCTAGAATGGCTAAGCAAAGTGCGCGTCAATTTAAGAGGAGTCGAAAAACGCGTCGATTTTTTGAAAAGATCTCGATTTTTGAACAATGAATATCAAGCTGCTTGGCTACTCAAAGCCATCACCTGTATTGACCTGACAACATTGAGTGGCGATGACACGACAACCAACGTGGATAGGTTATGTTTAAAGGTAAATATAAAGACTATATTATTATATTTCAATACCAACTTCCCAGCGGCCTCGCGATCTCATGTAACAGAAGTCGAGTTCTGTACTTCAAATGTGCCACGGACGCTTTACGAAAGCTTTTCCAGTTCTTTAAACGGAGTCGCATGACATAGCCGTAGGTACATTTCTTAAACATATTTCCAGGCAGCGAGACCATTATCTGAAGATATTTTGACAGCAGTCGGATTCGCAGATCGTCCAATCCGAACGGCAGCAGTATGCGTCTATCCGTCTAAGGTTAATCAAGCCGTTGTTTCATTGACAAAGTTTAATGCTTTAGATAAAGTTAAAGTTGCATCAGGTATAAAATGCTTTTCGAATTACTGTAATTAATACTACAGACGTACATCCTGTCCTCTCTTTTTTCCAATCTTGACAATTTATTACCACAAATCTTCGCATGACATCCATTCAAAACGATCTTCAACCCGGCACCTGATTTTCAAGCGTCCTGCAACTTTACCTTACCGTTTTACATGAGTATTATTTTAGCAAGGCTTATTTGCTGACAACTAAAAATTATCATTGCTTTCAGTCGCAACCGGCTTTCCGAGCGGTCAGTATCCTTTAAAAACTCGATTAGATGAAATAAAATACGCGATCGAAAAAGGTGCGACGGAAATTGACGTGGTAATAGACAGAAGTCTAGTTATGTCCGGCCAATGGTTTCGGCTATATCAGGAGATACAACAAATGAAAGCGGTTTGCGGACAGAACATCCATCTTAAAACTATACTGGGCGCCGGAGAATTGGACAATATGAATAATGTATGTTTGTGTCAGTATTTCTTTAATATAAGTAAATAGCTTTTTCTCTCCTAAAATCTAAATGAACCTAGAACTGCAACCACCTTCATTAAACCGGTTGGCAAATCCTCCTTATCACGGGATCCCTTGGTTCCTGCCTCGTTCGCCGATCCCAGCCGATGAGTGTGTTTTGAAATGTATGAGATTTTCTTGCCACAGATTTATAAAGCCTCGTTGGTGGCTATGATGGCCGGAAGTGACTTTATAAAAACATCGACTGGTAAGGAAGCAATCAACGCCACCCTTCCCATAGGAGTTGTCATGTGTAGAGCCATCAGAGACTATTATGAGAAAACTGGATACAAGGTACAGTCTACATTTCAGATTAAGTAAAGAACCCTGTCGGAATTTTATGTAAAAGGGGTATAAAAACAGAGATGCTCGATAAATCTGTATTATTCTAAAAACAAGAAAACACTTTCCATCGGGAAATTCGTTTATCCGTAATTGTAATTGTTTTAGGTCGGTTTCAAACCAGCAGGCGGCATAAAAACATCAACCGACGCACTGGATTGGTTGATTCTAGTTAAAGAAGAACTGGGTGACGAATGGCTAAATCCAGAACTGTTTAGGATTGGAGCTTCGAGTTTGCTGGGAGACATCGAAAGACAGATATATCATTTTGTGACGGGCAGATACGCTGCTTTGCATGAGTTTTCTATGGGTTAGAAAAATAAATTAATCGATGAATTAAAAAATCATTGTTAAATTTTTTTAAAACTAATCCTTTTTTTAATCAGAGAATCACAGTTTTTATGTATAATTTAAGTCAATATGTGACATTTGGACGCTGATATATTTTATACAAGGATTCTAGAAATCATAGACGGGTGCTCAAATGAAAAATATCAAACTTCAGATTGACAGAAATTACAAAATTCAACAATATGAATGTTCTTATAATTTACCTATTGCAAGAGCGTTCTATCACGGGGCCCACTAGTTACATTAATTCCTCATAAAAAGACTGAATTTTAATTTGGGTGTAGAGTTACCACTGTTTAAAAAATAAAATACAAAACCGATATTATAATGTATAATATTTTTTTAATAATATATACACAATATTTTTCATAAAATAACATTCAATATTCAACAAAAACAACAAATATTTATACAGGGTGAGTTCGACCACCCGTATCAGTCGTTTTTTTCGAAAACGGTTAGTCGTAGAGAGTTGTGTCAAAAATTTGTATTATAAAAGCCCTAATAAAGAATCGAATGGTGATAATTTTTTTTTTCCGGGAAGGTCGGCTTCCCTATTAGTTTGCTCCAGAATGTCCAGAACTCCGGAATTTTAAATGTAACGGTAGGTCGAAAGTGGTATTGTTGAAAAGATCTTTAAAAAATTAGCAAGTTTTGTACGGTTTTTTTTTTTTATTACTGCGACCCCTGTTAAGTAATATTTGTTTGAAATTACTAAATTAAAATGTCATAATAACGAACTTTTTAAAAGTCCGCATTTAAAATCTAGTTAATACCTATCTATCGATTATTAAACACTGAAGAAGTACACTCACAGTATAACCAGAAGAGCTCAGTAGTATGTATTAAAGAGTAAATGGAAGACAGTTTGAACACTTGTGACAATGTCTAAGGTTGCTAGATTTTTAATGCCGACTTCGATCGTTATTATGAAATTTTGATTTAATAATTTCGAACGATTGTTACTTAACAGGGGTGGAAGTAATTAAATAATTTTTCCTACAAAACTTGCCTATTTTTTAAAGAGCTTTTCAACAGTACCACTTTCAACCTATCGTGCTTTCTAAAATTCCGGAGTTTTGAACATATAATAATTTATATTTATACTTATAGAAATTTACAGGGGTGGCAGTAATAAAAAAAATGTTCCTACAAAACTTGCTTCTTTTTTAAAGATCTTTTCAACAATACCACTTTCAACCTATCATTACATTTATAATTCCGAAGTTCTGGACATTCTGGAGCAAACTAATAGGGAAGCCGACCTTCCCGGAAAAAAAAATTATCACCATTCGATTCTTTATTAGGGCTTTTATAATACAAATTTTTGACACAACTCTCTACGACTAACCGTTTTCGAAAAAAACGACTGATACGGGTGGTCGAACTCACCCTGTATATTAAAAATAAAACAAAAATAACAAGCATGTTTGTAATTCATTATAAAAAAGCAACGTCCTATTAAATTTACAATCTTATTTGTAAAACAACAATAATTATTATGAAATTAATAAAATTTTAAATATTATCAATGTTTCTTTTAAACCTGTCTTTCCTTGATCTCACCAAAATAGAAACACAAAACAAAACTTCTCATCAAACTATTCTCCTAATGCTTCATATAAATCGTGATAAATGTTTGAAATTTCAACAGTTGCACGAAAGCTCTCGACAATAACACAAATTTTCATCAATGGTGGCTGGCAGGTTCGGCGTGAAAGCCTGTGTGTGGATCAGCATCGTAGTTGACGACGCGGAGCTTTCCCTCTTTGTCGTAGTATCCGTAGTGACCTTTGACGTGGCCGTCTTTTGTTCTTTCTTCGTAACGGAACTGGCGGTTGTGCCTGTGTAAAATGTCTTATGTCAGTAATATTAAATTTATAGTCCGGGAGTTCGCGTTACATTTTAGGTAGTGTTTTTACGCTAATCGATTGTTATTTTTTTCGATAAATCTGGTATGTCTAATAAGTAAACCAAGCGTCAGCTGACGCACCCGCGGTGGATGTGGGTGTGAGAGGCTGCGAAAGTGGTAAAAAAAATTTTTTTTTAAGTAATAGTACGCCGGCTGAAACTTTTTTTATAAATAGTTAATATCATAGTGAGTTGAAAAAAATTGTCAACTGCATCGTGGAGGGAGGATTGTGCGTCAGCTGCATGAACTTGTAAAAAAACACGTAAAATATTGCGCATTTCACTTTTTTTGCACTGACAGCAGCTGAGACAATTACGTTACCTAAGATTATGATCATATCGCTATCATAATCCTAGGTAACGTAATTGTCTCAGCTGCTGTCAGTGCAAAAAAATGAAATGCGCAATATTTTACGTGTTTTTTACAAGTTCATGCGAGCAGCTGACGCACAATCCCCCCTCCTCGATGCAGCTGACAATTTCTTTTCAACTCACTATGATATCAACTATTTATAAAAAAAGTTTCAGCCGGCGTACTATTACTTAAAAAAACATTTTTTACCACTTTAGCAGCCTCTCACACCCAGACCCACCGCTACTTGAGCAGCCGACGGTCGGTTCACTGATTAATTGTACGAGATCAACTATCGATATCAAAATCAGCCGGCTTACTATGACTTTTTCATTTACAACGCTGCCTTCCGGACTATTAAATTACAGCCTTTTTAAACGCGGGTAAAAAATTGTTAAATTGTGTTTTAAAGACCACCAACAGCTAAGGTTATTTGGTCCTAGCACCAATTCATATTTTCAATTCATTATTTTTTAGTAATAAATTGAAAATCCAATTGACACTTTTACCAGCTCTCGGGCTAGAACCCGAGAACTGAGGACTTGTAATAGAGGAACCATAGCAACGCCATGTAAACAACAGCATTGCTACACGCTCGGCTATTCTCAAGCCCAAACGCGGGTAAAGGGTAATAGTTAATGCTTTAGAGTAGAATCAAAATTATAAACGTTCTTAAAGATTTATAAGATACCGAAAAAAAATCACTTACCCTTTGCCCGTATCAAATCCAAATTTATAGCTATCTTTTCCTTGATGATTCTGCATTTGGAACTGGAGTCTTTCACCTTTAGCGGCCGGTGCTGAATGATGGATTTGTCCGTAAAAACCCGTTCCTGATGAAACTTGTTCATCGCTGAAAGAAGATCCCTGTTTTAAATCACCGAAGGACGGTGTTTGTTCTTGGAAAGTTTCGACTAGTTTCGATGCTTCCGGTGTCTCCGCGACCGGTTTGTAGATTTTGTTGTGATTTTTTGGGGCTTTTAGTTCTTCGTTTTGTTTGCTATACGAAATCGTTGGCGCTACGTCCACTGCGCCGGACGGACGCTGATTCTTTTCGAATTGTTGGACACTGAAACCGTTCTGTGGAACGGCTTCTTGTTTTTCCTGAACGTAATAATCCTGACGACGAAGCGCTTTCAAATTTTCCGCTTTTAAATATTTTTCGTACAGTTTTTGATTAGTTTGTGGTGTTAAGTTGACGGCACTGTATTTCTTTTTAAAATCTTTTTTGGGAACTTCGAAAACGTCTGATCTATCATTTGTCAAATAAACTTTCGAAGGCTTTTTATCTAATTTTGGATTATATTTTTTAGGATACAATTGCGTAGGAATTTTCTGGTTTGTGTTCTCGTCGAATTTTTCCAAGTTTTCTTTGAAGTACAATTTGGGATCGTTGTTCGGATTGTACGACTGCAACGAAGGCAGTTGTAATTCTTGCGACGGAACCGGCAACAAATTTAGATTTTGTGACTCAAAGTTTTTATTCTCTTCAATCGGGAAATTCAAGTTGGTTTTTAAATTTTCTGGTAGATATAAGTTAAGAACCGGCTGCAGTGTTGTTTTGATTGCCGGTCTGTAATCGGGAACAAAGGAATTCTGCGAATTAAAATCTTGAGCGTAATTCAACAGGCCTTGTTCATTGTAAATCCGCTGAGGAACTTGCGGAGTTGCCGACGGCGGTAAGAAGCTCTCGTACGTCTTGGTCGCTTCCGGTTCGTATTTTGGCGGTTCAATATTAACGCTCGGCGCTTTGATATTTTCGTCCTCTACATTTTCTAACGGAGTATCCGCTGGTATTGAATACTGCTGTGATTTTGTCGCCAAGATGCAACCTAATAATAACTAAGAAATATCAAAATTAATTATAGCGTGCACAATTGGAGTCTCGGAAAATAAAACTGATTTATTACTTCCCACCTCTACTATGGTAGGGAAGTAATGGATTTAGTCCGAAAAAAATATTTCGAGATTTTAACAAATCTTCACGTTTTGAGACCCTAGCAATCGTTTAAGATCATTTTCAGACTGATAATAATAATAATAATAATAATAATAATGCCTTTTATTTCTTTTGACAAATAAAACATTTGTGTAGAAAACGTCAAGATAGTAAATTACATATTAAAAAATTCATTTAAATTATAGAACAAATTCGACAAAATATATGTCTTCAAGAGACGACTAAAAATGTGAATAGTGTTGCATTCTTTAATGTTTCCTGGAAGCTTATTAAAAATTTTTATACCCATGTTATGGGGAGAATTCTTACTTATATTCAATCTGTTAAAGGGGAAACTCAGTTCATGCCTATGGCGTGTGTGATATGAATGATAATTACCATTAGTTGCAAAGTGGTTAATGTTTTTATATACAAATATACAAATTTCATAAACATAAATTTGACATAGAGTCATCAATTTAAAATTATTAAATGATTGTCGACATGAAGTTGTTTTGGGGATGCCAGCTATTGCACGAATAATACGTTTTTGGGCGATAAACACATCAATAGACATGATGTCTGTATGTGTGTGTGTGTGTGTATGTGGTCAATTTTTCGCCTTCGATATCTTAAGAACGGAACAACATACGGGCATGCCGATTGTTCTATTGTGTTTATCAGCCTTTAACTTAGATCTGATTAGATTTTGAGTCAAATCGGTTCAGTGGATTCTGAGATATTCAAAAAAACGTTCTCACATATTAACATAGGTAAAAAAAATATAAATGAATTTTCTAGATGTTATAATATGAAAAAAATGTAAATATTTTTTTTCTCTAAAATGTATAGTTTTCGAGAAAAAAAATATTTTACTAAAAAAAGAAAATTGTACGTAAATCAAGGTAACCATGATTTTTGCTATATTAAGCTAGCCATCAGTAGATCACCAAACAAAAAAGAGGGCCATGCTTTTTTCAAAGAATAAAAATTAAATTGTGTTTTAAAGACCACCAACAGCTAAGGTTATTTGGGCCTAGTCAAAGAATAAAAAAAAAGAGTGTTTATTTTTTGAAAATATTTACTAGGTGGGAAGTATAGGACTGGTCATCAGTCGAATTTTTTTTTATTGTTTCTACCTAGTTATTTTGTTTTTTCTACTATAATATTTTCTTCTTCTTCTACACTTGCGTGCATAGAAATCGGCCCACTGTTAACTTTTGACTTTAACTATATTTTTTTAGGAACTATTCATCAGATCAAAAAAGACTATATGCTGTTTGAAAGACAATTTAATATGCTTCGATATTAGTCTAAATTTATTAAATTTATTTCGGCTTCTTAGGCTTAAAATTGTAAAATTAATGCATCAAACAAATTAACTATTTTTTATTACTAAAAGAAGTATGGTTTATTAACAATTATCTAAATTAACTCTTGATTTTTAATAATTAGAATGACTCCCTCTTGCCCTAATAACATCTCTCATATGATTAGGCATAGATCTAATCAAGTTCAATATTAATTCTTGTGGGATGTTAAGCCATCTTCTTTTACTGCAACAATAAGCTGTGGGATCGAGATTGGGGCACGAATTTTTCGTTTCAGCTCATCCCTAAATGTTCGATTGGGTTAAGGTCGGGACTGCATTCTGGCCACTCCATAACCCGAAAACCGACTTCTGTAATGTAATCTTGCACGAATTTTGCGGTGTGCGGCCTCGCATTTTCATACATCAAATTAAATTTACTTCGATGTAGTCGACGTAAGGTACCACATTAACTGCTAAAATCTCCTCGATATACCTAGCACCCGTTAAACCTCCTTTCCCGTGACCACGGTCGTCCCAACGGATGAAAGCAGAGTCGGTTCGTGCTCCCATAGAAATTGCATCTCAGATCATGCAGGAAACATCTCCACAAGTTATCCGCTCTTCAATGCAGCATTCTGCAAATTGCTCTCTTGGTCTCTGGTACACTTCTCTTCTTCGGTAGCTACCATAGAGGCATGGTCTCATCGAGAACAGAACGGACTCCCACTGTTCCAATGTCCAATTCAGATGATTTTGTGCAAAACGTAGGCGTGCTTGACGATAAGCTGGGGTAATTTTCGGACAAATCGCAGGTGTTTTAGAGGTCAGGTTACTTTCCTGTAATCTTCATCTGACTGTCCATTGACTAATAGCCACCCCTCGTCGACTACATTGGAGACGAATTTAATTTTATGACTGATAATGTAAGGCCGTACAACGTAAGATTCGTGCAAGATTACATTACAGAAGTCGGTTTTCGGGTTATGGAGTGGCCAGCATGCAATCCCGACCTAAACCCAATTAAACATTTATAGGATGAGCTGAAACGAAAAATTCGTGCCCCAACCTCGATCCCACAGCTTATTGTTGCAGTAAAAGAAGATAGGCTTAACATCCCACAAGAAACAATATTGAACTTGATTAGATCTATGCCTAATCGTATGAGAGATGTAATTAGGGCAAGAGGGAGTCATCCTAATTATTAAAAATCAAGAGTTAATTTAGATCTTTGTTAATACACCATACTTCTTTTAGCAATAAAAATAGTTAATTTGTTTCATGCATTAATTTCACAATTTTAAGCCTAAGAAGCCGAAATAAATTTAATAAACTTAGATTAATATCGAAGCATATTAAATTGTCTTTCAAACAGCATATAGTCTTTTTTGATCTGATGAATAGTTCCTTAAAAAAGTATAGTTAAAGTCAAAACTTGACAGTGGGCCGATTTCTATGCTCGCAAGTGTATATCTACAAGTATATTTTGTGACGAAATGTTAAAAATATATCTCAAGCGCTCTCGATCGCCAGAACCGTGGATACTCAATTTTTCTCGGGTGGGTTGAATTTGAACTGTTTAATTTTCCTAGATTAAATTACAGACACCCGACAATTAAGGTCGACATTATAACACTGTTTAGAATTTATTGTAGCATACAGGAAGTATAAAAATTATGCAAATGGTAAGAGCGCAAAAAAATCTGCAGATTTTAAGAAGCAGAAAGAAAACAAGGAAGTAACTTGGCAGTGAGAATTATTCTTGCAACACTTTAAAATGCTAAACAATTTTCAGTGCTTGGCACGCGCTATAATGAATAATTAAAAAGAAATTATGTAAAAATACAGAAAAATTAAAAATGCAATTAAGAACGATTGTAAATCAAGTAGCGCGGTCGTGTGAAAGTGACAGACTATTATGGACAATGATGGTGTTCACACCAGCGTGACAAAGGCGAGAAAATTGATTTTGTCTACATTATATTGAAAAAGAATTTATGTACATATCAGAACAGAATGCATGTTTAACAATTATATATACGAATTGCAACACGCAGAAAAGTTTTAATTCACCCTTTCACCCAGTGGCGGACTAAGCTAGTCGGAGGCCCGGGGCGGCAGAACTAAATGAGGCCCCCGTTCTGCCTAGAAATTGATGTATTTGTAGTGTAAATTTCGTAAAAAATTAATAATATAGATGTAATGGCTGACAAAAAAATCAAATATTTATAATAAACGTAGGTAGGTTATAGGTAACCCACCTATGTTTATATTTTGTATACATACGGGGCCTCCAACTCCAAATTGCCTCTTACTTAATAAACATATTTTGGCCTTGTTTGGGATTTGATTAAGGACTTCTCTAGATTTAGAGGCCCCCCCAGGATCAGATGCCCGAGGCGAGCCGCACCCTCCCCCCTTTAGGCCGCCACTGCTTTCATCATTAAACAGAAACGTGGTTTCGTCTGCAGACATCGATGATACGTTTACAAAATTCATTCAAGATTTTTTATAGACTGTGTTTTTGACAAAATATATGTATATCAAATTATTAATGACAGCTGGAAAAGAAATTTACTTCGCTGCTTGTATTTGGAGTACAGCCCCTGTTTCCCCAAACATATTTTGTACTGGATGGAAATGCATTTTTTACCTCCTAAACTAAACCATTCATTGATTTTTGCCATACTCACTACAAAATCTGTACTTTCGATGCCTGTATACCGGCCTGTAATGGGTCATTTAACTGGCAGGCGTGCGGAAAGTGTTTTTATACTTACCGCACTAGTGCGATAAGTAAACGCTTGCCATAGCAACTTCTGTTTATAAATCGCTCTATCCGCTTGCGTGCGCCTGCCATTACTTACTCACGACCTTCACGGCATACTGTAGAAGTAAAGATGGCGACGCAAATGAACTGTCAACATTTTTTGAAAATGAAATGAAAAGTACCTATGTATTTTGTAGTGGGTATGGCAAAAAATATCATAATATATATCTCGTGCGTAATGGTATTATGACTCGTGTGACGGTAAAAACTCGCTATCGCTCGTTTTTACATACTGTCATCACTTGTCGTAATATATCCCATTACACATCTAGATATAAACGGTTAAATAGCCACTCATATAATAACAGTAGTGTGGCCAGTGTGGCAGGGGTTCTCAGAGAACAGAGGGCTTCTGTTCTACTGTCGCGTTGATGTCTCCAGTTGTTTAATGTTAAAGAAAACAAAATCAAGACGGCGCTGCGGGGCGCCAAATTTAAACGTACATTTATTACAAGGTTAGTAGAGTATAGGTTGCCTCATTCCGATAGATAGTAGTGGGGGGGATGACGTCACTCAGAATATACCATGCTTGCTCACTTCAATAGAAAAGATCAGACCATGGACGCTGCTAATTTATTGAAATATAAATAACTAGACATACGTATGAATGTTTGCCAAACACAAGGCCGATAACTCATTTCAGAACGGTTACAATATATAAGTATACATATATACATAATGTTATTTGACAGCTTTAAAAATGTCAAAAAAACAAATATAATTTATAAGTTTTCAATGTGTTACCCAACATTTCCTTAGGCAACCCTATGTATTTCAATACAGCTCTTCGAGATCTACAATATGGCGTCAATTGTATGCTGTCATATAATGACGAAAGATAATTATGAGCTAATGAAATATGTGTATTTTGCACCGGAAGTGAGCTCCTCCCGGCCTTCGCACCAGGATTTGACGAGGCAACCCTAGCACTTATTCTTTGTCATACTAGATTCTACCTTCCCTGAAAATTTCATCCTGTCACAAATGAGCTATATAAATTTACGCCTAGCTCTCGACCTATTTGTACTTGATTTAAACTAAATTCTAGCTGACGTCACTCCCGCGCTTACGCTGATTGGTCAGATGGGACGAGACAACCTGTACTCTAATAACCTTGCATTTATTAGATCATATTTTAATTAATTTTTTCCGTGGTAACTCTATTTATTCTAAACTAGTATTGATCTATAGGTAATATCAATTAGAAAAATTAAATTTATGAAAAATTTTTAACGATATTTTTTAGCAGACTGAGATAAAATAATTTCATAGCCCCATTCTGAAACTATAAGTTAGAACTATTATCTATATGTTCAATATGTCTTCATAAATATCTTTAATAAAGTTATTTATAATCTTGGATTATTTTCTTAATGAATTATTAAATGATTCGACCTCGAACAGTAATTTATGATGTAGACAAAATCTTTTTATTTAACGACCGAAAATCGTTGTTATCTTATCTCACATCTTTGCTTATATTTATTGTGAATTGTCAGGAAACAATTCACAACAATATATTTATTTTCAGTTATTAACAATATTAATTATTGTTATATGACAAGATTGTATCACACATAACTATTTTGCAATATAGGTACAATATTATTCACTTATCTGCTTCAAGGCTATAACGTTTATTAAAATATTATGTTAAATAATTTTTGCGACTTTAATTATTGTTTTATTGCTGTCATAATATCAAGCCCGGACTTAAAGACCCAGGCACTTGGCATTTGGGGCCCCCATCTCATAGCCATTTTGGAAATTTAGCGAATTAAATGCACTAGTACAGAATATATAATTTTTAATCGACTTTAATTAATCAAATCAAAATACAGAAGATCTGTAAGGCAGTTTACGGTATTATTATAATTAATCAAGAAATTAAAAACTTTTTTGTCGCTAAAATCAAAAAGTTTTATACATTTTGAACTTCTACGTTTCATGTCGCTAAATTGACTTTACGAAATCGCACAAATTATGATTTTATATAGAGTTTGTATAAAATTGTAAAGAATTTACGATTTTAAGTTTCACTCAAAAATAATATCGTTTCAAGACTTTTAAGTTAATATTTTCGATATAGCTTTTTGATAAGGCAAGCCAAGCTTTTGAGGTTATATGACGGTTCCGCCACTGGGGCCCCTAGGTTGGCTGGGCCCCTAGGCCGGGGCCTAGGCGGAAATCCGGCATTGCATGATAATATATTATTGCGACTGTAAAAAATGTACCCAACTGAAAAATGCGTAGTTTTTTACGATATTACTTATAATAACAATTCGGAAGAGAAAGTGATAATTTGATACCATTTTACTCAAACGGCTATTTTTTAAATTATAGTAAAAACATGTCATTTATAATATCATTCACGTAGAGGTGATCTTAATGTTGTCAGACTGAATTGTTAGACAGTGAAATCATTTAACTCTGAATTTATTATTATTTTTAAAAGCCCGGGCAAATTTCAATTTATCAGTGCACGAAAGTTTTAAAGTGTGACAGTTTTGATAATTGCAGATTTAATCAAATTTAAATTTTAAAATGTGTGTTTTTTAAGTGATAAAATTGTAAAAATCATATTTAGTGAGCATGCAATTTAGAATTAGAACAATTTACCGTTATTTGACTGGCCTGAGGCCCTGAAGATGAAATTAAATATTTCGAAACGTTGGCCACAAGCGATATTTTGGTAATGCTTTATTATTTTGACCCTCAACCAAACCTTCCTTCAATTAGGAAGTTTCCCTTTTTTATTTTTTTTTTTTGTCTAAATCATAGTTGTAAAAATTACAAAACTAATGGCGGAAGAATTTTTGAAATATCTTTAAAACAACAAAGTTATGCTACTTCAAAGTTTGAATTTGACAATTCTCCAAGAAATTCCATTTTCAGTCCGGGTAACGTCACGCGCAGTGGCGGACTAAGGGGGGGGGGGGGCGGTCCGCCCCGGGCCTCTGATCCTGGGGGGCCTTCAAATCTCGAGAAGTCGTTCTTAATCAAATCCCAAACAAGGCCAAAATATGTTTAGTAGTAAGAGGCAGTTTGGAGTTGGAGGCCCCGTACGTATACAAAATATAAATGTAGGTAGGTCGTTTATTATAAATATTTGATTTTTTTTTGGCAGCCATTACATCTATATTATTCATTTTTTGCGAAATTTACACTACAAATACATCAATTTCTAAGCAGACCGGGGGCTTCATTTAGTTCTGCAGCCCCGGGCCTCCGACGGGTTTAGTCCGCCACTGGTCACGCGGCACGATATTTTCAGTTTGTATGTGTGGTAATTTAACATGGTAACTTCCGATAAATCTCCTCCTTTAAACTCGTAAATTGTTATGGAACCATCAACCACTAATAACGGAAAATATTGACTTATTTAAATTTTAAGTTAGTTAGTTACACCATTTATAACTCGAGAACGGCTGGACCGATTTTCATGATCTTTGATTTTTTGGATTTGTCTCCGCCCTGGTTAACAGAATAACTATTAAAACATCGGAAAAATTCATCAGGGAGCGAACGAGCGAAGCGAGTGAGTAATGTAGTTATAATATTCAAGCGAACGAGCGAAGCGAGTGGGTAACGTACCACCCGGGAGCGAACGAGCGAAGCGAGTAAGTAATGTAATTATATTATTCAAGCGAACGAGCGAAGCGAGTGAGTAATGTACTACCCGGAATCGAACGAGCGAAGCGAGTGATTAGCGTATTGCAGTCTGGGCGAAGCCGGACGGGGCCGCTAGTATAAAATATAGAAAAGTCTGTTTTACAACAAAATAGTTACCAAGTAACTTAGGTTCTAATTACTCACTAAGCTAAAAAACAGCAAACTTTTACCGCGTTACGTCATATTATGATATTCATAAATCAGTTTCGTTTGCGACCCCACGTACAAGAAATTGAATCGTTGAAATTAAAGATATCAAGATAATTCTTTCAGCATTTTTAAAGTTATCTTCATTACAATGATAATATGACAGTATCATAATTAGCATTTCCGTCCAATGGAAACTTCCTAATAATTATAACATTCATTGGGTCAACACTACTTTATACTGAAGATAATATATTATGTGGAAGAAAAAATTCAACTTCAGTGTGATGAAAATCAAATTTGATAGTTATCTTTTTTATTAATGTAAATATAATAACTATTAATTGTTAGTAAAGAATAGATAATTTCTTTATTAAATTTTAGTGAATCTTTTACCTAAAATTTCTACAGATTTTTCATAACGATGGAAAAAATTTCTTTTACTCACCAATTTACATAAAAACACCTTCATTATTTAATTTATATCAACAAAAATTCAAATCAACAAATGCACTGCTATTTTAATAACAACTTTAATAACTGAACAATATCACTGTGACATTTTTTTATCGATTATAATATTGTAGAGTCGATACACTCATTAAAAATAATTTTCATTCGTTAAAATGATAAATAAAATAAAAAACGCTGACTGTTCCTTGGCGCTACACAAATTCAAAACTCAAATGTCCAGATCAGCGTACGCTTTCTACTATTTATATAGTGGATTCAGTCAGGCGTAGAGGATATAAAATAATATAATGTTACAGAGAACTGAGAAACAGGTAATGTTACGTACATGGTCAAGTTAAAGAGAAGTGGCCTATCAATCATCACTTACCGCAGCAGATAACGCTTAAAAGTCCACGCGGTAGCTGAAGACGATTCGGAGCTCTCTGCTCCGATGCCGATTTTCTCAAATATCATATATTTTTGGTCCTCCGACGTTGACCACCCTCGCAATCAGACCACTCCTTAACGTTGACTATCTCTACATAGTATAAAATGAAGTCGTTTTCCGCGTCTGTCTGTCTGTTTAACCGCTAACTCCTCCTAAACCACGCAACGGATTTTGATGCGGTTTTCACCATCAGTTAGATAATTTTTCACGGAAGGTTTATATATATAGCGAACGAGCGAAGCGAGTGAGTAATGTAATTTCTAAACCACCCAACGGATTTTGATGCGGTTTTCACCATCAGTTAGATAATTTTTCACAGAAGGTTTATATATATAGCGAACGAGCGAAGCGAATGAGTAATGTAATTATAATATTCAAGCGAACGGGCTTTCTTAGCACCTGGGCGAAGCCGGACGGGGCCGCTAGTATAATATATACCTGTCTCCGATGACTTAATTTTATACGGAATCTCAGTACTTTTATAAAAAATTAAATAATTTATATTAAAAATAAATAGTTTGTAAGATTGGACTAGTGCTGCAATTCCTTGCCCTCCAGATAGCCGCAGGGGGGGATTTAGTGGAGACTCCTTGCAAGCGCAACAATATTTTTAAAGGAAATTAAAATAAGGAAATCTAATTTCCTTTTTGATTTTTTGAGACCCCTACGATACCGATGTAAGTAAGAGCGTTGACTGAGAATTTCACTCAACAGTAAGAGTTAGGTATGTTTAAGGCTAAAAAATTTTTTAAAAATCTTTGAAGTTCATGGATAGCTTCTAAAAGAGATTTAAGTACTTGTACCTAAAAAATTGTTCTTGCTTATTGAAATCAGTATGTTTTTTGTCCTACAAGAATGATTAATTGTAATTTTTGTTGAACGCCTCACTGAGAGAGTTGTTAAGAAGAAAGCCAAATGTGATAGCTTTCTTACAATATCGGCGAAGAGATCATTAAAAATGTGTCAACAGTTATATTATTTTAAAACAGATCTCGTATAACACGAAATAGCACTTTCGGGTACCTATAACGATTTTAAGAAAACAATGTCATATATTTTGTCTAATATATCATCTTTGCTAATATCAAGAACTATTCTCATCCAGGACCGGATTTACCTTTTAGCAACCTAAACTTAGCTATAGGCTAATCCACATGAAAACATAAGAAATGTTAGACGAAGAAGTATTTGGAGTTTACTCCTTAAGAATCGATTTTCATATAAGGCCCCCGGTATGGAAATTTTATGAGGAGTAAAATTTATACAAGCGTTAATTAAAAAACGTTACGTTTTTCTGCGCAACGTAGCTTGCGCACCTGTACAGGGTATGCTGCGTGACAGCTGACGCATGTAAGTATGTATGTTTGCCTACTTCATATACTTAGTCAAAGACAATCGTACTTAAGAAGTAAACTCCAGTCGTGCGTCGGAGCTGACACACACACTTTTTTATGGCTCTGTTCACTGCATTTAGTTTAACATAAACAGTAATAAATATGTAAAAGTGTGAAATATATTCACCGGTCAACAATAAACTAGTCCAGTGGCGGACTAAGGGGAGGCGAAGGGGGCGGCTCGCCCCGGGCCTCTGATCCTGGGGGGCCTCCAAATCTCGAGAAGTCCTTCTTAATAACAAGGGCAAAATATGTTTAGTATAAGTAAGAGGCAGTTTGGAGTTGGAGGCCTCGTACGTATACAAAATATAAACGTAGGTAGATCGTTTATTATAAATATTTGATTTTTTTGTCAACCATTACATCTATTTATTCATTTTTTAAGAAATTTACACTACATAAACATCAATTTCTAAGCAGACCGGGGGCCTCATTTAGTTCTGCCCAATGCCGGATTTAGAGGTCTGGAGACCCTGGGGCAACAAAGGAGTGGAGGCCCCCTGGCCCCAAATTATCTTCCAAATTAAGTGGACAATTTTTTTCAGTCGAGTTTTCCAATAAATAATTTATTGTGAAACCAAGTATAGATTCTTTTATTATTTAACAAACATATAAATATAATCGGAAACAAGAATTATCTGACATTCAATTTTAGCGTTAATAGTAATATTGTGTGACTAGTGTGCTAAATACATCTTTATGCGTCAGGCGCGATGTTTTCAGCACGAGTAGTAGGAGAGCGCTCACGAGCCTTGGCGAGTGAGCATCGCGAACCGAATACGAGTGCAGAAAACATCGCGCCTGACGCATAAATATTTAGCACACGTGTTGCACACTATACTTTATATAACACATGCACGCTTTTAGACTTTAATTGAATAATTTTATGTCACTGACAGAAGTACATCTCATAATAAAAACATTGGGCTCAATACAATATTTAATCACTTCGTTACCATAGTAACCATATTTCATTTATAACACCGAAAAGAGGTACAAAATGTTCATTAGATAACGGGTTTTTCAAATGTTTTTCCATTATTCATCGAAAAGCGTTTCATAATGGATCATGACGTCACTTGTCAATAAACGGCCATTTAAAGTCCGCAAAACTGATACGAAAAAACACTAAAAGCGTGCATGTGTTATATAAAATTATTAACGCGATTTAGCATATTTTCAACGACAAAATTTAATAACCGAGAATTCAGAGAATTTTTTTTCCCGAAGTTTCTATTGTGGGGGCCCCTCTTTTGTGGAGGCCCCGGGGCTGTAGCCCCGGTTGCCCTCCCCTAAATCCGACCCTGGTTCTGCCGCCCCGGCCTTTCGACGCGCTGGTCCGCCACTGAACTAGTCATTTGTTCGATATATCGGCCGACATATTAAACAATTGATAGGTGATAGCTGAGTAATTACAGATTCTCGCGTGTACTTACCTATAATTTATTACACAAACGCAAAATAGGAATCTGTTTAATTAGTCAAAATCAACCAAGTAGAAAAAATGCATGGTAAGTTGGTAGGTAACAAATAGATGCAATATCTATAAACATAATGTCTCATTAATATTGCAGTAGATTCTTCACATAGACATAGAAATCTATAGGGACATAGTACAAGCGAGTTGTGAGGTTGCTGTTAAGGGGGGGGGGGCGGCGGAGAGGAAGGAAGTGTGCCCACATTCTATTGGTCGCTTCAGTTGCGCAAAACTATGGTTCCTCTATTACAAGTCCCCAGTTCCCGAGTTCTAGCCCGAGAGCTGGTAAAAGTGTCAATTGGATTTTCAATTTATTATTAAAAAAAAAAAAAATAATGAATTGAAAATATGAATTGTTGCTAGGCCCAAATAACCTTAGCTGTTGGTGGTCTTTAAAATACAATACAATACAATTCAGTTGCGCAAACGCTGTACGAGTAATTGAGCATGCGCAAAGACGCGGGCGACTGCTTCTGGCGCAATTGAGCGTGCGCAATGATACGGCCAATAGAACGTATGGGCACATGTATAGCATGAACATAAGACAGGTATGAACCCTCCCTTAACCCCTAAATGACTTCCCCCTCGTCTAAAGTGGCACTTTATACTACATCCCCAGATTTCGATATCTATGATTCTTCATAATTTAACTAAATTAAAAATAAAAATGATTGAAAGATACATTTCACTCTACCTCTTGAGCTCAGTATTTACTTTTGTTAAATTATAAGGTCTTTAATTTGTAAGAAATCTATTAGCTATATATTTTTAAATCCAAGTTACAAAACTGTTTCCCAACAAAGACAAAAAGTTGAAACGACAATTAATGAATAGATAGCGTACAAGTATACAAAATAATACTAACATAGGTAATGAGCGTACAAGAAGTAATGTGGCAATAATTGCTTCTTTTTTCTTGTACTGCGTAATTTATTTTAACAGAGTTGTTTGGTATATGAAATAAATGGACACTTAATTCTCCACACTAAACAAACGAACATATTATAGAATATTTGTTCTGCATTTATTAGGTATGACGGTAAACAATGTTACTAATTGTTAACAAACGACACTCTTGATGGTGGATTAACTATCACCTAGTATAGAAACTGAAAATATATTGTTAACTATTGACTAATCAGTGCGAAATATATTTTGTTCAACATCCGCAAGAAATATGTAATTTTGTGGTTCTACTGAGAGTGGGCGAAATAATGAATTCCCTGCCTGTTGACGTATACAGAGTGGGCGAAATGGCATTTCGCCCACGCTAATTTCTCCTACTAGTGGGCGAAATGCCATTTTTAAACGAGGACAGGAAGCCATTCAGGGGAGGGTGCATGCCTATGTCTCATGGACTTAGACATGAACATGTCCATGCTATGCATGTACGTCCACATTCTATTGGCCGCGTGTGTACGCATACTCAGTTGCGCCAGATGCAGTCGTCCGCGTCTTTGCGCATGCTCAATTGTCCGCACAGCGCTTGCGCAACTGAAGCGATCAATAGAATGTGGGCACACTTGCTTCCTCACCGCCCCCGCCCCCCTTAACAGCAACCATCCCATTGGCTTCTACTACGTCTCTACATTCCTATGTCTATGCGGTTTACCCTCTAGGAACGTGCCTAGGGGGACCGAAGGCGACCCTCAAACAGAATAATAATAATAATACCTAAAAACTGAAATTTTGAAATCTAAAACAAAATGCATGTTTTTAATGTGAAACATCTTATGTCGGGCTGTGAACAGCCGCGTGAGGGGAAATATGCAACGAAATGTTTGGTCCGCTCCTTCGCTGCTGTTCTCCCCACCACTGCGGCACTCTCTCTCTTTTGGCTCAGGCGTGCACTGTAACACACGCGGTGTTACAGTGCAGTATATAGGATTACGTCAGCATAACAGTTATTTGCTGCTTTTGAAAAAATATATACTACTACATAGACTATAGAGAATACCACCGAGTTCAATATCGTTTTCTTTCATGTTTCACATATGTCGGGGGTCCCGAGACTCACAGCCTTTTTTTATTATTGCTATGGGTCCATAGCAATAATAAAAATATCCATTTTTACTGCTTTATAATTTTTTCTGCCTATAATTCCCACAAATCTTATATAGATTTTTCCTTCAAATTAGGCAGAATGTTAGTGAGTCTGGACTCTGAACGTTCTCAGAATGCTTTAAAATTGCGTCTCTGAGAGTCAACATTTCAAAAAATAATTTCTCCAAGGGTACACTCCCCGGATCCTCGAGGGGGCTTCGTCTCCTTTTGAAAGTCACCCTCCTTATAGGCCCGGTCTCATCTATCTCGATTCTATTTTATATACCCCTGCACCGACCACTACTCTGCGATTCTGCGAAATAAAGAGCAAAAAAATCAATTCGAATTTTTCTTTATCGAATAAATTAGTGTTCTAGAACCCTGATTAAGAAAACCATCGTTTTATTTGCTTTATTAAAAATTGCGTTTTTGGGTCCTATTTTTTCAAACATTTTTCTGGTGAGTGGGCTACAGCTACATATTTACCTAGTTCCTTACATAGATACTATATTACCTCCCCCTCTTTCAAATAAAAGCTGCGTCGTTGCTCTCCTGATATTTTCTATAGCTGAATGCAGAATATCGATTGAGGGAACATTGATCAAATGATTAAAAAATAGGTATAGGATCCCCTTTAAATTTTACTTTTGATTTTCGGATTTTTTCCCTTACTTGTGCTGCGAGACCTTGCTTTTTGCCAAATTTCATGATTCTAGGTCAACGGGAAGTAGTACCTACCCTAAGGTTTTGATGAGTGAGTTTGTGAATATCAAAATAGGTATAGGAGTATAGGACCTCCTTTAATTTTTACTTTTTGTGATTTTCGGATTTTTCCCTTTACTTGTGCTGCGAAACCTTGCTTTATGCCAAATTTCATGATTCTAGGTCAACGGGAAGTACCCTATAGGTTTTTGATGAGTGAGATTGCAAATATCAAAATAGGTATAGGACCCCCTTTATTTTTCACTTTTTGTGATTTTCGAATTTTTCTCTTTACTTGTGCTGCGAGATCTTACTTTTTGCCAAATTGTATGATTCTAGGTCAACGGGAAGTACCCTACAGGTTTTTGATGAGATCGAGATGACAAAATGGCCGTATATTTTGATTGTGTTGACCTAGAAGCTTAAATTCTTTGCAACTTAAGGGACCGTAGACCTTAGTATTTCGTATAAATTTCAACTTGATATCTCTATCCGTTCCTGAGAAAATGGGTCTTGAAAGACGGACACCCAGCCAGCCTGATGATCAAACGAGTGATCCTATAGGGTTCCATTTTTTCTTATTGAGATACAGAACCCCAAAAAGGTGTAATAATATGTAATATCATACCGATCCAATACTGACTACTGTCATGAAATCAATTCGAGTGCCGATCATCAGCTATTGAACTATTTTAACGTTATCAAGGCTTGTTAATTTAACTCTACCTTCTATTATCAGAATTTTGTACTGTTGCGAAGATGTGATCGATTTAAATATTATATTAATTAAAAAGCGTCTATAAAATAAGATTAACGGTTTCTTCTTCTTTACATAGTATAAAATGAAGTCGCTTTCCGCGTCTGTCTGTCTGTATAATTGCTAACTCCTCCTAAACCACGCAACGGATTTTGATGCGGTTTTCACCACCAGTTAGATAATTTTTCACGGAAGGTTTAAATATATAGCGAAGCGAGAGGGTAATGTAATTATAATATTCAAGCGAACGAGCGAAGCGAGTGAGGAGTGTGTTGCACCCGGGCGAAGCCGGACAGGGCTGTTAGTATAAATATATAGATAAAAAAGGGAGAGTATATAAATATAATTAATGTCGAACAGAAAAATGCAATGAACAATGTAATCGGTGATTGTGTCGTCAAAAATTGTCTGCTTTCAAAAAAACCCAACATTATTCTCAAGTTATTTTATATCCATACCTATACTACATAATAAGAAAAACTAAAACACATTGCGCGAGAGGTGTGAAATTATTTATATTCTTGGTTCAATGATTTTTAATATGTATTCGAATCGAAACTGTCGTTTTTTTCTCTCTCACTGTATCTGTAAGTCGCTATCAATAAAATAATGACCGTGCTTGAGGTATCATTAATAATTATTATAGCATGTACATTGTACACCCGGTTATTTCCTTATTAAGTCATAAACAAATAATGTTATTACGTCTTTAATATAATAATTGTTTTATTGTGCGATGTTTATAACAGCATATTTTAGTCATTTGAATAATTATAGGACTTTATTGTTAACAATATATTATAATAATTGGATTAAACCGAGTTTAGCGGTTTCGTTTTTCTCAACAACAAGACATGAGAAATTTTTTTTATTTTGCAAAATCCGATGATCTTCATAATTTTTATTTTAGTAAAAAAAAAATATTGAAGAGCATTTTCTAAACTTTACAGTTAAAAACCCCGATGATATTTCATAATTATGCGGAAGTCACTTCCGTAGAGACTAGAGATGCAAGAACTGATACGCGTAAATGGATACGAAAATATTTCTGCTGAGGTTGTCACAAAAGTGATCCAGCATCAGTGCAGTATACAGCTGCGGACAACTTTTCAAAAGGTGCCCAAAATTCAATACAGAAACCTGGAAATTCCAATTACGCCACTGTACAAAATGTGCCATCTTATCAGCTAGGTGAGTTAGAACACTAACAAAAATTCGTATTAGCGCAGTTCCACTGCCCAGAACTAAAAAGTACCTGTAACCTACCGCTTATGTCGCCAACACATGAATACCCGTCGAACATATTTTTATCGTGCAAATTCTCTAGGCTGCGTAAACTTTTTCAGTAGGCACCAACTCTAAGTGTTACTTCAATTTTCGTCGCCCTTATTTGAGTTACTTAGACTCCAATTACTCTTAGAATGGTACCGATACGTCATCAATGTAACGGCGTCAATCATCAAAAGGGCACCTAAAAAGGGAAAAAAACAAAAAAAAACTTTTTTTAGTTTAGTTTTTTTTTGTAACCCTTTGCACATTACGCCACTGGGTCAGGTAGGCGGCGTTCAGATAAATAGGAATTTTCTGTCAATGACGTAGCGGTATCATTCTTAAGGCCCCCGCATACACCTCGTTCTTTTTTAACAATTTTCGGGTAAGTCGGTTGGAACGAACTGTCGGTAATACCGAGGTGTGTGTGTCAAACACGTCGTGTTTACCCGTCGTTCAAAAATATCAAAAGAGTTTGATATTCGTCCTTTTTCGAGTCATCCGTTCGGGTAAACACGAGGTGTGTGACTAAAAATCGTCGTGTTTTCTCAATGGCGTTTCGTGCAGTCAGTGCGTGTCATATTTACGTTAATTGTTCGACAAATGAACAGATCTTTTATGACTGAATTTATAACAATATATTATAGAAGTCTTCCATGCCTTTGGAAAATCAATTCGTCCGATTATGTATATAGAATAAAGAAAAATAATGCTTATGAACAATTACTGAATAAATTGAAAGAAGTTGATGCCAGTGCTACTGTACTGACACTAAAGAAGAAACTTGATTCATTGCGTTGTACTTTTCGTAAATAATTAAAAAAAGTTTGCTGCCGCCACTGCCACTAATTACGACCGGTTCATCACGTAAAATTGGATTATAAAAAAGTTATGTGTGTGGAGTCGACCGACTTCGTTCTATCGTTCCAACCGACTTACCCGACGGGGAAAAAATTTAAAAAAGAACGAGGTGTATGGGGGCCTGTAGAGTAATCGGATTCTAACATAATATGTTACTTTATTAAAATTCGAAATACAAACAATTAGGTATTTAAGTTTAAAAAAAATTATTAATTTTTTAATTTTTTCTAATAATTTAACATAAATAATATTGAAAATCGAAAAGAAAATTTTTTTAAAGCTATAGATAAATTACTAAAAATTAATTAAAATGTATAAAAATTTAAAAAATATCACGTGACTTCAAAACGCGCCAGGAATGTTTGTGACGTCATTATGTTAAAATGTGTCTGCATTTGTTGGTATTTGTGTATATGTATTACACATACTATCAAAAATAATAAATTTTTAACTTGGTAACCATGGATACAAAGACCATAGATAACATAATGACGTCACACGCGTTCGGATTCTTTCGGCGCGTTATCGGAATTGAGTTTAAAAATTAATTTTTATTTAAATATAACTTTTTAATTAGTAAGCAAAAAAATTAAATAAAAACAGTTTTGCTATAAAACTTGTATGTGGTCCTTCCATTTAAGTAAAAAAAAAAATTCATTTAAAAACCCAATTACTATAAAAATATAAATCAGCGGTATAATAATATAAAGTAATATTTCAAAAGTATACATTATAATTTGTAGAGTTAAACAAAGAAATACAAATACTAATTTTGTACGAGCTTGGAATAATTATGCACTGTCTACTCAAGTTCCCTGAGAATTTTGACGTCTCCCAGTTTGCGCACTTCTGCTGTAAAAGTATTGTTTCAAAAAAATGCATAAATAATTATGGAAATATTTATACGAATTCTTGGTGTATCGGTGTAATAATTCTTGCTACCTATATTTTTTGCCAAAACTAGATTATTTATGACTGATGAAATAGTGATTAAAAACATTTATGACGATCAATAAAAGCGAGGCGTTGGCACGCGAATGACTGCAAACCAGCTGCCAGCAAACAGAAAAACAGCTAAAATCGTTGACGGTTGCAGATGGAGGCCCGCACGCGTCTCCACAGTCGAGTGAAAGTTGCAAGGCAAGATTCACTTTTTACACCTGATCTATAGAACAAACGCGAGTACATTTTGCATTACATACATAATTTATGATGGTTATATTGAATTTCCAGAAGGCTAAAATATTCTTTTTTCTCCTACCTAGGCCGAAAGTTCGTACTTTCGTCCCTGTCAAGCGGGAACAAAGTCGCTCTTTATTCCCGTGGTACGGACAAGTACGCGTGCGCAATAGTACTTATGCCGGCTCTCACGCACCTACTTCTGTCTCCTACATATTAAAATTATTTCCTTTAAAATTATTTTGTAATAATTTTAATAATAAAATAAAATAAAAATAATAATTTTTTTTTCAATTTTGCGGACTTTCGGCCTGGCAGGAGAAAAAATAGTATGTGCAACACGGGAGGAAATTACTACATCTCCTCCTCGGCTCGGGTGGCAATTTTATACGCGGGAGGAAATGTAACACTTTCCTCCCTTGTGGCACAATGTACTATAGTGAAATTACAAAGAGGTTAGGTACTGTTTAAGTTTTTGATATGAAACATCTTTAGGCACGGATGTAAAATCGTTTGAATGGAACGTCGTTCAGACGCACGTAGTTACGTCGCGTCTTCGCGCACTATACTGTTACACAGTCGCTATGTTACGTGTGTGTGTAAATATCTGTGTATTGCTGTTTCAATACTTTCACAGGGACAGAGTTCTTCGTAGGGGAAGAATTTCTCGCGGGAAGTAATAAATCATAAATTCTTATCTCTGGAACTACTGAACCGATTCTAAAAATTCTTTCACAAATAAGTGCTCACTATAGAAGTCAGAAATAGTAACAGATTTTTAGAGTTTGGAAAGCTGTTACTAACAATCGCTGCTAGTAACTTATTTTTAATTGATATATATAACTAGTGGTTATCCGTGGCTTCGCCGATTTATATTTTGATATATTATGATTTATCCCCTCCGCGAGAAATTCTCGCCTTGCGAAGCGAAGTAGGGCTGGCGGTGTTTATAATACTTATTAGTAGGATTTGGTCTATACGCTAAAATGCAAAAAAATTTCAGAGTTACGTTTCATCAAAATAAAATATAGCTTATGTCACTCAGGGAGTGTAGATTTCTATTAGTGAAAGAATTTTTAGAATCGGTTCAGTAGTTCCAGAGATAAAAATTTATGATTTATTACCCCACTCCCCGCGAATCGAAGTCGGCCATGTGTTAGTAGGAATCTAGAGACGTATAAAGTGCCACTTTAGACGAGGGGGGAAGCCATTCAGGAGAATGTGCATGCCTGTCTCATGGACATGTCCATGCTATGCATGTGCCCACATTCTATTGTCAGCGCCTTTGCGCATGCTCAATTGCTCGTACAGCGCTTGCGCAACTGAAGCGACCAATAGAATGTGGGTACACTTGCTTCCCTCCTTAACAGCAACCTCCACCAATCGCTTGTACCTATCCCTATATTCCTATGTCCGTGGTAGAATTCCGCCAATATGCTAAAATGCAAAAGAATTCCACGTTTTGTTAGTAGTAGAGCAGCAATAAAAATTTAATTAATTAACTCAAAAATTTAATTAACAAGCCGTGAGGTAGGTCGTTTATTAGGACTAAATTGCGACCCTTGAGGTTCACACGACGAACTTCCCAGTTTGATAAATATTTAATAACAATAATTAAATTAGATATTACACAGAAAAGTAATCATTTTAATCATTAAAACATAATTATTATTTATTTTTAACAATAATTAAAAAAAAAAAAACGGCTGAACCGATTTTTATAAAATTTATGTCGGATCAAAATGACGTTAACACGCCTCGATTGACACCCTTACGAAGTCGATATAATTTTTTATTCGCGAGATATTGTGTAAAATCTACTTTTTTGGAGGTTATTTGGTTAAGAAAAAAGAACGGCTGAACCGATTTTGAAAAAATTTCTTTCAGATCATATTTAAGTTAATACGCGTCGATTGGCACCATAACGTAGTCGATATCATTTTTCATTCTCGAGATTTCGTCTTAGAAAGAAATGGACACATACGTACGTACACACACACACAGACATCTTTCTAAAAATAGTGTAGTGACCTTGAAACTTAAAATTTTTTTCTCCATTTTGATTTCGATTTTCGGACCCATTACAATAACTTCCAATGGGAAGTTAAAAAGCTGAATAAAACATGACAGTCTATAGCACTTATGGAATCATTAGGAATATTTAAAAAAAATTTCATCAAAATCCGCCAAATAGATTTTAAGTTAAATCAAGTCGAACATACATACACAGATTGTATCAAATTAAAGCTGTGCATAGGGAATTCTGTGTGTAAGACAGAGATCGATATATAAAGCAGTAAATAAGAACGAGATAAATGATCGCTAATAGGAAGTTTCTGTAGTTACTGTAAATAAATAATACCCATACAACCTGATAGCGTCATCTTTGTTTTGTGATTTTATCAATAATTTCTTATTTCAGTAGTCAGTAACTACAGAAACTTCCTATTAGCGATCATTTATCTCGTTCTTATTTACTGCTTTATATATCGATCTCTGTCTTACACACAGAACGCCCTATGCACAGCTTTAATTTGATACAATCTGTATACATACAAAGAATTTTCTATATTAGTATAGATAATAATATTATGATCGTTAACTGACCTCGTAGGGTTGAATTAGCTGTCTAGAATCTGGATTAAATTTAAAGTTAATTGAAATCCACCTTTGAGTCTTTTCTTGTAAAACTGCGCGTTCCATTCAAATGTAAAATATGAGTTGGTTGGTATTTCAGTATCTTTTGTTTGTAGATTTGTTATTAAATTTCCAGAGATGCTTTTTAACTAGATATAAAGTTTGTAAATAGCTAATATCCAAAAAAACTACTTACTGAAAAGGGGCATTGCGTCGACTTGTAGAATTATAAAACTAAGTTACTTGATTTTACAAGAATGACTGTCAATTATCGACAGCTCGGATTCAGACATATCACGTAACATTATGCAGGGTATTAAAAAGCCGTTTACTTTGTGAAACATTTAATTAATAATTAAGCCCCTTTGTCATAATTTACATATTCCATTCAATTTTTTACTTCCCACCTCTACTATGGTAGGGAAGTAATGGATTCAGTCCGAAAACAATATTTCGAGATTTTAACAGATTTTGACGTTTTGAGACCCTAGCAATCGTTTAAGATCATTTTCTGACTGATGTCTGTATGTGTGTGTGTGTGTGTATGTGTGTGTATGTGGTCAATTTTTCGCCTTCGATATCTTAAGAACGGAACAACATACGAGCATGCCGATTGTTCTATTGTGTTTATCAGCCTTTAACTTAGATCTGATTAGATTTTGAGTCAAATCGGTTCAGTGGTTCCTGAGATATTCAAAAAAACGTCCTCAATGTCACGTATTAACATAGGTAAAAAAAAATACAAATGAATTCTAGATGTTATAATATGAAAAAAATGTAAATATTTTTTTTCTCTAAAATGTATAGTTTTCGAGAAAAAAAATATTTTACTAAAAAAAATAAAAATTGTACGTAAATCAAGGTAACCATGATTTTTGCTATAGTTAGCCATCAGTAGATCACCAAACAAAAAAGAGGGCCATGCTTTTTTCAAAGAATAAAAATTAAATTGTGTTTTAAAGACCACCAACAGCTAAGGTTATTTGGGCCTAGTCAAAGAACAAAAAAAAAGAGTGTTTATTTTTTGCAAATATTTACTAGGTGGGAAGTATAGGACTGGTCATCAGTCGAATTTTTTAAATAAATAGTCGACTGATAAGAAAAAACTTTATTCATGTTTGCGTTAATTGCGCATGTATCCATAAAATGTACTTTCAAACAGTTAAAAAAATGCATTGTACTGTAACACTGCTCAGTATTAGGTCATGAACGCAAAACGGCCGACGTGGTTTCGGTCAAATCCACTCGGCACATTTTCCTGACTGCTCGAATAACATAATATGATGCAGTACTTGCAATAACATACATTCGATTAACTAATAACTATATACAGTTTGTATTATATGTGCTAAGTTGACAGAAACCGCGTCATCTCTCATTGGACTCTAAATAATACAATTTAGGAATAAATTAAAGAAATTTAGTCATTACATAAAAGTTATAATAATATTGTTGCTATAATAATTAACGCCGATAAAATGTATATAAAAAAATCCAAATGTTAATTTATCATGAATTTCCCTCGGCGTAATATGCTGTAGCAATACGCTCTAAATCATCCCAACTCAAACTGTTCGCTTTTGCCTCGAAATCCTAAAATAGAAAAAGACAATCATTAAAACCAAAAATCACGTCAACCTTTGCAACTCTAAAATCATACCTTCATAAATTGTTCTGTTATTTTGATAGCTTGTTCTCTGTTATAGAATTTTACTAAAAACTTCATCATAACCTCACTCAGATTTTCTGGTTCTTTCACAATCATATTTATTTTAGTGCCATCTTTAATACTGGGATAAAAATCTATCGTTTTATCATCAGATAATGTTTTTCCGAGATGGACTAATCTCTGCTGTGCTACTGGAACTGAAGCAATTTTGGAAATGTCTGCTTTTAATTCTAATATTGTTGTTTTTTCTGTAACTTCTACTGTACATACTTCTCCTTTCAATACTTTCACGTGAATTTTCATTTTGTCAGTTATTATTTTCCACTAGTTTGAGATTCCCACCGGATTTATACGACTGAAAACTTGAATATTATATTATTTTAAAGGAAATTGTAAAAATATGAAAGAACGCCTTGAGAACTATCCATAGGAGAACTGTCTAGTCTGACTCTGACAGAATAAATCATTGATTCTCAAACTGTGCAGACCATGCAGAACTGTGACGAGTGAAGTCAGAAGTAACATAAAGAAAAGATGAAAAGCTTTAATTTGAGTGAAATAAAAATATCTGGGCTAAACAAATATCAAAACCATTATATTTTTGTTCTTATAAAACGTGTAAAGAACAGAACAAAAAGACTGGGCACTTTTCAATTTCTTTTTCATCTATGACTTTTTTATTGTTTAATAAAAAATATTTTTTACAGCTCAATAGGATCTGATCAAAACGTCAAAATTTAGACACTTGTCAGCTGTTAACCTGTAAAAAACCTTCAAACTCTTCAGCCAAGCAATGTAGACATGAAATAATTGTGAAAACAAAAATAAGTATTGAATTTTTACACAATATTGTTCAATTTTTTGAGAATATAAATATTTACATTTATTTTTAAAGCTTTATATGGTATGAACATGCTTTATTAAAAATAAATAAAATGAACAGAATCCGTATTGATAACTTATGACAATAAAATACATCTCAAAGAAGTGTGAATATCAGAAGTACCTACTTAATGGTTATGCATCAATGAAGTCGCAGCCTTGATAGAGTACCGTAACTTTCTAGGTACCTATATAAAATTAAAAGATGAATAAAATTACTTCTGATAAGTGCAAATGATAAGGAAAATGCGAAGATTTACAAGTATTACTTGCTGGTTACAAGTTTTGTAAGCGTTCATTGTGATTGTTTGAGAACTGTCTTTACAAATAAGAATTTTTTAATTCTACTCTGTGTCAAATTGGAAATTCCAACAATTTATTAACATTTATTTATAGATTATAGAATTTGACTGATCCAAAACCATGTACTTAGCATCTAGATATTATTACTTGTTGATTTTTTCTATCTGTTCGTTAAGTTTTATTCATGCCGACTGCGGTTGTAGTAGTTTAAATAGAGATGCTTCAACAGGAACTTCGAAATGTGGAAATGGAGCAGAAACGGTTGAAACAGAAAAGACTGACACTTTTATGGATGTTCCAAATTTATCTTCGGACAATGAAATCTGTGATTCGAACAATAACTGTAAAATTAAAGATCAAGCGGCAGACGTCGACGAAGAGCGAGACCTCTTTTATAACGCGATGCGAGACGAACGTTTGGGCGATCTCAAATGCGATGATCCGAAAGTGAAGGAAAGTATGAACGAAGATTTTTTGAAACACTTGGACGAAATCGTCAGCTACAAATACGGAACAACCGACATGGTACTGATAGAAGGCGGTACGTTTGAAATGGGTTCGAACGATGGAAGGTATCCAGCTGACCGAGAAGGTCCCGTAAGAGAGGTGACGGTTAAACCTTTTTACATTGACAAATACGCCGTTGACAATACGAAATTTAGCGAATTTATCCAAGAGTCTAAATATACGACTGACGCAGTTAGATTCGGAAATAGTTTCGTATTCGACATGATGATGCCGGAAGACAAAAGAGACATACATCCGGATTTGAGAGCTTTGCACGCGCCGTGGTGGATAAAATTAGACGGCGCTACGTGGGATCATCCCGAAGGTCCCGATAGTAACACAAAGGACAGAATGAATCATCCCGTCGTGCACGTTTCGTGGTCCGACGCGGATGCGTTTTGCAAGTTTCATAATAAACGCTTACCGACCGAAGAGGAATGGGAAATGGCGTGCAGAGGCGGTCTAAGGCAAAAGTTATTCCCTTGGGGAAACGATTTCAACGCTAAAAACATGCACAGGTGAGTCTTTTTTGTTAAAGAAGTAATTAAATCGTTGATTTTTGCTTTGCTTTGAACTCGTTGCACGCTATATTATATTGCAGGGCCAACATTTGGCATGGAAATTTCCCTAGAGAAAACACCGAAGAAGACGGCTATTTTGGAACTTGTCCCATTGACGCATTTCCACCCAACAACTACGGTTTGCATAACATAGTGGGAAACGTGTGGGAGTGGACGTCTACCAAAGCTCATTCAGATCCAGAGGTAAGTCTAATTTGCATGATTTTTTTTTAAGTTTACTGTTGGTACTTGTATAAAAAAACCGCCAAGAGAACGAAAACAGCCTACGGACGAGTGGAATACTTTTGGGACGAAGGGTAATTTGTACAAATAATTTTACAGCGGATGCATTTCACACAAGATAAACCTGGCAGTTGGTGGCTTTGAATAAAATAAAAAATGCAATTTATGTTGTCTTTACAGAGGGATCGTATAAAAAAAGGCGGATCGTTCATGTGTCATAAATCGTACTGCTATAGGTACCGATGCGCAGCTAGATCATTTAATAGTATTGATAGTACATCGTCTAACATGGGCTTCAGGTGCGCCATGGATCCTTACGGCAGTACAAACATCGGAGCTGCCTAACATTCATTTTAAACTGCAGACTAAGAACGCGTGACTTATAAATAGAAAATCCCCATCAAATAGAAAGGCGACATTTTGAAATTGAAACATGTCTTCACTACAGTGTAAAAATTATTTTTGTTTTTTGCCTGAGGAAATATTAAGTTTTATAGATGGATCGTAACATTGACAGTGTCGGCCATTTTGATGCTACATTTTTTTTAAAACAGGCAATTTGATAACTACAGAATTATTGGTAGTTTGTCTGAAATTATTGAGGAAAAACATTGCTCAGGATGATTTTTTGAGGAATCATTTTTCCTGACGGTAGGCAATATTGTGATTACACTTCAGCAAAGCTATTATAATTGAATACAGATTGTATCAAATTAAACCTGTGCATAGGGCATTCTGTGTGTAAGACAGAGATTGATACATAAAGCAATAACTAAGAATGAGATAAATGATCGCTAATAGGAAGTTACTGTTGTTACTGTAAATAAATAATACCGAACAACCTGATAGCGTCATCGTTGTTTTCTGCAGTAAAAATAGTCACTACTGAAATTATTGATAAAATGGCAATTTAAACTGTTTGGGAAAAATCCAAATAATTAAATGGTTTTATGGTGGTAATTCAACCGCCGACATAATAAAATTATTTGTAGCTGTCTTTCAAAATTTCTAATGTATGTCAGTCCACCATCAAATGTTAGCCAATGTAAGGGGAAATTTTTGTAATCGATTAGGATATTGTTTGGCAGAACGTGGAGGTCTTTTCGAACATTTAATAAAATAATGTTAAAACTTTTGTATCAGATATAAATAATATTACGAATTAATATTGTGGTTAATTAGTTGCTTTAGTTGGTAAACTGGTAAAAGGTTTACATTTTTACAGCATAGAAGGAACGAAAAAACAAAGATGACGTTATTAGGTTGTATAAATATTATTTATTTACAGTAACCACAGTAACTTCCTTTAGTGATTATTTATCTCATTCTTACTTAATACTTTATATATCGATCTCTGTCTTGTACACAGAACGGGCTATGCACAGCTTTAATTTGATACAATCTGTATATTATTAGTGTTGTTGTTTTCAAAATTTAGTAGTTCATATGATGGGGTTTTTTTTAGAAGCCTAAGTAAAACAAAGAAACTGAACAAAAACATAGAGCCTAAATTTTTACAAATACTATTAATACCCGTCCATTTTTGATAAACGATCAAGAAGGAAAATGCTCCTATTTAAAAACAAAACCTCAATTAGGTATTTAAGTTTAAAAAAAATTATTAATATTTTAATTGTTTCTGATAATTTAATATAAATAATATTGAAAATCGAAAAGAAAAAATTTTTTAAAGCTATAGATAAATTACTAAAAATTAATTAAAATGTATAAACATTTAAAAAATATCACGTGACTTCAAAACGCGCCAGGAATGTTTGTGACGTCGTTATGTTAAAATGTGTGTGCATTTGTTGGTATTTGTGTATATGTATTACACATACTATCAAAAATAATAAATTTTTAACTTGGTAACCATGGATACAAAGACCATAGATAACATAATGACGTCACACGCGTTCGGATTCTTTCGGCGCGTTATCGGAACTGAGTTTAAAAATTAATTTTTATTTAAATATAACTTTTTAATTAGTAAGCAAAAAAATTAAAAAAAAACAGTTTTGCTATAAAACTTGTATGTGGTCCTTCCATTTAAGTAAAAAAAAAAATTCATTTAAAAACCCAATTACAATTTGATACGACAAAATGTACTTACGTTTTTTTTTTTATTTATTCATTAATTATCCGCTTTTAATTTTCTATTTATTTGATCTTGAATTTTCAATGAATAATTAATTACCCATAATCTAGTTAATAATACGGGAGTCTGCCTACAAAAAGAAAATTATAGAAAAGTGAAAATATTTCTTTTTAAAAATCCTACGTAGGTATACAAAATTGTCAAATTTGACTGTACTTAAATAGTATAATAATATAGAATATTATGTCAATTTTCGCACTAGAACGAAATTAACCCGTCGCATCATCTAAGGTTTTTTTAGTACACTTTCTCGGTTAAATTGTCGAATGGCGTGAGATTATGACGTATTGATTGTTTTACTGTCTTCATTGCTTCGAATTAATTTCAGTTCTAGTGTGGATATGGTACTAATATAATAAATGTTCCTGCCTTTAATGTGGAGGGCTTCCAAAAAGTGTTTTTCTGTTGAAAATATAATTCTAATAAAAATATATTTAAAAAAATATCGTTTACAGTTATAAACAATATGTATAATCCTACATTATCACAATATTCTAATAAATTCATATAAACAAATTTTTTATCAAATCCCAAATAAAACCTGAAAAAATATAATTAATAAATATTCATTTTAATAAATTTATACACGTATCATAAACACTCAGCTTAAAAAATATCTTTGTTCAACACCCGTAAGAAATATGTAATTTCGTGGCTCTACTGAGAGTGGGCGAAATAATGAATTCTCTGACTGTAGACGTAGAGAGTGGGCGAAATGCCATTTCGCCCACGCTCATTACGGGGAACGTTTACGCAAGTGTTGATAGTTTCGTCAATCAATCAGGTCACCCATTATTTCGCCCACGCTCAGCAGAGCCACGAAATGACATATTTCTTGCGGTAGTTGGAACAAAATATTGTGTGCGACTATTGGTCAAAAGAGGAGATTCCACTCGTGTGTTTTACCGCACTCGCTATGCTCGTGCGGCAAAATCCACACTCAAGGAATCTCCTCTTTCTCCCTCTAGTCGCACAATATACTATTTCTCACTTGACACCTCGATCAATTTTTAATTTCCAAACAGTTTCGTTACAATATCAAAAGAAAGCGCTTATGTATGTCGTACATAACAGCGTCCAAACGCTGTAAGTTAAACACCGCTATAGGTCATCAGCCTATTGGCAGCCAAGCGCCGCCCTCACTTACCAACGGGGCTGTCTGCTTGACTACGATGACTGACCAATGATAAGTATTTAAATAAATAATATTGATATAGCACTACGCAACTGAGTTCAAGTAGGTGGAGACCGAGAACAACTGGCGGTGTTTAACTTCAGTGCTTGGACTCTACCTTAAGGTAAATTATAGACGCTCGACAACAAAGGTCATTAGCATCTACCTAAGATAGCGAATCAGTTCAAACAACGCAAACTCAGTAGTTTCCACTGCATTTACTTATTTACTGATCCACTACCTGCCTCTATGCCGATATCATTTGTTTTTGTTCGAGCATAATTAATAACAATTTAGGGTAAGTTCGGTTTTACGCTCAGATTGATCGGAGTGCTCTAATACGTTCGAATTTAACATTTATATGCTCTGAAAGATCTCCATCCTGCGTTAGGTTTTAAGATCTGGAGCAGATCGAGCGCGCTCGATTTGCTCCGAGGAAAGCGAGCGAGCAAGCAGATTTAACCAACTTCAGAGCATTCATTTTAAAAATGAGCGGAAACCCTTGTTGTGAGAATGGATAAATTTCGAAGTTTATTTATATGAGGTAATTTTTCAATAGGTAAAAATACACGAATAATAAGTATTCAAAGAATAGTAATAACCAATAAGTCTATATCGCACAGAATGATTAAATAAAATATTTATTAAATCTATGGGTCGAAAAAATCAACAACCGGTAGTACTATCAATTTTAAAATAAAGGAATAAAAACGAAAAAAATTGTGAATCATGATTTATTATTATAACAATGTTGAATTAAATTAAAATTAGGAGCAATAAAGAATGTATTTCGGCTTTAGTAATAAGAATTTAACTTGCTGGGGCCATTTTATTCTGACGTTTGGAAAAATCTGCTAGATTACGTTCGGAATTGTTTAGATGGCTCAATTTGCTCGCTTGTCACGTGACCAAAAATCTGTTCGCTCGGCTCGATCAATCGAGCGTAAAACCGAACTTACCCTTAATGATCTACAAACTTAATTATTAAACTTTCATAAAAACACTTGCGATAAAAATAACGATTCTTTAAAATAAATTTTAAATATACAAATCATACGGATGGCACAGAAACATTAGCTTTGTTCCAACCTGCTATAAATGGATCGTTCTGAAACGGTAACGAAACTGTTTGTATCGGTTTTGTGCGCATGCGTCGATTTAGCACAGTTCTGTGACGATACAAACATAGACATTGGTTGGAACGCTTTTGTGACCGTTTTGTGCATCAAATCATGGCCTCCATGCATCAAATGATCAAAATATATTATCAATTGTCATTTGTCAAATGTAAATTCCTCATTTCAGGCTTTTTTTGTTGTTAAAAACATTTAAAAAAAAAATGAATATGTAACTTATTAATTGATGACTAGTCGTAAGAATAATATAAATAAATATACGTAAATGTTTTAACTGTTAAAAACATTTTTTGATAAAATATGCTAACTACATTTTATTTTGGAAATAAAAAATATGCAAATTATTAATTTGTAGTCGTGATGTTTTGAGCGTTTGCTAATGTAACAAAACTGTTTTCTGCGTGGGCGGAATAAATATTTATTTAATATAATTAACAATTCAATAACAATAAACGCAACAACTATATGTCAATTCTAACAATCAACACAATAATAATAACGAAACAGTAATTCTTAAACAAAGTGAAACACTTAAATAACACTGAACAAATAACTATATTTATATACCAGGATTATTTATTTGTAAGTACTGTATTTATATTCGCAGTTCAACACGACACTGACTCACGACTGACTGGCCACTGACTCACTCGTACTTCGCTTATATAGGCCGAGCAGCCTAGCCCAGCACGCTCTCGCACTCTCTAGAACATTCTGGCAGGTACTCGTATTTTCGATACCATTCCACGCCTCACCACTGTGACCTTTCCTTCTCGATGCTTCTATTGGAGGCAGTGGCGTAACATCTTGGGGTTTGCTGCACTGCCCCCCTCTTAGATCTGCCGTCCCAGGGCAGGTTCTTAGCGCGGAAGATAGGGTCATGCCGATAGCGGCAACCTTCGCCCCGGCGCCACGTTCCGTTGCGGTAGAAGTAGCAGTCCACGCCCTTTTCTGTATGCGTTTGACGTTCCGGTCCCAGACTGCACACCAGGATGTCCACTCCAGTGCCGTTGAAAATGACCTCCAACATGCTCCGCACGACCCTCCAGTCCAACTGGTCGAGCCCACAACCCAGCTTTGGGATTGCCAGCTTCTTAACACCGTCAGCGAGTAGGTTGGCCTTCAACTCCAGTAGGGTGTTCTACAAACTAGCGTAGGTGGGCTTCTGATGGGACAGTTGCTTCGTCACCAGGTAGTAAATGAAGCAATGTTGATCCAGCAGTCGTAACCCTCCCGACCCTGGGCCCCTGCCTCCAGAGCTCTCCTCGGTGGCCGAATCGTCGACAGAACTCAGTCGCTATGCCTCTGGACATTCGAAGGTCTCGGGAGACGCAGTGAGCAAGCGAATACTCGTGAGGGACACCAAAAAGATCATGCCCTTCCTCCGTTGTCACGCCGTAACGGGCCCCAGAGAATTCGGTCATAAAATCTTCAAAAGCAGGCCAGGTTTCCGCTATAGTTCGGCCGATGGTAATTCTCGCCTCGTCCCCTTGCTCCACGTCTGTGTCGTCGCCCCCTTCATAGGGCGTTAGTCGGTTGGAGTGTACCACCTTGGTCTTTCCCCTCAGTAGCTTACGAATGCGGTAGACATCATTGATCCGCTTCATTACTTGGTACGGGTCCTCCCAGTTCCGTTGTAATTTTGGTGAGAGGCCACGGCGTCTGCACGGGTTGTACAGCCGAACTAAATTTTCTGGCTGGAACCCGCCCTCCCGTGCTTTCACGTCGTAACGGTTCTTCATCCAGTCGCTGGCCAGTTGGCTATTCTTGCGGACCCGCTGGTGGATGTCGTCCAGTTTTTGTCTCAGCTTGGCGACATACGTGTCTCCAGCTTCCTCCTGGTCCAACGGTGGGCACCCGAACTCCAGGTCACAGAGCAACCGCAGCTCACGCCCCAACATTACGCTGGCCAGTCTTTGATCGGTTGTTTCATGAACCGATGCACGATACGCCATTAGGAACAGGTGCAAGTACTGGTCCCAGTCCCGCTGGTGGTCGGACACCACCTTCGCCAGATACTTTCCCATCGTCCGGTTCATGCGTTCCACCATCCCGTCAGACTGGGGTTGCAAAGGCGTGGTTCGCGTCTTATGGATTACCCACAGGTGACAGACGTCTCCGAAGAGGGCGGATTCAAAGTTACGGCCCTGCTCCGAATGCAGCTCCAATGGCACTCCGAAATGACTAAAGAACTCCTTAACCAGGACTTCAGCAACCGTCGCAGCTTCTTGGTTTGGGAGTGTATAGGCCTCCACCCATTTGGTGAAATAGTCCATCGCCACTAAGATGTATTTATTTCCTGCGTCGCTCTCAGGGAATGGTCAATAGCCACCCTCTCCATCGGACTTCCGACATTGTACTGTCTCATCGGTGCTCTTCGTTTCTGCACTTTCGGCACCATTTGCGGACGTCGTCTTTACAGTTGACCCAGTAGAACCGTTCCCTGATTTTCTGCAGGGTCTTCTTTACGCCGAAGTGGCCTCCCGAGGCCCCATCGTGGAGATGTCGCAGCACATCCGGCACCCGGCTCTTCGGTACCACCAACTGATGCCTCACGGTCGTGCCATCTTCATTCTCCAGTACTCGCTTCAGGAGACCGTCTTCCACCGCCAGAGAGTCCCACTGGGCCCAGTACGTCTTCAGTGCTCCGTTAAACGGGCTAGCGTCTTCCCAGGCCGGTCTTTCACCCCTTCGTTTCCATCTCAGCACTATCTTCAAGTCTGAGTCCGCCTTCTGCTCCCACTGAGCTTCCTCCGGTAACCACTCGTCATTCACCACTGCGGTTCTCGCGACGCGGCAGATCTTCTCTTCCAGGCGAGAACAATGTCGGCAGTCTTCCGGGCAGGGTCTTCGGGAGAGGGCATCAGCGTTACGATGACTAACGCCCGCGCGATGCTCCGTGTCATAGTCAATAGTCATATCCCTGCAACCACTCTATCCATCTGGCGACCTGTCCTTCGGGGTTTCGAAATTGTAAGAGCCACTTCAGTGCGGCATGGTCCGTTCTCAACAGGAACTCCCGCCCGTACAAGTACTTATGAAAATGCTCCACTGACTTAACTACCGCCAACAATTCTTTCCTGGTCGCGCAGTAATTTCGTTCCGCCTTCGACAGCACTTTGCTAAAGTAGCCAATGACCCTCTCATGCTCGTCTTAAATCTGAGCACCAATAGCCAGGTTGCTTGCATCCGTGTCCAAGATGAAGTTCACGTCCGTGCGCGGGTAGCTCAGAATCGGCGCTGACACCAAAGCACGTTTCAGTTGCTGGAACGCTTCCTCACACTCGCCGCTCCAGATGTATTCACGTCCGGCTTCTGTCAGCTTTGTTAATGGCTTTGCAATGTTTGCAAAGCCCGAGACGAACCGACGATAGTAGGTGCATAATCTAAGGAAGCTTCGAACCTGGTGCTTGTCCCTCAGCGTCGGCCACTCTTGCACCGCTCGAATCTTCTCCGGGTCGGCTTCTATTCCAACACGGGAGACGACGTGTCCGAGATATTGTACTTTCGTCAGAAACATGAGGCACTTCTTGGGGCTTAGTTTCAGATTCGCGCCTCGCAGTCTTCGGAACACTTCCTCCAAGTTCTTCAGGTGTTCGCCAAATGTCTGACCGACCACAATTACGTCATCGAGGTACACCAAGCAGGTCTTCCACGAGAGTCCCCGCAAAATGGACTCCATCAGGCGCTCGAAGGTAGCCGGCGCATTACACAACCCGAAGGGCATAACCGCGAACTGCCACAACCCCGTATCAATTGTGAACGCAGTCTTTTCACGGTCTTGAGGTTCCAGCTCGACCTGCCAGTAGCCGCTCTTCAGATCCAGGGTCGAAAACCACCGAGAACCCGACAGCATATCCAATGTGTCGTCAATACGGGGAAGGGGGTAGCTGTCCTTCTTCGTCACGTCGTTAAGGCGTCGATAGTCCACACAGAATCGCGTTGACCCGTCTTTCTTGCCGACCAGAACCACCGGTGATGCCCACGGACTGCTTGATGGCTCCTTGCTTTTCTATGTCAGCGATAATTTTCTCGGCTTCTTCCCGTCTCGCCAGTGGAAGTCGTCTTGGGTGTTGTTGCACTGGCCTAGCATCTCCCGTGTCGATCCTATGTCGCACCACGTTGGTCCGCCCTTTCGGCCCGTCATCAAGTGCGAAGACATCCGAATATTGGTGGATCAACTTTCGCACCTCTTTCGACTGCGCCTCGCCCAGATCTTCACACGAGCCGACAACCATATTCGCCAGCTTCTTGACGTCGCCTCCAGCAGGTGACGTAACATCTTGGTGTTCGCTACACTAAAAATTGTATTGTTTGTCTAACATTTACTTATTTAAAATTTTTAGAATTACACGAATATAAATGTAATTAAATTTTAAATTAATAATTTTGCAAAAACAAACAAAAACAAAACAAATCTCAAATGAAGAATAAAGAGGTATTTGAACAGAGACGAGACAAACCAAAAATAAAACAAATTACAAATGAATAAACAACTGTCTCCAGTTGGTATTGAACAGTGAAAAACGTAACAAAGTGCTAAATGCGCATGTCAGTTTCACAGTTTTATTTTGGTTTCATGTTTAGACCATGTACCGAAATGATCGTTCGGAAACCGTTCACAAACGATCACAAATTCGGTTGGAACACTTTAAGAATAGTTCACAAACGATCACAAGTTCGGTTGGAACGCGTTCTATCCACTGTGCATGAGCGTGACGGTAATATTACGGTTTTCGCAGTGGTTGGAACAAAGCTATTTGCTGAAAAACAGTCGAAAGTAAGTGAACAAAATTGACCCTGCAAGCGTGGATAAGTTTCAAAATACCTACATTATTAGTTCAGTTTACTTTTATGTTATAAACGTTTGATAGTCCAATTTAATTTGTTTAATTTAAACTAGATTTTATTAAAAAAAAATTATAATATCAACTATCAGCCATAGAATATGGTAGTTTTCCAATTACAGCATTAAAGCGCATTATGCGGCATAGTGCTCAACGGTGATGTTTCAACTACAGCAATGCTTCGCACAATCGAGCACTTTGAAAAGTACTGCTTTGGGGTGATGCGCGCATTGGATACCAATCAGTAGCATGAAAACTAATGCACCGTTCCAATTAAGCATTAACACACCTCGGCATTGTGCGCCACGGAGTCGCATTATGCGATGTAATTGGAAAACTACCTATATTTTCAGCCGAATTTTATGCGCAAACTCTCCGTATAAACATTGTGCATTGTAAAAGTCAGTCGGTAAAATGTATCATATCAAATTATTCTATACTCTATAGTATACTAATATTATCTGGTAAGAGCTTTATTCTGGAAATCAAAGCAAATGGCAGTGGAGCGTGGATTATAACTCAACAAATGAGTATTTGTCTTTAAAAAAAGTCGGGAATTAAAGTACTTAGCTTTGATGAACTCCAAGTATAAAAAGCATAATCATCAAATAAATAATAATCTAAACCACAATTCCACATCATCACAACAGATTTTTTAATAGGCATTTGAAATGGGAACTCTTTACCGTAACCTAATTGAACATTGGAACAGACTGGAATAGAATTTAATCGGGGAGTGGGCTACCCTTTTCAAACGGCTGTATCCAGTAATTGAAAAATAAACGACTTCTTTCATACCTGAACGCAAGGATTATATGTGTCGATATAAATCGGTTATGAAATACTAAATTTCATATAAAATCATTCACAGTCGATGGAGTGTTTGAAAAGTAGAAAAAATGAGCATCTATCTTAGCCTGCGCAACTGACCGACCACAAAATCTTTCAATCGACTCATACCGGGTATAAAGTTGTAACCGAGATAACCAACGGTGCCGACAAGAGCTAGTTTAAAAGATAATTTGATGACCCGAGACGATAAAGACGGCGGGGGAATAACCAGTACCCTAGCAACGTGATCGTATTGTTTTGTAGGCCACAGACGGGTTATTCCGGGGACGTGACCTATTCCGACCACGCCTACTACTTTAACTGCTTGTAAAGATCCTGGAACAAGAAATAATCGAAGATAAAAATGACGATACCTAATTCCTTCTATTTTAACTGGTGAAATTAATTGAACATAAATAATAGAGATGCGCCGAATATTCGTTTGGTATTCGGTATTCGGCATCTTTTTTACTATTTGTATTCGGCCGAATTATTCGGTTTTGGTGCCAAATATATTCGGTTCAATATTTTTGTCATAATAAGCACCTTTGTTCGTATTTTTAACGTAATCGTGCGATGTTTTGAAGCAAAGTGATAGCGCGGTGTGCGCGGGCGGTGGGGTACGGCTTGCTTGTCAACTAGCCAGCAGCGACACGTAGCGTACATGTTAGAACCTGTTTACGCGGCAAAACAATGAAATGGTAAACCGAATAATTCGGCCGAATATCCGGTTTGGTAAATGTTAAACCGAATAGTATTCGGTATTCGGTTATTCGGTGAAACCACTATTCGGCGCATCTCTAATAAATAATTACCGTCTGGGTTTTTTCGCTGTAAACTGGCGTATTGTAAAGAATGCGCTAGAAATATGTCTCTTTCGTTAACAAATACTTCGCCCAGTGCTGGAAATTCGCCGGCCATTTCGCTGATCAACTCTTCTAGTAAATCTTTGTTCTTGCATTTTTCTACGTCTTCTTTACTGAAATGTATCAAATACAAAATTGTGTTTGATTTTCAGACTCTACTGAGTAAATCGTCAAACTGCCTTCAAAAAGCGGCTGTCCGTATTCTGGCAGGTGTTTGTAGATACGAGCATCGTCGACCCCTTTTTAAACAATTAAAAATAATGACCTTCTGTGGCGCCTACATTTTTCACTGTTTACTGTATGCTAAAGCAATATGGATACACAGTCAAATTTATACTCATATCCTACCAGAAATAAGGATTGCTTAGTTTTGCCGCTACATCAGTTAACTACGACACAAAAAAGTTTTAAATATTCAGCACTGAAATTTTTTAATAAGCTTCCTAGTCATTTACAAAACTTGCCTACGAAAAAATTTAACAAAGAAATAAAATTGCTTATTAGTAATAAATGTTATTATAACATAGAGGAATTTTTTATCTCTAGATTTTAAATATTGTATCTATATTTGATGACTTCACACTGTACTTGTATACTTTTGTGTGTAAATATATTATCTTATCTTAATACACGCAATGCATAATAATCGTACCTGATTGGATCTTTGGAAGTTAACAAGTGCCATGCAAGAGTTATGGTTTGCCACCAGCTAAGCGAACACAAAGCTCTTTTAAGCGTAATGCTTATCGGTCTGTCTCCTAAATGGACCGTGCAATTTGGCACTTTCGCTGCCTAAAAAGTAACCGACATCTGGTAAATAAAACAAAAGATCAAACTAACGAGTACTACGGTCGAATTTACCTCTCTAAAAGCCGTACGGAATTCGCCTCCTGGAGCCATTCCCAGTTCTTTAGTAATGTGGGCGCTCATATTTAAAAGCAAAATATACATAAGGCCTTGCATCGCCCCATTCTGTTTTATCGTGGACATGATTTTTTCCATATTGATGCTTTTAGCTTCCCGCAGTAATGTTTCTTCGTCTAAGTGAAGAATGTTAAGTCTTGAAGTACACAGTTCTACGACGACGATATTCGGTTGGACGGCTTTAATAATTTTGGCGACGTCGTGCTGCGACTGGACACTGAAATGCGCAGTGCCAACTAAATAAACTTTGGATCCATGCTCGTTAGTTAAAAGCGTTACGGTTTCAGGCAGGTTGTTGTCGATATCTTCGGCTAAATCTTCCGTTTTTTTGTTAACGTATATGTCTCCTGCGACTCTGCTATACTCGTTTCGAGCATTCGGTAATTCTAACTCATCGATCAGTTCTTCAAAATTTTCACTGTCAGTACTTTTCTCGGATATTAATGGACTCGTGTCACCAGATTTATCCGACGAATTATCCATTTCCATTATTATAATAAAAAGTTACAAATTATCAAAAAATAGTCGTAACACATTTAAACTTGCCAAGGCTGTCGAATATTCAACGTGTCCTAACCTAAAAATTGCATGTACAGTTCAGTGAAAGGTACTTTTAAAATATTTCTTCCAAATGGTAAAGGACACTTACTGTTTTAATTTCCTAAAAGGATTCAGGAAATTTTTCAAATTAACTAGTGAAATATTATTATTCAAGGATTACTGTTACACCAATCCTTCCATATTTTCTGTTTTTCACTATCCTAGAAGGGCTCCTAATAAGGAATATAACGCCCCTAAAAAGATTAATAATTTGTTGAAAGTAATAAAACTTGTTGAACGCCCTAGAATTACGCTTGTCAAAACATTTAAAAGTTAAAACCCGCAGTCCGCAGATACAACTGACAAAAAGAGATAGCAAGGTCGTCTACACTGATACCGTTACACGTTTTGTGTTATTTTATTTACGTAAATACTAAATAGGGCAGGTAATAATTTGGAATAACATTTTCGTTATATTTCGAATGGTAGTTATTACAAAAAAAATTGAAGCTTTCAGTTGAATAAAATAGGATATCGGTGTTAATAAAACATTAAAACGCCGACATCCAAAGTAAGGTTATACCCAATATGTTTCATAAAAAAAATGTGTGGCTTGCATCAGCCATATGACTTTATTTGATTTTAATTAAATCTATTATTTTTATTGTAGATATTGTAACAATGTTAGCGGAAGAAAAGTATAATCTTATTACAAGAAACCTGCAGGAGGTTTTAGGCGATGATAAATTAAAAGAAATATTGAAACAGAAAGACTTGAGTGTCTATTGGGGCACGGCGACAACGGGGAAACCGCACGTAGCTTATTTTGTACCTATGTCAAAAATAGGTGATTTTCTACGTGCTGGTTGTGAGGTAGTTGCTTTTAATAGCGTGTTCCTTTTTATTTGTAAGACAGATTGTCATTTTTTGTAAATGGCTCGAATTTATTTTAGGTCACCATTTTGTTCGCTGATCTTCATGCTTATTTAGACAATATGAAGGCGCCTTGGGAATTGTTAGCGTTGCGCACACAATATTACGAAGCTGTTATTAAAGCCATGCTGTCGTCGATCGGCGTGCCTCTAGAAAAACTGAAATTTGTCCGAGGCACAGATTACGAGTTGTCTAAAGAATATTCACTCGACGTTTACAAGCTTAGTTCTTTGGTGACAGAACATGACGCTAAAAAAGCCGGGGCTGAAGTCGTTAAGCAAGTTGATCATCCGCTTCTGAGTGGACTGCTGTATCCGGGTACGTTGTCATATTCGTAATTTTCAGTGGCCCATACTACATAAAGAGTCAAACTTTTAAATTTTTATTTCGTTTTATTTCAGGTTTGCAAGCTCTGGATGAAGAATATTTGAAGGTTGATGCGCAGTTTGGAGGAATAGATCAAAGAAAAATTTTTACGTTTGCTGAAAAATACCTGCCTCAACTTGGATACAAAAAACGCATTCATTTAATGAATCCAATGGGTAAAGTGTTAAGAGTTTGTTTGTATGCTTCATTTGAAAATACCGTGCCTTTGCTAATCGAAATTATAAGTATTTAAGTCGGTTTTTTGTTTTATAATAATTTTTTTTATTTTTTCAGTACCAGGATTAGCAGGCGGAAAAATGAGTTCGTCAGAAGAAGACAGCAAAATAGATTTGCTAGATTCCCCTGCAAACGTAAAAAAGAAGTTAAAGAAAGCTTTTTGTGAACCGGGCAATATAGCAGACAACGGAGTGCTAGCGTTTGTAAAACACGTTCTGTTTCCTCTTTTTAAAAAAGACGAATCGTTTATCATACCTCGAAATGAAAAAAACGGAGGCGACATCACTTTTAACGAATACGAATCGCTAGAACAAGCTTTCGCTAAACAAGAATTACATCCTGCCGATTTGAAAGCCGGGGTTGAAAAATATATTAATATTTTATTGGAACCGATAAGGAAAACTTTTGAAACTTCGGAACTCAAGTCTTTGAGTGCAAGAGCTTATCCGGTCCCTGGAAAACAAAGTAATGCTTGTACATTTTTTCCTTCTTAGCCGAGCGTGTAGCAATGCTGTTGTTTACATGGCGTTGCTATGGTTCCTCTATTACAAGTTCCCAGATTCTAGCCCGAGAGCTGGTAAAAGTGTCAATTGGATTTTCATGTTATTATTAAAAAAAAAAATAATGAATTGAAAATATGAATTGGTGCTAGGCCAAAATAACCTTAGCTGTTGGTGGTCTTTAAAACACAATTTAATTTTTTTTTCAGAAGGCCAGCCTCAGACCGGTGGAGGAGGTGACGAAATAGTTCCGAGTCGACTCGACATCCGCGTCGGTAAAATCGTTGAGGTGAAGAAACATTCGGGTGCAGACTCGCTCTATGTAGAAAGAATAGATATCGGAGAAAAAGAACCGAGGACTATCGTTAGCGGCTTAGTTAATTTTGTGCCTATAGAAGAAATGGAAAATAGAACGGTTGTAGTTCTATGTAACTTGAAACCGGCTGAAATGCGCGGCGTCAAATCCGAAGGAATGGTTTTATGTGCGAGCGCGTAAGTTGTTTGTTTTTTTAAGAGAACGACGACATTTGCATTGCAATCGACAGTTTATATTTGATAATTTCAGAGACGAACCGCGACAAGTGGAACCGCTAATTCCGCCTTCCGAATCGAAACCGGGCGACAGAGTCGTAATTGAAAATTTCGAAAACGGAAAGCCCGACGACGTTCTAAAGAAGAAAGTTTGGGAGAAATTACAGGTTGATTTAAAAGTGACCGACAGTTCGACTGCCGTTTGGCAAGGAAATAAACTCTTAGTGAACGGTCTTAACATAACCTGTAAAATAATGAAAAACGCGCCCATTAAATAGGTAATAATATATTGTGTTCCTTATTGTTGTTTGGGAATATTTCGAGGGCGCAATCAGACAAATGTTTTTCGGTGGGTCTAGTGACGTCATGACAATGTGAATAAAAGCGGGTTTGTAGATTGCAACACTCATTCTGACTGCATTCTTGAAATTTTATATATATATTTTACAGTTGAAATATTTATCAGTCGAAAAGAAAGCATTTTTTTTTACTTTTTTTTTAAATAATTTTAAATGTAACGCAACAATACATACTTTTTTTTAAAAGTATATATATATTTTTTTCTTTTTTTTATTAACCTTGACTGCTCCAGACGTATATATACGATTACCTGGGTTACTGCTCCAGCCGTATATTTACGTTCGGGCTGGAAAAAATACTTACAGCGATAAACTGCTACCGTCGTATATATATGCCCAATGCTTATTAGAACACCAATTCTGAACTTTGTTGTGGTTTTTTTTTTTAAGTCAATGCGTATGGACACGTGTTTTACACGTGTATACATGCACTGACTGTTCTGTTTTTGATAAAAATATATGTTTTAAACAAAAAAGGCAAAAAAAACAATTTTATATGATTTGACGGGATTTAGCTTCATTATTTTACCCCACTGATAACAACAGTGGACTGCTCCAGACGTATCTATACGGAACGGCCGAAAAAATTGCGCACACAGCATGCACTCTCGTAAAATAAATGCGCAGTGAAAAGGTTAAAAACATTTCAGTACCTACCTATTTGCAAAAATGACGTAACGAAAATTATTTTATGCAACGTTATAAATCTCTTATTATTAACATTAAATATATAAATACACTTGAAATAAGACAAATTAGTGTTTCGGCTATTTAAATATTATTTGAGATGAGTTTGTTTCTCTAGGCATGCAGATATTAGTGCTAATTATAATGGTTTGGTGTGGCTCAAGAAGCGTGGCGAATTTTTTATTGTAATGGTGGGGATTTTATTAATGAGACAAGGAATGGATCATAAATAGTTTAAAGAGTAAGATAAAGATATACTTATATGAGTAAGGTTTGTTTAGTTTTCCATTCAAATCTAAATAATTAATATCAAAAATTGCAAGTATCTTCTGTTTATTTGGCTCACCAGCCTTGCACTAACGGATTCAATTTTTTGCCTACCATGCATTAAAACCTAAATCTTTTCTTCTTCCAGACGGTTGTAAGCTTTTCCCGGTTCCTATAAATACATCGTTGTCGTCCGAACTGTAATCAACATCAGAAATATCTACCGGCGTCGTCCCGTCTAAAAAATTTTCGATCTTTTCTAAAAGATTCGTGGCCACTGTTGCAAATTCATCCCAAAAAATATATTCTTGAGATGAGACAATGTCTGTAAAGTTGTCGGAAGTATCTTCACTGATTCCAAAAATTCGTTCCTCATCTGAGAAAATTTTTGTTGCAATAATTTCTTTGCGATTATTTTTATAACAGTTTAAAAATAAAATAAATTACCTAAATAGTCAATTAGCAATCCTAGAAGTTGATTCAGTTCGTTTTCGCTAATGATTTGATGTAAATTTGTCGAATCGATTGAAAAATTCCATAAAACTTGACAAACGAGCGTGCTGAGGGGCCAATCCGTTTCGCCGTGCTGAGCGAAAATTGTCAGTAAACGAGAAACGCCCCGGTCGTTTTTGAACAAAATTCTTTTTTCTGTGTCGGCCATCATGTTCACAAAAACGCCGATCGTCGTTCTCAATAATTCCGGGTCATCTGAAAACACGCAGAAGTATTTTAATCACAGAAAACCCTTTAATTTCTATAGCATGACTTGATTTACCTTTGTCGAACATTGTCATAAGTTTCGAAAACGAGCCTATTTCCAAAATGAAATCTCTTGTTATTTTTGAACGGGACAAATTTCCCAATACTCTGATTGCTTCGATCACACAATCTTTATTTTCGGAATTTAACATTCGACACAGTTCTGTAACGTTATTCAAAAAAATTAATAGAATTAAAAGAACGTTTGATTCAAATATATAAAATCACATACGATTGGACAAATCGAGTTGTTTCTTGTGAAATACGCTTTGTTCATTTTCGGGAGAATAGTAATATGACAAATTATTTAGTGTACTCAAAACGGACAGAATTAATTCTTCACTTTCTTCAGATGTCTTTCGAAGAAGAATCACAAGGAATACATCCACTAATTTTTCACCATAATTATTAATTAATAGTTTGCCGACTTTCGGATTGATAGCAATATTAGCTATAATTCGAATCATCTGTAAAAAAATAATTTTGTACGCATTAGGTTTTTAAATAATTTTAGTAAACTCTTGTGTTTTTTTTTTGATGTGAAACATCTTATGTCGGGCAGTGAACAACCGCGTGAAGGGAAATATGCAACGAAATTTCTGGTCCGCTCCTTCGCTGCTGTTCTCTCCACCACTGCGGCACTTCTCTCTCGGCTTATACATACATACGAACGTACTGTAAAGCAAAAGTATATGTATACACATATAGGTATGTAATATAGATACTTCGCTGTGTATTTAGTTGCGTTTCTGGCTCAGGTGTGCTCAAACGCCGCAACCGCGTGTGTTACAGTGCAGTATATAGGATTACGTCAGCATAACAGTTAGTTGCTGCTTTTGAAAAAATATATACTACTACATAGAGAATACCACCGAGTTCAATAACGTTTTCTTTGATGTTTCACATCTGTCGGGGTCCCGAGACCCACACCCTTTTTTTTTTTTGTTTCGACACAAACCTTTACTATGACATCTTCGACTGACCCGTTTGAGCCTCCGACATCGTTAGAGTTCACGTCTGTATTTTTGTGCCTTTGTGTTTGCATCTGCGACTGTTTCGAATCTTTTTTCAGATAAATGTCTAGCACATTAAGTACACTGTCTATCGCACGCTCTTCATAGAAAAACTAAAATATTCCAAATGACATTAAAACTTTTTATAATCAAAATTGTGCTGCACTGTAAATTGCTCACCGAATGTCTAGCGCTATCCAACTTGGCGACAAGGTTTCCGATTGTGTATCCCAAACGGACGACCATGTCCTGTTTTCCTGGATATTTGTCGAATACATTTAAAAATAGTGCAAATAGATTTTTGTAGTCCATTAGACATTCGCAGCATTCATCGTGAGTAGAAATAATGCTGCAACATTAAATACGGTGTTTATTTTTATCAACAATGGAAAACTCAATTGTTATCAGTGTATTTGCCATAATATGGCACATACAATATTGGCGTCGGTCGGATGGCGGGACCTAGGGGTCGGACCAAAATTTCTCGACGTTTCATACAGGTGTGTGTGTGTGTGTGTATGTGTGTGTGTACGATAACTCTCGACAGACTTAATCAATTTAAACTAAATTTGGTACACACATTGGAACCCATCACCGCACGAAGCCTATTTAAAATGGGCCCGATCGGATCATTTTCAGGGTTGTATTTAAGGGTTTCAAAAAGTTTTTGGGCCCAAAAATACCGAAAAAATTGTCAGAATCGTTTCAAAATTGAAATTTAACTCTTTAGTAAAGATTAAAATGTGCTGCTAAAATTTTAATAAAATCGGCCCGACAGAACCGGACTTACAAATTTTATGAAAACACTAGTTTGCGGATAGTGATTTACTTACTGAAGGGCGTATTTAATTTCGTACAGAGGTTGCATTGATAATATTGAAATTAAGAAAAAAAAAAACTATTTTAAGGGATGTATTAAGGGGTTAAATTTTTTATTTTGTCCAAAAACAAACCTAAGTTCGCGTATTAAAGCCACAAGGCATGTATTAGCAAATACACTATATTGTCGGCAGGGTTTGGCACTGCGACCCGAGTTTTTTTTACTGATGATGAATTATCAAATTATGATAATTTTACCTTAACGTCCGCGATATATTGCCGATGACGTCAACATCAGTCATGAATAGTTCTATCGATTGACACAACTGCTTGATGGCGCCGCTGTCTACCAAGTCTTCGTATATCTTTTCGACCGACGCTAGATTACGTAGAGCGCCCGTTAGTTGAAACAGAACGTGATTAGTTTGTTCTGGTATCGTCGTTTTTTCCAGTCTCTGCAAAGTTTATTAATTCAATAATGTTGACAGACGCGTTTGATGGAGCATTATATGTTTGTTTTTGAAGTTAATTGTACTTTTTACCCGACTATTGATAACAAAAAAATACTGTCTTACGTTTTGATTTGCTTGTTTTCTTCTTTTTACGTAGTCGGGTTTTAGTTTTTTTACTTTTATTTTTATTTATTTATTCCTAGTAATATAAGAGAATTCTGTTTTTTACTTACAGCATTGTTAATAATTTTAATATGAAGAATCATTAATTGCAAGACTCCTTGATTTAAAATCTTCTCTAGAACTTTTGCATTCATCGTCAAGAATTTTATAGCACCGTAGCCATAAATCAAAGCTTCCGTGTCTTCCAGAGGATTCGCGGATCCCAGAGATTCCAAAAATAATTCTACAATAGATTGCAAAAACGTAAGCGTTTTTTATTTAATTTTTTTTTTTAGATCAATAATGTAATCAGTCGATTACCTAAAACATTGTTGTGAAGAAATAAATAATCATTTTTGTCGTTTCTCGAGACCTTAAAAACTAGTTTGCACACTCCTGATAGATTACTTCCGCTTACGCGAATCTAAAAGACAAAAATCAGTCGAAACAAATCTTTAAAATATTGAAACAATATTTGTGTTCAACACCCGCAAGGAATATGTAATTTCGTGGCTCTACTGAGAGTGGGCGAAATAATGAATTCTCTGACTGTAGACGTATTTCGCCCACGCTCCTGTAGACGTAGAGAATGGGCGAAATAGCATTTTGCCCATGCTCATTAGGGGGAACGTGTACGCAAGTGTTGATAGTTTCGTCAATCAATCAGGTCACCCATTAATTCGCCATGAAATGACATATTTCTTGCGGTAGTTGAACAAAATATTGTGTGCGACTATTGGTCGAAAGAGAAAATTCCACTCGTGTGTTTTACCGCACTCGCTACGCTCGTGCGGCAAAATCCACACTCGAGAAATCTCCTCTTTCTCCCAGTAGTCGCACAATATACTATTTCTTACCGCTAGAATGATTTGTGCGATGTTCAATAGCAGTTTTTCATTTGGCCTTTCGACGTATTTGTATAAGCATTTTAAAATAGTTATTTTCAATTTTGAACTCATTCGTTTGGAGTTATAAATATATTCTTCGATTTCCAAACACTTATACAACTGCTCTAGGTAATCGATTACTTTTAAATCGTCGGTTATTTTTTCCGAATTGAGTTTTTCTATTATTGCTTGTACGGTTAAAATTTCCTGTTTATTTTTGTTCGGTTGTATTTTAGTATTTTCGCCGAAAAAATTCAAATTGCTGTTAAATAGCTTAATATGCGTGTTCGATGAACGCCGTTCAAAGGTAGATTTTGTGAACAGGTTTTCAGAATCGTTTACAATTTGTTTATTTGCAAAGAGACTGTCCAAGTTTCTCGGTTCTAATATTTGTTGTTCAATGTCCGGTCTGAATATGTTTTTATTTGAATCGTCTGTATTTTCTTTGGGACTGCTATAAGCATTCCTCGGTGCAACGACTTTTGGTATAGTGCGTTCTGAATGATTAAATTCAGATTCTTCCGGAACTGAAAAGGCAAAATTTTGTTGTAAAATGACCGAGTCTTTTGTATAAATTTACCTACTTACGATTTTCCAAAGAGTTTGTAGACCGAAAAGCTCTTTTAAGTGTCGGTTTAAAATTTGAATCCATCGACGGCAATTTTATTTTTCGAACTGGTAGTTCTTCTACCGATAAATTGTATATTCGATCGGTTTTATTCTGCAGTTTGGAAAATGAATTGTGGCGTAGCAGAAGATCAGATTTACCCGGCCCGACATTTTCTTTTGAAAATTGTGTACCGCCACCATAGTCAGGCGTTTCGAATTGTAAATATTTCAAACTGAAACAAAATGAATTCATTGCAAACATTTATTATGCTGCGCTTGTCGAATGTTCGCGTATTGAAATAAAATTCACCTGAAAGAACTTGGTGGTCTGGATGACTTGAGCGCCTTTCCGAACAATATTCTTTCCTTATCTTTTGGCGTGAACGGTCTCTGCGTGTTCACTGGCTTTATAGACGCCACGGTGAATGAGCTGTCCGGCGATTGTTTCGCGTCTAGAAGTTTGTAAAAATAATTAAATAAGTGAATTTTGAACGCGACCAGCCAAGAAACAACTGAACAGTAATTGGTTGAGGCTTTCGCGGCCAGTTGATGAGCTGGTGTTGTCCTGATTCGGGTCTATAGGCCGTTGTTGGTTGGAATTGCTTCCTAACGTTTCGCTAGCACGAGAGGCGAGCTTCTTCAGAGGTCCTTCCATCTCCGATGCTGGATGTAGAATTCAATGCTGGATGTAGAATTCTACATCCAGCATCGGAGATGGAAGGACCTCTGAAAAAGCTCGCCAGTCGTGCTAGCGAAACGTTAGGAAGCAATTCCAACCAACGACGGCCTATAGACCCGAATCAGGACAACACCAGCTGAACAGTAATTATTATTGTAAATAAACAAAACCTAATCGTACATCACCTTTATTCATTGTTTCGCGAGCCTCTCTGATTATTTCCGCACTGGTTTTTTTCACATAATTGTGAGGCGCGTAGATCGGTATTGTTAATTTGCTAATAGCACCATTGTTGTTAAGAAAAGGATTTGTAGCTTCCATAATTCTTACTAAATGTCTTTTTAATTCACATTTAAAAGCATTTAACGGAAATAATGTTGATAGTTCTTATAGCAATTAAAATTATTTGTATCCATCTCCGTTTTTCTATTCACTCGCGGTATCAAATGGCCGTTGGCCTCACGTCTTAAGAAAGGTTTTGTATTAATTTTAATGGAATTTTAAAATAATTACTCACGTTTGTTGTGGCGATATTATAATATTAATGCGTCTTATTCAGTCAGACACAAACAAACAACTAACCTTTCTCTCTCTGTTAATCGATTTTATTTCGCTATTGATTATTTCAAAGTGACATGCAAGCGTCTTACATGCAATGTTATGAATGGAGTGTAATCAATAAATTCATTATAATAATACATTACATGGAAATGTAAATATTATACGCAACCGAACCTGTGGATTGATAAATACTGTTTATATAACACATGCACGCTTTTAGTGTTTTTTTCGTATCTGTTTTGCGAACCTTAAATAGCCGTTTATTGAATAGTGGCCATTATGTAACGCTTTTCAGTGCTATAATGGTTCATTATGTAACTAGTTACATAATGATCCATTATGCAACGCTGTTCAGTGCTATAATGAAAAAACAGTTGCATAATGAACCATTATGTAACTAGTTGCATAATGAACCATTATGTAACTAGTTACATAATGAACCATTATGTAACTGTTTTTTTTATTCAATTAAATTCTAAAACCATGCATGTGTTATGTAAAGTATAGTGTGCAACGCGTGTGCTAAACCTTTATGCGTCAGGCGCGATATTTTCAGCACAAGTAGTAGGCGAGCACACACGAGATTTGGCGAGTGTGCATCGCGAGCCGAATACGAGTGCTGATGTTTTTAGCACAAGTAGTAGGCGAGCGCACACGAGCCTTGGCGAGTGTGCATCGCGAGCCGCATACGAGTGCTGAAAACATCGCGCCTGACGCATAAAGGTTTAGCACACTGACGTATAAAGATGTATTTAGCACACTAGTTACACAATATACTATTCTCCGATATTTAATTGATTTGTTGCACGGAGACTCTGCTTTAGTCGTCGCAACTTACAAACAGAATTAATTATTTGTAAAATTATTATAGTAAATTGACCTATGTTTTATTTATGAATCAGACACGTACAAATTTAAAATAAGGAAGTAGATGTTTTTTATCAGTTAAATTAAACGTCTTGGCCTAATTTGAAAAAAGACCACCGTGGTGCTGTATTAGAAAAATATGTTCTCAGTGAGTTCCGCTCTCTGATCGGTTCGCAACGAGGTCTCTGCGAAGCGGACATCCATGTCGGTTGCTGCTTCAGTTTTTTAGTATTCTGGGAACTCTTAGAACCTTTGTCTTTCCTGTCTGGTTCAATGTAATAATTGTTCGCGTATTTTTTGTTTTCTGAAGTCCGTGGAAATTCTTGTCGCACTGCCGCGCTGTTCGACTGATCTGTGACGGGCATTCTTTTGTACGACAACGGATCTATGTTTGGAGGATGAAGTCCTCCGTAACTGTCGAAATGGTGGATTTTCGACGACTGTCTCTTTTCATTTTTGTTTGAAAGTTGTTTGACAATTTTTTCAAGTCTTTTTAAAACCTGTGTTAAATCTTCAATTTTTTCTTTCCGTTTTTTGTCGGGTTTGTCCGTCAGATTGTTAATTTTCACAGTATGTGTTGATTGACTTTCGTTGAATAATGTTTTCTCTGAAAATTCCTGGATAGTTATAGTTTTATTGGATTTCTCGATCACAGGATTTTCATTTTTATTTTGCTCAGGCTCGTCCAACATGTAAACATTTTCAAAATTCGTATCCGATACATATTCCCAAACTGTTTTTTTTTCCAGATCTTGTCTTTTTCGACATTCATTTCTGTACAGTTTCTCCAACTTTAAAATGTCGTATCTGCTGAAAAATACCCTTTGTCCAATCTCGTCATTCGTCGGGAACTAAAACATTTTAAAACGGATTTAGCTATAATGTATAAAGAATGTGAATTTGTCATAATCTTCTGATAAAAAATTCGACTGATGACCAGTCCTATACTTCCCACTTAGTAAATATTTGCAAAAAATAAACCCTCTTTTTTTATTCTTTGAAAAAAAGCATGGCCCTCTTTTTACTTCCCACCTCTACTATGGTAGGGAAGTAATGGATTTAGTCCGAAAAAAACATTTCGAGATTTTAACAGATTTTCACGTTTTGAGACCCTAGCAATCGTTTAAGATCATTTTCTGACTGATGTCTGTATGTGTGTGTGTGTGTGTGTGTATGTGTGTGTGTGTGTGTGTGTATGTGTGTGTGTATGTGTGTGGCCAATTTTTCGCCTTCGATATCTTAAGAACGGAACAACATACGGGCATGCCGATTGTTCTATTGTATTTATCAGCCTTTAACTTAGATCTGATTAGATTTTGAGTCAAATCGGTTCAGTGGATCCTGAGATATTCAAAAAAACGTCCTCAATGTCACGTATTAACATAGGTAAAAAAAAATATAAATGAATTCTAGATGTTATAATATGAAAAAAATGTAAATATTTTTTTTCTCTAAAATGTATAGTTTTCGAGAAAAAAAATATTTTACTAAAAAAAATAAAAATTGTACGTAAATCAAGGTAACCATGATTTTTGCTATATTATGTTAGCCATCAGTAGATCACCAAACAAAAAAGAGGGCCATGCTTTTTTCAAAGAATAAAAATTAAATTGTGTTTTAAAGACCACCAACAGCTAAGGTTATTTGGGCCTAGTCAAAGAATAAAAAAAAAAAGTGTTTATTTTTTGCAAATATTTACTAGGTGGGAAGTATAGGACTGGTCATCAGTCGAATTTTTTGTTTAGTGATCTACTGATGGCTAGCTTAATATAGCAAAAATCATGGTTACCTTGATTTACGTACAATTTTTATTTTTTTTAGTAAAATATTTTTTTCTCGAAAACTGTACATTTTAGAGAAAACAAATATTTACATTTTTTTCATATTATAACATCTAGAATTCATTTATATTTTTTTACCTATGTTAATACGTGACATTGAGAACGTTTTTTTTAATATCTCAGGATCCACTGAACCGATTCGACTCAAAATCTAATCAGATGTAAGTTAAAGGCTGATAAACACAATAGAACAATCGGCATGGCCGTATGTTGTTCCGTTTTTAAGATATCGAAGACGAAAAATTGACCACATACACACACACATACAGACATCAGTCAGAAAATGATATTAAACGATTGCTAGGGTCTCAAAACCTGAAGATCTGTTAAAATCTCGAAATATTTTTTTCAGCCTAAATCCATTACTTCCCTACCATAGAGAGGCGGGAAGTAAAAACAGCATAAAACGTAACCGATTTCTAAATTATTAACGTGTTTCAAATCGGCATACCTTGGGTATGATTGTCGGCCGTCCGTTTTGGGAGAAAGCGTATTGGCTGTAATGCATTATACTGGCGTAATCATAAGGAAACCCTAAATTTGAAATCGTGGCCTCGTCAAACTTTTGAAAATTAGTTCTATCGCCTAAAAATATAATATATAATAATTATCACGTGTCAAAATATGCATTTACAGTCGAACTTTGATAACTCGAAGTTCGAACCATGACTTGCCACAAAAAAATCGAGTTATCAAGACTTTGAGTTATCAAATAATATTAATTTTCACTCTTGGCGCTACTGCCAACCAATTTTGTTCGAGTTATCACAGTTCAAGTTATCGAAGTTCGACTGTATAAGAAATCAGTAAATCAAAGAACGAAGCAAGAAGTGCTGAACTGTTTTGATATAGAATTAGTATCAATGTAGGCGCCTTTATAAAGTTAATAAATATTCTGTAAAAATTGTAAACTCTTTATCGATATTCGATTTGCTTACCCTTCGATATGTTGTCCCAAATAATAGATACGTAATCGTCCCTCTCTGTTGAACTTTGTAAGTGATAAAATCCTAAAGAATGTAACAATTCGTGAATTATTGTTCCGTAATGCAAGCAGCCGTTTGGCTGTAAATTTACTATCTAGAAACAAGCGATATTATAAAATATATAAAATGTCGAACACAATATTTAAAAAAATATGAAATACTGGGGAAAAAGAAATTAAATTCCGTAAAAATAATAGATAAGGAAAAATTCCAATTAAGTCGTAACAATAAAACTCTCGGTCCGGCGTTGACAGCTTTGACAATCACATTATAATGATGTTCAGGACAAGCACGCAATATGTAACCGTAGTTACAAAATATTGATACCATGACGTTACCCAGCGCTCGGAGCACTTTGGTACGTCATCGGGTCTCATTTTGTAATTAAATTTTTTAAATTTTTGGATATTTTTCATTAGAAAAAAAAATTAAACTTGCGTGTGAGCTGTCGATTTATTTGATAAAAAATACGTTTGGACTTAATAACTCGATCGGTTATAGAGAGTTATAGCCAAGAGTGTAGCGGCGCTGTTGTTTACATGGCGTTGCTATGGTTCCTCTATTACAAGTCCTCAGTTCTCGGGTTCTAGCCCGAGAGCTGGTAAAAGTGTCAATTGGATTTTCAATTTAATATTAAAAAAAAAAAAAATAATGAATTGAAAATATGAATTGGTGCTAGGCCCAAATAACCTTAGCTGTTGGTGGTCTTTAAAACACAATTACCAATCGATCGGTTAATATGAGACATTTTTTACCTGTTCGCCGCCTTGCTTTCCCACAAAGGAATAACATCCGTGCTTCTCTCCTTGTATTAGTAAATAATCCGTGTCGACGTGTCTTTTCCTTACGAATCTTATGCAAGTGTAAAGATGGTAGAGTTTTATCGTTTCTTTTATTATTTTTACGGCCGCTTTGTCTGTTTTACAATTAAATGTTTTTTTTGTTAGTTTGAATAAAAAATAAATACGTCAAACGTATTTTGAGTTAAATTTAAAAGCACTAATAAATTTATAGTACCTACATGGTCACTGCAGGTTTTTTCTATCGTTATTGTGTCACAATTTATAGAATATTATAGAAATTTATAGGTGAGAATACTGAGAATTGAGATTCTTTTCTATGAATTTCTTATATTGACAAGGTATGAAAACTTTACAAAATTGGACCATAATCCATACAATTTACAAAATACATGGCATAAAAAACTCGGGTCGCAGTGCCAAAACCCTGCCGACAATATAGTGTATTTGCTAATACAGGTCTTGTGGCTTTATTATGTGAACTTAAGTTTGTTTTTGGACAAAATGAAAAATTTAACCCTTTAATACATCCCTTAAAATAATATTTTTTTCCCTAATTTCAATATTATTATCAATGCAACCTCTGTACCAAATTAAATACACCCGTCAGCAAATAAATCACTATCCGTAAACTAGTGTTTTCATAAAATTTGTAAGTCCGGTTCTGTCGTGCCGATTTTGTTAAAATTTTAGCAACACATTTTAATCTCTACTAAAGGGTTAAATTCCAATTTTGGAACAATTCTGAAATTTTTTTCGGTATTTTTGGGCCCAAAAACTTTTTTCAACCTCTAAAAACTACCCTTAAAATGGTCCGATTGGGCCCATTTTAAATAGGTTCCGTGCGGTGATGGATTCCAACGTATCTACCAAATTTCGTTCAAATCAATTAAGTCTTTCGAGAGTTATGCCGCGAACACACACACACACACACATATATAAACATTTCCAAAAATGGTGCCAAGGCTATGAAACGTCGAGAAATTTTGATCCGACCCCTAAGTCCCGCCATCCGACCGACGCCAATAGTGTATGTGCCATATGGCAAATACACTAATAAGCAAATATATTTTTGAATCTTTTCAAATAGGTACCTATTTATTACTGGATTACAGTAATTTAAAATTTGTATTGAATTTTACCAGATATCTGGGGCTACGGTAGTGGCCCTGCTAAGTCGACCAAACGGCCGCTACCTGGAACCCTTTTCTTGAAGCAACTCGAGGCACTTTTAAACTTTCTATAATGCATAAATGTGACAGAACCCACCGGCACTTTACACCGTTGTGTAATTTGGATTGCTTAATCGTTGGTAAATATTTCACTTACCTAAATGGCTCGTGTTAATTTTATAGGGTACGATTCCGTTGGGCCATAGCAAATCAGAATTTCTAACTGCATTGCGTTCGGTGAGTCTTAACATAATGTCTCCTTCAAACTTTCCACTTTCTTCCCAAACTTGACTTCCTTTGAGAGGTGTCCAGCTTCCAATTTTCGAAGCTTAAATTAGAAACCTGATGTTATATCTTCTATTTTTGTTATTTAATCGGTTTACGGTTTACTTGTTAACTGTTTTCTGTCGTTGAGAAGTCTTATCGTCAATCAAAAACTTTGGATACGACAGAGGAACTCCGACTGGCCTTTTAAATAAAATAATTAGCCTTTAGTCGCGGATTCACTCGCGTAAATGTCGGTTTGGACGGAATTTTTATCTCAACCCGATCGTAATCGGATAAAAAATATCATTTAAGTTTGTGGTAACAATAGACGGTGTACCGAGATTCATCAAAATCTGTCTCAGAACGATGTTGATCGATAAAAATTGTGAAAAAATACTTAAAACCTAAAAGAATCAACGAGAAAACGAAATTCGAACAGAAATCCCTTTACGATTTTTCATATTAGCATTTGTATTTTGTAATTCGTAAAACGAATGAAGATTAATTATTGTTAGTAGATGTTTGACCTACCAATATCTTCGTCGGGAACATGCTTTAATGGTATGTTGGTCAAGTTTGAAAAAATTGAAAGTGAAGACGCCACCCAAGGACACACGGCTATAACGAATGTTGTTAACATCTTGCTGGCACACCGAAGACTTGAAGAAATACAATTCAACGGTACAATTTTAAAAGAATGTAGTTTATTGCCTCGTGGGCGTCATTATGATCGACGACGTTGTGTATCGAGTAAAATTTAATCAGTCTAGAGCTTTTTCGTATTTGTATGGCCTCAGGATGTATGGTTGTATGTTTTTCGTGTCTTCTATGACAAGGTAGATACATTTAATTAGTTATTATAATCAACAATCTGTATTTCTTCTGCTAAAAAATTTTTGTGATGAAGTAGCCGAGTAGAGGCAGTATAATACTTTACTGGGCAGCGCCCGAGCCGTACGGTACTGAATGAAGCGCTTAAATTTTTAGCTGGACAGGCGGTAAATCAGTTTATCACTTGACTGCTTTTAATAGTACGCCTGATATTAAAACTATTTATAAAATTGATAAGTCGGTTTGAGTTCGACTCGATCGAGTTACAAAATATATTGACGTGGCAATTTTTGTTAACAGTCGTAATATTTTGTTCTATATGTTACGTTGGTGAATCAAATGTATTTGACGCAACAGATAGACCGCTGTTATAAAAAATTCGCCTGATGACCAGTCCTATACTTCCCGCCTAGTAAATATTTGCAAAAAATAAACACTCTTTTTTTATTCTTTGAAAAAAAAGCATGGCCCTCTTTTTTAATTAGTGATCTACTGATGGCTAGCTTATTATAGCAAAAATCATGGTTACCTTGATTTACGTACAATTTTTATTTTTTTAGTAAAATATTTTTTTTCTCGAAAACTATACATTTTAGAGAAAAAAAATATTTACATTTTTTTCATATTATAACATCTAGAATTCATTTATATTTTTTTTACGTATGTTAATACGTGACATTGAGAACGTTTTTTTTTAATATCTCAGGATCCACTGAACCGATTTGACTCAAAATCTAATCAGATCTAAGTTAAAGGCTAATAAACACAATAGAACAATCGGCATGGCCGTATGTTGTTCTGTTTTAACGATATCGAAGGCGAAAAATTGACCACATACACACACACATACAGACATCAGTCAGAAAATGATCTTAAACGATTGCTAGGGTCTCAAAACGTGAAGATCTGTTAAAATCTCGAAATATTTTTTTCGGACTAAATCCATTACTTCCCTACCAATGATAGTAGAGGTGGGAAGTAAAAAATTATTGTTTATTGATATGAATTTTCATACACCGTTTGTTACACCAATTTTATTGTAAACTATAAAGATGCAAATTTATTTGTAGCGCAGCATCATTCGTTACATTTCACGAACTTGTTTTAAATAACTATTGTAAGTTATAAATATTTTATTTTAATGCAGTGATTATTGTCAGTCACAATAACACCAACGCACCAAATTGAATTGTTAAAAAAATCGTTTTCAAGTTTCAACGATTTTTATCGCCTTTCTATTATATTCTCTATGAATAATGATCCAATTATGATAATATATAAAATAGCAACGGAACCATGTCTGTAAATTTTTGAAGTGAAAACTTCCTTAGACGCGCTTTGCCGGGGCTGTTAACAACAGTGATGTGAAGCGACGCTAATGACCTCTGTTGTCGAGCGTCTATAATCTACAATTCATTCATTCAGTGATGTGAAACCTTAGACAAGGAAAGAGAGGGGATACCGCACTCTGTACTCGGGCAAGGTTTCATAATCTAAGTGTGAAACGCACCTGATGGTGACAATCGGGGCTACTCGACTCAACGACGAACACGCATTTGCAATATGCTGGTAATAGTGTGTAGTTCATAAGTGTGCTAATAGATGACACTAAAAACTTATACGAGTAAAAAGTCATTTGTAGTTCACAAGTGCGCTAACAGATGACACTAAAACTTAATATTATCGTTAAGGTATTATATTCATTAAATTTAATTGTATAGGCCGATTTTAATATATTTATGATTAAATTGTGTGATAAAAAATATTTTAAAATTAGAAAATCTGAACTTTTCACTTCTGTCGCGTGGTCATAAGCACACACCCATTTTTTTTATTCTATATGCAACAAAATCATAATCAATTTTGCGTAGTGAGTTTAGTACGGCTGAGGATATTATAGGATTATTTGTAAATTATATTATTTGGCTGCAAAAATTTTCCAAAAAATCCTGTAATCAATTTTATAGAGTTAAGTATTACAGGTTTCCTATAAAATAACAAATGAATGTAGTGAAAATGTTGAAGTTAGTTTCTCTCAACGTATTATTGTTATAGTTGCATCTCGAGTCTCGACTACAATAGAAATATTCGAAATATTCGTAAACCAGTGACATTTAGAATAAGGTAAGGAACTGATTGAGACAAAGTTGTAAGAACTGACATTTTCCGTGAAGCATTTTGAGAGAAATCGCCAAAAAAACACAGTAGAAGTTGTAACTTTCGGCAAGCTTTGAAAATCTTAATCAAATACCTATTATGCTATTGAAAATAATGTGGTTTGACGTTTGTGTGGCTGATATTTATTTTATTAAAATGAATTTTTCTGTATTAAATTTGGCTGCTTTCAAATAGCTGTTATCATTGAAAATAATTTCATTGGTCTTTCGATTTCAGATATTGTGAAATAATTATAATCGTTTCTATATCCTAAAGTATATAAAATTTAAAGTACCTATTAAATCTGTGTATTTATTAGTCAACAGCTCGATTTCGAAAATAAAATCCGTACTATAGATACATTTGTCACGATATATGAAATATCAATGAATTGCAATTTTCGAATATGTACAAAGATATTTTTAATTTCGTGAGTTTTACGATTTAATCATTGTTTTAGAGCTGATTGTTGCAAAAAGTATTAAATTATTGGTAATCAAACGCTGTAATTGGATATTACTTATGCTGACAATTCGCTTAATAGGAACTATTTTTATTTTTCAAGTAAGAAGAGGCTGTATAGGTACTTAATTTTAAGCATCTTTTTGCGCCCTAAAATTTCACCATCCTTCGTGAACAGTAGACACCATCAGGGCCGCAGTAAGGGTAGGGCGGAGGGGGCGACGGCCCCGGGCGCATTAAGCAAGGGGCGCCGAAGACGCTGTATTTTTTGACATGAAAAACGACAATGATTATTGCCAGGCTAATTACAATTCGACAAATATAAAATATACAATAAATAATAATACTTTTGCAAATAGGACTAAAGAAAGAAATATAACACTTATTATTAATTTGTATTTCACATTACGTATTTAATATTACAAAAGTAGCAAGCGCAAAGCAAATGCTTGAATCATTAAATGAAAATATTAATAAAATGTCACATTTAGAGTACTACAAACAATTCATTATTTGGGTTTAGTGGAAAGCTATTCAAACATGGGAATAGCATATAGAATTTTTTTAACAATTCCCGTAACCACTACTTCATGTGAGAGATAGTTCAGTAAACCGAAGCTCATAAAAAATTATTTGCGATCTTCAATGAGTCAGAAACGGCTAACGAATTTGGCGATAATTTCTATAGAAATATATTATATAACTAAAAGTGCGAGTTGTTGGAGTCGATTCAGCGCTATTTTTTCTATAAATTGACTTAATATCAAACGAATCGGGTCGAATTTATTTTTCAAAAATTTCGCAAATTTGTACAAAGAGGGGGGTCTTCTTACTTTTGGCATTTTTAAGAAAACTCAAAAATCTCTCAGATGCTGTTTATATATCTTTGAAACTAAAAGTGCGAGTTGTTGGAGTCGATTCAGCGCTATTTTTTCTATAAATTGACTTAATATCAAACGAATCGGGTCGAATTTATTTTTCAAAAATTTCGCAAATTTGTACAAAGAGGGGGGTCTTCTTACTTTTGGCATTTTTAAGAAAACTCAAAAATCTCTTAGATGCTGTTTATATATCTTTGAAACTAAAAGTGCGAGTTGTTGGAGTCGATTCAGCGCTATTTTTTCTATAAATTGACTTAATATCAAACGAATCGAGTCGAATTTATTTTTCAAAAATTTCGCAAATTTGTACAAAGAGGGGGGTCTTCTTACTTTTGGCATTTTTAAGAAAACTCAAAAATCTCTCAGACGCTGTTTATATATCTTTGAAACTAAAAGTGCGAGTTGTTGGAGTCGATTCAGCGCTATTTTTTCTATAAATTGACTTAATATCAAACGAATCGAGTCGAATTTATTTTTCAAAAATTTCGCAAATTTGTACAAAGAGGGGGGTCTTCTTACTTTTGGCATTTTTAAGAAAACTCAAAAATCTCTCAGACGCTGTTTATATATCTTTGAAACTAGAAGTGCGAGTTGTTGGAGTCGATTAGTGAACATTTTTTATGTTTTTCAGTTGGTTGTGTTGGAATATCTTATAAAAATCTTGTATCATGCATTTTTTGATTTTTATTGGGGGGGGGGGGGCGCAAATTGAAATGTTGGCCCCAGGCGCAAGATTTCCTTGCTGCGGCCCTGCTGACAATTCGCTTAATAGGAACTATTTTTATTTTTCAAGTAAGAAGAGGCTGTATAGGTACTTAATTTTAAGCATCTTTTTGCGCCCTAAAATTTCACCATCCTTCGTGAACAGTAGACACCGTCACACCATGTTCAATTTGACAAGCGTGAAGCGAGAGATGACAATTAGTGCAAATTTTAAATGAGAATCATTTTAAAAAAGAATTTTGCTCATTGTTAGCGGTCGTATTGGGGCGAAAACATAATACCATCAAAAAAATTCTTGTAAAAATAAGGCCAAGTCTCGCGATCGCGTAACAGCAAAAAGTTATGAGATCTAATAGAGCTAAGTTCAATTAATTGTAAGAGAAAAAATAGTGAAATTTAAAACTTGGCTAAGTTCAAAGTTCGCTAAGACAATAAAAGACGAATGACTAGCGCTAGGCCTTGCAGTGGAACTTTAAACTTAGCCAAGATTTTTTACCTATAGAAATCTGCACATCCCCATGTTGGGAGGTTGGAAGGGGAAAATCACGGATGTTTGAATTTTTTCGTTACTTGTACGCGAAACCAGCATATCAAATTTCAGCTTTCTAGGACTACGGGAAGTACCCTAGATTTTTGATGATCGATGTGAGTGAATGTGTGGCGAAATACCGAGACTTTGAGGGCAGATATTTTCTGAACTATATTTTTAGAAACTAGTAATTTGGGGATTTAGTTAAGTACGTTAGGTACAATCTCTAACGTAATTTTCAGGCTTCTGCCTTGCATTTGTAACAGAGATATAGAAAGTTTAAAAGTGCCTTGAGTTGTTTCGAGAAAAGAGTTCCCGGTGGCGGCCGTTTGGTCGACTTTGCAGGGCTACTACCGTAGCCCCAAATATCTGATAAAATTCAATACAAATTTTAAATTACTGTAATCCAGTAATAAATAGGTATTTGAAAAGATTCAAAAATATATTTGCTTATTTATGCCATGTATTTTGTAAATTGTATGGATTATAGTCCAATTTTGTAGTTTTCGTGCCTTTTCAATATCAGAAATTCATAGAAAAGAACACTAACGATGATTTATTGTATTTAATATTAATCTCAATTCTCGCTATTCTCACCTATAAATTTCTATAATATTGTTTACGTGAATGGAAGCACATTACGCTGGTTGATAATTGTAAAGGTTGGTAACAAAAACTTGAATGTCCTTGATAATCAGGAGTTCGTTTATAAAGTCTTTTTTGACAGTTAACGGTAATGTTTTATCGCATGTTTCGGAAGTGAAAAAAAGATCAAATGCAATCCCTTACGACTTTATAAACGCAGCTCTCAATTATTTAGTTTACAACTTAACATCCTGTCACCCTGTGTTTTTATTGTGTTTCTGTTGCTGGCCTAACCAAACAAAGCAGATTGTTGAGTTGAGTTATAGAAGACATAAAAGTTCTTATTTCTTGAACACCTGTCTCTGCATTTTAACTAAAAAAACTGTGTGCTGTTCTCACTGAATATACTAAAAGTGACGAAAACAGTGAAATATTAGTGATGAAAACAATGTGCTGATATTTTGTAAGTATATTGTCAGTTTTTCGGCAAAGTTGTTCTATCAAATTACTTTATTATTCGGTGATTTCTATTATATATTACACAATATTATTATCCATTATATAATATTGCACAATAATATTGTTAATACCTACAAGTGGACATATTTTTATTATAATTTATGTAACGAAACATTTTTAATACTACAACTCAGTTTTTGGCATGAGTAGTTTTTTGTGAAAGTAGGTACTTACAGAAATGCAACGACATCCTGTGAGAAATAAGAATAAAACAATCAATTAAAACATCACATTGTAAATATGGATTACATTTTACAAGAATGAAATAGTGCTAAAAAGTTGACAAAGAAAAAATGAAACAGAAAATTTAATCACAAATAATAGATACAATAATTTAAAGAAATTATTTTTACATTTGAATAGGAGAAATCAGGCAAATCGAATCAGTGGTTTGGGCTTTAGGTGTGACAGTGACACAGACGGAGACATTTTTTGGTTCCACGGAACTTGAAAATGTGTAAATTCACCAAAAACTGAATATCGAATTTTTGCACAACCACAAAACTTCCCCCTATGTAGTTTATATATTATGGGAAAGTAAAGAAAATACAAAAAACCCAATGCAAAAAATACCTGTCAACTTTGAGAGTGAGTCGTATTTTATGAGGGTTAAATTTATGTTAATTAATACATTTAAAACTGCATAAAATCACGTATAGTACCGGATGGCCGATACATTGTAATTTTTAAATAGCTTCAGTTCAGGATTAAGGGACAAGGATAGGTAAATTTACACGTTGAGTACGCCTTGGCACGTTTGGTTGGAACATTTGATTTGGAACTTTACTTATTTTTTGCGGATGTAGTCATGTGGTGTACACTGTGCTTAAAAAACGTGTAATTATTACTTTATTATTATAAAAACTTAGCTTGCAGAAACACCCGTTCTTCAGGTGCTTTTAAAGTTTCGGACACGCAAACAGGTAATTTTAATATGTTGAATATAGTATTTTTATTGAAAAATACCAGTTCATTTAATTGTTACAATTCAGACTTTTTGTTATAAACATCATGGGGATTGTTAAAATTGAAATATACCGTCTACAGACGTCCCACGATTTTTTTTACTCGTGTGGGCACAGTGTGATTCGATATTTGGATCACACTGTTATCAAATTACCTGTAATTTGATAGAGAATTGCAGTTAATGTGTGATCTGATTTCGTTATTCGTAATTGGATTTTGGAATTAGTAATGCGATATAGTGTACCTACAATTAATTAATTGTTTAATAAAAATTTATTGTTAGATAATAAAAGTGGTAGTCATTAAAACTAATTAATTAAAATCGGTCTTTCTCTAACTTCGCAATAGATTTCAAAGCAATATTTTCATAGGAATTAATTAAAACAATGATAAGGAAATAATATTAATACCGTATGAACAAAATAACTGTCATTTCAAGAATCGACGTATTTACATGCACGTTTTGTTGCCTATCCGTCAGGCGTTAGATTAGTTGGTACGCTTCGCGCAAGCTTGTGTAATCTAATAACATTTGGCTTGCGAGTGGGCCAGTCGACTGTTTACGGTTTGTGTAGGTAAAACACAATCGCGATATATTGTTACGCTAACTTTACTGTGAATTAATATGACTTGAGTGAAAAAGTGATCCATTTGAAATTATCAATACGCAATTCGGTTTGTCTACTGTCATAAAATATTAATTAAAATTTAGATCACGTGTTTCTCTTCGGATTTATAGAGATTTAGATTGTAAATATTCGTCATTAATTTTATCTATCGAACATTTCGGAGTATTTTTTATCATTTAAATCTAATTTCCATGAAAATTGTAATGCCATATTATTTGCATTAAAATAAATTAAAAATGGAAAGATGAAACAGCAGTACAAGAATTGCTTTTGTAAAAAAATCTCTATTGAGCTGCCCCAACACTCGATTTTTAAATGCTTAATTGTTGTCATGTGTCAGAGCCGTAAACAGCGGGCCGCAAATTACAACGAGTCGTTTTGCTTGTTTCAGAAATGCAAGTGCTGAAGGCAAGCATGATAGAGTCGCCTCCGAGCGTTCTGACACCACCTGGAGCTTGCAATTGCGGTATCACAGGCGTCGCGGCGCTCGGCACAGTCAGCATGCCGCCGACGCCGTGCAAGACGTCTGCCGGCGGCGTCTCGACGCCGAACATAATGCGTCGCATGTTGCCGGTCGCCGCCTTTCTAATAACCTTTACCACAGTTATGACAGTTCTCCTGGTCTACATGGACACGACAGGTCTGTGCCAATTAATAATAATCGACTTATTCGAGCACTTCCTAGCCGAAATATTGTTTTGTTAAAACCACTGGAATTCGATTAATCATCGATTATATAAAATCAAGCGCGGATCCACCCTCGTGGGCACGGTGGGCATGCCCACAACCTTAATTATTGAGGTCGATAGGCTGATGTTATATCCAATGCCTTAATAAAATTTAAAAAAGAAACGTAAGCTTGAATTTGTTATTTAAGTAAGCGCCTAAATAAAACTATTCAGTGTAAAATGTATATTTTTAATTAAATCTAAAATCTGATATGCTTTCAAGCTGTAAAAGTTTCATTAAAATCGGTAGTTTCGAGTCTAGATGTGATATTGTGATGTGTAAACAAACACACATTTACTTTTGTAATTTTCGTGAGCAAACAGACTAACTTTTTACAGGTTTATTAATTTACTTTGTATTGTATTTTAAAGACCACCAACAGCTAAGGTTATTTGGGCCTAGCACCAATTCATATTTTCAATTCATTATTATTTTTTTTTTTTTTAATAATAAATTAAAAATCCAATTGACACTTTTACCAGCTCTCGGGCTAGAACCCGAGAACTGGGGACTTGTAATAGAGGGACCATAGCAACGCCATGTAAATAACAGCGCCGCTACACTCTCGGCTATTCTCAAGCCCTATTAATTTACTAGTGTTCGCCCCGCGGCTTTGACGGCGTGGACCTATACACTGTACAATGTCTTGGCCGGGACGTCATACATTAACGTCTCCTTTGTAGGATTGCAATGTATAGATCGTGAGCGAGTCAGTAGTCCGACTCGCACTTGGCCGATTTTCGGAAAGGCGTGACCACAACCTTTTTTGAGGGCTGGATCCGCGCCTGTATGAAATAGTAACGGGACCTCTGTCTGTAGTTTTATTTTCTAGTGGTTTTTTTGAGTGTTTTGTATGAAAGCTAAACGGAAAAAACGTGTTTGAAGGATTGCTGTTTGTATTCTCTCTGTGCAGTGTGTCTAGAGAACGACTGGAACGATTGTGATGAAACTAGGTATACTATCAATAATTGGTACCCGAACTTAGTCTTAGGGTACTTTTTATCGAGCTACTTTGGGGTAAAGTTGTCGACATTAATGCGATCGAAGTCACGGAGGCTTGAGAATAGCCGAGCGTGTAGCAGTACTGTTGTTTACATGGCGTTGCTATGGTTCCTCTATTACAAGTCCCTAGTTCCCGGGTTCTAGCCCGAGAATTGTGTGTTTTTAAAGACCACCAACAGCTAAGGTTATTTGGGCCTAGCACCAATTCATATTTTCAATTCATTTTATTTTTTAATAATAAATTGAAAATCCAATTGACACTTTTACCAGCTCTCGGGCTAGAACCCGAGAACTGGGGACTTGTAATAGAGGAACCATAGCAACGCCATGTAAACAACAGCGCCGCTACACTCTCGGCTATTCTCAAGCCCTCTAGCCCGAGAGCTGGTAAAAGTGTCAATTGGATTTTCAATTTATTATAAAAAAAATAATGAATTGAAAATGTGCTAGGCCCAAATAACCTTAACTGTTGGTGGTCTTTAAAACACACAATTCGAAGTCACGGTTAAAGCTGAGTAAAATAAACACGTGTTGTCCTATGACCGGCACAAGTTCTGTACAATATCTACCCAGGGCCGCCGTAAGCGGGCGTGCAAAGCGTGCACCGCACACGGGCGGCACGCCCAGGGGGCGGCAAATCGAGCGACTCAGTTTTAGTAGACCCCAAAATTAAATATAGAGTAGAGTTTTATTTTAGAATCCTAGATCAGACAATAACTTCTTTAAAGGATAGATTCGACGAGTTAAAAACATTTACCGACGTATTTGGCTTTTTTAGCAATAACTTATTTAATTATTCCAATGATGAGTTAATGAAACATTGTAAAGATTTAAATCTGAAACTTAAAGATGATTCAAGTAGTGAATCAGACATTGACGGTATTGATTTATTTAATGAAATCATTGCATTAAAGTTGCATTTTGCAGAAAACCAGTCTAATGATCCACAAACCTTATTACAATATCTTTTTACCAATGACTTAATTTCAACATTTCCGAACACAGCAATAGCGCTAAGAATATATTACTTACACTGCCGCTTTCAGTTGCATCTGGTGAAAGATCTTTTTCAAAATTAAAAATTATCAAAAACTATTTAAGATCAACAATGCTTCAGCAAAGACTCAGTTATTTAGCTATAGTTTCAATTGAACATGAAATTTTAGACAGTTTGGATACAAGAAAGTTGATAGAAGATTTCGCAAATGTAAAGGCAAGAAGAGTTAAATTTTTGTAAACAAAAATAATAAGTACTTAATTATTTAAAATAAATGTTTTATCTTCGTTAAGTTGTTTTTTCCCCACCATAATGAGAAAACATTAATTATCCTTTTTTTGAAAAAACTCAGAACATAAGAAAAAATTAATTATCCTTTTTTTGACAAAACTCAGAGTAAGTAGTCGTAGGGCGGCATAATTGGTATTGCACGCGGGCGACGAAACAGCTACCGGCGGGCCTGTATCTACCTTTGTTGGCGACTTCGTTGCTCTATAAGCAGAACAATCAATTATATTTATTATTTTGTGCCTGATACCTATAAAATATTTATACTTGATATTTCGCTGTGCGCAAACTACATCTACGAACTCGACTAAAAGAAGTTCGACGCAACTATTCATAGCCGCAACGCAACTATCAGAAAACAACTTTAGCTGTCAACCATTTTGGTTATTATTTTAATTGTTTGATATTTAAAAAAACGTAGCCTTTTGAAAATCAATTTCAACTGTCGATTTCAGTGTTTTTAGATGGTTTTTAGTGAATTTTTTATACCGTTTTTTTTTTTTAATTATTTTAAATCTAAGCGCACGGAGTGCGCCGGCCAAGTTCTCGCAACAAACCGAGTGCGACTGTGCAATATTTACACGAACCATTTCGACCCCCTCTATTTCCGAGGTTAGTTGCGTTACAGGACTGATTTTTTTCAGGGGGGTAAGGTTACCAAAAAGAAACAGTGTTCCAAATTTCATACGTCTAGGTGGAATGGTTTCAAAGATACGAATGTCCAAAAATCACAATTTTTGGCATTCACTGACACACTGACTGACTGATAGATCATCAAAAATCTAGGGTACTTCCAATCGAGCTAAAGCTTTGAAATTTGGAACATACATAGTGTTTAAGATGATAATTACGAGAAAAATCGAAAATAAATGAAAATCCAACATGGCGGATTAAAAATCCAAAATAACGGATTCTGACACGAATAGATGCTGTACCTAACTAAAAATCATTTGAGTTTATAAGTATCAGAACAAAAAGTTACGAAACCCCACCAAAAACATACATGTAAAAAACAGGCCCAGTTCTCGTCAGGATTTTGTTATCTGAAAAAAAAAACTGAAATGTAGAAATTATGCCAAGCTCCTTGCGTACACGTTATTGGCAGTGTTTTGATAAGCACAGAAAAATATTGTGTGAATTAATAATCGTGAAATACTCCGTATTAATGTGTCATATTGATAAATTTCCAGACCAAACTTGGCAAACTTTCATTAAAGAACTAAGCAATATTGAGACCCTTGAAAGCTTGCCAAGTTTGGTCTGAAAATTTATCAATTCACACAATATTTTTCTATGCTTATCAAAACACTGCCAATAACGTGTAGGCAAGGAACTTGGCATAATTTCTACATTTCAGTTATTTTTTTTTTCAGATAATAATACACATAGTCCTGACGAGAACTTGGCCTGTTTTTTTACATGTATGTTTTTGGTGGGTAATAATTTTCAACAAAATACGATCTACCAATATTCATTCGATTTATTTATAAAAACGTTACTAAATTAATTGACATATGACAGTACTATATTATGACATTTATTTTTTTGTTTTCATGGTTACTTTACTGATACAATAAAGTTGCAACTATAGTCATGTGTTACGTTTACAAACTAAGTCGTTATTTCTGAATTAAAAAAACTTTCCTCGTTTATTTAGAACGAGTTTCTTTTAGTCGATTTCGTGAAATTGTAACTTCTTTAGCTACTGTTTATTTGTACTTTGATAATCAATATCGATTGGTCAAGGATTGGAGTAACGTTGAGCGATATACCGGCAGCGTTGGCGGGCGGGGCGGTTAAAGGACGATAGGACGGGCCGGTGGAGGTACGGCGGTAAATGTTGATGACCTCTGACGTGACTAGCAGACCGCCTTGAACTTTTAATTTGCATAATGCCTGTCGCCCTGCCGTATATCAATATATTATGGGGTAACATTTTTCTACTGTCAACGTGGTTTGGAAATATCAAATGCACGAGGCGAAACAAACCCAACCCAACCCGGGCGCATTGCTGTATTATTAATAATGTAACCTTTGGAAGGTGCTTACTGTCTACTGATACTTGCTTTCCGATTGTTGGCGAAATATCTTACAGGGAAAATGTCGCCGTTTACAAGCTTATCTGCTTTCCGATTGTTGGCGAAATATCTTACAGGGAAAATGTCGACGTTTACAAGCTTATCTTATACGAATTTCATTTTTTACCACACATTTACAAAATAATCTATCTGTTACGGGTAAAGTTAGAAAATGCAATGAACTTACATAAGTTTACCAACTGAGATTTATTATAGGTTAAACCTATAATGTCTATTTCGTTTATAAGCTTTATCCGTAACATGTCCATTTCGAAACGGAATTAATTAAGCAGTTCTGTACCCCAGAATAAAAGTGTGTTAAGTCGCATTTTTCAAATTTTACAGGAGAAGCAAATTGAGTTTTTGCTTGCAGGAAATGTCTTCAATATTCGTTAGATAATTGGACTTAATATAAAATAGGAAACTATAATTACTAGGCACATAATATTGTTTTATTCCAGAAAATACTGTGACTTAACACTGTTCTAAATTCTGTAAATAAGTATTAATAGTCCGGGAGCTAGCGCTGCATTTTAAGTGGTGTTTTTACGCCGATCGATTGCTATCTTTTTCGATAAATCTGGTATGACTAATAAGTGAACCAAGCGTCAGTTGACGCACCCGCGGTGGGTGTGGGTGTGGGAGGCTGCGAAAGTGGTAAAAAAATTTTTTAAGTAATAGTACGCTGGCTGAAACTTTTTTTATAAATAGTTGACATCATAGTGAGTTAAAAGAATCGTCAGCTGCATCGTGGAGGGGGGATTGTGCGTCAGCTGCTCGCATGAACTTGCAAAAAAACACGTAAAATAAAGTAATAGTACGCCGGATGAAATTTTACTAGGTGATTGTTTACATGATTAAAAGTACGAAAACAACATTTTTTTTAAATTCAATCCCAAAGGGTGAAAACGGGAGTGTAGGATTTATTGTAATAACAAAAAATCCTACACCCACGTTTTACCCCCTTTGGGATTGAATTAAAAAAAAATCGAATAGCCTATAACCTTCCTTAATAAACGGGCTATCTAACAAAAAATTTTTTTTCAAATCGGACTGGTAGTTCCTGAGATTAGCGCGTTCAAACAAAAAAATAAACTATTTTTTTGTTTGAACGCGCTAATCTTTATTTTTTTTGTTCGAACGCGCTAATCTCAGGAACTACAAGTCCGACTAGGAAGGTTATAGGCTATTCGAGTTTTTCAATAGTTAAAAGCTTGAAAAAATGCTTTTTTTCAGTTTGGTAAATTTTGGCGATTTTCTGTTCTGTTGAGCCGGTAAAAATGGGAACATAAACATATTTGACTAGTGCATTTTGAAGTAAATTTTATGCCCTTTAATTTTGAATAGGACTATTTTTTCGATATGACCAGCCGTTTCCATGTTATAAGCAAGAAACCGAAAAAAGTGCAAAAAAATCGCGGTTTTTAGCTCACCAAAACTCCCTCGCCCTGATTTGACATCTCCTAAACATGCTTGAGGACACAAAAAAATATAATCATTTGCTGCACAAAACGCAAGGTGGACTTCCTCTCGTGACTGGACTATTTCGCAGCCAGACCCACCGCTACTTAAGCAGTTGATGGTCGGTTCACTGATTAGTTGTACGAGATCAACTATCGATATCAAAATCAGCCGGCTTACTATGACTTTTTCATTTGCATTGCTGCCTCCCGGACTATAAAGTTAGGTAGGACACCACGGGTAGGACATAAAACAGTCTGGCATTTGAAAGAGGACTTAATATTACCTACTTTAATGAAATAAACATTTTGAAAAAATTGACTTAACACACTTTTATTCTGGGGTACAGAGTTGGTATTTTAAATTGTAGCGCAAATCATACTTTTAACGATTAATTAACATTTATAATAAACTGACGATTTTCGGCCTAATTTGATGATTAGTGATTACTACTGGTTAAAAAAATAAATTAACATTTTGAATAAAAACATTGAAATTTATTTGGAATAATTAATATTTAACAGAAATATAATCAATCAAAGAAATAAGTGTATATAATCTACTGAAGTCTACACAAGGATAACATTATAACTCTTCAATGACAGCCGGCTGTCTTAAAAAACATCTCGAATCTTTCAACATTCTAGCAATGCGACATCACCAGTTCCAAATCAATATGACGCAGGACTACGACATGCAAAGCGTCAAACAGGACGATCCGCAATTAATAGCGTACATCCGTGAGATGCAGCTGCGACCGGCGGCTGAATCGTCGTTTGCCAAGCCTTTGCCGACGCCGTTTCTGTCAGCTCCGGAGCCATCCAAGAAAATGTCTTTCATCGCGAGGCTACTAAATTTTAAGGTAGTTTTTAGATCGCGTCAGAAACGGAACATTCAAGACGCACGGCGTATTTGAGATTTTGAATGTTTTATTTTGTTCTTAGAAAAACGGGTTGTTTGTCGAAGCTGGATCTTACCACAACAATCAGCCTTCGGACACGGAGTGGCTTGAACGTAACCTATCGTGGACGGGCTTGCTTGTACAGCCGAACATGCAAGAATATTTCCGGTTGTTGAAGCACGATCGAATTAGTTCAAAAGCCATACACGCCTGCCTCAGTCCGACTCCGTATCCTAAAGAGGTATGCAAAATTAAATCTTACACGGGCGGATATTTAAGACATCAAGACATAAAACTGATACACGATTGTTTCCAGATAACTTACCATCAATTCGAAACGACGGACGGCGTCCGTGTCAACAGCATACACGATTCAGACGTGTCGTACGATTGGTTTTTGACCCGTGTCAAATGCTTTCCACTGTATTCATTGTTGCTGGCAATCAATGGAACGTCGCTCGACTACTTAAGTCTCCAAGTAAGTGTCTATTGTTATTATTAAGTACTGTTTATTAATTAGTACAGCGTTCTTTTATGTCTCGCTTATTTTGATAGTATTATACAGGGTGTTTCATAATATATACGCAGGACTTCAGGATGTGATAGCTCGTCCAAAAATATGAAAAAAAGTTTCTATTAACCTACCCTCTAAAATGCACCATTTTAGAGGGTAAAAACACCCACTACCCCTTCAAAACCTTCACCAATTATAATAATAGTTTTTTTTATACGGCTGTATGCAATTGAAAGATTTTTTCGTTGAAGAGCAGCCAATTATATAATTGTTTCGAAACATATAGGAAAAAATCATTTTACCAACCAGTGGTCATAGTCAGGATTCTAACCTGAACCTTTCCAATTTCGCGTCGGAATGAGCTTACAATACTCAACTGTGACATGATTGCTAAATTAATATTCTCCTTATATGCTTCAGAATCAATAGATTTTCACTACATGAATTGACACTCGCATGTAGTGAAAATCTATTGATTCTGAAGCATATAAGGAGAATATTAATTTAGAAATCATGTCACAGTTGAGTATTGTAAACTCATTCCGACGCGAAATTGGAAAGGTTCAGGTTAAAATCCTGACTGTGACCACTGGTTGGTAAAATGATTTTTTCCTATGTTTCGAAACAATTATATAATTGGCTGCTCTCCAACGAAAACATCTTTCACCAATTATGACAAAAAAAAAATTTTCCGCACAAAACATAGCTTATTATGAGTAGAAAATGCTTACAAAAGCTGTTTTCTGTACGATAAACGGTTCCGGAGATATTCGCAAAAAACGAAATTTTTTTTTCAATTTCAACACCCTGTATCTCTAAAATGGTGCATTTTAGAGGGTAAGTTAATAGAAACTTTTTTTCATATTTTTGGACGAGCTATCACATCCTGAAGTCCTGCGCATATATTATGAAACACCCTGTATATAAAAAAAAAACATGTTCATATCGGATTTCGGCATTTACTTAACGGCGAATGATAGTTTAAAAGTTACTTTGCTACGTAAAAACGCTAACATTTATTCTATTTTAAAAACTGATTTCATTTTTTATTCGGCTGCTGTTATTTTTATGTTGGCGATCGATTTATGGTAAATGTCAAAGTGTTCTTTAAAGTCTTTCGGTTCCCGTGGAGCAAGATGGAAAATCGTCGAGTTGATTATCCTTTTCTTGATCTCGGCCAACAGTTATCTTTGCACGTAGATTTTGTAAGGCTCGACGTTTATTCGATCTTTTTCAGAAAAAATCAGGAAATTTTTTGGAGTAACTGTGATTTTTTCTCCCAAAAGTAAAATACCGTGAAATTTAACAAATACGGAATTTTGAGACTATTGTTAATATGGCGGTAAACGGAAATATTTTTAATCCAGGTGTGCAAGCTTTCACGGCCGGCATTGTTCCAAATCTTCATGGTTTCCGGGCTTGTAGGCTGTGATCCGGTGGTATTTCTACCTGACGTTTCGTCTACAATTGCGGTAGACATTCTCAAAGGCGATGCGGCAGCGGTCGAAGTGTCCTCTTCGACCGCTGCCACATCGCCTTTGAGAATGTCTACCGCAGTTGTAGACGAAACGTCAGGTAGAAATACCACCGGACCACGGCCTACAAGCCCGGAAACCATGAAGATTTGGAATATTTTTAATGTTTTACCGAGTTTTGATTTTTATTATTAGCGCATATTTGGCATGGTAGACCGGAGGGTTGTTAAATGCACGTAGAAATTTAGTAATTAAAATTTGAAAAGTAGTCTTGTACATAATATTACATTAGAGTCTAAAGCATGGAAAACAAAAACGCTTTCAAGATCTAAACGAATAAACTTGTTATGACAGCGATCGGCCGACAAGTGCGACGAACTCGACGTACTCGAAACGCTCCCGTTCGACAAGATAAAAATCGAAGTCGTTTCAATTTACATTCCGCCGAACACGTCGACGTCCTGCACAACTTCGCTCTCAACGAAGAACACCACGACGTCGGCGGACGAAATGAAACGGTTCATGCAAACCAAGAATTATAAATATCTTAAAGATATCGATAATACTCAAATATATGTACTGAACCATTTGAAGATATAACAAATGAACAGCGATCTGATTTACCGCCTGTTACATATAGAGATGCAATCGAGATTTTGTAAAGTTAAAGCAGATTTGTTGTTGTTGACTCATTTGGAAAAAATTACCAATTACTTGATATTTCTAGTTGAAAATTAAAACAGTTTTTTTTTTCTTTTTGTAATAATGGAAAGAAAAGCATATATTTATTCCATCTTGGGTTATATTTTGACATTTATATAAAATTATGATTCATGTACTGTTTTATTTTCCTATTAAAAATCAGGAAATGAATACAGTATCTCGAAAAATATCAAGATATAAACGATGAAAAAGGTACAATGAATATTTGCAGAATTTTAGTGAATTATATCAAGTAAAACAAACGAAAATTGAAAAATTTATAATCGTGTGCGAGAATAATAATTATAAGAAATGCGTTTTTCATTTCTTTTTTTCGAGAAATGGCACTTTTCCGAGAAAACATCGAAATGCCCAGTCAAAACAGTTATCTTAATTTAATTTGTAGGTACATATTGCAGTAATTACAGTATTAAAATTTGTATTGAAACTTTAATTTTGTAAACGACTGAAGTCCTTGTGTGTAAAATTATGTGCATTTGTTATCTTTGACTTTTATTTACATAATATTTATGTAAATAATTTAATTAGATGTAATGTAATTAGAAAATTGTATATATCAGTGCTTTCCAAAACTGGTTTTCGGGGATCCCCATAAAGTGCCTAAAAAGTAAAATTTAACGGTTTTGATAACTTTCAGCAGGTTCTTCTAAATCTTGTTTTGAAACGTCGTGTTTTGTTTTTAAAATTTTGATAGAAAATCGAGAGAAGCTTGGGAATCACTGATATTATATAAATAGAAATTAGTTGTAATGATTTAAGACTTACGTGATAATTTCCAGATCAATCAGAAACGCATAGAAAAATGTACGCGGAATTTTTTTTTAAATATTTTTTGCGTGATTGAAATAGTACATTGTGCCACAAGGGAGGAGATGTAGTAGTTTCCTCCCGTGTTGCGTATACTATTTTTTCTCCTGCCAGGCCGAAAGTTCGCAAAATTGAAAAAAAAAAATATTAAAATTATTATTTTTATTTTATTTTATTATTAAGATTATTAAAAAATAATTTTAATTATTAAAAAATAATTTTAAAGGAAGTAATTTTAATGTGTAGGAGACAGAAGTAGGTGTGTGAGTACTATTGCGCACGCGTACTTGTCCGTACCACGGGAATAAAGAGCGACTTTGTTCCCGCTTGGCAGGGACGAAAGTACGAACTTTCGGCCTAGGTAGGAGAAAAATATTACTTAATAACGATCGATTTTGTTTTGAACAATATTGAATCAGTTGATTTTGATATACGTTTCAAATTGTTTTTCTGCGTTATTCTTTTATAGCAGATTATTGTACTAGTTTTTTTCTATAGTTGTACGCACAAAAAATATGTTTGTAGTTTGACTGCAGTCGAGATTAAACAACTGAAGTGTGGACGTTTCTTCTTAAGACAGTTCTGCTTGCGCGTTTTTTTTTTTCAAGTTTTCTTTTAGTTTGCTGTTGTTAAGTTGTTTAACCTAGACTGTATTATTTGAATGATCATTTTCATTTGATATTATATTAAGCATTTTCTCATATTGCATTTTATTTAAACATAACGAAGACTGTGATAAAACAAAACTGAAATTATCTCTCTTAATTGATCGACATTAAAGCTGCTACCACGCGAATTAAAGACTGATCGATCGTGATTGTTTGAAATTTGATATTTCGAAACGGAATCGAACAAACTCTGAGGACAGCAGATAAATGATTATACGTAAGTCTTGGCGCCGGTGCTGCCTTTATTACTTAAAAAAAAAAGAACGGAATATTCCGGTATTAAATGTTGTTGTCAAGTTATACATTCCATGCATTTACAGCGATTATTTACTTAAGTAGAAAATATTCAGTACATTCTATTCAGAGAGACGAGGCTGTAGAAATTTCCGCTGTAACGGGATCCGACTGGAGAAACGATTTTTGAACGGGAGTCTTATGGAAAAAATTAAAATTAATACAGGTTTGCAAGCATTTTAAGGAAATAAAAAAATAAATTTACATAAAGCTGAGAACTGGTTTGAAATTACCAAACGATTTCTCAGAATAAAATTATGCACGGACACAATTCCACTATAATTAATAGGTAATCGTAAATTTACTGATTGTACCAACCATAGATATCGAAATCTGGGGATATAGTATAAAGTGCCACTTTAGACGAGGGGGGAAGCCATTCAGGGGAGGGTGTATGCCTGCCTTATGGACATCTCCATGTTATGAATGTGCCCACGTTCTATTAGCTGCGTCTTTGCGCATGCTCAATTGCTTGTACAGCACTTGCGCAACTGATGCGACCAATAGAATGTGGGCACACTTGCTTCCTTACCCCCCCTCTTAACAGCAACCACCCCACTCGCTTGTACTACGTCCCTAGATGTCTATGTCTATGGTACCAACTGACAAAATACAGTTATCGAATAGGTTGATTACTTTAACTGAACCGCATAAACAGCGAATCTCAATTATCCAGGTTTTAATTAAGTCTCGTTATGAAAGAGCATGACCTTCAAATCAAATTTAAAAAAAATACCAATCTTCAGTGTTTCGCTATTCTCGTTCGTCCTAGATAATTGACGTTTGACTGTACGTTTTTCTCTCTAAATATATTTTTGTATGAATAATTTTTTTTCTCTATTTAATATAATTTGTACTTATTATTTACTCAAATGTTACTTTTAAGTCTAATGAGCCATTTTCCTGAGAGTAGTTCCTTCAATTATCCACGAGAGGCAGCACTTGTGGTAGGTACAAACATTATTTATTCCCCTTTAATGTCGTGTCATTTTAGTGGTATAACTGAATTACAGTGGAGTCGCGATATGGTGAACACCCGGTAAGGTGAACAACTCTATAAGGTGAACACGTAAAACTTTGCAGTGTATTCTATAAGGTGAACAACTGGAACCTCGATAAGGTGAACAAAGCTAATTTGATTTATTCGACACTGTTATTGGTTCTCGGAATACTTGGTAGGCCGTTTTATTCCCAACAATATCTCTGTTAATTTTTGTATTTGTAGTAATGCCGACACAGCGGTGCTGATTTGATGATAAACAGATGTACCTATATCTATATATACTACTTTTATTTTTCTTCCACATTTTTGTGATTCGGTTCGAATTTCTGCTTTTATAGTAAAGCTGATCTCATTGATGTGGTGATAGTGTTTGGTGTTTGAACTTTGATAAAAAATGAAAGCTTTTACATTAACCAATAAAGGTGAAATAATAAAAAAAATTAACAAAGGTGCAACTGTGTCTGCCCTTTCGCGTGAATATGGTGTTGCAAAATCTACCATTTGTGGTATTCGAAAAAATAAAGAGCGCGTTTTGAGAGCTCTGGGGAATACACTTTCTGGCGCAAGTAAGCGAAAAAGGATGAAGTCTTCAGAACTCCCAAAAATGAAAGCAGCATTGTACAAGTGGTTATTAAAGATGCGAAATTATGAAGTTTTCTTTTCATTACCCCTTTTTATTTACCTTGATAAGGTGAACAAATTCGATAAGCTGAATACCACTGGTCTGAATTAGTTCACCTTATCGCGACTCCACTGTATTTGATTAATTTCATAATAATAATTTAATAATTAAGTTATACCACTAAAACTACACGACACTAATGGGGAATAAATAATGTTTGTACCTACCACAAGTGCTGCCTCTCGTGGATAATTGAAAGAATTACTCTCAAGAAAATGGCTCATTGAAATTTACACAAATAAGGGGTGTAGACACTTTTTTGAAAATGCTTTTAATTTCTAGCTTTATGTTTATAATACCTAAAAAAACGTCAGAATAAGATGTTTGGAAGGTTGTGACGTCACGCGCTGTGATGAGTGTTGAAGTTCACGTGACAACAAGAATGAATTATTATTTTTTTATTTAATTACACTATCAAGAAAAAATTAAAATGTATTTGTTTTCTTGTGTCTACAACCCTATTGTTGCCAATTTATTGGCAATTTTTAAAGCTTAACCAAGGTACCAACTTTAACCTGAAAAGCAGCTAGTTATTAATAACACAGTATGTAAAATTTGAATTAAATTAGAGCAGTGTTTGATTGAACTACAGAACTTTATAAGGAGGCATTCATTTAAATAAATTCTGATTTTAAAAACCCTTATTAATGCCTTTAAATAGCCGCGCCCATAGTCCGTCCTACAATTCCATTCTGTGAACAAACTGATCTCCCGCGCTGCTAAGGAACAGACGTAAAAGGCAGTAAATAATAGTGTTTACAGATATTTTAAATACTAGTATTATTAAGATTAAAATAAAGTACACCTTACAACAATTTATTACAAATATAATAACCTAAATACCGTTAGGATATATAATCGGTGTTATATAAGATACTTTTTTTTAAAATTATTGTTATTTAATTTTTAATATAAATTAATAGAAAAACTCGGGTCGCAGTGCCAAACCCTGCCGACAATATAGTGTATTTGCTAATGCAGGCCTTGTGGCTTTATTATGTAAACATAAGTCTGTTTTTGGACAAAATAAAAAATTTTACCCCTTAATACATCCCTTAAAATAATATTTTTTTCTTAATTTCAATAATATTATCAATGCAACCTTTGTACCAAATTAAATTTTAACAGCACATTTTAATCTTTACTAAAGGGTTAAATTTCAATTTTGAAACGATTCTGAGAATTTTTTCGGTATTTTTGGGCCCAAAAACTTTTTTCAACCCCTAAATACAACCCTTAAAATGGTTCGATCGGGCCCATTTTAAATAGGCTTCGTGCGGTAATGGGTTCCAATGTGTGTACCAAATTTCGTTTAAATCGATTAAGTCTGTCGAGAGTTATCGTGTACACACATATATATATAAATATATATATAAAGTATACCTTATATATATATATATATACATACATATATACATAAACATTTTTAAAAATGGTGGCAAACTGTTCAGGAGGCTATGAAACGTCGAGAAATTTTGGTCCGACCCCTAGGTCCCACCATCCGACCGACGCCAATAGTGTATGTGCCATATGGCAAATACACTAATAATAAATAAAATTATGCATTCCCTAGTTTTGAATGAATATGCAGTAATAATAATCATAGTCTGGGGAATGAGCTTTTCGACCTGAACCCAAATTTTCGGTATATACAATACATTTTGATGGTTTCTCTATGTAAAAAGGGTTCTGCAACCGAAAATGACAAGTTTACCGCTTATATCCTTGAGCGTTTTTTAATATGACGTCATCAATAAGGCGGTGCAGATTGACACGCAACTACTATGGGAATCCAGGTGTGCAAGCTTTCACGGCCGGCATTGTTCTAAGTCTTCATGGTTTCCGGACTTAATACACACATATAGCAGAGCACAAGAGAAGCTGTAAACTGGGACAAACAGAAAAATCTGCCATAGCCAAACACACTTTGACTCTGGACAATCATAAGATCCTCTTCAAAGAAACCCGAGCCACAGACAGAACATTGAGTTATTACCCACGAATATACAGAGAGGTCATAGAAATACAAAAACACAGAATTTCAACCGAAAAGATGAAGGCCTCAATCTCAGTAAAACCTGGACACCAGCACTCCGACATACAAAACCAATGACCAATCGTACAAGGACGGAATACGACCGAGTAGAGAACTCACCCCCACCACTACACATTGCGCAGTTGACCAATTACAGAGAGACGGTCTACGACCGAACAGAGAACACACTGGTACTAGGCATAAAAGAAGGGAGGACACCAGTCACTGACACACTGACCTGTGAGCCGCCAAGAAGGACACTTCGACCGCTGCCACATCGCCTTTGAGAATGTCTACCGCAGTTGTAGACGAAACGTCAGGTAGAAATACCACCGGACCACGACCTACAAGCCCGGAAACCATGAAGACTTGGTACTATGGGAATGTCGAACGATTTAGACACTAATTATGTGCATGCTAGTTATACAATGAAAGCTCTTGATACCATTACTTAATGAAAACTAATTTAAAATGCTTTACAGAACTTGTCACAGTGCCATCATACGTCGTTTAAATAGCGCAGCAACTTTAATAAGTTATTGCGCTTTAGTGATTCGTTCATGGTTTCTGATTTTAAAATTTTGTTCAAATTGCCGTATATTTTCGTTCTGAATAAAAATAAATGTTCATTCAAGGAGGTGGGGAAAGACGTGGTACTTAAGCGCTTCTGAGATTATTACTGACACCTAATAGGATGGTTATGATTTTTTGCTATGTTGTATATGACGGAGGCCTAACGAAAAATCCAAGTTTTCGATCTCGAATCTGGTTGCGGCCACCCTGCAGACACAATTTTTCTAATATAGTGCTTTTTGATTTAAAATTTGAATACTTGACGCGAAGAGCTCTAGCAAAAAGTGTGTTCAAGAAATATGAGATTCATACATGGGGGTTATAGACCAATTCATGGGCTACCTAACTGTAGAAAAATTCGGAAAATCTGCAAGGGGCGACCCTACAGAAGCAATTTTTTCAATATAGTACTTTTTGACAAAATTTGAATACTTGACGCGAAGTGCTCAAGCAAAAAGTGTTTTCAAGAAATATGAGATTCCCATACGGGGGTTATAGACCGAATAATGGGCTATCTAACTGTGTCGAACGGTATACCCATCATTTTCGGTTTCAGTACCCTTTTTCCATATAGAAACCATCAAAATGTATTGTATATACTAGTGATGTGCCGGATCGTGAAAAATGTGGATCCGCGGATACGGATCTGAATACGGATATTTGGTCTCAAGATCCGCGAATACGGATACGGATCTTAACTTTCTTATAGAGTACGCGGCGGTAAATACTAAATATTGCACATCGACCTTTGGAAAGAGACTGTCTGTTATGGGAAAAAGTTATTGACCACGATATTAAAAAATAAAAAATAATCTGAATGGAATTTAACTGTTTTTCATTATTACCTAATCACCTATATATATAAAATTTTATCTATGAATTGGGTTTTTAAACGATTTTTTTTTTTACTTAAATGGAAGGACCACATCAAGCTTTATAGCAAAACTGTTTTTTTTAATTTTTTTGCTTACTAATTAAAAAGTTATATTTAAATAAAAATTAATTTTTAAACTCAGTTCCGATAACGCGCCGAAAGAATCCGAACGCGTGTGACGTCATTATGTTATCTATGGTCTTTGTATCCATGGTTACCAAGTTAAAAATTTATTATTTTTGATAGTATGTGTAATACATATACACAAATACCAACAAATGCAGACACATTTTAACATAACGACGTCACAAACATTCCTGGCGCGTTTTGAAGTCACGTGATATTTTTTAAATTTTTATACATTTTAATTAATTTTTAGTAATTTATCTATAGCTTTAAAAAAAATTTTCTTTTCGATTTTCAATATTATTTATGTTAAATTATTAGAAAAAATTAAAAAATTAATAATTTTTTTTAAACTTAAATACCTAATTGAAAATTGATAAGGTAAAAGATCCGCCAAAAAACTAACGGATACGGATCTTTCTTTTCCCTCGGATATCCGCGGATACGGATATCCGGCACATCACTAGTATATACCGAACATTTGGGTTAAGAGCAGTTTTCCCCAGACAATCTACTTAAAACTGTTGTGATGAATTTTTTTTTCGTTTTAATTTTGATCACAAAATTATATCTATTTTTCAAATGTAGGTTTGTTTAAATTCGCCGATGCATATTTTTGATAGACCTTTTTTTTATTTAAAAATCAAAATTAGTCTCATTTATCCGGTGTAAAATAAAATGTTTCACTTTTTCTTAGATAAAAATCATATTTAGCTGACAACAATCTAGTTTACGATTTTTTTCACTGTTAGTTAAAAAGACTATAATTAAAAAATATATTTGTCTACAGTTTAATGTCTCATAATCACAAATTTAATGTGTGCCGATATAGTTTCAACTTTTCGTTACAGTTAACATCCAGTTCGATAATAAAATGCCTATCCTAAAATACGACCAAACACACGTTAAACGTCTATTTACTTTCGTTCTTTAGGGGACCACTAACCAAGTCTCCCGTGTAAGAATCTTTAAATTTCTTTGTTGATCGCAATAAATATTTTTTTTAAAGGAGCAATGAAACAGCAATTTCTTAGCTCCTCTCTTTTTTTTTAATACTAATTAATCAACAGCGAGGATTTGATGGCACGAAGCAGTATTCGATTTAATTAACGGAACATTTTGTGTATGCCGGTGTTGTATCGACTGCTTTTTGTATTTTTTTTTCATTTCTCTCAAACCCGTCGATTTCAGAACCCGTCATGAGTTTCTGTCATTATTTTAGCAGCCGTCACGTTTTCGTTTGAATATTAACAATTAATTGAATATTATAATATGTACATTTCCTCCGTTCAATTATTAATTATTTATAGTCACAAATAATTATTATTACGACAATTTTTCTCCCGCGATTCCTGCTAGCGGCCGTTTCTGCATATTATTCAGATTGCACAGCTGCGAGAACTGTTTGTTGTACAACACGTCGCACTGCTGATACAATTTCTCGCAAGTGTGTTTTCGGATGTGCAAGTCCAACGTGTTGGCGTCGGAGAAGCGCATATTGCAAACGTCGCACTCGTACGGCTTGTCGTCGCTATGCAAACGTTTGTGTTTGGATAGGCCGTACGACGTGCTGAACGATTCGTTGCAGATGACGCACGTGTACGGTTTCTCGCCGGTATGGCGTCGCTTGTGTCTGTTCAAGCTGCTCGATTCCGTGAAGCACTTCTTGCAGATGTCGCATTGGTACGGCTTCTCTCCTGTGTGCTTTCGTTTGTGCGTCGTCAGATGGCTCGAGTTGGCAAACCGTTTCTCGCACATGTCGCACGCGAACGGCTTCTCGCCCGTATGCTGGCGCATGTGCAGAACGAGGCCGCCCGAATCGGTGAAGCACTTGCTGCATATCTCGCACTGGAACGGCTTCTCGCCGGTATGCGTTCGTTTGTGAGTGATGAGGTGACTCGCGTTTGCGAAATTTTTACCGCACACGTCGCACTCGTGCAGTCGCTCTCCGGTATGTTTGCGCTTGTGAACGTTCAAGTTGCTCAGGTCGGTGAAGCACTTGCTGCACACCTCACACTGATACGGCTTTTCTCCGGTATGCATGCGTTTGTGTTTGATGAGACTCTGCGACGTGCTGAATCGCTTCGGACATATGACGCACTTGTACGGCTTCTCTCCCGTGTGACGGCGCTTGTGTACGATGAGACTGCTCGAATGGTTGAAGCCCTTGTCGCAGATGTCGCATATGAACGGCCGTTCGCCGGTGTGTTTGCGACGATGCGCCGTCAGATGGCTCGACTTGGCAAAATGCTTGTTACAGTATTCGCACGGATACGGCTTTTCGCCCGTATGCTGGCGCTGGTGGAGCGACAATCCTCCAGAGTCGGAGAAGCACTTGCTGCACACGTCGCATTGATACGGTTTTTCACCCGTATGCTTTCTCTTGTGCGTTATCAGATTGCTCGACTGCGTGAATCGCTTGCTGCATATGCTGCATTGGTACGGCTTCTCGCCCGAATGGACTCGCTTGTGCAGGTTAAGCGTGCTGAGGACGGCGAAGCACTTTTCGCACTCGTCGCATTTGAATGGCTTGTCGCCGGAATGCTTTCGCCTGTGCACTTTCAGGTTGCTCTTGTAGGTGAAGCGTTGGTCGCAGATGTCGCATTGGAAAGGCCTCTCTTTTCCGGTGTCGACGCTTTTTCTGATTTTCCTGACTCCGACTTTGACTTTTTTCTCGTTCGATTTGGCGGCTGTCGAATTGTCGCCGCCGGTCGATTTCGCTGACGCTTTTTTCGGTTTCTCGACGATCGGTTTGTCGTCATCGAAGAAGTAGTCATCATCGTCGTCGTCTCTGTCGGAGAACGCGTCCGCGGCAGCATCGGCACTGTCTTCGATTTTGACTTTGTTTAAATCGGGTGTTTGTTGGTTTACGGTTAAGAAATGAGAAGGCGACAACAACGAAAGATCCAATTTGATGTCCGATTTGTTTTCGTTGTCGCTGCATTGAGAATTTGCGTCGGAACGGTCGGACGCGCGCACTTTTTTTATGTATTCGTGTAAGACCCTTTCGGACTTCAGCGCCTTTGACTGAAATTGGTGCGCTACCTCTAGATGATTGCAACACGTCTGGCATATGAAAGACGGGAGTCCGTCTTGCTTTGCAATCTGTTAAAAAAAAAACTCGTTAACAACGAACATGAACTATAGCCAATTCCATTTGGTTTGATCACGAGACGCAACAACGTCCAGACTAACGAACGCACTGTTGTTACGTCGCGGCAGTCCTAAATGAAAAGAACAACACAAAGGTTTACTTACGTGTAGAGGCGCGCACGCCATGATTGCATCGACAATAAGCGTTCCTAATTTCGACGACGCCGTAAAGATATCAATTAATACAACTCCTCCAACTAAACAAACTCTGCACATTGCGTTCAAATCGGGTATGACCGACGTCTCCATGTTTACAAACAATACGTGTTTGCAAACAAACTACACAACCCAGCGCAAATTAAAAATGGCGTGCGGTTACGACTGTCGCTACGATGGTACAGCAGCTATTATTAATTTCAACGTTGACAACGAATATTCCGTGTATCGAGTTTCAAACGTTTGGCTGTCTAAAAATCAGTATTTTAGTAAAATAATGTGTTCACTGCAAACACGTAAATGAATGAAGTGTTGTACGGAAAAATAAAAATATTTTTAAATGCATAATGGTTAGCGATTTATGGGTCCTCTGAACAGTCTATACTCCTTTTTGTGTACAGATGCTAAACATTTTACTCAAATAAATTATTTGAAATACTTTCTCGCAGACCTTTTACCTCGTCACCGTAGCCCCAAGCCTTTCTTTGTAAATGAAAATTGCTCGCTTATGTTACCGGGATACCCAAATTGATATTTCACCACTGCTATCAGTGTTACGAAGGCATATTAGGTACCCCTGAGTTCTTTTTGATCTGAATGTGATGCTGGTGATCTTAGCAGGCAAGGGTTAAGATATTTAACAATCCAGTGTAAAAATATATTTTTATTAACAAAAAAATATAAAATAAAAATAAGTAGGTTCCACATAAAATTATAGTATTATAATTTTAGTTACAATAATTCAGTTTAATTTCTATAACTTGGACTTACCCCTTTTTCTATCTCTGGTCGTCGACACAAACACTTTTTATGTAACTCAACTTTAAAAATATATAAGTATTTTGATTCTACGTCTTGACTCGAAGTTCCCCAATGTCCCCGTGTATTCTGTGTTGTGCGTGCCTCTGTCCGTCTGTCGTCCTGTGCGTTACTGTCTCCCTGGTGGAAGGTATTTCTCGTATTTATATGATATGTGTCCCTTTTCCCCTGGAGCCTTTGCTCTAAATTTTGGATGACACGTGCGGATGACGTAGTCAAATTCAGAAGAAATTCCGTCGTCAAAATTCTGTCAGTCAGCAAGCTTTTGTTTATATAAACATAACATTCTAGGTAGTAATTTTCAACGCATTATTTATTTAAAAATGATTAAGTTTGTTTAGTCTTCAAACGTGTCAAATAAATTTAATCGAGATCAGATACGTGGTATTTATGTTGCGTCATACTTGAAGCATACTTAAGGGACACATTTCATTACGCCATATTACGCAATAGTTCTATGAACCCTTTCAACAATCCTTCCCCCTTAGAAAAAGTTGTTTGTATAACAGAAAACAACCTTTTTTAAGTCAAATATTTTAAAATAGGTAAGTCCAATAAAATCAAACAATTAAAACACAATAATAATCGCTACAAACATCAAATAGAGTAAAATCATAAAAAAAAAATAACATAGAGGCGAGCTAAATCAAGTTCTTCATTTTTTCTTTCTCTGACAAGTCGAACTTAAAAATATACTAGCATAATATATTTCCCTTTTTAAGGTACAATGTTTATGTTATATTGATTGAACTCTCCTCGTTCGACAATTGTCGCATGTTTAAACTCTATGTAAAACATCAAATAATGATAAAACATCAAATAATGATAATCATCTTATCAGATTTTGAGAAAACTCATTCTCCACAATTCTAATATAAAAAAAAATAGGCACAGTTTTACAGAATACTTTTACCAAAACTGTCTGCCCCTTTTCTCAACAGTACAACAAACTATATAAAGCTATAAAACAAATAAACACAATTATTAAAAAAAAAACATTAAGTTTTGATACCATATTGGCACTTCAATTAATAATACTCAACTCAAAATGTTACCATTAAGAGGCAACCAAAATAAAATATAGAATAAAACAAAAATTTATTATAACAATAACAACAAAATAATGTACACAATATTGTGTAGTAAAAAAAAATAGAACTTCAAACAACTCATAGTCATCATTAAGCAATTAATTAATCAATTGTCGAAATAAGAATACAGCCACAAATATTAGTAACCCTTAAATTAAACAATAATGAATAGAAGAGTGAGACGATAATATATAGTATACCCATATTATTCTCTTTTCTCTGTACTAGTAAATATTATATCTTTTCATCATTCGTCTCATTCTCCCTTACATGACATATTTTTTCTGTTCTACCTCTAACACAATAATTATTAAATTCACTTTTGTTTTTCACTATAGTGCCCATTTCATTTTCACACTCATCATTTACTTATCGTCATCTGATGGTATGGATTTCAACTGTATAACCATATTGTCGCAAGGTCCCTCTCTTGCTGGTGCTGTTGATAAAGAGATCGCTGGTACCCTTTCTCTCCCTGGTTTGCGTTAGCGTCTAGTTCTAACTTCTAAGGTTGTATAAGAGTTCGGTTTCTCTGTTGTCGATCTTTTCTCATCTTTATCTCTCAAAACGTGTCCTTGAAAATTGGTAGTTTTTTTTTTCATATTTTCATAATGCTTCTGGCAATCGTATTGGTAATAGCTTGTCGTTCTGAAGGGAACATAATTTGTTCAGCTAGTCTAACTAGTTACTCTAATTTCCACTTATAGCCAGTTGCTCGGCGTTTTTGTATGCCCAATTGTAAGTTCTAGAAGGAGCCAACGTATTTGGATTGGTTGTTTCCAGAATCTCAGGATTCAATTGGTACTAAGTCCCATATAAGTAGTTGATATACTGGAGCTGTTTAAGTATTACAATCTACTTGAGTTAATTGTAAGCAAATTGTTCAGAAGCTATTATTGCCAAATTTAATAAATGTCTCAATATTTGACGCTCCAGTTCACATTTTTGGTTCTGTATGGCTACGTATAATGTGTCATCTCTCGAGAAACATAGTTCATCTCCCATTTCCAGAATATAAGTTCCGTGATCCCCTCTCTGACCTCTGATGCGTGTAGTGACGTGGTTATACACAGTTGTACCAAAACCATCAAAAACTTATTGATGTTTTTGAGTTAAACGTCTTTACAGTATTTTAATTTTACAGTCGCTATTTAATATACTACTGGCACAGTGCACTCTGTGTTAAATCACTAATTAGGTCAAGTTTATAAAAACAAAAATCTTTACTCTACGTTTTGTTTATTGTAACATAACATAAAATCTCAAGTGGCAATATTCTCATTTCAACAAGCTGTACAGTGTACATCTGCCCTTCATCAATAAATAAAAGATAACGCTGAAAATTAAGAAAGGTTAGTTATGCAATATACTTCCTGTACTCGACTTTATCTACAGGGTGCTTCCAAATTCCCTTTACTTTGTAGTGTCTCTTCTCCCTTTGAAATCATCAACTGCTGCTTGTCCTATACTCTGCAACATCGTCAATTTTATTATAAATATCTCCACATTAACAAAAATAACATAAATTCTCCTCTTGTCTCTTTTAAATTTTTGTAACCCCAACTCGCTACACATACTTTACAGTCAACACGTAGGTTTGAATGGTAATCAGTTATGTTAGTTAGATACGTTTTCTAAGTACCCACGGTTGATCTTTTACAGGACCCCTGCTACGAGTCTGATATGGTGCAATAGGAGAAGGTTGAGGGTGGGTGGTTGGTATATTATCATCTTCTTCTGCACTCGAATCTGAATGGATTGTGGGAGTTTGTCGCCACGCTTCCCATATCGCTGTTCTGTTTGGACTTTGCTCAATTTGTGTTCTGTCACGGTCCGTATCTTCGATTGAATCTTCTTCCGCCTGTTGAGTTTCTCCTGTAGCTTCGTTGTTTTCATTATCCTCGTCAGGTGATACATGTACGTCTACCTGTACCTCCATCTGATGAGATTCTTCTGTACCTGTTAAAGGCTCTACGTCAACGTTATGATTTTGACTATTGTCATTTTGGTGATATAATATTGGTTCCCATCCCATTTGTCCTTCCTGTGCGTCATCAGGTGATTTATAAATCACTATTTCAATCCCCGTATCAGCGAATGTTTCTTTTAAAATTCGTAATATATTAGACCAGTTCATTTGATCTAAACCGCAAGCGATCTTCGGTATAGCTAACTTATTAACATGATATGTTAACATGTGATTCTTCATACACTGCAATGATTTTTCGATGTTTTCATATGTCGGTTTCTCATGACTAAATTCTTTTGTCACTAAATAGTATATGTACCTATCTCTATCTTTTAAATATGCTACGCCGCCTATTTGTGGTTTCTGGTTTTTAAGCTTTTGGATTTGTTTGAATCTTTCTTTGAATTGTACCGCGATTCCTCTTCCCATTTTAAAATCTTGTGCTACACAGTGTGCAAGTGAATAGTCTTCAGGTGCAGAAAACAAATTTCCCCATACTTCTCTAATTATACAGGTTGATTCTGAATCTTCATTGTTTTCTTCCGACGTCTCATTAGTTCGATCGTTTACCTCATTTTCATCGTCTGATAGGTCTATAGAATTATCTGAACCCTTACATAATTTTAAGCGGTTTGCATGCACAACTTGAGTTTTCCTGCCTCCTATTTCTTGTATTTTGAATGTAACCGGACCTTTTTGTTCAATTATGCGATAAGGTCCTATCCATGGTCTACTTAATTTCTTTGATCGTTTCATTTTTGAACTAGGATCATGTAGGTAAACTCTGTTTCCTAACTGAAGAATTACAGGTTTTGTTTTCTTATTGTATTGCTTAACTTGTTTATCTGTAGAATCTCGTAAATTTTCTCGAACTTTTACAAATGCTTGATGTAATCTTTGCACTAATTCTGCTGCATAATTCTCAGAACAATCATAAGTGATTCTTTTTGGTCGCACTATATTATCATAAGGCAATTCCATGTCCCGCCCATGTAGAAGAAAATATGGTGACTCGCCAGTCGCAGAATGTTTATTATTTCGATAAGCCATTAAAACGTACGGAACCCATTCATCCCAATCTGTTTGAGAAAAATTTATATAATGTGACAACATGTCCTTAAGGACGCGATGAGTTCTCTCTATCATACCGTTCCCCTCGGGATGATATGAAGTTGTTTGTAATTTTTCTATGTGAAGAATTTTGCACACTTCCTTCATCACTGCTGATAAGAAGTTTGTCCCTTGGTCTGTGATTAACATACGGGGTGTCCCATGACGTGTTATTATATGTGTTACGAATGCTCTTGCTACAGTTTCAGCTTTCTGGTCTGGAAGCGGTATTGCTTCCAAGTATTTCGTAAAATAATCCTGGAATGTCAACAAATAACGGTTTCCCGACATAGTACAAACCATTGGTCCGACTATATCCATAGCTGTACGCTCAAATGGTACAGAGACCTCAGGCAATGTTTGTAATGGCGCTGGCGCTGATTTTCTTGATTTCCGTTTAGCACAAAGTTCGCATTCTTGGCAGTATCGCTTGATATCTACGGTCATATTAGTCCAATAAAACCTATCCCTTATAAATGAAAGCGTTCTTTCGTATCCCTGATGTCCAATATATGGCAGATCGTGAAAATCGTGTATAATACGTGATACTAATTTCTTTGGTACAACTAATACATCGTGTCGTCTCGACTCATCTCGTGCTTTATATAATAGTCCGTCATTGTCAAGAAAATATGTATTATAATTTACATCTGATTGTACTTTGTCTGTGATTCCCTGTATGATTATATCCTGTTGTTGGTGTTTACGAATATACTCTCTATCCCAAAATGGTTCATATCTTTTTTCACCTGTATTTATAGCGTTAATATTTATTCGCGACAATGCGTCGGCATTTCCCTGTTGTCTACCAGGACGATATTTAACTTCAAATTCATATTCCCCTAATGTTAAGGCCCATCTTGCCAATCGAGAACTTGGGTCCTTAATTGTAAGCAACCATTTTAAAGGTCTGTGATCTGTAATAATTATAAATTTTCGACCATATAAATAACACCTGAAATGTTTTATTGCCCATACTACTGCTAAACATTCTCTTTCTGTAGTCGAATAGTTTTTCTCTGCTTTATTGAGCTGTCTACTTGCAAATGCAATTGGTCTTTCTTGTCCTCCACATTCTTGTCCTAACACCGCCCCTAAAGCGAATCCCGATGCATCTGTGGTTAGTATGAAAGTTTTAGAGAAATCTGGGTATGCTAACAGTGCCCCCTCACATAACGCATTTTTTAGCTTTTCAAAAGCGTCTTGTTGTTCTTTGTCCCATTTAAATTCTATTCGTTTTTTCGTAAGTTCAGTGAGTGGTTTTGCTATTGCAGAAAATTGTGGTATAAATCGTCGATAAAACCCAATTAATCCTATAAATGAGCGTATCTCTTTGACTGATTGTGGTCTCGGATAATTTTGTATAGTTTCGATCTTTGCTGGATCAGGTTTAACACCTTCTCTTGAAATAATATGACCCAAATATTTTGCTTCATCCTGTAAAAAATTACACTTGCTAGGTTGTAATTTCAGATTAGCCTGACGTAAACATTGAAATACCTGTCTCAATCTGTCTAAATGGTCAGTGATTCCGCTCGAATTAAATATTATCACATCATCGAGATATATGAGACAAACATCTCCTTTTAATTTAGATAAAACTGCATTCATCAAACGTTGAAAAGTACTAGGAGCGTTCACAAGACCAAATGGCATACGGTTGTATTCGTAGTGCCCATCCGGTGTACTGAAAGCTGTTTTCTCTTTATCTTTCTCTGCAATCTCTATTTGGTGATAGCCGCTGGCTAAATCCAGTGTAGTAAATAAATTAGCATTATTCATTAAGTCGAATGTTTCTTGTAAGTTTGGTAGTGGGTAAAAATCTCGCTTAGTAATAGCATTAAGTTTTCTGTAATCAATACATATTCTAAATTTTACTTCTCCCCCTTCAGATTTTTTCGGAACCATTACAACAGGTGCACTCCATGGTGACACTGATTCTGTGATAATTTCATCCTCTAGCATTTCTTCAATCTCCGTGCGTAATATTTGACGCTGTGCATGTGGCACTCTATATGGCATTTGCGCTATTGGCGGTACATCTTCCGTAATTATGCGATGCTGAACTCCTTTCGCAGCGCCTAATTTTGTCCCTTTTAATAAGAATATATCCTGATATTCATTAATTAAACTCATTAATAATTTTTCTGCTTCTTTATTCAGATGGTCCATCTTTATATATTCCCGTATATCCCGTTTAAACAATTTTTCAAAATTGCTCCCATTATTTTTCCCATTTTGAGATACGTTTGTTGAACATACCTCTTTTACCCGTTTATTTTTATCCCTTAGGACCCTCGCGTCTCGGTCATTATTAAAGACCTCGGCGTAACCCACGATAGTTTTCGAATTTATTCTCAATGGTGTTTCTGTTACGTTGATCAGACGTACGGCCACCAAATTGTCGACGTGAACCTTAGTTAAAACACGTGCTGACATAACCCCTCGAATAAGGATCGTCTCCGGTTCAATTATTACGGCATCGCCTGGTTTCACATCCCTAAGGCTTGCAGAACAGACGCACTCATGTCTTGCAGGAATTATTACCTCCTCTCGTAACGTAACAGGTAGACGGCCCTCCACCTGCTCGTTCTTGTTCTTCAACTGAGGCCGCAGTGAAGACAACGAAGTATTCCTACATATGACGCGCTGATTCGCATCCGAAACGATTGGCAAACTTACCGCATTTAATTTCCCGAATTTTTGATCGACCCTAGTTGAACACATATTTCTCTGTGTTTGTTTATTATTATTAATTCTTTTACTATCGTTCCCATAACTAGGTTTTAAAACCTTATTCCCATTACTAATACTTCTATTAGCCCTTGTATTATTAACCCGTTTATTAGTATTAACCCTTGTATTATTAACCCGTTTATTAGTATTAACCCTTGTATTAATATTTCCCGATATATTTATATCTTTATTTAATTCCTCCTCGGTAAACAATTGTACCGGTAATCCCTGGATTTTTACAATACCCTTATTATAGTCTATAACGACTTTATGTTCTTGTAAAAAATCTCGACCCAAAAGACCATCAACCCGCAGCGGTAAATTACTGCAAACAATAAAATTAATAAGAAAATTTCGATTTTCTATATCTACTTCTAATTGTGTCGCCCCTTTACTATAAATTTCGTGTCCCGTTACACTAACTAAGGTCTGTTGACCTTGTAACCCATGAAATTTAGTTCCCTGTATGGCTGAATCTTTAATAATAGAAACCGCCGACCCAGTATCAATCATAAAAATTAAAAAATTTTGCCCCACCCGTGCCCTTAAAATATATGGTGCTTCCCCTGTTAGTGTATTAATCACTGATGTTATAACTTTTAATTTTGTCTTCCCCCGAAGCGAGGCGTTGTCTTCGAGGTGCCTTGCTCGTTTAAATTTCCCTGTATTTTTGAAGTTTCCCCAGAAGCATTTTCTCGTTTTGATTGCTCGTTCCTTATTGGTGTATCCCGATCATCTCGATTAGTACGTTGTTGTCTTACGTTTGATTGATAATACCCTCTCGAATTTATCTGAGTTTGAGGAGAAGTACCTCCCCTAATTGTTAAACGGCAATTTCTCTCTATATGTCCAGGCTTTTTACACTGTCGACATATTATTGAATTTCGACAACCTCGCGCAAAGTGTCCCAGTTGATAGCATTTATAACACTCAATTTCCCGTGACGTTACAGGCTGGTTAGGTAGTATTGAATTTCGGATACCACGCTTTTGAGTCGCAAAAGTTCCGCGCCGTGGATAACTTTCAACAGCGTGTACTGTCCCTCTATTTGAATTTAGTATGGTCTGATTAAGTTCCTCCTGCTCAGCAATTCTTGTCGCCTTATCGATATCTAAATTTGACTCCATGGCTAATACTATTCCTATTATTTTGAGTAAGTCGCGTTTTAGGCCTATTTTAAATTGTGATAAAATGACATCGGCGTTTTTCTTAACAATACCCGCTCTTTGTTCTTCAGATGCGTCGGCTAAATCTTCATTTAATGACTCTTGACCCGCAAGCTTTAATCTAGTAACAAACTGTCCCACGGTTTCACCTGTCCGCTGGTATATCTGTGATAATTTAAATTGTGCGGCTCCCGGAACTTTCAAGGGTGTGAAATGTTTTATGAAGGAAGCTTTAAATATTTCATATGTAGTAGATAAATCGCTTAAAGCCGATTCACTTTTAAAAAACCGATATGCATTCCCTGTTAATTTACATTTAACTACTTTTAACAACTGAATATGTGAAATGTTATCTAACTCTGCCCGTTGCTCAATTCTTTCGAAAAATTCTTTAACATTTTCTTGACCCGTAAATGTATCTATGGAATTTGCAAAAGTACCCAAACCTGCTCGTGGATATTCGACTGTAAGTACGGTAGGGTTAGCAGTGCTTGTTGACGGAACGCTATGATTTTTATCGTTGTCAGTCATTTTAATTTATTCCCTGTTTCAATTTATTATTTAAACATATAAGTTTAACTCACCCAACAACCAAAATGCAGTTAAGTTTATAGAGCTAGTTATTCTCAATATTAACACTGTAAATTGTCAATGTTGTGCCAAACTGAATACACTTTCAACGAAATTAGCTGGCTTACACGTTGCAATTTTGTAACGCTCATCCAACCATTCGCAGATAGTGCACCCCCTTAGTTACTCCAAAAGCAATGGACCGATTCTCCGGCTCAAGAATCTAATTACTAAAAGCCTTACAAGCCCAACGCTTTTGTTCACATTAGCAACAACAAAGCAACACCAATCCCAAAGTAAAAATCAAAACCCAAGCTGCAACACACCACCAATCACAATTTTGACTTATTTTCAGATCCCCTAAGCTGCCACCAGTTGTTACCGGGATACCCAAATTGATATTTCACCACTGCTATCAGTGTTACGAAGGCATATTAGGTACCCCTGAGTTCTTTTTGATCTGAATGTGATGCTGGTGATCTTAGCAGGCAAGGGTTAAGATATTTAACAATCCAGTGTAAAAATATATTTTTATTAACAAAAAAATATAAAATAAAAATAAGTAGGTTCCACATAAAATTATAGTATTATAATTTTAGTTACAATAATTCAGTTTAATTTCTATAACTTGGACTTACCCCTTTTTCTATCTCTGGTCGTCGACACAAACACTTTTTATGTAACTCAACTTTAAAAATATATAAGTATTTTGATTCTACGTCTTGACTCGAAGTTCCCCAATGTCCCCGTGTATTCTGTGTTGTGCGTGCCTCTGTCCGTCTGTCGTCCTGTGCGTTACTGTCTCCCTGGTGGAAGGTATTTCTCGTATTTATATGATATGTGTCCCTTTTCCCCTGGAGCCTTTGCTCTAAATTTTGGATGACACGTGCGGATGACGTAGTCAAATTCAGAAGAAATTCCGTCGTCAAAATTCTGTCAGTCAGCAAGCTTTTGTTTATATAAACATAACATTCTAGGTAGTAATTTTCAACGCATTATTTATTTAAAAATGATTAAGTTTGTTTAGTCTTCAAACGTGTCAAATAAATTTAATCGAGATCAGATACGTGGTATTTATGTTGCGTCATACTTGAAGCATACTTAAGGGACACATTTCATTACGCCATATTACGCAATAGTTCTATGAACCCTTTCAACACTTACCATTATAAAAAATTCACAGATTTCACATCCATCGAGGACATTGGAAATGATAACAGCATATATGAAACATAATTAACTGTTTATTATACACACAATATTTATCAATGCACTGTTTAGTACTGTCAGGAATAACCCTATTATTCTTCTGTTATATACGCGTTCACTTTTGCTTGATTACTTAACTTTTAAATGTGGATTTTTCTACAGTATTTATTAACATTTGCTCAAAAATAACACCGCAGATCGTCGCAAATACCTCTCAATTAACTAGACATGATATAAAACACATTTCGAAAAAATTGCACTTGTTCAATTTTGCATGATTGCTCCTCACTTGATCGCGACACCGTTGTCTTTTGGCCTTGAACGAAAACTCGTAACTCTGCCCCCATATACGAACATAAACATTTCCAATGTTAAAATCAAAAATATTTTTCTATGTTTCATTTCAAAATTCGTAACAATAAAAAGACGACACACATAAGTTAGTTAAAATTATTATAGTATATATTTTATAAACTACAGTAGGTACCTATAAATTATTAATGTAATATACATAAATACCTAATACGTAGGAATAATATATATTCAGTATAAAGTATAACATTTTTGTCAATTTATATCTTACTTAGATCTGCGCAAATAGAAAAATGTAAAGTCAAAACAGATTTTGCAAATACATTTAAATAAATTTTTACGATTAAGTGAATCTGAATCGAAACCGAATCGAATAAATTATTTTCTCTATTAAAAATACAGTATGGTAATTGTGTTTTAAAGACCACCAACAGCTAAGGTTATTTGGGCCTAGCACCAATTCATATTTTCAATTCATTATTTTTTTTTTTAATATTAAATTGAAAATCCAATTGACACTTTTACCAGCTCTCAGGCTAGAACCCGAGAACTGGGGACTTGTAATAGAGGAACCATAGCAACGCCATGTAAACAACAGCGCCGCTACACTCTCGGCTATTCTCAAGCCCAAAAAATACAGTATGTTTAAAACATACATTAGGTAGTATTTTTACACAGCTCTAATCGTAATATTATTAATTTTATAAGTTTAAGGTAATGTACTTCTTTCCGTCCGTGATGTAATGCTAGAACTCCCCGTATACGTAAAACGCGTTCCACCGTGACTTCAAGAGATAACTTTCAACGACAAATTTCCTTAAACATTATCGGTCGTTGGTTCGACTTTGCACTGATCCGCGTGTTTCAGCTTGTGCTTCTTCAAGTTGCCCGATTTGGTGAATCGCTTCCCGCAGTCGTTGCACTGATATGGCTTTTCGCTCATGTGGCTGCGCTTGTGCTTCTTGAGAAAACTCAGTCCGGTGAACTGTTTTTCGCAGATGTCGCATTGATAGGGTTTTTCGTCTTTATGCCTGCGCTTGTGCGACGCCAAGTGACTCGAATTCACAAACGCCGCTTCGCACACGTCGCAACGGAACACCCGTTCACCGGTGTGGAGTTTCTGGTGTTGCACCATTCCGCTCGAACTGGAAAATGCCTTTTCGCAGAAACTGCAAACAAACGGTTTCTCGTCGGTGTGTACGCGTTTGTGTATGTTGAAGCGGCCTAAGCTGGTGAAGGTTTTGTCGCATAACTCGCACTCGTGTAGGTTGTCGCCGGTGCATTTGCGCTTGTGCACCTTCAGATGGCTTTGATGCGTGAACCGCTTGTTGCATATGTCGCAGCTGTACGGTTTGACACCAGTGTGGGTTCGTTTATGCGTGATCAGATGACTGGAACTGATGAAGCGCTTGCTGCACACGTCGCATTCGTACGGCTTCTCTCCGGTGTGCGAACGCTGATGCAGGACCAGACCATTCGAGTCGGAGAAGCGTTTATCGCATGTCTCGCACCGATAAGGCTTTTCACCTGTGTGTGTTCTTTTGTGTCGCATCAAGTTGCTGTTCTGCGAAAAACACTTTTTACAGTAGCTGCATTCGAACGGTTTCAAGCCGAGGTGCGTTCCTTCGTGCTGTTTCAGTGTACTCAGAATCGAGAAACTCTTGTTGCACTGTCTACACTTGTACGGCCGCTCTCCGGTATGTTTCCTTTTGTGAACGACTAAATTCCTCTGGTGACGGAATGCCTGGGCGCATCCGTCACACTGGTACGGCTTGTCTAGTGTCTTGTCGATGACTTTTGGTTTTATTATTTCTGGGGCGACGGGTTTCTTCTCAAACTCGTTCGGGACCGGATTGATAATATCGGGCTTTATAACGTCTTGTTTGAACGTTTGCGCACTTAAGAAGTGCGTGGGATTCATAAGCGTTGCGGCCGCTTCACAGTGGGTCTGGCTCAGTTTCTGGAAGTATCCCTGCAGAATGTTTTCTGACTTTAAAGCGACTGTGCGAAACTGATGAGCTACTTCGAGGTGACCGTAACACTGCTGACATATAAATGAAGGACGTCCATCTTGTCTGGTTATCTATTTACAGTACAAAAGCACATATGAACAGTTATATAAATGGAAAAATGTTAAGCGACGGAAGTTGTCAACAAATGTCAGTTTGAAAGTTGTTAAAAAATAGTTTCGGATTTCAGCGGGTGGAAATGATCTTTATAGTGGAATATATTATGCTGTTCGTCAAAAATTTCACGAATATAGAAAGAACATAATTATCATTGTTGTTTACCTGAACGGGAATGCATGCCATAATAGCATCTGCAACATATCCGCCTATTTTACCGGAATAGGTGAAAATGTCAAACAGTTCTATACCTCCAATTAAACATATTCTACACACATTGTTAAAATTAGACATCATTTGTGGTTCCATTGTAATGTGTCAGTAAATTATTTTTCTAAATAATCAGAAAACAATATACACATCTGAAGTACGGTATTTTTTTATATTGCTTCTTTCTAAATTTATTTTTGAGTATAATTAAATTTTCCAATGGACTATTGGCCTGTTAATATTATAAAAGGTTATACATTCAGAATAAATGAAAGTAACTATTCATTACACAGATAACATTCAAGTAGGTAACGTACAGTCGCGAACTTAATAAAGTTTACACTTGAGTTTTCAGTACCTAGTTCACAAAATGTCAGTAGCCTAGCAACAAATTTAGTTTGAAATGTTAAGGCCTGAGCACATTAGCGCGGTGGCGGTAGCGTTTGAACGCAACACTAAAAAACAAATTGACACGCGCATATATTATGTCGCTGCTTGTCAGCGTTAAGAGCGTTCTGGTGCAGCGTTCTATGGCGCGGTGGCGGTCAGACACAACTTGTTGAGTTTGACCGCGTGTACCGACGTATAGTAAACGTTATTGTATTCATACAGACGACGCGTCTACAATTTACAATAAGTATTCATACAGAATTACAAAAATTATCTAGAAAGTTAAAAACTGCATGATGTAACCGCAAACACCACCGCAACAGTATGGCTTATTAAAAAAACGCCAACGCCACCGTCAGCGCTACCGCCACCGCGCTAATGTGCTCAGGCCTAAATGTCAAAAATAAAAGAAATAATTGTCGTTATGCTTCAAAATAATTTATAAAAACGATGAATAAAAAATACACCCAAGTATAATATTAAGTTTGCTGTATTTATTTTGTTATGGTACTGAAATTTGCTAATAATGTAGCAAAATTTAATAAAATTATTATTTATGCACATGACTTTTAATAAAAAATAAAGCGTATAAATATCAATCGAAATATTTTAGAGAAAAATATATACAATATTACGATAACAGTAAAAAAAGAACGTAAGGGTTCGAATTATTAAAAAAATCTGTAAATCGGTTGACCCTGCAAGTCATCCCTGGAACTTCCCGCTATTTTCAAGCGCTTTGAGTTCGAAGCACTTGATAATATACCCAAAAGTAGATTTTTGAGCTCTTCGAGCTCAAAAATTTGAAAATTGCTGATAACAACACTATTTTAATTTTTGAAAAGCTGTAACTTTTGAAAGCGTCGTTTGATTTTGATTTTTCAAACGTTATTCAATGCGGCTTTTTTAACACAAAAACTGATTAATAAAAAAAAATCGCGCAGTTGAAAAATGTTGCAGTTATCTTCAAAAAACATTTTTTTTTGAATTTTTAAACGGCTATAACTTTTGAACGCGTTGTTCGATTTTGATCTTTAAAACGGCATTCGACGCAGTTTTTTAAGCTTTAAAAATATTGTAAGAGGTACAAAATGGATTGGTTGAGAAATCTCGAAGTTATTTTGAAAAAACACTTTTTTCGAAATCTGTTGACTACGATATCTCTCGAACGGATTAACCGATTTTGATCCGCTTACCGGCACTCGACGCAGTTTTCTGAGGAGAAGAGCTGATTAGATTATGAAATCAATGGTACAATATTCTAGAAGTTATTTTTAAAAAACATCGTTTTTTTCAACTTTTTTTTTCGGTTTTTTTGTAATTTCTCAAAATCTATTGGGCCGAATCGGTTCAAATCTAAGTTCAGTGGAACCCTTTCGAATTTCGCAAATCGCGATTCGATCGGTTAAGCCATTCAAAAGTTATGAGAGGTTTACATACACACACATACATACTGACATCATCGTAAAAACAGTCAGAATAACTTCCTAGGATCACAAAACGTCGAGATCTGATGAAAACTCGATTTTCGAAAATCGGGATGAAATCAATAACTTCCCTATTTTTGAAAATTTTCAATTTTCTTAGCGGGAAGTTAAAATTTTCTCACATGTGTTACTGCGTTTGTGCACGGTTAATTTATACGATTTGATAAAACATTTACTGCAGATCTCACACCGATAAGGTTTTTCTCCAGTATGTATACGCTTATGAACTTTCAGAGAACTGGCATCGGAAAATAACTTGTCGCAATTATCACATCGATACGGTTTTTCGCCCGTATGCTTTCTTGTGTGTACAATCAGATTGCTCGAATGCGTGAACCGCTTGTCACAAACAGTGCATTGATAGGGTCTTTGTCCCGTGTGTTGACGCTGGTGCAAAATTAAACTACCTGAGTCGGCAAAACACTTGCTGCATACTTCGCACTGGAACGGTTTCTCGCCGGTGTGTTTACGTTTATGCACGATTAAATTTCCCGACTGAGAAAAACACATGTCGCACATATCACAGCGAAACGGTTTCTCGCCAGTGTGTTTACGCTTATGGATTGTCAGATTGCTTGACTGAACGAAACTCATCGTGCAAATCTCGCATTGGTACGGTTTCTCGCCAGTGTGGAGTCGTTTGTGCAAGTTCAAGCTGTTCGATCCGGAGAAACACTTGTTACAAACGTCGCACTGATAGGGCCTCTCGCCAGAATGGATGCGTTTGTGTTTTTTTAAACTGTTTGACCGAACGAAATTTTTTTCGCATATATCACACTTATACGGTTTCTCTCCGGTGTGTTTTCGTTTATGTACGGTCAAATTACTTTTATCGGCGAAACGAACGTCACAAAAATCACATTGGTAGTACTGTTGTTTCTTGTTGACAAGTTTATTTTCTTGACGACTTAAAATCGGTTTGCTAGAAACACGCCGACAACTGGGTTTAAAAGGTTTTTCGGTTCCTTCTGATGTCTTAGCGATACCATAGTCCTCGAGTTGTTTTTGCTCACCGATTTCCTGAACGTTTTTATTAATTTCATCGTAATCCTCCACACGATCTTCGCGTATCACTGACGATGCATTATCTTCTTTACAATATTCAGAACTAACTGATTGACTTTGTACAAGCGGTAAATGCGTTTCAGAAATTGAAAGCGGTGTTTTTAGTAGTTTTGTATTCTTTCGCTGAATTTTTTGTACCAGAGTGTTTACAGTTATCTTTTGAGACAGTTCGCCAGACATTTGAGCTGGGCGTTTCTTTTGTACGCGGTTTTGCAAAACATTTTCTGATTCCAATACTTGCGTTTGAAATCGGTGAACCATTTCAAGACGTTTGTGACACAATTCACATAAAAATGTCGGCAGCCCGTCTTGCGGTGTGATCTGCCAAAAATAGAACCAAGATATAAACCGAAATGTCTTACGCTAGGGTGCTCGATCGGATTTGCTCCCTTTAAAATTTTATTTTATCGAGTTTATGCAACAAAGTGAACGAATTGAATTATTCTTACCTGAACAGGTGCACAAGCCATTAGTACGTCTGATATAAGTTTACCCAGTTTTGACGATATAGTAAAAATGTTTGTTAAAAGCGAATTATCAGATAAACACACTCGACATATTAAGTTGGAATTTAATGATTTTTTCATTGTTTCAAACAATAATGCTTATTTTTAAGAACATCTATAACATGGTATTTGTTGCCTCAAATGGTGGCAGGCGACTCCGTGAGACTTCGCCCGAATCTGAACTTATATTTTAATAATGAGAACCGATTTTAAAATATCATTAGCAACATTATTAGCAATTGAAATTAATTAAACACTATTCGAGGGATAGCAACAATTCAATATCGCAGCTTTAACAGAGCAATTATTCTACATTAACTCAATTTAAATCTGCTAAAAATTCAAAGAAGTCATAACATGCACTAATAAACTGTCAATAATACTGGGATTAAATTCTTGTGATATTTTGTTTGTGACTGTTAATACTGTTCCGTTCTTCATAAATTTAAGAACAAAATTTCAAAAATTAGATATTAACTAATCTGTAAAAAAGTATACGGTTTACAGGCACGTATTCTATTTTTATTGTTCGATAAAAAAATTTTGACGATGGAAAAATCATTCAGCGGAGAAACAATATGCAGAGTATGCTTATCTCACGGCTTAACGCTGACAGATATATTTACTGAGTCTTCGAAGATGGGTTATCGTATAGCCGACGCAATCATGGCATGCGCTCCCGTTCAGGTAAGAAATAAACCTATTGTGTTGACGCCACTTTAAAATCTATAGTTAAAACCGAAAACTTTAATAAAGTCTGTAGTTAAAAACGTATTACGTGGTGTTTTTTCAACATAGTTTACGTTCAGAAGTCGGACGTTTATAAATATGTAGGTACGACAAATAAGTTGGCCTTTTTTTTTCATTGCCAGATTAGAAAACAAGACGGCTTGCCGGCATTCATATGCCAGTTGTGCAACGGTCATTTGGAAATAGCTCATCAGTTTCAAACACGTGTACTGCAGTCGGAAAAAACACTACAGAGAAGACACAAATCGGCGAAATCAACGGATTCGGCAAACAGTCGCAAAACGTGTGTGAATGCAGATGGACTTCAGAAAGACATTAAATTGGAAATATCTACTCCGCTTTATGAAATAAATTCAGCGCATTTCCTAAGCGGCGAATCCGGTGCCGAACAGTCGAGTTATTACAATCAGCAGGACAAATACAGTGAACCTCTTGTGAAAGTGGAAGACGACGATGAAGATAGCGGTGATGTCGACGGATACGACGAGCGTGAAACAAACGAATACGAGAAAGAAATTAAATCTGAAAACGACGAGGAGACCGTAGAGAAAACAAAGAGTGACAAGCGCAATAAACGTCGCAAAAAAAAGATCGTTTCCACCGCACAAAAAAAGAGTTTTTCAGTCAAGAAACACTTCGAATGCGACATCTGTCATACGCGTTTTGCCGACAAGAGCAACTTGACCGTGCATAAACGAAAACACACCGGTGAAAAGCCGTACAAATGTGATGTGTGCGAAAAGAACTACGCCTATTCGAACAGTTTAAAAAAACATAAACGAATCCATTCCGGCGAGAGACCTTACCAGTGCGACGTTTGCAGCAAATGTTTCGCCGGATCGACCAGCTTGAACTTGCACAAACGACTTCATACCGGCGAGAAACCGTACCAGTGTGACGTTTGCACGATGAGTTTCGTCCAGTCGAGCAATCTGACAATCCACAAACGTAAACACACCGGTGAGAAACCGTTTCCGTGCGATGTGTGTGGCATGCGCTTTTCGCAGTCGAGCAATTTAATCGTTCACAAACGCAAGCACACCGGCGAGAAACCGTACCAGTGTGAAATTTGCAGCAAGTGCTTCGCCGATTCCGGAAATTTAAATTTTCACCAACGACAACACACCGGGGAGAAACCGTACCAGTGCAACATCTGTGAAAAACGATTCACGCATCCGAACCACCTGACAGTGCACACGAGAAAACATACTGGCGAGAAACCCTATCAGTGTGACGTGTGCAACAAACTGTTTTCAGAGGCCGGCACACTGAAAATACATAAACGAATACATACGGGAGAGAAGCCGTACAAGTGCACAGTGTGCGACAAGGGCTTCGCCAAGTCGGATAAACTGACCACCCACAAACGTATTCATACCGGAGAGAAACCGTTTGAGTGCCAAGTTTGCAGCATGAGGTTTACCGATTCAAGTAATTTGTATAAACACAAACGCAAACACAAAAATGAGAAATGTTTATAAAAAATGTTTAAATTTTTTTTTAAGTTTAATTTATTTTATTGTATATACAATTTCATGATGGCCTAAAATCAAAGAACAGCGCGACTCGCGAGCACGATAATGAATAAAAAAAAAATGGGAGTGACTTACATTTTTCGATGATATTGATATCTGATTGTTTATTTTTAAATACAAATTTTAACACGGACATCGTGAACAAATACATAATTAATGCAGAATGACTGCAAACAGTATATGAAACACCTGAGTAAGAACAATGACGTAACACAATGCTGTGATCAGGAAAAATTCATTAATTCAAACCTATGTCACCGTAGGGAATTGTTCTTACTCAGGTGTTTCATATACTGTTTGCAGTCATTATGCATTCATTTAATTAAGTAAGGGTTAAAATCCCTACGGTGACAGGTTTGAATTAATGATTTTTTCCTGATTACAGCATTGTGTTACGTCATTGTTAATTAATTGTGTTTTAAAGACCACCAACAGCTAAGGTTATTTGGGCCTAGCACCAATTCATATTTTCAATTCATTATTTTTTTTTTTTTTTTAATAATAAATTGAAAATCCAATTGACACTTTTACCAGCTCTCGGGCTAGAACCCGGGAACTGGGGACTTGTAATAGAGGAACCATAGCAACGCCATGTAAACAACAGCATCGCTAAACGCTCGGCTATTCTCAAGCCCGTTACGTCATTGTTCTTACTCAGGTGTTTCATATACTGTTTGCAGTCATTATGCATTCATTTAATTATGTATTCTTTATTTTTGTTTATGATTTGAATTTTGTAAGGACAATAGAATATTCTTTAGAATACTTAAAATATGTTCAACAAACAAGAAAAAGCATTTACAATTTAATTTTCTCAGTTTGAAATATGTAATTGTATTATATAATATTATGTATACAGCTTTTAATACGAAACGGTCAAAGTATTATTGTTTATTTATATTTATATTAATTTAAATAATATAACATTCTATAATATTCATACCAGAGCTTTATTTTATTCTGATTAATATTTCTCGACCAATATTATTATCCTACAGGTACCCACAATGCCGGATTTAGAGGTCTGGAGGTCCCGGGGCAACAAAGGAGTGGAGGCCCCCTGGCCCCAAATTATTTTCCAAATAAAATAGACAATTTTTTTCAGTCGAGTTTTCCAATAAATAATTTATTGTGAAACCAAGTATAGATTCTTTTATTATTTAACAAACATATAAATATAATCGGAAACAAGGTACTGCCGACAGAGGGCCGCCACACGCCCGCCTCAGCGCTCGCACGGCACGTTTACCGCGTTTACTCATCGAAATGGCAAAACCACGTAATTAATGTGCAGTGGAAGTCAAAAAACATTTCCTCATGATTACTTATTAAAATTATTAACGCGATTTAGCATATTTTCAACGACAAAATTTAATAACCGAGAATTCAGAGAATTTTTTTTTCCGAAGTCTCTATTGTGGGGGCCCTACTTTTGTGGAGGCCCCGGGGCTGTAGCCCCGGTTGCCCTCCCCTAAATCCGGCCCTGGCCGTACCCATACTTAGGCAAAAGTCCTGTAATAAATAATTAAAAAAAAGTAAACGGATTTCAGAATAGTCAGTTGTTAAACTTTGTCGTCGCGACGCCTGGCGTCTCCACGCGACTAACTGGAGCCGTCGTCGTTGCCGAATGGACTTCCGAATCCACACGAACGCCAGAACAAAACAATGCAAGATCGTTAAAAATCCAAATAACCGATTCATTCATAGACACTACACTAGGACTACAATCTCATTAGGGAATAAAATAACTTAAAAAAAAACTTTTTAAAAAACAATTAAAATTTCATTTATATAAAAATTAAAATATGGGAGGACTGTGTGCTGTGAAATATCGTAAAAATGGCAGTGCTGATGATAAAAATGTAAATGTAATAATCTACAAAATGTATTTACTTAATAATTTGACATTTCTTATTATACAATAATAATTATCATTTAAAGCATTATTTTTTAATTTTAATTTCAATGATTTCACATAAATAGGTAATCAGAATTTAATAGGTGAATTATTTATAAGTAGTCAAATGATTATCTGATTTTTTTAATAAATTGAAGTTTTTACTCAAAATGACAGATGTTTAAATAAACGCGATCTTATTGTCATTTCACAACCGCCTATGCTCCCTCCACTGTCTTCGGTACACATGGAACACTACTGCCATCTTAGTCCAGTCACGAGAGGAAGTCCACCTTGCGTTTGGTGCAGCAAATGATTTTATTATTTTTTTGTGTCCTCAAGCATGTTCAGAAGATGTCAAATCCAAGTTTGCGACCTCTAAAACAGGGCGGGGGAGTTTTGGTGGGCTAAAAACCACGATTTTTTTACACTTTTTTCGATTTCTTGTTTATAATATGGAAACGGCTGGTTCTATCGAAAAAATGGTCCTATTCAAAATTAAAGGGCACAAAATTTACTTCAAAATGCACTAGTCAAATATGTTTATGTTCCCATTTTTACCGGCTCTACAGAACTTAGAAAATTGCCAAAATTTACCAAAATGAAAAAAAAGCATTTTTTCAAGCTTTTAACTATTGAAAAACTCGAATAGATAACCTTCCTTAATAAACGGGCTATTTAACAAAAAAAAAATTTTCAAATCAGACTGGTAGTTCCTGAGATTAGCGCGTTCAAACAAAAAAAAATAAATTCTTTTTTTGTTTGAACGCGCTAATCTCAGGAACTACAAGTCCGATTAAAAAAATTTTTTTTTGTTAGATAGCCCGTTTATTTAAGAAGGTTTTAGGCAATTCGAGTTTTTTTTAAATTCAATCCCAAAGGGGGTAAAACGGGGGTGTAAGATTTTTTGTTATTACAAAAAATCTTACTCCCACGTTTTACCCCCTTCGTGGTTAAATTTAAAATAAACTCGTATATCCTATAACCTTCCTCAATAAACGGGCTATCTAACAAACATTTTTTTTTTTAAATCGGACTTGTAGTTTCTGAGATTAGCGCGTTCAAACAAAAAAAGAGTTTATTTTTTTTTGTTTGAACGCGCTAATCTCAGGAACTACCAGTCCGATTTGAAAAAAATTTTTATTTATTAGATAGCCCGTTTATTAAAGAAGGTTATAGGCTATTCGATTATTTTTTTTAATTCAATCCCACAGGGAGTAAAACGTGGATGTAGGATTTTTTGTTATTACAATAAATCCTACACTCCCGTTTTCACTCTTTGGGATTGAATTTTTAAAAAATTCGTATAGAGTCTCATTGATTAGTACTTTGCTTCTTTTACAGACTGGTAGTTCCTGAGATTAGCGCCTTCAAACAAAAAAAGAGTTTATTTTTTTTTTGTTTTTCTAAGTTCTGTAGAGTCGGTAAAATCGGAACAAAAACATATTTGACTAGTGCATTTTGAAGTAAATTTTGTGCTCTTTAATTTTGAATAGAACCATTTTTTCGATAGGACAGGCCGTTTTTATGTTATAAGCAAAAAACGTAAAAAAGTGCAAAAAAATCATGGTTTTTCGCCCACCAAAACTACACCGCTCTGTTTTAGAGGTCGCAAACTTGGATTTGACATCTCCTAAACATGCTTGAGGACACAAAAAAATAAAATCATTTGCTGCGCAAAACGCAAGGTGGACCTACCTTTTTAAGCTCTCGTGACTGGACTATCTTATTTTAGGCCGATATTTGTTTACATGGAGCTTATATTCCTTGTGTAGATTCCATGGAGTCATTCTTCCAAACCGTTTGACAATTTACATAGTTCAGAGTTTAATCGTTCTATTCAGAGCGGGCTTTGTTTTTAATTCGCGATTTAGATGAGCCATTTTCCTGAGAGTAGTTCTTTCAATTATCTCATTAGTATCGTGTTATTTTTGTGGTATAACTTAATTATTAAATTAATTAAATAATTAAGTTATACCACTAAAATGACATGACACTAGGGAATGCAATCTGACCACCTGCAGTAGAACTATCATAAAAATACAAGGGATCGCGTTATTCTCGTAAAAGTGAGTTCAATCGACAAATCACGGACAATTTTTATAATTTTTATATAATATGTTATGACGTGTAGAAGAGAAAAGAAAAACAGGAAGACAAAAGAGAAGATGGAAGGACGAGATAGATAAATTCGCTGGAAAACTCTGGCACCGAATAACGAATTGCACAAGACCGGGATATGTGGAATGCCAAGGGGGAGGCTTTTGCCCTGTAGTGGGATTTTAATGGGCTTATTATTATATTATGATGCCTATATCTGTAAACATTTTGATATTGTGACGTCATTGTCAATTTTAAAAAGCTTCATAAACTTATAGCAAAAACATTTATTAACCCAACTAGCGGCCCGGTCCGGCTTCGCCCGGGTGCTATGAATTTATGAGTTATTAATACATTACTCACTTGCTTCGCTCGTTCGCTTGAATATTATTAATACATTACTCACTCGCTTCTCCGTTCGCTCGAATATTATTAATACATTTCTGACTCGCTACGCTAGTTTGCTTGAATTTTATTAATACACTACTCACTCGCTTCGCTCGTTCGCTCCCGGGTGGTATGAATTTATGATTTATTAATACATTACTTACTCGCTTCGCTCGTTCGCTTCCGGATGCTACGGATATATGATTTATCAATAAATTACTCACTCGCTTCGCTCGTTCGTTCCCAGGTGGTGTGAATTTATAATTTATTAATATATTACTCACTCGCTTCGCTTGCTCGCTCCAGTTATTATAGCTGTTCGTTAGTTTCGCTAAAACTAAAAAACGGCTTGACCGATTTTTTTTTTAAACAACCCTGTATTAGAGCGAACAAAACAAAAAAATACAAATCGGTCAAGCCGTTTTTGAGTGTTAGTGAGACTAACGAACAGAAATTGATTTTTATTATATAGAATATGTAACATTACAATTTATTCGTTTTAATAATTCAAGCCGTCGGCAGCTCATTTTGGAGACACCAATAGTATTACTGTGGCCGTATCGTATTTTTTGTGTGTACCTACTGTGTGCTATTTTTTCGTATTCATTATTGTATTGTATTTGTATGTACCTACCTATTTTATGTTTTTTATTATCACTTTTTTGGAGATCTATAAATAAAATGTGTGTTCTACTGATTACCGTTGATTTTTGAAGTACAAGTTTCCACTGAACTTAAATACAATCGAAATTTTGAAAAACAAATTAAACCTCTACTGAAATAATTATTATCGTTCGTTTTGAAAAGTTCTGGAATCGTTTTTAGTTTTGAATAAGGAAGGAAAGCGCCCGCTGGAAAACAGTCGTATTACTTGGCTATAATGTTCAATGTCTGAATAAAGTATACTAAAATCCGGTCCTGCCAAACGACTGGGGTACTACAAGAGGCAATACGGCATACAATATTATGTAGACAGTAAACACGCACACGAGAAATCCATTGGCAATGATGAGTTTTTTTATCTCGGTAAACAGGAACCGTTTTATTGATAGCGAATCATTTTTAAAACAGTCCTCCGGTTCAAGGAACACGCAGTGCGGCGCCGCGTGTCTGTCAGTGACTCGTGTGCATCCGTTGAGGCAGCACGTGCTGTCGCGACGCCCCTAGTCTATAGCGTAAGACGACGTCGTAACTTACAAAGAAAACATGCTGAATAAAGTGACTTTTTCGAAAACAAAATACTACACATTACAACATTCAAAACAAGTGCGCGACTAAACGTTATTGTTGTACGAATCAAAGCCATTTGAAAGTTGTTGCGATAATCGCCACATTAAGATGTAATTGTTTATAAACTGAGCTAAAATAGCGGTGATTTGTGAAATAATTAATATTATTGTCAGTTTACAGAGTTACCTATATAGGTACCTACTGAATGTGACTTTATTATTTCAAACAAATAACGCCAAGAAAGTAATATAGCTTTATCCGACTTGAATTTTTAAATAGACTATAGAAGTAGGCGGTCTTAATTTGAGCGCGAAATTTAAAGTGGAGTCGATTGACGTTCAAATATGTATGGGGTTTAACGGAATATTGATTACTATTCTCTTAAAACACATTTATTACCAAAACAATGGCTGTTTCATAAAAATAATTAATAAATCCCGTCATTATTGGCTACAAAACTTTATTATTTCGTGTGAAATAATTTTTTATTTGAAATTAGAAATTTATGAAAAATGAATGTCTTAACTTGATTCAGCCAGTGACGTTTATTCTAACCTAACTTAACCTCGTTGACGTTTGTCGAGATATAATTTAAGCAATTATAATTAGAAATTGAGTCTGTTCTAAGTTCTTTCCATTTGAAGTTGAAAAAGTGTTCTGAAGTCGTCTGAGCTACGTAGATCAAGGGACGGTAAGTTAAAAGGATAAAAAAATGTTTTCATTAATTAAGTATTTGATATCTAGGTATTATTTTAGCTTTTCCCTCAGTCGGAAATTTAAACTTTTTGCAGTAATAATTTTCATTATAACTGCGTTCAAGTACAAAACGCCATCCCATAACAAATTGCTTTAATTATAATTAACGACGACGTGTTTAAGAAAACGAGGTTATCTCAGTAGAATGAATGAAATTTGACAGTTGTGTCATGTCAATGGATGAACGTACATTTAACGCAGATTCTATTTCTATTTTTCCCCCATAGCAACAAGCGTCGTTTCTAAGGAAACGTAAAACTTAATTTGTAACAGAACAGGGAATAACATTTTATGAAACTCATCGTTAGGAGAAGGTTGTGTGCGTGATAATATCAAATTATATCCCGGTGCAGACAAAAACCGTAGATCCTATCAGAAGATGGAACAAACTAATTACGAAACGTTGGCCATAAGAGTTTCTGTTTTTCTGTCATTATTATTATTGTTGTAGTTATAGGTATTATGAGTCTCTGGGATAGGATAATATTACAAACAATAAACCACCGGCAAATAAAACATGTGTTTTGTGTTTACGTTTTGTCGTCGTGAAAATAATAGATTCTTGTCAGAAAATACTTTAAGCTGTGTTTACGTCTCGACGGCTCAATGATAAAGGCGCAATTTGCTTAATTATTGTAGCCTCTGAATACCCCGCTGATTGTTTGCGTTGTACGCTTGTAGATTTTTAGTCGTGCAGCATGCTCATTGAATAATAATATCAACGGTTTACACGTTTTGATTTTAAATACTAGGCAAAATAAACCTTAAAGTTTTTAAAGTGGGTACCTACTCTGCGTGTATAAATTTTATGAACGGTCGGTGGTATTTTCTGAGTGAATGAGGAAATAAAATTTAATCAGACAGTCCGATATTCGATAACAAACCAATCTACCGTACCTATACCTACTGCCTATTATAATTTTTCAACAAAACACTTTTATCAGTAAGGAGCGCTTATCACATTTTTTTATCGACCACAAAAATTAATAATTTATTACAATGTATGCAACGAAATTTTTATATAACAACAGTCTAGTCAACGAATGATCCTAGCCGGAAAGTCAATAAGCGCAAAAACCGACTTCGGGACTTTGTTTGGACTAGGGTTAATAAAAAAATAAATTAAAAGTCTTTGACCCTCGGGTGGACGCAAGAGGGGGAGGGAGTACTTCAAAGGTCCCTTTTTTATGGTTTTTCGCGTATATCTCGGAAACAGTTGGTCCTACGAAAAAATTTCATGTGTAAAAATTGTAGCTGACAAAATTTCCTACATTTTCTATATTTGAGGTTTTTTTTTTATCTCCAACCGTTAACGAGTTACACGCTTCTGATGAAAACTTTGGATCAGGTTAAGATAAAATGGTAAACTGATATACTATTTTGAAGGAAATTTAATTCTCTACAATTTTTTTTGTAAAATTAAAGACTGAGGCGCTAGAGAGAAAAGTTCGGCAAAAAATGTGTGCGAAAAATGTTTTTTTGAGAAATAGCGGTTTTTAGAAGCGTTTAACTCGTTAACGGTTGAAGATAAAAAAAAAACCTCAAATATAAGAAATGTAGGAAATTTTGTCAGCTACAAATTTCATGCAAAGAATTTTTTCGTAAGACCAACTCTTTTCAAGATATACGCGAAAAACCAAAAAAAATGGACCTTTGAAGTGCTCCCTCCCCCTCTTGTGTCGACCCGAGGGTCAAGGATATGTTTTTTTATTAACCAGTCTAAAAAAATTCCCGAAGTCAGTTTTTGCGCTTATTGATTTTCCGGCTAGAGCCCTCTTTAAATCACTCAATGACTGAGCTACAATGATTTTGTTCGCTCTTTTCTAAATTCAAAGAGTTAAAAGAACAAAAAGCAACCATAACTAATAATTTCATTGAAAATACTTGAAATTTGTCAATAGAATTCATTTTCTCGCCTTGTTTTGAGTAGAAAACACAGGCAGGAATTTAAAGTGAATCTTACAGACGAAGTAGCGTCCTTTTATAAATATAATTGCATTATTTAGTTAGTTATTATTATATTATAACTCTGCTTGGCTTGACTTTGCTCGGTTGGCTAGAACAATACCTATTCTTAAATTGTGAATTGTGTTCAGGGAATACTCTATATTTTATTAAGAGTAAGTAACCTATTTAGGGTTGGCGTACATAATAATGTACCGACTGATTTGAAAATTATCTATTATTGCAAAATAACAATTTTATGACAGCACCATTTTAAAGCATTACATTAGAATTTAGAACGTTATGATAAGTTAGGAACGATATATATTTTTTTATTATTTCTGAATACAAGGCCAGCAGCATTTAGTTTTAGGCCCGTATTCACCAAACACTGTTAAAGATAGAAGTTACTAATCTTAGAATAAATTTATTCTTTGGAATAAAATTAACTTTCAATTCACCAAGCAATTCATTCGATAGAATAGTAACTTCAGGTACAAATTTACTTTATACCATACATCTTGGACAATTTTGTCAAATATTTTGATTCTAAAGCACGTTTACCAAAGATCCGACCGTTGGCGCATCGATCGAAAATGTAAATTTATTTTATTTTAATACAAAAGCCTTTACCTGAAAGATATGGAATTAATATTTACGTAAAAAGGTCGCCAGGTCATAAAGTAATTTGTGCATTTCGTGTGCATCCTATTTTACTAGGCGAATAAATATTTATAACCTTGAAATTGGACAGAATAACTATTCTTACGATTTATAGTTTTATACCTGCAGTAAACTTAACTATGTTTGGTGATTTGGATTATCGCTATTTATTCCGAGTAATAGTTACCAGGAGAATAAATCAACGGAATAAATAACTAACTAGGCTCGGTGAATACGGGCCTTAATAATATAAACACAACAAAATCAAAAGTGAGACTCAATTGTGTCGGACGTTTCATTGTAGATATTATTATAATATTGTATAAATGTGGCCGAAATGTGTTGAAATTCAACCGACGTCGTGCAAAGAGAGTTATGATTCAATAGTAACGAAAATAAAAATAAATACAGTGCAGTGCGCCAATGGATCAAGAAGACAGTGACAGGTAGATATGGGAGCCCATCAATCGAACAAGGTCGACAGATCAATCGAGGGGGAAGAAGGTAAGACGCACGACACTACGGATCACAAACATGGGCGCAGCCTCCGTCCCTCGACGGTTTAAACTCTTGTCAATTATTGTCATTAAAAAAAACCGAACAATGACAGAGGACACGGAGAGCTTTACACATGTTTCGTGTTTGAATTCTTCATTGAATTATTTAAAACAAACTAAGTCCTATAATAGCAAATGTTGTAGTATTTCCAGCATAGATATTGAAATCCGGGGATGTAGTATAAAGTGCCATTTTAGACGAGGGGGGAAGCCATTTAGGGGGGGTGCATGCCTGTCTTATGGAGATGTGCCCACGTTCTACTGTGTGTTTTAAAGACCGCCAACAGCTAAGGTTATTTGGGCCTAGCACCAATTCATATTTTCATTTAATTATTTTTTAATAATAATTGGAAAATCCAATTGACACTTTTACCAGCTCTCGGGCTAGAACCCGGGAACTGGGGACTTGTAATAGAGGAACCATAGCAACGCCATGTAAACAACAGCATTGCTACACGCTCGGCTATTTTCAAGCCCCGCACGTTCTATTGCCCGCGTCTTTGCGCATGCTCAATTGAGCCAGATGCAGTCGTCCGCGTCTTTGCGCATGCTCAAATGCTCGTACAGCGCTTACTGAAGTGACCAATAGAATGCAGGCACACTTGCTTCCTCACCGCCAGTGGCGTAACTTCACTTCGCGGGGCCCAGGTGTAAAATTTTTTTTGGGGCCCCCCTCCCCCACTTTACCCAACTATGAAAAATGTCTAATTATTCATGACATCATCATCCTATCAACATTTGATTGTATTCTCAAAATGTTCTACGTCATATAAACGACTCTGTAATTAAAAGAAGTTCTACTGGTATTCTTCAGATAATAATATATTGCGCTCTTTTATTAATTGATTGAAACAATAGTATTTGAATCTAGAAAGTAAATGCAATCTGCGCTTAGATCATATATAATTGGACTGAGAAAAAAATCGAGTGTAAGGATTAATCAATCAGTAGTTGACCCAAAAATTGGGGGCCCCTCGAGGTTAGGGGGCCCCGGTGATTGCCACCTGGAACACCTGTGGTAGATACACCACTGCTCACCGCCCCCTCCCTCAACAACAACCACCCCGCTCGTTTGTACTACATCCCCAGATTTCTATATCTATGATTTTCAGGCATACGACATTTACAAAATTGTGGCGTGTCTATTATAAATTATAATTACCTATTATAAAATGAAAAGAAAAGCCGCTTCGACAAGGCTTTGATAATTAATTAATTTTGGGATGGCCGGCATTACGGTGCCGCACGCATATTATTATTTGTCGATTATTGTCTCTGAAGCAAATATTTTAATTTTGAAATGAACGAATCAACTGTCTAAAAGAGGAACCATTAGCTTTTACAGTCACTATCTACCGAGTCATATTTTATTTATGACTATAGCGGTCCGGGTAAAGCTATCGGGTCCCCATACACAATAATATAGTATGACTCATGAGTAGTGATGCGAGTCGATAATCTGACCATAGTCATGACCAAAATGACCGTCACGTCACATCGGTTGTGACGGTCATTTTTGCAAAAATGCGTCAGATTGGTTGTGACGGTCATTTTGCAAAAATGACGCTATAAATGACCTGTCATTTTCATGACTGACGGTCACATACTTGTTGAAACTGGTAAACACGCGTGTGTTCTGTGTTATGTAATGATCAATAATTTTAAAATTACCGAAAATGATCGTCATAATGATTGTGACGCGGTCACGTTTTTAAATGACCGTCATTTTACATCACTACTCATGAGAAATAATAAAAATTAATCGTACGCCGAGAATTTTACAAATTGGTTTTGTGTTTTGTGGTTATTTTTAACATTTTGTTTCTTCACACCAAAAAGTTCCATCACTCTTCATGTACAACCAATCAGGATTGACATTCTTAATGACAAACTAACGTTAAAATCGAACAAATATACGACACAATAATTGACACACAAACACCCAATACTCATTAATCGTCCACATACATACACACTCACATCTTGAGCCAAAAAATAAAATATGTCTGCCGCCTTGATTAGAATTGCTCATTAATTATACAATAATATTTGTTTCAGTGAATTTCGACCATTTCCAAATTCTCCGTGCCATCGGAAAAGGAAGTTTTGGGAAAGTAAGTCACAAGTCTATTGTTATTTCATTTGAAAACTCCTCATACAGCATATACAATACTTTTTAATATTTTCTTTCGTTTTTATACAACTGGCTGTCTGTATATTCGCCTTCGGTCAAGACTTGAACTGACTCAAACTCTGTCAAACAAACAAACAAACGCGACACGACACAGTTCTAGACTGGGGAATAGCATCTGTCGGTAAAATAAAATTGCGACTGGATAAGGCACGTGCCAGGGGCAAGAGAGCCGTTTCTAGAGCCTGTCGCAAACCCACCGCTTTCACCCAAACAGAGTTTTCGAACGTTGGTCTGGCGTTTTCTCAACTTATTTTTGCAACGGAAAACTTTACTTTGAAAACTTTATTGTTTAGTGCTAGAAATTAACGAGCGCACTAACTGGCAAGTGCTAAAACACCGTAGCATCAAATAAAAATAAAAAGTGAAGAAAAAAAGAGTGTGTGTGTACTATGTACGCACGTCAGAAGTTATACTTCTTTTACGTAGCAAAACAAAAATAACTCCAAAAATTTTATTCCGCGTGCCAGTACTAAACGTTTGTAAAAAAGACGATAAAATAATAAAATAAAGATATTAAATAAATTAATTTAATTTAGGCCAGTATTCACCGAGCCTAGTTAGTTATTTATTCCGTTGATTTATTCTCCTGGTAACTATTACTCCGAATAAATAGCGATAATTCAATTCACCAAACGCAGTTAAGTTTACTGCAGGTATAAATCGTAAGAATAACTATTCTGTCCAATTTCAAGGGTATAAATATTTATTCGCCTAGTATAATAGGATGCACACGAAATGCACAAATTACTTTATGACCTGCGACCTTTTTACGTAAATATTAATTCCATATCTTTCAGGTAAAGGTTTTTGTAGTAAAATAAAATAAATTTACATTTCCGATCGATGCGCTATCGGTCGGATCTTTGGTAAACGTGCTTTAGAATCAAAATATTTGACAAAATTGTACAAGGTGTATGGTATAAAGTAAATTTGTACCTGAAGTTACTATTCTATCGAATGAATTGCTTGGTGAATTGAAAGTTAATTTTATTCCAAAGAATAAATTTATTCTAAGATTAGTAACTTCTATCTTTAACAGTGTTTGGTGAATACGGGCCTTAATAAATTATTAATTTATTAAATATATTTATTTATTATATTTATTCAAATTCAAATTCAAATTATTTATTTCCTCAGTGAAAAAAATATACAAAATAAACAAATATTTTACAAAAATTAGAGGATTTCCTGCCCAACTTGGAAGACCAGTGCTAGGGCAGGAGTCCAAGAATACAATTTTAGGTGTGTGTATATATCTAATTATTTATTAAAAAAAAGCATGTTTGTGTTGAGATTCGAACCCTGGCCCTATTGCGTATGACGCTACACCACGGCACACCTTTCATAGCAGTGCTATATAATAGGGTATTATATAACCAAGAAAAATAATAATGTAAAAACAGTACGGTTTGGAGTACGAACTCATATTTAACGAAAGCGGTATAAACGAGCGTTTGTATGGCAATAGGTTTTATTAATGTTATTCAAAACTGAAAACGGCCATGTCACATTGTGACTGGTGTAACGAGTAACGACTCTAGTTGAAGTTTTACTAACGACTAACTTCAAGATGTGAATTTTTGCAACTTCGTAGTGTTAATAAGTTTGGTGACGCGATGCGCGCGGATCCTACAAATTCACTCTCATCATTTTTCCATAACGCGCCAAAAGAAGTATAACTTCAAAAACCGGCGGGTCTGCGACACGCTCTACAAGAATTGGCTGCGTGTTATTTTCCTATTTGAATTCCCATCTGAATCTTAATGTTATATTGTTTTGTTTTTTTACATGTTTCTTGAAATATTCCATCGCAGGCACCCACCGGGGAGTCGAGCAGCTGCTGCAGTCCTAATAAAATCGCATCTAATTTTCCAACTTACAAGTTACAGCATAGGCGTACGAAAATTTTACTCCAGTAATTTTAGACATAAAAACGTCCCATCTGCGGAATAATTCCCAGTTAGCAGAATTTTTGTATATACCTTCGTTATGGTGTTTTAAAAAACATGTAAAAAGTCCCCATCGATATCGTGCCGGCGTTGCCAGATATTCGAGGTTCAAGTTCACGATAGACGGTTTTTTGCGAATTTCTCAGTTCCGTTTCATTTTTAGAAAAAAAAGCTATTATCAATTTTGTAGAGGACACAATCTTGTAGAGGACACAACTTTTGGATAAACATTTTATCGGCTACGATTCAGAGTTTTACTTATTTAAGTATCCGCGGCTTCCTCCCCCTCGATTTTACATAACGGGATTATGCTGCTTCCCGATGGCTTAAGATAACGATTTGTATTTTAATTTTAAGTTGAACTTTAAGTTAACGATTAATAATAATTTAATCGAAATTAGTGCAGTAGTTCTCTAGTTATAAGCAACCAAACATATAAATTGACAGCAGTGAAAAAGGCAGACAGACAGACAATTTTTTTTTCGAAAACACATGTAGTGAGAATGGATACATTTCGAAGTTTACTTGTATTAGAGGTAATTTTTACTTCCCACCTCTACTATGGTAGGGAAGTAATGGATTCAGTCCGAAAACAATATTTCGAGATTTTAACAGATTTTCACGTTTTGAGACCCTAGCAATCGTTTAAGATCATTTTCTGACTGATGTCTGTATGTGTGTGTGTGTGTGTATGTGTGTGTGTATGTGTGTGTGTGTGTGTGTGGTCAATTTTTCGCCTTCGATATCTTAAGAACGGAACAACATACGGGCATGCCGATTGTTCTATTGTGTTTATCAGCCTTTAACTTAGATCTGATTAGATTTTGAGTCAAATCGGTTCAGTGGATCCTGAGATATTCAAAAAAACGTTCTCAATGTCACGTATTAACATAGGTAAAAAAAAATATAAATGGATTCTAGATGTTATAATATGAAAAAAATGTAAATATTTTTTTTCTCTAAAATGTATAGTTTTCGAGAAAAAAAATATTTTACTAAAAAAAGAAAATTGTACGTAAATCAAGGTAACCATGATTTTTGCTATATTAAGCTAGCCATCAGTAGATCACCAAACAAAAAAGAGGGCCATGCTTTTTTCAAAGAATAAAAATTAAATTGTGTTTTAAAGACCACCAACAGCTAAGGTTATTTGGGCCTAGTCAAAGAATAAAAAAAAAGAGTGTTTATTTTTTGCAAATATTTACTAGGTGGGAAGTATAGGACTGGTCATCAGTCGAATTTTTTAATAGGTAAAAACACACGTATAATGTTTATTAAAGAATAGTAGGTAATAACCAATAAGTCTATCGCACATAATGATTAAATAAATTATTTATTACATCTATGGGTCGAAAAATATCAACAGCCGGTGGTACTATTAATTCTAAAATAAGGGAATAAAACGAAAAAATTTATAAATCATGACTTATTATTATATCAAAAATGAGGAACAATAGAGAATATATATCGGCTTTAGTAATAAGAATTTAACTTGCTGGCGCCATTTTATTCTGACGTTTGGAAAAATCTGCTAGATTACGTTCGGTTTAGATGGCTCGAAATGCTCGCTTGTCACGTGACCAAAAATCTGCTCGATTACCTCGATCAATCGAGCACAAAATCAAACTTATCCAAAATTAAGTGATTGTCATGGCTTGTTAAACATTTTACCATAGACTGATAGACATGAATACATTTGATAAAATGCGCTCGTAACCTTGGAGTGATAATAGTAATTGAGACTAACTTCATAATGTTGTTTTTGCGTCATTTCCGTCCCTATGAGGCCGACTTCATACTGTCGACTTTTCTTTCGTCATTTTCGTTGCCTGCTAAAATTTTACTCTCAACGCGCCAAAAGAAGTACCTATAATTTCAAAAACTAATTTATTATGTTATAACAAAAAAAAAGCTATTTGAAAAATTCTCAAATTCAAACAACAATAAAATTTCTCAGCGTTTAAAGAAATCAGTTTTATCTTTAAAAATAATCGTCGACTCAAAGGACATAATATTCTTTGTGCGATATTTTTCTTTATTTTAATGCAATATTTTCACGTTGAGCATTCAAGAAATTTATAATAAAAAACGATCTCAGATTTCTTCCGCTCCCGATTACTGACTTCCTAAGTTCCTATTGAATTTTCAAATTTCACTATAAAATCTCTCTACAGAACTTTATAGTCGCACCATTTATGAAAATTTCAGTTCAACCCGTATCTAACTTTGCAAGTACGTATTTATAGTTTATAAAAACCCACATCTGACAAATTATTGTTTGTTTCTGTGGAACATTCTCAACCATTGTCTTAGTTTATTTTTATTTTTTTAGAACATTTTCTCGGAAAGTCATAAAATATACGCAATGCGGCGTTTTATATATTAATTAATTATTGTTCGAATACAATACAGCTATAGGGAAAACCATTTTTACACAACATAATATTACAGTTTTCATTTGTTTTCAATTTGCAATGGAAACTCATTGAATTGAAATTTGTGATCGCAAGTCATAATAGGCCGAGAGCTAGTGACAATTTTGTTGGTGTTTTTTATTCAAGGCCTTATTTTTGTGAAGACGTTGAGGAAGGCATATTAAAGTGCCTTGAGTAAAGGATTTTGCTAGATAGCGGCATGGGAGGGATGCAGACCGCCCCCAATATGTAACAAAAAAATGGGCACAATTATTATTGCTTCAAATCTGAAATTGTTTGTATAGCTTCTCGGTGTCCCAATAATGCCATTATAATATTTGCAGATCGATTGGTCAGTATTAAAGGGGTGGCAGATCACCCTAAACGTGTCAGGTACCCGATGAAATTTATATTATTAGTTCAAGGTTACAGCGACTGTTTTAAGCATATATTTCAATTTGCAGAATAAAATGTCGGTATTAACCCCCTCTCTTAGAGGGAAACTTGCTCGCCTAGGTGTTTATATCATTCTGCAAGGGGGTTAATACCGACATTTTGTTCTGCAAATTGAAATATATGCTTAAAACAGTGGCCGTAACAACATATTAAAATTTGAACCTTGAACTAATAATATAAACTTCGTCGGGTACATGACACGTTTAGGGTGATCTGACACCCCTTTAATACTAACCAATCGATCTGCAAATATTATAATGGCATTTATGGGTCATCGACAAGCAAACAGTTTCAGCCTTGAAACAATAATAATTGTGACCATTTTTTTTGTTACATGTTGGGGGCGGTCTGCATCCCTTCCATACCGCTATCTAGCAAAATCCTTTACTCAAGGCACTTTAATATGCCTCCCTCACCATCTTCACAAAAATAAGGCCTTGATTAAATAACCCCTAAAAATTGTCACTAGCTCTCGGTCTATAAGTAGATTCAAAAAAAATATACAAGAATCACTTTGCTAAAAAGTATTTATACTAGCGGCCCGGTCTGGCTTCGTCCGGGTGCGATGAATTTAATGCCTATTTTGCACAAAGCCGTGTCGGTATAATGGAAGCTTTTTTCAATTTGTTCAGTGATATTATTTCAGCGAAGGACGCGGTGTCTCGAGATGTTTCCACTTATCTGCACGAAGTCCGCGTAGTACTTCTGCGTCGGTTCGTTGGTTCAATTTAATGAGTGATTGATTGATTGATTGTTAATGGTGATGAAATCAGTTATGATTGCGTTACTCGATGACTTTGTTGAAACGCAACCTTCTCAACGATGCATCCAAATATTAATTAACCGATGGCAGATCAGTTGATAATAAAATGATTATATTAAAACTTCAGTCTGAACTAATATTATAAAGAGAAAAGATTTGATTTATTGTATGTTTGTTTGTTTGTAATGAATAAACTCAAAAACTACTTAACTGATTTTAAAAATTCTTTCACCTATAGAAAGCTACATTATCAGCGAGTAACATGGGCTGTATTTTTTACAATAATGTAACCCAAAAGTCCTCGCGCGGGGGGGGGGCAATAAATAATAAATTCTTATCTCTGGAATTACTAAACCGATTCTAAAAATTCTTTCACTAATAGAAAGCTATGCAGGGGGGAGATTCTCGCCAGGGGTTACTTGTGGGGGGGTAATCTATATATATAAAAGAAAGTCGTGTTAGTTAGTTACACCATTTATAACTCGAGAACGGCTGGGCCGATTTTCATTATCTTTTATTTTTTGGATTTGTCTCCTCCCTGGTTAACAGAATAACTATTAAAACATCGGAAAAATTCACCCGGGAGCGAACGAGCGAAGCGAGTGAGTAGTGTAATGCAGTCCGGGCGAAGCCGGGCCGGGCCGCTAGTAAATCATAAATTCTTATCTCTGGAACTACTAAAACGATTCTAAAAATTCTTTCACTAATAGAAAGCTACGCAGGGGGAGAGATTCTCCCGAGTGGGTACACGCGGGGGGGGGGGGGGTAATAAATCATAAATTCTTATCTCTGGAACTACTAAACCGATTCCAAAAATTCTTTCACTAATAACCCAGGGGGGGGAGATTCTCGCGGAGGAATAACAAATTAGGGGGGGGGGAGATTTTCGCGGGGGGATAACAAATTAACAATATACTAAATATACGTGAGTGGAGCAATGGGTGATCGCTATTAAATCATAATTTCATATCACCCGGGTTCGCTATAAATCATAAATTCATGCCGGGCGAAGCCGGACCGGGCCGCTAGTATTATAATAAATATTACTCAACGATAGTTTAAAGAGATGTTTTATTTTTCTTCATAGATAAATTACCTTTCTTGATAAAGTGTAACAATTTTGTTTTTGGTTAATATTAATTAACTGCTTTTAGAAAAAAAGACCTTAACAAGTTCATCCGACATCCCGCTTTGTTGAGTCTTTTTTTTAAGAACTGGACCTATTTGTTTATGTTATAATCAAAAGAAATTATAAAAAAATATCAGAGAAGCAGATTTGCTGTTCTTTTCAATAAAAAAAGTTTAAAAAAAGAAATTATCAAATTATGAAAATTTAATAACCACCCTGCAAGAAATTAAACTTTCAAAGTGTAATTCAATTTTTACAAAAAATGTATTAAAAAAAAGAAGTACAGCTATAATAAGGAATGTACAGATTATTAGATAGATACCTATAGTACATATCTTGTGAAATTAAATCAAATTGTAAACGCGGCGTAATAACTCATAAAAATAATTATTTCATTCGCGGTTTATCTTTTTCTTTAAATTTAAATTTAAAGAAACACGTACAAAATTTGTCGTCGCAGGAAACAGACTTTCAAGAATTTTGATACTTTTAAATCACTTTTACGCGGAACGTATACAGGGTGGCACATCTTAAACAATACAGTGAAATATCTCGTAAACGGTACAAACCATAAAAAAATGTTTTATACAAAAGTTATAGAGTGTCAAGGTGGACAGAAGACTGTGATATCAGATTTAACATGGGTGGTGCTGTGAAGGTCAGGCGAAGGTCAGCTTCGATTTTTTAATTGTAACAGGGCATTTTTATTCCAGAATACGATACAGTATTTAATAGTGAACAGTAAATTATTAAGGTACATATGAGCTAAAGTTAATAAATATTGAGATATTTAGAAATTAAATAGCAAATTTAATTTGTCAATTCGGTTCTTTTATGAATTAACTTCAAGCCAAGAAGGCCGGTGCGTAATAGCATGGCTATCTGCTATGCCATAATTTATCTAATTGTCGTTCATTTTGGCTGTTATTTAATTTCTAAATATCTCAATATTTATTAACTTTAGCTGATATGTACCTTAATAATTTACTGTTCACTATTAAATACTGTATCGTATTCTGGAATAAAAATGCCCTGTTACAATTAAAAAATCGAAGCTGACCTTCGCCTGACCTTCACAGCACCACCCATGTTAAATCTGATATCACAGTCTTCTGTCCCCCTTGACACCCTATAACTTTTGTATAAAACATTTTTTTATGGCTTGTACCGTTTACGAGATATTTCACTGCATTGTTTAAGATGTACCACCCTGTATATAATACAAGCGTCAATGTCATTCGAATCGCGAAGTATTTTGGTCGGTTGCAGAGTCTCCTCGCCCGGCTTTTAAAGAGCAATCGATTACTTAAGAAGATGCCACAATGTAGAGAGATGCGACAGTAAAATTTTTACTGTAAATGTACCGAATCAGTCGACAAAAAAGTGATAGTTGAGCTTAAATTATACTTATTTCAAGCAGAATACACATTATATGTTTGAAACGGCTCGAGGCGCCGTGATATATTATAATGAGCGCGGTTTCGTTTGAACAATATATTATTGAGTAAACACCCGAAGCTCTCGTTAGTTAACGTCTATCAATTTATTCACTTGTTCCGCGAATGTCGACGATTTAATTGGATGCAAATATTTGCACAGCGAAAAAAGTTTTAATTTTATTTAAAGTGCGTGCAATTAATTTTTCCACAGATATATAAATTGATATCATATAACGTTATAAACGTTCGATTTGTCGATTTATACAATTTATTTTAATTGGACGAACACTTTAAAATATAATCGCTAATGTAATTATAGGTACAATAATATTAATATGCACCTACATCATGTTTGACAAAACTCAGGACAAGATAAAAGGAAAAGACAGCGACGGTCGATAGATAGTCGTTGTTTGCGATGATCACGTATACCTATACAGGCTGTCCCAAAATTGCTGGGACACAGAGCTACCACGTGTAGTAGAGGTCAAAATAAGTCGATTGGACTCAATTTATTTATATACCAAAATGTACCGTTTGCGCGTGAGAAGAGTTCAAAGTTTACATAAAATTTTGTATTACAATTTTATTAAACTTGTACTAGGAATATCTGTTAGCATTTTTTAAGAAAACATTTTTTTCCTTCGGAACTATGCGGAATACGAAATTTTTACATGAGCTCAAAATGAAGATAATTAATCAGTCTTCTCGCTAAAAAAAATTGAGAACCGTATTACCACCCCTAAGAAAGTTCTGAAAAAATGTCAGGAGGTGAGGGTGGTTTTAACCCTTCTACAATTTCTTTTGGGTTTCTTTGATTACCGAAAGGAGAGTAATCCTCTAAAATGCACTTTTGTCAAATTTCATTCAATTTGTTTCACTCATATCTGAACAGCGTACAAAAATGTGTTTTTTATGTAAACTTTGAACTCTTCTCACGGGCAAACGGTACATTTTGGTATATAAATAAATTGGGTCCAATCGACTTATTTTGACCTCTACTACACGTGGTAGTTCTGTGTCGCAGCAATTTTGGGACATTCTGTATATGCTGTTTTTTGAAGTGAAAACTTCCTTAGGCGCGCTTTGCCTGGGCTGTTAAGAACAGTGATTCGAAACGCACCCGACGGTGACAATCGGGGCTACTTGGCTCAAACACGAACACGTATTTGCAATATGCTGGTAATCAGGGTGTATCACAGAAAACCGAACATAGGGAAAAGTACACAGTACAAATTAGTTAAGATCAGAGATTGCTTTGCCCTCTATTCAGAGGTCGTTACCATGGTTACCATGGTGTACGTATACAGTAACAAATGCATATTGCTGTTCATTTGACAAAATCTGGATGAACTTAAAGACAAAATCGTCGAAGTATGTTTCAATATGACTCCTGTAATGTTAGATAAAGTGAGACAAAGTTTTTGTAACCGATTAAGCCACTGCTTAATTCAAAATGGAGGTTTATTTGAACATTTGCTTTAATTTTTTATTTTAACTGTTTGTTAACTTCCCACTGGAAGTTATTGTAATGGGTCCGAAAATCGAAATCAAAAAGGAAAAAAAATTTTTATGTTTCAAGGTCACTACACTATTTTTACACTACTTTTAGAAAGATGTCTGTGTGTGTGTGTGTGTGTGTGTGTGTACGTACGTACGTACGTACGTACGTACGTATGTGTACATTTCTTTCAAAGACGAAATCTCGAGAACGAAAAATGATATCGACTACGTTAGGGTGCCAATCGACGCGTATTAACGTAAATATGATCTGAAAGAAATTTTTTCAAAATCGGTTCAGCCGTTCTTTTTTCTTAACCAAATAACCTCCAAAAAAGTAGATTTTACACAATATCTCGCGAATAAAAAATTATATCGACTTCGTAAGGGTGTCAATCGAGGCGTGTTAACGTCATTTTGATCCGACATAAATTTTATAAAAATCGGTTCAGCCGTTTTTTTTTTTTTTTTTTTTTTTTTAAATTATTGATGTTTTAATGTTTGAAATGATTACTTTTCTGTGTAATATCTAATTTAATTATTATTATTAAATATTTATCAAACTGGGAAGTTCGTCGTGTGGACCTCAAGGGTCGCACTTTAGTCCTAATAAACGACCCACCTCACGGCTTGTTTTGTTTAATTATTAGTTAAAAAAATATTTTCTTAATAAAAAATTGTTTCATTAATAAAAATAAATTCATTTAATATTGAAGAATTTATTTTAACTGATTTTTCTAATTATTCATTATTAGCTATTATTGTTATTAAATAATGGTTAGTCAGCGTTACCATGGTACCCATTCTCATATGTGGCCAAAGTAATCGTTGATCCTAACTAATTTGCACAATGGAGTTTTCCCTATGTTCGGTTTTCTGTGATACACCCTGTATAGTGTGTAGTTCATAAGTGTGTTTGAATAGATGACACTAAAACTTAATATTATCGTTAAGGTATTACAATCATTAAATTTAATTGTATATGCCGATTTTAATATAGTTATGATTAAACTGTGTGATTAATTTCCTTTATAAGTAACTAAGAGTTATATTTGGGAAATTAGGTTGACACAAGTCTTGTCATAAATAGTGAATTATAATGAATCAATGTTGCAATCTTTGAATTATTTTATCACCATTGTTTCTATCCATTTTGACTTTTTTTTTATTTTTAAGTGACAAATTACAATTTCAAAGCAGAAAAAAGTGGCAGTTCTGTAATGTTACGAAAAGTGTACGAAAAATCTATTAAAACGCTTGAGTGAACTCATAAAGAAAATTTAATTCAAGAAGAAAGAATTGATCAAATTTCTCCTAGTAGAAAAAACTAACTATAAAATATCTTGAAATTAAGCAACTATAATACATTTTTGCACTCAAAATATCTTTGAAATGCCCAAAAGAAGAACTGAATTGTAATAAACTTTAGTACATATTATTCAGTTTATAATTTAATATCTGGGTGCCGAGCTTTGCTCGGATGAGTTCAAAAAAATAGTACTTGTATGCTGTGAGATATTATTTTCTCAGAATATTATTCCGAAACGAATTTATTTCTGAAACATAATTTAAATAATTGTTTCTGTTAAATATTTTAAATATCTATGTGTATTTTTAAGCGTAAAAACTAAGTATCAACTTGAATCAAGCATTTTTTCCTGTAAATATTACTTAGGTCGCCATTTTCAAATCTACCGCCGTTATTGTTTTGTTGACTGAAGAACTCGCAAAAACCGATTTTCATAGATTGAATATCTTGTAAAAATGTTCGAATCAGATGAAATTCTGCTTGCCCGTTGCCGTCTCAATAATCCATTTTTAAACATTCAATATCAACTTTATCGAAGTACTTTTTCTCTGTGATGTCATCTTAGCAACTTCCAGTAAATTTCAAATATTTTTTTTGCATAGAAGGTACCTACTGAAAAACTCACAAAAATCGATTTTCGAAGAAATAGAATTCATATTATATCTTTTAGTAACAAACGTCAGACTATAAACCTGCAGCGCAAAACTTTTTTGCATGCATCTTCACCATAGCTTTTAAAAATCGATGTGTTTTGATATACTGCATGCCTGCGTCGCTAGAAGTGCGGCCCTTCGGGCCGCCGTGCAAATTTTTAAACAAAACTTTTTTGTATGTATCTTAACAATAGTTTTCAAAAATCGATGTGTTTTTACACAGACTCGCGGTGCCAGAAGTGCGGCCCTTCGGGCCGCCTGTTTGTCATTATTTACATATTGTGCAACACACTTCTTATATTAGTGTTCATTTACAGTTTTAACCCTTGTGATATATTATACAAAATCTATGTAGAAATAGGCTTCGAATCGATCTGACAATTGACCGAGTTATAAATAAAAAAACCCTTTTTTTTAATTGCTCCCCTCTGGGACCAAGATTCCTACCTAGATCGATTTCTCGCCCCGAAAAATCCCCATTCTGTAAATTTCATCAAAATTGTTATTCGTTTTTGAGAAAAAAAGTCTAGGTAAGATTATACGTCATACTATATTTAACGTACATAATATACATATTTTATATAGGTAATATAAAAATAACATACTTAGGTACCTATTTATTTAAATATTAGTTAAAACTACTTACATAATTATGTTTAGTTTTTATTTCTGTTATTTTTTACTATACAAATAGTTCACGGATTATTTTAATAAGTTAAAAATTCTGTCAGAGTATTTTGACATATATAAATAATGAAAGTAGTTTGTTTTCTCCAAAGCCTACTCACGATATTACAATGTTTTGACAGGTCAAAAAACCGTTTTTAAAAATGATAAAATCGATAGGAAAATGAATTTTTCCAGGGATGAGACCTAGCTAAATCGATTTTTTTGCCCCCCGAAACCCCTTTTCGGTAAATTTGATCAAAATCGTTAGAGCCGTTTTCGAGAAAATATTTATATAGATACATATATACATAGATACATAGATACATATACAGTATGTAAACAGGTAAGCTGCACATAGGGAAACTAGCATTGGGAAAAAATAAATGGATCAGAGTGAGTCAGGGCTCATAATGTAGGTATTTATATAGAGTTGCTATGGTTATTTTAGTGTTTTTATTTCAGTTTCAAGTATTTTTATTTTAATAGTTGTTTAAATATCACATAAAATAAAAAAAATTGAAACTAAAATAAAAACACTAAAATAACCATAGCAACCCTATATAAATACGTACATTATGAGTCATGGCTCACTCTGATCTATTCATTTTTTCCCAATGCTAATTTCCCTATGTGCAGCTTACCTGTTTACATACTGTATACAAGATTTACTCGTTTAATAATATAGGGGGATTTATTCGTCTGAGCTTTTTTATTTTAAATAAATAATAAATTTCCGTGACTTTATTTCTGTAATACGCGTTGTGAAAATATTAATTAATAATTTACTATTTCATTTCCTTTTCTTGTAAAATGAAGAAAATTAATATCGAATCCAAGAAAATTGATGTTATTTTAATTATTTTTGACGTTGTTTTACATTTTGATTATACAAATATTGCTGTATTTGTTTCTTTTTAGATATTAACATTTCTAATGAAATTTCTGACAGTCAATTTTAATTTTTGTTTTAAAATCCAATTGAAAAAGTCTGTATTACAACAAAATACTTACTAGGTAACTAGGTTCTAGACGCTAATGACCTAAGTTGTCCGAGCGCCCCCCCCGTGCGCGCGTCATAATTTACAATAAATAAAATAAACTAGGTTCTATAGCTACTTCTAAACATAAAAAACAGCATAAATAACGAATCGAATGGATGATATTATATGGCCGTTTCCGCGACAACATATTATGTCTTTTTTAACGACCTCTCTTTACGACTGTCGCGTCTTCCGCACTGTGGCTGGCCTTGGACTGGATGCGCGGGAGCACACTTGTACAAAAATGTTAGAATTATTTATTATTTTAATTAAATTTATGGTGCATTTCGTTCGTATTATTATAGCTTAGTCTTTATGTTAGAATCCTGTATTCTAAAAAACAAAATACGACAGTAAAATTGATTTTTATTTGAAGCGCGTTCCCATATAATATGCCACGAGATTTAAAATTAAACAAAGAGTGGGTACTAAATCAGAGAAATAAAATGTGAATGTATATAACGTTCCAAACATCATAATTTTCTTGTTGGGGAGAATCGTCTTTTTTGAGAATCGAAGTACTCAGTACTCGAGTACTTTCAAGAATCGAGTACTGATCCGAGTACCGAGTACTCGAGTACTGTCTAAAATGACCTTCTCAATTCTCATTGCATGCAGTTGATGGTCTGTCATCTGCTTAGTGCTTGCTCGTTCGTTAATAGACGTCAATTGCCAACCGAGTATCGCGGCTCAGTGCTCACACGTTAAGGTACGTGCAGTACGCAGCTGGGATTCTAGATGGTAGCATGCATGGTAGATGATGGCTGAAATTATAAGCGCTAATAGGTTTGCACAACGAAGCTTTGATACTAGCATTGATACAAGCTTAAATCGCGTTTCAAATGTCAGATAGCGAAGACGAATATTTGTGTTCTTCTGCTACAAAGTGGTATATTTTAAATACAAATTTGGGTAGGAGCTATCATGTCCACTCTATTAATAGAAAACGATCTAGACATGGCGAATTTCATCATTTATACCAAGAATTAAAATTTTACCCAAACCGATTTTTTGAATATTTACGTATGGAACCTAAAACTTTTAAATACGTCTTAGAAAAAACTCAAAACAAATTAAATATTAACTAGCAAAATTTCACTTATTAAACTAGTCATATCCATTGCGAAACTTGTAACGGCCATTTGACAGTTGTCACACGTTGATTGTAGTAGTCAGCGCGCTGAAAGAATGGTGAGATACATTCTTGAATCTACCAGCTCTTGTAACAGCGCTTATACCTGCTACACTCACTGCTTCGTTGTGTATGCTCGCATATATAATAATGCATTAATTTAAGCAAGCCCTGCTATGATCTACGCTACCATCTAGAATCCCAGCTCCATACTGCACGTACCTTTACTCAAATTAGCTGGTGGTGGAAAGGGAAACACTGAATACTGAATGATGATTGGGCGTGCAATTTTTATGCATGTTATATTGTTATAAGTTATAAGACATAAGTTATATTCTATAGTAGGTTGTACATTGTATTCGGTATTCGAGACTCGAGTACACGCCGTGCAGGCGCAGAAACGCATTAACTGTAGAAAGAATTCAATCCCTGCACAGTGCACTGCCGTGTGTACTGTGTAGTGTGTACTCGGTCTCGAGTACTCGAATACCGGTGTGTATTCGGGCAAGCGCAAAAATGCATCAACTGTAGGAACAATTCATCCCTGAACTGCAATGTGTACTCGGTCTCCACTATTCGAATACCAATTACAAGTACTCGAGTACAGCGAGTACTTTGCAGAATCGATTCTTGTACTCGAGTACATCACTATAATTTAGTGAATGGTCAGAACCATAGGACATAAAAAGAGTGAGACGAATCAAGCAAGCAGTCGTTGTTATTTATTATAAACTTTAATGTTGTAGGTAAATGAACATTCGTCCCATTTTTAATTAAATTAAAATACGCAAGTTAATAAAAACCGAGGCCGCTGGGACCAGAAGTGCTCTCTGATGTTCGTGTCAACCAAATTCCCGTAAGAATTAAAAATGCATACAAATAGAGAAAAAAAATATTTTTTCGTATTTCGTTTATTTTTACTCTCTTCGTAGAGCCAATCCTGTAGGCAGTTCGAATATGATTTGTTTAAAATACTCGCCATTTAAATAGACTGAAAAAAAAAAATATATATAAAGTCTACGAATGAACGTAAAGAAAAAATAAACTGAAAACATATTAAAACCGAGCACTTTAAACATCCGTTCGCAAATCGTTTTTCCTGCTTTCAGAAAAATTGCTTTAACACGACATCGTTTCCTAATTAACTATCTGCGGTTATAAACAAGTTACGGTCGAGCGACTAACGTTTTTTTTTGCTGTTAAAATTAAAAAAACATATATTATATATTTTTATCTATACTAATAATAAAGATAATCAGGAGTTTGTGGGTTTATACGCGCTAATCTCAGGAAAACAGCACATTAATAAACGCGCGCGCGCACGACGAGCGAACCTAAAATCGCGATAAGACCCGTTGCTTCTACCACATATATAAATGCAGAGTCCGCACTCCCACCATATTAAGACCGTTGCTTCCACCGTGATTACTCGCATCCGTCATAATGGATAGAATTAAAATCCGCAACTTCCGAAACAAGTGGACTTACGCATCAACGCGCAGTCTATAGTACTGTAGATTGTAAATTATAGACGTTCGACAACAGAGATTATAAGCGAGAATCTACTGTACAAATGCATATTTTTATGTCTTCATTTATAACGTCGCTCAACCAGTCGAGTCGACGAATCTGCGGTTCGTAGTTGCTCTTAATATAAATCCGATCTGTCGAAATTTTATTTTTGGAAATTTACACGATTTTTTTCGCAAGAAAAATTCACTACACTCCAGGAATATTAATTCATCGTTATTATTCAGAGTTCGCCAAAATAACGTCCAAATGCATGGTTAGTTGATATCAAAAATCATTCGTCCAGCCGCTGTATAGCCTAGCTGTCGTCTCCTCGTTCTATCTCCGATCTCGTAACAACACAGCAACCTTTCGTCTAGCTCGTCAGTCGACAGCCAAAAGTACGACGATAGTCTTATCTCATTCGTACACATTCAATTCTACATAATCTATCGCACTTGACGACCCACTAGCCGGCGGACGCTCGACACACCAGTCATTACGTCACGTTGACAGTATTTGCCTATCTCATTCTAACGCACGGCATTTGAAACTTAAAACTTCTCTCTCCAACACATGGAGTGTCTTTTTTTTTAATCGTTTTATAAAAATCTTTTATTCAATAATATTTGTTATTAGCGGTACCCGCGTATAATGTAGTTCTTTTTAACGTTAGTGTTTAACCTGTTATAATATCTATACTTTTATTTTATAAATGATGGAACAAATTTCCAATTTTAAAAACGTCAAATATCACTCAGATATTTTATCATTATATGCTTCGATTTTTATTTTTTTATTTATTGTAGATTATAGACGCGTCGACATCTTAGGTCATTAGCGTCTTAAATACATTAAATAACAATTCTCTTAAAACTAAATGACATCACAAAACATCCATGAGCGAAAGTGGGATTAGAACCCACGACAGTGTGATCCAAAGGCCGCTACGCTAGCCGTTACACCACACTGTCCTCTATATGATTCGAAGTGAGTTGTTCTTATAGAAAAACTCACGCTGGATCTATTATAGTTTAGAAGCTATAATGACTTTTTAAATTTTTTGGGGAAAGAAATATTTAAACGCCTCTACCTTCTGAACCAAAAAAGATACTGCAGGGCTGCGGATTTGTTTAAAAATACAAAAGTGTCACAGATATGCTTCAAATTATTTAACCTTATAGAAAAAAGTACTGTTACAAAACTGTTTTCTGAGTTGGCGGAATAAATATTTATTTGCAATAATTAAAAACACAATAATAATGAATGCAACAACGAAAAGTTAGTTCTAACAATCAACACAAGTAAACAATAACTAAACAGTAATTCTTAAACAAAGCAAAACAAAACAATAAATAGCACTTAACTAATAACTCGTAATTATTTCCACTACACTAGTATTTATTTTATCAATCTATTTATTTATATCACGGCACTATTTATATCACTGATCCACCGTAGACTTGACTGCGTGACTCACCGTTGACTGATTCGTTCACTCACTCGCACTGGCTGTTTAAATATGCTGCGTGGCATAAGCCTAGTGTGTTCTCGCTTTCTCTAGAACTTTCGCGCAGGTACCAGTTGTTCAGTAAGCAGACCCCGTTTCTCAGAACTCTTGCCTGCCGTTTATATACAGGGTGATCCGTAACAGTACGCTGATTCGAATGAGCACAATCTCTTTTAGTTTAGGAGTTATAAACGTTTAAAAAAATAAAAAACTTAAAAAGCGTATATCTCCGAAACGGAATGAGTTGCTGAGCTGCGCCCATTGGATTCAGCGTGGCCTAATCTAAGTAAGTAATCTAAAGTACCTACTGCAAATTCTAATAATAATTATACTCGAGATGCAGTCTCTCAAAACTTTGTTCAGGCAAAGATCGCCCGAGGCTCGAATCAATTTGTTAAATGAAAACAGAAGGAGAGAGAGAGAGAGCCAGATTCGATTAAGTTTCAATTCGTTTGAAATGTCAGTTTGCTGATTGCGATCGTGCCAAAGGAGCGGAGTGGTTGATCGCGGTAAAAACGCCACCGGGCGCAATTAGTCAGCGGAACTCAAATTACGCAAAGGTCACTATGATCCACCCCTGCAGCCCGGCGGACAATATCTAACGCGACCGTTTACCATTTGCGGGGTACATTAAAGTAATTGATCTACATTTAATTCGATTAAGAGTTCGGCATATTAAAAAGTCAAGAGGTGTTATGGGACACCCGACAGAAGCTATGCTTTTTACGTCAAGATATGCGGTGGGCTACGCACGTCCAGTACAAAATATAAATACAATTTAATTGAAATAATAAATAACATAAGTACTTATATTATTTAAAATTATACTTGTATAGATACACACAGTATGTTGTACAACACGTTATCTTTGTGTTGGTGCATATACGTGTATATAGGCCACTGCGCGTGCGCCAGTATATTACTTTCACAGCTGGCCAAGCGCAATATGTATAAAGTATATATACAGGGTGTTTCATAATATATGCGCAGGACTTCAGGATGTGATAGCTCGTTCAAAAATATGAAAAAAAGTTTCTATTAACTTACCCTCTAAAATGCACCATTTTAGAGATACAGGGTGTTGACATTGAAAAAAAATTTCGTTTTTTGCGAATATCTCCGGAACCGTTTATCGTACAGAAAGCAGCTTTTGTAAACATTTTCTACTCATAATAAGCTATGTTTTGTGCGGAATTTTTTTTTTTTTAAGTCATAATTGGTGAAGGTTTTGAAGGGGTAGTAGGTATTTTTCTCTCCAACTTCTACGCTACTGGAAAAAGAACGGTTTTGAGACGCCCATTTGAACCAGCAATGTTTTCTACACAAAAAAGGTACTCTTGGTCATAAGCTCTAAAGTCGATCGTTTTCGAGAAAAATCAACTTTTATGTTGAAAAACATGGTCAATTTTTTTAAATGAAATTTTTTTCTTACTAGTTAAACAAAATTTATTTAAACGTTAGAACAAGTAACAAAACCAAACGTTAACTTCATAATTGCAAAATTAAAAAAAAATGAAAAAATGATACAAAAGTTGTCTTTTCAAAATTCCCCAAACACCCTGTATCAACATCCTGTATCTATTTTAGAGGGTAAGTTAATAGAAACTTTTTTTCATATTTTTGGACGAGCTATCACATCCTGAAGTCCTGCGCATATATTATGAAACACCCTGTATAGCTATGAGTGTAGCTATACTTTTAACATGAGCATGTCGGTGACGTGACTTGAACCCATAAGTTTTCCTCCTCCCAGAAATCGTCTAACGCGCCTATAGAAGCATAGCTTCAATAAATTATTATTATATTTTAAACCTTGCAATATGTATTTCAAAGAACATTTTCATTTGATCCTATTACTATTGTTATTATCGAGGCACTCCCGCTGTAAGTATCTACGCGTGTAGATATTATTATTATTATTATATTACGTTGTGATACAATCGATTGAGCGCTTTTCCACTTTACGGCCGTCCGATCGGCGATCAACGCCGTACCACAGACGGGAAGAGGTCTTCCTTCGCCTGTCGTGTTTTCCCATCGGCCGTCGCTGACGCCACAAACAGTTTGCTCGAGTCTTGAACATTAACTTAACTCTCTGTCTACACACAAGTCGATTCTTCGCCTATGTATTGTTCGTATGTCTATGTGCGTTAATATTGTAAGGCGTCTGACGACATTGAATCCAAAGCGGATGCTGAGAAAACCTTTAAACTCAGTACCGTCTGTCAAGCAAAGTCAATTGCAGACTCATTAAGGATTTGATCCCGTGTTAAAATGATATTATTTCCTTTTTGCAGTTCTTTGCTGTTTTTGGTAAAATTACGATATCTGTGCCGCCTGAGATCTGACACTACAATTTTATCACAGTATATCTTGCTCAAAAATAACGACTTCTTTAATTCGTAAAATATTAGCTTTAGAAATAAAAAAAACCATTTAGTTATAATATGATATCTTCTCTACATAGTATAAATTGAAGTCGCTTTCCGCGTCTGTCTGTCTGTTTAACCGCTAACTCCTCTTGAACCACGCAACAGATTTTGATGCGGTTTGTACCATCAGTTAGATAATTTTTCACGGAAGGTTTATATACATGGTGATTCATAATATGTGCGCAGGACTTCAGGATGTGATAGCTCGTTCAAAAATATGAAAAAAAGTTCCTATTAACATGGGTCCGCAAAAGCACCGTTTTCGAGATACAGGGTGTTAAAGTTGAAGAAAAAAATGTTTTGCTTATATCTGAAGAACGGTTTGAGGTACAAAGTTAAGCTGCCGCACACACTTTCTACCTTAAAATTGCTTTGTTTTTTTTTACGAAAAATTTTTTTTTGTTACCAGTGGTGGAGATTTTGAAGGATTGAAGGGTATTTTTCCCCCTAACTTCTACGCCACTGGAAAAAAATTAATTTTGAAACGCGTTTTGGAGCCGCCGGGATATTCTACACAAAAAAGGTACTCTTGTCTTGAAGCGCTACAGTCAATCGTTTCCGAGAAAAAGAGCATTTTAGGATTAAAAACATGATTTTTTTTAAGCACCTACGTACTTGATTTTATAAGTTGACAAAATGTCAATAAAAAATTACACAAACAAAACAGGCCACCTTCAAAATCTCCACCACTGGTAACAAAAAAAAAATTTTCGTTAAAAAAAAACAAAGCAATTTTAAGGTAGAAAATGTGTGCGGCAGCTTAACTTTGTACCTCAAACCGTTCTTCAGATATAGGCAAAAAACGAAATTTTTTTCTTCAACTTTAACACCCTGTATCTCGAAAACGTTGCTTTTGCGGACCTATCTTAATAGGAACTTTTTTCATATTTTTGAACGAGCTATCACATCCTGAAGTCCTGCGCAAATATTATGAATCACCCTGTATATAGCATAATTAATAAATAATAATAATTAATAATTAATTAATTAAATTCGTAACCCGACCGTAAGAATTCGCAACATACTTATATATTATCATAAAAACGACCGTACTCAACTGTTCCACCCGTAGCGCAGAGGTTACATCGCAGCGCTCTATGCAAAGGGAGCCGGGTTCGGAAACTGATGGCATCGTAGAATTTTTGGCTTTTTTTTCTAAATTCTGCATGATATTTATTTATACATTTTTATTTTTGTTATATTCTTTCTTTGACAATAATTATAATTTTTTTAGTTTAGTTTGCGCTCATTGTTTTACGGAATTCCGTCCGATGTCGCTATCCCTGTAGTAGTCTGTCTATCTTCTTTATCTTTACATAGTATAAAATGAAGTCGCTTTACGCGTCTGTCTGTCTGTTTAACCGCTAACTCCTCCTAAACCACACAACGGATTTTGATGTGGTTTTCACCATCAGTTAGATAATTTATATATATATAGCGAACGAGCGAAGCGAGTGAGTAGTGTATTGCATTCGGGCGAAGCCGGACGGGGCTGCTAGTTAAAATATAAGACTTAGATAATGAAAATGAATTTAGTACTTAGTCAAGATAACTGGAAAAATTCATCATTTTTGTCGGTATTTTGGGCTAAAGTCAGTTCTTTTTCAAGACCAAATAAAAGTTCTATAAAAAATTACATATTAAATGGAATACAAATTTTGTTGCTGCTGATTGATACCAACAAAAATATAGCAATAGTAAAATATTATAACAAAAGAAGTGATTCTTTTGTTATAATATTTTACTCCCATTATAATAGATATTTACCTTACTTATCGCTACATAATACCATGTCATATTAATTATGTACTTACCTTATGTATTTATGTACTTACCTTATGTATTTTCTAGTAGTGCTAATAGCCCTAGGGTTGAAGCACATATGTTATGTTTTTGTTGTTTGCTAAATAAAAAAAAAATATTTTACTCCCATAATTCGCTGTGAGCAGATGCCTATAGTCCTACCGTCTGGTGAGTGATAGCGTAAATCGACGGAGCTAAAGTTACAATTAAATCTTTCAATGATTCTGTTGAATTTAAAAATAGCAACGTGAAAAGTGTGTTTTGTGAAATATGTGAACAATATAAATCATAAATCTTCCTTTCCATGATTCGCAAAGCAATTTCAATAAGTAGGTACTCTTTATCAAATCTACGCGCAAAACCGAAAACTCAGCTGTCAAAACTCAAATTAGAGAATTAATGTCAAATATTTTGTAGTTAATTATTAAAATAAGTAAAAAAAAATAATAAGTTATTTTATAATAATTGTAAAAGCAAATGAACATTTTGCATATTATTTTTTTGTGGATAAAAATTAAAACTTTATTTCAACAAGAAGTGTAACTTTCACGGTATTTATATACTTTATTATTTACTATGACGTATTGTTACGAATCACCCTGTATATAAACGTCAGGTAGAGAAGTCGAGAAGCGGTGTCTGCTTGCTGAACAACGAGTAACTGCACGAACATTCTAGAGAACGCTAGAACGCGCTGTGCCTAAGCCAAGCGGCCTATATAAGCAAGCGAGTGCGAGGAAGTTGGAAGTCAATGGTGAGTCGTGCAATCAAGTGGATCAGTGATATAAATATTAATCAGTTCAACGGAGATCAGTGTCAGTGTAGATTATACTGTGACAGTGTTGAACAGCGAATATAGTGCGAAATATAAATATACAAACATAAATAATTAGAATTAAATAATCTTTTTAAATATAGTTATTGTTTACTTGTGTTGATTGTCATCAGAACTGACTTTTGGTTGTTGTATTTATTATTGTTGTGTTTTAATTATTGTAAATAAATATTTATTCCGCCAACTCAGAAAACAGTTTCGTAACAGTATTTATGCTTAATGCTTAGCAGTTACCATATAGAGAAGGGCGAGTTAGGTACCCCTGAGTGTTTCTCTATTTATCCGTTGTTGTGCGCTAACAGTCACTTTGAAATCTATTCCCCTCATCTGCTCACAGCGAATAAAGTCTTTGAGAAATTTTCTGCAGATAAAGTTTAATGTGAAACGCAATGGATATCGCAGCCTTATCGACCGACCCATGGCTTTGAGTATAATCTACGCATTTCAGTGTACCTTCGGTCCGCGCGGCTTGTATTTTTTTTTTCAATTCTCTTTGATCTTTGCGTATATTTTTATATGAAATAAAAAAAGCAGCAGCGGTTCATTTCATTACATTATTGAAACAACACGGAGCTGTCGCAAAATATACTACCTATATTATAGACCTTTTCACTAGTTGTTACGCGCAAGCGCGGTCGCTATGGTTATGATCGCGGCTTTCAGAAGTTTCGTACACTTTTTGACGCAATGACTAGGTCAGAAAAGTTTTTCAATATTAATTTAGATGAAAATGTTACTGACGGTGCTAAATTAGTGCACAAAACAGTCGAAGAACATACTTGTGCTAAATTGGAACGGTGGTTGAAGTGCCATGGCCGAAAAACTGGTGGAAGTAAACGAAAATTGATTGAATGGTTAGGGCTTGAGAATAGCCGAGCGTGTAGCAATGCTACAAATTAAATTGTGTTTTAAAGACCACCAACAGCTAAGGTTATTTGGGCCTAGTACCAATTCATATTTTCAATTCATATTTCTCAATTCATTCATTTTTTTTTAATAATAAATTGAAAATCCAATTGACATTTTTACCAGCTCTCGGGCTAGAACCCGGGAACTGGGGACTTGTAATAAGTAAATATTAGATGAACAATACAATTTTTAACAAACGCTCAAAAACATCACAAATTAATAATTTGCATATTTTTTATTTCAAAAAAAAAAAATATAGCTAGCATATTTTACCAAAAAATGTTTGTAACAGTTAAAACATTTAGTACGTTTATTTATTTATATTACTCTTACGACTAGCCATCAAATAAGTTATTCATTTTCAAAATGTTTTTAACAACAAAAAAAGCCTGAAATTAGGAATTTACATTTGACAAATGACAGTTGATATATTTGTGATCATATGCATGGTCATGGAGGCCATAATTTGACGCACGATACGGTCACAAAAGCGTTCCAACCAATGTCTACGTTTGTACCGTCACAGGACTGTGCAAGGTTGACGCATGCGCACAAAACCGATAAAAACAGTTTCGTTACCGTTTCAAAACGATCCATTTATAGCAGGTTGGAACATAGCTATTATGTAATCCTCAAACAGCTGTTCGCATTCATTATTGCACAGCTTATTATCGTTAATCTGTATTTAAAAATAAAAGTTACTATAATTCGATTTGAGTATCCTTCCTTATTAATTATTTCATATGCCGAATCGATCTACAGGTCGCTAAACCTCTGGGATTCCATTGGAATAAACTATCGGGCCCGCTTAAATATCACTAGCGGATCTATGATCGGTTCGGGAAATATCCTATCTTTTCCAGTTTCTGTCTTTCCTTTTATTTAACAGGTGGGAGAACGATTACGTCTACGAACCAGAAGCGCACTCAGCACGCTTACAGCATATAAATAACAGGGCCAGGACAAAAAAAGTTTGGGAAACGCTGAATTATAAGGTATATAAACGGTGCGTGCAGCTATGACGCTGCACGATACCTATTTATAGTAGATATTCTCGGGACTAACTTTGATCCTCGACTATGTGAAATGACCAAAACTCATAAATTCTATTTAATTTTTCTCGTTGATCATAATATTATGTAAATACATTATACATGCGGGGAAAAACCTCCAACACAAACTCAGCAAATTACGCATTAATACAGTTGGTTGCCGTTCAAACACAGACGAATTACACGCATTTTAAATCATTTTAAATTTTCCCCTTTTGTAGCAATGCTGTTGTTTATATGGCGTTGCTATGGTTCCTCTATTCCAAGTCCCCAGTTCCCGGGTTCTAGCCCGAGAGCTGGTAAAAGTGTCAATAATTTGGATTTTTAATTTATTATTAAAAAAAATAATAATGAATTGAAAATATGAATTGGTGCTAGGCCCAAATAACCTTAGCTGTTGGTGGTCTTTAAAACACAATTTAGATTTAGTTTAATAGATATCATATTTCAATAAAGTAGAACAAATACTTAAAAATTTTCAACCGAATAATCTGACGTTTATTATATAAACAGCACTCGTCAAATTTTACATTATTATTTAAGCAACAATTACTTTTCAAGTATGAAAAAAGTGGCTCTCAATCTATATACGGAGTGTTCCATGACAATATAGCAGATACATACTACGTACAGACTGTGTCATTAAAACGCATTTAGCCGTGTTGTGAAATACATAAAATAAAGGGTTTTTCAATAAGGACATAACAATTTTGTATTTAAATAAAACACAGAATAATTGAGATATTCGGCTGAAATTTATTCCAGGTGTAGTACACATGTTACAATTATGTATGGAATTCGACGTCGTTCATATGACCACCACAAGCACGACGGCAGCGATCGATTCTTTGGATCCAATTTTCAATCACTCTTTCACACATATGAGCTGGAATGTTCGCAATTTCGCGTTAGATATTGTTCCTGAGCTCCTCTAACGTTGTTAGAATGTTGGCATAAACCTTCGACTTAATTAGGTAACCCTATAAGAAAAAATCCAACGGCGTCAAATCGCATGAGCGAGGTGGCCATTCGTCTGGACCATTTCTCGAGATTAAACGATTACCAAATTTTTCTTTCAATAAATCAATTGTTTGACCAGCTGTGTGGCTTGTGGCACCATCTTGTTGGAACTACATATCGTTGATGTCAAGTCCATCCAATTCTGGCCAAAAATAGTCTTCCAACATGGCACGATAGCGAACTCCATTGACTATAACATGGCGGTTTTAACGATTTCCAAACGTTGCTCGTTCGTGAACTTCACCATGATAAAAATGTAAGCCTTGACTGACGTTTTGACTTTGGCAGATCATAAAAAAGTTTGTAGGTTATGATCCGTATTATAAAACAAAATTGTTATGTCCCTATTGAAAAACCCTTTATTTGCGAACAAGTAAAACAAACGAAATTTTTATTGATGAAATGTATTTTGTGTTGGCATAACTGGATGTTAAAATCGGCAAAATATAATGTCAAGCGTTATTCGTGAACACGCTGTAGATAAAGCAGAGATTACACGATGTTATATTGAATTTGCGGAGAATCCCGACGGATTAATGGGGATTATACTTTGCCGTGTAGTCCATCGACTTCACTAATAAGTGACACCTGAACAAATTTTAGATTCGTGATTATATGTATTAATATTAGTTAGTTGTAACTTGTAAGGCGCTCGTTGAATATTTATTGAAATTCCAAAGCACACTCACGATTCACTGTTATAAAAATTTGACATAAGTAATAATTAGTAGTAATATACTGTAACAAAACTGTTTTCTTACGTGGGTGGAATAAATTATTTATTTACAATAATTAAAAATGTAACAAAAAAAATAGATAACAATAAACTGTAACAATTATATCTCAATTTATAACAGTCATCACTGTTTATACAATAATAACACGAACAGTAATTTCTAAACGAACTGAAGCGCTTTAATAACACTACAATTTATATGCTGTATTTATTTCAAATCGACACTGTCACACGACACTCGTTGTTCTTTCTCCGGTGACTGCTCTATTTATATAGAGCTAGCAGCTTGACTCCCCCCACGCTCGCGTGCTTTCCAGAACATTTCTGTGTCTTTGATATCATGCCACGCCTCACCATTGTTACTTGTTCTCGATGATTCTATTGTCGCCAGCGGCGTATCATCTGGGGTTTTGCTACAATACAAATTCCTAAGCACACTAATATTTCAAAATCTTACAGCGTTACAGAGTCAGTCAGTGATGAGCGTAAATATACAGGATGTTATTTAAGTACGTGGCCAAACTTCAAGGGGCGATTCTTTGAGTGATTCTAAGACGAAAAGTTTATATAAACGTAGGTCCGGTAATGCTTCGTTTTCAAATTACAGGGTGTAAAACTTTTTTTAAAAAATACATCTTAAAAAAAATCCTAAATAACAAGAAGACGCAAACTAAAATGACGTTGAAACTTGGTGACAGTTTTTAATGTAATACAAATGAATGTTTTAAGCTAAAAATTGTTTGTTTCCTTGTGCCAGTTGTGTGCACAGGGGTAACGCCGGAAATTAAAAAAATCAAACAAGAGACCTAAATATATTTTTTCGTCTTAGAATCACTCAAAGAACCACCCTTGAAGTTTGGCCACGTACCCCCTGTATAATTAAAATATCGTTTTCAAGATATGCTTTCGATTATTGAAAACAAAATGTAATATTGTCATTTTCACGTGATTTGTAAATACCTATACCTATACTTTAGTTTATGGTGTTTGCTGATTGAACGGCCGTATTTTATAAATTTAGTGACGTGTTTTTAATATATATAATTTCCAAAATAAATTATTTTTCAAGGTCACTACACTATTTTTACCTAGAAAAATGTCCGTGTGTGTGTGTGTGTGTACGTACGTATGGGATGTACGTACGTATGTGTCCATTTCTTTCTAAGACGAAATTTCGACAATGAAAAATGATATCGACTACGTTAGGGTGCCAATCGACGCGTATTACGTAAATATGATCTAAAAGAATTTTTTTCAAAATCGGTTCAGCCGTTCTTTTTGCTTAACCAAATAGACTCCAAAAAAGTAGATTTTGCACAATATCTCGCGAATAAAAAATTATATCGACTTCGTAAGGGTGTCAATCGAGGCGTGTTAACGTCATTTTAATCCGACATAAATTTTATAAAAATCGGTTCAGCCGTTGTTTTTTTTTTAATTATTGTTAAAAATAAATAATAATTATGTTTTAATGATTAAAATGATAACTTTTCTGTGTAATATCTTATTTAATTATTATTATTAAATATTTATCAAACTGGGAAGTACGTCATGTGGACCTCAAGGGTCGCACTTTGGTCCTAATAAACTACCCACCTCACGGATTATTTTATTTTGTTTGCGTTCAGCCAGTGGCGGACTAAGCCCGTCGGAGACCCGGGGCGGCAAAACTAAATGAGGCCCCCGGTCTGCTTAGAAATTGATGTATTTTTAGTGTAAATTTCGTAAAAAATGAATAATATAGATGTAATGACTGCGTTCAGCTTCCTTGAATATCATAAACCGTAAATTTTAGTCAGTTTCTATAACGGTACGTATTTACTCTGTTCAGGTATTTTATCTAAGTATATATTGTAAGAACACAAGTAAAGTTTCGCCGTGGTATTCAGTGACCAAATAATTCAGTGAAATTTTAAATAATAACGGAACACATTAAAGAAATTCATTTTTCTGCATTTTGAATGTGGAATCCGAATAATCCGATTGCTACTGTAAATCATGGATTATAATATTAAACATTTTATTCTGTTTATAAAATGTGTTGAGTCCTATTTTTCTTTAGCTGGTCTGTTTTTCTTTTCGATATAAAACTCGGGATCAAATACTTATCTAAATTGGACACCAAAACTCGCTTAATCTTTTTTTTTCTTGACTTCACTATACATTCAATTTTATTTGCTCTTGCTTTGAAATACGGACTTTATAATTAAAAGTTCCCGTTTTTATTCAATGAAAAGAAATTCTTTGTTTTATTATGTGTTTACTTTTTTCTTGTTTTTTTTTGTGGCAATAATTTATACAGACGTATTCCTGGAATAGGTACTGTACAACGGGTTTCGTCCTTACAGAAAGAAAATATATATACATATTAGTAGACCCGGCCCGGCTTCGCCCGGGTGGTATGAAATTATGATTTAATAGCGGTCACCCATTGCTCCGCTCACGTATATTTAGTATATTGTTAATTTGTTATCCCCCCGCGAGAATCTCCCCCCTGCGTAGCTTTCTATTAGTGAAAGAATTTTTAGAATCGGTTTAGTAGTTCCAGAGATAAGAATTTATGATTTATTAGTCCCCCGCAAGAATTTCTCCCCCTACCCCCTTGCGAGAATCTCTCCCCCTGCGTAGCTTTCTATTAATGAAAGAATTTTTAGAATCGGTTTAGTAGTTCCAAAGATAAGAATTTATGATTTATTACCCCCCCCCCCGCTTATCGGGATAAAAACTGTCCTATCTCTCAAGTTGGAGCAAACAAAACACATTTACAAAATTTCATTAAAATCGGATGAGCGGTTTCGGAAATTGGCGTGAGCGAACATTGTGACACGGGATTTTTATATATTAAGATTTTATATCTGCCTATTTTTTTGTGTTGTTATGTGAACGAATCTTTAGCTGTTAAATTGTATATTTTGTGCATAATTCAAATTTATGTAGGTACAACGTATGCAACGTGTAAATTTCAAAAGCCGACGCGAAACATAAATATTTTGATTTTGTAGACAGGTAAAATAATTTGTGAATCAACCTTCGGTTGGAAAATATATGATAATATAAACATGGAATATTTTTAGAAGCTGTCAGGAAGTTCGATCAATGTAGAAATGTATAAACAAATTTGCACTGCACTGCACAGGGTTTTTTATCGTTCCGTTATAAAAAAATAAAACTAAGTGCTGCATAGTCTCTTTATAAATTAATTGTTGTAAAAGATTGACGAAGGAAATCAAGGTTTCTACCAGCCGCTACTTGCTCGCAGATGCCTGCAATTAACGACGCCGTTTTATTGAGGCAAACCACTCAGACTTTTCACCGACGTCGCGACTCTACAGTTTTACACTATCGGTCATCAGTTTGGAAAGAAAAAAAATTCGATATTTTTTTTAACAAAGTAGATATAGCATACACATTTTGTAAGTAATGACAGAAGATCTTAATTAGGTGTGTCTTTTTTATAAGTGATCTAAAAGCAAGGAAAATACTGTTTTGACCGTATATTATTATCGTATAACATCATAATTACTATTGTATATGGTGCTTTACTATTTACGCTTTTAACTATTTTATTGCTATATACAATACAATACGAGACGAGACGAGACAATACAATACGTTTATTTTCATATGCAGCCTATGTCTTGGATAGTCACATATAAAAGAATTAATATAACAGATACACATTAAAAATTAGAAGATAAGTACGCATCGACTCTATAATAGTATATTGTGTAACAAGTGTGCTAAATACATCTTTATGCGTCAGGCGAGATGTTTTCAGCACGAGTAGTAGGCGAGCGCTCACGAGCCTTGGCGAGTGAGCATCGCGAGCCGAATACGAGTGTCACACGCATGCTTTTAGTGATTTTTCGTATCTGTTTTGCGAACCTTAAATAGTCGTTTGGCGTGTGGCGAGAGAATCATATCTATACTAATATTATAAAGCTGAAGAGTTTGTTTGTTTGTTTGTTTGTTTGGTTGAACGCGCTAATCTCAGGAATGGTTCGAATTGAAAAATTATTTTTGTGTTGGATAGTCCATTTAGCGAGGAAGGCTATAGGCTCATATAATATCAAGCTACGACCAATAGGAGCGCAGCAGCAATGAAAAATGTTGCAAAAACGGGAAAAATTATTCCTTTTGAGAGCTTTCGTTGCGTGCGCTGCGTAAACGGTTAAAGTTACGCAAAAATCATGTATGACGAAATTGTTCCCGGAAGGTTTATGTATATAGCGAACGAGCGAAGCGAGTGAGTAATGTAATTCCTAAACCACGCAACGGATTTTGATGTGGTTTTCACAAATTAGGTAATTTTTCACGGAAGGTTTATATATATAGCGAACGAGCGAAGCGAGTGAGTAATGTAATTATAATATTCAAGCTAACGATCGAAGCGAGTGAGTAGTGTATTGCACCCGGGATTTCTTAACACCCGGGCGAAGCCGGACGGGGCCGCTAGTTGTAAATAATACATATTTCGGGCTTTTCTTAAATAGTTAAGTCTATGCTTGTCAGTATGAATACTGTTCTTAGTGTCATATTGGTGTTAATCAGAATGCAACCTCAAGAATACAATTAGGTATATTATACATATACAATTTATTCTTTAAGCTGTATGCACTAAAAAAACATTACAGCAAATAATAGTCATGGAATAAAATAGTTTTCTTATGAATTAAACCGCCGCTGGAAATATTTCGCGTATAATTTTATTATAATAAAGAAACTTGGGACTGCAGCCGCCAGTCTTAATAAAATAATTGGTGTGGAAAAGGCTTTCAGCGGAGGCCGGGAGATGATAATTAACGTTGACATGTTTTAGTCACCGTGCACTTTCTTCGATGATAAAATGTTTTTATTTATTTTCAGTATAGGTATAAAAGTTATGTACAGCTTTTGCAAGTTTCTAAAAAGCTCTACGATCACTCAGTTTACGATTGTCGTCGTCGTACAATGGATAACTGCACAATCTACAAAATGATTTGCAATGGCATTGTTGGAGATTCAAATACATGGGCGCCGCTAGAATATTTTACAGGGGAGAGACGTAAAATAACTAATGTAATATGCACGTTCTTATTAATTTAACGCTAATGACCTCTGTTGTTGAGCGTCTATAATCTACAATTCATTTATTAATTTAAAAATCACTTGGTTAGAATAATTTATCATGACTTAATAATTGATATACAGTGTGACCGCCGACTGGTGAACGCTGTGAATAAAAAATTTCCTGAAGATACGTGTTAAAATGCTTGGACACGTCAACCTTAGTTTTTGAACGCGCATCTTTCCTTGTAGTTTTAATTTGTTTTACCCCCACCCTTCTGTGCAATGACGTCATCGACAATTTTTTTAAATGGCAACCTCAATTTTTTTTTACGGATTCTGATTCTACTCGAAATTCTGGATTCATTAATATTGCTGAATCCAGAATTTCGAGTATAGAATCAGAATCCGTAAAAAAAATTGGTTGCCATTTAAAAAAAAATGTTGATGACGTCATTGCACAGAATGGTGGGAGTAAAAACAAATTACAAATACAAGGAAAGATGCGCGCTCAAAAACTAAGGTTGACGTGTCCAAACATTTTTAACACATATATCTTCAGGAAATTTTTTATTCACAGCGTTCCACAGCCGGCGGTCACACTGTATATAGGTACCTTTCAATTTGTTTCCTGGGTGAATACGGTAAAGATACAATAATTGCTTGTGACTTGATAGCATCCTGGCCCCAGAAATATACAGGGTGTCTCGAAAAATCACCGACAATAGGATAAATAATTGTTTTATACGGCTGAAATGCAATTGAAAAATGTTTTCGTTGAAAATCAGCCAATTATATAATTGTTTCCAAACATATTGGAAAATCATTTTACCAACCAGTGGTCACAGTCTGAAGCATATAAGGAGAATATTAATTTAGCAATCATGTCACGGTTGAGTATTGTAAGCTCATTCCGCCGCGAAAGTGGAAAGGTTCAGGCTAGAATCCTGACTGTGACCACTGATTGGTAAAATGATTTTTTCCAATATGTTTCGAAACAATTATATAATTGGCTGCTTTCAACGAAAAAATTTTTCAATTACCGACAATGTTCTACAGTAACTTCCCAGGACCAAATTAGGACTTTTTACTCACTTGAAATTATATCCCAAAATGCACCCCTAAAAAGTTATACGGTCTCAAATAAATATATACTCCTGTAAATGTATTACTCAAATAAAGCAGACTAATTTAAATTTATTTCGCAAAAAAAATTTTTTTTAAGGGTTGATTTTTGACAATTAACTATTTTTTTTTGTTTTGGAAATACAGCCAGTCTACTACCAAATGAATTATAAAATAATCGAGAATCAGTTAGTTATACAGAATACAAATTACTTTTCAAATTTTCTCAAGAACCGTTGATTGTAGAAGAAAAATTTAGGAGACAAAACTCGCTTATTTTGAAATGTATTACTAAAATAAAGCAGAATAATTTTAATTTATTTGGCAAAAAAAGTTTTTTTTAAGGGTTGTATGTTGACGCCACTGATGAACGGGTAGTTCTAGTGGTGCGATTTTCTTGAAATTTCTATCACATTTTGACTTTTATAAGATAGGTCAGCTGTATAAAAACCAATAAAAAATTCACAGATTTCGCAATCCTTGCAACCATCGAGGACATTGGAAATGATAACAGCATATATGAAACATAATTAACTGTTTATTATACACACAATATTTATCAATGCACTGTTTAGTTTTGTCAGGAATAACCCTATTATTCTTCTATTATATACGCGTTCACTTTTGCTTGATTACTTAACTTTTAAATGGATTTTTCTACAGTATTTATTAACATTTGCTCAAAAATAACACCGCAGATCGTCGCAAATACCTCTCAATTAACTAGACATGATATAAAACACATTTCGAAAAAATTGCACTTGTTCAATTTTGCATGATTGCTCCTCACTTGATCGCGACACCGTTGTCTTTTGGCCTTGAATGAAAACTCGTAACTCTGCCCCCATATACGAACATAATCATTTCCAATGTTAAAAATTTCAGCATTTTCGGAGATAAGGTGATTTTTTTACTTTTTAAATTCAACTTTGAGACCGTATAACTTTTTAGGGGTGCATTTTGGGATATAATTTCAAGAGAGTAAAAATTCCTAATTTGGCCCTGGGAAGTCACTGTAGAACGTTGTCGGTGATTTTTCGAGACACTCTGTGTATTATATGATAAGAAATTATTTAAAACTGTTTACCGATAAATTGTTCAGTAGGTATACTGATGCCGTCTCTGCTTTTGAAGTGCTTTGGCCTCTGTTTACTACAAAACTAAGTACAGATTTTCTTAGAAAAAATACAAATTACATCATCGTTTCGTTTCCTATATTTTCTTTCACCTGATAAGGAAAAGTTCTCTAAGAAGACTTTCCTTAAGAAATAGAATCTCCTCAAAACTCTCTTCAGGACGACGCAAGGAAAGTCAATGGCAGTGATTTGTTTACAGCACCTATTTTAACATTGGAAATGTTTATGTTCGTATATGGGGGCAGAGTTTCGAGTTTTCGTTCAAGGCCAAAAGACAACGGTGTCGCGATCAAGTGAGGAGCAATCATGCAAAATTGAACAAGTGCAATTTTTTCGAAATGTGTTTTATATCATGTCTAGTTAATTGAGAGGTATTTGCGACGATCTGCGGTGTTATTTTTGAGCAAATGTTAATAAATACTGTAGAAAAATCCATTTAAAAGTTAAGTAATCAAGCAAAAGTGAACGCGTATATAACAGAAGAATAATAGGGTTATTCCTGACAAAACTAAACAGTGCATTGATAAATATTGTGTGTATAATAAACAGTTAATTATGTTTCATATATGCTGTTATCATTTCCAATGTCCTCGATGGTTGCAAGGATTGCGAAATCTGTGAATTTTTTTAATTTCAAATACCAAAACAAGTTCTCTAAGAAGAAAGGGATCATCTTCGAAACTCTCTTAAAGAAAGACACTTCACTCGTGCGAAAGAAAAGTATGTCAACGCTAGCAGTTATCTGTTTAATTCGTCTGTTTACTGATTTAAAATAGCTGCTGTCTATTTTTTTTCACCATTGTTCCGTATCGATATGCAAAATGCATTGAGTAAACAAAATCAATTTGCAATTGAAATTAATTAAAATTCAGGGCGATCAATTATTAATTCAATAGCTTCGAGCTACACTTTTTCCGTAAATGTTATCGAATAATGAAATTTATATTATGCCGGGTGGAACAGCATAGGTACCTGTGTACATAGGCGATTAACATGGAAAAACAGTTTTCCGTGCGCATTGCTCCCCAAATTATTTTATACAAAAATGCTTCAAATAAATGTTATAGGGCTTAAAATTCTGCATCTAAATCAATAAACACGATTAATTTTGCATGCTTTATAATGGCAGAAATTAGATTTACAAATTTACAAAATTAAAATTTAATAGTTAGGCATAAAATAAAAAAGAGTGTGTGTGTACTATGTACGCACATCAGAAGTTATACTTCTTTTACGTAGGTAACAAAACAAAAATAACTCCAAAAATTTTATCCCGCGTGCCAGCTTACTAAACGTTTATAAAAAAGACGATAAAATAATAAAATAAAGATATTAAATTAATTAATTTAATTTGTTAAATTATTAATTTATTAAATATATTTATTAATTATATTTATATCTAATTATTTATTTAAAAAAAATGCATGTTTGTGTTGAGATTTGAACCCGAGACCTATTGCATATTAAGTCACGACGTTACCGTTACACCACAGAGACGTCTTATAGCAGTGCTATATAATAGGATATTATAACCAAGAAAAATAATACTGTGAAATCAGTACGGTTTGGAGTACGAACTCATATTTAATGAAAACGGCACACACGAGTAATTGTATGGCAAAAGCTTTTATTAATGTTATTCAAAACCGAAAACGCTCTTGTCACATTAAGACTGGTGTAACGACTAGTTATTACTAACGACTAACTTCATGGTGATAAATTTTCGTGACATTTTGGTGACGTGATGCGCGCGCATCCTAAAAATTTACTCTCATCATTTTTTCCATAACGCGCCAAAAGAAGTATAACTTCAAAAACAAAATATTGTGAAAATGAAAAAAATGAAAGTCAACAAACTATGTCAAGTGGGGTATCGTTGAATAGGTATTTAAAAATCATTTTTGGTTTTCCCTCAACATTTTTTGATTCGACTGACCGCTTAGGATCTATATCGATTTATTTTTAACTAAAAATATTTGAAATAAAAAAATTATTAAAAAACAAAAAACCCGACTGCGTAAAAATCGAACTTAAAAGATGGAAACAAGATCAAATGATAACATGCAGTCGGAGGTATTTCTGTTCAATTTGTTACTACTATGCCTCCGACTGCATATTATCATTTGATCTTGTTTCCATCTTTTAAGTTCGATTTTTACGCAGTCGAGTTTTTTGTTTTTTAATAAATTTTTTATTACATGAATTATTTAAAACAGTTTCCACTAATAAAAAGTTGTAATTTTGTAAATTTTCAAATCTAATTTCTTCCGTTATAAAGCATGCAAAATAAGTCGTGTTTATTGATTTAGATGCAGAATGTTAAGCCCTACAACATTTATTTAAAGCATTTTTGTATAAAATAATTTGGGGAGCAATGCGAACGGAAAAAACTGTTTTTCCATGTTAATCGCCTATGTACACAGGTATGCTGTTCCACCCGGTATAATATACTACCTAATATTGTGTGCTATAAACACATAATATTATATCATATAAATATACGGATGTTCCTTAATGATGTACGAATATTTAAGGGTGTGATTCTACATGGAAAATTAATAATAATAAAACTGTGATCCAAAAATGTTCCGTTACGAAAATACGGGGTGTTAAAATTTGCGAAAAAAAAGCAAATCTATACTAATATTATAAAGCTGAAGAGTTTGTTTGTTTGTTTGGTTGAACGCGCTAATCTCAGGAACTACCAGTCTGATTTGAAAAATTTTTTTTTGTTAGATAGCCCATTTATTGAGAAAGGCTATAGGCTATATAATATTACGCTACGACCAATATAGGAGTGGAACATCAATGAAAAATGTTGTAAAAAACGGGGAAAATTATTCCTTTTGAGAGCTTCCGCTGCGTAAACGGATAAAGTTACGCAAAAATCATGTATGACGGAATTGCTCCCCTTTAAAAGTTCTAAAAAAAAAGTCCGCGACAGCATATGTCTATCTTTTAAGGTTGACTCACTATAACTTTTTTTATGGTGATCAAATTTGTTCGTAATTATAATATTCAAGCGAACGAGCGAAGCGAGTGTGTAGTGTATTGCACCCGGGCTTTCTTAGCACCCGGGCGAAGCCGGACGGGTACCGCTAGTTAATTAATATTTTCGAAACCGCTTGAGATATTTCAGTGATATTTAGTACGTAGTGCCAGTTAATAAAGGCGCATATTTTTCGTTATAAACGTAATTTTCAACTTAGCAGTGGCGTGTGTACGAGCATTGACTTTGATATTTTTAAAGAAAAAAAAAATGGTACGCCAATGGTTTTTTTTCAAGGTAACCAATGTGTAACATGTGTATTTTCAATTTAAAGTTCGATGAAGAAGAAAATAAATAAAACTATTGAAAAGAACATTACATTTTAACCATTGGTTACCAAGGTTACAAAAAGTGGAGCGGGTGATTTTCAAGAAGCTGCAGCGCGCTTACCATTGCTTAAGTTGACCGTTTCTGAGAGATTTCGAAAAAAGCAAAAAAGGTGGTAAAATTTCGTGGTTTTTTGGCTCCCCTAACGTTAGCACAGGCTCCTCGAGGTCGAAAACTCAGATTCTACTCCACAGAGAACCCACAAACAACATACCAAAATATCATTAACTTCGGAATACTTTCCAGGTAAAAAGTACCTGACTGCTGGACTAATTGGCAAATACAATTTTGCAATAAATTTAGTTGGCCTGGAACATGTCACTTGCGTTTTTCATCTGACATTTTCAAATAGGTCTCTTTTGGGAAAAAAACATTGGCGTAGCATTTTTTTCTTTAAAAATATCAAAGTCAATGCTCCGTACGCATTCGACTGCTAAAGCTGATTAACTGGTACTACGTACTAAATATCAATGAAATACCTCAAGCTGTTTCGAAAATATTAATTAATTTGTTTTTTTCGCAAAGTTTAACACCCTGTATTTTCGTAACGGAACATTTTTGGACCATAGTTTATAAAACAAACTACCATTAATTTTTCATATAGAATTACACCCTTAAATATTCGCACATCATTAAGGAACACCCTGTATAACAGTATAATGGAATGTTATACAAAAGTTAGTCCAAGGGAAATGAACATTAAATCAACACATTACCCAGTGTTTCGTAAAAAAATTAAACACGAATACCTACAACGCGAGAAATAAAAAAAAACCAGTTGTATAATTTTAAATACAATATTTAGCTCTCAACATTCATGTGCAGTGTTGCCGAGGGACATGAAAAAAAATTAAGTCAAAAGCTTCTTCTGTCAACAAGAAGTTCACCGAGTTACCATATTAACTCGGCCCTACGCAGACCAGAGAACAGATACACTGAGAATGGTCCAGACGCAGACTAAAGTGTTGACGAATTTTTATTAATTGATTTTTAATTATATACTATTTTATTGCCAATTCCTTAAGGATTTATAAATATTCTTTGTATTATAATATTTACCTATTGATTATTATTATATTTTTATTACAAGCTTTTATTTAACTTGCAATGTATGTTAGTTTGTGTGTTGGTTTGTTGGTTTGTTTGTTTAGGTCAAAACTTGCAAGTCAATTTTGAACGACTTCCACGTATCCGATCGATTTGAAATTTTGTACACATATGTATTCCCGATTACAATACATGAATAAATCGTTTTTAGAAATAAATTCTACCCCTAAGGGCTTCAAATGGGGATGTAGGGACCGTAGGGTTTTTTTGACTAATCAACGCCCAGGCCAAATCGCTGAAGCTAGAAACTTGAAATTTAGACAGTTGGTTCCTTTTCTGACGTAAGCATTCACTAAGAAAGGATTTCTCGAAATTCAACCCCTACGAGTGTAAAAGGGGGTAAAATTTTGAAAGACTAAAATGAACAAAATAAAATATTAGTAAAAAAAACTTTTTAGAGACAAGCTTTTATTGAAATGTACAAAAAAGGAAAAAACAATATTTAATAATTTTGGTTCATAATTATTATGAAAGCGGGGGTTGCGACTAATAAACTATCATAGAGATTACAACCCCCGCTTTTAAAATAATTATGAACCAAAATTATTAAATATTATTTTTTCCTTTTTAGTACATTTCAATAAAAGCTTGTCTCTAAAAAGTTTTATTTAATTAAGAAATGAGAAATGCGTGCTGTGAATTCATTTTAATAATGGACGCATTTTTAAACCATTATAACATTTGGTATATGTAAATTATATCAAAAAATCATTAATTATAAGCATATTATAATATAGGTACTTATATAGGATTTCTTATTCAGGATTTAGAATTGTCGTGTCAAAAAATTCCCTTGAAAAGGTGACACGCTTTCGGCCTGTGACTTCGGCGAAAGCCAACCTCCTCCTCCTCCACATACCAGTGCCTTACGCATCCATCATCTTCTGCACGGAACAGTGCGGCCACGTAAAAGGGACAAGGACGCGACCGTCGCGTCGTTCCGAACACGAGTATAGTAAAGCCCCGGCCGCCGCCCCAAACAATTTCCTATATACGTGACGATAGACACGCGCTCTGTTTGCACGCGGTGACGACGACGTAACGAACTGGTGGACGACGCGCGAACTGATTTATTGCATTTGAAATTATATATTACAGAAGTAATTCGCTGTCGGTACTTAGTACTTTTTTTTACTTCCAAAGTCCGAACAACTCGAATTGTTGGAGAGCTTAAGGTAGTTGTCGTGTTATGGGCATAGTGTCAGAAAATTCTAAATTTTCGTATACTCATTAAGGATACTATAATACAAATACCATTAAAATTTGAAGTTGTTGACCATCTCTAACTCGAGATAAACTTAATTAAAGTTCGGATAATTAACACGGAGAGCATAGGAAAGTTGTGTTTTTGACAAGTTTTGTAATTAAAAAAAAAAAAAGTAACAGTCAAAAATTTTCAAAAAACTATCTGTTCATTGATGTTTTTGTTCTGAGTTCAAAAAAGAAAATCCAAAAATTATTGACCTTTTTATTGTTGAGATATAATAACGCAAAGTTCAACAATTTATGAGAAAAGATTGACATTTTTATATAATCCAAGCGAACAAACTAAGTGATATATGTGTAACTATGTGAACAGCAGTTTAGGTACAATCCCTAACAAATTTTTTTTACATTTAACACTATACTTATTTATTGCTTTACAGCGTATTATGAACGAAACTTTTGGATGTTACTGTAACACGACAACTACCTTAAGAATAGCCGAGCGTGTAGCAATGCTGTTGTTTACATGGTGTTACTATGGTTCCTCTATTACAAGTTCCCGGGTTCTAGCCCGAGAGCTGGTAAAAGTGTCAATTGGATTTTCAATTTATTATTAAAAAAAATAGAGAATTGAAAATATGAATTGGTGCTAGGCCCAAATAACTTTAGCTGTTGGTGGTCTTTAAAAACAGATTTTTTTTCGAATTGTTGGATCGACATAAAAAGTAATTTATATCTATAGTTGATGGTCATTTCTTCTATAGCCTGTTCGTATTTAATTTATTATTTTTTGCCATACCCACTATACAAACTAGCTACTTTCGATGTATGTATAGCGGCCTTTAATGAGTCATTTAACAGGCAGATTTGCGGAAAATGTTTTATTTTCCGCACTAGCGCAGAAAATAACGGTTGCCATAGCAACTTCTGTCTATTCGCTCTATACGCCTGCGTACGCCTGTCATTACTTACTTGCACGAACTTCGCGGCACACTGTGGAAGGAAAGATGGCGACGCAAATGAACTGTCAGAATTTTTTGAAAATTACGGGAAAATTAGGTATTTTGTAGTGGGTATGGCAAAAAATACCATGCATATCTCGTACGTAATGGTATTACTCGCTATCGCTCGTTTTTACATACTGTCATCACTACAATATGGCCCCATTACGTATCTAGACATATACAATCTACTATATTTAGAATACCGTGCCATATTATTATATATAACGTTCTTAATTAAAACCTATTGCAAGGGTTTAACCTTAATATTTAGACACAAATTGGACATAATAAGTAGAAATCGAGGCTCCGTTTAATTAATGTGTACATTTTAATGTAAATGATCTACATCTATATTTAGGTATTCCTACAGTTGTCGAGCAGTTATAAGCAGAAATCGAATTTCATACACTGTTGTAGACTTACAGGGTTTTTTTGGAAAATTTTTTGCAGCCAATTTATGTATTTGAACGAGATATACATATATTTATAATAAACGTTTCGCTCTTTTAGGCATCATCAGTAATATTCTGAAATGTTATACATATATACATTAAAATGAACAAGTTATAATACAGTATTTGAAAATAAAGATAAATGAATGAATTGGATTCAAAATACTTACATTTTGTAGTGAAATTATGATTTATGAACATTATTTGAACGATGTTGTTATTAGCATGGATTTTAGACAACTGTTTCTATTTTCAAAATGAAGGAAAGTTATGGAAGCTATTGTAAGTGTATTGTTGTATTTAAATGCAAGTGTGTATACTTGTATTCAGGCGTACAATTATATATATATATATATATATATATATATATGTGTGTGTGTGTGTGTGTGTGTGTGTGTGTGTGTGTGTGTAATATTTCAGAATATTACTGATGATGCCTAAAAGGGCGAAACGTTTATTATAAATATAACTCGTTCAAATAAATAAATTGGCTGCAAAAATTTTTCCAAAAAAACCCTATAATATCCTCAGTCGTACTAAACTCACTACGCATAAGTACTTATGTCCAGTTGTCGAGCGTCTATAATTTACAATTCATTCATTCTTATCATTCTTATCTACAGCAGAAAGAAAGATATCTGCGAAAGTTTATTTTTAAATATAATATACAGACTGTTTCGCAATAATTTACTGTCTCGAATTCAACATGCTTGCAGGAAAAGGGCACACTATAAAATGCAAATGCAAACACAAGGTATACAATTAACCTACGCAATGCTTTTATTTTTTCATTTTTTTGAAGTTATACCTACTTCTTTTGGCGCGTTGTGGAAAAATGATGAGAGTGAATTTTTAGGATGTGCGCGCATCGCGTCACGAAATTTACCGACATCATGAAGTTGCAACTTGAAGTTGCAACTAAATTCACACCTTGAAGTTAGTTGTTAGTAAAACTTCAATTAGAGTCGTTACACCAGTCACAATGTGACAAGAGCGTTTTCAGTTTTGATTAACATTAATAAGAGCTATTGCTTTGCAAACGCTCGTTTATGCCGCTTTCGTTAAATATGAGTTCGTCACATTATCATCTATACTTCTTGCTGAACTAACTTCGCTCTAATTGAACTGTCAAAATCACTCTCAAATAAAAAAGTGAGGTTACAGTACGAATAAAAATTATATGTGTTTTTAAATTATTGAGGTTAACGGAGGTATGCATTATTTTTTTAAATTAATATTTAGATATAAATATAATAAATAAAAATATTTAATAAATTAATAATTTATTAAATTAAATTAATTTATTTAATATCTTTATTTTATTATTTTATCGTCTTTTTTACAAACGTTTAGTACTGGCACGCAGGATAAAATTTTTGGAGCTATTTTTGTTTTGTTACGTTTTGTTACGTGCGTACATAGTACAACACAGACTCTTTTTTTAGTGTATTTGCCATAATATGGCACATACACTATTGGCGTCGGTCGGATGGCGGGACCTAGGGGTCGGACCAAAATTTCTCGACGTTTCATAGCCTCTTGAACACTTTGGCACCATTTTTGAAAATGTTTATATATATATGTATGTATATAAATATTTATAATATATTTTTATATATATATATATATATGTGTGTGTGTGTACACGATAACTCTCGACAGACTTAATCGATTGAAACGAAATTTGGTACACACATTGGAACCCATCACCGCAAGAAGCCTATTTAAAATGGGCCCGATCGGACCATTTTCAGGGTTGTATTTAGGGGTTCCAAAAAGTTTTTGGGCCCAAAAATACCGAAAAATTTATCAGAATCGTTTCAAAATTGAAATTTATCTCTTTAGTAAAGATTAAAATGTGGTGCTAAAATTTTAATAAAATCGGCCCGACAGGACCGGACTTTCAAATTTTATGAAAACACTAGTTTGTTGATACGGATTTACTTATGGAAGGGTGTATTTAATTGGGTGTACTGATAAAATCCATGTCTAATATTGAAATTTAGAAAAATTTAATTATTTTAAGGGATGTATTAAGGGGTTAAATTTTTTATTTTGTCAAAAAACAAACTTAAGTTTACATAATAATGCCACAATGCCTGTATTAGCAAATACACTATATTGTCGGCAGGGTTTGGCACTGCGACCCGAGTTTTTTTTTAATTATTCCAAAAAGATATAAAAGACTTTTCTTATACCACGTAAAAAATATATTCCGACTAGTTTTACAGATCCGTAAGTATATAAAACCCTTTCTGTATAATAATTAAATTATTATACAATATAATATAGTCTATAGAGTATAGACAGATAAGTTGTATGTTGAATCGAACATCAAACAAACTGTAATAATTTGTGGAGAGTGATGACCGGCGCTCTACACACTGCACCGATAAGAGACGCGATAATTAACTTATTCGACCCGCCTCGGCAGGAGACTTCCCGCCTTTCAAATTCGCCTTTACGCAGTGTTGTATGCAAATCGCTCAAAAAAAGTTACGAATTTCTTTTCCATATTATAGTGCACTCTTTGCTGTTTCATATTGATCTGAAATCGATCATAGTATTTAGAGTAGACTACAAATTATTATTGAAATAATCTATGATTATTAGTTAATTGTCGCAAACGCGTTATCCGAATCGCAGTAAAATGACAAACTTGCTTTTATCTGTATTTTTCAACAAAATATTCTATGAAATTCGCAATTAGCATATTTATGACAAAACGTCGAAATGGGATAAAAATTGTTTCGTCAATTCGCGAAACGACAGAGCAATCGTATCTTCCCTGTGTGCAACGGCGCATGTGCCACAACACCGTTTTGGATTAAATCCAATCGACCGCCTTGGCATGTGGTATGATGAAGAAAGACAGATGTACAACGACGTTATAACGGATAGACTTGATGCAATAATATCACAACGGCCTTCCATAAAAAACCCAAATTATTTAAGGCCGCACTACTTAGAATTTGATAATAATAATAAATATAGCTGCAGGTATTTAACAGGCAATGTTTTAGTTTTGAAAGTGTTTGTTCTTAAAAGACTATACCTTAAACTGTATGACAAAGCGGCAGTTGGTTCGTCGATACGTTAGGGTCGTTGTGACATCGCAACCATATACACATTTCCACAAGCGACTAAGCCCTGCAGTCAGGGTTCATTCTATTTGGTCGAATACCCCATCTTGATGTCGTTTGACACACACACACCTAAACGAACGTAACAACTAACTAGTGAATTCTGTATACTAATATGGATAGTTGATAGCGATTAAAAAGTGGATTTTGTATGTGGAGAATGTTCAAACACATATTCTTCAAGACAGGCATTAATGTTCACAAGATTAGAATGAACACTTCAGGTAAGGCTTGTAAACTAATTCTTTCTATAAAAGTCGATCAATTTTTTGACATTTCAAAATAAAACCTAATTTAATATTATTATTTGAGATATTAGGATGTCCAAAATTTATACAATAACAGTGTTCTTGAGAAATTGGAATAGAAAAATAAATTTTAATTAAGTTTTATTTTGAAATGTCAGAAAATTGATCGACTTTTATAGAAAGAATTAGATTACAAGCCTTATCAGAAGTGTATTTTGTGAACATGAATGCCTGTCTTGAAGAATATGTAGGTATTTGAATATTCTCCACATACAAAACCTATTTTTAATCGCTATCAATTCTATCCATATTAGTATACAGAGTTCACTAGTTAGTTGTTATGTTCGTTTAGGTGTGTGTGTGTGTCAAACGACATCAAGATGGAGTATTCAACCAATCAGAATGAACCCTGACTGCAGGGCCTAGTCGCTTGTTATTTAACAGGCAATGTTGACTACCTTAAACTGTATGACAAAGCGGCAGTTGGTTTGTCGATACGTTAGGGTCGTTGTGACATCGCAACTATACACAGAAAACTGATTTTAATTAGGATAATCTTTCCGTTGCGGCGTTACGTAAGTTACGTTACAAGCGTTGTGACCGTGTTTTCACGAGAGAGAGAGAGAGAATGAGTATGCATTAATATTAACTAGCGTGACGTCAGAGAGTATAACGACGTGTATATTATTATAACAGGCCGTATGTCGTCGTCGGATTATAATTAGGAAACACTAACCGAGTGTGTGTTTTGCTGTCCGATAAACCGATAGACCGACGCGTCTGTCTGTCTTCTTCCTGTTTCCCTCTCGCTCCCTGAAAGGATATAATTCGATCTCGATATCGGAAGTCGACGGATGTAGATAGGTACTTCTCTACAGCTGCAGTCTATTATAAAGGTTTATCCGACTGGCAGGGTCGCCATGTAAAGGTTTGGTTTTTAAGGTTCTTTTAATTTAATAATAATTTAATAAAGTTGTTGATTTATTCATTATAGTTGTATTTAATAAATTATAATTACAATTGTTAATTACACTGACATAGTGACGTCTTACGATCCACTACATACTCTTCCATGACCAAATACTATCACTATTATATATCAATAGAACTGCTTAGCTTGCGTTGTCGAACTAGAACAGTTTTAAGTTATTGTTTATTAATTATGTCCTGACTTTGCATATCTAAGTATTTCTAATGACACCGTTAATACTTAACCTAATTACGTAAATCTAGATACATACATTTATACAATACTTACATACTACACTATATACGCGTCAGGAATACAAAACGAGCCAATTTTCAATTTCAGATTTGGCTTACGTCTTCTCGATAGAGAACATAATATAATAATATTTTTGTATAAATAACTGTAACGTTCCGTTGATATATTTTTATTGTCTGTTAAAACGAACAATAAAAAATATATTCGATCGTTATTCGTTTCCACGAAAGCTATGTATTCACGTCGCTGGTTTCCATTCAAAGACGTTGTAATTTACAGACAGCTGGAAATGACAATAAAAGTGCTGAATAGCCTTCACGTGCAAAAAAAAAACTCGGGTCGCAGTGCCAAACTCTGCCGACAATATAGTGTATTTGCAAACTTAAGTTTGTTTTTGGACAAAATAAAAAATTTAACCCCTTAATACATCCCTTAAAATAATATTTTTTTTCTTAATTTCAATATTATTATCAATGCAACCTCTGTACCAAATTAAATATACCCTTGAGTAAGTAAATCACTATCCGCAAAGTAGTGTTTTCATAAAATTTGTAAGTCCGGACCTGTCGGGGCGATTTTATTAAAATTTTAGCAGCACATTTTAATCTTCACTAAGAGTTAAATTTCAATTTTGAAACAATTCTGAGAATTTTTTCGGTATTTTTGGACCCAAAAACATTTTTCAACCCCTAAAAAATACCCTTAAAATGGTCCGATTAGGCCCATTTTAAATAGGCTTCGTGCGGTGATGGATTCCAACGTGCCTACCAAATTTCGTCAAAATCAATTAACTCTTTCGAAATTTATAGCCCGTACATATATATACATATAAACATTTCCAAAAATGGTGCCAAATTGTTCAGGAGGCTATGAAACGTCGAGAAATTTTGGTCCGACCCCTAGGTCCCGCCATCCGACCGACGCCAATAGTGTATGTGCCATATGGCAAATACACTAAAAAGTAAACGCTGACAACAATAGGTAGGTATACAGAAAGACAAGCGACTGGGCCCTGCAGTCAGGGTCGATTTTGATTGGTCAAATCTTGATGTCGTTTGACACACACACACCTAAACGAACGTAACAACTATAACTAGTGAACTCTGTACTAATATGGATAGTTGATACCGATTAAAAAATGGGTTTTGTATGTGGACCATGTTCAAACACATACTTATTGTTCAGGCATTAATGTTCACAAAATTAGAATGAAAACTTCAAATAAGGTTTGTAATCTAATTCTTTCTATAAAAGTCGATCAATTTTCTGACATTTCAAAATAAAACTTAATTAAAATTTATTTTTCTATTCCAATTTCCCAAGAACACTGTTATTGTATAAATTTTGGACATCCTAATATCTCAAATAATAATATTAAATTAGGGTTTATTTTGAAATGTCAAAAAATTGATCGACTTTTATAGAAAGAATTAGATTACAAGCCTTATCTGAAGTTTTCATTCAATTTTTGTGTGCCTGTCTTAAGGAATATGTGTTTGAACATTCTCCACATACAAAACCCATTTTTTAATCGCTATCAACTATCCATATTAGTATACAGGGCCGGCGTTAGAGGGGTAAGCGGGTCAAAGGTACCCCGGGTCCGGGTCCCCGAAGGGGGCCCGCCGGTCCGGGGTTTACCTGTTATATGTAACTACTGCGTTTAAAACTGCGAGCATTAAAACATTTTCCCACCAAAAAAAACGTTATTTGATTTTTTGCATTAAAATTTTTTGACTATTTCCAAAAAAAAACAAATTTTGGAGAAACATTTCTTTTAGAGGGGACAGAGGGATCTGAGAACGCTTACCCGGGGCCCGAAAATTCTAGTGCCGGCCCTGTTAGTATACAGAAATCACTAGTTAGTTGTTACGTTCGTTTAGGTGTGTGTGACCAATCAGAATGGACCCTGACTGCAGAGCCTAGTTGCTTGTTACAGACAGAAAGGATATGTTATTATTAGATGTATAATATATTGTAGTAGATGGGCAATTTCACAAACAATGTTACATTATTCACATTGTAACTATAAACTGGGACAAAAGCCTTCCACGTTATCAACGATTTCATAATATTATGTTACACAAGCATAGGAGCTTTATTACACGGCGCTGCGGCCGACTGAAGTCTGAAGCCAGTTAAATAATGGCCATTTGCGGTGCCGTTAATTCAAACTGAAGAGAGCCATAAACTTTACATCGTGATAATATCATATTACATAAATAATATTATAACGTATGTCCCGATACGAAAATACGTTATACTGTAACAAAACTATTTGGTAATTTAGGTAAATATTTTATTTATTTATTCTTTCGCAACTGTGACAACAGTTTACATTCTCTGGACAATTATTGTTCCTCACTTTATTCACTGTTCGTTGTACCTCGCTTTGTTATCAGCGTTCTTTTTGTCTATTTTCCGTTGGTCAGTTTTGCTTGACCGTTGCTCAGTTTTTGTTGACCAACACTTCGTCACTACTTGACAACTGCTTGACCACTATGTGTCCACTAATATGTCTGTGGTACGTATGTTGTTCACTGGGTCCACTATATGTCTGTGGTAGTATTTATTTGCCACCTGCAGATATCTTCCACACTGTCTGTCACTTTGCACTAGAAGATTATCTGCACTTAATCCACTCGAAGATCTCGTCTGTCACTCGCAAATATCTTCCACACTGTTTGTCACTTTGCACTGGAAGATTATTTGCACTAGGTCATTCGAAGAACTTTTAACTCGCTGGTGGTATATTATTATTTCTTGTTGCACTTTTCACGTCTGCTCTCGTTGAGTGTTTATACTTGACTACTCTTTCATTCTTGCTCTTGCTTATATAAACTTTCCTGGCCATTTTACATCCAGTGTGGCTGAGGACAGGTAGCCTAGTGGTTAGCGTGCTTAGTGCCGCAACCTCTGGACTGGACTGCCGTGGGTTCGAATCCCACCTGCGCTCATGGATGTCTTGTGATGTTATTTAGTTTTAAGATAGTTGTTATTTAATTTAGTTGAAAGACGCTAATGACCTGAGATGTCGACGCGTCTATAATCTACAATAAATAAATATAAATACAGTGTGACTGATTTTTTATTGTCCAGCTTATATTTGCTGAAATAATAAAGATACAAGAAAAAGTTAAATAAGAGACTTGTGTAACTGAATCTGATTTATAAAATGGCGCAAACAATTTTTTTCCATGGCCTACCTAATTTCCGGAAAAATATCTAACTTTGGTTTTTTAAGTAGGACGCTCTGTATATTTTTCCGGAATAAGATTCTAAATAAATTTCTCTTTACAACGAAGTATAAAAAGTAGGGTTTTGCCTTTAAATTACGCCTAATAAATAAAATAAAGAAAATTATGAGTGTCGGCTGTGATTACTAATATTTTCTCTATGATTAACAAAATTATAACAACATTTATTTAACTACAAATTAATAAAAATTGAATAATACGCAGTGTGTTTTAGGGCTTGAGAATAGCCGAGCGTGTAGCAGTGCTGTTGTTTACATGGCGTTGCTATGGTTCCTCTATTACAAGTCCCCAGTTCCCGGGTTCTAGCCCGAGAGCTGGTAAAAGTGTCAATCGGATTTTACATTTATTATTAAAAAAAAAATAATGAATTGAAAATATGAATTGGTGCTAGGCCCAACCTTAGCTGTTGGTGGTCTTTAAAACACACACAGTGTGTTTTATAATGAATGTTCAAATTGTCGGCCATTAAATTCTAAACATTTTTGAACCCTAGCGTTTCGCAGAATTTCAGGTGTAATTAACAAGCAAGCTGCAGTGATTTTATTTCTAAGTTCCTGCACAATTTGGGAAGGAGTATCATAAACTTATTAGGTGTAATTTAAAGGCGAAACTCTACTTTTTATACTTCGTTGTTGTAACATAATGCCGTCATATGTCATTTTGTACAGTTTTTTATTTACTTAATTTTTTTTATACATATTATTTTTTGTTAGTTTCTGTTAATTACCTGCAAATAGGCAACCGTTTTTAATCATCATTTTAATTTCAGTTTTTATCATTTTACATAATGTTCTTTTTAACCTTATGGCTTATGTTACGTCTGCCCTACCTGCAAAATATTCTAGAAAAACTTTGATAAGAATTCTTTTTAAAATTTTAAAAAGAGATTCATTCAGTTGGCGTCCGGAACTAAGTAAAGACCACAAAATTGGTGGAAATAACTTCCACTTTTAATTTTGTTGGCTGTTTTGTTATCTTTTTGATTATTCGTTATCCTTTTAATTTGTTATTTTGTGTTTGGTGTGTTTGTATATATTTTTATTCTTTGTTATATTTATTCTGTTAATTGTTTTTGCGCATTTAAAACTATTCAGGGGTACTGTATATTATATATTTCTACACACGTTTTTTTTTTCTGATTTTTTCTAATAAATTTGTTACTGCAGTGAAATTGTTATTACTTACTTTTATTTATTTTGCATATCATAACTTCTCATTTTTTGACTTAATTATTTTTAAATTAATTGTGTACTTACCTCTTAGTTCGCGCCTAGCATTTTTTTAACGTTCTTAATAGCTTCCACTGCATTTAATATAGAGGTATGTTACATTGTAAAGAGAAATTTATTTAGAATCTTGTTCCGGAAAAATATACAGAGCGTCCTACTCAAAAAACCGGAAAATAAGTAGGCCATGGAAAAAAATTGTTTGTGCCATTTTATAGATCAGATTCAGTTACATAAGTCTCTAATCATTTAACTTTTTCCTGTATATCTTTAATATTTCAGCAGATATAAGCTGGATAAAGAAAAATCAGCCACCTTGTATAGAGCTCAGAGTAAATGACGAGTTGGGGATTATCTAGTTTAAATTTCCAATTGGAGAGCCGTGTGTTGGAGGCAAAAGTCGTGTTGAATAACGGCCAAGGTCTGTGTTATCAGCCACGAATAGTTATTAACAGAGGTTAATTAAGTTGTGCGAACACAGGAACGCCATAGAGGAAACGGGAAAAGAGCTGATGCGGGAACGGCGAATGTCGTCCGGGGAGACAAATTTATTATCCCGGTGACAACAAGTGGTTCTGTTGGCTGTCATCGGCCGTCCGATCCAATGTCTTCTATAATATTATCCTCGTCATTCGATATTCTCTCCGGAATACAAACACAGCGTGATTCAAATGTATCGACAATGTATCTGTTCGTTATTTTCAAATATTCATTATAACTGAATTATATACCTGCACAATTAGTAGGAGTAGGTATCTGGTATATTATAATATTATATCTATTTGAAGCTAGAATTGTACTTTTTTATCGAATAGGTTTTAACAGTCAATAGATTGTGTGTTTTAAAGACCACCAACAGCTAAGGTTATTTGGGCCTAGCACCAATTCATATTTTCAATTCATTATTTTTTTTCTTCCCACCTCTACTATGGTACTATGTGTGTGTATGTGTGTGTGTGTATGTGGCCAATTTTTCGCCTTCGATATCTTAAGAACGAAACAACATACGGGCATGCCGATTGTTCTATTGTGTTTATCAGCCTTTAACTTAGATCTGATTAGATTTTGAGTCAAATCGGTTCAGTGGATCCTGAGATATTCAAAAAAACGTTCTCAATGTCACGTATTAACATAGGTAAAAAAAAATATAAATGAATTCTAGATGTTATAATATGAAAAAAATGTAAATATTTTTTTTCTCTAAAATGTATAGTTTTCGAGAAAAAAAATATTTTACTAAAAAAAATAAAAATTGTACGTAAATCAAGGTAACCATGATTTTTGCTATATTAAGCTAGCCATCAGTAGATCACCAAACAAAAAAGAGGCCCATGTTTTTTTCAAAGAATAAAAATTAAATTGTGTTTTAAAGACCACCAACAGCTAAGGTTTTTTGAGCCTAGTCAAAGAATAAAAAAAAAAGAGTGTTTACTTTTTTCAAATATTTACTAGGTGGGAAGTATAGGACTGGTCATCAGTCGAATTTTTTTTATAATAAATTGAAAATTTAATTGACACTTTTACTAGCTCTTGGGCTTGAACCCGGGAAGTGGGGACTTGTAATAGAGGAACCATAGCAACGCCATGTAAACAACAGCATTGTTACACGCTCGGCCATTCTCAAGCCCCAACAGTCAATAGATCTCGGTCGCGTCGCACGTGTTGAAAGTCAAGTACTTATACCTACGATAACTGTTTTTGGAAGTTCTGCATGCCATAATATATAGATATATTTTTTTTGCCATACCCACTACAAAATAGCTACTTTCGAGGTATGTATAGCGGCCATTAATGACCCATTCAACAGGCAGGTGTGCGGAAAATGGTTTACTTTCTGCACGAGCACAGAAAATAACGGTTGCCATAGCAACTTCTGTTTATTCGCTCTACAGGGTGGCACATCTTAAACAATGCAGTGAAATATCTCGTAAACGGTACAAACCATAAAAAAATGTTTTATACAAAAGTTATAGAATGTCAAGGGGGACAGAAGACTGTGATATCAGATTTAACATAGGTGGTGCTGTGAAGGTCAGGCGAAGGTCAGCTTCGATTATTTAATTGTAACAGTGCATTTTTATTCCAGAATACGATGCAGTATTTAATAGTGAACACTAAATTATTAAGGTACATATCAGCTAAAGTTAATAAACATTGAGATATTTACAAATTAAATAACAGCCAAAATGAGCGACAATTAGATAAATTATGGCATAGCAGATAGCCAATTACGCACCGGCCTTCTTGGCTTGAATTCAATTAGATAAGATAAGATAAGATAAGATAAGAATATAGTTGGATACATCGTCATTTACAGTTACAATTAACAATTAAAATTTAAAAATTCCTTAATGTCATAAAAACAGTTTTCAATAAAAAACATCTTTAGTCTGGTCTTAAACAGTTTAAAACAATTAATGTCAGTTAAACAATTTGGCAGTTTGTACAGGACACTACCAAAATAATTTGGGCTTTTCTGCGACATTGTTAGTCTGCATTTCCTCAGTCTTATATCCCTACTGTTTCTGATATCATATTTGTGGATATCATTCACTTTAGTATATTCATCAATATTAGTCTTTGTTTGCAAGATACATTCAATTCATAAAAGAACCGAATTGACAAATTAAATTTGCTATTTAATTTGTAAATATCTCAATATTTATTAACTTTAGCTCATATGTACCTTAATAATTTACTGTTCACTATTAAATACTGTATCGTATTCTGCAATAAAAATGCACTGTTACAATTAAAAAATCGAAGCTGATCTTCGCCTGACCTTCACAGCACCACCTATGTTAAATCTGATATCACAGTCTTTTGTCCCTCTTGACACTCTATAACTTCTGTATAAAATTTATTTAATGGTTTGTACCGTTTACGAGATATTTCACTGCATTGTTTAAGATGTGCCACCCTGTGTATGCCTGCGTACGCTTGTGTGCGCCTGTCATTACTTACTTACACGAACTTCGCCGAACACTGTGGAAGGAAGGATGGCGACGCAAATTAACTGTCAATTTTTTGAAAATGATGTGAAAAGTAGGTATTTTGTAGTCGGTATGGCAAAAAATACAATATATGTCTCGTACGTAATCATGGTATAACGGCTCGTGTGACTGTAAAAACTCGCTATCGCTCGTTTTTACATACTGTCATCACTCTCCGTAATATACCCCATTACGTATCTAGACATACAATCTACTATAATAAAATGAGCACGACCGTCAATAACAGATATGGTATCGATGTCGCCACCCCACGCGTCACCACATCTTGTTATGCCATCTGCACATCCAACAAAATGGACACTCAATCATATTAACTACGCATTCGGTGTTCAGTGAAGCTTTGAAAAAAAAAACGGTGCGTGGGTAAAGTCCGGCCTCGTGCCGACAGTTTTTGCACCGCGTTCTCTTAATTTCATCACGACTGGCAAATATTTGCTCACCGATTCAGCGTATAGAGAATTGTAAATTATTGTATTTTGCCTTTTCTTTTGTCAAGCTCGAGTCCATTGTTGTCAAATCCATGTTTCTATAATATACATATTGTATCAGATTAAAGCTGTGCATAGGGCGTTTTGTGTGCAAGACAGAGATCGATATATAAAGTAATAAGTAAAAATGAGGTAAATGATCGCTAATTGTTACTGTGGTTACCGTAAGACTACTGAAATTATTGATAAAATCACAAAACAAAAATGACGCTATCAGGTTCAGTAACCACGGTAACTTCCTATTAGCTATCATTTATCTCATTCTTACTTATTGCTTTATATGTATATCAATCTCTGTCTTACACACAGAACGCCCTATGCACAGCTTTAATTTGATACAATCTGTATATTGTCCGTGCAGATCGCTTTTCATAACGCCGCTATTAAAAATTCGATTTTCGGTACCTGTTTAGCGGGTTGAAACTGAGCGTTTTCATCCCTAGGGATGAAAATGTTCATGTCGGTTCTCTCTGTTTTTTCAACGTTGTTAAGAGGGAGGCAGAGCGATTGGATCCACATATAATTTTCGAAAACGTCAAATTAAGAAGGAGATAGAGCGACATTGAATCCGCATATAATATCTATTCATAAACGTCAAAATGACAGACATAACCATACATTAATCTGACAGATCTAATATTTTTGCGACTTTTTTGCACGCCCAAATTGTAGGTACCTCAAATCGAATTGTCAATACAGTTGTTGTGAAAAATAATATGCAATTACTCGGTATGAAACATGGCGTTTGCAACACGTGTGGTTGCATGCCCTCGTACCTCGGGCAGCAAACTTCACACTGGTTGCAAACGCCAAGTTTATTACCTTGTAATGCAATATACTATTGTCAAAGCGGAGAAAATAAAAGTCATTAACTTTGAACATAGCTTAAATCCCATTTAAAATAAGATCCCGGAATAACGTAAAACGTGTCTGCATCAGGACGCGTGCTCTAAGTGCAGGATTCACTCTCAACTTTATTAATTAAATGCACGACGAGCTTCGCGGAAAGTGGAAACTCTGAATTAACTACAGTGGCGGCACGTTAATTTGGGAGCGAATTTGCAATTTTACAATCATTTATTCAGTGTTTTAAGAATTCGTATAATTAATGCAATACAGCATTCACATTTGCATTAATATTTTAGCCTTTCCGGATCTAGTAATATCTTTTCAAATAATATAGAAAATACAGTAAACGAGTCTACCCGCTACTGCGTTCCAACATAATTAGCATATCCAATTTACGGTGTAATAATTAAATTTTATCTATATTTACGTTAAGTATTTATTTTTAAATCAACGTGACGTGCAGAAACTTCTTAATTTTGTTGCCAGCTAAATAATTATCTCGGACAAGACACGTGACAATATTAATTACGTTTAGAAACTTCCATACGGCAATTATAAAACTTTGCACTTCGAATAAATACAATTGAAAGTATATTCGCTGGGTGCAGAGTATTTGGTGGGGACAACCGTATCGACTGAAGCGTACGCTATGGACAAAATAAGCGTTAAATCTCACTCAAGTTGTGAATAAATAAATGAAGTTATTTTTAAAATGTTGCATAATAGTAGGTAGTTGTGTAGTTAATTGTAGAAATACAGGCAGAAATAGTAGTTGCAAATTTTAAATTATGATTATTTTAGCTCTAATGCTATTATTATAACTATAATATTATTACTTTTGACAGCTTGACAGTTTGAATAATAATGTTCATATTTTTGCTAAAAAAGTTTATAAACGTTACTAAAAATTACTGGTATCTTGTAGTTTTAAATAAACATAAGCTATTTCTTAGTAATTGATTATTTCAAATTTCTTATATTTTTTTTATTTTTATTAGTAATACTGTAATAGTGTTGTAACATAATGCCTTAACATGTCATTTTGCACTGTTTTTTTAATATATTTAATTTTTTTTAAACATAGTTTTTTTTGTTTTCTGTTAATCACCTGTAAATAGGCAACCGTTTTTATCGTTTTAATTTCAGTTTTTATCATTTTTACATAATTTTCTTTTCATTTTAACCTTCCATTTTGACTTATGTTACGTCTGCCCCCTACCTGCAAATATTCGTTGAAAATTGTTAAGAAGAATCTCTTGAAATTTTAAAATATTATAATTATTCAGTTTTTGGCGTCCGGTCCTAAGTAATTTATGGTCCGGTCGGTGTTGAAGACCACAAAATTTGTGGAAATAACTTCGACTTATAATTTTGTTGGATATTTTCTTTCTTTTTTTAATTGTTACGTTATTCTTTTAACTTGTTATATTTTTGGTATTAATGTGTCTATATTTTTATTTTATATTACTGCAGTAAAATTCTGATTATAACTTTTATTTCGCATTCTTACTTACCTTATTTTTTTGACTTACTTAAATTAATCTTTTTATTGTGTACTTACCTCTTTGTTCGCGCTTAGCATTTTTTATTTAACATCTTAATGTCGCTTCCACTGCATTCGTTATAGAGGTATGTTACAGTATTATTATTATTGCTATGTTTCTGCTATAACCTCATTTCATTATAAATTAAGCATGTTTTCTATTTAAAAAATTTTTTAATACTTACTTTTTTTTGGCCCATTAATTTTTATTTTTATTCACTTTTAATTGCGATAGAGCAGTTAATTTTTGCAATGATAAAATTAGAAAAAAAAAATCTTTTTTAACACGCTTATATTAGCTTCACCTGTATGTTTGCATGCTTGCTTGCGGGCTTGCGTGTTTGTCAGTTTGTAACCGACTTCTTTGAACTTGATTTTGACCAACTTTGAACGGTCAGATTTAGTTTAAACTTTGCACACTTATCAAGGACCGACGACAATACAATAATTCCATAAGTTTGTCCCATTATCCTGACCAGGATCTCCAGGACTAAAAAAAAAAAAAGCAAAAAACTTCAGATTGAACTGAAACTTTGCACACTTATCAAGGACCGATTACAATACAATAATTCCATAAGTTTGTCCCATTATCCTGACCAGGATCTCCAGGACTAAAAAGCAAAAATAAATTATAATTTAAAAAAACTAAAAAACACGCTTTAATGAAAAAGTAAAAAATAATTAATTTTATTGTAAAAAAGCGTGGGGTAGTATGAAAATATGATACAAAGCACCCCACGCTTTTTTACAATAAAATTAATTATTTTTTACTCTTTAGTTCATTAAAGCGTGTGTTTTAGTTTTTTTAAATTATAATTTATTTTTTAATTTATAATATAAAGAAGCTGTCAGTGCGTGTGAAATAGTGCGGCCGGTAGATGTCACTTCCATCACGCACCCTGCCAATAGGAAGATTTCGATACAAAGCAAACTCTACTTTCGACGACAAAAAAAAGTCGCGACAACTCCATAATATACAGGTAGTTCTATTCAATGCTTTGTGCATCTGTTGCTAAGGCTATGTAGGTCGGGATACGGTCGATCCGTTTAATCTGGCGTGCTGTTTACTCAATGCAAGGAAACGTGACCTCGGAGACGCGGCCAGCTCCCCTCCTCCCCCTGTCCAATCATCCGGAGGACGTTCGTCTAAGTCAGGAATGAGGAAATGCAACAACGACGACCTGGATACCTGCTGCAGACGCTCGAACAAAGATTTGAATCTTTCACTCTCGACAGGTTTTACACCAAGATAATTAGACGACTTCTGCTGGTCACCACAATCCGCGAACGAATTTGCATAAAAAAAAATCTGTAAATCGGTTGATCCTGCAGGCCATCCCTGGAACTTCCCGCTATTTTCAAGCGCTTTGAGTTCGAAGCACTTGATAATATACCCAAAAGTAGATTTTTGAGCTCTTCGAGCTCAAAAATCTGAAAATTGCTGATAACAACGCTATTTTAATTTTTGAAAAGCTGTAACTTTTGAACGCGTCGTTTGATTTTGATTTTTCAAACGTTATTCAATGCGGCTTTTTTAACACAAAAACTGATAAATAAAAAAAAATCGCGCAGTTGAAAAATGTTGCAGTTATCTTCAAAAAACATTTTTTTTTTGAATTTTTAAACGGCTATAACTTTTGAACGCGTTGTTCGATTTTGATCTTTAAAACGGCATTCGACGCAGTTTTTTAAGCTCTAAAAATATTGTAAGAAGTACAAAATCGATTGGTTGAGAAATCTCGAAGTTATTTTGAAAAAACACGTTTTTCGAAATCTGTTGACTACGATAATCTCTCGAACGGATTAACCGATTTTGATCCGCTTAGCGGCATTCGACACAGTTTTCTGAGGAGAAGAGCTAATTAGATTATGAAATCAACCGGTACAATATTCTAGAAGTTATTTTGAAAAAACATCGTTTTAACAACTTTTTTTTTCGGTTTTTTTAGAATTTCTCAAAATTTATTGGGCCGAATCGGTTCAAATTTTCAGGAAATCTAAGTTCAGTGGAACCCTTTCGAATGCCGCAAATCGCGATTCGATCGGTCAATCATGTTAACACGCTGTTTAAATTGTTTTTTTACAAAAATTGATAAGGCACAATATTTATAGACGTAGTAAAATATGAATTTTGTAACAATTAGTCGTTATAATAATAAAAATATACGTATTAATGATTTCTGAATTTCCGAAAAAGTGAAAATAAACACTGGGGATACATTGTATGCTTAATAATGGAAAATCGCACCGATTGTTCCATTTCAATTTACGTACACTTACAGAAAACGACTCGCTGAATATAAAAATTCAACGAAAATATTTGTGCCGTTTTCGTTTTGGAGTTACGGGAATTAATCCCTGAAAATTTGAATCGTGCGTAGTTTCTAAACTAAATGAGAGATAAATAATAGTTTTTATACGGCTCAAATGCAATTGAAAAATTTTTTCGTTGGAGAGCAGCCAATTATATAATTGTTTCGAAACATATTGGAAAAAATCATTTTACCAACCAGTGGTCACAGTCAGGATTCTAACCTGAACCTTTCCACTTTCGCGGCGGAATAAGCTTACAATACTCAACCGTGACATGATTGCTAAATTAATATTGTTATTAATTATGTTTCGAAACAATTATATAATTGGCTGCTCTCCAACGAAAAAATTTTTAAATGAGAGATAATTTTTGAATTCTATTGGGATCCGTCAGATAGGTGGAGATTAAAAAACATGGCGCAGAGGGAGGGAAATTTCATATACGGCGTATACTTTTGCGTGTAATTTTATGATTTTCAAAGTGATAAAAAATGATAAATATAAGTGCAATTTGTGATTGGGCCGGTACGAATCCTAAACAAAGGAATTTTGTTGAAGGAGAACGGATTCTCAAAGCCGGGCATATTATCAAATGTCGGAAATATAACGAGAAAAATGCATGCAAAATGAACTGTCAAAAGCAGTAATCTTTACGACATATTGCTTAAAAACATCAAAATTAAAAGAAAATCTCCACGAAATTAATCATCCACGTTCAATGCGCCTTTAAGGTTGGGTTAGGTGAATAATGTAAACGCATAACTGCAACATAATAAGTTATATTGTAATAAGTGGGTAAGTTACTAACCTCAAAATATTTGTATACAAAATTAATCCTATAAATTTGCCAATCATCAGGGATTCAACTATTGTTGTGCAGTATGATAATAAGTACATCTTATTATTAATATAAAATATTGTTTTAATTCATAAATACAATTTTTCCACATTTCATTAGAAAATAATTCTCTGTAAAAAGTTTTACAAGGCAATAACTGACAGTGTTTAATGCCATGATATTAGAAAACGTCGCAAATTCCATTTTCGATAAACTTTTTGTTTATTTTACTTGTTAGTGTATTTGCCATAATATGGCACATACACTATTGGCGTCGGTCGGATGGCGGGACCTAGGGGTCGGACCAAAATTTCTCGACGTTTCATAGCCTCCTGAACACTTTGGCACCATTTTTGAAAATGTTTATATATATATATATGTATATATATATTTATATATATATATATATATATTTATATATATATATATATATATGTGTACACGATAACTCTCGACAGACTTAATCGATTGAAACGAAATTTGGTACACAGATTGGAACCCATCACCGCAAGAAGCTTATTTAAAATGGGCCCGATCGGACCATTTTCAGGGTTGTATTTAGGGGTTCCAAAAAGTTTTTGGGCCCAAAAATACCGAAAAGTTTATCAGAATCGTTTCAAAATTGAAATTTAACTCTTTAGTAAAGATTAAAATGTGGTGCTAAAATTTTAATAAAATCGGCCCGACAGGACCGGACTTTCAAATTTTATGAAAACACTAGTTTGTTGATACGGATTTACTTATGGAAGGGTGTATTTAATTGGGTGTACTGATAAAATCCATGTCTAATATTGAAATTTAGAAAAATTTAATTATTTTAAGGGATGTATTAAGGGGTTAAATTTTTTATTTTGTCAAAAAACAAACTTAAGTTCACATAATAATGCCACAGTGCCTGTATTAGCAAATACACTAATTGTCGGCAGGGTTTGGCACTGCGACCCGAGTTTTTTTTATATTTGTAATAAACAATTTCACGATAAATTTGCACTGTTAGCATGTAAAATTTTCCCTCGTTTTAGTACAATTTTCTGCCACCAGTTGTCATATACTCATTTGACGGATCCCAATAGGGATACTTAATTTGAAAAAGATTTGAAACATTTTCCAAAAATACTTAAAAAATAAGTAATACTGTGGTGTAAGGTCTGTACCGGAATTTGCACTTGCGTCGTCCGGACTCGCTATAAATGCAACATTATAACGTTTTGGCATGTTAAGGCACGGGGAAGGGTGGGTGGGTCGGGTAAGGGTAAACGACGTATAGTACATCGTCACACAAAAGGAAATTCTCATGAATTATTCGCAAGTAAGGTTAGAATCGCCGGAAGGATTATGTATTACGTGAGCATATAACCTACACTATACTACACGTTAGAGATGTCTATATAAAATTATAATAATAATAATAAGCATATAAAGGACTATAGAAAGGATACGTCGCGTCGGCTCGATGATGAAACCATAAATATGTCGTTTGCTGCATTTATATAATACTAGCCGTTACCCGTAGCTTCGCCCACGTATATTCCGATTTATGATTTATTATCTCCTCCCCGGCGAGAAATTCTCTTCCTGCGAGCCGGACTGGTGGTGTTTATTCGTTCGAATTTTATTAATACATTACACACTCGCTTCGCTCGTTTGATATTATTAATATATTACTCACTCGCTTCGCTCATTCGCTTGAATATTATTAATACATCATTCACTCTCTTCACTCGAATTTTATTAATACATTACCCACTCGCTTCGCTCGTTCGCTCGAATTTTTTAATACATTATTTCTTATTGCTCACCTACGTTATATATGGAACTCCTATGCAAAATTTATGCTTCTAACTTCATAAATGACGAGCTTCCATACAAACTTTTATCTCCTATTTGACCCTATTAGGGGATGAATTTTCAAAAAAATTTTCTTAGTGCTCACCTATGTTATACAGGGTGCTGAACTGCTTTGCGGGTAATAGGGATTTAACCCGTAAAATCAAACTTTTGCGGTATCCTGCTTCCCTAATTATTTTAGGAAAAATATCTTCGAATAAAAAGTTTTAGAACATAAAATTCTAAATCATTAAGCAAAATTAATTTTGCATGCTTTGTAACGGCAGAAATTTGATATGAAAATGTCAAAATTACCTCAAAAACAGATAGCGATAGCCATGGAACTTGAACAAAATGATTAGAAATTATTCTGACAGCTAAAACGTCATCATTTTGTTCAAGTTCCATGGTTATCGCTATCTGTTTTTGAGGTAATTTTGACAATTTCATATCAAATTTCTGCCGTTACAAAGCATGCCAAATTAATTTTGTTTAATGATTTAGATGCAGAATTTTATGTTCTAAAACTATTATTTGAAGATATTTTTCCTAAAATAATTAGCGAAGCAGGAAATCGCGAAAGTTTGATTTTACGGGTTAAATCCCTATTACCCGCAAATCAATTCAGTACCCTGTATAAGGAGCTCCTGTGCAAAACTTCATGCTTCTAACTTCAAAAATGACGAACTTCCATAGAAACATTCATCCCCTATTTACCCCCTTAGGTGACGAATTTTCAAAAATACTTTCTTAGTGGGTGCTTACGTCACAAAAGGAACCTACTGTCCAAATTTCAAGTTTATATCTTCAGCGGTTTGACCTGGGTGTTGTCTGTCTGTCAGTCAGTCAGTCAGTGATTAACGGAACTGTTTTATATATACAGGGCGTTTCATAATATATGCGCAGGACTTCAGGATGTGATAGCTCGTCCAAAAATATGATAAAAAGTTTCTATTAACTTACCCTCTAAAATGCACCATTTTAGAGATACAGGGTGTTGAAATTGAAAAAAAAATTCGTTTTTTGCGAATATCTCCGGAACCGTTTACCGTACAGAAAACAGCTTTTGTAAGCATTTTCTATTCATAATAAGCTATGTTTTGTGCGGAAATTTTTTTTTGCAATTATGAAGTTAACGTTTGGTTTTGTTACTTGTTCTAACGTTTAAATAAATTTTGTTTAATTAGTAAGAAAAAAATTTTATTTAAAAAAATTGACCATGTTTTTCAACATAAAAGTTGATTTTTCACGAAAACGATCGACTTTAGAGCTTATGACCAAACCTTTTTAACACGCTTATATTAGCTTCACCTGTATGCTTGCTTGCGGGCTTGCTTGCGGGCTTGCTTGCTTGTGTGCTTGTTTGTCAGTTTGTAACCGACTTCTTTGAACTTGATTTTGACCAACTTTGAACGGTCAGATTTAGTTTAAACTTTGCACACTTATCAAGGACCGACGACAATACAATAATTTCATAAGTTTGTCCCATTACCCTGACCAGGATCTCCAGGACTAAAAAAAAAAAAGCAAAAAACTTCAGATTGAACTGAAACTTTGCACACTTATCAAGGACCGATTACAATACAATAATTCCATAAGTTTGTCCCATTATCCTGACCAGGATCTCCAGGACTAAAAAGCAAAAATAAATTATAATTTAAAAAAACTAAAAACACGCTTAATGAACTAAAAAGTAAAAATAATTAATTTTATTGTAAAAAGCGTGGGGTGTTGAAATTGTCAAGCACCCCACGCTTTTTTACAATAAAATTAATTATTTTTTACTTTTTAGTTCATTAAAGCGTGTTTTTTAGTTTTTTTAAATTATAATTTATTTTGTGTAGAAAACATTGGCGGTTCAAATGGGCGTCTCAAAACCGTACTTTTTCCAGTAGCGTAGAAGTTGGGGAGAAAAACACCCACTACCCCTTCTAAACCTTCACCAATTATGACTTAAAAAAAAAATTCCGCTCAAAACATAGCTTATTATGAGTAGAAAATGCTTACAAAAGCTGTTTTCTGTACGATAAACGGTTCCGGAGATATTCGCAAAAAACGAAATTTTTTTTCAATTTCAACACCCTGTATCTCTAAAATGGTGCATTTTAGAGGGTAAGTTAATAGAAACTTTTTTTCATATTTTTGCACGAGCTATCACATCCTAAAGTCCTGCGCATATATTATGAAACACCCTGTATAGATAATATCTCGACTATGACATTGTCGCAAAATCGCTCCTTAGTCAAAATACATTGTTCAGTCTAGACACCGGGCATTAGTTTGATCGAATGGAATTTTTTAAGTAGAATTTTAGTTAATATAAACGTGTAGTTTGCAAATACATTAGTTATTAAAAGCCTAAACTATATTAATACAGTACCTACGTCTATAGAAAACGCAAGAAGATGTATTGTATAATATTATTATGTACTACGTCTTCTATATTGCTGTTAAATAAAAAAAAACTCGGGTCGCAGTGCCAAACCCTGCCGACAATATAGTGTATTTGCTAATACAGGCATTGTGGCATTATTATGTGAACTTAAGTTTGTTTTTTGACAAAATAAAAATTTAACCCCTTAATACATCCCTTAAAATAATTTTTTCTAAATTTCGATATTAGACATGGATTTTATCAGTACAACATCTGCACCAAATTAAATACACCCTTCCATAAGTAAATCCATATCAACAAACTAGTGTTTTCATAAAATTTGAAAGTCCGGTCCTGTCGGGCCGATTTTATTAAAATTTTAGCAGCACATTTTAATCTTTACTAAAGAGTTAAATTTCAATTTTGAAACGATTTTGACAATTTTTTTGGTATTTTTGGGCCCAAAAACTTTTTGGAACCCCTAAATACAACCCTGAAAATGGTCCGATCCAGCCCATTTTAAATAGGCTTCTTGCGGTGATGGGTTCCAATGTGTACCAAATTTCGTTTAAATCGATTAAGTCTGTCGAGAGTTATCGTGTACACACACACACACACACACACACACACACAAACACATATATATATATATACATTTTCAAAAATGGTGCCAAATTGTTCAGGAGGCTATGAAACGTCGAGAAATTTTGGTCCGACCCCTAGGTCCCCCCATCCGACCGACGCCAATAGTGTATGTGCCATATTCTATGGCAAATACACTAATAACATTCTAAAAGAATAATGTGATAGTTGATTTTTATCAGCACGTTTCAAAATATGTACCGCTTATAGTAGGTATACTAAATGAATTATTGCGGGAACAGCGGGATACGCTTCCTGTCAACAGTCAAGTCAACAGCTGTGAAAGGCTAAATAGCTGTGAATAGCCTTTCTTCGACGAGCATCGATTGTTTCATTCTATATAATATACGGGGTCGTGCCAATCAAAGCAAAGACTCACTATAAGTTAACGTCATCAACAACACCACCCGCAAGGGCTGCGGAATATGAAAATCATGGAATCAACAAAATTACGATCTTCATACGTACATATTTTTAAAACCACCAATTTCCAGGGTTTTCTGGGTCGAGTACCAGTTCATACTGTAGCAAACCCCAAGATGTTACGCAATAGAAGCGTCGAGAAGGAAAGGTCACAATGGTGAGGCGTGGAATGGTATCGAAGATACGCGTACCTGCCGGAATGTTCTGGAGAGCGCGAGAGCGTGCTGGGCCAGGCTGCTCGACCTATATAAGCGAAGTACGAGTGAGTCAGTGGGCAGTCAGTGTCGTGTTGAACTGCGAATATAAATACAGTACTGGTATATAAATATAGTTATTTGTTCAGTGTTATTTAAGTGTTTCACTTTGTTTAAGAATTACTGTTTCGTTATTATTGTATCGATTGTTAGAATTGACATATAGTTGTTGCGTTTATTGTTATTGAATTGTTAATTATAATAAATAAATATTTATTCCGCCCACGCAGAAAACAGCTTTGTTACAATACTTTCGGTTTATAATAGTTATTTAGAATCTACTTTTTCGTCGAAAGTCCCAACTGATGTTTTCACGTTCACGGTTTACCGTTTTTCTGTGGAGACAAGGTTATATAAACGCATGAACGGTATCTCTACGAGCTCGGCTATTCTCAGGACGGTATATTGCACAGTCAAAGATCTTTTATAAAATCGCCAAATAAAATAAAAAAGTATAGAAGATTATAATATTTTATAAACATTCATTTATAAAATATCTTTCATAGTTCTTTTCATAATTTAAAAATACTTCAGGCTTTCATGACTTCGAAGAAAAGAAAAGGTTTTAACCATTGCCATGAATCAATTTGAATTCGCAGACTCGAAAATTATACGCGTCAAAAAAATAAAACAAAAATAAAACGCTATACGACACAAATGAGAAAAGTATAAATATATAGAAAGGGAAAAAATAAACAAGAGTTTGAAACATAATATATTCCACAAGCTCCACAAAAACCAACACCGCACCGCGTTGCACGACAGTGTCGTAGCATCATTATTTATTGGAACAAAAGGACGACGCATTCTTAATGAAGCCATACTATACCGGGTGTCCGGTCTCAAAATCGAACATAGGGAATTAACGTTGTGTGCCATTTTTAAGTATTTTGGCTTTTACTAATAAAAATTATTGTCCTCTTTGAATATTTTATTTCATTTAACAGCAGAACATATTATTGCTTACTACCTCTAGTACTAGCTTCTGTAGAAATATTTGCAGATATTTCAAATTTATGTACATACTTTTGAATTGTACTTGTAGAAGGTAGAAAAACGTGCATTAAACTTAATAGAAAACAAATATCTAACTCTTCACAAACTAACACCGCTGTAAAACGTTTTTACAATACAAACTCATTTTTACTTTAATTATTGTAAAAATGCTTACGTGCACCAATTACGAGCACAAAAATTTTTTGACAATATTATTACAGCACACTTCATTGAGTGTTTTGTTTGTCGCCTATAATTTGAAATCATTACTGCAAAATCGGTAAATTTCAAATTGGTATTTTAAAGTAAAAATTTCATTTTTGGTCTTATTTTTAGAATCATTTGATGCGCAATAATTTTATCTTTCGATAGGTACCATTACCTTTCTTGTACGTTGAATTGTCGAACACGAATCAGCAAAAATGAACAAATACCATGTTAAATCCCTATGTTCACCTTTGAGACCGGACACGGGGTACAATATTATACTCTTTGTGTAAAGACCAGCGCTACTCAAAAGTTGGTGTATTCAGTTTGGAATTAATATATTGAATCGTTCAACTTCTCTCTTTTTATAAAGTTTATTTTGCTTCGTAAAAAATCTATTAATAAAAATCTATATATTTAAAACACAAGCCCTATTTCTCTAGACAATCCGCCAGCAACCCCTGCTCAACCGATTGATATAATTTTTTTTTAAACTGAGGCCTTTAGTCCACAGATATGTTATCGCTATTTTTTTTTTTTGGTGAAATTTCTTTAAAAGGGGTGATTTCAAGCGATAATAGTAAAAATGACGAGGGGGGCAGTGGGGTGAAGAGAAACGTAAACAGAGAAAATCCATCGGCGTTCACGATACATGAGTGTGAGAGAAATGCAAATATGTACGCATGTCGTGGATAGGCTATGCAAACAATAAACAATGAAACATCTTGACAGTTGTACATTTTAATTTTTAGAGCCCAGATTTTAATAGGGTTATATTGACAAAATTTCCAAAAGTATTTAAAATTAAACAATAAAGATATATATGTACGTGCAAATTGTTTTTCCGCTCGAATTTTATAATACATAACTCACTCGCTTCGCTCGTTCGCTCGGATTTTATTACTACATTACTCACTCGCTTCGCTTGAATTTTATTAATACATTACACTCTCGCTTCGCTCGTTCGTTTGAATATTAATTATACATTACTCACTCGCTTCGCTCGTTCGTTTGAATATTAATAATACAATTCTCACTCGCTTTGCTCGTTCGCTCGAATTTTATTAATACATTACTCACTCGTTTCGCTCGTTCACTCAAATATTAATAGTACATTACTTATTCGCTTCGCTCGTCCGATCGAATTTTATTAATACATTATTGCTCAACTACGTTATATAAAGAGCTCCTGTGCAAAATTTCATGCTTCTAACTTCAAAAATGATGAACTTCCATACAAACTTTCAACCCCTATTTAACCCCTTTAAGGGATGAATTTTCAAAAATCCTTTCTTATTACTCATCTACGTTATATAAGGAACTCCTGTGCAAAATTTCATGCTTCTAACTTAAAAAATTACGAACTTCCATACAAAATTTCATCCCTTATTTAACCCCGTTAGGGGATGCATTTTTAAAAATCCTTTCTTATTGCTCACCTACGTAATATAAGGAACTCCTGTGCAAAATGTCATGCTTCTAACTCTAAAAATGACGAACTTCCATACAAACTTTCATCCCCTTTTAAGCCCTTTTAGGGGATGCATTTTCAAAAAAAAAATCTCTTAGTGCTCACCTACGTTATATAAGAAACTCATGTGCAAAATTTCATGCTTCTAACTTCAAAAACGACGAATTTCCATACAAACTTTCATCCCCTATTTAACCCCCTTAGGGGATGAATTTCGAAAAATCCTTTCTTAGTGGGTGCCTACGTCACAAAAGGAACCTACTGTCCAAATTTCAAGTTTATATCTTCAGCGGTTTGACCTGGGCGTTGTCTGTCAGTCAATCAGTCAGTCAGTCAGTAACGGAACTGTTTTATATATATAGATAACTATAACTGTCTCGTAGAGCACCACGAACTGACTAGGAAAATGTAAAATGTGAATTGAGCGACCGTCAAAAATCCGATCGGAGTCCAACGGTTGAGCAGCTCTGAAACACATCTAGTCAAAAAAATTGTTAAATTGTGTTTTAAAGACCACCAACAGCTAAGGTTATTTGGGCCTAGCGCCAATTCATATTTTCAATTCATTGTTTTTTTTTTTTTAATAATAAATTGAAAATCCAATAGACACTTTTACCAGCTCTCGGGTTAGAACCCGGGAACTGGGGACTTGTAATAGAGAAACCATAACACATCTAGCCGAGTGAATCTATAATGCTATACCTAATCTTATATAAAAATACGTTACTATACCATTCATACGATTGCGATGAAACTTTGATGAGTTGTTGTGCTCACTACTGGGAAGGTTTCTGTAGGTTCATAAATTCTTAGCACCCGGGTGAAGCCGGGCGATACCGCTAGATTACTGTGCATGGTGAAAGTACGCGGTTATATGGTGGAGGGGCGGGTATTTAATCTTTATCTATATGTACATTCCTAGCACCCGGTCGAAGCCGGGCGATACCGCTAGATGACTGTGCATGGTGGAAGTACGTGTATATATGGTGGAGGAGCGGATATTTAATCTTTATCTATATATAAATTCTTAGCACCCGGGCGAAGTCGGGTGATACCGCTAGATTACTGTACATGGTGGAAGTACGTGTATATATGGTGGAGCGGCGGGTATTTAATCTTTATCTATATGTAAATTCTTAGCACCCGGGCGAAGCCGGCCGATACCGCTAAATTACTGAGCATGGTGGAAGTACGTGTATATATGACGGAGGGGCAGGTGTTTAATCTTTATCTATATATAAATTCTTAGCACCCGGGCGAAGTCGGGTGATACCGCTAGATTACTGTACATGGTGGAAGTACGTGTATATATGATGGAGGGCGGGTATTTAATCTTTATCTATATGTAAATTCTTAGCACCCGGGCGAAGCCGGCCGATACCGCTAAATTACTGAGCATGGTGGAAGTACGTGTATATATGATGGAGGGGCAGGTGTTTAATATTTATTTATAAATAAATTCTTAGCACCCGGGCAAAGCCGGGCGGGACCGCTAGTAGATAATACAAGGGTAGTATATAGATGTTGTTTCAGCAATACTGTCTGCAGCTCTTTAAATTGCACAAAGCTTTGTAAATCTATCCACCGAATGCCAGGTTAAATGTAATCGATAAAAATTGCCGATCGAGTCGACACAATCATCGAAGTCAACTGAATATCAAAATCTAGCCACCACATAATATTTCATTATATTATTGTATTTAAAAATATATATTATTTCTATTGTTGTATTTTAGTAAGTAAGAATTCGTTATAACCAGGCGGCCCGTAGCCAGGGATTTTTTTCGGGGGGAGCTTAAAAGTCAAAAAGTAAGTTAAGTCTCTCACAAACTTTCAGCAGGTTAATTATTACATTCATTGCATGAAAAATTACGGTCATAAATGACACAATCATTATAAAGGAAATGTATTTAAAAAGACTTTTTCATAGAAAAGCACATTTTTGCTAGAATTTGTGAAATTTCGGGGAGGGGGGCTTCAGCCCCTTGAGCCACCTCCCTGGCTACGTGCCTGTAACTAGCCTATGTACAACTAACTTTGTTTACCTATTGTGAGCTTTGCAGGTTGCGCTCTTGTTGCGTAGTCTTGACTCCCACCTGTTAATTATAATAAAAAAGAAAACTGGGAAAAAAAGTCATTTCCGTGTCGAGCACTGACTGCAGGTGGTAAAAGTTTGGGCCCATTTGAATATTCTAAGAATCTCCAGAGGATGTACAGTCAGTGAGCGATTCGGCAATGTAGTTAAAGTAAACAAAAAAATTCAAGTCGAGAAATAATAATTTTATTAAATATTCTAAGAAGCATAAATGTACTGTACAATAAACAATTCGAACAGCTGTTTCGAAATTGCGTAATATTTACAGAAAAAAAGTCGGTCAAGGTTGAATAGATAGGTTAGTGTAGGGAAGATTTGACTCAACCAATTTTTAGGTTGGTAACATCACACCGAAGTACACAAAACCGGCGAATGCCGAAAACAAACGAACTGCCATTTGGACAGTGTGAAAGTGAAAAAATATTAACAATTATAATTAAATAATGAATAAGGATTCATTCTATAAATGGTTTAAATTAAGGAAAGATAAATTGGATCAATACATTACCATATACCGGAGTTATTTTTTATACTAAAAACATAACTAATATGAATTGGATGCAACAGACCAAGGTATGTTGTTTACGTCAAACCAACCCATTTTTGTTGTAATAACTCCAAAGTTCATTAAACTTAAGAGCTAAAATAGAATCTTGGAAAATTGTTCGTGGAACTCAAAAACACGTCCGATCGCCATAAGGCTCCATTCGATCTATGTGAAAAATCTGTTTATATTATCTCGTTGCCGTGGTAGGTTAATTGTTAGCGACACCAAAAAAATGTTTTCACTTAAAACCGTTAATCACAGCTGCACTAATCACTCAGTGTTTATTTAAATATTTTCAAAATCGAGCCGGACCTTATTGTATTTGAGAGAACCAAAGAAGTAAAAGAAATATAATAAAGTAGATTAAGGTTATAAAATAGGAAAAATTTGTGATGAAAAGGCTACATCATCACACTATAGGTATAGGATTTGCAATATAACATAATATACAATGTAAGGTTTATGGTTAATATTATAATATATTCAAAAAGTAAAATATAGTATTTTGAACCGACTTCAAAGAAAGGAGGTGGTTCTCAATTCGGTTGTATTTTTTTTTTATGTTTGTTACCTCATAACTCAGTCATTTATTAACCGATTTTGAATTTTTTTTAATTGAAAGGATATACTTTCAGATTGGTCCCATAGAAATTTCATCAAAATCGGTTCAGTAATTCGGCTGATTTTAATAAAAGTCAGTAACGGCGTGTGATCTTTAAGGCAAATGTCACTTTTTGACATATCAGACAGCGTAAGAAAGTCGGTTTAATAAAAGTGAGTAACGGCGTGTGATTCTTTTAAGGTAAATGTCACTTTTTGACACTAAAAAGTAAAAAATAAAAAACTTTTTAACAAAAAAAAAACCTCCTTCAAAAAATCACTAAAAAGAGGAAAATAATGAAATTTTGAGGTCTGTGCCAATTTAATAAAATATGAATGTGGTTAAAAAGAAGATATTAACCACTATACTATACTTTTTAACCGACTTCATATTTTATTAAATTTGCACAGACCTCAAAATTTCATTATTTTACTCTTTTTAGTGGTTTTTTGAAGGAGGTTTTTTTTTTTGTTAAAAAGTTTTTTATATATATTTTTCATATAAGACAAAACACTAATTAATTTATCTACCTAAGAAGCCGAACATTTTACGATGAGCAACTGTGTTTAAATTTAAAAATAAAGATAGGTTAAAAAACTTTTACGTTAAACGGATTTATAAATGCAGGTACTAAAAATTATAATATAAAAAACTGAAAAAACACGCTTTAATGAACTAAAAAGTAAAAAATAATTAATTTTATTGTAAAAAAGCATGGGGTGCTTTGTATCATATTTTCATACTACCCCACGCTTTTTTACAATAAAATTAATTATTTTTTACTTTTTAGTTCATTAAAGCGTGTTTTTCAGTTTTTTTAAGTTATAATTTATTTTTGCTTTTTAGTCCTGGAGATCCTGGTCAGGATAATGGGACAAACTTATGGAATTATTGTATTGTAATCGGTCCTTGATAAGTGTGCAAAGTTTCAGTTCAATCTGAAGTTTTTTGCTTTTTTTTTTAGTCCTGGAGATCCTGGTCAGGATAATGGGACAAACTTATGGAATTATTGTATTGTAATCGGTCCTTGATAAGTGTGCAAAGTTTCAGTTCAATCTGAAATTTTTTGCTTTTTTTTAGTCCTGGAGATCCTGGTCAGGATAATGGGACAAACTTATTGAATTATTGTATTGTCGTCGGTCCTTGATAAGTGTGCAAAGTTTAAACTAAATCTGACCGTTCAAAGCTGTTCAAAATCAAGTTCAAAGAAGTCGGTTACAAACTGACAAACAAGCAAGCACGCAAACATACAGGTGAAGCTAATATAAGCGTGTTAAAAAGAAAAAAATAATATTTAATTTAGGTTCATAAGTATAAAAGCGTCGGTCGTGACTGTAATAAAATATCATAGAGTTTACGACCCACGATTTTATACTTATGAACCTAAATTAAATATTATTTTTTTTCTTTTTAGTACATTTATAAAACCGTTTAACTCAAAAGTTTTTTTACCTATTTTTATTTTTTTAGTGTGCTTTATTTGCTTAGTCTGATTTTATTACATTTATCCGATCCACTGAAACGTTACCGGAGCAAAACCGTTTGCCAGTGAAAATTCAAAAATGCGATTTGCAGCCGGACGGGAGCCGGATCGGTCAGCTAGTTACCATAATATTGTATTGTCACCGGAGCTACACATGTGTGCAAAATTTCAACTCAATCGGATCACCGGAAGTGGGTGAAAAATCGGTCGCAAGATTTGAAACAAAAAAAAAATATATACGGGGTCAAGCTAAGTAAAATCGTTTAATAAAAAAGTTCGGACAATAAAAAATGGTGGAACCTTTGGTGTAAAGATACGAAATGTTACAATTACCACAAAACACCAAACCATAACAAACACTCTCGACGTACGTTTCGCCAACCAAGTTGGCATCATCAGATTTAAATCATCTTCTGATGATGCCAACTTGGTTGGCGAAACGTACGTCGAGAGTGTTTGTTATGGTTTGGTGTTTTGTGGTAATTGTAACATTTCGAAAAAAGTTCAGGATTAATAAAAAATATAACGGGATCGGCTTTCGTCAGTGGAGTGTTGGCTCGCTTTGAGCTGTCGGAGCGCTTTAGTCGTGTTCTTTCATTTCTGAATAACTTCGAGGTCGTAAGTTCACTGCGTCTACGTGTTGTAAACAGATCATACATAGCCTAGAATCTATATTATAGTGCCACCATTATAGCACCTGTAAAGGTACGTGCAGTATGGAGCTGGGATTCTAGATGGTAGCATAGATTATAGCAGGGCTTGCTTAAATTAATGCATTGTTATATATCCGAGCGTACACAACGAAGCAGTGAGTGTAGCAGGTATAAGCGCTGTTACAAGAGCTAGTAAATTCAAGAATGTATCTCACCATTCTTTTAGCGCGCTGACTACTACCATCAACGTGTGACAACTGTCAAATGGCCGTTACAAGTTTCGCAATGGATGTAACTAGTTTAATATGTGAAATTTTGCCAGTTTTTATTTAATTTGCTTTGAGTTTTTTCTAAGACGTATTTAAAAGTGTTAGGTTCCATACGTAAATATTCAAAAAACAGGTTTGGGTAAAATTTTAATTCTTGGTATAAATGATGAAATTCGCCATGTTTAGATCGTTTTCTATTAATAGGGTGGACATGATAGCTCCTACCCAAATTTGTATTTAAAATATTATACCACTTTGTAGCAGAAGAACACAAATATTCGTCTTCGCTATCTGACATTTTAAACGCGATAAAAGCTTGTCTCAATGCTCGTATCAAAGCTTCGTTGTGCAAACCTATAAGCGCTTATAATTTCAGCCACCATCTGTACCATACATGCTACCATCTAGAATCCCAGCTGCGTACTGCACGTACCTTAAGTCAAAGTACACCTATTATATTATTATAGAATATAGAACTTCCTTAATTCTTTATAATCTACTCCGTATGTAAGTCGCGGACTTAGGAAAGTTTACACCTGTATTATCTGGTTAGTGGTTTTTTTAATTTTCGCCTATAGACTACAGAAGTAGGCAGTCCTAATATGAAATTTAAAATGGAGTCGATTGGCGTTCAAAAATGTATGGGGTTTAACGGAATATTCGTTACTATTCTCTTAAAACACATTTCTTACCTAAAAAATGGCTTTTTCATAGAAATAATTAATAAATCCCGTCATTATTGGCTACAAAACTTTATTATTTTTGTGAAATAATTTTTTATTTGAAATTAAAAATTTTTGAAAAATGAATGTCCTAACTTGATTCATTCAGTGACGTTTATTCTAACCTAACTTAACCTCGTTGACGTTTGTCGAGATATAATTTAAGCAATTATAAATTAAAAATTGAGTTTGTTCTTTCCATTTGGAGTTGAAAAAGTGTTCTGAAGTCGTCTGAGTTACGCTAGATCAAGCGAAGGTAAGCTAAAAGTATAAAAAAAAATGTTTTCACCAATTAGGTATTGGATATCTAGGTATTATTTTAACTTTTTCCTCAGTCGGAAATTTAAACTTCTTGCAGTCATAATTTTCATTATAATTGCAGTTAGGTACAAGACACCATCCCATAACAAATTGCTTTAATTATTAACGATGACGTGTTTAAAGAAAACGAGGTTATGTCAGTAGAATGAATGAAATTTGACAGGTGTGTAGTGTCAATGGGTGAAGGGGAAGGGAAAGAGTGATTAAATTCACAACGCACGTTTAACGCAAATTCTAGCTATAAGGAGACAGTTGCGACTCCGCCACGCCTTCCTTTCCTTAATCTATTGTGATTTGGCTTTTGGTAGTAATGTATCAATTACTAAGGTTACATCTCTTGTTTTATATACAATCAAAATTACTCATGTGATTCAATTAACATATTTGATACTAAAAAATTCCTTCCTCCAATCTTGCAATAATTCTTCTTTTTTGTTCATCGTTTTTATAATTTTGAGGCAATTAAATGACAATTAATTCTTTTAATTTTTGACATTTATATTTACCTATCAAAGTAAATCAAAGTAAATTTGTTGCTAAGCTACTGACTTTTTGTGAACTTACACTGAAAAACTCAAGTGTAAACTTTTTGAAGTCCGCGACTGTACGTCCAACGTGGTTATAAGACTATTATCTTTCTGTTTGAATATTTTTAGACATAACCGTATTTATGAAGCGCATAAATTAATGCAGAAAATACTATATACTTTGAATTCTATAAAGTAAAATATATATTCGTGACTTCTGCGATGTTTCATAATATTTTCCGCAGGTATTATTAAGCGCGTTCCGTCGAACACGCGGTACACGACGGTTGTTCAAGCTTATGTACAGTGCTCTTTGATCTTTTCATTCTTGAAATAATGCGCGACTCTTGCAAAAGGATGCAGGTTCCGTTAGGCTAGGTTAGTTTGTTTCGAGAAATAACATTTTAAAAAGACAAGTACGCTGAACGCTTAAATCTCAGTTATGAATGAGTTTCCCTGTACCTATTTAACTTTTAAAGATATTTAAAGTACAAGAATAATATAACGATTACAGTTCCAGTCGTAAGCTTAGTTTATTGGAAATCCTGAGATTATTCTCGCGGCGCGGGATGCTTCCAAGAGGGCGGGGCGTAGCGAGATAACTCGAGGGGGCGAGACGAGGGAAACGAGAAGAAGGCGCGCAGCCAATCAAGTAAAAAGAAATCAGTGAATTTGCAGATAAACTGGAAAAAACAAAATAAGCATAAAATAAGACGCGCGTGCCTTTTTTTTCAAAACAGCGATTCCCAACCGACGGCATTTCGTTTTTCAAAAATCTATGCACAAAAATTCAAACGTGATCGTCTTATAGATAGATCCTTTTAACTGTTAATTAATGTCCGGGAGCTTTAGAGTGAAATGTCTGTTTTATATAACTAAAAAATTCGACTGATGACCAGTCCTATACTTCCCACCTAGTAAATATTTGCAAAAAATAAACACTCTTTTTTTATTCTTTGAAAAAAAGCATGGCCCTCTTTTTTGTTTAGTGATCTACTGATGGCTAGCTTAATATAACAAAAATCATGGTTACCTTGATTTACGTACAATTTTTATTTTTTTTAGTAAAATATTTTTTTTCTCGAAAACTACATTTTAGAGAAAAAAATATTTACATTTTTTTCATATTATAACATCCAGAATTCATTTATATTTTTTTTTTACTTATGTTAATACGTGACATTGAGAACGTTTTTTTTAATAACTCAGGATCCACTGAACCGATTTGACTCAAAATCTAATCAGATCTAAGTTAAAGGCTGATAAACACAATAGAACAATCGGCATGGCCATATGTTGTTCCGTTTTTACGATATCGAAGGCGAAAAATTGACCACATACACACACACACACATATACACACACATACTCGTACACACACATATATTGACATCAGTCAGAAAATGATCTTAAACGATTGCTGGGGTCTCGAAACGTGAAAATCTGTTAAAATCTCGAAATATTTTTTTCGGACTAAATCCATTACTTCCCTACCATAGTAGAGGTGGGAAGTAAAAACTGGCCGCGTAAAATATAGGTAATATCTACTTTCACCTTTAACTATACAATCGACTAAGCCGTGCAGTCAGGGTCCATTCTGATTGGTCGAATATCCTATCTTGATGTAGTTTGATACACACAGACAAACCTAAACGAACGTAACAACCAACTAATGAACTCTGTATACTAATATGGATAGTTGATAGCGATTAAAAAATGGGTTTTGTATGTGGAGAATGTTCAAATACATATTCTTCAAGACAGGCATTAATTCTCACAAAATTAGAATGAAAACTTCAGATAAGACTTGTAATCTAATTCTTTCTCTAAAAGTCGATCAATTTTCTGACATTACAAATTAAAACTTAATTAAAATTTATTTTTCTATTCCAATTTCTCAAGAACACTGTTATTCTATAAATTTTGGACATCCTAATATCTCAAATAATAATAATAATAAATTAGGTTTTATTTTGAAATGTCAAAAAATTGATCGACTTTTAGAGAAAGAATTAGATTACAAGCCTTACGTGATGTTTTCATTATATTTTTGTGAACATTAATGCCTCGTCTTGAAGAATATGTATTTAACCATTCTCCACATACAAAACCCATTTTTTTATCGCTATCAACTATCCATATTAGTATACAGAGTTCACTAATTAGTTGTTACGTTCGTTTAGGTGTGTCTGTGTGTGTCAAACAACATCAAGATAGGGTATTCGACCAATCAGAATGGACCCTGACTGCACGGCCTAGTCGCTTGTTTTAACTATAACGCCTGTTTCTGAAGTTACATTTCATAGACAGTGCACGTAACGGAAATCAAAGTTGCACAAACAAATTTGACGGAAAAAAAAATGTCGGCCCGTTTTTGTCGACTCGCGAGCTATTTACAGAGCACGGCTGCTGAACTCGTTAAAAATAATTAATAATTACAGCTCGCATTTATTTTTCATGAAAAATAATAAAAAAAAGACTGACAAGTTTAAGATATTATTTAAATAAATAGCGCATAAAAAATGTAGGTACTAGGTATATATCATTAATAATTGTTCGTTTGTTGACTGCAGGTGTGTATTGTGCAGAAGAAGGACAGCAAACAGATGTTCGCCATGAAGTACATGAACAAACACCAATGTCTGGAGAGGGATGCGCTCAAGAACGTCCTGCGGGAGGTCGACATACTGTCACAGCTAGAGCATCCGTTTCTTGTCAACCTCTGGTTCTCGTTTCAAGGTACCTATTATATAGGCGCCATTCTTAGCCGCAGGGGCACGTCAAAAATAATAAATAAACGCTTTATGCTTCTTCGTCCGCGCTTACAAATATTTTCTCTCGTCAAATTTGCGTTCACTTAAGAATAAAACTCTCGTGGTGGAAGTGACGGGTATAATCTCTGTGCAAAATAAGATCTGCTTCAAATTTGAAAAAAAATATACATACCGACAGTAGGGAATGCAATCTCGATCTCGCGATATCTCGAGCCATTTTTCGAGATTTAATCTCGTGAGCAGGCACTCTCGTTTTTGAAATCTCGTTCGAGATCTCGACCCGATATGGTCGAGATCTCGAACGAGATTTCAAGAACGAGCGCGCTGACTGCAATGATATTTAATTGTTTTCTTGAGTGAAATTGACAGTTATTTAACTTATAACAAGCACTAGATGGCTAACAAATTACAAAGTTAAGTGAATACTGAATATGTCTAAGAACAATTTAAACCAAATGTTCGGCGTGAACGTTATTAATAGTAACTTATCCTATGCTTCCTAAGAAGTTATTTCCAAAATAATTAATTGACATATAATAGTGTGCTGTATGACTGTCACTGTGTGCGTGTGTGATTTGTTGAGTAGTGCACTGTGCAGATGATTATTATTCATTACTTTTCTTCAAGATATTTTTTTTCAAGATTCAATTATTAATATTATGAAGTACTAGAAGTACTATGAAGTTCTTGTGAATTTACACTACGCGTTTCAGCAACGAGTTGCCATCTTCAGGTGTGGTTAATTATTTTTTAAAAATCACACATTGAGTATTCGTAACACTATATAATATTATGATGCTAAGCACTGTGTATTATGTCGTGATTTGTGAAGTACTGATTTAAATTTCGAGACAATTACTGAGTATTGGGTGTTTGTGTGCACACAAACACCCAATACTCAGTAATCGTCTACACACATACACAAACACACTCACATTTCCATTTCATTTACCTACTATATAAATCATAAAATCTCGAAATTTAAATCAGTACTTCACAAATCACGACATAATACACAGTGCTTAGCATCATAATATTATATAGTGTTACGAATACTCAATGTGTGTTTTTAAAAAAATAATTAACCACATCTGAATATGGCAACTCGTTGCTGAAACGCGTAGTGTAAATTCCCAAGAAGTCACAAGACGGACATAATACGAGGTATTTCTAATACTTCATAATATTCATATAGTGACTTGGAGACCCAACACTCTAAAAATGTATCAATTATTAATGTTTTGTTTTATTTTCAAAATATAACAGCAATACCCCAAATAAGTAGTTTTCATTAAGTTTAAGCATTTTAGATAAAAAATAATACGTACTTTTCAAAAGTAGGCGAAATCTCGATATTGTCGAGATTAATCGAGATCTCGCCAGACAATTCGGTGAGATCTCGAATGGCCAATCTCGACCCAAGACTTATCTCGCGAGATCTCGGATTGCCAATATCGACTCGAGATTGCATTGCCTAGCCGACAGAATATGACACGTTGAACTTGATTAACCCACCCAATTTTTTCTTTAAACATATAAAATTTGTAAGTTGATGACGTGGAAATAAAAAAATTTAAAAAGCGAACCGAATGTTATATGAAGCACGTAATATTTATAACTGTAATGATTTTGATATTAATTGATTAAGCACATTAATTTCTCGAATACAGTAGGTATAGAGAAAGTTCGAAGTGGATATATTTTTTCCACGCCAATTTCCGCGCAGGTAATGTGAAATGACTCCGTTTAGATGTGAATGCAGTCGCGCAGAAATTGGCAATCAAAAGCGAAAAGAACTCTCGAGTGCACTTGAGCACACAAAATCATCGGCGAGCATGAAACGAGCGCCGCGACCCAACGCAGCGCTTGACGCTATAATAAAAAATTTGAAAAACACTTGACCCTGCAGGTCTTCCCTGAAACTTCCCGCTGTCTAGTTTTGGTATTATCCATAAATAATGACTAAATGCACATAATATCTTTTCAAAATGTTTCACAATAAATTGTTAGCTCTTCAGGTTGTATTACTATATTTGAAGAAAATGTTCGATAATATTTTTTCTTCAGAGGGTCACAAAGTGTTCAAAAAACAGTTAGTTGGAACTAGCTCGAAAACAGTTACTTTTGGGACAAATAAGGTCATTACAATTTGAAAGCTTATAAAACCCATAAAAAACATAATATGATTTTTATGGGTTTTATAAACTTTCAAATTGTAATGACCTTACTGACCTTACAATTTGAAAGCTTATAAAACTCATAAAAACATATTATGTTTTTATGGGTTTTATAAGCTTTCAAATTGTAATGACCTTATTTGTCCAAAAGTAACTGTTTTCGAGCTATTTCCAAACTGTTCCAACTGTTTTTTGAACGCTTTGTGACCCTCTGGAGATTTATGCACCCCCGCTTGAGGAAGAAAAAAAGTTAAAATTGTGTTCTTTAACTAGCAACCAACAAATTTAGCACAAAAAAAGAAGGTAGTTCAACCCTTTCTATGTATGCAGATATTCTGGAGATTGGATTAATATGGTAACAGCACTATAAACAATTACCCAAAAATAACTTAAGTTTCTTCCTTATATTATATTAATAATTATATTAATATTTTACTTCGTAATTTACTAACATTTTGGATAATTGAAAGGCAAAATGTCACTTGACATTATGAAAATTCCAGTCAGCCTTCTTATAGTACTTACATCATCTATTTTTATTTGAAAAAAACACTTTTTTGAAAATTTTTCGACAACGATAACGATATCTCTCAAACGAATCAACTGATTGAGATCGGGTTTGCGTCATTCGAGGTAGTTTTTTGGGGAATAGAGCTGATTAGATTTTGGAATCGATCGCTAAAGTATTTTAAAAACATTTTTTCGAAAATTTTATTTCTGAGATTTCTCAGAATCCACTTGATCGATTAAGTTCAAATTATTAGGAAGTCTAAACTGAGTAAAACTCTTTCGAATGGCGCAAACCCGGTCTCAATCGGTCGATCCGTTCCAAAGTTATTTAAGTTTTACATACATAGGTACATACACACATACATACATACATACAGTCAGAATAGTTTCCTATAGGACCTCAAAACGTCGAGATCAGTTGAAAACTCGATTTTCGAAAATCGGACTGCAACCAATAACTCCCCGAATTTTTGAAAATTTACAATTTTCTTAGTGGGAAGTTAAAAAAATATATAGGTAACAAATTGATTGCCTTTACGCGGCCTTTTTAATTTAAGAGCGAGAAGCCTTTTAATGCTCGTTTTTAAGACATTTTTTTATATTTTTTTTCAATCGTTTTGTTTTTTATAGAATCGAGTGCTTTAAATTTCAGACGAGGAGGACCTGTTCATGGTGTCGGATTTGCTGCTGGGTGGCGATCTGCGATATCACATTAATCATGAGGTGCCGTTCACGGAGGAGTGCGTCAAACTGTACATCGGCGAATTGGCGTCGGCGCTCTACTACTTGCAGACCAAGCACATTGTTCACAGGTCAGCCGTGATTTTTAATTTCAACTATTTTTATAGGCAAAGTTTAACCATGCGTTATTGCTCTGTTTCAGAGACATCAAACCAGATAATATTCTTCTGGACGAGGAAGGTACGTTTTTTTACATGTTGGACACCTATAATAATATTTAGAGGGGCTAAGCATTTGGAGCCTAAAAGAGCAATATAATTTAGAGGTCCGTTCTAAAAATTTAAAATATTTTTTACTCTGCAAAATTTAGTTTCCGTCTTTCCATTATACCTAATATTATAGTTTATAATTATACTATTTAGCGAAAGCGTTCCTTTTTGTATTGTTTTTTTGAAGCTATGATTCTATAGGCGCGTTAGACGATTTCTGGCAGGGGAAAAACTTATAGGATCGCGTCACGATAAAACCGTCACGCTCATGTTATTAAAAGTATATCTATTGGGATCCGTCAAATGAGCATATGACATCTGGTGGCAGAAAATTGTACTCAAAACGAGGGAAAATTTTACATGCTAACAGTGCAAATTAATCATGTAATTGTTTAATACAAAAATAAAACAAGTAAAATAAACAAAAAGTTTATCGAAAATGGAATTCGCGACGTTTTCTAATATCATGGTGTAACGTTCCCGTTCCTTCTGGCTCCTTTTCGTCGTCTAGGGGTGGAACGGGCCGTACAAAATTATCTGTCTTCCAAGAAGTAAAAAAAACACAAGTACAATTTTATTTAATTGCTCTCAGAGCGTTTATTATTATCGAAACAAATTTTTCTTTTCTTTTACACAGAACAATAATTTACAATAAAATAAAAATAATGACAAAAATTCTGTATTGTGTGGGAAGGAGAGGCGTCTAAACTTGAAAGAATCCAAAGTTTAGACACGGATAAAGGGAAACGACAGCTTCTAGAAATACTTCCGTAGAAAACTGTTGTCAGGCAAAGGTGAGGTATGGAATCAGTTACTGTCGACAAGACTAGCAACTGTTTTTTGTAGTGTGCGTGTGGTTAAAAATACAAACCGCTTCACAAAAAAAAAACTATAAATATAAACCCTGATGGGGATATGAAGCACAAAAAATCTAATACCAAATTTTTTCAAAAAAAAACAAGTAAAAAATATTGTCGTACAAAAAATCTTTAAATATTATTCAAAATGTTACACTAGTTTACTGCAGCAACGACTGTAAGATCACTATCCGGGTCCCCCAAAAATAATCCGTTTTTATAATCAACAGAGAAGGACAACACGAATAGCCATCTCGCAGCAAAAAAAATCATGTAACCTCTTTTCATTCTAATCATTACATAACATATTTACACTAAAATTATTTTGACTTTACAAATTTATACAAAGACAAAAAAAAATATTATTTTCAGTTTAATAAAGAAAAAAACTTCAAAAACACTGTAGCGTACAAATGGTATCGCTACAATGGCAATAAACACTATCAAGTTATTGCCTTGTAAAACTTACTTTACAGAGAATTATTTTTTAATGAAATGTGGAAAAACTGTATTTATAAAAAAAAAACATTTTATATTAATAATAAGATGTACTTATTATCATACTGCATTACAATAGTTGAATCCCTGATGATTGACAAATTTATAGGATTAACTTTGTATACAAATATTTTGAGGTTAGTAACTTACCTACTTATTACAATATAACTTATTATGTTGCAGTTATGTGTTTACATTATTCACCTAACCCAGCCATAAAGGCGCATTGAACGCGGATGATTAATTTCGTGGAGATTTTCTTTTAATTTTGATGTTTTTAAGCCATATGTCGTAAAGATTACTACTTTTGACAGTTCATTTTGCATGTATTTTTCTCGTTATATTTCCGACATTTGATAATAAGCCCGGCTTTGAGAATCCGTTCTCCTTCAATGAAATTCCTTTGTTTAGGATTCGTACCGGCCCAATCACAAATTGCACTTATATTTATCATTTCTTATCACTTCGAAAATCATAAAATTACACGCAAAAGTATACCCCGTATATGAAATTTCCCCCCCTCTGCGCCATGTTTTTTAAGCTCCACCTATCTGACGGATCCCAATAGCTATGGCCAGCGGTGAAAGTAATATACTAGCGTACGCGCAGTGGCCTATGTAAAATTAATATCTGAGAGTTTTATAGGACACAAAAAAATAAACTGGCGTCAGATTTCAAAATGGCGGCCATATGTACTTTTGTAAAAGTTTTCCGATCTTTTTGAAAATTGATATTTAAGAGTTTTATAGGACACAAAAAAATAAAATTGTATCAGATTTCAAAATGGCGGTCAAATATTTTTAATGCTTTGATGATTGCGTATGTGCGGTAATCCGCTAATGTTATATAATATGCGGGCTATAATTGCTATAAATTTGCAACTGTAGTGTCGCTATGATAATAATATTCATCATTCATATTTTAATATTATAGGTCACGCTCATATCACCGACTTCAACATTGCCGTAGTTCTGCAGGACAACCAGCTGGCGACGTCGATGAGTGGCACTAAACCTTATATCGCGCCGGAAATATTCGACTGCGCGGTAGACGCATGCGTCGGCTATTCGTATCCGGTCGACTGGTGGTCGCTCGGCGTCACGGCATACGAGATGTTGGCCGGCGTCCGCCCCTTCGACATTCACTCGGCGACTTCGATACAGGACGTGCGAGCGTCGCTGCACAACGCCGTCGCCTACCCTAAGCGGTGGACCGACGACATGGTCGATCTGCTCTCCAAGGTCAAGTTTTACAACACTTCACGCTGTTTATACTTATTTGTAGATACTCGTATAGGAAGAGTAGCTGTGCCTATTTCATTAAATACAAATTTTGCGTCTTTATAATTTGCAGTCCGGCTCTGTGTGACCGATTTTGATTAAATTTTCGAGGTTACTACATTTTAACATGAAGTAGGTAATAGCTAACATTAATATGAAAAAAATGGGTGTGTGCTTATGACCACACGACAGAAGTGAAAACTTCAGATTTTCTGATTTTAAAATATATACAGGATGGTACATCTTAAACAATGCAGTGAAATATCTCGTAAACCGTACAAATCATAAAAAAATACAAAAGTTATACAAAAATACAAAAGTTATAGATTGTCAAGGGGGACAGAAGACTGTGATATCAGATTTAACATAGGTGGTGCTGTGAAGGTCAGGCGAAGGTCAGCTTCAATTTTTTAATTGTAACAGTGCATTTTTATTCCAGAATACGATACAGTATTTAATAGTGAAGAGTAAATTATTAAGGTACATATGAGCTAAAGTTAATAAATATTGAGCTATTTACAAATTAAATAGCAAATTTAATTTGTCAATTCGGTTCTTTCATGAATTGAATTCAAGCCAAGAAGGCCGGTGCGTAATATCGTGGCTATCTGCTATGCCATAATTTATCTAATATAATTGTCGTTCATTTTGGCCGTTATAGATATAATTTCTAAATATATCCAATATTTATTAACTTTAGCTAATATGTACCTTAATAATTTACTCTTCACTATTAAATACTGTATCGTATTCTGGAATAAAAATGCACTGTTACAATTAACAAATCGAAGCTGACCTTCGCCTGACCTTCAAAGCACCACCTATGTTAAATCTGATATCACAGTCTTGTGTCACCTTTGACAACCTGTAACTTTTGTATAAAACATTTTTTTATGATTTGTACCGTTTACGAGACATTTCGCTGCATTGTTCAAGATGTGCCACCCTGTATAATATAATTTTTTATCACATAGTTTAATCATAAATACACTACTCCAAAAAATTAACGCACCACTAAAAAGTAAGCAAAAGTTTAAAGTAATTTTTCGTCAAAACTACTGGTTCGATTTGAACGATTTTTTTTTGAACGACAGGTTGTCTCTTCCAGAAAGTTAGTGTACTACTGTATTCGCATAGAAACCTATTTTTTATAAATAGCGGGTGTATCAATCATGACGTGTTTTTTTCATAAAATTCGTAACAACCTGTGGAGTTCAACAGTTACAATATCAAAAAAAAACTCGGGTCGCAGTGCCAAAACCCTGCCGACAATATAGTATATTTGCTAATACAGGCATTGTGCTGTTATTATGTGAACATAAGTTGGTTTTTGGACAAAATAAAAAATTTAACCCCTTAATACATCCCTTAAAATAATATTTTTTTTCTTAATTTCAATATTATTATCAATACAACCTCTGTACCAAATTAAATACACCCTTCAGTAAGTAAATCACTATCCGCAAACTAGTGTTTTCATACAATTTGTAAGTCCGGACCTGTCGGGGCGATTTTATTAAAATTTTAGCAGCACATTTAAATCTTCACTAAAGGGTTAAATTTCAATTTTGAAACAATTCTGAGAATTTTTTCGGTATTTTTGGGCCCAAAAACATTTTTCAACCCCTAAAAACCACCCTTAAAATGGTCCGATTGGGCCCATTTTAAATAGGCTTCGTGCGGTTATGGATTGCAACGTGCCTACCCAATTTCGTCAAAATCAATTAACTCTTTCGAAAGTTATAGCCCGTACACATATAAATATATATATTATAACAGGGTTAATACGCGGGTAACCGCTAGTATAACTTTTGTTTTTAAATAAGATTTGAATTTATGCATCATTTAGGTCAATTAGTTTTGTTAAAAACCAATGATGAATACAGTTAATGAATTCGCAAGTGGTTAGTATACATTGCCTTCCGTGGACCCCAGAAAAAAATTATTTTCGAGCCTATGCACCTTTTATCAAAGTTTAGATTTTTACATTGTCATTTTTGAATGCAAGTTGATGCGAATGGAATCCGAATCATTACTGGCTGTTGATTTTATTCCGCTATCGCTATTCTTAAGTTCGAATAAAATTGTATTCTGTCCATTTCAGCTCTGTTTTCGTTTTTTAATGTGTTTGTGAATTTGTGTCAAAATGAAGTTTACCGCTTGCTGATGATCGGTAAAATTTTATAAGTATGTTTGCTGGGGTAATGAGCTAAACGCATATTATGCCGCAGTGAATACTGAAGCCGAGATAATTATTTTTAGTATCGATTATCCCTACCGAATACCGAATATTAGTGGTTACCGAATTACTACGTAATTATTTGTTATTGAATATTTTTTAGGATTAACGCTTTCAGTGATTTCACGAGTGCCTTGCTGGTGACTGGTCAGAGTCTCTCAGCGTCGACAACTGAGTAGGACTGCTCTTGGGCATAAGTCGTGGCGCCCTAACAATTTCAGTCGGTAGCCCTTGAGTTTCAACCCTATACCTTGATTAAGTCTGGGAAGCGCTTCGTGAAGATTTGAAATGTTAGTAGTTAAGATTTTTAGTTGTGGTGTTTCAGGTAACATTTGGAATCCCGTGTAGTTAAGATTTTATTGGATTGTTAAGATCTAGTTTTCTTTGTGTTGTGTCCTATATGTCGAGTGGAAGGTGGTGGAATTTTTTAGTGGTTGGAAGGTCGGATTTTTAAGCCCAGTTCTGGGCATTTTTCATTTTTTGCACTCAATTTGAATCACGCAGTGAGTTGGATTTTTTATACTTGTGAATCACATATTATCAATGTTTCCAGACCCAGCGCCGCAATAAGAGCAGCCGTGGCAAATAAAATATAATTGACCCAGGTTAGATTCAACCCCTAGGGACCTGGCATTATAATATATATATATATATAAATAGACATTTCCAAAAATGGTGCCAAAATGTTCAGGAGGCTATGAAACGTCGAGAAATTTTGGTCCGACCCCTAGGTCCCGCCTAGGGCATGCAAATATTCGGATGTTTCAGGTATTCGAATATTCGCTCAAAATTTAGCCAATATTCGAATATATTCGAATATATTCGAATAATTGGTAAAAATAATAAAAACACTGGAACTTCAATAAATGACTTTTAATTATTTAAAATCAACACGCCTACTGCACGTCCATAAATCCAATCAATATTTTAACAACAAAAGCAGCTTACTTCTAATTAAAAAGAGATCAAATAATCATTTTTACTTTACTTAGTTACGTAAAAATTCAGATCAAATCAACTAAATATTAGAGCGCACATAGCTTCCGAGAACCATAGATCAAATGAACATATTTAAGTAATCAAAAAAATTCAAAATTCTTTCTTTCTGTTTTTCCTATTCAAACAAAAATATTAAATGAGCATCTAAGACGAATTTTTATTAATTAGTACCACAAAAGTATGGGATATTGCTCCCCTATAAAAAAAATACTTCACAAATAAATAATACGTCTATTAGCACGTGCGAAGAGTAAATCAAGCATTTAAGTACACGTACGTAACGTAACGTAAGTAAGTAGTTATATCAAATAAACATGCAATAATTAACAAAAAAAAACTTTCCTCGCCCCGTTTCGATTCCCCTCCCACGCCCTAGCGCGAACTTAGAGCTAGTGTAGCGTTTGTAAGATGTTTTAGCGCCGTCGTAAACCGTTTTTAAACAATTTCAATTCTTAACAAATAATTCGAATATATTCGAATAATAGGAATTACTATTCGAATAATAAATGCAGCCGAATATTCGCTATATTCGAATATTCGAATATTCGAATTGCATGCCCTAGTCCCGCCATCCGACCGACGCCAATAGTGTATGTGCCATATGGCAAATACACTAATAAAAATTGAAATCAAACTGTAGCCTTATCTTTTCATAACATTTTGTTTTTTGATTTACTTGATTATCTTTGCTACTACAGGAGAAAAACAGCTTTATAGCATAACATGATTTTATTGAAAATTAAAATCCAAATTTAACAATGAAAAAAATAAACAAAATTTGAAGAAAAAAGGTACGAAAGTGTCAGTAGTGAGTAAGATTTCGTGGCATTTTGGTGCAAATAATAGATTTTGCAAAAAATACGTAAGGACCAACACTGAAAATACACTTCTATGAAGTGCTTTTTGACTTCTGTATTTAGCTGATGACAATTACTGTTATTCCCTGTTTTTCCATAGCTTCTTACGTTTATAATTCTAATTAAAATCAATAAAATCATGCTATGCTATAATTGTTTTTCTCCTGTAGTAGCAAAGATAATAGAGTAAATCAAAAAACAAAATGTTATGAAAAGATAAGGCTACAGTTTGATTTCAATTTTTATTTTTATTGTAACTGTTGAACTCCACAGGTTGTTACGAATTATATGAAAAAAAACACGTCATGATTGATACACCCGCTATTTATAAAAAATAAGTTTCTATGTGAATACAGTAGTACACTAACTTTCTGGAAGAGACAACCTGTCGTTCAAAAAAAAATCGTCCAAATCGAACCAGTAGTTTTGACGAAAAATTATTTTAAATTTTTGCTTACTTTTTAGTGGTGCGTTAATTTTTTGGAGTAATGTATATTAAAATCGGCCTATGCAATTAAATTTAATGAATATGATACCTTAACGATAATATTAAGTTTTAGGGTCCTCTGTTAGCGCACTTGTGAACTATACACTATTACCAGCATATTGCAAATGCGTGTTCGTGTTTGAGCCGAGTAGCCCCGATTGTCACCGTCGGGTGCGTTTCACATCACTGTTGTTAACAGCCCAGGCAAAGCCCGCCTAAGGAAGTTTTCACTTCAAAAACACGCACCGCAATATTTTCTTCGTCGCGTCATGTAATCAATCCCTTGAATTAGGACTTGAGAATAGCCGAGAGTGTAGCAATGCTGTTGTTTACATGGCGTTGCTATGGTTCCTCTATTACAAGTCCCCAGTTCCCGGATTCTAGCCCGAGAACTGGTAAAAGTGTTAATTGGATTTTCAATTTATTATTAAAAAAAAAATAATGAATTGAAAATATGAATTGGTGCTAGGCCCAAATAACCTTAGCTGTTGGTGGTCTTTAAAACACAATATTTTTTCCGTTGAATTAAATACACTAAACACCAAAATAACCAACGGCAACAATAAAAAAACTCGGGTCGCAGTGCCAAAACCCTGCCGACAATATAGTGTATTTGCTAATACTGGCATTGTGGCTTTATTATGTGAACTTAAGTTTGTTTTTGGAGAAAATAAAAAATATAACCCCTTAATACATCCCTTAAAATAATATTTTTTTTCTTAATTTCAATATTTTTATCAATGCAACCTCGGTACCAAACTAAATACACCCTTCAGTAAGTAAAGCACTATCCGCCAACTAGTATTTTCATAAAATTTGTAAGTCCGGTCCTGTCGGGCCGATTTTATTAGAATTTTAGCAGCAAATTTTGATCTTTACTAAAAGGTTAAATTTCAATTTTGAAACAATTCTGAGAATTTTTTCGGCATTTTTGGGCCCAAAAACATTTTTTAACCCCTAAAAACCACCCTTAAAATAGTCCGATTGGGCCCATTTTAAATAGGCTTCGTGCGGTGATGGATTTCAACGTGCCTACCAAATTTCGTCAAAATCAATTAACTCTTTCGAAAGTTATAGCCAGCACACACACACACACACATATATATAAATATAAATATATAAATATAAATATATAAATATAAATTATAAATAGATAAATATAAAAATATATATATATACATATACATATATAAACAGACATTTCCAAAAATGATGCCAAAGTGTTCAGGAGCTATGAAACGTCGAGAAATTTTGGTCCGACCCCTAGGTCCCGCCATCCGACCGACGCCAATAGTGTATGTGCCATATGGCAAATACACTAACAACAACAACAATACATAAAATTATGTAAATTAAATAACAATGACTGTATTTTGTTTGATGTTGTGTTTGCAGTTGTTGTGTGTAAGTCCGGGCGCGAGGATATCATGCCTACAGGAGTTGAAGCAGATGCCTTGCCTTCATAACATCGACTTGAATCTTGTCTACGACAGACATTATAGACCGCCCTTCACGCCTCCGGTAATATTTATGACATTTTGATTGACATTTTGCATCAAAGAGTCGACACGCTTTTTAACCGACTTCAAAAAAGGAGGTGGTTCTCAATTCGGTTGTATTTTTTTTTATGTTTGTTACCTCAGAACTCCGTCATTTATGAACCGATTTAGACATTTTTTTTTGTTTGAAAGGATATACTTTCAGATTGGTCCCATAAAAATTTCATCAAAATCGGTTCAGTAGTTCGGCTGATTTTAATAAAAGTTAATAACGCCGTGTGATTACTTAAGGTAAATGTCACTTTTTGACACATCAGACAGCGTAAGAAAGTCGGTTTAATAAAAGTGAGTCACGGCGTGTGATTTCTTTAAGGCAAATGTCACTTTTTGACACTAAAAAGTAAAAAATAAAAAACTTTTTAACAAAAAAAAACGTCCTTCAAAAAGCCACTAAAAAAAGGAAAATAATGAAATTTTGAGGTCTGCGCCAATTTAATAAAATATGAAGTTGGTTAAAAAGAAGATATTAATCACTGTACTATACTTTTTAATCGACTTCATATTTTATTAAATTGGCGCAGAACTCAAAATTTCATTATTTTCCTCTTTTTAGTGGCTTTTTGAAGGAGGTTTTTTTTAGTTAAAAAATTTTTTTTTAGAGTGCAGTTTTGATTTTACAGAAAGATCATCTAAACTGCGACCCGACATTTGAACTTGAAGAAATGATCATAGAAACGAAGCCGCTTCACAAAAAAAAGAAACGGTTGGCCAAGCAGAGGTCTGTTAGAGAAGTTCAAGGTTCACTCAGCTTAGAAATGGTAATATTGCGTTTGTTTATTTATAATTGTTTAAAAAAAAAGCGGGTGTGTGCTTATGACCACACGACAGAAGTGAAAACTTCTGATACACTTTAAATATTACACTGATCATATACAATAACATACGCGTATTATATTAAACTACTCTCAAAAGTTTTAGTGTCATCTACTAGCGCACTTACGAACTACAAATAACTTTTTACCAACATAACACAAATACCTTTTCAATTAAGTTTTAGTGTCATCTATTAGCGCACCTATGAACTACAAATAACTTATTACCAAAATACCACAAATACCTTTTCAATTAAGTTTTAGTGTCATCTATTAGCGCACCTATGAACTTATTACCAACATATTACAAATACCTTTTCAATTAAGTTTTAGTGTCATTTATTAGCGCACTTATGAACTACAAAGAACTTATTACCAGCATACTACAAATACCTTTTCGTGTTTGAGCCGAGTAAACCCGATTCAGCGTCACCGACCCGGAGCGTGACGGTTCACTTTCGTTCACTACTCAGGCAAAGTGCGCCTAAGGAAGTTTTCACTGCAAAAAAATATACATATTAATATGCATTAATAGCTGTTGCAGTAAAATCTTCTTACTATTTTCGATCAAATTTTATTGATGCCTACTTTTTAACAAATTTAAAAGTGTTTTTTCACTAAATTAAATAATATGTGTCTGTGCATTTTTCAGGATCTCGAATCGCCAATGGAACAAAAGGGACCAATTTTGATATCCGAATTCAAAGTGTACAATCGTTACGATGAAATGAAAAAACGCGAAATGGAACGCAAAGAACTCGCTTGGGAAAAAGAACTTCTATCGGCTATGGACGCGTCTGATCCAATCAATAGCGGCCGCCAGCCGTCGAACAATCAATCCTCGGACAAAACAAAACACAACGACTCTCCGTCAAACACATTGACATCGTACAAGAGTTGTCCAAAGTTGAATGTATCGCCGATCAATGTGCAGGCGAGAATCGCTCACTCTCCGAAAGTGAAAAAGCTAAACACAGTCGAAACAAAGGTAGATTCGAATGAAACTACCCATTCTACTAGTCACTTGAGAAATCAGTTCTCTTTAAAAAAAGAAGGTATGGCAAGTAAGATTTCTTTAACATCAATAAATTTTAAGGTGTATAGTGTACACTGTGTCATTACGTTCCGTTTTCAGAAATAACATCTTCAAAGAAGAAAAAAAGTGTATCGGTCAGAGATGATATTTCGGCATTGGATGGCGCTATGGCACCGCCGCCATCATCGACACAATCGAACCACTCCAAACTGCGGTTCATGTCCGAGTTGCAGAAGGTTTTATCCAAAGACTTTTGCATTCGACCGAAAGGGCAGACGTACAGTGCGTGTAGCAGTTGTTCACTGGTCGTCGGTTCCAACGATATTAATCTAGACTCTAGAAAACAGTTGTCCGATCCTAGCATCCGTACTCCGGACCATGGTAAGTTAATTATTAAAATAATGTCATTGACAATAAACTGATTTTTATGATACATCTGCTCTAATGATATTAAAATTTTACAAGTCTAACAAACCAAGTGTCTTCTCGATAATTGTTTGTTGTTCCTAAGACTTGGTGCAAACAGCTTGACAAAAATTAGTTTAGGCCCTTGTCCCACCAAAGCGGAGCAACAACCAGGCCCGGATTAACCATGTCGGGGCCCCTAGGCAATGCAAATCTCGGGGCCCCTTTTCAGCCGTTTGAAGATGATCAGCTCTTTTCAAGTTGATGAAGGGATGTGAGTAACTTCCAGAGGTCTGATCGATTCTAAATTTGGTATCCTGTCCTGTTTTGTTACTTCAATATGAGCAGTGATATGGCAACAACATGGTTATCTTAACCTGATGCTGCAGTATGATTCATACTGTATTTCGACGCATGCTGTCAGTTGATGAAATACTTCATAATTACAGAACAGAACTATCTAGTAGCGATTCTGTTCTGTAAGTATGAAGTATTTCATCAACTGACAGCATGCGTCGAAAAAAAGCAATAATATCTATTGTCATTGAGGATACAGATTTTCCAATTAAATGTTCACTCTATGAAACATTTTCAATTTCTTTTGTGCGCGCGCAGGGCCCCTATTCGATGCAGGGCCCCTAGGCAGTTGCCTACTCTGCCTAATGGTTAATTCGGCTCTGGCAACAGCGACGCGACAGCGACACGATGTCGCCAGCGTGTATCTTTCGTATTTAACCCATGGTTTATATATATCGTATACCCACCAACGCTCCAGCAAAGAAACATCCAAGCAGCGTGTCGGCTTCTTGTTGCCGAGCGATTCGACATGTCAGTTTTGAAGCAACATTCAAGCTGTGTGTTGCGGTGGTACATTGCAATCACACCGTCGCGCGTCTTCACTTGATGAATTGAATTTTGAATTATATACGCTCGACAACAAGGGTCATTAGCGTCTGTTACATTCACTTGATGACATTGCTCACTGAACTGATGTAGAAAACACATTGCTTTGGTGCATCTTTGGTGGGACTACTCCATGTCGCCTGCTTGTGTCATGTCGAAATCGTGTCGCTGACGCGTCGCTGTCGCGCCGCTTTGATGGGACAAGGGTCGACTGTAAAGTTTTGTAAGAAATATTTACACATTATTATCACGTTGTGTTCAGATAGAAATTTGGAAGGCTTAAGCAGGATTGGTTTACAACAAGGAGGAAACTGCGAGACTGAAAATTCTCAACGCGAAAAGTGCGACGACATTGTCAACGAAACTGAATATTTGAGAGACAATGAAAATCTCACGAAGGTCGAACAATTCGAATTTATCGACAGAACGCCGTCGCCGGCCAACAAAAGTGCCGACACTTAACGACATAAATGACTTTTTTTGTGACTTAATTTCGTACTGGTGTATTGTTCTCCGTTAAAGAAAAAATAATATTTATTGAAAGGGCGGCGAAATTTAAATTAATTAGTAATTAAATTCTAGTCAAAAATATGTCTTTATACGTCATAGTATGTAACGGAATAATTAATTTATAATTATTATAAGCAAATTTTCACTGTTGAAAAAGCCTATTCTTCTACTGCATATAATATTTAGCACTTTTGTAAAACTGCTTTTCACATACATTATGAATTTCGGGGCCACACAAACAAAAACATAACAAATTAAAATGTAGGCCTATGTATCCTTTTTTTTTGTATTTCTGTAAATAAATGAACAAGAAGAACTGTTTTGTTCATGTGTCAATAATAGGTACGATATCCAAAAAAGAAACCGAATCGGGTGAGATTTTATTGTAAAACATTAACAGTTAATTATTCATTTATGACGAAAGAGAGTTGCTATATCCAAAGCTTGTCAAAAGCTTCAATTAATGTTGGTAGACTTTGTTGAAAAATCATTTTACAATATGGTACGAAATGTTTGAGCCAATTATATACATACCAAGTGACCTTGATCTTAATAAATGTGGGCACAAAATTGTAATTAAAAAAATAACTGGATATTGTCACTGAAATAAAATATACGATACCTATATTTTTATTTCAATTAAAACATGATGCAAATATTTATTGGAATTTAATTAATCGGTGACTGCCAATAAATAGAAAAGGTATTTTTTGTACATATTATATTATAAAAATTAATGTTCATAATAGATCGGGTGAAGTATGAATATTTCCGATAGACAAACAAAAATACAGAACTGCAGGAAACATTATTTTTTTACATGTGTTGAGTCGCATCCATGTTGATTTAATATTAATAATAATAAATTCTCGGGAACTTGGATAAAAATAAGTTGATGCTAAATTTTCAAAATTTGCAACGTTTCGTTGGTTTATTTTCCAACTTCTTCAGGCAATCTACAGAAATACAATTAATTAAATGACAGTTGCATTACATTAAATATATTTTTTATTTATTCATTATTATTGAAAATTATTCGACAAGCTATTGGGAAAGATATCTTTGCATGTAATAATTTATCTGGTCTATATTATTATTTTACTGACAAAGACTTGGTAGTAGTATGAACAAAATATTTCAACGAGGATGCTAACCTCAAATGTAAATATAGTAATTTTATTTGACTTTTTATGTTATAATTTATGATATTTGTCGTTTATATGTAATGCAACTGTCATTTAATTAATTGTATTTCTGTAGATTGCCTGAAGAAGTTGGAAAATAAACCAACGAAACGTTGCAAATTTTGAAAATTTAGCATCAACTTATTTTTATCCAAGTTCCCGAGAATTTATTTTATTAATATTATTTTTTTACATAGTATACAATAAAATTAAGCATGTAAGTATAATAAATGATTATTGAAATTCTCTTCTCGTATCCAAAGAACCAGTTCAGATAATTTTTTTATTAACACGAGTTCTCGATGGCTTAGGTGTCATTGCATTTTTTGTTTTGTTTATTTCAATTACCTATATCAATGTATTCTAAAATCTAAACTAAAAAAACTTGCAGCCAATTGTTCGAATTATCAAACGTCAAATAATCTTGGGAGGAGGGGCAAATACAGAATTATTAATAATATCACAGTATGAAAAAGTGAAATTATCATAAATTAATAGATTTATACGGCTGAATTGCAATTGAAAATTTTTCGTTGGAAAGCAGCCAATTATATAATTGATTCGAAACATATTGGAAAAAATCATTTTACCAACCATAGTCACAGTCAGGACTCTAACCTGAACCTTTCCACTTTCGCGGCGGAATGAGTTTACATTTACTCAACCGTAACAATTGATTCCGAAGCATATAAGGAGAATGTTAGATTAGTAATCTTGTCACGGTTGAGTAAATGTAAGCTCATTCCGCCGCGAAAGTGGAAACGTTCTGGTTAGAGTTCTGACTGTGACTATGTAAAAATGATTTTTTCCAATATGTTTCGAATCAATTATATAATTGGCTGCTTTCAAATGAAAAATTTTCAGTTGAAATTACCATATTTTGTAAGCTGTTCAACCAATGCTGGGAATTGTTAATATTTTCTACAATATTCCTCCGCGTAAATAATTCAGAAGTTCTGTACTATATTATGTTTACTATTAAGTTAAAAAGAACAAAAATATTTATAAACCTTCAAACTTCACACAATCTATACATACTTGTAATGCAAAAAAATAAACAATTTCAAAACAATAAATTATGTTATTTGATCCTATCTCATGTCTGCTGTATTAGAAACGTGCGTAGTTTGTAATTTAAACGAGCTAGATAATTTTTGTTAAGTTTTTTGAATTCAGCAAGTCTTTTTCTACAGGCATAGGTACTTAATTAGAAAAAGATTGGAGAGATTTTCCAAAAAACAAAAAAATGCCAAGTAAGGCTTAGTTAAATTTTGCATGTTTTTGGAAAATGTTTCCGATCTTTTCAAATTAAGTACACTAATAGAAATCGATACGCTGATTTTGAAAAGTCGAAATAAAACTTTAGTGCCATTTTTTGTTTAGAAGTTCGGGCATTAATCTTCGAAAACTCGGTGAAAACTTAAAACACGCGTAGTTTCCAAACCGAGAAAGATAGAGGAGTTTTCTCTGCATATTTGAGTTCAGCGTGTCTTTTTTAAATCTCAAGTCGAATGCTTTGAAATTTCCATAAGTCTATTCCCTGCAAGACGGCAAGCAAATTGCACTATACGTGTGGTGTGTTGCTTGTATTGCAGGCAAAATTGTGTTTCAGAACCAATTTTGCCTTTAAGCGTCGTTCTAATGATGTTGACTGGCTATTTGAATTGTGTTTTTGGAAAAATTTATTAGCTACAATATGTACAGCCGTAGACAAATATGAATTTTATAACAATTAACCGTTATAATAATCAAATTTCGCTTTTTATGATTGCTTTTTTCCGAAAAAGTGAAAATAGATACTGGGAACATTTTACGCCTTAAAATGGAAAATCGCACCGTTCGTTGTATTTCAAATTAGGTACAATGATTAGAAAACGACTCGCTGAATTCAAAAATTCAACGAAAACAATTGTGCCGATTTTCGTTTTTGAGTTACGGGCGCTAATTTGCGAAAACTTTAAACGCACGGAGTTTCTAAACTAAACGAGTTAGATGATTTTTGTTCGCTTTTTTGAGTTCAGCGTGTCTTTTTTTATAAGGCATACTTAATTTGAAAAATATCTGACATATTTTCCAAAAACACGCAAAAAATATCTAATTTAACAGTCGCGTATAGTGTGTTGCCTGCATCGCAGGCGATAAAATTTAATAATAATAATAATAATAATAATAAATCTTTATTAATGCCAAAAGCACCAAAAGGCGAGGTTCAGCCACTGGCTGTTTTACAACCTAACCTTCACATATACACATTTAAAAAAGAATATACAACAACACATGTAAACAAGATGTAGGTACTGACAAATAAAATATATAATATAATATAAAAACTTACTTAGACAAATAGATGACTTTGTTTTAATTAACTGTTACCATAAAGAAAACTCAGTTGAATCAATCCAACGTTTGATTTTAATTTTAAATGAATACAAATTTAGGGATTTGAATTCTGCTGGTAATTTATTGTACCACTTTGCCGCCATGTAAGAGAAGCTACTTTTAAATTTACTAGTGCGATGCCTTGGTATTGAAATTTGATTATGACCACGAAGATTTAGATGACCAATTAACGTATCTCTCCAGAACAGTTTCTCGAATAAATAATCAGGTTTACCAGTTGATACAATTTTATGGAGTAAAACGAGAAAATGAACCAGCATATTGTTGTACACACTGTTCATATTACACATTTTCCTGTGTTGTGAAATATGGTCAAACTTGCGTATCCCGTAAGAAAACCTAACGCAGGAATTTTGCAGTAGTCGCAGTCTGTTTAAGTCGTACATTCTGAGATTGGGGACGTACACGGAGTCGCAGTATTCAATAATAGATAGAATTAAGGACTTGCAAAGGTTAAGTTTGATTAAATTACTCAAACCAGACCTGAAAGGAAAGATAGATTTCAGACGACTGTAGGCACATTGTAATTTTTTATTGACATGCTCAGTGAAATTTAGCTCTTCGTCAATATATAAACCAAGGCTTTTAACACAAGAAGAAAATGGCAGAGTTTTACCGGCAAAATTGATATTCAAGTTGTAGGAAAGGAATTTATCACGGTTATATTTATTTCCTAATGCTAAAGCAAGTGATTTGCTCGGGTTTACTGTTAGACCGTTTTTTATAACCCAAGATGATAGTCGCAGAAGATCATCGTTTAAATTTTGTATAGATCCCACAGAATGATCCGGATCAAAACTAAGTACAAGTTGAGTATCATCCGCGTACGAATGCACTGAACAGTATTTTAAAACAGATGGCATATCAGATACAAAAATTAAGAAAAATATAGGCCCAAGAATTGAGCCCTGTGGTACGCCGCACGTTGTGATCAGATAGCTTGATTCAGATCCATTACTCAAGATAACCTTGCTAGCTCTATTCGATAGATAGTTCCGACACCAAGTAAGAGCAGAGGGAGCGAAACCAATTCGCCGTAGTTTGGCTAGAAGCAATAAGTGATTAATGGTATCAAAAGCCTTTGAAAAATCGATTTGTGTCAGAATAGAAATTTTGGATAAGTCATAAGCGCCAAGTAATTCATCAGTGAGGTTTAATAAACTAGAGACTGTACTGAAATTTTTACGAAATCCTGATTGGGTAGGCGGGAGTATGTTTTTACTGTCCAGAAATTTTACAATTTGTTTAAGACATATTTTTTCCTGAATCTTAGATAAAACGGGGAGAATACTAATCGGTCGCAGGTCATTAACTGAATGTACTTTACTAGTTTTGGGTAACGGATTAATAGAGGCAAGCTTCCAAATAGACGGGAAATCCGACTCTAATATGGAAGTATTGACTATATGAGTAAGATAGGGCGCAGCATATGGGAGACATAATGAAATCATTGTGGTGCTAATACCATCATTACCAATGGCAGATGTTTTTATAGAACGAACAACTTCACAAACATCCGATTCATCAATAGTATGAAATTCAAAGTTGCTCGAAGAATTTAAACTGGTGTCTGTTTCATACTCAGTGATTACTGAACCATCAACAGGTTTTGGTTGTACGGAAAATGAATTATTAATTTTGTCAGCATCACCAATCTCTGGAGGAATTTGAGTGAGTTCCTTTTGATTTAACCCTAGATGTTTCAAGTTATGCCACAGTTGAGAACTATTTTTACTATTATTATTACAATAAGAGATGAATGCTTGTTTTTCTCTTCTGATAGCAGCTGTGGTGTAATTACGAAGAGACTTATAAAATAGCCATTTGCTGTTGCATTTAGTCCTTTTGTATGCAAGTAAGGCCTTATCACGGTGTTTCATCATGATTTTGATGACTGGGGTGATCCAGGGCGCATACTTATGCTTAACTGTAATAGTTTTTACTGGTGCATGTTTATTAAACAAATCTGTAAAAGTAGAATTTAAACACTGAACTTTGTTGTCGATACCAGATTTTTCTATAATATCACTCCAGTTGGCAAACTGGGCGTCATTAGAGAAATCGTCCCAATCAATATTTTTAAAATCCCTAAATGTAAAAGTATTATACCTAACCTTGGGCTTCGGAAAATTCAATGTACAAAATATAAGCTTGTGATCAGTAATGGAGTATAATTGATCAACACCACTATTTACAACTAAGGAATGATCTGAGACAAAGAATAGGTCGATAAGAGATGCAGAGTTTAACGTTACACGCGTTGGAGAGCAAACCATTTGTTGCATATTAAATAATCTAAAAATATTACTCAAAAATGTATATTCTGCTGTATTTTTGTTGAGGAAGTTAATATTGAAGTCGCCTGTGCATATTACATAATCAAAGGTGGGAACAACATTGGCGAGAACCTGTTCAACAACAGCCAGATTAGTGTAAGGAACATTTGTGTTTTAGGACTAATTATTTTGCCTTTAAACGATGATGTTGACACTTGACAGGCTATTTGAATTATTTTTTTGGAAAAATTTATTAGCCACAATATGTACAGACATAGACATATATGAATTTTGTAACAATTAGCCGTTATAATAATCAAATTTCGTTTTTTTATGATTTGTTTTTCCGAAAAGTGAAAATAGACGCCTAAAAATGGAAAATCGCACCGATCGTTGTATTTCAAATTAGGTACACTTAGAGGAAACAATTAGCTGAATTCAAAAATTCAACGAAAACATTTGTGCACTTTTTCGTTTTGGAGTTACGGGCGTTTATCTTTGAAATTTTAAACGTGCGTAGTTTCTAAACTAAACGAGCTGCTAGATGATTTTTGTTAGACTTTTTGAATTCAGCAGGTCTTTTTCTATAGGCATACTTAATTTGAAAAAGATCAGAAAGATTTCCCAAAAAAGTGGACTGGGAACTTTTTTGCCAACAAGCAACTCCAAAAAACGCAAATGAACTATTCATTTTTTGACACAAGCAAAATATGATGATCGTGTTTTGTTTACAACTGGCGTCATTTGAAAACGCGCTAAATTTAACTGTATACAAAAATATTCGCTACTATTCTCTTAAAACACATTTCTTACCAAAACAATGGCTGTTTAGTAAAAATAATTAATAAATCCCGTCATTATTGGCTACAAAACTTTATTATTTCGTGTGAAATAATTTTTTATTTGTAATTCAAGATTTATAAATAACGAATGTCCTAACTTGATTCACTGATTCAGCCAGTGACGTTTAATTCTAACCGAACTTCCTCGTTGACGTTTGTCGAGGTATAATTTAAGCAATTATAATTAGAAATTGCGTTTGTTCTTTCCATTTGGAGTTGGAAAAATGTTTTGAAGTCGTCTGAGTTACGCTAGATCAAGCGAAGGTACGCTAAAAGTATTAAAAAAAATGTTTTCACCAATTAGGTATTGGATATCTAGGTATTATTTTAGCTTTTTCTTCAGTCGGAAATGTAAACTTTTTGCAGTCATAATTTTCATTATGAATGCAGTCAGGTACAAAACACCATTTCATAACAAATTGCTTTAATTATTAACGACGACAACGTGTTTAAAAAAACGAGGTTATGTCAGTAGAATGAAATAAACTTGACAGCTGTCCTGCTAAGGCGACGGGAAATTCAATTCAGAACGTACGTTTCTAGTTAGAAGAAGACAGTTGCGACTCCGCCACACCTTCCTTTCCTAATCTATTTTAAAAAGCTTTTAAACTACAGAAACAACACGGGTATAGAACAGTTATTATAATTAACATGCTTAAATATTGATATAAAAGAAAAAAACAATTTGATTTGCATTTAAATTTATTAATTTGTCGCTTTTTAACATTGCGAAATTTTTCATTTCAATGCGTATACAAATTATTATAAGTTAACAGATATTTATTATCTTAATAGTAAAATTTATTAATCAAACGATAAAAGTTATCTACGATCTGTTAGACGTTAAGTATGCAATATGGACTTAAATAAGAAAATTCTTTTTCGCTTCAGATTATACAATCAAAAACTTTTTTCTGCACTGAATAATCTTCAATGAAATTAACAGAAATGTGAGTTAACACAAGATCCGTAAGATGTGGCTGCTATCGTTTTTAATTTTTTTTAAATATAGCTGCCGATATTTTGCGACGGTATAGCTGAAGAGACTACAATAAAGAATAAATAAACAAATAAAGCATATTATGAATAATGACTCATTATTTACAAGAAACGTAGCCGTAAAAAATTTAATATGGTCATCCAACACGCATAATATGTTTAGAAAAAAAAATTAAAACATTTTTATTGTCTCTCTATTTTATAAGGAGAAGGAATTTGGAAGTTAAACCCACATTTCCATTAATCAATCAATCATCAAACTACCTAAAGACGCACTAGATGACACTTTTATAACGATAATTTCAAAATCTGTGCTGCCGTTCGTTGCTCAGTTGTTAATCGGGGCCCACAAATATAGCTGAACGTTTTACTTCTGTTTAGAATCAATAATGATCTCGTCTCCGGATCTTATATTGTAACTGTAGAGTTGCTTAGATGGATATTTCATTTCTTCCGGTCCCTGAAAAAGAAATAAAACGCTTGTATTTCAGGTAAACGAAACTCCATTTTGATTCATTAAGTCATATCACAGCTGTTTAAATTTACTGAAGTTTTGTAGATCTGACTTTTGGACGTGACAAAAAGTAACAGCTGATAGGCACTCTTTTAGAGAAAACCAACAACAAGTCCATATAACGCTCGATTAAAATGGGACTTGAGAATAGCCGAGCGTGTAGGAATGCTGTTGTTTACATGGCGTTGCTATGGTTCCTCTATTACAAGTCCCCAGTTCCCGGGTTCTAGCCCGAGAGCTGGTAAAAGTGTCAATTGGATTTTCAATTTATTATTAAAAAAAAAAATAATGAATTGACAATATGAATTAGTGCTAGGCACAAGTAACCTTAGTTGTTGGTGGTCTTTAAAAACACAATTTCCATTAAAATGACTATTAATCATATTATTATCACTACCTGTATGCTACGCAAATCCTGGTCAACGTAGAACAACCGCATGCGATTGGCGGCCAATCCTGTGAGCGGTTCCAGTTTAGTCTTGAGGTCCTGCACGGTTCGATACACGTCGACCATACGTTCCTCGACAGTGGAACCGTACGTGAACAGCACTCGGACGCGTTTCTCCGGTCGAAGATCGACGTTGGCCAATGGCTCCAATTGGCCGTGAATTGATACGAGTTCAGCATATCTGTGCAGAGACGGACAGAGGTGGCAGTTAATGCGATGTTATAGACTATAAAAGTAGGCGGTCCTAATATGAGCGCGAAATTTAAAATGGAGTCGATTGGCGTTCAAAAATGTATGGGGTTTAGCGGAATATTCGTTAGGCTGTTCTCTTAAAACACATTTCTTACCAAAACAATGGCTTAATTAATAAATTCCGCCATTATTGGCTACAAAACTTTATTACTTCGTGTGAAATAATTTTTTATTTGAAATTAAAAATTTATGAAAAATGAATGTCCTAACTTGATTCATGATACTCATCCAGTGACGTTTATTCTAACCTAACTAAACCTCGTTGACGTTTGTCGAGGTATAATTTAAGCAATTATAATTAGAAATTGAGTTTGTTCTTTCCATTTGGAGTTGAAAAAGTGTTCTGAAGTCGTCTGAGTTACGCAAGATCAAGCGAAGGTAAGCTAAAAGTATAAAAAAAAAATGTTTTCACCAATTAGGTATTGGATATCTAGGTATTATTTTAGCTTTTTCCTCAGTCGGAAGCTTAAACTTTTTGCAGTCATAATTTTCATTATAATTGCAGTCAGGTAAGAGACACCATCCCATAACAAATAGCTTTAATTATTAACGACGACGTGTTTAAAAAAACGAGGTTATGTCAGTAGAATGAATGAAATTTGACAGGTGTGTAGTGTCAATGGGTGAAGGGGAAGGGAAAGAGTGATTCAATTCACAACGTACGTTTAACGCAGATTCTAGTTAGAAGGAGACAGCTGAGACTCCGCGACACCTTCCTTTCCTAATCTATTACAATTTACAATTAGAATTTAGATTTATAGTAACATCGGAATGAATATATTACCTGTCAGGTCGGGTTGATTCGGGTTTGTCCATGTAATGTCTGATGAAGGCGCGCTCGGCCGTCTCGCGTTCCTCCGGACTGATAACTCCGCCGCCATTCAAAACAGTGACGTTGGGCAGCCGCGCCACCACCAGTTGTCGTCTTTCGTGCTGAGTATCCTCTCGACTGTCCCACAGCGGGCAACCCTAAGCGCGACAATCAAAAAAGAAGTGTTAATTTATTTATTTAATTTTTTTCGGTATAACTTATTAAAGTCCTATCAATCACTTATAGTACAGTAAATAGAGACACAAAAATCGCGTTTACTAAAAAAAAATACTTAATGGCTGAAATTTTGAGGAGGTGTTCGGGGGCATGTCCTGAGTCTAAAATCGAGTTTTCGTATTCGAGGGGGTGGGGGAAGTTACATCCCCCGGTCAATATAGGGGTAAGTTTGTTTTAATTTTTTATCTTCGTTGTTGTTGCCCGTACAGTCAAGTCCAAGAGATCAAACTTGTAGGAAATGAAATTATCTATCCACTGATAATAAAATCAATGTCATAGGTCGATCAGGTCAATCACAATGGCCGGTAAAAGGTCAAAAGTGAGGGGTAGTTTTATTTATTAATGTTCACAAAATTAGAATGAAAACTTCAGATAAGGCTTGTAATCTAATTCTTTCTATAAAAGTCGATCAATTTTCTGACATTTCAAAATAAAACCTAGTTTAATATTATTATTTGAGATATTAGGATGTCCAAAATTTATACAATAACAGTGTTCTTGAGAAATTGGAATACAAAAAAAATAAATTTTTATTAAGTTTTATTTTGAAATGTCAGAAAATTGATCGATTTTTATAGAAAGAATTAGATTACAAGCCTTAGCTGAAGTTTTCATTCTAATTTTGTGAACAATAATAAATAAAACTACCCCTCACTTTTGACCTTTTACCGGCCATTGTGATTGACCTGATCGACCTATGACATTGATTTTATTATCATTGGATAGATAATTTCATTTCCTACAAGTTTGATCTCTTGGACTTGACTGTACGGGCAACCGCAAGGAAGATAAAAAATTAAAACAAACTTACCCCTATATTGACCGGGGGATGTAACTTCCCCACCCCCTGGAATACGAAAACTCGGTTTTAGACTCAGGACATGCCCTCGAACACCTCCTCAAAATTTCAGCCATTAAGTATTTTTTTTAGTAAAATATACCGTTTTACTGTACTATTACCTGAACTCGCAAATGCTGTAATTTAGGAAACCTCGCAAGCCTTTCAATATCATCCCAGGTGGCGATTTTCGTCGAGTTTAAATTTAAAAATTCCAAATTTCTAAAATTATTGTGAGGCGAATCAATCGGCGCATTCGATTCCGATTCACTTTCAGAGCGCTCGTATTTGCGACACTGCTCTTCTTCTTCGTCGTTCTCGCCGTCCGACGAAATGTCCAAAGACCGTATCGGACATTCCGCCAGCACCAGCGACTCTAAACTGGGAAAAGCCGAGCCCAGTTTAGTTATTTCCTGCCACGTGGACACCGGATTGCCAGTGAAATGTAATTTTTTAACTCGCGGATGTCTGGCGGTACTGTTTTTGTTGCGTTCAGTCGATTCTGGACAGGTGCAAGTACCATTGACTAAATCATTATTATCACAGTCGCTATTTTTATTATTACAGCTATTTGAAGTGGCCATCGCGGTTTTTGGTGAGCATTTGCACGTCGTCGCCGTCTGTCCGTTTGGTTCGTCTGTCTCCAATTCGACACGATTGTAATCGTTGAAGCTCAGATGCAGCTCTTCCAGCTCCGGCAGGAATTGGAGAAGTTGTCGCACGCTCGTCCAATCGACGTGTGTCGAATTTAGCACCAAGTTGCGAAGCTGATTCCACGTGAAGTTGGTAAAAATCGCCGAGTGATCCAACGGTGCCGATAGCGCGTTAAAACTCAGATTGGCGAATTTTAAACGCGGCATGTGGTGTAAGATGCGAAAAACCTGAAAAAATGTAAATGAAACAAAATGAAATTCCAATAGCTGATATCGCTAATAAAAAAAAGCGGTCAAAAGCGTGTGGGACTCGCGCTACGAGGGTTCCATACCGTTACAACAATTAAATTAGGTAGACATATTCTGTGAAAATGTCAACCTGCTACCTACATGTTACGGTTCCAACGATACAGCCTTTAAAAGGTTTTCCGTTTTTTGTGATTTTCGGATTTTTCCCTTTACTTATGCTGCGAGACCTTGCTTTTTGCCAAATTTCATGGTTCTATTATTATTATTATTATTGTAGATTATAGACGCGTCGACAACTCAGATCATTAGCGTCTTCAACGCACAACAATTAATAATTCATTTGTGTATTAGAATCTGCCAGCCGGCATACACAAACCGACTGGTACGAGCTCGGGCTCCTGCGAACGCCAATTCCCAAAGAACATTGGAATGCAATTACGAGAACAACTACATTCCAATGTTCCCCCTGAGGGATTCATGGTTCTAGGTCAACGGGAAGTACCCTATAGGTTTTTGATGAGTGAGTTTGCGAGTATCAAAATAGGTGACTAAATGGCCGTATCTTTTGATTGCGTTGACTCAGAAGCTTGAATTTTTTACACCTCCAAGGGACCGTAGACCTTAGTATTTCATATTAATTTCAACTTGATATCTCTATCCGTTCCTGAGAAAATGGGTCTTGACAGATTGACACCCAGCCAGCCAGACGGACAAATGAGTGATCCTATAAGCCATAAGGATTCCGTTTATTCTTATTGAGTTACGGAACCCTAAAAACACCGACATAAAAACTAAACGAACTCACCTCAGACCACTGTTCGAGCTTGTTCATCGCCAAATCGAGTTCTTCGACTCTGGCACACTTGTGCTGGATTTCGGTGGCATCGCCGGCCGACGCGATGTCGAAATCGTTGAGGACGAGTAACGACGGTATGCAAATGCGCGGAGGTTTCTTAGGCACGAATATGGCTATTGGCACGTCTTCCTGATTGCCGATACAGAAATCATCTTCCACGCCGTACTTCTGCTCGATCGCCTCGACCAACGACGGCATAACTTTTCTGCAAACATAATATATAGGTACATGGTTATCAGTTATCAAATCTCATAAATGAAACGAAGAATTTTCTCTGTGGGCAAAGTTGGCTTGTAAATTATGAGGACATCGTTCTGTGACCGTTATATTTAAAATATGGTACTCACTCAACGTATCTAGGAATGATCGAAAATTAAATCTCTTTACTCCTAGAAAAATTTTGGACTGACAAGTGACAGAGATATTTTTTTTTTTTGGTATACCTACTACAAAATAGCTACTTTCGATGTATGTATAGCGACCTTTAATTACCCATTTAATGCCTTCTCCACACAATCGGCCATGGTGGACAATCACATGATTGTCATCATCATTGCGCATCTGTCCACACAATCGTGCCATTTGTTGAATTGTCATCTGTCCGACATGGATATTGGATATCGAAACAAATATGAACTGAGTGATCGACGAACGTGTGGAAACGCTCGCAATCATGGCCGAAAAACCCATACAGAGGCGATCACGCTCCATCATGGGCGATCACGGGCAATTACAGGCGATTATGCTTTCCACACAATCGTGATGGCCTGTAATCGCCCATCATGGCCGATTGTGTGGGGGCACCATAACAGGCAGGTGTGCGGAAAATGGTTTACTTTCCTCACTAGCGCAGACAATAACGGTTGCCATATCAACTTCTGTTTATTCGCTCTATACGCCTGCGTGCGCCTGTCATTACTTACTTGCACGAACTTCGCGGCACACTGGAAGGAAAGATGGCGATGCAAATGGACTGTCAGAATTTTTTGAAAATGACGTGAAAAGTAGGTATTTTGTAGTGGGTATGGCAAGAAATAGCATATATGTCTCGTACGTAATTGTATTACGGCTCGTGTGCTGTATTTGTGTTTTTTTTAAAGACCACCAACAGCCAAGGTTATTTGGGCCTAGCATCAATTCATATTTTTAATTCATTATTTTTTTTTAAATAATACATTGAAAATCCAATTGACACTTTTACCAGTTCTCGGGCTAGAACCCGGGAACTGGGGACTTGTAATAGAGGAACCATAGCAACGCCATGTAAATAATAGCATTGCTAAACGCTCGGCCATTCTCAAGCCCTCGTGTGCTGTAATATGCCCCATTACGTATCTAGACATACAATCTACTATAACTTAAATATTTGCAAACAAAACTATACAGTCCCAATTAATTTGAATGTTTGTTTTCCGATGGAAAACTAATTACCTACTTATTTGTAATAAATAATAGTATATTGTGCGTCAGGCGCGATGTTTTCAGCACGAGTGGTAGGAGAGCACTCACGAGCCGAATACGTGTGCTAAAATATTTATGCGCAAGGCGCGATGTTTTCAGCACTCGTATTCGGCTCGCGATGCTCACTCGCCAAGTCTCGTGAGCGTTCTCCTACTACTCGTGCTGAAAACATCGCGCGACGCATATATATTTAGCACACGTGTTGCACACTATACTTTATATAACACATGCATGGTTTTAGACATTAATGAATAATTTAATGTCACTGACAGAAGTACATCTCATAATAAAAACATTGGGCTCGTTACAATATTTATTCACTTTATTACCATAGTAACCATATTTCATTTATAACACCGAAAAGAGGTACATATTAGGTGCGTTTGGTATCAAGGTGTAGTGTAGTGTAGTGTAGATAATTTTTCACTGAAAAGTGTAAAAAGTTCACCAAAAGTGTAAACTAAATGTACACTTGTAACAAACGGGCTAGTGTACATTCTGAGTAGATTGTACATGCGCATTGCAAAATAAATTAATGACAGATTGGCTGAGTTCATTATTTCTAGTTTTTACAGTTTTTTTTGGTCGTAAAAATGTTAAACTCACTGCCATATTTATCTTGTATCATTACATTTTGAAGCTCATTCATTTTTAAGAGACAAAAAATGTAAAAAATTGAGTACGAAAAAAGTATCAAATCTGTCAAAGCGACTGTCAATTCAGACATATATCACGTGACCTACACTACACTACGTGCACCTGCTCAAAAGTCAGGACTAATAGTTGTTACACTTTTAGTCCCACACTGAAATAACAAACAGGTCAGTTATTTTATACTTTTGTATAACAAACGTAATAGTGTCAAAAGTGTTTACACTTTTTACACTACACCTTGATACCAAACGCACCTAATGTTCATTAGGTAATAGTCCAGTCACGAGAGGAAGTCCACCTTGCGTTTTGTGCAGCAAATGATTTTATTTTTTTGTGTCCTCAAGCATGTTTAGGAGATGTCAAATCCAAGTTTGCGACCTCTAAAATAGGGCGGGGGAAGTTTGGTGGGCTAAAAACCACGATTTTTTGCACTTTTTTGGGTTTTTTGCTTATAACATAAAAACGTCTGGTCCTTAATAAACGGGCTATCTAACAAAAAAAAAATTTTCAAATCGGACTGGAAGTTTCTGAGATTAGCGCTTTCAAACAAAAAAAAAAAACCTGTTTGTTTGTTTGAACGCGCTAGTCTCAGGAACTACAAGTCCGATTTAAAGAAAAAAATGTTTGTTAGATAGCCCGTTTATTAAGGAAGGTTATAGGTTATTTGAATTTTTTTTAAATTCAATCCCAAAGGGGGTAAACGGGGGTGTAAGATTTTTTGTTATTACAAAAAATCTTACACCGACGTTTTACCTCCTTTGGGATTAAATTTAAAAAAAACTCGAATAGCCTATAATCTTCCTCAATAAACGGGCTATTTAACAAAAAAATGTTTTTTTAAATCGGACTTGTAGTTCCTGAGATTAGCGCGTTCAAACAAACAAAGAGTTTATTTTTTTTTGTTTGAATGCGCTTATCTCAGGAACTACTTGTCCGATTTGAAAAAAATTTTTTTTGTTAGATAGCCCGTTTATTAAGGAAGGTTATAGGCTATTATATATTTTTTTTAATTCAATCCCAAAGGGGGTAAAACGTGAATGTAGGATTTTTTGTTATTACAATAAATCCTACACTCCCGTTTTCACCCTTTAGGATTGAATTTTTAAAAAACTCGTATAGGGTCTCATTGATTACTACTTTGCTTCTTTTACAGACTGGTAATTCCTGAGATTAGCGCCTTCAAACAAAAAAACATTTTATTTTTGTTTTTGTTTTTCTAAGTTCTGTAGAGTCGGTAAAAATCGGAACAAAAACATATTTGACTAGTGCATTTTGAAGTAAATTTTGTGCCCTTTAATTTTGAATAGGGCCATTTTTTTGATAGGACAAGCCGTTTTTATGTTATAAGCAAAAAACCGAGAAAAGTGCAAAAAAATCGTGGTTTTTAGCCCACCAAAATTCCCCCGCCCTGTTTTAGAGGTCGCAAATTTGGATTTGATATCTCCTAAACATGCTTGAGGACACAAAAAAATAAAATCATTTGCTGCACAAAACGCAAGGTGGACCTACCTTTTTAAGCTCTCGTGACTGGACTATAACGGGTTTTTCAAATATTTTTCCATTATTCATCGAAAAGCGTTTCATAATGGATTATGACATCACTTGTCAATAAACAGTCATTTAAGATCCGCAAAACTGATACGAAAAAACACTAAAAGCGAAACTAAAAGCGTGCATGTGTTATATAAACTATTTTTTATTTATTTTGTTAGTTTGCAAATGTAAAAATCTTTTTTGGGAATAAATCTGTGTTATCATATTTTATTGCACTTTTCAGAAATTTCACTTTACAATATCAATACTTCAAGGTTTATTTGTATAATATAATATGTAAATGTCATATTTTCATTTTTTTTTCGTAGCGTCAAATATGTCCCATTGCGACGTTATAATATTTACTTTCGTGTACAGTTTAACGAGAAAGCAATTTCACTAGTGAATCTGTGAAAAGAACCGTGACCGCACCACAATGACTATCGTGTCTATAATAATATTTTTTTTAATAATTACTTAAAATGCTCGCAACAAATACGTAGTGACACTGTATAAAAAAACCGATTGATAATAATTTTATTCGGTATTTTAGAAAAAAGTATTTTGCATTTTCGTAATTTTCAACGCTTACGCAAAAATAACGGTGCCTTTACACGTCGACGTGTAGGCTGTGACGATTTCGACGCCTAACATACTCACTTCGCAATGGTGCACATTATTTCAAATTTCTTCACCAAGGCCTTTTAAACCGTTCTTAATAAACAATATAAATTATTATTATTAGTATATTATTTAACTAAAATAACTGACTGGATGTTAATTTTTAGATCATTTCTTGTAGAACAGTCGCCTAATTGAGAACACACAAGCCCGTCCACAGCATTATGGCCAGTAAATAACGTGAATAATTCGCGCATTTGTCCGTTACAAACAATTTATTCATTTATCTATTTATGGTATTGTGTGTGGGAAGCTTGTCGTGTTGAGATCGAGCCGATCGGCCTCTGGTAAACCGCATTTTGCGGAAAGGTGGTTGGAACTTTGTGTTCCCGCTATACAGAGACGAAAAAAATATCGAGTATGAGAAACAGTCTGTATTTTTTCGTGCATTTTTTTTCGAAAATTGCTTCACCAATTTACTCGAAACAAAGTCGATCTTCAACAAAATAAAATATTAGTAAAAAAAAACTTTTTAGAGACAATCTTTTATTGAAATGTACTAAAAAGGAAAAAATAATATTTAATAATTTTGGTTCATAATTATTATAAAAGCTGGGGTACTAATCTCTATGATTGTTTATTAGTCGCAACACCCGCTTTTATAATAATTATGAACCAAAATTATTAAAAATTATTTTTTCCATTTTAGCACATTTCAATAAAAGCTTGTCTCTAAAAAATTTTTTTTTACTAATATTTTATTTGGTTCATTTTAGTCTTTCAAAATTTTACACCCATAGGGTTGAATTTCGAGAAATCCTTTCTTAGTGGATGCTTACGTCAGAAAAGGAACCAACTGTCCAAATTTCATGTCTCTAGCTTCACCAATTTGGCCTGTGCGTTGATTAGTCAAAAAAACTCTACATCCCCGTTTGAAGCCCTTAGGGGTTGAATTTATTTCTAAAAACAATTTATTCATGTATTGTCATCGGGAATACATATATGTACAAAATTTCAAATCGATCGGATACGTGGAAGTCGTTCAAAATTGACTTGCAAGTTTTGACTTAAACAAACAAACCAACACACAAACTAACATACATTGCAAGTTAAATAAAAGCTTCTAAAAAATTTTTTTTCACAAAACGTCGTCGGGAGAGGTAAAAATCTTCCAAATTTGTGTCAATCTATTATCAGCACCGGGTTTTGCATTACAGTTCTGTCCAATAAGCGGCTCTTGAGTGTCGAGGCAAATTATTTAGAGACGTCGCGTCGTTATAATGGAAATGCAACTCGAAAAGAAAGGACAGCTTATACTTAGAAGTTAGAACATTACATAAAACTATTATATTATTTTATAATAACATGAATTAGTGTAAACTTTCACGTAAATAAGTACGAAACATGAGAAAAAAGTAGCAACGCCGGCCGAGTCAGAATAATTTAGATTATGCAGCATTAACTTGAGATGTTTGTTCTATGGAAATAAGTCGTGAACATTAAATATTTTAAATAAAATATCTACGGCGTAAATTGCAATGCCAAGGTCCGCGGTAAATCAAACAGGCATGAGTAACATTATCTATACTTCTATACTTATATTATAAAGAGAAAAGATTTGATTTTTTGTTTGTTTGTAATGGATAAACTCAAAAACTACTTAACTGATTTTAAAAATTCTTTCACCTATAGAAAACTACATTATCAGCGAGTAACATGGGCTGTATTTTATTTTCAGAAAAATTAGAATGGGGTAATAAATTATAAATTCTTATCTCTGGAACTACTAAACCGATTCTAAAAATTCTTTCACTAATAGAAAGCTACGCAGGGGGAGAGATTCTCGCGAGGGGGTACTCGCGGGGGGAGGGGGGTAATAAATCATAAATTCTTATTTCTGGAACTACTAAACCGATTCAAAAAATTCTTTCATTAATAGAAAGCTACGCAGGGGGGGGGAGATTCTCGTGGGGTGATAACAAATTAGGGGGGAGAGATTCTCGCGGGGGGATAACAAATCAACAATATACTAAATATACGTGAGCGGAGCAATGGGTGACCGCTATTAAATCATAATTTCATACCACCCGGGTCCGCTATAAATCATAAATTCATAGCACCCGGGCGAAGCCGGACCGGGCCGCTAGTAATTTATAATCATAAATCATGTAGCTAATAAATGGAAAATAATAATATTTGAATGCATTTAAAAAAAATTATATATTGTCAAGGTGGGGCAGATTGCGATGACGAAGGTCCTGCTGAACTGGTGATTAGCAAATTTTTTATTTTTGTGAAGAGGAAAGACAATGGAAAACATTTACTCGTAGATTTCGAGACCTTTTCGTTCGCCAATTTTATCTCTAATGTCAACTGTTCCACTTTCTATCTCTGTTGTCCACTTTTTACAGCTTTTTTTCATCACAATTATTGTAACACGATTAAGGCAAAACGACTCTCTCGTCTGGTAATTTAAACAGCAACGCTCAATGCATAATATATTTCGATTTCAAGGTGATTTTGGTACGTTTTTTATATTACGCAAGCTTTGTCCGTTAAAATAATTTCCGTAGTATTTAAGGTCGAATATTTTCCACTCTCTAGAAAAAAATGTTGCCGACTTCAAAATATAAGTAGGATTCGATAATTTGGATCGTTTCAAAATCATTATTATATGCAACTCTAGTTATAATATTATACGTACCTATTCTACTTACAGCCCCCATATAGGTAATCATTTGGCACATTCTGTGTGCAATAAAACGAAAGTGAAACCTATAATAAATATTATTCACAACAATACATTGTTGTCTCGAGGTCTGCACTGTAAAAATGATAACTGTTACTTTATTTTTAACACCAATCTACCAGAGTCCGTCAAACTCATTTATATCTACTATCTTGTTATGTCTATGTTTATAAATCGACAAAAAAGTATGGAATTAAATCTGAAGAATTCATCTGTAACTTTAGTCATTAATCTTTCGGTTTATCTTCATGCTAACAAATCATCGAGTATTTTTGCATAATATTTTCACTTCTAGTGCCTCGTAAAGCCCGACAATTTCTGAAGGGATGCAAATCACTGATTAATTATTTTATTGCTAAATATTAATTAAATAAACAATATAATCACTATTCATTGCATGCCTGATTAACAGACTGTGTCAACGTGTTTAAATAAGTATTAGCATTTAGCAGGCAGCATATCGAGCATATCGAAAAACGCATTATTTATTACATAACTATATTATATTATAGGCACTTAATGTATTATGTCACAGTATGTCGGTCTTCAATCGGACGTGATATATTATGTTGGAAATATTTAATAACTATTATTTTTAGCACCTGTATATTATGTCAGAGTTAAAATTGATCTGCAGCACGAACAATAAGTCCAGCTGCCTCAGCGAAAGCCCCTTTAATAATTTATATCAATCACCAATAAGGCTGTAATATATTATTTAATTGTTATACCAAAAATGTTTTACGCAACAATGTGACACTAAACAATGTGACACTCAACAATGTGACACTCAACAATGTGACACTCAACAATGTGACACTCAACAAAGTGACACTCAACAAAGTGACACTAAACAATGTGACACTAAACAATGTGACACTAAACAATGTGACACTATTGTTATAACAGAAATAAAGTCAAGTTTTATAACTGCAGTACTATACCTACTTTCACTAAAATTGTATATTTATCTTCTAATCGCAAAAAAACTCATCAATCGGTTTCAAATATGGAAATATATTATGTTAAACTATACTTATAAGTTAATTTATTTCAATCCATTGATGCTTCTGCATGTGGAGTCATCATAAAAACATAAAATATACAAAATATACAAAGCAGCATAATATACAAAATATACAAAGTAGTACAATTTATAATAAGTTAATGGTAATTATATAATGACTGGATTATTGTCCTCAAGAAATTCCTGGCAATCATAATAGCATTTTTTTAGTAACATTTTTTTGCAGACTTTTTTACGGTATTGGCGCTTTTTATATTTTTAATAGTTTCTGGTAACTTATACAATTTGTGACCCCAATATCTGGGTCCTTTTTCAAACAGGGCTAGTTTGTGTTTGGGCGTTCTTAAATCCGAGCCAAATCTTGTGCTATAATTGTGCGTTGTGTTGTTACGTTCATATTCTGTTAATCTATTCCTCGTGTCTATTAAGCATTGACATTGTAATATATAAATGCACGGTAAAGGTAATATTTTCAATTCTATGAACTTTTGTCTACAAGATTCTCTCGGATTTAATCTCGCTATTATACGCAGGCTGCGTTTTTGCATTTTAAAAACACTTAAACTGGATGAAAATTTTCCCCAGATAGTGATGCAATAACTAATAGCTGAATAGACCTGAGCATAGTATATAGATATAAGTGTGTTTACGGGGACTTGATCCCTGAGAGTTCTTAAAACAAAACAAATTGTTTTAAGTTTTTAGGCGCGATCTTAGCGAAGCTAGAAGCGCCTATATACACTCGCTTTGTCTGTACGTCTGTGAATCTGTGAATCTGTTAATCTGTGAATCTGTGAATCTGTCAATCTGTAACGGATTTTTTGTATCAGTCGTACAGCCCAAACGGGTTAACCGATTTTAAAAAACTTTTTTTTGTTCGATTCCTCTCGGGGTCTATTTGATCCTAACGTCGCCCGATTTTTGAATTTTGGCCCCAGAGGGGAGCAAATTAGAAAAAACGGTGTTTTTTGCTTATAGTTTGCTCAATTTAAGTCAGATCGATTCGAAACCTGTCTTAAACGAAAGAGCAGAAAATTTTAGATAGATTTCATGTATAATATTGTGTCAAAACAGTTTTTTTATACAGATTTATATGATTATTAAACTAAATAAATGCGACTTTATCTAATAAATCGCGAACTTGTTTCGGTTGTCCTTGTCTGTTGCACAGTGTGATATGGATATTGGAAAATAGCGTATGCTCTGTCTTATATTGCATTATTTCAATATAGTTATTCAATTTTTTGACTGCTGATGTTTGAATTTAAGTTTAAAAACCCTGGCCTACTGAGTTAAAATGACGTGTAACTAATTATTGACGTCGATCGGATCGGACCAAAATTTCTCGACGTTCATCATACCTTCCCGAACAATTTGACTTTCTCTGTCTCTATGTCCCTTTGTACGCTTATAACTCGAGAACCACTGATCCGATTTACATGATTTTTTTTTTCAAGTAAATAACTTCTTATGCGACTGCGAGTTTTAAAATATTCTGGCATCACGCAAAAGCAACCGAACTGATTCTCAAATAAAAACGTATGTTCTGGCATCACGCAAAAATAAGTAGGTAGTAGATGCTTTGTTTTTTAAACGGTGGTTTTATTTAACTTGATCCCGTATATTTGTTACAAATCTTGCGATCGATTGAGTTGAAATTTTGCACACATGTGTAGCTCCGGTGATAATACAATATTATGGTAACTAGCTGACCGGCCCGGCTTTCGTCCGGGTGTAAATCGTACTTTTGAATTTTCACCCACTTCCTATGATCCGATTGAGTTGAAATTTTGCACACATGTGTAGCTCCGGTGACAATACAATATTATGGTAACTAGCTGACCGGCCCGGCTTTCGTCCGGGTGTAAATCGTACTTCTGAATTTTCACCCACTTCCCGTGATCCGATTGAGTTGAAATTTTGCACACATGTGTAGCTCCGGTGACAATACAATATTATGGTAACTAGCTGACCGGCCCGGCTTTCGTCCGGGTGTAAATCGTACTTTTGAATTTTCACCCACTTCCTATGATCCGATTGAGTTGAAATTTTGCACACATGTGTAGCTCCGGTGACAATACAATATTATGGTAACTAGCTGACCGGCCCGGCTTTCGTCCGGGTGTAAATCGTACTTTTGAATTTTCACCCACTTCCTATGATCCGATTGAGTTGAAATTTTGCACACATGTGTAGCTCCGGTGACAATACAATATTATGGTAACTAGCTGACCGGCCCGGCTTTCGTCCGGGTGTAAATCGTACTTTTGAATTTTCACCCACTTCCTATGATCCGATTGAGTTGAAATTTTGCACACATGTGTAGCTCCGGTGACAATACAATATTATGGTAACTAGCTGACCGGCCCGGCTTTCGTCCGGGTGTAAATCGTACTTTTGAATTTTCACCCACTTCCTATGATCCGATTGAGTTGAAATTTTGCACACATGTGTAGCTCCGGTGACAATACAATATTATGGTAACTAGCTGACCGGCCCGGCTTTCGTCCGGGTGTAAATCGTACTTTTGAATTTTCACCCACTTCCCATGATCCGATTGAGTTGAAATTTTGCACACATGTGTAGCTCCGGTGACAATACAATATTATGGTAACTAGCTGACCGGCCCGGCTTTCGTCCGGGTGTAAATCGTACTTTTGAATTTTCACCCACTTCCTATGATCCGATTGAGTTGAAATTTTGCACACATGTGTAGCTCCGGTGACAATACAATATTATGGTAACTAGCTGACCGGCCCGGCTTTCGTCCGGGTGTAAATCGTACTTTTGAATTTTCACCCACTTCCTATGATCCGATTGAGTTGAAATTTTGCACACATGTGTAGCTCCGGTGACAATACAATATTATGGTAACTAGCTGACCGGCCCGGCTTTCGTCCGGGTGTAAATCGTACTTTTGAATTTTCACCCACTTCCTATGATCCGATTGAGTTGAAATTTTGCACACATGTGTAGCTCCGGTGACAATACAATATTATGGTAACTAGCTGACCGGCCCGGCTTTCGTCCGGGTGTAAATCGTACTTTTGAATTTTCACCCACTTCCTATGATCCGATTGAGTTGAAATTTTGCACACATGTGTAGCTCCGGTGACAATACAATATTATGGTAACTAGCTGACCGGCCCGGCTTTCGTCCGGGTGTAAATCGTACTTTTGAATTTTCACCCACTTCCCGTGATCCGATTGAGTTGAAATTTTGCACACATATGTAGCTCCGGTGATAATACAATATTATGGTAACTAGCTGACCGGCCCGGCTTTCGTCCGGGTGTAAATCGTACTTTTGAATTTTCACCCACTTCCTATGATCCGATTGAGTTGAAATTTTGCACACATGTGTAGCTCCGGTGACAATACAATATTATGGTAACTAGCTGACCGGCCCGGCTTTCGTCCGGGTGTAAATCGTACTTTTGAATTTTTACCCACTTCCCATGATCCGATTGAGTTGAAATTTTGCACACATGTGTAGCTCCGGTGACAATACAATATTATGGTAACCAGCTGACCGGCCCGAGTTTCGTCCGGGTGCAAATCGTACTTTTGAATTTTCACAGGCAAAAGGTCTTTCTCCGGTAACGTTTCGGATAAATGTAATAAAATCAGACTAAGGAAATAAAGCACACTAAAAATTATTAGATCCTTTTGAAAATTAATATTTGAGAGTTTTATAGGACACAAAAAAATAAAATGACGTCAGATTTCAAAATGGCGGCCGTATGTACTTTTTGTAAAAAATATCCGATCATTTTGAAAATTGATATTTGAGAGTTTCATAGGTCACAAAAAAATAAAATGACGTCAGATTTCAAAATGGCGGCCATATATACTTTTTTGTAAAAATTATCCGATCATTTTGAAAATTGATATTTGAGAGTTTCATAGGTCACAAAAAAATAAAATGACGTCAGATTTCAAAATGGCGGCCATATATACTTTTTTGTAAAAATTATCCGATCCTTTTGAAAATCAGTATTTGAAAGTTTCATAGGACATAAAAAAATAAAATGGCGTCAGATTTCAAAATGGCGGCCATAATATGTACTTTTTTGTAAAAATTATCCGATCCCTTTGAAAATTGATATATGCGAGTTTTATAGGACACAAAAAATAAAATGACGTCATATTTCAAAATGGCGGAAATATGTAGTACTCCTTTGTAAAAATTATCCGATCCTTTTGAAAATTGATATTTGAGAGTTTCATAAGACACAAAAAAATAAAATGACGTCAGATTTCAAAATGGCGGCCATATGTACTTTTTTGTAAAAATTATCCGATCTTTTTGAAAATTAATATTTGCAAGTTTTATAGGACACAAAAAAATAAAATGATGTCATATTTCAAAATGGCGGTCATAGGTATTTATTTCTTTGTAAAAATTATCCGATCCTTTTGAAAATTGATATTTGAGAATTTAATAAGACACAAAAAAATAAAATGGCGTCAGATTTCAAAATGGCGATCAAATAATAACTTTTTAATTGTATTATTTATATCTTTGATAAATTCGGTTTTATATACAATGCGTAAAAAGCATAGCTTCTGTCGGGTGTCTTACGAGACATCATGACTTTTTTATTTAGCCGGTTCCGAGTAACGCTTAATAGTCAACCGTTGCTATGGAAAATTGTTTAAAAAATTCACTGTACTATTTTTTCTATGTAATCCAATACATATTTATATTAGGTCTTATGGCTCATAGCCTACTACAAAATTATAAATCTTCTCAGTGTTATTTTCCCCATGTTCAATAAAACCGTTTACACACAGTACCTACATGAATATCGCGCCTTGTAATTCTTGAATTACTTGTATGCTCCAAAATTTTTTACATAAGTTATCGCAGTGATTAATCAATGGTATTTTCCAGCCATAGTCCTAGAAATTTATACTGATTAATGGAATTTATAAAATGAACAGCTGCATTTATCAGTATTAATTAATACTGATAAATACTGTTCATTTGCGCGCCCCCAATCTTGTGGCGCCCGAGGCGACCGCCTCGGTTGCCCCACCCTTAGGACGGCCCTGAATTTATGTCTAAATTATAGTTACAAAAAATTATATATAGCGCCGTATTTTGATCGTGGATAATTCTTAATTCCGGAAGTAAACGCACTATTAATTAATAGCCCAGCATAATTAATGTCCTAAGAAGTATTGTTCTCAAAAATGTTCTAAATTACTTTAAGTTATTAATTATACGACTTTTCATTTCTATTCTGTAGGTACCAAAAATCAATCTCGCACTAGCTCCAATGCACTGAAAATGATACACATTTTGCAATTTTTTACCCGCCAAGGTAAGCACCTGTTTACATCCAACTATCTAAGAATGTTGTCTCATTGTTAAACTGGTTAGAAATGCTTGCTTCGCAATTACTAATTAGCGTTTCCGTGCAGCGACTCGTTTCATATTCGGATTTCCAAGCCGTATTATTTACGTCCTTTATTTGTATTTTTTAAATTTAGTTTTGAAGTTATACTTCTTTTGGCGCGTTATGGAAAAATTATGAGAGTGAATTTTTACGTTTAACACCATGAAGTTAGTCGGAAGTTCATGATTATAATATCCTATTATCATCAGTCACAATGTGACAAGAGCGTTTTCAGTTTTGAATAACATTAATAAAAGCTATTGCTATACAAACGCTCATTTATGCCGCTTTCGTTAAATATGAGTTCATACTCCAACAAACGTACTATTTACATTATTATTTTTCATGATTATAATACCCTATTATAAAGCACTGCTATGTGAGATGTGCCGTGGTGTAACGGATAACACCGCCGCGTCATACGCAATAGGTCTCGGGTTCGAATCTCAACACAAACATGTTTTTTTTTAAATAAATAATTAGATATAAATATAATAAATAAATATATTTAAAAAATTAAATTAATTTATTTAATATCTTTATTTTATTATTTTATCGTCTTTTTTACAAAGTACTGACACGCGGGATAAAATTTTTGGAGTTATTTTTGTTTTGTTACGTAAAAGGAGTATAACTTCTGACGTGCGTACATAAGTACACACACACTGTGTTTTCTTTATCGTCGCTGTTTTTGACAACGATACTGATAGTAAGTACGACCGCAGTCTGTCGAAATAAAAGTCATGCTATAGCTGCTATTACCCAAGTGGCGTTGTAAAATTCGACTGTTACGCAGACTTGAATCTATTTCCGTATCCCGTGTATTTAACGTAAGCTTCGTGCGGAGTCGTGCCCTACGTTGTGCCGGTTATTGTTGCCGTTCTGTCCGTAAGTCCCTGACCTATTTTATGAATTTCTAATAATGGAACGGCTGTTACTCTAAATTGGAGCAAATGCCGACTCCAGGGATGAGCTGACGCAATTGAAATTTATGAGTTACCAATTTATTATTTATGCACACAGAACAATTAAAATTAACGTTTAAAGATTAACGCGGCCGCACTATAATTAATAATAATTAATTGTACGCAAAGAAAGCATTTCTAATTGTTTTAAATCGACCAATAAAACAAATACAATCAGCTCTTTAATATTACTCTAACAATTTGATGAATGTACCCAAGTGAATTTAGCCCTTTTATTACGTTTTTGAAGTTATACTTTTTTTAGCGCGTTATGGAAAAATGATGAGAGTGAATTTTTACGATGCGCGCGCATCGCGTCACGAAAATTTAACACCATAAAGTTAGTCGTTAGTAACACCATTAAGTTAGTCGGAAGTTGATGATTATAATACCCTATTATATAGCACTGCTAAGTAAGATGTACGTAGCGTAATGGATAGCACCGCCGCGTCATACGCAATAGGTCCCGGGTTCGAATCTCAACACAAACATGCTTTTTTTTAAATAATAATTAGATATATATATAATAAATAAATATATTTAATAAATTAATAATTTATTAAATTTTATTATTTTATCGTCTTTTTTTTTACAAACGTTTAGTACTGGCATGCGGGATAAAATTTTTTGAGTTACTTATTTTTGTTTTGTTACGCCAAAGAAGTATAACTTCTGACGTGCGTACCTACATAAGTACACACACTCTTTTTTATCCTTTTAATAATAAATCTTATCTCTTAGTGTGCACATAATGGCGTCTACAGCAGATTTAGATTTTAAAAACTATTATACTCTACGAATTTTCACAACAATGGAACTGCTCATGCAGCAATGTGAAGAAGACATAAAGGATTTGCATCATCGGTCGTATAAGACTCTGTTAAAAAGTTAAAAGAGCTTGAAATAGAATATTGCATTAGACGGGTCGAAACATAGCGTTTGCAACCAGTGTGAAGTTTGTTGCCCGATGTACGAGGGCAGCATTCACACGCATTGCAAACGCTGTTTCGTTCCGAGTAATTGCATATTATTTTTCACAACTCTATTGACAATTCGATGTGAAGTACCTGCAATTTGGGCGCGCAAAAAAGCCACAAAAATATTAGATCTGTCAGATCTATATGAAATTTATGTGGGGTTATGTCTGTCATTTTGACGTTTTCGAATGTTAAATGCGGATTGAAGTTGGCGCGACCCAATCGCTCTATTTCCCTCTTAACAACGTTGGGTAAGTTCGGTTTTGCACTCGATTGATCGAGCCGAGCGAACAGATTTTTGGTCACGTGAAAAGCGAGCAAATCGAGCCATCTAAACAATTCAGAACGTAATCTAGCAGATTTTTCCAAACGTCAGAATAAAATGGCGTCAGTAAGTTAAATTCTTATTACTAATTAAGTCGAAATATATTCTTTATTGCTCCTCATTTTGATTTAATTCAACATTGTTATAATAATAAATCATGTTTCTCAATTTTTTTCGTTTTATTCCTTTATTTTAAAATTAATAGTACCTACTACCGGTTGTTGATTTTTTCGACCCATAGATATAATAAATATTTTATTTAATCATTCTGTGCGATATAGACTTATTGGTTATTAGTTTTCTTTGAATAAATATTATTCATGTATTTATACCTATTGAAAAATTACCTCATATAAATAAACTTCGAAATTTATCCATTCTCACAACAAATGTTTTCGCTCATTTTTAAAATGAATACTCTGTAGATGGTTAAATCTGCAGCTCGCTCGCTTTCCTCGGAGCTGATAGAGCGTGCTTGATCTCCTCCAGATTTTAAATCCGAACGCAGGATAGAGATCTTCCAGAGCATATAAATGTTAAATTCGAACGCATTAGAGCACTCAGATCGATCTGAGCTCAAAACCGAACTTACCCGTTGAAAACAGAGAAAACCGATGGTTAAAAATGTTCATCCCTATAGGGTTGAAACTCGCAGTTTCAACCCGCTAAACAGGTAATCGAATTTTCTATAGCGGCGTTGTGAAAAATTATATTGCTTCATTCATAAGGAGCTGATGATTTTAAAGGGCACAGTAAAAATAGGTAGACCAGGCATAATAGTTACCTCTATAGGATTTATGTTTGTAAATTTTACTGGTTAAATAAATAAGTAAATAAAATATTATAAGGTACATACAATTTATTTTTAATAACATGAATAATCGTTTTCCTCGGACACTAATACCCAAAATCCCTCCGGTTCTCATAGAGACTGGTACCACCAGGACGCGATCGCGTCCCGTCCACCACCACTGAGACAAAAATAGAGAACACCTGTTTCGCGGTCCACGTGTTCAGAAAAATAATATAATATACTTACTACAAAATAATAATAAACAGTAAATATATCAATCGGTTCCCACCGATTTTACAACAGTTTTATTTTATGACAATGACACAAATCGGTGGCTGATTTCGGGATATCAAACAGTTTCTTTTTACCCGATTGCATCAGCGCGTCGAAAATGGTATATTTTATTCGATGGCGTTTATAGCCCAAACGGCTGGACTGCTTTTCATAAAAAAAACTATCAAACGAATCGTTTTTTTGATTCCGGAAGTATTACTGACTAAAACAGTTTTCGAAAAAAAAGCAATATGGCGGACAGCAGACGCTACAAACTAATATAATATGATAATTATTATGGAAGCAAGTATTTTGTTTCCATTAATTCCTTTTACACAGTCGGGTTTTTTGTACATTTTTATTGCATTTCATCTTCAGCTAAGTACTATTTTTGGAATCTATATCTATACTATCTATACTAATCTATACTAATATTATAAATGTGAAAGTTTGGATGGATGTTTGTTACTCAATCACGCCAGAACGGCTGAACGGATCTGGATGAAATTTGGCACAGAGATAGATTATAGTCTGGAATAGCACATAGGCTACTTTTTATCCCGGAAAAATGTACGGTTCCCGTGGGATAGTTTTGTTTTTGTTTTTCACAGAGCAAGGGATCGACATGATTTTTTGCATAGTGGTTGTTTAGGGGTCAGAGAATGTTATAGGCTACTTTTTATCCCGGAAAAATGTACGGTTCCCGTGGGATAGTTTTGTTTTTCACAGAGCAAGGGATCGACATGATTTTTTGCATAGTGGTAGTTTAGGGGTCAGAGAATGTTATAGGATACTTTTTATCCCGGAAAAATGTACGGTTCCCGTGGGATAAATTTGTTTTTGTTTTATCTCTGGAACTACTAAATCGATTCTAAAAATTCTTTCACTAATAGAAAGCTACGCAGGGGGGGGAGATTCTCGCGGGGGATAACAAATTAGGAGGGGAATTCTCGCGGGGGGATAAAAATTAGGGAGGGGAGATTCTCGCGGAGGGATAACAATTTAGGGGGGGAGATTCTCGCGGGATATAACAAATTAGGGGGGAAATTCTCGCGGGGGATAACAAATTAGGGGGGAGGTTCTCGCGGGGGGCAACAAATATGGGGAGGGGGAGATTTTCGCGGGGGGAAACAAATTAGGAGGGGGGATTCTCGCGGGGGGATAACTAATTAACAATATTTATACTAAATATACGTGCAGAGCGGAGCAATGGGTGACCGCTATTAAATCATAATTTCATACCACCCGGGCGGGTACCGCTAGTATTACATATATTGTTGTCATCACTTTATTGTAGGTAAAATCGAGTTTATTTCACTTAATACTTCCGAATCACTCGTTGATTAGACAATCTATTCTTTATCTATGATTAGACGTAACACTTGGCCGACTATAAAATATCTAATTGACTTCTTATGAAGACAGGCAAAAGCTGCCAGACTTTTTTTCACTCTCAGATTGTATTCTAAATTCGGTAAAACGGGCCCTTGCTAGGGTGCACAGCAAATGTAAACGGGGAAATTAAAACGAGGTGCATATTATTATATCTATTGAAATCAGTTAAAATTTCTGTCTATAATGGAAAACAACTCAATCGATCAAATATACTATAAAATCTGATCAGCGAGTTAACTTTGCCAAAATGAATAAGACACTGAAAAACAGATAATACTTATATTAAATTCATTGTTTTATTAAATTAAGGAGTAAATAATTAATTTATGTTGATGTAAAATAAATTGAATATCGAACAAACAATCTGTTTACACGACAGATGTAGAGAGGGGTTCACAAAAATTTTTCAGAAATTGTTTTTTTTTCTTCTTAAAAAATTTTTAAGAAGAAAAAACAATTTCTGAAAAACCTGCGAGTGATGGACTATGGACTATGGAGTGTGTGTGAAAGTATTATTAGAGTCCGAGAAAGATGAGCCTCTGTCCACTCTGAGCTGTGATTCTCTCAAAGAAGAAGTCGAGAGATATCTAAGGTCTCCTAATATATCGAGAGACGCAGATCCCCTTGTTTTCTGGCGCAATAACGTATTATACCCAAACTTTAAAAAAATGGCGCAGAAGTACTTCAGTTAAGTTCTGTCGCATCTGAAAGACTATTTTCCACCACAGGTCTTATTCAAACAGACTTGCGAAATCGCCTTTCTCCGCAAAACTTAAGAATACTTTGTTTTTTAAACAAAAATCTTATTAATGTTAATGTCAATATACTAACACTTTTACCTTTTAATAACTAATAATCCCATTTTAAGTCTGTGATTTTTTATATCAATTAAAAAAACATTTAACCCAACTTGTTTTTTATTTATTTTGCCTTCATTTAAACTCACTAAGCGTATCGGTATCGGTATCGTATCGGCAAAAAGGCGTATCGATGCATCCCTAAAATAAAAATTCGACTGATGACCAGTCCTATACTTCCCACCTAGTAAATATTTGCAAAAAATAAACACTCTTTTTTTTTATTCTTTGACTAGGCCCAAATAACCTTAGCTGTTGGTGGTCTTTAAAACACAATTTAATTTTTATTCTTTGAAAAAAGCATGGCCCTCTTTTTTGTTTGGTGATCTACTGATGGCTAACTTAATATAGCAAAAATCATGGTTACCTTGATTTACGTACAATTTTTATTTTTTTTAGTAAAATATTTTTTTTCTCGAAAACTATACATTTTAGAGAAAAAAAATATTTACATTTTTTTCATATTATAACATCTAGAATTCATTTGTATTTTTTTTTACCTATGTTAATACGTGACATTGAGGACGTTTTTTTGAATATCTCAGGAACCACTGAACCGATTTGACTCAAAATCTAATCAGATCTAAGTTAAAGGCTGATAAACACAATAGAACAATCGGCATGCTCGTATGTTGTTCCGTTCTTAAGATATCGAAGGCGAAAAATTGACCACATACACACATACACACACACACACATACACACACACATACACACACACACACACACACACACATATACAGACATCAGTCAGAAAATGATCTTAAACGATTGCTAGGGTCTCAAAACGTCAAAATCTGTTAAAATCTCGAAATATTGTTTTCGGACTGAATCCATTACTTCCCTACCATAGTAGAGGTGGGAAGTAAAAATGTGTCCATCGAATAAATTTGTTGCTAAAAATTAACTATTTTTAAAATATTTTTGTGTAATCATCCAAATCAATGGATACGTAACAATATCATATAAACTTTTTTGCATTAACAATAAACACCAAGGTCATGTTAAAACATAATATTGTAATATATAATTATATTCTTAATTATTTTATGTAGGTACAGTTGTATAGCGTGAGAAAAATGCAATAAAAACATTTTAAATTAACACTGAACAATTTCACTTAAAAATTAACAAATCCTATTTCGTTTTTTTAACTAAAATTTCAACAATTGCATTCATTACTTATGTATTATGTATAGCTAATAAATATTAAACAATCATTTTTTTAATCCTAAAACCTTGAAAGCAACTTCTATAAGTATATAGTATATGCATACAGAAACAATACTTTGAAACTTTTACTATAATAATATCAAACCAAATATCAAGAAAGTTTTTTTTCACTTGCAAGACAGGACAACGCAGGGCAGAGCAAACGAACGAACGGGGGTCGAGGAGCAGCGCCCCGATGACACCACCGAGTGGCGGGTATTGTCCCGGCGCACTGAACTCGCGACCTTCAGCTTTGATCAGAAAAACAGGCTTTGATGCAGACAGAGAAATTATACGATGCGCAATGCAATAGATAGATAGATAGATAGGTACATCAAACAAATGTACTCTGGAGGGGTTTCCCGCGTTCTACAGGGGACTGGACTTTGGTTGCAAAATTTAAAGACCGTCTCTAAACTGTATACATTTTTTCGTTTCTTTTTAAATATAATATAGCTAAAGTAGGTAGGTACTGAAAAAAACAGTACTGCGTGTTGGTAATAACTATTGAGCTTTGATTTTCGCGGATCCGTCCTTGACTACTAAATCCGGTTCGCACCGCTTTATATTATATGAATTCTTTTCTATAAATTTAATTCAATGTTGTACACAACGTTAAATAATAATATTATTTACAGGTACATCCACTGACTAATGTAATCTATACTAATTAGGGTTCATGATTTCTCGAGCTTATCAGTTTCTCAGGTCTCGAGAATTCTCGAGGCTAATTTCTCGAGTCTTCTCGGGTTGTCGAGAAATTTACATTTACGTATGTTTTTGCATATCTTTTCGGTTCAAATAATGAAAAAAGTCGTCACAAAATTAAAAATGTGTATCATAAAAAATATCTTATTTTAATCAATAAATTAAGTGGTTTTCCTGTCAAATAAAAGTATCAAAATAATCATAAAACTTTTATTGACAGTTTTCAACAAAATTAGCTTCTCTCAAACAAAATAAAAAAAATTAAAAATTTAAACATTAAAACGTTAATACTACGCTGACTTATAATTACAATTACAGCACCATTCTGGCAGGTTAATTAGGAAAAAAATCAACTTAAAACTTTGCAAGATCAATAAAACAACATCTGAACATAGTACATACGTACAAAACAATTAGATCTGCTTACTCTGTCTGATAAAATATGCCTTTAGAAAAACTAAAGCATTTATAGCTTTATCAGACAGCCGGTTCCTTATTTTATTTACTACATTTCCTGAAAGGCAAAGGCAAATAGTTTTATTTTATAATTTTATAGACTAAAATATGATTTCTCGAGTTCTCGACTTTTCTCGAGCTTAATTTCCCGGGAACAAAGTCCAACGATTTCCCGGGAATTCTCGGCTCGGGAATTCCCGGGAATGAACCCTAATACTAATATTATAAAGCTGAAGAGTTTGTTTGTTTGGTTGAACGCGCTAATCTCAGGAACTACTGGTTATTGAAAAATTATTTTTGTGTTGGATAGTCCATTTATCGAGGAAGGCTATAGGCTATATAATATCACGCTACGACCAATAGAAGCCGAGCATCAATGAAACATGTTGCAAAAACGGGAAAAATTATTCCTTTTGAGAGCTTCTGTTGCGTGCGCTGCGTAAACGGTTAAAGTTACGCAAAAATCATGTATGACGGAATTGTTCCCGGAAGGTTTATAATATACTTATATAGTGAACGAGCGAAGCGAGTGAGTAATGTAATTCCTAAACCACGGAACGGATTTTGATGCGGTTTTCATCGTCAGTTAGATAATTTTTCACGGAAGGTTCATATATATAGCGAACGAGCGAAGCGAGTGAGTAATGTAATTATAATATTCAAGCGAACGAGCGAAGCGAGTGAGTAGTGTATTGCACCCGGATTTTCTTAGCACCTGGGCGAAGTCGGACGGGGCCGCTAGTATTTAATAATTGAAGTAAAAATTCCGGTTTTATCGCAATATTTATTCAATTTTATTTGAAAAATTATTATAGAACACCACTTCATCATAAACGAGAAATAAAGCGCTGTAGGTAGCTACCTGTAACTTATATGGTTAAAATATGAAAATTCTGATTTAACCAGATGGAATTATTAAGCGATTTCTAATTTAAACAAATGTTTAGATATGTACCTACTTCAGTGGATTTTCTCTAAAACTAACAATATAACGGATCGAATCTTGACTATTCTAAGCAAAATAGGTACACAAAATATTGGTACAAAAAACAATGTTAGTTCCTTTTTTGCGAATGTAAACGGACTGTTTTAAACAATCCTTTAAATAGTCGAGAAAGTTCGCGACAATATTGATTTTAGTTCGAAAACCATTCTTTAAAATCCAGCGGCGTAGTTGAAATTTGAACGGAGGTAATGAATGTAATAATTATTACGTCATGCAGTGTTTACTAATTTTCTTAACAATTAACAAAACGACTTAAACGTAATTTACTGAAGCTAATTAAGCAACAGAAAGTAAGTAAATAATATAACAAAATAATTTTAATACACCACCGAGATCAAAAAAACCGTTAAGAAAGAGAGATTGTAGATTATAGATGTTCGACAACTGAGGCCATTAGCGCGCAATTAAGACAGGCATAAGGAGATAATTTTTTTTCCGTAAAATTGTATTTTTATGAACAATAATGTCTAGAGTTACGATCAATAATAAAAAACATTTTAACAAAAAAAAAACCTCCTTCAAAAAGGCACTAAAAAGAGGAAAATAATGAAATTTTGAGGTCTGTGCCAATTAAAATATGAAGTCGGTTAAAAAGTATAGTATAGTGATTAATATCTTCTTTTTAACCAACTTCATATTTTAATTGGCACAGACCTCAAAATTTCATTATTTTCCTCTTTTTAGTGCCTTTTTGAAGGAGGTTTTTTTTTTGTTAAAATGTTTTTTATTATTGATCGTAACTCTAGACATTATTGTTCATAAAAATACAATTTTACGGAAAAAAAATTATCTCCTAAAATTTCATTATTTTCCTCTTTTTAGTGCCTTTTTGAAGGAGGTTTTTTTTTTGTTAAAAAGTTTTTTATTTTTTACTTTTTAGTGTCAAAAAGTAACATTTACCTTAAAGAATCACACGCCGTTGCTTACTTTTATTAAAATCAGCCGAACTACTGAACCGATTTTGATGAAATTTCTATGGGACCAATCTGAAAGTATATCCTTTCAAATAAAAAAAAATTTTTCAAAATCGGTTCATAAACGACGAAGTTATCCGCGAACACACATAAAACATAAAAAATACATACGGTCGAATTGAGAAACCTCCTTTTTTTGAAGTCTGTTAAAAAATAAATGACTTGACACATTAAAAATTAATGTCTCGTACGCATAAAAAACTTAATTGAATGTTATAATAGAGAAATCAAATGCAAAACTACAGCAAAAAAAATGTACGTATCTAAAAATTAATGAAGTAGGTCATACCTATTAGAATAACAACCAATTCTATAATAATGTATAATGTATCAAAATTCAAATGATACTACCAATAATTTGATGTTAATAATTGTTAGAAAAATACATATTTTAGAATTTTTGAAAGAATGTAGCTAGGTACCTATTACCTAACAAATTAGGCACAGATTTCCGTGAAATGAAGATCCGAAACGTTGAAAAACGGGGACGATTTTGAAAATAGTTTTAGAGATAAAAGTTAAAAACAATTAGTGCAAAAGAAATAATATAACATTTCCAAAAACAGTTTCGCCATTTATGTAAATTGAAGCCAAATGTCAGTGAAAATGGATAGTCGATGGGTGGGTGCGCGGGGCGAGACGACAGGAGGATCAATGTTTCATAACAACAATCGACGCCAACCGAACATCCACGAACACCTTCCCAATACTTACGACGTATTACGTACAGTGTACACGAAGCAGCAAAACAAAACAAAGCAATTTATAAACAATGGAGAATCAACAAACCTTGTTTTCGACAATTTCCAGTAATCGAAGCGCTAATCGTAATCCAAAAACACTAGAAACACACAAAAAAGCGTCTACGGACACGACAGAACGGTTCAACAGATGTGAGGTGGTTTTTTTACGCAGCAAAAATCAACAGAAAGTTGCACAGCAAACCTATGCATCGTTCGCGCGAGTCCGCGAATCAGACTGATCAAACAGCTGTTACTGTTTTGTTGCGGCGATCAGCTGTAAGCTGAGCGAGTTGTCCGCTGTACAGTTCATGTCACGTGATGTAGAGTGCGATTTAAAATATTATTATAGACGTTCCTAAATAAAAAAATGTAAGCAATACACGTTCGACCAAGGCAAACCGATAAAGTAATGTCCTCCGGTATATGATCGTTCGACGCAATTTTGTGTACGAGTAGAAGTACAGCTGCAGCCTGCAGGATTACAAAAAAACCCGTCAAGTGCGTGTGGAACTCGCGCTACGAGGGTTCCGTACCGTTACAACAATTAAATTAGATACATTTTTATAGTTTTGGGTCTCCAAGTCACTATATGAATATTATGAAGTATTAGAAATACCTTGTATTTTTTATGCCCGTCTTGTGACTTCCTGTGTTTTAACACGACGCGTTTCAGCAACGAGTTGCTATCTTCAGGTGTGGTTAAATTTTTCACAAGACGGACATCAAAAAATGCAAGGTATTTCTAATAATTCATAAAATTAAATTAGGTAGACATAATATTCTGTGAAATTTTCAACAGGCTACAATTTAAGGTTCCAAAAATACAGCCTTTAAAAGGTTTTTCCGTTTTTTTGTGTGCGGACTCTCTTTAATTTTTACTTTTAGTGATTTTCAGATTTTTCCCTTTGCTTGTACTGCGAGACCTTGCCAAATTTCATGATTCTAGGTCAACGGGAAGTACCCTATAGGTTTTTGATGAGTGAGATTACGAATATCAAAATAGGTATAGGACCCCCTTTATTTTTTACTTTTTGTCATTTTCAGATTTTTCCCTTTACTTGTGCTTCGAGATCTTGCTTTTTGCCAAATTTTATGATTCTAGGTCAACGGGAAGTACCCTTTAGGTGTTTGATGAAAAGACAAAATGCCCGTATCTTTTGATAGCGTTGACCTAGAAACTTAAATTCTTTACAGCTTTAAGGGACCGCAGACCTTAGTATTTTGTATAAATTTCAACTTGATATCTCTACCCGTTCCTGAGAAAATGGGTCTTGAAAGACGGACACGCAGCCAGCCAGCCAGCCTGACGGACAAACGAGTGATCCTATAAGGGTTCCGTTTTTTTTCTTATTGAGATACGAAACCCTAAAAAATGTTCAGACGGCACTAAAAGTAGATTATTATAAAGAACTGTCCACAACACTGCAGAAAGAAACTCGCACTGTGTGACTGTACATTTCAATTTTCAGTGCAAACAAGTCCTTTTATTGTTAATGGCAACTCGCGCTCGGATAGCGACGTGGCAAAGAAATTATTACATAGCATCGAGCCTTGTGAGATAACGCACACCTGATACATGGCCGCCCGAAGCTCGTCATAACCTTCGACCGACCTTATCAATATTTTTGTAAAAATTTGCCTTTTATGATTATTGTACTATTTTGGTAGTTTCATTATAAAAAATAGATAGGTAAGTGCGTAATTATAAATTAATAAAAACGGTTACTTACAAATTTTCTGTTGTATTCGTATGTATTTGAACTATGATTCCTACTTGAAAATAGTGACAGTTTTATACTTAATATTATTATAACGAAAACTATTTTAAATACATTAAAAATCACACAAATCTTTGAATACACATTTTCGATATTTTTCTTTCAGTATTTTTTATAATTTTAATTTTCTACTTCACATGCTATTTTACTCGAGAATTTAAAAGCTTGACCAGTCAATTTATAAACTGAAAATTTGATATGAACAATTGAAACTCTCCTTGCACATAGCTTACTTACTATATTTTTTGTAAGTATTGTAAATAGTGGACAACGGATAATTTTAAAAGACGCTGTATTGACTGTTTGCCTAATGAACTTAATAATGCCGCAGAATCCACAACGTATTTACATTGTATTGTTTAAGTGTGGTGTCTTTACACACATCTAAATTCTAAAAAAACAAGCCGTGATGGGTCGTTTATTACGACTAAAGTGCGACCCTTGAGGTCCACACGACGAACTTCCCAGTTTGATAAATATTTAATACTTAACAATAATTAAATTAGATATTACATAGAAAAGTAATCATTTTAATCATTAAAACATAATTATTATTTATTTTTAACAATAATTAAAAAAAAAAATGGCTGAACCGATTTTTATAAAATTTATGTCGGATCAAAATGACGTTAACACGCCTCGATTGACACCCTTACGAAGTCGATATAATTTTTTATTCGCGAGATATTGTGTAAAATCTACTTTTTTGGAGTCTATTTGGTTGAGAAAAAAGAACGGCTGAACCGATTTTGAAAAAATTTCTTTTAGAACATATTTACGTTAATACGCGTCGATTGGCACCCTAAAGTAGTCGATATCATTTTTCATTCTCGAGATTTCGTCTTAGAAAGAAATGGGCACATACGTACGTACGTACACACACACACACACCCACACAGACATCTTTCTAAAAATAGTGTAAAAATAGTGTAGTGACCTTGAAACATAAAAATTTGTTTTACATTTTGATTTAGATTTTCGGACCCATTACTATAACTTCCAATGGGAAGTTAATATAAAATAACAAATTTAGAAGGGATGTGTATTTAGGGACTTCCAATTTATATATTGTATAGGTCCCTACTTGAAAATGTTAAGGTCAGTGATTAAAAAAAAAAACTGCAGCAGGTACATCTTTTTACATTAATCTACATTCTACTCTTGCGAATTCAATACTTTATTGTACAGTATAGTACACAAGTATATAATAGGTATAACTCCCCCATTTTTTTTGTACTCATTATTATAAGTAGTAAAAAAGTATCCTTCATATTATTATAGAAGTAATATCTCTTGTTAAACCTACATACAATTCCTGCAGAGATAATGCATATTAGATAAAAATGATTCCTGCATACCATAGTCCATAATCCGTAACAGATTAAAATACGACCCGACTTTCATATTTCAATAAAAATTAATACACTCTGTGTATCCCAGTCACGTGTCAGTGGAACGTCGTATTATTGGATTTTTTTACGATGGAAAAAGTAATTATTATTCCCGATTTAAATACCATGTGTCGGATATGTTTAACAGACAGCGTTGAATTAAATCACATTTTCACAATTACATCAAATTTGGATGTACCTATAGTGGATGCAATCATGTCGTGTGCTCCCGTTCATGTAAGTTGTCAAAAGTTACGTTTTAGCTTATAGTTCCGAATTCGCGTGTATTTTTATCTGGAGATTGTGTGTGTCAGTATTACATTTTTAAAATGCCATTTCAGATAACAAAAGAGGATGGACTACCGACCGTGATATGTCAGAACTGTCAGAATCAGCTGGAAGTGGCTTACAGATTTCAAAAACTCGTGATTCAGTCAGAACAAACATTGTTAGCATATCTGCAGAACGTAATTACAACGCACAGTCAGGTTGATTTGAAACATTCCAATGCTTCACAGGAATACAGCTTAACAAATCAAAACATGATGTGCGAAGAAACGAGGGTAGACCCAATGAAACTACAAATTGAAAACAGCTTTAATCAAGTTGTGGAAAATACCGACGAAGGAATGCAAAAGACGAAACGAGGCGAAGTTGGCGAATTTATTAATATTGAAAACGCCAGACATTGTCAGTTTGAAATCCAACAAATAATAATAGAAAACGTGGACCTGGCGACGAAACAGCTGTTCACAAACGAAAGAAATAACGAGAATCCGAGCACCAGTGTTCTTCAGCATCAGTGCGAAATATGCACTGAATTGTTCCAAAATCACGCCGATCTGATGGAACATAAATGTCTACATACAAGGGAACATCAGCATCGGTGTGAAGTGTGCAACGAAACGTTTATGAATTTAGTTGATTTGTGTTCACATAAACGTACGCATTCGGGCGAGAAACTGTTTCAGTGCGATATTTGTCATAAAACGTTTGTCAATTTGGGAAATTTAAAAGTTCACAAGCGTACACACGCACACGAAAATGTCGGATTTAAATGCACACTGTGCAATAAGTCTTTTCCGAATGAAAGCGGTTTGTTGAGGCATACCCCAACGCATACAGGGGCAAAACCGCACGAATGCAAAATTTGCGGGAAATGTTTTTCAGATCCAAGCGGACTGATCAAGCATCATCAACGTCTTCATGCGAGTGATAAACTCTATCAGTGTAACGTTTGTGATAAAGGATTTTTAAATTTAAAGAATTTAAATATGCACAAACGACAACACGTCAGTGGAGATGGTCTTGAAATTCCAAAACCCTAGAATACAACTTGAACTTGTCGAAAAATATAAAGTACTTATTTAGTTTGAACTTTTCGATTAAAATGTTTGGTTGTTATTATGAGGTTTTATTTTTAAGTTTGTCATTAGGTTATGAGTGTGACTTGGTATATAAATGTTTCATTAAAAGATATTTTTATTTAGAAGTTCTTTATTTTACAACTGATTAAAGCATTTTAACCCTTCTTAGATCAGTGTAGATTACACTTCTATTAGAACATAAAAAAGGAGTCAACAATTACGATTATAATATTATTTTGTATAATAATAATTTTTTTAAATGGCGTAAACTGTTTTATGACAGGTGCTGTCAATAACAATTCAGGTAAAATTAAAAAAAATGGAAAAACCAATGATTTTACCTAATTTAAATACAATGTGTCGCATATGCTTAGTAGACAGTATAGAATTACTTCAAATTTTTGAGATATCAGAAAAATTGAAAATGCCTATTTCCGATGCTATAATGGAATGCGTTCCAGTTCGTGTAAGCAAACGTGCCATTTCCATAAAATATAGAAAAAACATTTCCCATACATTTTTTCACTGTTTTTTTATATTATATAAAAACAATACTACTTTTAGATTACCAAAGAGGATGGATTACCGACTGTAATATGTTATTCATGTCATGGACAATTGGATGCGTTCCAAAAATTTCAAAAACTGGTATTAATGTCGGAAAAGAAGCTATTAGAATACCTTCAGAATTTGTCAGGTTTTGACAATAAGATGAATTTTAAACAATGCACGGCCGATTCAAACGACAATGATCAAAATGGAAGCGGAGATATAAAAGTGGAAGTGGATCCACTAGATTTGTTGATTCCCGACAATTTTTACTCGGCAACAATGGACGCTTGTTTAAAAAAAACTTGTAACGAAGCGAACTATGACAATAATTCTACAATAAAATCGGAAAATACAAACACTTTTCAAGACGAGAGGCAGGATTTGAAAGTATTTGAAACCAAAGAAATCGATAAATCTCCCGACAGTAAAAATCCAGAAACCTGCAATGACGACCGGCGCTCCGACGATTCAACAGTCGATCAGAAATCTCCACATTCCGGCGAATCGTGCGCTCGCAACGAATGCTCTGTTTGTAAAGAGGAATTCGCAAGCCAGTCCGACTTGAATGTGCACAAACGACTTCATTCCCACAAAGAAACTCGTCAGTGTGACGTTTGCAATATGGAATTTATCAATTTGAATGTCCACATGCAAAAGCACAGGACATTCAACTGTGACTTTTGCGGAAAGCTCTTCAAAAACCAAAGCCTCCTTTTGAGACACGTCCCGACGCACACTGGAGAAAAGCGATTCGAGTGCAAAATATGCGGCAAAGGTCTATCCGATCCAAGCGGTTTAATAAAACACCAACGAATACATACGGGCGATAAGCGCTATCGCTGTGACGTTTGCAACAAGACGTTCGTCTGCTCTAGTAATTTGACGGCGCACAAACGCACGCATTCAGACGAGAAACCTTTGCACGAGTGCGATATTTGCAACAGGCGATTCGTGGATTCGCGAAACATGAAGACGCATAGACGGACGCACGCCAGCCTGAAACCACATCAGTGTGACGTTTGTAACAAACGTTTTTCGGATCCGACGGCGTTGAACAAACATCAACGTATCCACACCGGGGTGCGGCCGTACAAGTGTGAAGCTTGCGACAAGACGTTTATCAGTTCGAACAGCCTGAGTTCGCACAAAAGAACACACGCCGAGGAAACGCCGTACCGATGTGAAATATGCAGCAAGGGATTTTACGATTCTTACAGTTTCACGATCCACCAACGTACGCATACCGGTGAGAAACCGTATCGGTGTGAATCTTGCGACAAAAGGTTTATCAGTTCGACGCGTTTGAAACAGCACAAACGAACGCACTCGGATGAGAAACCGTACCAATGCGACATCTGCAGCAAACAGTTCAATGACATGAGCAACTTGAAAGTTCACAGACGTCGACACACCGGTGAGAAACCTTACCAGTGTGAAGTGTGCAGTAAGTGTTTTGCTAATTCAACGCATCTTATCGACCATAAACGAACGCACACGGGTGAAAAGCCACATCAGTGTGAAATTTGCAAGAAACGGTTTGTTAATTTGGGACATTTAATTTCGCACAAACGTATACATACTGGTGAGAAACCGTACCGGTGCAATCTTTGTAGGAAATCTTTTACGTGGCCGGCCAGTTTGAAAAATCATAAATTGAAACATTTAGAGCAATGAATGTATGAATAATTATTTTGTAAATAAAACTTAAAATTATGTATTTGTTGATTAAATTATTGTCAGTAATTCAACTAATGCTATTTTTTTGATACATTTTTAGAGTGTTAGGTCTCCAAGTCACTATATGAATAATAAGAAGTATTAGAAATACCTTGTATTTTTGGTGTCCGTCTTGGGATTTCATGTGTTGTTAACACGACGCGTTTCAGCAACGAGTTGCCATCTTCAGGTGTGGTTAATTTTTAACCGACTTCAAAAAAAGGAGATGGTTCTCAATTCGGTTGTATTTTTTTTATGTTTGTTAGCTCAGAACTCCGTCATTTATTAGCCGATTTGGAAATTTTTTTTTTATTTGAAAGGATGAACTTTCAGATTGGTCCCATAGAAATTTCATCAAAATCGGTTCAGTGGTTCGGCTGATTTTAATAAAAGTTAGTAACGGCGTGTGATTCCTTAAGGTAAATGTCACTTTTTGACATATCAGACAGCGTAAGAAAGTCGGTTTAATAAAAGTGAGTACCGACGTGTGATTCCTTTAAATGTCACTTTTTGACACTAAAAAGTAAAAAATAAAAAACTTTTTAACAAAAAAAAAACCTCCTTCAAAAAGCCACTAAAAAGAGGAAAATAATGAAATTTTGAGGTCTGTGCCAATTTAATAAAATATGAAGTTGGTTAAAAAGAAGATATTAATCACTATACTATACTTTTTAATCGACTTCATATTTTATTAAATTGGCGCAGACCTCAAAATTTCATTATTTTCCTCTTTTTAGTGGTTTTTTGAAGGAGGTTTTTTTTTTGTTAAAAAGTTTTTTTTTATATTATAAAACACGCATTGAGTATTCGTAACACGTTATAATATTATGATGCTAAGCACTTGTCTATTATGTTGTGGATTGTAAAGTACTGATTTAAATTTCGAGATTTTATGATTTATATAGTAGGTAGATGAAATGGAAGTGTGAGTGTGTATGTATGTGGACGATTAATGAGTATTGGGTGTTTGTGTGTTAATTATTGTGTCGTATATTATGTTCGATTTTAACGTTTATGTCATTAAGAATGTTGGTATTGTTGAATTTTGTAGCTTTATATATTTCATATTCCTCGAGGGTGTCCATGTGTTTACCTTTACTGCAAATGTGTAGTGGAACAAAATTTGTCTCAAAATCGCGATTTTGATCTTTCAATAAATCGTAAGTGTTTGATTTAAATCCGTATGTTTTGTCAAAAATGATTGAGAAATTAAATAATTGGGAATAAAGAAACGAGATTTCATATTATCTATCTTTTTGTATTTAGCTAAAGAAAACTCTTTTTGTGTGTTGGTTTGACTAATGTCATTGGCCAGTAGCTGTAGTTAATCTTATGAGCAAAACTCGTATTTCATTAATGGCCGGTTTATCGTACATTTTAATCACGATGTTTTTTTAATCACGCTGTTAAATGACGGGTTGCTATGGTAACGAAACGCAGCGACCAATGAACACGTAGCAGTCAAAATTTAACAGTGTGATTAAAAAACATCGTGATTAAAATGTACAAATAAAAAGACATGCAGCATTCGAAAAGTCGAACAAAACTTTAGTGGCATTTTTTGTTTGGAAATTACGGGCGTTAATCGTTGCAAACTCGGTGAAAATTTAAAACACGCGTTGTTTCAAAACCAAAAAAGATAGACGAGTTTTCTCTGCGTTTTTGAGTTCAACGTGTCTTTTTCCTTAAGCCTATCAAATTTCAAATATATCTGACCGCACTTGGTACATAAATTTTCAAGTCGAATGCTTTGAAGTTTTTATAAGTCCTATCCCTGCAAGGCAGCAAGCCTAAAGTACAGCTCCGTATGTGTATTGCCTATGTTGCAGGCGATTAAAAATAATCGTTTTTCAGATTCAGGGCCAATTTTGCCATTAAAGCCTCGTTCTGATGATGTTGATAGGCTATTTGAATTGTTTTAACATTGGAAATGTTTATGTTCGTGTATGGGGGCAGAGTTACGAGTTTTCGTTCAAGGCCAAAAGACAACGGTGTCGCGATCAAGTGAGGAGCAATCATGCAAAATTGAACAAGTGCAATTTTTTCGAAATGTGTTTTATATCATGTCAAGTTAATTGAGAGGTATTTGCGACGATCTGCGGTGTTATTTTTGAGCAAATGTTAATAAATACTGTAAAAAAATCCATTTAAAAGTTAAGTAATCAAGCAAAAGTGAACGCGTATATAACAGAAGAATAATAGGGTTATTCCTGACAAAACTAAACAGTGCATTGATAAATATTGTGTGTATAATAAACAGTTAATTATGTTTCATATATGCTGTTATCATTTCCAATGTCCTCGATGGTTGCAAGGATTGCGAAATCTGTGAATTTTTTTAGAAATACAATATCTACAGACGTAGACAAATATGAATTTTGTAACAGTTATCCGTTATAATAATCAAATTTTGCGTTTTTGTGATTTCTGGGGCCACAGTAGTGGCCCTGCCAAGTCGAGCAAACGGTCGCCACCGGAAACCCTTTTCTAGAAGCAACTCGCGGCACTTTTAAACTTTCTCTGTTACAAACTCAAGCAGAAGCCTGAAAATTACGAAAGAGATTGTACCTAACGTACTTAACTAAATCCCCAAATTAATAGTTTCTAATAAATATAGTTCAGAAAACATCTGCCCTCAAAGTTTCGGTATTTCGTCACACACTCACCACTCAATCACCGATCATCAAACATCTAGAGTAGCCTCTCCAACACCTAAAAGGGGTGCACCATACCCCCTTTTAAGCTAGATTTAGTGTATAAGCAACAAGATCCTACAAAAAGAATTGAAATCCCATCAAAAACAATTCTTATAAAAATAGGGCCAAGTCTCGCGATCGCGTAGCAGAAAAAAGTTATGAGATCTAATAGTGCCAAGTTTAATTAATTGTAAAAGAAAAGTAGTGAAATATGAAACTTGGCTAAGATCAAAGTTTGCTAAGACAAATAAAAGACGAATGACTAAAGCGCTAGGCGTTGCAGTGAAACTTTAAACTTAGCCAAGTTTTAAATTTCACTACTTTTCTCATACAACTATTTGAACTTGGCACTATTAGATCTCATAACTTTTTTCTGCTACGTGATCGCGAGACATGGCCCTATTTTTACAAGAATTGTTTTTTATAGGTCTGTATTTCCGAAAAAGTGCAAATAAGTGCTGAATACATTATGCGCTTAGTAATCGAAAATTGCACCGATCGTTCTTTTTCAAATTAGTGACACTTATAGAAAATGACTCGCTGAATTAAAAAATGCAACGAAAACTGTTGTGCCGATTTTCGTTTTTGAGTTACGGGCGTTAATCTGCGAAAACTTTAAACGTACGTAGTTTCTAAACTGAACGGGCTAGATGATTTTTGTTTGCTTTTTGAGCTCAGCGTGTTATCTTCTATAGGCATACTTGATTTGAAAAAGATCTGAAACATTTTCCAAAAACACTCAAAAAAACATAGTGTTAAGTTACTAAAAATGCAAAAGAATTTCTCAGTTGCGTTTTGTTACTATCCCACAGGAATTATTCCCCGCGAGAAATTTATCAAAATAAAATATAGTTTATATCACTCAGCGAGTGTAGCTTTCTATTAGTGAAAGAAATTTTAAAATCGGTTTAGTAGTTCCAGAGATAAGAATTTATGATTTATTATTATCCCCCCTTGCGAGAATATCTCACCCTGCGAAACCAAATCGGACTGGTGGTAGTTGGATTCCGCCAATACGCTAAAATGCAAAAGAATTTTACGTTTTGTTAATAATAGAAACCAATAAAAATTTAATTAACTACATAATTAACTTAAAAATTAATTTAAAAAGTTAAATAAAACATAGCCTATAACACTTTTGGGGTCATAAGGAACATTTAAAAAAAATGTCATCAAATTCCGTCAAATAGATTTTAAAGTTAAATCAAGCCGAACATACATACATACATACAAAGAATTTTATATACATATTAGTATATGTTCGGCGATGTTTACAAGCATTGAAGTCACTCGGTGGTGAACTGGTAAGTGTTTATTTGTAGCTATACACTTGTCATAGAACAAATATTATGTTTTGTTAAAAAGACAAGTTAATCACATAATTAACACCTTCAAAGCAAAATTGTTCTTTTTTTGTTAAACCGAACACTTATTAAAGGCAATTAATTGTGAATTTGGTGTTTTAATTTTGTTTTATCTCAAATAATATACCCAGTAGATAAGAGATTTAAATGCACTTTATTCAGAGTATAAATAAATAAGCAATTATCAGCTGATAACACGTTTCTTTGGAAGGTTTATTATCATAAATTTACTATCAATTGGAATAATAAATTACTTAGGTATGTTTTCCTCAAATATATAGGGTAAAGCCAGGACAATTATAACCCATCTATATATTTATTAAAATCTGCATTTTTATCGTTTCATTTTCAAGTTTACGTTGAAATAACAAAACATGTAGCTATATAAAAATATATGAGCACTGTGGTTGGAATAAAAACAAAAATAAAGATAGTTACTTCTTAGCCCAACAGTTTTATTGATGGATGTACATTTCGAAAGCTATGCTTTCATCTTCAGCAAACTACAAGATTCATGTATAGTGTCTGCTGAAGATGAAAGCATAGCTTTCGAAATGTACATCCATCAATAAAACTGTTGTGCTAAGAAGTAACTATCTTTATTTTTGATGTAGCTATATATTTATTTTTTATGTGATGTTTTCATTGAAATGAATAGATTTCCATAGGTGTTTTTTATTCGATTTATTTTTACTGTTTTAATGAAAAACAAAGTCGGATTTGAGCGCAGACGAGACAGGCGCGTAGGTAGGATGTTTTCTCAGCATGTTCATAAATAACAATCGTTGAGCATTCGCACTACATTTAAACACTTATCCAATAATAATAAAGAGTTTAGTCACGTCTAACCACAATAATTTTATTAATGAATGTACATTTCAAGAGCTAAGCTCCCATCATCAGCAAATACTAGAGTTTAGTATTTGCTGATGATGGGAGCTTAGCTCTTGAAATGTACATTCATTAATAAAATTATTGTGGTTAGACGTGACTAAACTCTTTATTATTAAATCAAACCACAGTGCTCTTAATTATACTTATCCAATACTTTTTTTTCTAGAATTTTTTAACAATTTTTATAAGTAGGTACAAAAAATGTATTGTATCGTATGTTATAGTCATAATTGTTATCTATGTTCGACACAATTTTAGGAAAGGAAAAATATATTTAACAAAAAAGGCAATTTTTGGTAGTTTATGCAAAATATGGCGCCACGGAGAGAGTAGTAGTGTGTTAGTTGGCGCAAGGGTCGAACCGATGGCAGCACGTGTCGCGCAGTCGAACATCGCGGCTATTGGTCGAAAGACGAAGGTCCTATTTTCCGTTCGTCTCCACTGCTGCCAGTGCTCGATAATAGCGCTGCAGTTTGGTGCAGTCTTGACAACTCCCCAATATCTGTGTGTTCTCAGCGCGTTTTATATGGTGACGATTTGTGCGAAAATGTTAAGATTTTCGACCGGTTTTTGGGTGCTATACATTTACTTACAACACTCGTCGAATGTACAGGTAAGTTTCGAGACGATCTTTTGTTTTGAGCGTTCTTTTGTTTAAATGTCAAACAAAACACTATCTGTATCGCCATGATGTTGTGTAAAGGGAGAGACGACGATGTCAGAACATTGATTTTTACTTCGAGGCGTCTTGCGTTTTATATTAATACAAAAGACCTAATGTTTGGTTAACATGAAAAACCCATTGTTTTTTCGGTATTGCGTCGTTTCATCAATTGTTTTTTTTAAAACGGCAATTTTATCGCACTCTTTTTTAAGGGTAAATGCTTATATTTAGTTCTACAATTTATGAAAAAATATCACAAAAAATACAACACCTGTCACTCGTGAAAATATGCATTATAATTGGGTTGTATACCCCGCAAGTTATGCTTTTTATTATGAATACATTTTAAAGCTGTATAGTTTTATAAGATCTTGTTATTAAATTTTAAGGCAGCTTAGCACAGATATTTTTAGAAGTTATTACTTAATAAAGTATACAGAATAATAGATTAGCTATCAAGTAGATAATAATAAATGAAAGGTTTTATTGAGGTGTTATTGAATTTGTCAGTTAAGTTTAATTGCTAACAAGTTAACTTATTTTTAATTCAAAAAGCGTTGAAATAAAGTTGGTTTAACTTCAGTCAACTACGTTTAATGTCGGTTCATAAAATTGTCGTAAAAATAGGGTTGCCAGGCGTCCCGATTAAGTCAAGGTGTCCCGAATAAACTTTTCGGGACATCCAAAATGTCCCGGTTTGGCCTATTTTGATTTACATTAATTATATGGCGTTTTTAAACCGATAGCCAAATCGAATCAAAAGTACAACTAGAATGTATCTGTGATTAAAAGTTTTGGTCTAAGAATTAAAAGATTATTTTTGAGTTTTTTTTTCTTAAAGCTGTGATTTTAAAGCTTAGTTATGTTTTTTATTTTCAAATATTAAAAATTAACAAAATAATTTGTTTTTTTTTAATAAATATTATTTACTATGCGATAATTCGATTTTTTTACGTAAATACTACTTTTCTGATTTTAGAATTTTTTGTTATAACCTAACCCAACCTAGCCTGTCCCGATTTGACCATCAAGATATCTGGCAACCCTATACGGTAAAAACGGATTTAACGTAAGAAAGCTTTAAAAAACGACTTGATAGTTTTTTTTTCAAAATTTGAAACACTAGGTATCTTTGAAAATGATATTGCAATACGACTGGAAAATTTAATTATCTATATCAGGCGACAAATATAATGTGACATCGGATTAGTAGGTATCTAGATTAGTTATTTTTTTAAAAATGATTTTTTTGTTAATATCATAAATTTGATTCAATTTCGTACAACTTTAAAATTTGGTCATTTATAATTTAAAATATGTTTACTTTACGAACTCTCTCTTTCGAAAGAACAATACTGCTATTTTTTAAAATATAAATCCGATTTAGTTATCACAATGTCATTTTTATGATTATAATTATTTATACAACTTCCAAAAGGAATTTTGAATTTTCATTGCATCCGAAAAACAAATTATATATATTAAGGTGCGGCCTCATGCAGTCGCTCGACGCTCGTTTTGAAAAAGCGTAATAAAAACGTTTTTGGATTCATCCATTATTAAAATTCCTAGGAACTCATCGGCTTTTTGAAGCAGCTTCCAAGCGTCAGAACTGCAATAGAATCGCGCTGCAAAACTAAACTGTGTTTAGTTTTGTCGCTGCGATTTTTCATGTGGTGGAAGATTTAAAATTTCACCACGTGACTGAATTTGACGCTCTAAACGAGCGTCGAGCGACTTTATAGATACGAAAATGTTTTGCTATTGTAGTGGCAATTTTGAATTATGAGTAACTTGGCTATCCAGTGAGTCACCAGGACTCGAGGTCAGTGGCGCGACGTTATTTTTTAGAAAAAGGGACACAAACCAGTGGAAATATACGCAGTGTGTTAGAATTGTTTTGGTAAAATTATGTCGAGACCATTATTTTGACGAATAAAAGACTATATAATATAAGAGATGAATAATATTATAGATTCTCTTTCGAAAGTGGGGTGTAGGCACGGGTGAAGGACTGTCTGTTAAACAGATAAAGCGTTTTCTGTTATAAATTAATTGTGACCGGGAAATGTTGGGAAACTCTAGTCCATATATAATTATCGGAAAAGTAATTTATTCAGGACCATTCAGAACGCAGAGTTCAAAGAGATTGAAGTTTAAGATAAAACTGTACTTAATGCGCTAAGAACTTTTTTCTCACTCCCAAACTGCCTACATGTAGATAATTTCGTTTGCTCCAATTATTACGACAAGGGTGTGTTTACATAATATACCCCGTGTTCGGTCTCAAAGGTGAACGTAAGGATTTAACATGGTATTTATCATTTTTGCTGATTCGTGTTCGCCAATTCAACGTACAAGAAAGGTATTCTAAAAATAAGACCAAAAATGAAATTTTTACTTTAAAATACCAATTTGAAATTTACCGATTTTGCAGTAATGATTTAAGTAGGCGAAAAACAAAACGCTAGAAACTCTTTTTATAACATTGTTTAGTTGAAAATGGGCGGTTATTTAAATATTTATTATAATTTTATTTTCTTTATTAAGTATTACTTTTCGTTGTTTAATAATAAAAAACCAATTAAATTCTTCATTACTTAGGTAGGTACGTGTTTGTTTTCTTATTATAGTCTATACGAATAGAAGTAAAAGCCAAAATACTTAAAAATGGCACACAACGTTAATTCCCTATGTTCGACTTTGAGACCGGACACCCGGTATACTTAGATATATGTAATATTGACAGAGAAAATCTCCGGGACTTCTTCTCTGATGTTTTTTTTATGAAATAGGAAATTGAAATAGTTTTCAGAACCATCAGTTTTAAGAAAAACAAACTTTCACAATGAAGATACGCGCTTTGTTTAATTTAAAAACAATAATATATAAGTAGTATTAAACATATTAAGGTTCGTATCCTGTCTGTTCATTCAGTGTTCCTTTCGAAATAATATACCAGTGATCAGTTAATAGTAGATTGTATGTCTAGATACGTAATGGGGCATATTACGGTGAGTGATGATAGTAAGAATGTAAAAACGAGCGATAACGGGTTTTTACAGTCACACGAGCCGTAATACGAGACATATAAGGTATTTTTTGCCATACCCACTACAAAATACCTACTTTTCACGTCATTTCAAAAAAATTGTGACAGTTCATTTGCGTCGCCATATTTCCTTCCACAGTGTGCCGCGAAGTTCGTGCAAGTAAGTAATGACAGGCGCACGCAAGCGTACGCAGGCGTATAGAGCGAATAAACAGAAGTTGCTATGGCAACCGTTATTTTCTGTGCTAGTGCAGTTAAATGACTCATTAAAGGCCGGTATACATACATCGAAAGTAGCTATTTTGTAGTGGGTATGGCAAAAAATAACAAATTGTCATCAGTAGGTTGTTACAATTGAAAAGATGCATATCCTCAAAAAAAAAATGAAGTAATTCGAAACTTAAATAATTAATTACTCAGTTCGCTAATTTACTGGAGTAACACAAATTATTGTCTATTGGAGAAGTGATAAAATAAAATGGCAACTTTAACAAGCGTTTATTTCCGTAAAATATCTATTATATTTAAAACATAGTCGTTTTTAGGGTTCCGTAAGATCTTTTAGGTCGCGGTGGCTTCCTTCGGACCCCTAACTTTTAAATCTTAAATCTTAGGGTTCCGTAACTAAATGGCAAAAACGGAACCCTTATAATTTCGTTCTGTCCGTCTGTGCGTCCGTATGTAACAGCCATTTTACTCGGAGACTATTGGCTTTGGCACTATATAGATGAAATTTGGAAGGTAAGGTGTCTACTGTCTTCTAAGCGGATACAATGATGAAGTGAATTTACGAAAAAAATTAGGGGTGGTACTCCATACATGTAAATGAGGGATGAAAAAAAAATTTCCAGTGTACATAAACGTGTGGAGTATCTTTAGATAGGTTTTCGAAAATGATGAAGAAGTTTCAAAATAACTTTTTTATTAAAGTCAATATAGTTGGTGAGAAATGCGCTTCTAAAGTCGTAAAAAGTGTGTCTCCCCTCTAACTTTTCAACTATGGGGTGAAAAATTCTGAAAAAATTTAAGAAAGTAGAACTTATAAAATACTTTCAATGAAAATTGGTTTGAATAAGATATGTTATCTAGTTTTTGAGATATGGGATATTTTCGGCCGTCTACGGAACCCTTCACTGTGCGTGGTCCGACACGCACTTGTTCGCTTTTTTTTGTCAGAACTTTCAGTGGCCTCCACCTGATCGTATTTTTTTTCTCAATGTATCGTATAGGTATCACTCTAGAGTTGCCAGCACTACGTTGTTTTGCCATTTTTAACACGCTTATATTAGCTTCACCTGTATGTTTGCGGGCTTGCGGGCTTGTCAGTTTGTAACCGACTTCTTTGAACTTGATTTTGACCAACTTTGAACGGTCAGATTTAGTTTAAACTTTGCACACTTATCAAGGACCGACGACAATACAATAATTCAATAAGTTTGTCCCATTATCCTGACCAGGATCTCCAGGACTAAAAAAAAAAAAGCAAAAAATTTCAGATTGAACTGAAACTTTGCATACTTATCAAGGACCGATGACAATACAATAATTCCATAAGTTTGTCCCATTATCCTGACCAGGATCTCCAGGACTAAAAAGAAAAAAGCAAAAAACTTCAGATTGAACTGAAACTTTGCACACTTATCAAGGACCGATGACAATACAATAATTCCATAAATTTGTCCCATTATCCTGACCAGGATCTCCAGGACTAAAAAAAAGCAAAAAACTTCAGATTGAACTGAAACTTTGCACACTTATCAAGGACCGATTACAATAATTCCATAAGTTTGTCCCATTAACCTGACCAGGATCTCCAGGACTAAAAAGCAAAAATAAATTATAATTTAAAAAAACTAAAAAACACGCTTTAATGAACTAAAAAGTAAAAAATAATTAATTTTATTGTAAAAAAGCGTGGGGTAGTATGAAAATATGTTACAAAGCACCCCACGCTTTGTTACAATAAAATTAATTATTTTTTACTTTTTGGTTCATTAAAGCGTGTTTTTTAGTTTTTTTAAATTATAATTTATTTTAAATGTTTAATCCATCTATAGATTATAATTAAATTAAATAACTGGAGGACTTCATGAATATTAGATGCGGAATGTCTTCATATAATATCCAACATATCTAACTCGTGTGTTAGATTAGTGTGTTTTGTTTTGTTGAACACCGGTTATGCCTTCCGGTCTTTTGTGCAAAGGTTAAGAGACTCTCTTTTACTAGATACTGATAGCTCCGCCCCCGCGACTCATTTCTTAATTTCTTTCATGTTTCGAAACCATCGCCCACCATGACCAGCTTCTACCGAACACGTGCCGTCCAATGCATAATATTATAATATAGTACCACAGGGTCCTCCAAATCATGTTCATCGGAAGAACGACTCCGGTTCGGAACGATGTACAGCCCTGGCGTACATATAATCGATCGAGGCACCTTTATTATTTTGTGAATGTGTGTGTGTATTTCTCATTCCGTAGTGCGGTTTGCCCAAGGTGTACATTAGATAGAGGTACGAAACACTGAGACAGACGGACTCTCCATTAAGTGAGGGACCGCCGCCTATATTCCATAATATGACTGCTTACTCCGTATTGTGTTGGGGGATTTGCATTCATGCGAAATACTGATGACTCATACCGCCCAGCCTTACCCCATCTTCCATTTCTCTCTCTTCTACGCCTGGCATTCCGCAAGCAATGATATAAAACAGGTATGGGCAACCTTTGGAAAGTTGCGGGCTAAACATTAGGATATTGTTACAAAACTGTATTCTGACTTGGCGGAATAAATATTTATTTACAATAATTAAAAATACATAACAATGAACGCAACAACTATATATACAATAATTCGTAACAATTAACTATATACAAGGACTATTTTACATCACTGTATTTATATCAGATTTATTTCTAACGTTTATTTATGTCAGTCATTTACTCAGTTACTTCAGTACCTACTATTTATTTATATCCACTCCACTATTTATAAGTATCACTGTACTGACTGATTTTCTAATTAATATTTATATCCACTTGACGGAACGAGTCACCATTGACTGCCTAATATTTATATCAGACGCACTTGATTGCATGAGTCACTAATGACTGCCTAATATTTATATCAGACGCACTAGATTGCAAGAGTCACTAATGACTGCCTAATCTCCGTTGAACTGATTACTTGCGTGAGTCACCGTAGACTGACTGACTCCCGTCGGCTCGCTGCTTATATAGAGGCTGCGTGGCTTAAGCACAGCGCTTCTAGCGTTTTCCAGAACGTCTAGAATCTTCGCGCGGTTACTAGTTGTTCGGTAAGCGGGCTTGAGAATAGCCGAGAGTGTAGCGGCGCTGTTGTTTACATGGCGTTGCTATGGTTCCTCTATTACAAGTCCCCAATTCCCGAGTTCTAGCCCGAGAGCTGGTAAAAGTGTCAATTGGATTTTCAATTTATTATTAAAAAAAAAAATAAAGAATTGAAAATATGAATTGGTGCTAGGCCCAAATAACCTTAGCTGTTGGTGGTCTTTAAAATACAATACAATTGTTCGGTAAACAGACACCGCTTTCTCGGAACTGTTGCCTGTCGTTCATATACAGGGTGATCCGTAACAATATTAATGAAGTCGCGGGCCGTAGATTATAGGTAGTTCAAAGTTGTGAAAAAATAATAATGATTTGGTTTATTTTTTTTTCTTTGCCAAGGTATGTTCTGTAGAAATCACTTAACTCAACGTCTTCAAATTTTGACTTCAAATGTGTGTTTTCTTGAAGCTCGATTAACTCCATTTGCAGGTGTGTCGGAGCCTTTTCTAGTCTCTACGTCACTTTTCATCGTAGTAGCAAAAAGGTTAAAGCAGCTATCCATGTTTTCGAAGTCGGAAAATCTATTAAAAAATTGCTCCGAGAGTGACTTTAGTTCTTCAGCATATTGAGTGTAATCAATATTATCGTGACTTGATAGTGTTGAAAAATGATAACAGCTTCCAGATCGCATTATATGTGTTTCCCACAACCGAATTTTGTTCTGGAATGCTTTTAGATGACTGTACAATTCGTTTACCAACTGACCTTGTTTTTGAAGCTTCAAATTCAACTTGTTTAAGTGACCCGTGAATCGTGATGTCAACTAGAAATGCTAAATCATGTAACCATTTCTGGTCACTGACTTCAGGCAATGGTTTTTCTTTGATTTCCATAAAATCGGCTATTTCCTGTCTAAGATCGTAAAATCTTTTTAGCATTTTGTCTTTGCTTAACCATTCTTACTTCGCAATATGTCACATCACCATGTTCTGAAGAGAGGTTTTAAAGTGTGATTTTAAAGTGTTCCGCGGGCCGGATCAAAAGCTGGGGCGGGCCACATCCGTCCCGCGGGCCGGGCGTTGCCCATATATGATATAAAATAATAATATGTGGGAGAAGCGTTTGTTCGGAGAATCTTATTAATCTTGGTAGGTCAAGGAAATTACATAGTGATTTATTTGTTGAATAAAAAAATATTCATAGTTTTTTTATTTAATTATTCTCAGGTAACTTTTATCGATAATACGTTGCGTTGATATTAATTAAATTTACTAAAAACCAACTCTGCAGACACAATAAAAACGCGAAAATTACCAAAATGAAAGTCGAACATCAACGAGGAGTTGGTGAGTGACTTACACAAGGAGCCGCTTTTATATTATTTATTATTGATACTGTGAAGTGATGAACAGAATATAATACTCTTTAAAATCCTACATGATTGTGTGTTGTCTGCTGTAATATGATATATAGATGATTATAAAGTTACCAGGTAACCGCAAAATTACTGTTTAATTTGGAATTATATGTTATTCTATATACGAATTTCCTTTTAGTGTAAGGCATAATATACCCATTCCGTTACCCACCTACAATATTATAATGAATGCAGGGGTATATTGTGTGCCGTAACTTACATGATGAAGAAAGGGATAATCCGTATTAATATAATGCTTTGTATTATAGGTGGCGTATTATAATTTAAGTTTATAGTTTCAGTTATTTATGGTTCAATTATTTCTAGATACAAATTATTACAAGTCATATTATTGTGATGTATGAAACATCTTTCACATTAGACAAAGATTTAAATTGGAACTGTCACATACATTTCATTATTCCATGTTACAACTAAATCTATCGTTTAAGGTACAGTCGCGGACTTAATAAAGTTTACACTTGAGTTTTTCAGTGTAAGTTCACAAAAAATCAGTAGCTTAGCGGCAAATTTAGTTTTTAATAGGTAAATGTAAATGTCAAAAATGAAAAGATATAATTGTCGTTTAAATGCCTGGAAATTATTAAAACGATGAACAAAAAAGAAGAATTATTACAAGATTGGAGGAAGGAATTTGCTAGTATCAAATATTATTAAATCTTTTTATATTTTAATTGAATAATATTGAGTAATTTGGATTGTATAATAAACAACTGAGGTGTTTTGATAATAATTTTTTATTGAATTTTTAGGATGTAACCTTAGTAATTGATACATTGCTATCAAAGGCCAAATTACAATATGCAAAAATTAAAAAAAACGGGTAACTAGATGATACAGGTGTAAACTTTTTTAAGTTACACATGTTTGATATTTTCTAAGAGATAGTATCCAATAGGGTTAAACTAAAATTTTTTGTGTTATATTAATAGAGCAGTAAATTCTGAACAAAATGACACCTAAATCACTTCATTCTGATTTCAAATTAGCTCAAAAATAATTTTTGAAAAATCTATGTTAGCTCCGCCCGCTAATAATCGTTTTTGCTGTACGAACCTATGACGTCATATTTTTATGAATGTACGTTTATATCTACTAACTCGATGCTAATTATATCAGAAACAGAGTGTTGAAAAATACCGTTTTGTACCTATGTGAACACGATGTAAACAATCTAAGCTCCGTTGCTATGGATACATTCATTTTTTACTTAATATTGACGTCACACGTTCACACACGGTGTTTGAAGTCACGTGACACATAGATTAAAAACCATGATTTTGGTTATTTATTTAAATATGTTTATATAACACATGCACGCTTTTAGTGTTTTTTCGTATCAGTTTTGCGGACCTTAAATGACCGTTTATTGACGAGTGACGTCATGATCCATTATGAAACGCTTTTCGATGAATAATGGAAAAACATTTGAAAAACCCGTTATCTAATGAACATTATGTACCTCTTTTCGGTGTTATAAATGAAATATGGTTACTATGGTAACAAAGTGAATAAATATTGTATCGAGCCCGATGTTTTTATTATGAGATGTACTTCTGTCAGTGACATTAAATTATTCAATTAAAGTCTAAAACCATGCATGTGTTATATAAAGTATAGTGTGCAACACGTGTGCTAAATACATCTTTATGCGTCAGGCGCGATGTTTTCAGCACTCGTATTCGGCTCGCGATGCTCACTCGCCAAGGCTCGTGAGCGCTCTCCTACTACTCGTGTTGAAAACATCGCGCCTGACGCATAAAGATGTATTTAGCACACTTGTCACACAATATACTATTACGAAACTTAATTAATAAAAATAAAAATTCTAATAACTATTTTAGAGCATAAACTTTCGTTATAACAAAGATTTATATTTTATTTTGATCACTGGCAAATACCCTATAATGATATCCTCGTAAATATATATTATAGACTATAGTACCTAAATTGTAAAAAAAAATCCAGAAACTTTGTGTTTTATTGACCTTTAAACGTTTTAGTTTTAAAAAAATTTAAAAACACGCTTATATTGCTCATTAAAAAGTAGAAAATAAATTTCTCTCTCTTCTGTAACGTTTAAAAGCGTGATACTTACTTTACCTATAATTTCATGTAACTTCGAGTGCTCCGCGCTTCTAAACGTAATAGAAGGAGAGAAATTTATTTTCTACTTTTTAGTGCATTAATATATGTGTGTTTTTAGATTTTTTTTAAACTGATAATTTTATTATCAATTTTTTAGTCCTTATAATATATTTTTAATATTATTCTAAGTTTTAAATGGCTGGAGACACGTTTTTCCACCATCAACACCGTAACTCCCACCACTTGTTTTTTTGATTTACGTTTTCAACTAGTTATATATTATAGCCAAACCATCAGAAAATTGTATTGCCATCAAAACTACATACGACTGCAAAGTTACATGTCAATTGGACATTTGGGCTTGAGAATGGCCGAGCGTTTAGCAATGCTGTTGTTTACATGCACGTTGCTATAGTTCCTCTAATACAAGTCCCCAGTTCCCGGGTTCTAGCCCGAGAGCTGGTAAAAGTGTCAATTGGATTTTCAATTTATTATTGAAAAAAAATAATGAAATGAAAATATGAATTGGTGCTGGGCCCAAATAACCTTAGCTGTTGGTGGTCTTTAAAACATAAAATTGGACATTTGGAATGGGGTGAAAATCGAATTGCAAGACTTTTTTTCATACAACATACAACTGCATACATACATACACCCCCCCCACACACACACACCACACAGAGCCATACATACATACTACATACCACAGAACATACATACATACATGGTACATACCACAGTAGGTACATACATACATACATACATACAAGTGAAGCAAATATAAGCATGTCAAAAATGTGCGTTGCCTCTGCATTTTGTAATTGCGTTAATTATGTATAGAGTAAAGACGGGGTAGAAATGCCTTCCTTGTCAACCGCGACGCGGCGTCCCATCGAGGAAAACACATTCCGGCATACAAACTGTAATTATTATAACACACAGCTATTCTACATCTACCTGCTCTTTTTCGAGACATAATATGTATTATCTTTTAATTTACTTAAACGCACCTGAGTAAACGATCTCTCAAGGTTTTGTAAATTTTTCCCCCATGTGACGTCGAACGATCCATATGCGCGTGCCGGTGCTTATAAAGCTGGATACACATTTCTCCTTTATGAAATTTATGTTGAAATGCCACAAAATTATCAACTTTTAACAAAAAACGTATAATATTATATCGTTTTATTGTTATTAATATGTTTCAAATTTGCTCTGTTCGTTTTTTTTTGTTTCTTTCGAACGATTAATTATTGTTAATTTGTAGTTTATTCAGGAGAACAATTAAAGTTAAGTTATTAATAATTCGTTCAGAACTATCCACTATTGCGTTTGTATTAATGTTGTATAAATATAATAATATAGGTATATTTATATAGTGTGATCGCGGTTAAGAGTGCAGAAGACATAAAGCATATGGATTAAAGAGAAGCTGACAAGTGCGTTGTGCGCAGTCGCCAGGTGAAAAACTGTGGCACACATCTCTTATCTCGTAAACAATAGGGCCTTATTTGTTGTACTTTGTAGTCTACGCTAGGCATGGGTAACAATTTAGCCAGTTCTTCAGTTCGTTCGAGGAACCGTGCCGCTTCTTCTATACCGGTTTCGACGACAGAGCTGCTTGTTGTTAGCGTTTATAGATGTTATGGTCTCGGATAGACAGTGGATACCGATATAGGTATGAAATATTATCGGGACAACTGTGTGATTTTTTTTTTGTTGATTTTTGGGTACCTACTTTGCATGACACCATAGACTGGAAAAAGTGTTTTAAGGAGTTGTGTCCGTCTGTTTGGATATAACGCAGTATCAGTTCAGAACGTCTAGACTGATTTAAAAAAACCTGTCTTATAGTGCGAGTTGGACTAGCGCAACGAGGGTTCCGTACAATAACAAAGTTAAGGAGTTTAGGTAGTGGTAATGTTTGAGATAAACTTGGAATAACATTTAGTGTTTGTTTCATTTGAATCGGTTGACAAATAAAGAAGATATGTCAATTTTAAAATGCGAGTGTTTCTGTATGTGCCACCGTTAATGTAAATGTCAAAACTGTTAAACATAATAAACTGTTCAGTCCGGCTCACACTTGGTCGTCTGGTCGGTTTTTATTTATTGTTTTAGTTTACAGTTTTCACTATAATCACACCAAATTTGACTCTTGTATGTATTACCGTTTTTACTATATAATAGAGCAAAAACAAAAGAACGTTGAAAAAACAAGTTTTTTGTATGGGAACTTTCCTTAATTTTTACTTCTTGTTTTTTTTATTATTTGTTAGGATATCCGCCGTAATAACACATATTCTGTGAAAATTTCTACCGGTTACCTGTTATGGTTCAAAAGATACAGCCTTTTAAATGTAGGAGTAGGACAGACAGATAGACAGACGGCGTAGGCTTAGTAATAAGGTTCCAATACGGAACTTCAAAAACGTGGTACACGAAACTTCAAAGTATAGGCTACTTTTATCCGACTACAATCGTGTTATAGGATATAAGGTTTTTATCAAAACTTTGACGTAATGATAAATGAAGTCACAGGGAATTTGGAAAGTGCAGTTTAGTGGGGCTATAACACTGAGGTAAAATTTATAGAGGACGCATACCGTATACAACTGCTTATACAAAATTGAAGCCAGGTTTGACGTCACAGGGCTCATCAAACATGGCGGCAAAACACGGATGGATTGGGAATATTATTTTCTTCTTCTTCTTCGCACATATAAAGGTGCATTTTTATGTGACGCTTGACGCTGGTTTCTAGCGTCAAATGCGGTCACGTGATAAAATTTCGACATGAACGCCAACTCGAAAAAATGTAGCGTAAAAGCTAAACACTGTTTAGCTTTTACGTGCGAGTTCTACTGGTTCTACAGCTGTACTTAACCTATAAACAAAGATTACTCTGTATGAATATATTAATATATTTTATCTCAATAATAAAACGGATTTTGAAGAATTTCATCGAAAAAAAAATCAAATTTTGACCTTGAAATCCAATTTTATATTTCCCTAAAAATAGCGCTGTTTAACCCAAATGTGTTCGAAGTATAATTAAAAAAAAGTTTTTGATAATGAGAAACCAGTTGACCTGTCAAGGTTTTCATAAAGAAATGTTACTTAAATCCTAATCGTTTGTTAATAATATTAAGATGTCTGCAAAACCTGATGTCTATTTATCAAATTTGACGCTACATTTTTTCGAGTTGACGTCCATGTTGAAATTCTATCACGTAACCGTATTTGACGCTAGAAACCAGCGTCAAGCGTCACATGAAAATGCACCTTAATGAGGGTCTCATTAACTGGCTTCACTTTTTAATGCTTGTACTCCCTCTATAACTTTAACCTCAGTGGGCTATAAGAATGGTAAAATTAAGAACACGCGCGTGCGAAATTGCCCTGTTAACCATGCAGTTTATTATACATAGTAAAATACTAATTTTATTCAAGGTAAAAAATTTAAATAAACAAAATATTATGTCGTCCACTCCTGGACATGGAGAGTGGAGACAGTAATACAATATGTTAGACGGCGCACTCGCACAAGTTATGTGTGCATTGTCGGTAATTGTCTGTGTTTTATGTGTTCTTCGTGCTTCGTGTGCCTTCGCCCTCCCCCCCATTCCCCCGCGTTTCATGCCAATTGGAGAAATGAGCACACGGCAGCTCCTTTCAACTATATCTTACTTAAGTCTCTTTGTCCGTGTCAAGATGACAATTTCGCATCAGGGCGTCGTGTATTTTGGAATTGAGCTACGACCGGATTTCAAATTATTTTCTCATTCGTATCTGGCATTTTCAACATGAAATTTTAAAATGAATAAATAAATCATTTTATAATAATTATACTTATTGGGGTCCGTCAAATGAGCATCTGACATCTGGTGGCAGAAAATTGTACTCAAACGAGGGAAAATTTTACATGCTAACAGTGCAAATTAATCATGAAATTGTTTATTACAAAAATAAAACAAGTAAAATAAACAAAAAGTTTATCGAAAATGGAATTCGCGACGTTTTCTAATATCATGGCAATAAACACTGTCAGTATTGCCTTGTAAAACTTACTTTACAGAGAATTATTTTCTAATGAAATGTGGGAAAACTGTATTTATGAATTAAAAAAATATTTTATAGTAATAATAAGATGTACTTGTTATCATACTGCACTAAAATAGTTGAATCCCTGATGATTAACAAATTTATAGGATTAACTTCGTATACAAATATTTTGAGGTTAGTAACTTAACTACTTATTACAATATAACTTATTATGTTGCAGTTATGTGTTTACATTATTCACCTAACCCAGCCTTAAAAGCGCATTGAACGCGGATGATTAATTTCGTGGAGATTTTCTTTTAATTTTGATGTTTTTAAGCAATATGTCGTAAAGATTACTACTTTTGACAGTTCATTTTGCATGCATTTTTCTCGTTATATTTCCGACATTTGATAATATGCCCGGCTTTGAGAATCCGTTCTCCTTCAACGAAATTGCTTTGTTTAGGATTCGTACCGGCCCAATCACAAATTGCACTTATATTTATCATTTCTTATCACTTTGAAAATCATAAAATTACACGCAAAAGTATACCCCGTATATGAAATTTTCCCCCGTCTGCGCCATGTTTTTGAAGCTCCACCTATCTGACGGATCCCAATAGATGAAGTCATTATTTATCAGTAAACATTATAATTAAGTAGGTATATACAAGTTCAACACGAGGCATAAAAATGGATCTTTCATCTTTGATTAACCTGTCTGTTAACAATTAGATTAACAATCAATATTGTTATTACTTCCTATACTGTACAAATTCACTATTTTAGTGAAATTAACATAAGGACATCAGACGATATTAACGACATAACATGCCCTTATTAATTATTGTAGAAAGGCTACATAAGAAAAATTTAAATGCACCGCCGGGAATCGAACCCGGAACACCCAATATCGCGTCGGGCAAGTTTTCCAGTTACTCCACGGTGCCCATGGCGTACACTTAATCTTTTCTTATATATAGCACAAATACACCGCAAGTCCACAAACTGCGAGAGCTAATATTATTTTTATTTTTATAACAACACTGCAATGAATGTTGCTTTTCTCCAAATAGGCCGGATATGCCTAGTAATAATTTCAATTATTTGCGAGAAAATTCGATTCCCGGCGGTGCATTTAAATTTTTCTTATGTAGCCTTTCTACAATAATTAATAAGGGCATGTTATGTCGTTAATATCGTCTGATGTCCTTATGTTAATTTCACTAAAATAGTGAATTTGTACAGTATAGGAAGTAATAACAATATTGATTGTTAATCTAATTGTTAACTAAATAAGATACTGTAAGTAATTTTCTCGCAAATAATTGAAAATAACCTGTCTGTGTTTAACTCTCGCATGTGAGATGTTTCGGTAATCTAGCATCTGTGTTAAAATATCGGCTTTCGCATGTGGTGGTTTTTCAGTGACAGAATTCTTTAAAGGGAAAGAGCTGGTCGTTTTAAAATGTGTCACTGTGTGAGTAATTGTCAACTCAGTTCGCCGCGATAGTCGAAACTTTAGGGTTAGAATCCCTACGTTGACACAGGTTTGAAATAATGAATTTTTCCTGACTACAGCATTGTTACGTCATTGTCAAAATAGGTGTTTCATATATACTGATGCAGATTATGCCATTCATTTAATTATAATTAAGCTGCAAAATAGCCGCATTAAATAACAATACGGCCCAATTGTTCGTATTGTAGTGTTTGTATTAATTACTAGCGGCCCGTCCGGCTTCGCCCGGGTGCTAAGAAAGCCCGGGTGCAATACAATACTCACTCGATTCGCTCGTTCACTTGAATATTATAAATACACTGTACACTCGCTTCGCTCGTTCGCTTGAATATTATAATTACATTACTCACTTGTTTCGCTCGTTCGCTTGAATATTATAAATACACTACTCAATCGCTTCGCTCGTTCGATTGAATATTATAAATACACTACTCACTCGCTTCGCTCGTTCACTTGAATATTATAATTACGAACAAATTTGAATATCATAAAAAAAGTTATAGTGAGTCAGCCTTAAAAGATAGACATATGCTGTCGCGGACTTTTTTTTAGAACTTTTAAAACGTTTACGCAGCGGAAGCTCTCAAAAAGAATAATTTTTCCCGTTTATGCAACATTTTTCATTGATGCTCCGATCCTATTGGTCGTAGCGTGATATTATATAGCCTATACCTTCCTCAAGAAATGGGCTTTCTAACAAAAAAATTTTTTTTCAAATCGGAATGATAGTTCCTAAGATTAGCGCGTTCAACCAAACAAACAAACAAACAAAAAAACAAATAAACAAACAAACAAACTAACTAACTCTTCAGCTTTATAATATTAGTATAGATTAAGCTGCAGATATAAATTTTCATTTCATTTGACACATTTTCCGGCCGTTTTTTTGATGCCACTTTTATTATATATAGTCATTTTATGTGTACGCATAAATGGTTTAACAACACTGATATCAGTGGCGGCTCCTCCATTAGGTCAATTGGTCAATGACCTCCCTTGAAATGTAAAATGAAAAAAAGAAAAAAAAAACATTTAGAATTTAGAAAATAAAATTTTAAAAAATATTAAAAACTTAAAACCAAATAAGTATTCTGTTTCAACAAATGCAGAATACTAATAAGTAATAGTATACCTAATTCTTAAGTTCTGTATCAAATACAATTCTGTATCAAAATAAAGAATCACGCTGTGGGTCAAATAAAAATTTGCCCTCATGTACAGAGATATGCTATCGAATCGGAACCAATCGGACGCTACGCTACACGACGTACACAGCTATGATCTGTTCATCGTACATCATCGTTTCGGTCAACAGCCGTATGTCGTCAGACGCTCTGACGTATGAATGGTTAATATTTTTTACCCACTCTACAATTTCCTGGCACGTTCATATTATATTATTATTGTTAACGGTTAAACAATTAGAAATTTATTATTTACTAATGTAAAAATGTTTGTTGTGCAAACTATTAAAAATCTGAAAATTAATAATGGTTTAAATTATGATAAACGTTTAGAGTTTAAAAAATATGGTCGCCCACGACCATCACTTAAAATAATACAAACCAGTAAGGACAAAAACAAAGATTCAATGTACGATATATCTGAATGGATTTGTGGGTGTGAAGTGACCAATTCATTTTATTGTTTCATTTGTTTACTTTTTCAAATTCAAATGACTCGCTATGGTGCAAGAACGGTCTAATAGACTTAAAACATTTAAAAGAAAAAGTAAAGAAGCATGCTTCATCCGCAGATCATATGAATAGTGCTATTGATTATGGTACGCTCGGTCGTGTTGACATTCAGTTACAGTTGAGCAGTGCTTACCGAAATAAAATTAAAGAATATAATGAAAATGTGAATAAAAACAGATATGTCTTAAATAAAATAATCGACTGCATAAAGTTTTGCGGCGCCTTCGAGTTAGCTCTACGAGGACACGACGAAACCGAGTCATCGGAAAATGCCGGCATATTTCGGGGGCTGATAAATTTTGTTTCCGAGTTAGATTCCATTTTTACAGCTCATTTGGACCAAAGTATTGTATTTAAAGGTACTTCTATTTTAAGCATTGAAAAGTCGTTTATCAAAGATATTAAAAACTTTAATGAACTTGCAATCGATCATTTTGCCAACAGCAAGGATAGACGTATTCATCTAAAATATAAATCACTTTAATTAATGTAAGTACTCACTACGCTTTTTTGATATTAGGTACTTTATATTTTGTTTTGTTTTTTTGTTTTTTTTTGTATAAAATTGACCTCCTGACCTAAAGGAACACGAGCCGCCACTGACTGATATAATTACCCGTGTGTCCTCTACACGGCCGGCCGTTTGTCGTGCTGGGTAAATGTGGGCGAGCCGGCGGCGGCACCCGGGTTACAATTAAACCGCTGTCCCAGATGAGTTTCTAATTGAGTCCTGTACAAAAATTGTAAACAATCCTTATTAACGCAGCGATCGTATGTAATTGGTCGTTGAGTCTTTAAAGAGCGCAGTACAGATTCTATAAATTATTATTGTATACCTTTTTTTTTATATTTTTAACAGACTTCAAAAAAAGGAGGTTTCGTCGTTGAGTCCTTAAAGAGCGCAGTACGGATTCTATAAATTATTATTGTATACCTTTTTTTATATTTTCGTTATTCATAAAGCTGAGTGACATTATTAAACAAAAATAAATCTAGTTTAAAAACTTTATCCTTGACTATAACCAAGCTGTTAATTGATCGTAGAAGGCTTCAAAGCATTAACTAATCTTGGATTGTTTTTAAAAATTTTTAACTGTTTTTATGTACCTAAATATTTTTTTACAACGCCTGCTCTGGAAGTTGACTTTTCGAGCGCTGTATGTCATCTCCGAAATACACAATAATCGCATACTTGACTATACCTATGTGTTTCATAAACGCACATGTTCGGTTATATATCACATAACTGCACGGATTCCGCCTAAACTATACTATTATAGAAATATAACCTCACGAACACAATCTGTACTTAACTCACTCTATCTTTTTCACTTTACTAGAGACTACTGAAACGCCATCTAATGTCGCGATATAATAATTTACTTTTTATCGTTCATGTATAGTAATTAAATTAGGTGTAAAAAAATGAAAATTCAATAAAAAATCATTTTAATATTGCAATTTTTTATAAATTAACTCAAATTTAAACTGTCCAAAAACGGTGCAAAGGTGGCCAAAAACGGTACTTCTACCCTATTTCTCTCAAAGTCAACTTCCAGAGCAGTAGTTGTAAAAAGTATTGTATGCTACAGGTGGGATAAGTAGCAAATATGACAGTCGTGATTACGACATTCGCTGTAAGGTTTATGAGGCATTCGTATGAAGACTCGTGTGATTGTCGCAACTCGCCTAACGGCTCGTTGCGACAAACCACACTTGTCTTCATACGAATGCCCCATAAACCTTACGCTCATGTCGCAAAACACGACTGTCAGATTATTTGCTAATTATCCCACATGTAGCATAAATTACTATAAAATGTCTGTACTTATATGTCTTTTGTAAATGGACGGGTGGAAGAACAAACATTATGTTTGAATCCCGTTCCTTTTGTTTCGTAAAAGGAACAATAAACGTATATTTATTTATTTATTTATTGCAGTTTTTAATACACTAGTGCATTTTGAAGTAAATTTTGTGCCCTTTAATTTTGAATAGGACCATTTTTTCGATAGGACCAGCCGTTTTTATGTTATAAGCAAAAAACCCAAAAAAGTTCAAACAAATCGTGGTTTTTAGCCCACCCAAACTCCCCCGCCCTGTTTTAGAGGTCGCAAACTTGGATTTGACATCTCCTAAACATGCTTGAGGACACAAAAAAATAAAATCATTTGCTACACAAAACGCAAGGTGGAACTACCTTTTTAAGCTCTCGTGACTGGACTATTATAATATTTTACAGAAACAATTTATTTTTCCAATATAAACAACTTTTAGACCGTTGCCATGATTTTATATTATAAATGATTTTACACGTGTTACATATCGACCAATCACATCGCTGGAATCTGATGTTACATGAGTTTTTTATAGTAGGATTTTTTCCGTTCAAATGTGCATTGCCCGTTTATTTATTTACTTTTTAAGTGCTAGGAGAAAATTGTATATCAATAAATAGACGAGGGGACCGTTAACTACATTTCATTAATTTTAATTATAGCGACGCGATTGCGTTTTAACGGGGCGCGCTGTGTTGTTTTTAATTTAGTTACCTTGTTCTGTCAATATTATGATAAATTCTCAATTCAATTAACGATGCTGCAAAACGGCGATTTACAAACTGATCTGATCTACCTACAGTACCTTGGAACAACGCCGGCCGTGAAAGCTTGCACACTTGTAGAGAATTGTATCCTTTACAAGATTGTATAAGCTATTTTTATGATAACACTTACCGTTTACGAGAAAAATGCAAAAAACCGATATTTGCGACCTTTGACCTTGAATAAATTTTTTTCCAGGTACGGGATCGATGGGGATTTTTCAACACTCATTTATAATAGTGTTCCGAACATTCATACCAATTTTTAGCTCTCCGCTAATTTTTGTACCCTTGCATGTCTAAATTGAGCGGACTATACCTACGTTTAGCTTGATATCGACGCCTTATTGAAAATAATAATACCTTTTCGGGAACAGGCCAGTTCGATTTTATTTTTTTGAAGTGAAAACTTCTTTAGGCGCACTTTGCGTTCTTTCTGAATAGTGAACGAAAGTGAACCGTCACGCTTGGGTTGGTGACGCTGAATCGGGTTTATTCGGCTCCACTCGACATCAAGCGCGCACGGGTCGGTGACCACTGTCTTACAAGGAGTGCATCGTTTCAAGAATAACGTGTTTATTATTACGTACTATAATAATAAAATAATATTATAATAGAGCCCTGCCCCACTTCAGTTGGCAACTTACCAAAAAACTCAATTATTAGTCCCCAATTAACAGAAATCAAAATAAGAGTTTAATATAGGTATTTTTTATTTTGTACCAAACATTTTACAGATTTTTGTCATAACCTAAGCCTACTAAGATACTGTATTCCTACTAAGATAATAAATTAAATAGAAAAACGAAAAAAATGTACAATTGGAGAAACTTAAACTCGAAACGTATTTCAACTTAGTTAATACTATGCCTCGAAGAATAATGGACGTTATAACCAATAAAGGTGATGTTACCCAATGGTAACTTTTGAAATATGTTTGGAGTTTTAGTTTCTCTGATAGCATATTTTTTTCGTTTTTCTATTTAATTTGTTATCTTACTAGGAATACATTATCTTAGTAAGCTTAGGTTATGACAAAAAGTCTGTAAAATGTTTGGTACAAAATAAAAAATACCTATATTTCACTATTGTTTCGATTTCTGTTAATTGAGGACTGATAATTGAATTTTTTGGTAAGTGGGCTAACTAAAGTGGGACGGGGCTCGTATTATGTATGTTTTGCATATAATAAGTTTTCACTTCTGTCGTGTGGTCATAAGCACACACCCACTTTTTTTTGTTACAAAATATGTTTAACAATGACTGATGTATAAAATGAACTTGTGAGCGCGTTAGATGCAACTTCCACCAATTGCCGGCTAACATATTTTGTGAAAAGAAAAACTTTGCTGATCGCGTATATTTGTAAGTTTGGGCGTCCCAACTGGCACGTACTGAGAGAGTGCTTAAAAGTTGTTTAGTTTAGACTTTTCCACCGTGCGTCGTCGTGTCGTGTCGCGTCGGTCGCGTCGCGTAATCCTCATGAACATAACAACGGATATGAACGCCATGAACTTAACGCTGAGCCGAGGAAATTGAAACTAGAAGCGTGAAAATATAGGTATATAACAAAAAGAGAAATGAAACTAGGTATATATAGTATGAGATAACAGAATTTGTCATTTTGACTGGAAGTGTCGTCATTTGTATTTTCTCCGTATCGTGTCTCTCTTATTCAGCGCCTGTGTTTTTCACTTAAGGCCGGTTCTCACGGGGCGATTTTAATTGATCAACTTTAGTTGATCAACTAAAATCGAATGAAAATGAGCGTGAGAACCTATATTTCAACTTTTGTTGATCAATTTTAGTCGGTTCCACAAAAGTTGGACTGAGTCTAACTTTATCGTTCAAGTATGAGTCATATTCAACTTCAAACTAGTTGAAACTGCTATTTGAAACATGATTGAAGCGTGTGAACTGCGAACTATTGCATTGTCAGTCAACTTCAGTTCATTCGTCTGTCACTGTCAGTACTGTCAATGTTCTCTGGTGTCCCGAAGTATTATATTATTATTTATAATAATGAAGTGGTCAGAAAAATTAACATTAAATTTTTTAGAGTTGTATCAAAAACACGATTGTTTGTAGAATCACAAATTAGACTCATACAGAAATAAAGATTGCCGAGAAAATGCATTACATATTATAAAGAGTGAAATGAGGTTAGAAGACCTGTATATAGCGGACATTAAAAATAAAATAAAATTTGATATCTTCTCGAAATCCACCGTCTAATCCAAAAACGACGTTTTTTGCGTTGTTTCATCATTTTCATTAAATTTTTTTTAGTTCGTCCCTTAAAGTGACTAGTATTCCTAGACCTGCACGGAAAACTGCATTTGGCGCCATTTTGAAGTTGAAACAGTCAATCAATTTTCATTGAAACGTGGGAACGAAGAGTTGTTCAATTTAAGTCCAATTTTAGTTGATCAACTAAAGTTGATCAACTAAAATCGCCCCGTGAGAAACGGCCTTAAGGATTTGTTGACTTTATCCAATCGAAATTTTTTTTACGAGCTCTCAATTTTAACAATCGCTTTACTTTGCTTCGAAGTGGACACGCGGCCACTGAAGAACAATGACAAGCTTTGTTCCAACCACTCTGAAAACCATAATATTACCGTCACGCCCATGCGCAGTGGATAGAATGCATTCCAACCGACCTTGTAATCGTTTGTGAACGATTCTCAAAGCGTTCCAACCGAATTCGTGATAGTTTGTGAACGGTTTCCGAACGATCATTTCGGTACATAGTCTAGACATGAAACCAAAATGAAACTGTTAAACTGACATGCGCATTAAGCACTTTGTTACGTTTATTTCTGTTCAATACCAATTTGAGACAATTGTTTATTCATTTGTAATTTGTTTTATTTTTGTTTTGTCTCGTCTCTGTTCAAATATCTCTTTATTCTTCATTTGAGATTTGTTTTGTTTCTGCAAAATTATTAATTTAAATATTTATATTTGAATTCTTAGTTAATAAAATTTAATTATATTTATATTCGTGTAATTCTAAAAATTTAAAATTAGTAAACGTTAGACGATCTATACAATTTTTAACAAATGCTCAAAAACATCACGACCTCAAATTAATAATTTGCATACTTTTTTTATTTCTAAAGAAAATGTAGCTAGCATATTTTACCAAAAAATGTTTTTAACAGTTAAAACATTTAGTACGTTTATGTATTTTATTATTCTTACAACTTATAGCTATCAAATAAGTTATTCATTTTCAAAATGTTTTTAACAACAAAAAAAGCCTGAAATTAGGAATTTACATTTGACAAATGACAATTGATATATTTTGATCATATGCTCGGTACATGGAGGCCATGATTTGATGCACAAAACGGTCACAAAAGCGTTCCAACTAATGTCTACGTTTGTATCGTCACAGGACTGTGCAAGGTTGACGCATGCGCACAAAACCGATAAAAACAGTTTCGTTACCGTTTCAAAACGATCCATTTATAGTAGGTTGGAACATAGCTGATATCAGAAGAACTGCAAGTATTTCCGAGAAATCGATGTATTTTCTGTGTGCTTTTGCAGGTAGTCGGGAATTGTGTGAACAGGATCGGGAATTGGGGAAACGGCGTCAGATTTGACACGTTCGACATACAACATTATTTCAATATAAACGTTATGTGGGCAATGGGGTATCCCTAGATAAAATTAAATTAACATTACCTACTGACGCGTTATACTTCAACTAAATTAAGATGGACACTTTCATTATTCTTGAAATTAGGAGAAACTATAATAAAGTCAATTGCAGTGTAGGTACCTATAAAATATGTACAAGGAATTGAAATCGGTAATTATAGTTTGAAGGCCGATTTTACGCTTTGTCGCACTTCCACGGGGCAGCAAAATACCACTTTCACTATTTTAACGTCGTTGTTTCCATTCAGCGCAGGCTTAAATGAAAATAAATATAAGTTAAAGGACACGTGCTGTTCTTTTCTAATATTAATTACTGCACATTATGTAGTACATGGCTATGGTCAAATTAGTTACCAGCAAATATTATCTAAGCCCCGCCCCACTTCAATTGGCCCACTTTTACCACAAAACTCAATTATTAGTCCTCAATTAACAGAAATCGAAACAATAGTGTAATATAGGTATTTTTAACTTCCCACTGGAAGTTATTGTAATGCGTCCGAAAATCGAAATCAAAATGTATAACAAATTTTTATGTTTCAAGGTCACTACACTATTTTTACATTATTTTTAGAAAGATGTCTGTACGTACGTATGTGTCAATTTCTTTCTAAGACGAAATCTCGAGAATGAAAAATGATAGCGACTACGTTAGGGTGCCAATCGACGCGTATTAACGTAAATATGATGTGAAAGAAATTTTTTCTTTCTCCAAAAAAGTAGATTTTACACAATATCTCGCGAATAAAAAATTATATCGACTTCTTAAGGGTGTCAATCGAGGCGTGTTGACGTCATTTTAATCCGACATAAATTTTATAAAAATTGGTTTAGCCGTTTTTTTTTTTAATTATTGTAAAAAATAGATAATAATTATGTTTTAATGTTTAAAATGATTACTTTTCTGTGTAATATCTAATTTTTATTATTATTATTATTAAATATTTATCAAACTGGGAAGTTCGTCGTTTGGACCTCAAGGGTCGCACTTTAGTCCTAATAAACGACCCACCTCATGGCTTGTTTATTTTGTACCAAACATTTTACAGAATGTTTGTCATAACCTAAGCCTATATTAAGATAATGTATTCCTACTAAGAAAAACGAAAAAAATTCGACTGATGACCAGTCCTATACTTCCCACCTAGTAAATATTTGCAAAAAACAAACACTCTTTTTTTTATTCTTTGACTAGGCCCAAATAACCTTAGCTGTTGGTGGTCTTTAAAACACAATTTAATTTTTATTCTTTGAAAAAAGCATGGCCCTCTTTTTTGTTTGGTGATCTACTGATGGCTAACTTAATATAGCAAAAATCATGGTACCTTGATTTACGTACAATTTTTATTTTTTTTAGTAAAATATTTTTTTTCTCGAAAACTATACATTTTAGAGAAAAAAAATATTTACATTTTTTTCATATTATAACATCTAGAATTCATTTATATTTTTTTTACCTATGTTAATACGTGACATTGAGGACGATTTTTTGAATATCTCAGGATCCACTGAACCGATTTGACTCAAAATCTAATCAGATCTAAGTTAAAGGCTGATAAACACAATAGAACAATCGGCATGCCCGTATGTTGTTCCGTTCTTAAGATATCGAAGGCGAAAAATTGACCACACACACACATACACACACACACACATACAGACATCAGTCAGAAAATGATTTTAAACGATTGCTAGGGTCTCAAAACGTGAAATCTGTTAAAATCTCGAAATATTTTTTTCGGACTAAATCCATTACTTCCCTACCATAGTAGAGGTGGGAAGTAAAAATGCAATCAGAGAAACTAAAACTCCGAACCATTGGGTAACATCACCTTTATTGGTTATAACGGCAATTATTCTTCGAGGCATAGTATCAATTAAGTTGAAATACGTTTCGAGTTTTAATTTCTCTGATTGTACATTTTTTTTTCGTTTTTAGGCGCGATCTTAGCGAAGCTAGAAGCGCCTATATACACTCGCTTTGTCTGTGAATCTGTGATTCTGTGAATCTGTAACGGATTTTTTGTATCAGTCGTACAGCCCAAACAAATTAACCGATTTTAAAAAACTTTTTTTTGTTCGATTCCTCTCGGGGTCTATTTGATCCTAACGTCGCCCGATTTTTGAATTTTGGCCCCAGAGGGGAGCAAATTAGAAAAAACGGTGTTTTTTGCTTATAGTTTGCTCAATTTAAGTCAGATCGATTCGAAACCTGTCTTAAACGAAAGAGCAGAAAATTTTAGATAGATTTCATGTATAATATTGTGTCAAAACAGTTTTTTTATACAGATTTATATGATTATTAAGCTAAATAAATGCGACTTTATCTAATAAATCGCGAACTTGTTTCGGTTGTCCTTGTCTGTTGCACAGTGTGATATGGATATTGGAAGATAGCGTATGCTCTGTCTTATATTGCATTATTTCAATATAGTTTTTCAATTTTTTGACTGCTGATGTTTGAATTTAAGTTTAAAAACCCTGGCCTCATTCGGTTTTGAACAGGCTATGTGTTAAGACGTGTTTTTGTTCAAGTTAGAATATAATCGATAGAATTTATTTTTCGTTTGTTGTATATAAATTCTAATTAAAAATAAAAGTTTTAAACAAATTATTAGTGCATACTAGTGCTAGTGGGCTTATGTCTAAAGATCGAGGGGGTGGGCCTGGTCCACCCCATACATCTTCATCTGAAGAACATGGATTACCATTATCATGGAACATATACAACGCATTGAATACTGTCTACAATTCTGATACCAACGAAACTGAAGTAGTAATAGATAATTACAAAAAGAAAACTAAAACAGATAGGAAAACTGACGGTAAGGCCTTTAAATCTAGTATTATTAAGTCGCAGAAGCAAAGTCCACTGAAATCTATTTCCAAAGTATTACCTCGTTTACCTTCTATATCTGATAATGTTATTATTAAAAATGGTTCTCAATTGAGCAAGGATAACGATTCTACTAAAACAAATAATAAACAGGTAGAAATAATGGATGAATCTATATCAATAGACCAACATACCTTACAGGTATCAAATAATGAAAGTAGCGTTTCCACCAATCAGATTGATTCTAAAACTGATGAAGAAGATAATACTTTGAAAATAAAATTCAGAGAAGAAGACGAAGGTCCTTTTTACGTGTATTTTGAAAGCAATGAAAAAAATTTAGGTAATGTTCACCCTATGTATATAGGCCGTAATTTGCATACTAAGTTGCCAAGTTCAAAAAATTCAATTATAAATATTGCTAAAATTGGCAGAAATAGAATTAAAGTTCATTTTGGGAACAAAAATGATGCAAATTATGCAGTAGAAAATCAAATATTAAAAGACTTAGATATCAAATGCTATATTCCGAATCACTTATTATTTAGAACCGGAGTAGTTAAAGGTATTGATACAGTCCTTAGTGAGGATTACCTTATAAAAAACATAAATTCTCATTACAATATAGCTAAAGTTAAAAGGATTTCAAGAAAAGTAGACGATTCCTACATTAAAACCCAAACGGTTATAATTACCTTTGAAGGTCAATTATTACCGAAATACATAAAATTGGATAGTACTATATGCGAAGTAAATCTTTATGTACCACGGGTAATTCAATGTTTTAATTGTTTGCGCTTTGGGCACGTACAATCTCAGTGTCGCAGCTCAGTTCGGTGTCCTCGTTGTGGTGAAAACCATAAAAAACAGTTATGCGAATCAGATATTACTGAGTGTATATATTGTAAGGAACCTCACCAAGCGTTAGATAAAACTCTATGTAAAGAATACGAAAAGCAAAAGTCGATTAAACAGAAAATGGCTGATCTAAATATATCATACATTGAGGCCACAAATATTCATAAAAACTCATTAGCAAATGTTATAAATATGGTAAATGTAAACAATGCTTTAGAATTCCCACCATTAAATCACAAGCAATCAGCAGAAATTTCCAGTTACAAACATGTTAACGATCCAATATATGCAACACAATATGATACATTGAATACAACTCCCGATTCAAATATTTTAGAAAAAACGCATTTAAATAAAATAACAAAAAATTACAGTCAGTCAGTTATTAATAAAAATCCTAGCCCTTTAACAAATAAATACACCCCAAAGTTTATAAAGTCTACAAATACCATTCAATTAAATAAACCAGATTTTCAAAAAATACAACCTAGACATTATAATCCGGATCGGAGTAATAATTTTTTACCTATTACCTCCAATCCATATAAAACAACCCCGGAAGAAAGGGAAATTCTGGATATTATTACCAACGATATTGTAAGATTTGTTAAAAATATAATAGATCAAAAAGATCACTCAGATACTTACCAATCTATAACTTCACTCAGATATCAAATAAAAGACATATTAGACAATAAACTTAACAATGGATACCTTCAATCTACTTCAATGGAACTGTAGGTCCATTATAGCAAATAAAGCTAACTTAGAAATAATTTTGAAAGATCAAAATATAAAAATAGCAGCCATTTCCGAAACTTGGCTACGTCCCTCGATTAAATTTAGAATAAATAATTTTAATGTAATTAAATCAAATAGATACGATGGCCGAGGAGGCTCGGCATTAGCATTGCACAAAGATGTAAAATTTAAACAAATAAATTTAAACCAATTCAATAATAAAATCATACAGGCATGTGCAGCAGAAATATTTTGTGATGAACCGTTTATAGTGTTTTCAATTTATTGTTCTCCAAACCATAATATCTCAGCTGAATTTTGGGATAAATTATTTAACGTAACAAATTATCCAGTCGTTATAATGGGCGATTTTAACGCACACCATTTTGTTTGGGGTTGCGAATATGAAGACAAAGAAGGTCGTAACTTAAATTCATGCATAGGAAACAATAATTATTTTATTCTCAACGATGGATCAGCTACACTGATTCCACGTCCGAATACTCGCAAATCGGCAGTAGATGTTTCTATCTGCTCGGGAAATTTGGCAACTAAATTGTTCTGGTACTGCTTAAATGATTCATTCGGATCAGACCATTTACCAATTCTGCTAAAATTGCAACATAAATTCTATCCCTTTCAAAAAATAATAAAACCATTTTATAAATGGAATACAAAAAAAGCGGATTGGGGGACGTTCAATAACGAAATAAATAAATATATTCACAATTCAACACTAGAAGATTTAAACTATAACAAAGTCATTGACATTTTAAATCAAGCGGCTGAAAAGTCAATACCAAAATTCAAAAACATTACAATAAAAAATTACAAAGATCTTCCTTGGAGAGATCAAGAGTGTAATGACCTTATTAACGAGAGAAAAAATGTTTTTAAAAATTACAAAGAAAACTCGAATTTAGAAAATTACTTACTTTTTAAAAATATTGACGCCAAAGTTAAGTTAAAGTTTAAGGAAAAGAAAAAAAACAAATTTATTAAATTTTGTGAAGATTTAAATAGGCAAACTTCATCGACCGAAGTCTGGCAAAATATTAAAAAATTTAGAGGTCATCTATCAAAACAAGACATTACTGAAAACATTCCTACAGATAGTACCTGGGTTGACGAATTTATGCAAAAAATAGCCCCACCTTTCGTTAAAGATAATTTTAAACTTAGAACAGATAATATAACAGATCACGAGTTATTAGTTCCATTTAGTTTAAAAGAATTGGAATATGCTTTGAAAAAATCTCATGACACTTCTCCTGGCCTAGACTTCATAACATATAACATGCTAAAAAATTCGCCAAAAAGCTTTAAAAGGATATTTTTAAAAATATTAAACATTATCTATTCTAGTGGAGATATACCTAGTCAATGGGAAAATTATATAACTGTTCCAATTCTAAAACCTGGAAAAAATAAAAATGAAGCTAAGTCCTATAGACCCATTTCACTCTCGTCATGCATATTAAAAACAAAAGAAAGATTAATAAATAACAGATTGCATAACTGGGTAGAAAGAAACAATTTAATTCCAAATTCACAGCACGGCTTCAGAAAAGGACATAGCGTTATGGATAGTTTGACTATCTTCACTACAGACGTACAAATTGCAATGACTGAAAATAAAAGCACCGCCGCGGTTTTCCTAGACATAGAAGGGGCATATGATTCAGTTATCCCCGAAATTTTGTATGATAAACTGTTCAAAATAGGAATTCCATGCAAACTAATTTCATTCATATATGGTATCGTAGCAAACAGGAAAATTCATTTCAAAATAAACAATATAATTAAAGATACCAGATGGACATCGCTTGGGCTTCCTCAGGGCGGAATTTTAAGCCCGTTAATGTACATAATATATTCGTTTGATCTAGAACTCTGTTTATCTCCAAATATCAAAGTACTCCAATTTGCAGACGACGTTTGTATATATACAAACGATACCAATATTGTTACCTGCGAAAGAAATATAGGCGATTCTATATTTACTTTGCAAGCTTGGTTAAGCTCAAATGGATTAAACCTCTCAGCGAATAAAACAAAAGGAATGATATTTACTAGGAAACGCAAAATTAATAAAAATCATTTTCTGGTATCAAAAAATTTTAAAATTCCTATAGTTAAAGAACATAAATTCTTAGGACTAATTCTAGATACAAAATTAAACTGGAAAAATCATATTGATTATTTAACAAAAAATTGCGAGATCAGTCTAAATATTATCAGGTCGATAGCCCACAATAGCTGGGGAGCCGACCCTAAAACATGTTTAACTATATACAAAGGCTTGATAAGATCAAAAATTGATTTTGGGTGTTTTATTTATGGTTCTACAAGTCTTAGTAACCTGATCAAAATTGATAGAATTCAATATAAGGCCTTAAGGCAGTGTATCGGAGCACTTAGATCCACTCCCACAAACGCTTTATTAGTGGAATGTGGGGAAATGTCATTAGACAAAAGGAGGCATCTACTGGGATCTAGATTCATGTTAAACAGAAAAACTGAAACAAAAAATAAGCTTGTTGCCAAGCTAAATTACCTAACTGAGTTGGTGTTAACAAATAAATATTGGGTGGTAAAAAACACGCCAATTTTAATAAATAATCATATAGACATCAGTTCTGTACAAATAAATCTTTATTCAAACAAAAACTATCCAATCCAATATACTTTACCATATAATATAATTACCGTTCAACATAATATTCACTACGCAGAAGAAATAATGACTGATAACGAGTTGATAGAACGATGGGCTCAATCATATTATATCTTCACAGATGCTTCCAAAACAGATACAGATACGGGCTGCGCCTTCTTAGACTCACAACTTAAACTAAGCAAGCTGTTCAAACTACCTCATTCGTTCACAATTTTTTCGGCGGAAGCCTTCGCAATTTATAAGTGTTTAGAATATACGCTGGCAAACATAAAAGAACCAAGAGTCACCATCTGTTCGGATTCGCGTAGCGTTCTCCAGGCATTGGAAAATCCTGAAAAATGTCAAAACCATTTAATATACTCCATATTAGAAATTATGTGTCAAATTAAATATACAGAAATACATCTAGTATGGGTTAAGGCACATGCTTATGTTACAAATAATAACGCAGTCGATTTATTAGCCAAAAAAGCCACATCAGAAGGAGAAAATTATTTAGATGCTAAAATACCTTTAGGAGATAGTAAAATAATTATCAAAGAACTGTATTTCAAAAAGTGGGAAGAAGAATGGAAATGTACAACAAGAAAGAAAGGCTTACTTTATAGCTATGTACAAAATAACTTACGGGAAAAACCCTGGTTTTATAACAATTTCTACAGCAGATCTTACATTACAACTATATGTAGACTACGCTTTAATCATTCATTATTTCCAAATTATTTATACAAAATAAACAAAATTGACTCACCTTTTTGTGACTGTGACAACGCCAGTGTAGCTGACTCCGTACACGTATTGTTAACCTGCAATAAATTTCAAAATCAGCGAATTCCGTTGATAGAAAGCATAATAAAAGAAAAAATACCTCTACCTGTATGGCTTCCTGAGGTACTGAAAAGTAAAAACAAAAATATATATAACGAAATTTATAAATTTTTATGCAAAATTGAAATAAGAATCTGAATATAAATATTATAGAGTATAATAATTTGTACTTACCTTGTGTGTTATACCTTACCTGTTAGATAATCCATTATTCAATTGGCCGTCTTGTGTGTCTCTTCCTGTTCTATCGGCCGGTGCTTTCCATTGGCCTAATTATCATTTATCCCATGATCCATCCTTCTTTTGTGTCCACGTCTAATTAAATAGTATTAGCTCAAACATATTATAAAACTAATTAATATTTAGAATGTAATAGAACTACACATTATTTATTTATTCTAAATCTAATTTATATTTAAAAAAAAAAATGTTTTTTGTTTTTGGTTTTTTTTTTTTTTTTTTTTCTTTTTTTCACTTTACCATTTTTGTTTACGACTCTTTCTTCTGGGGTATATTATATACTCGTAAATATTTAAGTTATAAATGTTATATTCATCACACTAGCGCTGGCTGACTGTGAAAACAAAGGCCAAAATTTGTATATTAAAAAAAAAAAAAAAAAACCCTGGCCTACTGAGTTAAAATGACGTGTAACTAATTATTGACGTCGATCGGATGGCGAGACCTAGGGATCGGACCAAAATTTCTCGACGTTCATACCTTCCCGAACAATTTGACATTCTCTGTCTGTATGTCCCTTTGTACGCTTATAACTCGAGAACCACTGATCCGATTTACATGATTTTAATTCAAGTAAATAACTTCTTATGCGACTGCGAGTTTTAAAATATTCTGGCATCACGCAAAAGCAACCGAACTGATACTCAAATAAAAACGTATGTTCTGGCATCACGCAAAAATAAGTAGGTGATGCATTGTTTTTTAAACGGTGGTTTTATTTAGCTTGATCCCGTATATTTGTTACAAATCTTGCGACCGACCGAACTGAAATTTTGCACACATGTGTAGCTCCCGTGACAAAACAATATTATGGTAACTAACTGACCGGCCCGGTTCGTCCGGGCGTAAATCGTACTTTTGAACTTTCACCCACTTCCTATGATCCGATTGAATTGAAATTTTGCACACATGTGTAGCTCCGGTGACAATACAATATTATGGTAATTAGCTGACCGGCCCGGCTTTTGTCCGGGTGTAAATCGTACTTTTGAATTTTCACCCACTTCCCGTGATCCGATTGAGTTGAAATTTTGCACACATGTGTAGCTCCGGTGACAATACAATATTATGATAACTAGCTGACCGGTCCGGCTTTCGTCCGGGTGCAAATCGTACTTTTGAATTTTCACCCACTTCCTATGATCCGATTGAGTTGAAATTTTGCACACATGTGTGGCTTCGGTGACAATACAATATTATGATAACTAGCTGACCGGTCCGGCTTTCGTCCGGATGCAAATCGTACTTTTGAATTTTCACCCACTTCCTATGATCCGATTGAGTTGAAATTTTGCACACATGTGTGGCTTCGGTGACAATACAATATTATGATAACTAGCTGACCGGTCCGGCTTTCGTCCGGGTGCAAATCGTACTTTTGAATTTTCACCCACTTCCCGTGATCCGATTGAGTTGAAATTTTGCACACATGTGTAGCTCCGGTGACAATACAATTTATGGTAACTAGCTGACCGGCCCGGGTTTCGTCCGGGTGTAAATCGTACTTTTGAATTTTCACCCACTTCCCGTGATCCGATTGAGTTGAAATTTTGCACACATGTGTAGCTCCGGTGACAATACAATATTATGATAACTAGCTGACCGGCCCGGCTTTCGTCCGGGTGCAAATCGTACTTTTGAATTTTCACAGGCAAAAGGTCTTTCTCCGGTAACGTTTCAATGGATCGGATAAATGTTATAAAATCAGACTAAGGAAATAAAGCACACTAAAAAATTAAGAATAAAAATAGATAAAAAACTTTTAAGTTAAACGGTTTTATAAATGTACTAAAAAGAAAAAAATAAAATTTAATTTAGGTTCATAAGTATAAAAGCGTGGGTCGTGACTGTAATAAATTTTCATAGAGTGTACGACCCACGCTTTTATACTTATGAACCTAAATTAAATATTTTTTTTTTCTTTTTAAAACATTTATAAAACCGTTTAACTTAAAAGTTTTTTTACCTATTTTTATTTGAAGCTATGCTTCTTAACGCACGTTTCAGATGGGGATCTAAAAATAATAAAAAGTGAAACGTCACGTCACGAAGTAGTGTAACGTCACTTTTGTAAAAATTATCCGATCCTTTTGAAAATTAATATTTGAGAGTTTTATACGACACAAAAAAAAAATGGCGTCAGATTTCAAAATGGCGGCCATATCTACTTTTTTGTAAAAATTATCCGATTCTTTTGAAAATTAATATTTGAGAGTTTTATAGAACACAAAAAAATAAAATGACGTCAGATTTTTCAAAATGGCGGCCACATGTACTCTGTTGTAAAAATCATCCGATCCTTTTGAAAATTGATATTCGAGAGTTTCATAGGACACAAAGAAATAAAATGATGTCAGATTTTTCAAAATGGCGGCCATATGTACTTTTTTGTAAAAATTATCCGATCCTTTTCAAAATTGATATTTGAGAGTTTCATAGGACACAAAAAAATTAAATGGTGCCAGATTTCAAAATGGCGGCCATATGTACTTTTTTGTAAGAATTATCAGATCCTTTTGAAAATTGATATTTGAGAGTTTCATAGGACACAAAAAAATAAAATAACGTCAGATTTCAAAATGGCGGAAATATGTCGTAGGTACTCCTTTCTAAAAATTATACGATCCTTTTGAAAATTGATATTTGAGAGTTTCATAAGACACAAAAAAATAAAATGACGTCAGATTTCAAAATGGCAGCCGTATGTACATTTTTGTAAAAATTATCCGATCCTTTTCAAAATTGATATTTGAGGGTTTTATAAAACACAAAAAAATAAAATGACGTCAGATTTAAAAATGGCGGCCAAATGTACTTTTTTGTGACAATTATCCGATTCTTTTGAAAATCGGTATTTGAGAGTTTCATAGGAAACAAAAAAATAAAATGACATCAGATTTCAAAATGGCGGCCGTATGTACTTTTTTGTAAAAATTATCCGATCCTTTTGAAAATTGATATTGAGAGTCTCATAGGACACAAAAAAATAAAATGGCGTCAGATTTCAAAATGGCGGCCATATGTACTTTTTTGTAAAAATTATCCGATCCTTTTGAAAATTGATATTTGAGAGTTTCATAGGACACAAAAAAATAAAATGACGTCAAATTTCAAAATGGCGGAAATATATTGTACTCCTTTCTAAAAATTATACGATCCTTTTGAAAATTGATATTTGAGAGTTTCAGACGCAAAAGAATAAAATGACGTAAGATTTCAAATTGGCGGCCGTATGTACATTTTTGTAAAAATTATCCGATCCTTTCGAAAATTGATATTTGAGAGTTTCATAGAACACAAAATAATAAAATGACGTCAGATTTAAAAATGGCGGCCATATGTACTTTTTTGTAAAAATTATCCGATTCTTTTGAAAATCGGTATTTGAGAGTTTCATAGGACACAAAAAAATAAAATGACGTCAGATTTCAAAACGGCGGCAATATGTACTTTTTGTGTAAAATTATCCGATCTTTGTGAAAATAGATATTGACAAGTTTTATAAAACGCAAAAAAATAAAATGACGTCATATTTTAAAATGGCGGCCATAGGTATATACTTCTTTGTAAAAATTATCCGATCCTATTGAAAATTGATATTTGAGAGTTTAATAAGACACAAAAAAATAAAATGGCGTCAGATTTCAAAATGGCGGTCAAATAATAACTTTTTAATTGTATTGTTTATATCTTTGATGAATTCCGTTTTATATACAATGCGTAAGAAACATAGCTTCTGTCGGGTATCTTACGACACCTCATGACTTTTTTTATTTAGCAGGTTCCGCGTTTCGCTTAATAGTCAATCGTTGCTATGGAAAATTGTTTAAAAAATTCACTGCACTATTTTTTCTATGTAATCCAATACATATTTTACATTAGGTCTTATGGCCATAGCCTACTACAAAATTGATCTTCTTAGTGTTATTTTCCCTATGTTCGGTAAAACCGTTTACACACAATACCTACATGAATATCGCGCCTTGTAATTCTTGAATTACTTGTATGCTCCAAAATTTTTCTATTTAACTTATTATCTTAGTAGGAATACATTATCTTAGTAGGCTTAGGATATGACAAAAAGTCTGTAAAATGTTTGGTACAAAATAAAAAATAGCTACCTATATTACTGTATTGTTTCGATTTCTGTTAATTGTGGACTAATAATTGAGTTTTTGGTAAGTGGGCAAACTGAAGTGGGACGGGGCGTATAATATTATCTATAACGCGTAAGCATGTTTGTGGAAGCGGGGAGAGTTGCGACCAGCCCCAGATCTTAAATTTTTTTTAGGCGGGGCAAAAACTGAAAAATGCCGCCCCCGCCCATTTATATTTATTTTTACCTTTATCATCTTTATAATTTCAGCTATCAGATGCCCACTAATTGGTTGACATTTGGGCGGGGTAAAAACTGAAAAATGCTGCCCCCGCCCACTTATATTTATTTTTACCTTTATTAACTTCCCACTGGAAGTTATTGTAATGGGTCCGAAAATCGAAATCAAAAAGGAAAAAAAATTTTTATGTTTCAAGGTCACTACACTATTTTTACACTACTTTTAGAAAGATGTCTGTGTGTGTGTGTGTGTACGTACGTACGTTCGTACGTACGTACGTATGTGTACATTTCTTTCAAAGACGAAATCTCGAGAACGAAAAATGATATCGACTACGTTAGGGTGCCAATCGACGCGTATTAACGTAAATATGATCTGAAAGAAATTTTTTCAAAATCGGTTCAGCCGTTCTTTTTTCTTAACCAAATAACCTCCAAAAAAGTAGATTTTACACAATATCTCGCGAATAAAAAATTATATCGACTTCGTAAGGGTGTCAATCGAGGCGTGTTAACGTCATTTTGATCCGACATAAATTTTATAAAAATCGGTTCAGCCGTTTTTTTTTTTTTTTTTTTTTTTAAATTATTGATGTTTTAATGATTGAAATGATTACTTTTCTGTGTAATATCTAATTTAATTATTATTATTAAATATTTATCAAACTGGGAAGTTCGTCGTGTGGACCTCAAGGGTCGCACTTTAGTCCTAATAAACGGCCCACCTCACGGCTTGTCATCTTTATAATTTCAGCTATCAGATGCCCACTAATTGGTTGACATTTGGGTGGGGTAAAAACTGAAAAATGCTGCCCCCCGCCCACTTATATTTATTTTTACCTTTATCATCTTTATAATTTCAGCTATCAGATGTCCACTAATTGATTGACATTTGGTCAAAGTTAAGTAAATGATGAGTTGCCCATTCGTCTGTAAAGTGTGAATTTGAATTTGGCCGCCCTCTGAACTTGCCGCCCGGGGCATAGGCCCCGGCTTGCCCCCCCCCTAGATCCGGGGCTGTGTCCCCCCTTCTAACTTTTCAACTATGGGTTGGAAAATTCTGAAAAAATTTAAGGACGCGGTAGAACTTATAAAATACTTTCAACGAAAATTGGTTTGAATAAGATATCTTATGTAGTTTTTGAGATATGGGATATTTTCGGCTGACTACGGAACCCTTCACTGTGTGTACTTGCGACTGAAGTTATCCTCCCCATTAAAAAAAATCAATAAATAAAGAACAGACCTTGTAAAATTGGACCCTTTTGTCCATCGCAATAAACATAATCACTTGGATATAGTTTGCATTAACGGTGTCACATAAATAAAATAAACAGATTATTATGTTTAACCATTTTGGCATTTGCATTAACGGTGTCACATGAATAAACATAAACAGTCGAATTTTAAAATTGACATATCTTTTTTATTTATCAACCGATTTACAGGCAACAAACACTAAATGTTATCCCAAGCTTATTATTTCAAACATCACTGAAAACCACATCCAAACTGGTTCAGTAATTGCGGAGATTAGCGTGCACAAACACACATAATAAAAAACATCTGTATACGATTAAAATTATATGTAGGTACCTATTATTCTGTAATATTGATATCGTGATACACAATACGAGTATTGCGTCACTTTTAAACGCTATAATAATAACAATAGCACGATATTATATTGTATGTTTTTAAATTTATCCATACTAATATTATAAAGCTGAAGAATTTGTGTGTTTGTGGGTTTGAACGCGCTAATCCAGGGGTCGGCAACCTTTTGAGACGGAAGAGCCAAAAGTTACAATTTACAAAATTTCCCAGTTTTTAAAGAGCCACTAACATTTTTATTTCAATATTATGGTATTTGATTATGATTAGCTATATAAATTTGATTTTTGATTTAAAATAATAGCTTTAAATATGAAATAATATTTATTCATATAAAAACAGACAAATGTTTCGCACAAAACATATTAAAGTATTTTAGCTAGCTAGCTGACGCGACCGTTGACGACACCTAGTGCACCAATAACTAAACAAACAGAATAGTGTTGCCACATTTAAAAAATGTCAGCTGTCCGTATACTCTCTACTCCACCTATTTTCACTGTTCTCTGTTGAGTGTTTTTATCCCGTTTAAAGTTTTTTTTTCAGTATAATATTTTTTATGAGTTTTGAAAATAAAATAATATAATTATTAATATTTGCGCATGGAACTAGAGAGCCGCATCTTGACATCATAAGAGCCGCAGGTTGCCGACCCCTGCGCTAATCTTATGAACTTACGAGTCAGATTTGAAATTTTTTTTTGTTAGATAGCTCGTTTATTGAGGAAGGTAATTAGGCTATTCGAGTTTTTTTAAATTCAACCCCATAAGGGGGTAAAATGGGGGTGTAGGATTTTTTTACTATCTATACTAATATACTGTAGGTTCTAATATTACAAACTGTAGGCAAGTATGCGAAGCGAGAACAACGACAGGCGATTTCACTTCGCAGGGAGAGAATTTTTCGCCGGGGGGGGGGGGGGGGGTAATAAATCATAAATCTCTGGAACTACTGAACCGATTCTAAAAATTCTTTCACTATCCCTGAGTGATATAGGCTATATTTTATTTTGATAAATTTCTTGCAAGGGGGATAATTCCTGTGGGATAGTGACAAAGCGTAACTCTGAAATACTTTTGAATTTTAGTTACCTCTATGCGGAATCCTACTAATATTATAAACACCACTGTCCGCTAGTAAACGTATATTTACATATTGTCGCCATCGTAGAAAATTCAGTCACGGAATTTGCCAGAACAACGTTTTAAAAATCACTGATCGACTGGTTGATTTATTTTTAAGCGGTTTTATTTAACTTGACTCCGTATATTTGTTTGTTTATATTATCTTATTTGTTTCAAATAATTGCGACCGATTTTTCACCCAGTTCCCGTTATCCGATTGTGTTGAAATTTTGCACATACATGTGTAGCTCCGGTGACAATACAATATTATGATAACTAGCTGACCGGGTGTAAATCGCACTTTTGAATTTTCACCCACTTCCCGTGATCGGATTGAGTTGAAATTTTGCACACATGTGTAGCTCCGGTGACAATACAATATTATGGTAACTAGATGACCGACCCGGCTCCCGTCCGGGTGCCTATCGCATTTTTGAATTTTCACAGGCAAATTGTCTTGCTCCGGTAACGTTTCAGTGGATCGGATAAATGTAATAAAATCAGACTAAGTAAATAAAGCACACTAAAAAATTAAAAATAAAAATAGGTAAAAAAAACTTTTAAGTTAAACGGTTTTATAAATTTACTAAAAAGTAAAAAATAATATTTAATTTAGGTTCATAAGTATAAAATCGTGGGTCGTGACTGTAATAAATTATCATAGAGTTTACGACCCACGCTTTTATACTTATGAACTTAAATTAAATATTATTTTTTTCTTTTTAGTACATTTATAAAACCGTTTAACTTAAAAGTTTTTTAACCTATTTTTTTAAATTTTGGATCGTAATGCAGCTTTCTGCAGTACACAAATTTCCTATTTTCGACTGAGGAAAAATATCTTTATCAAAAATTAATTTTTCAAGTGTTTCGAGGTGAGTCGACGTGCAGCCCGCGATTAACCGTTGCCTATAATTATATTATAGTGAAACATCGTTTGTTACTTAAAAAAAATCCTTCAGCGTAAACAATAGAGCAATATATAATAAGGAAGTGAACCGATGGACTATGTGGTGAGTGCACAATATTGTTGGGTAATGTGTGCACATTGAGTGCACCTGCGCCACCATCGAGATCTCGGAAACTGTATCCCGCAATATTCAAAATGGCTGCCATGCTCCCGGACGGTCGTTTTCGTCCAAAAGGCGGATTGTAATTTTTTTTGTTTTATAGTGTTTTTCGAAATAAATATATAACTTCATAATAATTATTAATTAATTCAACAATGAATTTTTAATCCACAAGGCATCTACTAGGTAGTGAATAGCTTATTTCTTAACATATCAGTCAGCATATTTTGCCATCATGATTGTTAAACGTCAAACGATTGTTATAAGATATAAGGAAAAGGTCAGAAGCCACTGTCGGGACTTGAACCCGAATAATAATAATTATTATATTGTTGTCCACAATTACCTAACTCATATATTGTTATTTATATAATTTTATTTATTTACCAATTCTCATTCGTACACCGAACTTTTTAAAACGTATGGCGTGATCGCAATGGACACGAAACAAAATCTGTTCACCTGTGTTTGTGTAGGTACCTTCGCCGTAGCGGTTAAGTAGAAAATGCTGTAAATCGCGCGCGTGTTCCAATTTCGGAAAAATTACTGACATCATACAGAGAGAGAGAGAGAGGCCGCTTTCATGAGTAAACTTTTTCTAGACCCAAGTTGTTTAATTTTTCTTTTTTTTCCGAGTCATCGAGTCTGCTCACATTTTTTTTGATTCTAAAAGTTTTTAATCAATACGCGTTGTAGTAATTGCTGCTAACCAGGGGCGGATAGGCCCACCGGGACACCGGGATTTTCCCGTTGGGCCGCTACTTATATTGGCGAAAATGGACCGATGAAAAATACTGTTATTGTACAATGTACATATACATACAAATATTCACGATCATGTGGGCCGCTAGACCTCGTTTCAGAGCATTTGTAGAAGCCCTATGTTCCTAAAGGAACCAAAGGAATTTAATATAATATATAATAATATATGTGGGCCGCTAGATTCTATTTTTCCCGGGCGGGTCAGATTATGCCTATCCGCCCCTGCTGCTAACGAAGGTATTTTTTTATACGTCATTAAAATAATTCATCTCGGCTTATTCACGGATTTGATCATTGAGTCGTCTTTTCTCTTACAGTTTATCGTTGTTTTTTTTTAAGGCTTTCAGTATCACACACCTAGGTTAATATATCTACAGTGTGTCGGCCGCGATAACAGTATGGTATGTAATAATATTCTTTTATCGCCGGCAGTCCTTCACGGAGGTGTTCATATTACACACGTTTTTGTCCTGTTCTCGGAAGAAATTACATTCCGCGACATAAATTCCTCTTAGTGTGGTGTTTTTTTTCTTCTTCTTTGCAATTTGAAAGAGTTCATTAGGAGTAGTTAAGTTTTACTTTACAAGTTCCATTAAGGTCCGAATTCACCAAACACTGTTAAAGATAGAAGTTACTAATCTTAGAATAAATTTATTCCTTTGAATAAGATTAACTTTCAATTCACCAAGCAATTCATTCGATAGAATAGTAACTTCAGGTACAAATTTACTTTATACCATACACCTTGGACAATTTTGTCAAATATTTTGATTCTAAAGCACGTTTACCAAAGATCCGACCGATGGCGCATCGATCAAAAATGTAAATTTATTTTATTTTACTACGAAAGTCTTTACCTGGAAGATACGAAATTGTTCAATTGCATTTCAGCCGTATAAAACTATTATTTATCTTAAAGAAAAATCAAACTCGTTGGTTGATTTCTATACCGTGTTTTATGTATGTATCTAACATGTAGATTATCTTACGATGTCTACAAGATGTGATTGTTTCTAGAATATTATGTGGTAATACCAATTATAGCATTGATATATCTAGGTATTTATTAATATATCCCATTAAAGGGTGTTCGAAATAATTTTCACTTTCATGTTGGGCTCTGGCTGGTACGAGGATTCACTTCATATTATAGCTATTGAATTAGCATATATGAATTGACACTCGCATGTAGTGAAAATCTATTGATTCTGAAGCATATAAGCAGAATGTTAATTTTGCAATCTTGTCACGGTTGAGTATTGTAAGCTCATTGCGCCGCGAAAGTGGAAAGGTTCAGGTTAGAATCCTGACTGTGACCACTGGTTGGTAAAATGATTTTTTCCAATATGTTTCGAAACAATTATATAATTGGCTGCTCTCCAACGAAAAAAAAAAATTTCAATTGCATTTCAGCCATATAAAACTATTATTTATCTTATGGAATTAATATTTACCTGAAAAGGTCGCCGGTCATAAAGTAATTTGTGCATTTCGTGCCCATCCTATTTTACTAGGCGAATAAATATTTATACCCTTGAAATTGGACATGATAGTTATTCTTACGATTTATACCTGCAGTAAACTTAACTACGTTTGGTGAATTTAATTATCGCTATTTATTCTGAGTAATAGTTACCAGGGGAATAAATCAACGGAATAAATAACTAACTAGGCTCGGTGAATACGGGCCTAAGATATAGAGACCTTCCGGCACAGAAGTCTCTCGATATAATGAAGTGTACCTACTTTAATATTTTATAATATACAGGGTGTCCTCAAAGACACTAAACACACGCCTACCACATGTTCCTGAGACCAAAATAAGCCGATTTAAGCAAACTTACCTTCTTACAAAATTGCTTAGTTTGGGCGCTATACGGGCCCTGAAGTTACAATTTTGAAATCGTTTTTTTGTTATAAATTTAAAACGGCTTGTGCGATTTTGCTAAAATTTGGCACGTTGACATAGTTTTATGGAACAAAAAAACCCATGTTAAAATTATGATTAATATTAATCCATAGGCGTAGAAATCGGGTCTTATAATATTTGAACGTTTCAAATTTCTCCGCCAATGGAAGAAAAGGGGTTTAAGTATAAAATTTAGAATCAGTAACTTATTTGCTACAAAAAAGCTACTCTTAATAAGACTCGATTACTCTCATGGTTTTTGAGAAATTTGTATTTTAATAATTCGCAGTAATTTTTACAAAAAGGAAGTAAAACTACTAAAACATAAATAGAAATAAATAAATATGTCATAAAAAGTGGTCAAAGTGTCCACCATTGTTACGCATACAAAGATTTATTCGACGAAGAAAATTAATTTACTCTGTGCATAACTTCTTTATTATCTCCAATTTTATTCTCAGAAAAACGCATGGCCATCTTATTTGTTTATTGATCAACTCATTATTATCAACGTATTATTATCGATTACCTTATTATTAAAATACAAATTTCTCAAAAACCATGAGAGTAATCGAGTCTTATTAAGAGTAGCTTTTTTGTAGCAAATAAATTACTGATTCTAAATTTTATACTTAAACCCCTTTTCTTCCATTGGCGTAGAAATTTGAAACGTTCAAATATTAAAAAACCCGATTTCTACGCCTATGGATTAATATTAATCATAATTTTAACATGGGTTTTTTTCTTCCATAAAACTATGTCAACGTGCCAAATTTTAGCAAAATCGCACAAACCGTTTTAAATTTATAACAAAAAAAACGATTTCAAAATTGTAACTTCAGGGCCGTATAGCGCCCAAACTAAGCAATTTTGTAAGAAGGTAAGTTTGCTTAAATCGGCTTATTTTGGTCTCAGGAACATGTGGTAGGCGTGTGTTTAGTATCTTTGAGGACACCCTATATAAGCGATAAAAGGAGTCTTTAAATTACAGAAGTATCATTTTGTAAAAATTTTTCTTATATATAAAAATTTAACATTTCACTGCGGGCGTTGCGAGAATCCGTGCAGTGATTAATTTGAATAGGCTATAATATATTATACAACAAATCTCGGCAAAGTAATAGATGATATATCTCAGACATCTCTGATTCTTGGATATAACAGCGATTTTGTGGCGCTCCTCGACATTAACAAACATCAGACGGATTCAGCAGCAGACGTTCATTAATCACTAGGCTTTAAGGAACACGTCGTTTTGACAGTTTTCAGATAAAAAAACGATCACATTGTTGCAAGTTATTCTCCGCAGAACAAACATTTTATGGAAAATACGTCATGTACTTATAACTGTTTATATTTAATCTTAAATCATCAACAATGGTGCCGTTGAACCCTTTGTTTGCGCACATAATATAAGATATTTGGTTCTCTCTTAGATATAGAAATCTGAGGATGTAGTATAGGCGGGTGGTCGTTGTTGAGGGGGGGGGGGAGGATGAGAAAGCAAGTGTACCCGCATTCTATTGGTCGCTTCAGTTGCGCAAGCGCTGCATGAGCAATGGAGCATGCGCAAAGACGCGGACGACTGCATCTGGCGCAATTAAGCTTGCGCAAAGACGCGGCCAATAGAACGTGGGTACATGCACAGGGACATGTCCATAAGACAGGCATACACCCTTCCCTGAATGGCTTCCCCCCGCGTCTAAAGTGACACTTCATACTACATCCCTGGATTTCTATATCTATAGGTTCGCTGCTCGAGTAGGAAACGAAGTATCTGGAAATTTTGAACTGACAAAAAATATTGGTTGTCTCAGGAAGTTTCTATCAGCTTTGGATAATATTTTTCTTTCATGTTTCGTTGCAACCATAATTAATTATAGTTTCATCCATCCCTGGAATATCCGGAAGAAAATATGATTTCCTTAACAGTTATTTTATATTTCTTCTACGCCGCCGACAAAAAAAAGACGCTCCTTGCAAATTATCAAGAACGCCGTGAACGTACAAGATTTTATTTAATGTAATATTACAGCCGTTAATAACACTTCTTCGGGGCGTCGCCGTCGCTTTAAATCGACGCTTCATAACGTAACGACGTGAAGAGTCGCGCTGATGTTAAACTCTGCATTTTGCATATTATATGTATGTAGCGACGCGACGGATGCTTGAAATGGCGCGTCCATAGAAGTTTATATACAATTTTGGTTTCTTCTAATCTGTCCAAGAAAACACTCGTCTTGACACTGCAGTTCTGGTAGATTCTGATATTTGCCTAGTCTTTGAGAAATTATTTTTAAAAAACACTGCCAAATTCAGATGTTGGCAATTTTGCTGCAGTTTTTCTTTTGATTCCGCGAAGTGCGTTTATTTGAATTTTTTTCTCGACTGAGAACAAATGCAGTGGCGGACTAAGCCCGTCGGAGGCCCGGAGCGGCAAAACTAAATGAGGCCCCCGGCCTGCTTAGAAATTAATGTATTTGTAGTGTAAATTTTGTAAAAAATGAATAATATAGATGTAATGGCTGACAAAAAAATCAAATATTTATAATAAACGTTGGTAGGTAGGAAACCTACCTACGATTATTTTTTGCATGCGTACGGGGCCTCCAACTCCAAACTGCCTCTTACTTACTGAATATATTTTGGCCTTGTTTGGGATTTGATTAGGAAGGACTTTTCGAGATTTGGAGGCCTCCCAGGATTAGAGGTCCGGGGCGAGTCGCCCTCTCCTTCCCTCCTTGGTCCGCCACTGACAAATGGATGTCAAGCTACAGCACAAATTTTAGGTATTGGCCAAAAGTGTCAACGTATTAACAAACCGAATTTGTTATTGAAAAATTTTTTGTTGAAGAGCAGCCATATATCCCATTAAAGGATGTTCGAAATAATTTTCACTTTCATGTTGGGCTCTCGCTGGTACGAGGATTAACTTCATATCATAGCTATTGAATTAGCATATATGAATTGACACTAATCTATTGATTCTGAAGCATATAAGGAGAATATTAATTTAGCAATCATGTCACGGTTGAGTATTGTAAGCTCATTCCGCCGCGAAAGTGGAAAGGTTCAGGTTAGAATCCTGACTGTGACCACTGGTTGGTAAAATGATTTTTTCCAATATGTTTCGAAACAGTGGCGGCTCCTCTATAAGAGCTGCGGAGCTGCCACACTGCCAGAAAATAACGCACAATTAAAAAAAAAATTGTATTATAAATCTGCATAATATGTTTTAAAATTTCATAATTATGAAGCCATCCCATAGCATTATTATAAATGACGGCATTCCGCAGGATATTCTATAAACAGTCCTCAGCCGTAGTAAATTCACTACGCACGTGACACGTTCTGCATTATATTTTGCTCCAAAATCAATGTGTTAGAGAGAGCGAAAACAGTAAAGAATGAGACAGATTTGTACGCGTTAAGAGATATTCTGGGTGCGCAGAACGTAGGTATAGGAGGGTAGTAGTAGTACGAACTCTAATTTAATAAAAGCGGCATATCCAGGCATATCCGAACGTTTATATAGCATAGCTTATTAAGGTGACTGCACACGCAGATTGCAAAAAATGATCTCGGCAAATTTCAAACTGTGGTCACAAAAGTCATTTTAATACTGTTTTTATTAGCTACAATTTAACATTAAGCTTTATAGAAGGGCTCTTATTGCTTAAAAACTAAAAAAAAAAAAAATTCTGTTTAAAAAATTGTATCAAAAAACGTGATTTTTATCAATATTTTCTTTACAGTACGACTTATTATTTCAAATTACGGGAAGTGAAATTGACATTTTAAAGTTTTTTCTTCACAAATGTATGCAAAAAATACTAAGGAAGAGGGCTATTTGAACAGTTTTTTTGAAATCAATTTTTTTCTACACATAAATTTGTGTTAAACTTACGCTATTTTTGTCATTTTTACCTGATTTTAAAGCATATATTTAGATCAAATATTATACAACAATCTGGCTCAAAGTCATATGGGAAGAAAGATACACACTTCTAGTTTATTTTGAAAGCATTACCATCAAAGTTTGATTAAGGTTTTTCATAGAAATTAGAGATTTTCGAAATAGTTTTTCACAGGGGTTGTATTATACTGAAAAGTCAATAGATGTCGTTAGCAGACTTGAATCGAACGATGTTTCATAATACTTTACAGAAACAAATATATTACACATCACACTTCCAGTGTGAACTCGTGAGTCGGGTCGCAGTGATAAATAAAAATAAACATTTTCAATCACAATAACCACTTATTGGATTCTAATATAGTCATTCAATTTTTGGACAGATTTTATTATGATTTTAATAATTTATTATGACCTGCTGGGTTAGAACGACTGGTAACTTATTGACGTCGGTCGGATGGCGAGATTTAGTGATCGGATCAAAATTTTTTGACTTTTCATACCCTCCTGAACAATCTGACTCTGTCTGTTGGTCCGTTTGTACGCTTGTAACTCGAGAACCACTGATCCGATTTACATTATTTTTTTTGACATGAATAACTGTTTATGCGATTCTATGCGCGTTTTAAATTATTTCTAGTTTTGATACATCTTACACTTCAGTCAGGCGCTATATTCAGAAAGTTAACGTCACGAAAATTGCAGCGAAACATGCGACGGAAGCCATAATTTTGACGCCGTTGGGTTCAGAATGTTTACGGATTGATATTTGAGAGTTTTACAGGACACATAAAAATAAAATGGCGTCTGATTTCAAAATGGCGGCCATATGTACTTTCATAAAAATTATCGGATCCTTTTAAAAATTGATATTTGAGAGTTTTATAAGATGCAAAAAAATAAAATAGCGTCGAATTTCAAAATGGCGGCCATTATGTACTTTTGTAAAAATTATCCGATCCTTTTGAAAATTGATATTTGAGAGTTTCATAGAGCACAAAAAAATAAAATGACGTCAGATTTCAAAATGGCGACTATATGTACTTTTTTGCAAAAATGATCCGATCTTTTTGAAAATCGGTATTTGAGTTTCATAGGACACAAAAAAAATAAAATGACGTCATATTTTAAAATGGAGGCCATATGTAGGTACTTTTTTGCTAAAATTATCCGATCCTTTTGAAAATTGATATTTGACAGTTTTACAGGACACAAAAAAAAATTACTTCAGATTTTGTAAAAATTATCCGATCTTTTTGAAAATTAATATTTGCAAGTTTTATAGGACGCAAAAAAATAAAATGACGTCATATTTCAAAATGGCGGTCATAAGTATATACTTCTTTGTAAAAATTATCCGATCCTTTTGAAAATTGATATTTGAGAATTTAATAAGACATAAAAAAATAAAATGGCGTCAGATTTCAAAATGGCGATCAAATAATAACTTTTTAATTGTATTATTTATATCTTTGTTAAGTTCGGTTTTATATACAATGCGTAAGAAGCATAGCTTCTGTCGGGTGTCTTACGACACATCATGACTTTTTTTATTTAGCCGGTTACGAATTACGCTTAATAGTCAACCGTTGCTACGGAAAGTTGTTTAAAAAATTCACTGTACTATTTTTTCTATGTAATCCAATACATATTTATATTAGGTCTTATGGCTCATAACCTACTACAAAATTATAAATCTTCTCAGTGTTATTTTCCCTATGTTCGATAAAGCCGTTTACACACAGTATACCTACATGAATATCGCGCCTTGTAATTCTTGAATTACTTGTATGTTCCAAAATTTTTTCTTAATATATTAGAAATTCGGAGTATTTGAAATGTATTTTCAAATTCAAATATAATTTATAAAAATAAAGCAATTTGAATACAAAATATAATAAATACTTATTACTTATTGTCTGGTACAGTGTTTGCAAATTAGTAAAGAACGCCTACGCCACTGGAATTTCATCTTTGAAAACAACGTTTCAACACGAAATGAAGAACTCTGTCGTAGATGGTCGTGTCATTATAATCAATCAAGTTTAAATGATCCGATCATTCACGAATCAGTTTTCGTCTTCAGTGTACTTTCTCCGACACATACATTCAAATGCCTATAAGATAGACCTCTGCGGGTGAATAACGGGGCATGTACAGAAATGCATATAAATATTTTTTGTGGCTATTCAGTCACCTTAATGTTATTCCAAACTGAAAACGCTCTTGTCACATAGTGACTGGTGATATCTATCTGTTGGCACACACACACTGGCTGGTGCATACAGTCTAATATTATTATGTTTGTGTTGATGGCTATATAATTCGTTTTCAATTGTAGTTCAAATTTCAAACAATGAATGTTATAGATAACCTCACGTTTTTCAAATTACAAATTTGAAGAAAAACTAAAATTGAAGGCACAAGGTCGCCCTTTGCCTGATATTTTCATAGAAAAACAGTGCTCTAGCCGTGGAAAAACTTATAAGCGGCAATTCAACAAAGAACTATATTTTAAAAATAATTGGATATGCGGTTGCAATATTAAAAACGCTCTTTTCTGTTTTCCGTGTGTTTTATTTGGTGGTGACAAATGGTGGACGGAAATTGGTGTAACAGACTTAACAGATCAACAAATACACTTAAAAATTGCATCAAATGTATTTTTGATTTTTTTTTCTCGAGGTCCTCGCATAATGGGGGGGGGGTGCTACTCCAGTCTCCAGGTTGACTCTGCAGAACACCCATTTAAAATGTTCACGCGCCGCCACTGTTTCGAAACAATTATATAATTGGCTGCTCTCCTACGAAAAATTTTTCAATTGCTCTTCAGCCGTATAAAACAATTATTTATCGAATTTGTTATTATTTGTCTTTGAACTTCTAAGCAAAGGAGTTCGTCAGAAATCAGAATACTAGGTAACTTTCTTTTTTTACCTACACGTAATTTGAGTTTGAACAGTTTTGAAATGCGTGTTTATTGAATTACTATCAAATTTCCGAGTGGGCGAAAGCGTGTCGAGTTACTCGACAGTCGAGACGGCCAACAATAACGGACTATAATATTATTATGGTGAGATAAAATACCGACGCACACGATAAAAAAACAAAACAAGACTATATAATAACCAGATTAACGTATTAATATTGCCGGTTTCAACTCTCGAGTCAGATATTTGAATGTTTTTCTACACCTTCTTTCTCGAAGGGGCTCGATAGGATAACTTACTCGTTGAAACTTAAAATTTATCGGCTCTTTACATAATACAGGGTGGGGCAGAGTAAAGAGCGATTTTGAAAAGGCTGTAAAAAACAAATGCCATGAATTTTTCAAAATTGTATTTTTATCACCTTAAAGTACATAAAAAAGTATTCAAGAAAATTAAGTGAATATAACTTAGTTTTAAAAATAACTCCAGTAAGATGACGCCAGTTCAGGCGTAGACATTTTTCCAAACGATTTTTGAAGTTATTGTAACATAACTGTTTTCTTACGTGGGTGGAATAAATTATTTATTCACAACAATTAAAAATGTACAAAAAAATGGATAACAATAAACTGTAACAATTATATCTCAATTCTAATAGTCAACACTGTTTATACAATAATAACACGAACAGTGATTCTTAAACAACTGAAGCGTTTTAATAACACTACAAGTTAGTTATGTGCTGTATTTATTTATTTCTGTTGTTTATAACACGACACTAATTCACGACTTTCGTTGTTGTTTTCCGGTGACTGTTCTTGCTTATATAGAGCTAGCAGCTTGACCCCCACCACGCTCGCGCGCTTTCCAGATCATTCTGGTGATTACCTGTGTCTTCGATATCATGCCACGTCTCACCATTGTTACTTGTTCTGGATGATTCTATTGTCGCCAGCGGCGGATCATCTGGGGTTTTGCTACATTATTCATCACATTCCACAGCATTGCCAGTGGGATTTGAAGTTCAAATCCCACTGGCAATGCTGTGGAATTTTGAACCACCTCCTGTCGTATACGTTCTTTCAGTGCTTCAACTGTTCTTGGTGGGTTATCCTGATAAATTTTGCTCTTCAGGTAACTCCACAAAAAAAAAATTGAAAATGGGTGCGAAAAGCACGACGTGCTTGCACGTAAGAGCTGCCATTTTGAAAAAACGTTTTGACAGCGTACGCGCGATGCTGAGGTGCCCACCGCTCCATTGCTACTGAATGCTAACGTGTCAGGAATATGGCCGACTGCATCCCCAGTCCACTTTCCATCAGCTGTGCACGATTCCCGTGCTTTTCAAAATCGCTCTTTACTCTGCCCCACCTTGTACATTGTTGCATATTATCTTATCTGTATTAACTCTGCAATACACTTGGAACGTAATAAAGTTTTGTAATAGCGTTCTGCGAATATTTATAGTGTACACAACATTACGGTGCTTGCACCAAGATTCGTCTTTTGTAGTACATAGCCGGCGGTACAACGTAGAAAAAGAAAATGTTTGTACATTCGTGTTCTATAAAACGTCGGGAATAAAAAAAAATGTACCTATATTATAGATATGTTAGATGAGATTAAAAAAAAAAAGATTTGTATTTGTTTGAACAAATTTGATTTGAAAAAATTGTATAAATTTTCCTGACCAAAAGCTTTTTAGAAAATACTCCCTTAGGGAATTGGAGTTAAATATCTTTTCTTAAAAAAAAACTTTTTGTAATACTACTTGAATATATAAAAATGCCATCGGGAGAATTGAAATCGCTTCCGAGTCAATTGTAAAAAATCCTCTTAAAGAGTTTTTACATTATAGTATAATACGAAAAATGTATATTAAAAGTTTTACCATGTTAGCAAACGACTTTTTTAAGGACGCTCACCACGGTTGCGACATTATTCCGACGTACGATTTTTACCCAACTGCGCGACAGCAAAGACAGGGTATTGTTTTTCACGCGTATCTGGGTATGTATGTATGTATGTGGGATTCTTTATTTTCTCGTAGCATCCAAACGGCTGGATGGATTTTAATAAATGAGGTGTCATGCGATTCGTCTAAACCGTGCTATGGTTATAGGCTAGGTTTTGTTATCATAAAACCAAAATGACGGCCGTAAAATACAAAATGGTGGTAGAGACGTAAAAAAAATTGCGTAGGTGCCATATCGAGTGGGGTGTCTATCGATTCGTCTAAACCGGGCGATGGTTATAGGCTAGGTTTTGTTTTCATAAAACCAAAATGACGGCCATAAAATACAAAATGGTGGTAGAGACGTAAAAAAAATTGCGTAGGTTATACCATATCGAAGTGGGGTGTCTATCGATTCGTCTAAACCGTGCGATGGTTATAGGCTATAGTCGGGCCGCTTAACAGATGGAGTGATCACGTGAAAAGCACATGAATAGCTTGCGCCGCGCAGGCGTGGCCTTCGCATTTAGTTTCGTTCTCGAACGTTCAAGCAACCAATCAGGTACTTTGCACGCGGTGATAATGCGTTTTCATTGCTCCATTTGTTAAGCGGCCCGACTATAGGTTTTGTTTTTATAAAACCAAAATGGCGGCCGTAAAATACAAAATGGCGGTAGAAACGAAAAAAAAAATACGTACCATATTGAGTGGCATATCACTGAATAGGTCTTTCAAAATCAAATTTTATAAAACAAAACTAAAAAATCGTCAATAAAAAATTATAAAAAAAACTCGACTGCGTAAAAATCGAATTTAAAAGATGGAAACAAGATCAAATGATACATGGAGTTGGAGGCATATTAGTAACAAATTGAACACAAATATCTGATGCCTTCGACTGCATGTTATCATTTGATCTTGTTTCCATCTTCAAGTTTGATTTTTACGCAGTCGGGTTTTTTTTTAATACTTTTTTATAAGAATTATTTAATCCGTTAAATACACATACAGATAGAAACTATAGTGTGTCCTCAAAATGAAAGAATAATTTATTTTGTTAACGTCGAGAAATTCTCGTCGATTTAAAAATAAATTTTATATACGAAAATGTGGCAGTCGTCTTAATTGCTTTCCGAAGGCATCCTCGTGATTTTCAGCTGCCAATTGAAAAGACGGGAAAACTGATACACAAGATCACAATATAAGCGATGCAATTAGATTGGAGTGTTCTGCAGCCTGTGAACACACAGAAATCGAAACGTTTTTTTCCGTGAAGGTAAAGTTCAGAAACAGTTGGCAAGAATGCAACGCCGTCCCCAATAGCGGCTGTCAGCCCAGTGCTGACTCCTGACTTAACACCTCCGCGGAGTTGAGGAGTTGTACAACTATTTTAATTGCATACCACACTGCGAGCTTTACCTTCGCTGGTAACTAGTACTACGTCAGCCTGAAAATAATAAAAAATTATATTGAAACCTTTGTTCATGTTAAAAAAATTATGAAAAAACTAAAAGTTTTTCTTTTTTAACATTGGAAATGTTTATGTTCGTATATGGGGGCAGAGCTACGAGTTTTCGTTCAAGGCCAAAAGACAACGGTGTCGCGGTCCAGTGAGGAGCAATCATGCAAAATTGAACAAGTGCAATTTTTTCGAAATGTGTTTTATATAGGGCATGCAAATATTCGGATGTTTCAGGTATTCGAATATTCGCTCAAATTTTAGCCAATATTCGAATATATTCGAATATATTCGAATAATTGGTAAAAATAATAAAAACGCTCATGGGACTTAAATAAATGACTTTTAATTATTTAAAATCAACACGCCTACTGCACGTCCATAAATCCAATCATTTTGACAACAAAAGCAGCTTACTTCTAATTAAAAAGAGATCAAATAATCATTTTTACTTTACTTAGTTACGTAAAAATTCAGATCAAATCAACTAAATATTAGAGCGCACATAGCTTCCGAGAACCATAGATCAAATGGACATATTTAAGTAATCAAAAAAATTCAAAATTCTTTCTTTCTGTTTTTCCTATTCAAACAAAAATATTAAATGAGCATCTAAGACGCATTTTTATTAATTAGTACCACAAAAGTATGGGATATTGCTCCCCTATAAAAAAAATACTTCACAAATAAATAATACGTCTATTAGCACGTGCGAAGAGCAAATCAAGCAATTAAGTACACGTACGTAACGTAACGTAAGTAAATAGTTATATCAAATAAACATGCAATAATTAACAAAAAAAAACTTTCCTCGCCCCGTTTTGATTCCCCTCCCACGCCCTAGCGCGAACTTAGAGCTAGTGTAGCGTTCGTAAGATGTTTTAGCGCCGCCGTAAACCGTTTTTAAACAATTTTAATTCTTAACAAATAATTCGAATATATTCGAATAATAGGAATTACTATTCGAATAATAAATGCAGCCGAATATTCGCTATATTCGAATATTCGAATATTCGAATTGCATGCCCTAGTTTTATATCATGTCTAGTTAATTGAGAGGTATTTGCGACGATCTGCGGTGTTATTTTTGAGCAAATGTTTATAAATACTGTAGAAAAATCCATTTAAAAGTTAAGTAATCAAGCAAAAGTGACGCGTATATAACAGAAGAATAATAGGGTTATTCCTGACAAAACTAAACAGTGCATTGATAAATGTTGTGTGTATAATAAACAGTTAATTATGTTTCATATATGCTGTTATCATTTCCAATGTCCCCGATGGTTGCAAGGATTGCGAAATCTGTGAATTTTTTTTATTAAATCCCCCCTTGGCTTCAAGGATTTAATCCCATGTGTCAGACACAAAATGATAAGGATTAAACAAACAAGGATTAAAGGAACCAACACCTTTTCTCGCCACAGGCCCTCGCAGCATTAGGAACCCAAGACAAACACAGGACTCAGACCTTGGAAAAACACAAAATGTCTACTGTTAAATTTCTTGATTTCAGGTATGTAAAAATAAATGGTTCATGTTAAAAGCGGCATTAAAGGTAGCAAAGACGCGGGTAATTGCTAGTGTTATAAAAATTGTGTCGGATTTAAGCGAGCAGTAACTTCCACCTAAATTTCAGGGGCGGCCGAGGAGGACACGTCGTCGAGTTGTTCGCATGTGCGATGTGTGCCAATTCTCCGGTCACAATAATATCTCAGTACTATAATATTGATCACTTGAAAAACTACTTCACATTATAGCACTCTGACTCTGCATCGTCCTTGTTCATTGTTCAATTCATTGTTAGTAGGTATTATACAGGGTAGCACATCTTAAACGCAGTGAAATATCTCGTAAACAGTACAAATCATAAAAAATGTTTTATACAAAAGTTATAGAGTGTCAAGGGGGACAGAAGAGTGTAATATCAGATTTAACATAAGTGGTGCTGTGAAGGTCAGGCGAAGGTCAGCTTCGATTTTTTAATTGTAACAGTGCGTTTTTATTCCAGAATACGATACAGTATTTAATAGTGAACAGTAAATTATTAAGGTACATATGAGCTAAAGTTAATAAATATTGAGATATTTAGAAATTAAATAACGGCCAAAATGAACGACAATTAGATAAATTATGGCATAGCAGATAGCCATGGTAATACGCACCGGCCTTCTTGGCTTATTCATAAAAGAACCGAATTGACAAATTAAATTTGTTATTTAATTTCTAAATATCTCAATATTTATCAATTTTAGCTCATATGTACCTTAATAATTTACTGTTCACTATTAAATACTATATCGTATTCTGGAATAAAAATGCACTGTTACAATAAAAAAATCGAAGCTGACTTTCGTCTGACCTTCACAGCACTACCTATGTTAAATCTGATATCACAGTTTTCTGTTCCTCTTGACATTCTATAACTTTTGTATAAAACATTTTTTATGGTTTGTACCGATTACGAGATATTTCACTGCATTGTTTAAGATGTGCCACCCTGTATAGGCGGTATTATTCATACTGTACAGTGTATAGTATCATCCATTATTAAGCCGCATTTCATCATTAATATGTAAATTCTATCGAAATATACAGGGTGTTAAAAAAGTGTTCGGAAATTTTAAGGGCGTATAGTATAGACCAAAATAAGTGAAAAAAATCTAATAAACATGGGTCCGCAAACTAACCTTTCAAAGATATGAGCTTTTATAAAAAACAAGTTACTACATATGCAATCAAGTTTGCTGTGATTTTCGTTAAATGTCTGGTTGGGCATTCTGGGAGACCGGCTGATAGGACCAGTTTTTTTACCGAATCGACTAACAGGACTAGCATATTTTGACTTCTTAGTTAATACTTTACCCGGATTGTTAGAGAATGTGCCCATTAACGACAAGTTTGAATTGTGGATAATGCATGATGAAGCTCCGCCGCATTTTTCTGTTATTGTTAGGGAGCACTTAAATCAAAGATACAATAATAGATTTTATTTATTGTAGATTATAGACGCGTCGACAACTTAGGTCATTAGCGTCTAAAGATACAATAGAAGATGGATAGGACGAGGAGGCACAGTGGCATGGCTTCCCAGGTCTCCTGACTTAACGCCCTTGGACTTCTTTGCTTGGGGATATTTAAAGAGTTTAGTTTATTCTACTCCAATTAATAATGTAGCGCACTTACAATAGCGAATAGAACATGCCTGTGAGATAATTCGAGTAAAACCGGGAATTTTTGAAAAGGTGCGAAACTCGTTTATAAGAAGATGTGAATCATGTGTTGAGATGGAAGGGGGACATGTAGAACACCTATTGTAAAATGGCATAAATAAAATGCGTTAATTTGATATCACACACTGTTTTCTTATTTTCTTATGATAGTACATTTCTGAAAAAAATAGCTCATAGCTTTGAAATGGTTAGTTTGCGAACCCATGTTTATTAGGCTTGTTTCACTTATTTTGGTCTATACTATACGCCCTTAAAAATTCCGAACACTTTTTTTTAATACCCTGTGTATTGTAGAAGTTTCAATGGCAGTTAATTTTATAGCGACTTCGTCCGATATTTATCATATTATAGTGTTTTTCGAAAACAGTTTCGGAATAAGGATAAAGGAACATTATGCTATTTTAAATCAGAGCGTTTCAATTAGCAAGAGCTTAGTGCGTTCATATATAGTTGGACTTCGCGTCGCTAGATAACACAAATGACCATCGCTGCAGTAAAAAATAATTTAAGACTTCTGAAAGAGTTGTTGTTGTTGTTGTTGTCCGACACGAGTTTAACGTTCGTAAGATGTAAAAATGCGATTTTTCTTTATTTTATGCGTTCGTTTATCTGGTTCTTCGATGGCACCCTCCGTTCAACAAAGTTTCACACGCCTGCAGTGTCCTCAATAACAAAATAACACATAATATTAATATATTTTCATTATTTTTCCGGTTAAAACTCGGTGCACAATAAATTGGTGTTTAGCTTTCGACCACACCTTCGTCATTCAGGTTCTCTCCTCTATTTGACCGCAATGCGTTGTTCCCCAACCCCAAACCATCAGTTGGGATCTCAGCAGCGGCACGCGCTCATAGTTTGTTTGCTTTAGACCCGGCTGCCATGTTGGAACGATGCTCGCTTTCGCCGCGGTAAATTCGATTTGTGAATAATATTTAATGTTTTATAATAATTATATAGCCACGCGGATTTGTTCTCATTGTTATATAATAATACTAGCGTCCCCGTCCGGCTTCGCCTGGGTGCTAAAAAAGCCCGGGTGCAATACACTACTCACTCGCTTCGCTCGTTCGCTATACCGAGTGGTGATCTGCTCAGGTGTATATAGGGATTTAACATGTAAAATTATAAATATGCAGTTTCCTACTCTCCTGATTTTTTTAAAGCAAAAATTCATCAAACTAAAAATGATCACTGTTAAATTATCTACATGATAGGTTACTTAATTATAACGAAAATAATTTTTATAACACGATCACTGTCTGAACATAATGTATACTATACGTACGTACCGTTTCAGACGTTAAATTCAGACATGCTCAGATGCGTAACGTATCAGACAAAACATTCTCGCCGACAATGTTTGACGGTACGTGAATGATATACGCAACGTGTCTGAACGGACCGGATACGCTAAGTATAAATATTCGTATTTGAAATGCATGTAAAAATGTTTGTCTTGTCGGAAACTCTGTGTTCCCGCCCCGTGCCTGCGACCGGATAATATAAATCGGCCTTTATATGGTAAATGTCATTTTAAAGGCGTTCTCATTTACATGTAAAATACAAAAAAAAATATATAAAAGAAATCTCTTATAGTGTAGTGAGAATCGGCCTTGTAGTAAGATACGTCATTTTATCGATAAAGTATTTTATAGTAGAGATATAATCTCTTATCTCTGCCATCGCGTCTTTTCGATAAACTTTAGTAAATCCGGCCCTTCGCAGAGCACACGTTAAAAGACGATAAGTAATAAAGGCGGATTAACAACACATCGCGTCTTGTGAACAGCGCCATTTGCAGTACGAACTTCCGTTTTGATTTAACGTTTCAAAATGTTTTAGCAGCCATTTTGTACGAAATTAAACCTGAAGTCACTTCAAATTCAACGGACCTAATATAATAATCTTCAGTTTATGCAATGTTAAGTTGATTGAATTTCTATTTAATTTAAAATACAGGACAGACGTGTTTAAAATTTGTCTGGTTTTTTGATCAACTTAATTAGGAAATTTATTTTGTTTGAATTATATTTTTTCATTATTAAATACATATTTTTAACGGTCTTAAGTTGTCAAGTTATTGAACGATTGGTTTGTTTGTTGTACTTATATACTTTTTCAACTTTCGATATATCAGAATTCCATTGTGTTAAAAAATGTGGCGGTAAAATTTACAAATTATTATCATTGACCATTGTGTTTATAAATTACGTATATAATAGAATCGGTTGTCGAGCGTCTATAATCTACAAACTCTTTCATGACACTACGAAGCCATTTACTCAAATTGCTACAGAGATTGCGCAGTATTTAACTCTCAAATCGAAATCTTGACGAAACTGCGGAAGTCTATAAATTCCTGATTTCCTGATCAGTTGTGCTTTTATTGCTTTGTATTAAGGGATACAAATTATTGTTTTGTAATTAAAAAGAAATTATTCATTTTTTTAAATTTAAACAGCCAATTGCACAGTTCATTTCACTGTTGTATTAAGTATGTTAATTTTATTTATTTATTTTTTTGATATAAATTTATCGTCCAACGCCGAGTTCATTATAGTGCTGATATATTTAGCTAATAATTAATTTGTCTTGTCATTTGCATTTGCTATGTAGATGTGTTTGGCGCGCCAACGTGCCTGTTTAAGCGAAGTGCGTCGGACGGAAGTAACGGGACCGGCAGCGGAAGTAAAAGGATTGAGCGTCGAATCAACATCCACCCCGCCGCGCGCGCCACTGTCCTATCGCGGTGTACACGAATTTCACTTATATTATCACCGCTTTATCCACTCATTAAAAAAAAATACGCGTATGTGTCCCACATGGGAAAAAATCAATACTTCGTAAAACAACAAAGTCTATTAAATGCCAAAATCGTAAAATCCACCTTATAGAATATTATAATTTAATCTGCCGTTATTAGTTTGTTGTAAACTTCGCTTATATTATTTACCTAAAGAGGATAAACTAAAACAGCTCAGTAGTGCAGTGGTAAAAAGTTAATCCCAATTTGTATTACCTATATTATATTAAAGTAGAAACTTGTGCTTAGTTTAGATCCAATTTATTATTAATTGAACTTTTGAGTTGACGTCACAAATAATTTGGCTGTTACGTAAATTGAAATTAAAGAGCTGTATACTTATTGCGCGAACGGGGATTTGAAAACTTCGCTCCTTTTTTGTTTCAGAATAAAAATATAAAAAAAATTTTTAATGTGCTCCTAAACCTAACTGAGGGCTGGAGGCACAGGTTAATTTGTGATAAATGATAATTTGCCTTCGGAAGAAATTATTTGATCAGTTTTGAATGTCTGCGCTTATATATTATTATTATTATTGCGAAGGCTAAATTCCTTAAAGAATTTTGCATCCACAAGCACTCTAAACTTCATGTTCGTCACCGTCACACAAGGGATACTTGCGGAGCAAGGTGAAACTATAACCGCGTCTTAAACCATGAAATGGGCGATTACAGTGAGTTTGGGTCGTGCGCACGAAGTACACGGAGCGACCCAATAAGCACAGCCTTTTGCAAGCGGCAGACTAGTGACTCAGCATTACGCTGACATGCCGGGATAGCTTTTATAATTGCCAACAGGGACGGTTTGGCTCCACCAAGAACACCAATTATAAGGACAATTAATTTAACAGAATACTCTGGGTACTGCTTCCTGAGCTCAAAAAGAAGGTCTTGATATTTTGTCCGCTTCTCAATTATTATTATTATTATTTCTGGACTCCTGCCCTAGCACTGGTCTTCCAAGTTGGGCTGGAAATCCTTTTTTTGTATAACAGTTGTATATTTTATGTATTTTTTTACTGCAAGGAATAAATAAGTTTGAATTACATTGATACAGATGTTTCGTTTGAGAATGCCTTCGAGGGCAGTGTAGCCTAGTGGATAGCGTACTTGGTACCGCAGCCTCTAGACTAGACTCGTGGGTTCGAATCCCACGTGAGCTCATAGATGTTTTGTGATGTTATTTAGTTTCAAGAAAGTTGCTATTTAGTGTAGTTGAAAGACGCTAATGACCTGAGATGTTGACGCGTCTATAATCTACAATAAAATAAAACAAGCCGTGAGGTGGGTCGTTTATTAGGACTAAAGTGCGACCCTTGAGGTCCACACGACGAACTTCCCAGTTTGATAAATATTTAATAATAATAATTAAATTAGATATTACACAGAGAAGTAATCATTTTAATCATTAAAACATCAATAATTAAAAAAAAAAAGAAAAAAAAACGGCTGAACCGATTTTTATAAAATTTATGTCGGATCAAAATGACGTTAACACGCCTCGATTGACACCCTTACGAAGTCGATATAATTTTTTATTCGCGAGATATTGTGTAAAATCTACTTTTTTGGAGGTTATTTGGTTAAGAAAAAAGAACGGCTGAACCGATTTTAAAAAAATTCCTTTCAGATCATATTTACGTTAATACGCGTCGATTGGCACCCCAACGTAGTCGATATCATTTTTCGTTCTCGAGATTTCGTCTTAGAAAGAAATGGACACATACATACATACGTACGTACGTACGTACGTACACACACACACACACACACACACACAGAGACATCTTTCTAAAAGTAGTGTAAAAATAGTGTAGTGACCTTGAAACATAAAAAATTTTTTTTCTTTTTGATTTCGATTTTCGGACCCATTACAATAACTTCCAATGGGAAGTTAATAAATAAAACGTCACCTGCGAAACCGAAAAAAGAGAGAGAATAAAAAATAGACGACTTATTGCAGTCGATATAATAAAAAACACATTGGCGCTGGCCATGTTTTTTTTAAGAAGAAGAAGACCAGCATCTGTGTGTCACGTTTCACAAAATATGGAACACGAAGTAGAGTAGATGTGCTGCGTGTCGTGTGTGTATATTGATAAATGATAACGCATTTATACCGATGCGATGTTCGTTCATAGAGATGGGCATATCAGTGAATTTTCAGTAGCAGTGAAAACTGTGAATGCTACTTTTTATTCACTGCTACTTTTAGCAGTGAAAAATTTCACAGTTAAAATATCTCAGGTAAACAGGTAAAATCCTTTCAATGCGCAGTGTGGCATATGCATTGTGCACTGTGCAGCGAACTGGCTTAGTTGTTAGGATATAATATAGCAGCGGTGAAATGAATTATAAAAAAATGCGTTTCACAGTCACTATTATTACCTATTAGGCATAACAAAAGATTTGATCGGATGTAACGTAAAGCAGATTTGTATTTTGCATGAAGGTCACTGTGAAAAATGGGTACCTATATTTTTTTTGTCCATGTATTTTTTGATACGTTAATTAACATTATCTAAATTTGAATTAATAGAAAAAATTATTCGAAACACTTTTGGACAATCCGCGTCAAGAAACATTAACAAAGCAAATATATTTTTTTGCTTTTATTTCACATTTACTTTTCTTATACTTCCTAATTTTTTACACTTAAATAACGTACACTGTACAAGTTATTAAAACAAATCAATATCTTGTGCCAATAGATAATATACGTAAATACGATAGCTACCTACCTACCTGATAAACCTTATTTTAAATTTTTCACTGTTGGGTACAATAGGTAGGTAGCAGGTACACATCTGTGAACGTAATTGTAAACTGTGAAATGCTAGCGAACTGTGAACTATTCACATTTCACAGTATGCAGGTAGCAGTGTGCAGACCATACTAGTTGGATGTGCAAACGTTAAGAGTGAAATTGGTAGCAGCTACTTTTAAGTGATATCTTTTAAGGTCGCTGTGAAAAATTGATATCTGTGAAAAAGTAGCAGTGAAGTGAATACTTGCACATCACTATTCGTTCAGTTATTGCAAAGTTTCGAACACTATCGGATGTACAGGTTGTTTCGAAAGCTTCGTTTAGGTCCGTATTCACCAAACACTGTTAAAGATAGAAGTTACTAATCTTAGAATAAATTTATTCCTTGGAATAAAATTAATTTTCAAGTCACCAAGCAATTCATTCGATAGAATAGTAACTTCAGGTACAAATTTACTTTATACCATACACCTTGGACATTTTGTCAAATATTTTGATTCTAAAGCACGTTTACCAAAGATCCGACCGATGGCGCATCGATCGAAAATGTAAATTTATTTTATTTTACTACGAAAGCCTTTACTTGAAAGATATGGAATTAATATTTACCTGTAAAGGTCGCCAGGTCATAAAGTAATTTGCGCATTTCGTACCCTTCCTATTTTAATAGGCGAATAAATATTTATACCCTTGAAATTGGACAGAATAGTTTTTCTTATGATTTATACCTGCAGTAAACTTAACTACGTTTGGTGAATTGAATTATCGCTATTTATTCCGAGTAATAGTTACCAGGGGAATAAATCAACGGAATAAATAACTAACTAGGCTCGGTGAATATGGCCCTAAGAAGTTCGAAAATTTGTACTATATGTATTATCTATAGCTAAACGTTTTTTACACGCTACTTTTCGTGAATAAATACAATGTAAAAGTTCGTGAATTAGCAACGAGAAAAGAAATTATATCTTAAAATATCATTAATACAAATACATAATTGTTACTTGAAAAACTTCGATATGTTAGTTTAAAGAAAAGGTTCTTGTTTTATTATTTTTTTGTAACGTAATAAAAGTCGATATAACTGCAGTAAAAGCTTAAATCGCCAGACGTTTGATGTCTGCAATCGATAGAACGAACTATCAGACATGTAAAAAATTGCTAATCTTCTGTGAAATGCACGGAGCACGTAAACAAGACGTGCCGCCTCGTCTTCTGGTGAGCAAATACACGAATTCAATTCTTCGCGAGATTTCCGAGAACGCTGAAAGCTTCATATAATTGCCGTTCGCATCGTGGTTCGCACCTATAAATATATTACAAAAGTGCCCATCTATCGAACATATATTATAGAATAATAAAATATTCAAAGAAAAACAACAAACTAGTTTGTTTTATAATAATTATTAAATAGACTGTAATCAATCCACAAGCATATAGTTTTCTTAACGTAATCAATCGGCAACCTCTGCCATCTTGATGTTAAACGTCAAACAATTGTTAGGATATACAAGGAAAAAATCAGAAGCCACTGTCGGGATTTAAACCCGAAATTCCCAGTCTCTGGCTGATGGAGTTACCAATTACTCACACAGTGATTGGTAATTCAACTAGTGATGAGCAAAATTGGTCTTGGTCTTGCAGTCTTGGTCTTCCGAAAAAACAAGACCAAGACTATCATTAGACTAGCAAGACCAAGACCGAATGAACAAGAACAAGACCAATACCAAGACCGAATATGCAAGACCAAACACACAAGACTAAACTAAAAATTCTTACTTCAGAAATAATGAGCAAGACCAAGACCAAGACTAAATAAGCAAGACTTAGACCAAGACCAGACATATTTGAGCAAGACCAAGACCAATACTGTCCAAGTCTTGGTCTTGGTCTTGTTTTGCTCATCACTAAACTCAACCAGCCGGAGACTGGGAATTTCGGGTTCAAGTCCCGACAGTGGCTTCTGATTTTTTTCCTTGTATATGCTAACAATTGTTTGACGTTTAACATCATGATGGCAGGTTGCCGATTGATTATGTTAAGAAAACTATATGCTTATGGATCGGTCACAATCTATTTAATAATTATTATATTATGTCCACAAATTAACTTATTGTTGTATTTAGTTTGTTTTATGATGTGTGGCTTTTTGCATAACGGCATTTCGTATTTCGTCTGATATTACACTGATATTGCGTTTCTGCAACGGTGGTGTGATTTTGCAAGTCGATTGATGGATTTCAGTGATTTGTAAAATGAACGGTCGGCGTTTTTATAGCTTTAACGTCCACATTTCATCTGTAATTATATTGTGCCAATGTCAAATGAGCGAGCCGTTTTGTCTGACGCCGTCGTATCATCAAATCGTGTCGACTTAGATTGGACGGGTAACGATTTGTGGTGGAAGTGAAGGGTCTCATGTTTGCAGTTTTCTCGATATTTTTAAAATTAAGTTCAGTTGTAATATTATTACAGTAATCTTTGTGAGAATTATATTCTTTCTTAAAAACCATCGGAACTTTGTTAAATGCATCTGTCAAATTTTTTACTATAATAATCGAAGATCGGAAATTGATTGTAATTTATTTATGAAGTCAGATAAATCCAAAGTTTATAATTACTACAAAACACCAAACCATAATAAACACTCTCGACGTACGTTTCGCCAACCAAGTTGGCATCATCAGGAGATGATTGAGTTTTAATCATCTCCTGATGATGCCAACTTGGTTGGCGAAACGTACGTCGAGAGTGTTTATTATGGTTTGGTGTTTTGTGGTAATTATAACATTTCGTATCTTTACACCAAAGGTTCCACCACTTTTTATTATTATTGTTTGAAATCCAAAGTTCTTTTTAAACTTATTTCGGATTATAATTTGTGTGTTTTTTTCTCAATTCCAGTTTATTCAAAATTCAATTTATTACTTCAAAAAATTCAATTTAGGTAAATAATAATACGGTCGAAGTCTGTACGATCTAAACTTTATCCCTGCAGGATAATTATTGTCACATTTGAACGTGTTTATGAACTGTATGTTCAGAAGGGACTGTGGAATAATTGTTTTTTTTTTATTCAAAATAATTTTATTCATAACTCAATTTGAAAACTATACGTATTGTTGAAAATGACATTAAGTTGAACATATTAATCGGTACTGGACCCATATCGTTCTGACAGGTAAACAAATATAAATATTTATTGCGCTGCGTCCAAAATATACTTAGTTCATTGGTTAGTAAAAATTGTTTTGACAGAAATATTGTTTATTAAAAAAACTTTTTAACAACAAAAAAAAAAAAAACCTCTTTCAAAAAGCCACTAAAAAGAGGAAAATAATGAAATTTTGAGGTCTGCGCCAATTTAATAAAATATGAAGTCGATTAAAAAGTATAGTATAGTGATTAATATCTTTTTTTTAACCAACTTCATATTTTATTAAATTGGCGCAGACCTCAAAATTTCATTATTTTTCTCTTTTTAGTGACTTTTTGAAGGAGGTTTTTTTTTTGTTAAAAAGTTTTTTATTTTTTACTTTTTAGTGTCAAAAAGTGACATTTACCTTAAAAGAATCACACGCCGTTACTCACTTTTATTAAACCGACTTTCTTACGCTGTCTGATGTGTTAAAAAATGACATTTACCTTAAGGAATCACACGCCGTTACTAACTTTTATTAAAATCAGTCGAACTACTAAACCGATTTTGATGAAATTTCTATGGGACCAATCTGAAAGTATATCCTTTCAAATAAAAAAAATTTCCAAATTGGTTCATAAATGACGGAGTTCTGAAGTAACAAACATAAAAAAAATACAGCCGAATTGAGAACCACCTCCTTTTTTTTGAGTCGGTTAATAATACGCTACTGCCGTAAGACGTTGTAGGCCGTAAATGAAAAGAGTGAATTGGACTGAAATAAATTATAATTGTAACTTCGGAGGCTGTCTACTAAAGTTTATTTAAATAAATGAGCATTTTTAATATATTTCTAGTTGCCACGGAATGGAACTAAAGAAAAGTCCAAACGGCAAGGACTTCAGTTGAGTAACGCCGGTGTATATCTATAACATATGTATAAATTGTGTTAGTGATGAGCGATACGAGATGTTTTAGTCAATTGTCTCGATTGTTCAGACATCTCGATGACTCTCACTTGGACTCGATTGTTGTTGTTTCATAGTTCACCGAGACCGAGTCGCATAGCACTGAATCGTACACTGTCGAGAGCCACATAATATACAATCGTCCATCACTCAACAACTGTGATCGAGTCGAAGGTCAATTGTGCAGTAATCGTGTAATACGAATTCAATAATCAATAGTGAAGAGATCACAGAGTAGTGAGTACCGACTGAACAGTGTGAACATTGGTGAACAGTGAACAATCAACGAGTCGCGTGAATGTCAGTCGACTAGCATATAACCTTGAATCGCGATTATATGTATTCTCATTCGCTGCTATTGCTATAACCTAGGTATGTGGCAAATAATCGACTTGAACAATCGAACATTTCGATTGTAAAATCAAACTCCGCGTCGACTGTGGACTCTATTGTTATTATGAACGATTACAATTGTTTCGATTGTAAAAAAAACATCTCGATTCGCCCATCACTAGATTGTGTTAAGTTGATTGATTTAAAAGCATTCGATAGCTGAAGTTGCCCCCTACACTCTTCACCTCAAATCCCTTCCTTCCGCCTATAAAACGGTTCCCGCTCTCCCGACGCTATTTTTAAAGCTAAAGGGTTCGGGTAAACGCCAAATGAAGGACCAAGAATCACACTACGGATCCTACAGACGAAATTTTTGAAAAATTTTTTGGCTACGTGTAAAAGATTACGTAATTTGTAATTTTTTTTAAAGTTTTAAGTTTTTTCAGGATTTTTTTTTAAACAACAATAATAAGATGTAATAATATAACATTGTTGTGGATAATTGCACGTGCGTCTATGTGTTTAACTGACCCCTCCTCCCATTATTTGGTAACGTAGGTAATAAACGCATGCTGTAAACCCAAATGTACTGAAATAGCTGCGTAATATACACTGTGAATGCAGGAAAGACGTCCCGTGCATATTATTTTTTCTGTGAGATCGACTCAGAATTTTCTTTTATCGCCGCAGTTCAATAATTTGTCGTTAACAGTTTCCAGACATTTTTTTATCAACGTCTTTTTGAAATAAAATTACGCCGAGCAAAGTCAATTTCCGATTAATTTTTGCAAAACATCTTGTATAGCCAGTCGTATTGATCATTTGCGTGTCGGCCGTCCGCGCTCTTGCGTACACTTTAAAAGGGTTGGGAATTGGGAGTTGTTTGTTTGTCGAATCGACCTGACTACACTACATACACACGACTCTTGCCCCCCACCCTACCCCGTGGCTCTCGGCGTTCAACCCTGCCCTGCGCCTGCCCTGCTTTGCCGATGTCGTTCGTGCCATTTGGCATAGAGAACCTTTGACGTCATTATGGAAGCATTATAGAACGATTATTCTACTGTATTAAATTGGCTGTAACATAGGTGAGTTCGAAGCGAATAACAGAAAGTCTGCTTGCATTTGTTGATGATTTATGTCCGGTCTCAAAATTAAGCTCGGCTTTCGGTGGTTCAAGACAGGACCGGCGGAAAAGGTGGGTACGGTAGGTAGAATTACCCACCTGAAAAATCTGTATAGGTGGAAAATTACCCTGCACCTGAAAAGTCGAGCGAAAAATAAAATTAAAACGATGTTCGTATTCGATGATAAATAAATTACTTACGGCCGTATTCATAGTTAACCCTTAAGTAGTAAGGGACACTTAACTGTACCCTCAAATCGAATATGCGTTTCATAGTCAAAATTGACGACTGTAAGGGCCCTTACATCACCCTCACCTTAAGGGTGGGTAGTATGTCCCTTAAATGTCGAAAAAGTATGTGCGTCTTTATTTAGACAAAGACGCAAATGGACGTAGGTAATAATTATTATTATTATTCTGCTAACCTAACCTGCATTCTCTGTGTAAACAGTGTAATATTACGTAAAATTAAGATTATAAAAATGGACAATTTTGACGAATTATTGTACGATAGTAGTAATGAAAGTAGAACGTTTAAAAAATAGATATATACGCGATCTTGAAAATCCTTTTGAATTTCACGAAGAAAATGAATTTTCGAAAAGATATCGATTCAGCAAAGGAGTTGTAATAGATGTATTGTTAACCGTTGGTATTCCATCGTTTGACGAAAATTAATGATCGTGGTTAATCGTGGCTAAAACACGCATTTATATCAAAAATGACAACTAAACACAATCAGTCTGCAGTATGACCAACTGTTCTAAAGGAAAAAATCATGGAGGTTTACTATAATTCTTCCCTCACTCAAGGAAAAGACTATGAAATGCTCCTTTTAATAAGGTGCCCTCAGCACTCAAACGACCCTCAGCGAAGGGACCCTTATCACTTACCTTAAGGGTTAACTATGAATATGGGCAGTAGTCCACACTGTTAACTTGTTTTCTTTTAAAGAATCCCTAAACATAATAAATAATTACGAGGGGGGGTTCTGGGGGGTTCCTCACCCTGCTGCACTATCCACCCGAATTGAACACGTTTCGCCGGCACTGGTTGAAGACGCGAAACGGATTCTCTAGAATCTAGGAAGACGCGAACCGCCTCGAATGAAGGTTCGCCGGCACCGTGCGGGGAATTCCACCGTCGCCAATCACCATAGATATTCAGTTTAACTCTCTGATGTCCGTTCAGTCCACTTTACCCTATGGTCTATGCTCGTAATTGACAAATTTAGGTAATAATATAGTCTACCAACGTATCCGCAGTTTTCCTAAAACAATTGCCGTGTTCGACTTTCAGGATTATGGTCTTGTTGCATAATAAAAATAAAACCTAGATTCGCTATTGTCTTCGATTAGATTGTCACATTTTTCTCTGATTATTCTATTTTAAATAATTGATTGAATATAGAATAGTTCTAAGACATTCCGTTGCGTTCAAATATTTATTTATTTTTTGTCATACCCACTACATAATAGCTACTTTCGATGCATGTATACCCAGGGCCGGCGTTATTTGATTTTTTGCATTAAAATTTTCTGACTATTTCCAAAAAAAAACAAATTTTGGAGTAAATTTTTTTTGGAGCGCACAGGGGCCTGAGAACGCTTACCCGGGACCCGAAAGTCCTAGTACCGGCCTTGTGTATACCAGCCTGTAATGGGTCATTTAACTGGCAGGCGTGCGGAAATTAATTACCGCATTAGTGCGGTAAGTAAACGGTTGCCATAGCTACTTGCGTTTATTCGCTCTATCCGCCTACGTGCGGCTGCCATTACTTACTCACGACCTTCATGGTATACTGTAAAAGTAAAGATGGCGACGCAAATTAACATTTTTTGAAAATTAAGTGAGAAGTAGGTATTTTGTAGTGGGTATATGGCAAAAAACACCATATATATCTCGTGCGTAATGGTATTATGTCTCTTGTGACTGGTAAAAGAGTCCATTGGATTTTCGATATACAGTCAAACCTGGATAAGCGAGAGTTCAAGGGAGCACAATCTCATTCTCGCTTATAGAGGTTTCTCACTAACCCGAGTTTCTCGCTAATGCAGGTACATGGGTAGCGTTTCTCTCTTATAGAGGTACGCAGCAATAACAAGTTATTTAGGTACAATATTGACGAGAAAACAATACAAAAACAATGGTAGGAAGTTCCACGATGTTAAATTTGTAATTTGTTACTGTATGTGTGTATCTTTTATGTATGTATGTATTTTTATTGTAGCTATATTGTCGCTTATAGAGGTATAGATAAGTAGCAGTCTCACTTACGGAGGTCCATGAGGGAAAAACGACTCTCTCTTACAGAGGTTTCTGTTTCTCGCTAATAGAGGTTTTGGGAGCTTAAAATGACGGGTTCCTGCCTATTACTCTCACTTATAGAGTTTTCTCACTTATCCAGTTCTCACTTACCCAGGTTTGACTGTATTATAAAAAAAAAATTATTAAATGAAAATATGAATTGGTGCTAGACCTAAATAACCTTAGTTGTTGGTGGTCTTTAAAACACACACACAAGTAAAGCCCTATACAAACTTGCTTTCGCTCGTTTTTACATACTGTGATCACTCGTCGTAATATAGCCCATTACACATATAGATATACAATCTACCATATTTAAATACTCTACAGGATAGGTGCCAATGAGAGCGTGTACTGCCACTGCATTGATGTAATTTATAATTTACATTACATAGCTCTGAACCGATTGCCATTATTTTCAGGTATTTTGTTGATGTATATGGCATGAGGAGGCTCGTGGCAGGGCCGGCGTTAGGGGGAGTAAGCGGGTCAAGGGTACCCTGGGTCCGGGTCCCCGAAGGAGGCCCGCCGGCCTGGGGCTTACCTGTTATATGTTACTTCCGTGTTTAAAAATGCGAGCATTAAACATTTTCCCAACAAAAAAAACGTTATTTGATTTTTTACATTAAAATTTTTTTGACTATTTCCAAAAAAAAAAAACAAATTTTGGAGTAACGTTTTTTTTTTGGAGGGGACAGGGGCCTGAGAACGCTTACCCGGGGCCCGAAAATTCTAGCGCCGGCCCTAGCTCGTGGGGGGATTGACCTTTTGTAATACGTATGTATATAGATTCTGATCAAGATAATGGCTTAATTTCAATCGGATCACTTTTAACCCCCCCTCCCCACCCCGATTTATATATTGTATCCATATCATTATACAGGGTGTTTCATAATATATGCGCAGGACTTCAGGATGTGATAGTTCGTCCAAAAATATGAAAAAAAGTTTCTATTAGCTTACCCTCTAAAATGCACCATTTTAGAGATACAGGGTGTTGAGATTGAAAAAAATTTCGTTTTTTGCGAATATCTCCGGAATCGTTTATTGTACAGAAAACAGCTTTTCTAAGCATTTTCTACTCATAATAAGCTATGTTTTGTGCGGAAAAAAATTTTTTTTTGTCATAATATGTGAAGGTTTTGAAGGGGTAGTGGGTGTTTTTCTCCCCAACTTCTACGCTACTGGAAAAAGTACGGTTTTGAGACACCGATATGAACCGCCAATGTTTTCTACACAAAAAAGGTACTCTTGGTCATAAGCTCTAAAGTCGATCGTTTTCGAGAAAAAATCAACTTTTATGTTGAAAAACATGGTCAATTTTTTTAAATAAAATTTTTTTTTACTAATTAAACAAAATTTATTTAAACGTTAGAACAAGTAACAAAACCAAACGTTAACTTCATAATTGCAAAATTAAAAAAAAATGAAAAAATACAAAAGTTGTCTTTTCAAAATTCCCCAAACACCCTGTATCAACACCCTGTATCAACACCCTGTATCTCTAAAATGGTGCATTTTAGAGGGTAAGTTAATAGAAACTTTTTTTCATATTTTTGGACGAGCTATCACATCCTGAAGTCCTGCGCATATATTATGAAACACCCTGTATAACATGAATACGGTAATGGGTTTACCCCCCCCCGCCAATTATAGTATGAATAAATTGTAAATTATAGACGCTCGACAACTGAGGTCATTAGTGTCTTCCAATTATAGTTGTTGTGTATAACTTTTTATGCATTTTTTTTATAATAAACATTAATAACGTAACTAGATAGATTGTGAGTAATATTGCTATGGACATCAAAAGATAATAATTCAAATTATCGACAACTTACTGTTTTTGTTTTTGCAATAGAGTTTATAAATTCATAAATTAATTGAAAACGATTTTAAATAAATTAATTGGAACTTTATAATGCTTGCTAGCTGTTGTGTTTAACTGAGTAAAGAAAAAACAAGAAACAAAATTATTATTGATTTTATTTCTGCATGTATGCAGCCTGTGTACACAGCTGTAATGCTAGTTGCCTGCCCACAAGGGGATTAAAATTATACTTATGCATCGTATTTGTGCAGTGTGTTGAATTGAACATAAACTGCATAAACGATTATCAAACTAGACATTATTAAAAATCGAAGTAATTTCCTGAATAATTGCTGTACTCTGTAAGGTCGTTCAGAATAAAACTACACAAAGAACTATTTGATGGGGTTTTTTTTAAAACTATGCCGAACGGAAAGTTATTAAAACCCCGTCAATGCGTGCCGCATCAGAGTTAATTTGCGTGCGCTTGGAAGCGTTCCGTTAATTTGGAGATTTTATCACATATCAACCCGCCATGATTTACAGTCAAAGTTAGGTGTGCAGCGGAGAAGTGTTAAAGCTCGGATAAAGTTTAATGTTTAACATAGAGGAAAACTGAGTAATTATAATTAATGTAATAATAATAACAACAACAGGACGTCGCATAATTCGCGTGTTTTCCGCTTATAATCTGCATAATATTAACCTCTCAGTACATTGGGAAGTTATTGTAATGGGTCCGAAAATCGAAATCAAAATTTTTAACAAATTTTTATATTGTTTCAAGGTCACTACACTATTTTTGAAAATTCTCTCTCTCTCTCTCTCTCCTTCTCTGTGTGTATGTATGTACGTACGTACGTATGTGATAATTTCTTTCAAAGACGAACTCTCAAGAATGAAAAATGATATCGATTACGTTAGGGTGCCAATCGACGCGTATTAACGTAAATATGATCAGAAAGAAATTTTTTCAAAATCAGTTCAGCCGTTCTTTTTTCTTAACCAAATAGACTCCAAAAAAGTAGATTTTCCTCAATATCTCGCGAATAAAAAATTATATTGACTTCGTAAGGGCGTCAATTGAAGCGTGTTAATGTCATTTTGATCCGAAAGAAATTTTATCAAAATTGGTCCAACCGTTTTTTTTTGTTTAAAGAAAAAGACTACAACAAGTGGATTTTGCATAAAATTTCGCGAATAAAAAATGATATCGACTTTGTTAGGGTGCAAATAGAAGCATATTGACATCAACAAGACCCGAAAGAAATTTTATCAAAATCGATTAAGCCATTTTTTTGTTTAAACAAAACGACTGCAAAAAAGTAGATTTTATACGAAATCTCGCCCAAAAAATGTTATCAATTTCGTTGAGGTGTCTACCAAAACATGTTAATGTCACTATAATCCGACATAAATTTTATAAAAATCGGTCACCCGTTTTTTTTATTAACTATATGTATTGTTAAAATAAATAATAATTATATTTTAATGATTAAAATACTTTTCTGTGTAATTTCTAATTTAATTATTAATTTATATTAGAAATCGTGTCCATCGTGATTATAATAAAATTAAGAAAAATCGCAGGATAGTGGACAAAATATATGGTTTATTAAATTAAATGTACGACGTTTCGTCTATAGATTTAGACTTTTTCAAGTACATACATAAAAATAACAATATTTATGAAAATTAATATTAATTACTAACCATAGTAATTAACATAATATTAACGTCGTATACATTTAATTTAATAAACCAAATATTTTGTCCACTATCCTGCGATTTTTCGTAATTTTATTAATTATTAATATTCAATATTCATCATACTGGGAAGTTCGTCGTGTGGACCTCAAAAGTCGCACTTGTAGAGTCCCAATTAAAAGTAATTTTAGTCACAATAAATGACCCGCCTCATGGCTTGTTTTATATTTTAGTTCTATTTCGATTGAGGTGGGGAAAATGTTGTTAAAAATTCAGGTAAACGTGATCGGGCTTCTTTTGTTACGGATACTTCTTGTTCTGGCACGGTGCAATCAAATCACTTTGGGATCGGTTCAAAAAGTAATCTCTCTCGCCTAAAAAAAGAACAATGGGAGCCTGTTCTTAACACTTCATATCCGACGCACCTTCCGAGTAATACAATACTTCTCCAGTTCCCAAAATTCACCCGTATGACACGTATAATGTTATTTATGTTATACGTACTTTACATAGGTATGTATAATAATATCTTACCGGTGTATATAGGATTAAAGAGACACGGAGAAGGGTTCATGTATATTCAGCAGTTCCACTCGAAACATTTTCAGCTGACGCCGAACGCAAATCCTGGCCGCCGTGCTGTTCTCTAGCTGTCGCGCTATCCAAAGGGTGTTCCGATCTATTCATTTTGAGGGGACTTATTCATGCAACCGAAACAAGAAAGAAGTGTCTGGAAATTTTGAAAGAAAAATAATCGTTCAATATAATATTATTGTTGAAAGAACATTATTATGTTTGAAAATGTTTCGTTGGAAAGCAGCCAATTAGGTATATAATTGATTCGAAACATATTGGAAAAAATTATTTTACCAACCATAGTCACAGTCAGGATTCTTACCTGAACCTTTCCACTTTCGCGGCTGAAAGAGGTTACAGTGCTCAACCGTGACATGATTACCAAACTAATATTTTCCTTATATGCTTCGGAATCAATAGATTTTCACTACATGCGAGTGTTAATTCAATATAGCTAGGTTGTAGAAGTGAATCTTCGTACAAGCGAGAGCTCATCATAAATCTTATTAATTTATTATTATGTTTATTTATATTGTTAATTCATCCAACAAGCTCTCCGTATTTCTTTAAGAGGAAAACGGACCATCCTCTGTACCACAATAAAAGCTCTGCCTGAGGCTTAAGCCGTTCAACGAGCACTTTTTTTGTGTTAGCTATTATGTGAATCAAGTGTTTGCAATTTTATGAAAAAGAAAAATTCAACGCGTCCCGTTTTGTTATAAGAAAGACGTTTGACCTCGATCCTGGTGAAAATTGTTGACGAAGATAGTAGGGTAAAGTCGATTCTGGAATAAAAAGTAGACATGCCTGTGTCGCGATTTTAAAGGGAGCATGTGGCATTGCATAGATCCAAGGCGGCCGCATATGCACGGTTTCCTGATCAGAAATTCAGATTCGGAATTCCGTGAAACTGGCGCAGACGTTCTAGGTTTTTTGTATTAGGAATTTATACTTCCAGTACGTACAGTGGTAGTCCGAATTATGAATATATCCCAAATGCAAGGATATTTTTCTACAGACATTATTAAATGTTCGGACTCACACATTTTGTTAGGTACGCAAAACAGTGGTAAACGGACGGATCACTAAAAATAAACGTCCACTCGGCATGGCGCTGACGCGGTTTTGCATAGAAATTTCCTAACGTGTGCGGCGGCACGTACAAAATGTATGCGAGCACTGCGTTCGGGATGACGTCATTCGGTTTTATTCCGTTCTTACGACCCGAACGCGCGGCTTCAGTTCCGAAACGAACGTCAGGTTTTTTTCTATTCGGAAAATATACGAACGTGTACGCCACGTAAAACACTTTGTATGAAACTAGCGGCCCCGTCCGGCTTCGCCCGGGTGCTAAGAAACCCCATGTGCAATACACTACACACTCGCTTCGCTCGTTCGCTTGAATATTATAATTGCATTACTCACTCGCTTCGCTATATATATAAACCTTCTTTGAAAAATTATCTAACTGATAGTGAAAACCGCATCAAAATTCGTTGCATGGTTTAGGAATTACATTACTCACTCGCTTCGCTCGTTCGCTATATATATAAACCTTCTTTGAAAAATTATTTTACTGATAGTGAAAACCGCATCAAAATCCGTTGCGTGGTTTAGGAATTACAATACTCACTTGCTTCGCTCGTTCGCTATATATAGAAACCTTCTTTGAAAAATTATCCAGCTGATGGTGAAAACCGCATCAAAATCCGTTGCGTGGTTTAGGAGGAGTTTGCGGTTAAACAGACAGACAGACGCAGAAAGCGACTTCAATTTTTTACAATGTAGAAAAGAGATGTGTGCAGTCAGGTTTCCGAATTTGAATTCCTAATCAGTAAACCGAATCAGGAAACCGTGCATATGCGGCCGCCTAAACCTGAACCCGTCAATAGAAACTTTGTTATGGAAGAACCTGCGTGGTGTGTCACCCCGCATCGCCTGTAATCGTTTAGTCGATAATCGATTTTTAAAAGTCACAGCACACCTTTCTCGATGATGACAGCATGTTGTCATCCTGTTGCACGGAGTAAAGTATTCATTATAAAATATTATCGCATAATCGGTAAGTGTTGAAGGCTTCAACATCTTCAACTGCAGTGGCATTCATTTCTAGAAGTGCGGATGTAACGTCGTTTAAACGTTTGATAAGAGATGTTCGCGGCGGCGCGACGACAATACTGTTGCAGATTATGAGAGAAAAAGACGGCTACAATACGCACTCGGGGAATCCCCAAATCTTCCGTTCTACGTTATAACTTGACATGCCCGATGTTTGTTCGGCGGAAGAAAACATTATCACACCGGGTGTTGAAATGAATGAGAAAAACTGTTTGCGGCCAACGAGAATGTCTACAAGACAATGCCAAACAATAATATTGAGACACCGGCGGGCGTTGTTTTTTATTTGGTGTTATTAAAGTTTGCGTTATTGCTCTATGTTTACCTCACACCCCCTCTCTCTCACACTCGCTTCGTCGTCCGTCTCTCTATCTCTCTTGTAAATATGCAACACGAACGCAGTTTATAGAACTTTAGTACTTTCGGCCTCACCAACTCGTAACGGTTTTATTAACCCGTGTTATTTCTCCTATATAATATGGCAAAATATTGTGCCGCTTTAAAAAAACTTGCACTTATTATTTAATAACTTTTGTCTTCGTGCTGCCTTGTTTGCAGGAAAGTTTAAATTTCTGTTAGTTTTTATTTTTATTATTATTTTTTTTGGTGACGTAAATTCGGTTGTAATAAGGTTTTTTTATGACCGGGGTTAAACTACATAATACATGATATTATAATCTAGACCAGCGGCTCCCAATCATTTTAGTTGTGCGGACCACCAATTTTGTAAAAAGTTTTTTAAGGCCCACTGACTAGTTATACAAGTAAAAACCCCTGAACAACAATCCAATCGAATAATTCGATTGTTGCTAACAATCGAGTAACTCTATTGTTCACATCTCTACCCTGAAGCTCCAATAATATTTATCTTGACTTAGACTTTCGACCTGCGTCCACGGCCCAGTACCACGTTGCCCGCGGCCCACAAGTGGGCCGCGGCCTATGGGTTGGAAACCGCTGATCTAGACTCTAAAGGCCCCCATATACCTCGGTTCTTTTGTTCTTTTTTAACAGTTTTTCCCGTCGGGTAAGTCGGTTGGAACGAACTGTCGGTAAAACCGAGGTGTGTGTGTCAAACACGTCGTGTTTACCCGTCGTTCAAAAATATCAAAAGAGTTTGATATTCGTCCGTTTTCGAGTCATCCGTTCGGGTAAACACGAGGTGTGTGACTAAAAACCGTCGTGTTTTCTCAGTGGCATTTCTTGCAGTCAGTGCGTGTCATATTTACGTTGTTAATTGTTCGACAAATGAACAGATCTTTTATGACTGAATTTATAACAATATATAGAAGTCTTCCATGCTTTTGGAAAATCAAATCGTCAGATTATAGCGATAGAATAAAGAAAAATAATGCTTCTGAACAATTACTGAATAAATTGAAAGACGTTGATGCCAGTGCTACTGTACAGACAGTAAAGAAGAAACGTGGTTCATTGATTGGTACTTTTCGTAAAAAACTAAAAAAAGTTTGCTGCCGCCACTGCCACCAATTGCGACCGGTTCATCACGTAAAACTGGATTATAAAAAACTGATGTGTGTGGAGTCGACCGACTTCGTTCTATCGTTTCAACCGACTTACCCGACGGGGAAAACTGTTAAAAAAGAACGAGGTGTATGGGGGCCTTAAGAGCTGCTGGGAGAACAGCGGGTTGGCAGTTTATAGGCGGCGCAAATTAGAGCCTATTTTTTCCGACAGAATTTCGGAAATCGGAATTGACAATAAATGTTTATATTTTCCAAATGCGAACAGCTCGAATTCGTAGCATTTTTCAAAGACGACAAACGTATTTCAAGAACTGCGTTTCTGTATATTTTGCTCTTTCAGGATTAGCCACAAAAGTACAGTTTCTGTTCAGCTTCCGCTGGATTTACAACTGTTAAGCCTTTATATATACGTACACCTGGCCTTATTGGCTTCTGACACACCGATGCAGGAGCCGTAAGTTGCGGTAGTGAAAACAAATCACAATAACGTACGATCTGAGAAAATAAAAACAACTTTAGATTCGGTTCAATCGAGTCAAGTTTAACTATAGAGTCATAAATGTGACACCCCAAACGATCTTTTGTGGAGTCCATTCATATAATATATATGCCTATATTCGAAGGGCAAAAGTGTAAAGGTATTTGTTATAGGTTTATTGATCAGTTGGCATTGCCATCTGGTGAAGGAAAAGAGATGGTCAATGTTTATTCATTTTTATTCCGATTTATTAGAAGATCCCGATTGGTTTTTATGGGTTGTTCTGGGTTGAACATAAAATTATTTTGTAAACTCGGTTCATGCAGTCGCTTTAACAGGAAAGAAGGTTATAATCTCTGTTTCTGACGCGGGCAACGATTTTCACTTCGCAAACAAGGCTTGCTGACGACAGAAAAAAAATTCACAGATTTCGCAATCCTTGCAACCATCGAGGACATTGGAAATGATAACAGCATATATGAAACATAATTAACTGTTTATTATACACACTTTTAAATGGATTTTTCTACAGTATTTATTAACATTTGCTCAAAAATAACACCGCAGATCGTCGCAAATACCTCTCAATTAACTAGACATGATATAAAACACATTTCGAAAAAATTGCACTTGTTCAATTTTGCATGATTGCTCCTCACTTGATCGCGACACCGTTGTCTTTTGGCCTTGAATGAAAACTCGTAACTCTGCCCCCACATACGAACATAAACATTTCCAATGTTAAAAATGTAAATAAAAAAGGATTGCTTTAACTATTAATATTTTAGATTGTAAGTTCTTTCCCCAGTCTCACATACAGGCAACTCCTTGTGCCTCTGTAGAGTTTACGTATGTAAATTTTTCTGGTAATAAATAAATAAAACAAAAAAAAATGTACTTGTAGAGAGTAGAGTTATTTAATTTTCTAAGAAATGCGGAGCCAGTGTACGTTCGACTTTAACAGCGGGAAGCGGTTTTAAGCCCTAAAGCAGGTTCACGGGACATGGGTTGTGTGTTGAGTTTGTAGTTTTGCGGGTTGACTCTTTTGTTTCGTCCAGCCAGTCAGATAAAATATTGTGCTACTCAGATGTCTGAAGCACAGAAAAGCCCTACTCTAATGCACAGACGCTAATGACCCTTGTTGTCGAGCGTCTATAATTCACAATTCATTCATTCATTCCTACTCTAATGTAAATCTCTCTCTCTCTCGCTCTTTCGTGCTCTGTCCCCCCCCCCCTTCTCTCTACCGTTCTTATTTTTTGCTCAGATTCGATGCCAATTAAAGCTGAAGTTCCAATTTCCAAGATTCGAATAGACAGAAAGAATTAATAATATTGATGTTGCGCATTATACAAAAGAATACAAAAGATAAAAATGAATAAACGAAACAAAATCATCCCCTGTATAGCGAGTCCATCTGTGACGCGTTCGACCTCGGCGGCACACGGAGGCGGCGGCGGCACTCAAGGGATGCGGTCGGAACTTCTGTATCTTGGTCAAGAAGCGTTTGGAATTTCAGATTAGATCCCTTCACAAACAGCAGTTCTGGCGTATTTTGTATGTATAATAATAATATATAGTATGAGTGTTTAAGGGTTCGTACACTATGAAATGGTGGCCAATGATGATGATGATGCGCGGTCAGATGTCGCACCTCCCCAGCCTTGCTGAATATTATTGCGTATTGACTTCTTCGTTTTAACACTATTCTTATTGAAGCGGATATGGCCGTACAAAGGACTGTATTTGTATATTTTGCGTTGCCTGAAACACATTAGCTTTATTCCAACCACTCTGAAAACCGTAATATTACCGTCACGCTCATGCGCAGTGGATAGAACGCGTTCCAACCGAACTTGTGATCGTTTGTGAACGATTCTTAAAGCGTTCCAACCGAATTTGTGATCGTTTTCCGAACGATCATTTCGGTACATGGTCTAGACATGAAACCAAATTGAAACTGTGAAGTAAATGTTAGACAAACAATACAATTTTTAACAAATGCTCAAAAACATCACGACTACAATTTAATAATTTGCATATTTTTTATTTCCAAATTAAAATGTAGCTAGATTTTATAAAAAAATGTTTTTAGCAGTTATAACATTTGCGTTTATTTATTTATATTATTCTTACGACTAGCCATCAAATAAGTTATTCATTTTTTTAAATGTTTTTAACAACAAAAAAAGCCTGAAATGAGGAATTTACATTTGACAAATGACAATTGATAATATATTTTGATCATTTGATGCATGGAGGCTATGATTTGATGCACAAAACGGTCACAAAAGCGTTCCAACCAATGTCTACGTTTGTACCGTCACAGAACTGTACAAGGTTGATGCATGCGCACAAAACCGATAAAAACAGTTTCGTTATCGTTTCAAAACGATCCATTTATAGCAGGTTAGAACATAACTAATATATTTTGATCATTTGATGCATGGAGGCCATAATTTGATGCACAAAACGGCCACAAAAGCGTTCCAACCAATGTCTGTGTTTGATTCGTCACAGAACTGTGCTAAATCGACGCATGCGCACAAAACCGATACAGTTTCGTTACCGTTTCAGAACTATCCATTTATAGCAGGTTGGAACAAAGCTATTGTTTTCATCTCAAGATTTTTTTAGTATAGGTGTCCCTATTGTAGTACTCAATTGCAATATTAGCAGTGATGTTGTTTTGTGGGGGGCGTCGGGCGAGTTCGCCCAATCACTACGCCACTGGCAACGCACAGCTTATGTTGCGAGCATCAGACACTGGGCTAGAATACAAGGAGCAAAGCAACATTAATAATAATTTTTCTCATAAATCTTGTCAGACTTGTGCAGAAGTTTAATATCAGTATTTAGTCTGAAGCCTGTGGATCTGCGCCATTGTTTATGTATTTAGTTATTAAAGTAATTCGCGGCGAAGACGGTATGCAGGTTGGTTCTTCTGGATACGTTCACCACGTAAAAAAATAAATCACGGAGAAAATCATTCTTTAAATTTATAAATACAAATAAAGATATATTTTTATCGTTAATAATAATAAGTAATGAACGTTTGCTCATTCGTTGAAGGAGGAATCGTTCTGAGTAGATAAGTAATAATCGACGCCAAGTTATATAAACACGCGGCATCCACTTTCTTCTTCCGTTCTTTTTTCCACGTCTTCTTCTCTTGCTTTGAGAGTTCGGTTTATAATATATAAGTAAAATATATCTATCTATACTTTGGTGCGCCTTAAGTGTTTTCAGTGGTAATAATAATGAGTAGGTGCCTACGATATTATATAACTGCTAATTGCTATGAATAGAATTTTATTATTCCTTCCCTGCATAGGACTGGCGGACGTCCAGTTTAAACAGGATCAATATTAAACAAATAAAACACAATTTGGATAAATATTTTATTAGTGACACTATAGTAAAACAAGCCGTGAGGTGGGTCGTTTATTAGGACTAAAGTGCGACCCTTGAGGTCCACACGACGAACTTCCCAGTTTGATAAATATTTAATAATAATAATTAAATTAGATATTACACAGAAAAGTAATCATTTCAATCATTAAAACATTAATAATTTAAAAAAAAAAAAAAAACGGCTGAACCGATTTTTATAAAATTTATGTCGGATCAAAATGACGTTAACACGCCTCGATTGACACCCTTACGAAGTCGATATAATTTTTTATTCGCGAGATATTGTGTAAAATCTACTTTTTTGGAGGTTATTTGGTTAAGAAAAAAGAACGGCTGAACCGATTTTGAAAAAATTTCTTTCAGATCATATTTACGTTAATACGCGTCGATTGGCACCCTAACGTAGTCGATATCATTTTTCGTTCTCGAGATTTCGTCTTTGAAAGAAATGTACACATACGTACGTACGTACACACACACACACACACACACAGACATCTTTCTAAAAGTAGTGTAAAAATAGTGTAGTGACCTTGAAACATAAAAATTTTTTTTCCTTTTTGATTTCGATTTTCGGACCCATTACAATAACTTCCAGTGGGAAGTTAATAATCTATATATATAATCTATATATATAATAATCTATATAAGTACTTTATTACGCACGTGTGCTATAAAGTAAAACAAAACAATAGGTAGGTACTTTATTGGGATCCGTCAAATGAGCATATGACATCTGGTGGCACAAAATTGTACTCAAAACGAGGGAAAATTTTACATGCTAACAGTGCAAATTTATCGTGAAATTGTTTATTACAAATATAAAATAAATAAAAGGTTTATCGAACATGGAATTCGCGACGTTTTCTAATATCATGGCATTAAACACTGTCAGTTATTGCCTTGTAAAACTTACTTTATACCGAATTATTTTCTAATGAAATGTGGAAAAACTGTATTTATGAATTAAAAAAATATATTATATTAATAATAAGATGTACTTATTATCATACTGTACTACAATAGTAAAATCATTTGATGATTGACAAATTTATAGGACTAACTTTGTATACAAATATTTTGAGGTTAGTAACTTACCAACTTATTAGAATATAACATATTATGTTGCAGTTATGTGTTTACATTATTCACCTAACCCTGCCTTAGAAGCATTGAACGGATGATTAATTTCGTGGAGATTTTCTTTTAATTTTAATGCTTTTAAGCAATATGCCGTAAAGATTACTACTTTTGACAGTTCAGTTATCTTGTTTTTTTCACACATTTGATAATGTGTCCGGCTTTGAGATTCCGTTCTCCTTCAACGAAATTCCTTTGTTTAGGATTCGTACCGGCCCAATTGCAAATTGCACTTATATTTATTATTTCTTATCACTTTGAAAATCACAAAATTACACGCAAAGTATATCCCGTATATAAAACTTCCCCCCCTTTGCTCCATGTTTTTTAAGCTCCACCCATTTGACGGATCCCAATAGAATGAAGTGCGTTAAAATTTACTTTAAACACTACTGTTCGAATGCAGTAGAAGCTTCCATAAAGAATCACTTTTCAAACGGTACACAGCCATCTAAAATTGTACTTTTGATATAAGTGTTGCAAAAAAAATTTAAATTGTGTTTGTGATTCTGGAGTAAACATGTAAGACAACTTTTACCACCCCCTGAGCTGCGCCCTTGAATTAATATACTGCATAATATTGTGAATTTGACTATTCATTATTTTCACCAATTGTATAAAAAGTTAGTACCTAATTGATATTGATATTACTGGAGGATAAACGACCAACGACTGTTCTGAAACCTGTTTGTTCTGTCGAACTTATTTTCGTTTGCTGTACAGTATGTAAATTCAATTTTCAGTTTTAAAGAGAAAACACGGCGTCTTATAATCATATAAAGTGCGGTAGTGTTTCAAGGACCACTTATATTATACGAGCTTCGACCTCAAATCATCTGCACACCAAAGATAACTTTGACTTCGATATAATATATATAAAAAAAAACTGCGATGGCACAATAAGAGTCTAAAAAGAATGTGAAAAGGGTGTATAAAATGTATTCCGAGTTCATTGAACATCCGTCCGGACGCCCGACCCACCCCCATCGTTCGCCTCCCATAGCAACACGGTCCGTTGCTCTGCCCATTGCTCTCAAGTCTCGACCCTATACCGGGGAATCTTCTTCAACAATAGTCGAAATGCCAATAACTGAAGTGTGTCTAGTTTTAAAACTGTCTGACACTAGGGATAATTTATTTGTTTGGCCTTGTTTAATTTTCTACAACAAATTACTGCGCCTATATGTAACCCGTCGTCAGCTGCGTTCTTGTATTCAATTCAAAATTATTCAAATGTCGTCGGTTGGAGCGCGGGGGGGGCGTTGATTTCTTCGTAATGAGTCATTTTCCTGAGAGTAGTCCATTCAATTATCCACGAGAGGCAGCATTTGTGGTGGGTACAGATATTATTTATTCTACATTTGCGTCGTGTCATTTTAGTGGTATAACTTAATTGTTTAAAATTATTCAACAAATAGAAAAATGTTTTTAAATAACCACAATGCCAACAAAACATTGCAGTTTTGCTAATTATACTTCGGATATAATCGATATCCAGATGAAAACTTGTTTTTTATACAATTCCTAAAATGTCACATTGACGACATTAGATGTGATAAGTTGAGAATGGATTTGACAAAAGAAAAAATAACAAAATCTATATAAATATAAAACAGTTCTGTTACTGACTGACTGACAGACAACGCCCAGGTCAAACCGCTGAAGATATAAACTTGAAATTTGGACAGTAGGTTCCTTCTGTGACGTAAGCACTCACTAAGAGAGGATTTTTGAAAATTCATCAATTAAGGGGGTTAAAAATGGGATGAAAGTTTGTATGGAAGTTCGTCATTTTTGAAGTTAGAAGCATGAAATTTTGCACAGGAGTTCCTTATATAACGTAGGTGAGCAATAAGAAAGTATTTTTGAAACATCCCATAAGGGGGTTCAATAGGGGATGAAAGTTTGTGTGGAAGTTCGTCATTTTTGAAGCTAGAAGCATGAAATTTTGCACAGGAGCTCCTTATATATCGTAGATGAGTAATAAGAAAGGATTTTTGAAAATTCATCCCTTAAGGGGGTTAAATAGGGGATGAAAGTTAGTATGGAAGTTCATCATTTTTGAAGTTAGAAGCATGAAATTTTTTTTATATAACGTAGGTGAGCAACAATGTTTTAATAAAATTCGAGCGAATGAGCGAAGCGAGTCAGCAATGTATTATTAATATTTGAGCGAACGAGCGAAGCGAGTGAGTAATGTGTTAACGAAATTTGAGCGAACGAGCGAAGCGAGTGAGCAATATATTAATAATACTCGAGCGTACAAGCGAAGCGAGTGAGTAATGTATTAATAAAATCCGAGCGAACGAGCGAAGCGAGTGAGTTATGTATTAATAAAATTCGAGCGAATAAACACCACCAGCCCGGCTTCGCTTCGCAGGAGAAGATTTTCTCGCGGGGGGGGGGGGGGATAATAAATCATAAATCGAAATATACGTGGGCGAAGCCACGGGTAACAGCTAATTTACGTATAAAACGGTCAGTAAATGATTAAAATGTATATTGATTAAAAATTAATATAACCTTAATTTGTTACACAATAAAATTCATAATTATTATTAATTGAATTGTCTTAATTACCAAGTTAGTATATTTGGCTCATATTTCGTTCTGAAATAAGTTTTTAACTTATTATTATTTTGAACGTATGTTATTTGAGTTCGAAAATACAACTATAAAATTAAGATAACATAGCATTTTGACCTGTCATTTAATTCATTTTTCCCCCTGAAATTCTTAAATTACGGCAAGATAGCCAACGTTTTAATGTTGCTACATTATTATTTTTGACATTTGGAAATTTTAATTTTGTCCCTAGCTCGTCGTCTTCTGTCAAAAACATTTTTTATACTGTTTTTACATGTATGACAGTACGTAAATGGACATTCATACAGTGAACAGTACCCACCGTACTCGTAGAATCCGATTACTCTAAGAATGGTATCGTTACGTCATTGACAGAAAACGCCTATTTATCTGGACGCCGCCTACCTGACCTAGTGGCGTAATGTGCAAAGGATTACTAAAAAAAAGAAAAAAACAAAACAAAAAAAAGGTTTTTTTTGTTTTTTTTTCCTTTTTAGGTGGCCTTTTGATGATTGACGCCACATTGATGACGTGTCGGTACCATTCTAAGAGTAATTGGACTCTACCACTAGCGCTGCTAGTGAGAAATTTTTTGTTCTTCGTGAAAAATGATCATTAAATGCGCTGTCCACTGTACTGACGCCGGCTGCAGATGTACTTCTTTGGTGCATTTTGATTTTTCACTCTGTATATTTATAGTGGAAACCCATAGGTATATTTTAAGAACGCTTTATTTGATTCGGCGCAGCGGATCGGAAAATATACTCCTGAATATGATGTGACCCGCATAACAATTACTGCCTGCGTGCATGAGTGGACAGGGGAGGAGTGCGGGTGAGGGAGACATATTTGATTTTCTCCTCTCGGTTACCATAATTATTCTTTTGCTGTTTGGCTTGGTGCGTCTTTCTTAGCGGAGCACCTCTAGATGCAATTCATGCAAAATAATTTAGCAATGTCCGCTACATTCTTCTGGAATCGAAGCGCTGTGGACTTTTTAATGTCGGTCGTGTATTTAGTGCGAAATGAACGATGGGAAACGTGGAAAATTGCAGTCGACCAACTTGATCAACTTAACTGGGACTGAGATATACTTTTTTCACTGTCTGCACAATCGTTGTTGCCCCTGCAGGTAGAACGTGTGCGATTTGAGGAATTAATACAATTTGAGTTTTTGAAGTAAAAACTTCCTTAGGCGCACTTTGCTTGAGTAGTGAATGAAAGTGAACCGTCACGCTTTGGGTCGGTGACGCTGAATCGGGTTTACTCGGCTCAAACACGAAAAGGTATTTAAAGTATGCTGGTAATAAGTTTTTTGTAGTTTATAAGTGCGCTAATAGATGACACTAAAACTTAATTGAAAAGGTATTTGTGATAAGTTATTTGTAGTTCACAAGTGCGCTAATAGATGACATTAAACGACAGGCGCTAGGTTTTTACGGTAATAAACATAACATACAGTTTAAAATATGAATAATATAAAAAAGTGGGTGTGTGACAGAAGTGAAAACTTATATAATACTTATATATTTTAAAACTAGAAAATCAGAAGTTTTCACTTCTGTCGTGTGGTTTATTTATTGTAAATTATAGACGCGTCGACAACTTAGGTCATTAGCGTCCCTCTGTCGTGTGGTCATAAGCACACGCCCACTTTTTTCTGATAGAGTTTAAGTTCGTTTAGCGACCGACTTGTTGGCCGTTCCTGTATTATAATATTGATGATTGTGTTTATGGCACAGCCTGTATATTATTATACGCACCTACCTACGTGTTAAGAACGTCATGTGACGTCGCATGCCGCATAAAGATGACATATTTAACATACGTGATGGATTTTCGTTTAAAGAATATTCCATTTTTTTAACCGTCTTTTGCTAGAAGGACGCGGCTTGTCATTCGAACGGAAACAACATCCGTTCTATCATAGATCATGTAGAATTATTGGGGAGTTTCGTATTCTAGAAGCGTAACTCGAGATGAAATTCAAATTTGATGTTAGTATGGTTTTTGTATGTTTTGTGAGTAATTATAAAACAAGCCGTGAGGTGGGTCGTTTATTAGGACTAAAGTGTGACCCTTGAGGTCCACACGACGAACTTCCCAGTTTGATAAATATTTAATAATAATAATTAAATTAGATATTACACAGAAAAGTAATCATTTTAATCATTAAAACATAATTATTATTTATTTTTAACAATAATTAAAAAAAAACCGCTGAACTGAACCAATTTTAATAAAATTTATGTGGGATCAAAATGACGTTAACACGCCTCGATTGGATACCCTTACGAAGTCGATATAGTTTTTTATTCGCGAGATATTGTGTAAAATCTACTTTTTTGGAGTCTATTTGGTTAAGAAAAAAGAACGGCTGAACCGATTTTGAAAACATTTCTTTCAGATCATATTTACGTTAATACGCGTCGATTGGCACCCTAACGTAGTCGATATCATTTTTCATTCTCGAGATTTCGTCTTAGAAAGAAATGGACACATACGTACGTACGTACACACATACACACACACACAGACATCTTTTTAAAAATAGTGTAGTGACCTTGAAACATAAACATTTGTTATACATTTTGAGTTCGATTTTCGGACCCATTACAATAACTTCCAATGGGAAGTTAATAAGATGTTGTAGGTATAGTTGTATATAGCCATATTATAAGACCGGTATAATAATTGTTATATAGAAAACCTGCGCATTTGTAAAAATAAAAATGCCGAATGATTTTGATTTCCTTATAACTATAAATTACATTGCAGTGCCGGCATGGATTTGGAAATTGGAGCGTTGCTTGGTCGCCGTGTACCTATTTAAAGGATTCTTCACGCTATACCGTAGCGGGGCCGGTCCCGGCCCGTGCCGTGTCGTTTCCACCGGGCACCGGACGGTCTGCTACACCAGGCGGTTTACAAGTAATTATTGGACGACCGTGTCTGCGTGTGTACCAATTAGTGTTGTCAAGCCGGCCGGATCCGGGAAAGAATACTCACCGACATTTCGAGTCCGTGCCTCGGGCGTCTCCCGGCCGGGGCACGAACTCGGCCCGGTCGACAATGAATAAGTTCATTCAAAAGTATACTAATAATCTTTGATCGTGTCCCGTCCGTGACACGGCCCGGCCCCGGCACGGTATAGCGTGAAGATACCTTAAGCCTCAAAATCCTCGACTTGCGGCAATTATTGGAACAGATTTATCTCCTTGTCATGTTGCATAAACGTTAACGTGCTCGCACAGGTGTGCGGTAAATCGGAACGACTGCTCGTGCCTTATTGAGAAACCGATAATATAAGTAAGGGATGAAACAGAAGGAGTTACCGGGGCGGAGATTCATTGCAAATGGAGATACTATAGGTATAGATATAATATTGTAGCGAAAACCCCAGATATTACGCTACTGGCGACAATCGAAGCATCCAGAACAAGTAACATTGGTGAGGCAAGACACAAGAATGTTCTAGAAAGCGCGCGAGCGGGGGGGGGGGGTCAATCTGCTAGCTCTATATAAGTAGAGCAGTCACCGGAGAAAGAACAACGAATGTCGTGAATTAGTGTCGTGTTATAAACAACGGAAATAAATAAATACAGCATATAAATTGTAGTGTTATTAAAACGCTTCAGTTGTTTAAGAATCACTGTTCGTGTTATTATTGTATAAACAGTGTTGACTATTAGAATTGAGATATAATTGTTACAGCTTATTGTTATCCATTTTTTTTGTACATTTTTAATTGTTGTAAATGAATTATTTACTCCACCCACGTAAGAAAACAGTTTTGTTACAATATGTATAACAGACAGGCCCCTCTTTTCCATTGGCCATTGTGGGCAAGTACCCGGGGCCCTACGATCGATGGGGTCTCCTAGTTCCTGCCAGATCATCAACCGATATTACCGATAAATATATTTATTTTGCGAAAATCAAACGATTTATAACAGATAAATACTGACTTATAGTCTATAATAGCTATACTTTTTTATAATAAGTAAGTAGGTATTATAGTCAGTAGTTATAAAAAGCTAATGATTAACTTATTAACTTTTTTGGTATTCTAATGAACAAGGGGCCTAACACTGTGAATCAGTGGCGTATCTACCACAGGTGTTCCAGGTGGCAATCACCGGGGCCCCCTAACCTCGAGGGGCCCCCAATTTTTGGGTCAACTACTGATTGATTAATCCTTACACTCGATTTTTTTCTCAGTCCAATTATATATGATCTAAGCGCAGATTGCATTTACTTTCTAGTCTAAAAAGTAAATGCATGGCGAATTTCATATTAAAAAGCAATTGATTGAAACAATAGTATTTGAATCTAGAAATTCTAGATTCAAATACTATTGTTTCAATCAATTGCTTTTTAATTTTGAGAATACAATCAAATGTTGATGGGATGATGATGTCATGAATAATTGGAAATTTTTCTTAGTTGGGTAAAGTGGGGGGAGGGGGGGGGGCAAAAAAATTTTACACCTGGGCCCCGCGAAGTAAAGCTACGCTACTGCTGTGAATGCTAAAAGAGTTCCTTTTCCGGATAACAGTTGAATAAATCTAGAATTTTGCTTATCTACTCGTTTTGCCTGTTTTAATAAAATAGTCCTCTGTCATAGTCATGCTGCAACATGGGAAAAATTCATTTTTCAAACCTATGTCACCGTAGGGATTCTATCCCTAAACTTTCCACTGTCGCGACGGACTGAGTTAACAATTACTTGCACAGTGACACATTTTCGAACGACTATTTCCCTTTGAAGCATTCTGTCACTGAAAAACCACTACATGCGAGAGTCGATTATTAACTAAGGTGCTATACAGTGTGTCCACAGACTTATCCTCAACATGGGGATCTCCGTTGTTATGGGAGATAGAGATTTGGTTAAATGAGACAAAATGTGCAGAATCTCCAGTACTACTACCCTGCGTAGTCAAACTTTCCATATTTTGCTTGGTTCGCGACCGACAGTTGAAAAACGAGATTTACCCATTTTCGTTTTTTGTTTATAACTCGCTTATTAAGTAAGTTAGAAAAAAAATATTTTCACTTTCTTAAGGCCCTTTTTTATGAAGATTTCAAATCTCTTTTCATATTTTTATTTACTTTTATAGTTTTAGAGATACTTGTATTAACTTTGTTTTTTTAAATACACGTCAAAGATGGCCATGACACCATTCGAAAGAGATTTTTTTTCTCTTTAATTTGATATGAGGGTTGATGGATTTATTTTCAAAAATAATAGAGTTATACGTAAAACACTGATTTTTAATAGTAGGCTATGCTAAATTAGTTGATAAAACAATAGAAGGCTAAGCAAACAGTTGAAATTCGCGTTGGCTTAGTAAACGGATGTTTTGTTTTAGCTGTCAAAGTGTAGTTTGTTGCTAATTTGTCAGTTTACTAAGTGATTTATTAAATTTACTTTTGTTATCATGGAACCATTTTGTAACAATGAAAAATTTGATATCTTATCTTGTTACATTCTATGTCACAAAAATTCGACCAGAGCTGCAGAAATGTACTTCGATCAGTGTCCAGAACGAAGACAACCTCATTCGTCTATTTACAGAAACTTACGAGTAAATTTAATAAACTATGAATCATTTAAAAAGCCGTTTACTAAGTCAACGCGAATAAGTGAAGAAGACAAAACTACTGTTTTACGATCAATTGTTGAAAATCGCTAATTTTTCATTGTTACAAAAATTGGTTCCATGATAACAAAAGTAAATTTAATAAATCACTTAATAAACTGACAAATTAGCAACAAACTACACTTTGACAGCTAAAACAAAACAGCCGTTTACTAAGCCAACGCGAATTTCAACTGTTTGCTAAGCCTTCTGTTGTTTTATCAATTAATTTAGCATAGCCTACTATTAAAAATCAGTGTTTTACGTATAACTCTGTTATTTTTGAAAATAAATCCATCAACCCTCATATCTAATTAAAGAGAAAAAAAATCTCTTTTGAATGGTGTCATGGCCATCTTTGACGTGTATTTAAAAAAACAAAGTTAATACAAGTATCTCTAAAACTATAAAAGTAAATAAAAATATGAAAAGAGATTTGAAATCTTCATAAAAAAGGGCCTTAAGAAAGTGAAAATATTTTTTTTCTAACTTACTTAATAAGCGAGTTATAAACAAAAAACGAAAATGGGTAAATCTCGTTTTTCAACTGTCGGTCGCGAACCAAGCAAAATATGGAAAGTTTGACTACGCAGGGTAGTAGCACTGGAGATTCTGCACGTTTTGTCTCATTTAACCAAATCTCTATCTCCCATAACAACGGAGATCCTCATGTTGAGGATAAGTCTGTGGACACACTGTATAACCGTACCATCTTACATGTGAGAGCTAATCTCAAACGGGTGAATCTAAATCCATTTTTCAATAACGCCTTGAAATATAGAATATACTCGTATCTATCATTTATCAAGGTAAATTAAATTCTGTACAAATTCATAATCTTATGGTTGATTAGACCCAAATATCATATACATTGTTTTAACACGAGTGAAAGACATAATATGGTAGATTATATTAATATTTAATATACAGGGTGAGTTCGACCACCCGTATCAGTCGTTTTTTTCGAAAACGGTTAGTCGTAGAGAGTTGTGTCAAAAATTTGTATCATAAAAGCCCTAATAAAGAATCGAATGGTGCTAATTTTTTTTTCCGGGAAGGTCGGATTCCCTATTAGTTTGCTCCAGAATGTCCAGAACTCCGGAATTATAAATGTAACGATAGGTCGAAAGTGGTATTGTTGAAAAGATCTTTAAAAAATTAGCAAGTTTTGTACGGATTTTTTTTTTATTACTGCAACCCCTGTTAAGTAATATTTGTTTGAAATTACTAAATTAAAATGCCATAATAACGAACTTTTTAAAAGTCCGCATTTAAAATCTAGTTACCTATCTATATCGATCATTAAACACTGAAGAAGTACACTCACAGTATAACCAGAAGAGCTCAGTAGTATGTATTAAAGAGTAAATGGAAGACAGTTTGAACACTTGTGACAATGTCTAAGGTTGTTAGATTTTTAATGCCGACTTCGATCGTTATTATGAAATTTTGATTTAATAATTTCAAACGATTATTCTTAACAGGGGTGGCAGTAATTAAATAATTTTTCCTACAAAACTTGCCTATTTTTTAAAGAGCTTTTCAACAGCACCACTTTCAACCTATCGTGCTTTCTAAAATTCCAGAGTTTTGAACATATAAAAATTTATATTTATACTTATAGAAATTTACAGGGGTGGCAGTAATAAAAAAAATTTTTCTACAAAACTTGCTTATTTTTTAAAGATCTTTTCAACAATACCACTTTCGACCTATCGTTACATTTATAATTCCGGAGTTTTGGACATTCTGGACCAAACTAATAGGGAAGCCGACCTTCCCGGAAAAAAAAATTATCACCATTCGATTCTTTATTGGGGCTTTTATAATACAAATTTTTGACACAACTCTCTACGACTAACCGTTTTCGAAAAAAACGACTGATACGGGTGGTCGAACTCACCCTGTATATGGGCGTCGAGTTATTGATAAACCTCCTTTTTTTTGAAGCCGCGGTAAAGAATCAGAAATATCAGTTTCTTTTTACGGGTGAGTTTTCGAGGTGACATAATAATATGATGACGTCATTGTACTCTAGACTGCAGTACAACAGGTGACGTATAAATTAATTATGTAAATAAATGAGTGGTCGCTCTACACTGTATCGACCAGGAATTCTCAAACTGTGAATCATAGTCTTGCTATATAAGTCGAAACAAAACGTTATAAGTAAATTAATGAATCACCGTTGTGCAAAATTTATTCTTCCAAAGATTTCATTTTCACTAATTTTCATTATAAATTTGAGAAACTGTATATCGCTGTGAAATAAAAAAAATTGTGTCAGCTTCGACGCTCGACTGGACTTTACTCCTTAAAGTAGGCAAACATACATACTTGCATGCGTATACGGCTGTTACAAGTATACACATACATTGAAAGGTGCGCAAGGTAGGTTGCGCAGAAAAACGTTACGCTTTTTTATTAACGCTTGTGTAAATTTTACTCCTCATAAAATTTCCATACCGGGCGCCTTATATGAAAATCGATTCTTAAGAAGTAAACTCCAAAAAAGTTCTTTAAAACGCATTCATTTTGTGTGACAGGGCAGTTACATGTTGAGAACCGTTGACGCACAGATGTGTTAACACTGCAGAAGTATGGGATTTAACGCAAACACGCGATTTTAATTATGCCATATAATGAGGCCGCCGGTTCGCATTTCTCACTTTTCTGTGCAGGGAATTAAAGAAAGTCAAGTACTCTGCTATTACTATTTTTTTTTGTATATTACGTGCTCCGCTTTTGTAGAGCCATTGAAAAGTAGGCGCCGCGCCGTTATCGCACATTAGTATTCAAAAAAATAAAAGTGAAAAAAACTAAAACCCGACTACGTAAAAGAAGAAAACAAGCAAAAACAAAACGTAAAACAGTATTTTTTTTTGTTATCAGTAGTCGGGGACCAGTTCGGGAGTTAAAGAAGAAATTTCGGTATTCGAGACCCCGACTATTGATAACAAAAAAAAAATACTGTCTTACGTTTTGTTTTTGATTGTTTTCTTCTTTTACGTAGTCGGATTTTTGTTTTTTTAACTTTTATTTTTATTTCGGTCTTTTTGTATACAGGGTGGCACATCTTAAACAATGCAGTGAAATATCTCGTAAACGGTACAAACCATAAAAAAAATGTTTTATACAAAAGTTATAGAGTGTCAAGGGGGACAGAAGACTGTGATATCAGATTTAACATAGGTTGTGCTGTGAAAGTCAGGCGAAGGTCAGCTTCGATTTTTTAATAGTAATAGTGAATTTTTTTCCAGAATACGATACAGTATTTAATAGTGAACAGTAAATTATTAAGGTACATATGAGCTAAAGTTAATAATTAATATTGAGGTATTTAGAAATTAAATAACAGCCAAAATGAACGACAATTAGAAAAATAATGGCATAGCAGATAGCCATATTACGCTGCGGCCTTCTTGGTTTGAATTCAGTTCATAAAAGAACCGAATTGACAAATTAAATTTGCTATTTAATTTGTAAATATCTCAATATTTATTAAATTTAGCTCATATGTACCTTAATAATTTACTGTTCACTATTAAATACTGTATCGTATTCTGGAATAAAAATGCACTGTTACAATTAAAAAATCGAAGCTGACCTTCGCCTGACCTTCACAGCACAACCTATGTTAAATCTGATATCACAGTCTTCTGTTCCCCTTGACACTGGATTGTTTAAGATGTGCCACCCTGTATAACCTATTTATTATCTTTCCGTATCTGATGTTTGATACAATCACACTTAATTGGTAAAAATACAATTTATTTTTCTGAGCTGTATGCATTATATTGTACACGATTATATTCACTAAGTAGTTTTGACTTTAATCCATCCGTGAGCTTGATTATCACGCAAACAGTGAATTTCTAATTTATCTTTTATGTTTGTTTAACGCAAAATTGACAACTTATATAATTTTTCACTCTGTTATTGAGAAAACATATCATACTAACATGGTTAGTATGATTTATTTACCAAATTAGCAGCGCCTAAAGTTTCGGTGATGCTAATCAGGTCTAACGTCCACCATACCGAATTTTCTGTGGCGCCTAGGACACACTCTGGATAAAGACGTATCCAACGACACCTAGTTTGTAGAAATCGGTTCAGTAGTTTAGACTGTACGAGGTAACAAAGTATCGACTGCTCACATTGCCTGTGAGATTCATAACCCTCTTTTTGGCTTTGCCGTAGTCGGGTAAAAATCACCAAGCATTCGATTAATTGATCGATAGTTCAAAGTTTAGAATTTAAATATCTAGGCTTTTTTTTAATGCAAAATACAAGTTCTAGTGTGCCTCAAAGATCTAATCCAAAGAAGTAAGATTAGTTTTCTTTAAGTCATAATCGCTTGATTTGTACATAATATAATGATATATCTAGTTAGTGCATTGTATTATTTACAATAGTCTTTAAAGTTTCCAGTATGAAGGAACCTGGCACGGACAGCCAATTAGGATGGCATGATTGACATCCTGTGTTGTTTGATTGATGTGAAACTCGGAACTTTAATTCATTACCAAAGTTTTCAATTATACTAGGGTCTTACAACACATTCAGTGTAATATAATAACACATAATAGTGTTATATGTACAGATTGTATCAAATTAATGCTGCGCATAGGGCGTTCTATGTGTTAGATAGAGATCTATATAAAGCAATAAGTATAAGAACGATACAAATGATCGCTAATAGGAAGTTTCTGTAGTTACTGTAAATAAATAATACCCATGCAACCTGATAGCGTCATCTTTGTTTTGTGATTTTATCAATAATTTCAGTAGTCTTAAGTAAAACGATTTTGACAAAATTTACAGAATGGGGATTTTTCAAAAATACTCTGACAGATATCTTTAATATATCACTCAGGAATAAAAAGAAGACTAAAAGTAAAAAATAAATATTAGTAGTGTAACATTTTATTAGTGAAAGAATCTTTAGAATCGGTTCAGTAGTTCCAGAAATAAGAATTTATGATTAATTATACCCCCCCTGCGAAGCGAAGTAAGGCTAATCGAACTGGCTATGTTACTTATTAGTAGGATTCTACCTAGATCGATTTCTCGCCCCGAAAAATCCCCATTCTGTAAATTTTGTCAAAATCGTTAGTCGTTTGCTGTGGTTACTGTAAGACTATTGAAATTATTGATAAAATCACAAAACAAAAATGACGCTATCAGGTTGTATGGGTAACTTCTGAAACTTCCTATTAGCGATCATTTATCTCGTTCTTACTTACTGCTTTATATATCGATCTCTGTCTTACACACAGAACGCCCTATGCACAGCTTTAATTTGATACAATTTGTATACACCATAATACCTATATTATTATAGAGATACTAGCGTTCCGTCCCGGTTCGCCCGGGTGGAATTTATGATTTATTAGCCCCCCCCGCAAGAATATCTTCCCCGCCCCGCGAATCTTCCCGAGTAGTTTTCTATTAGCAAAAGAATTTTTAGAATCGGTTCAGTAGTTCCAGAGATTACTTTTTTCACTCGGGCGTAGCCGGTTTTTTTGAGACAAAAAGTAGCCTATGTTCTTCAGGATGCAAACTATCTCCTTGCCAAATTTTATCGAAATCTGTTCAGCGGTTTAGGCGTGAGAAAAGGTAACAGACAGACAGAGTTACTTTCGCATTTATAATATTGGTAAGGATTCGGTGGTAGGTGATTTTGTTGTGCTATAGACCTTTTCACCAGTAGTTACGCACAAGCGCCGTCGCCATGGTTATGATCGCGCCTTTCAAAAGTTTCGTACTCTTTTTGACGCAATGACTAGGTCAGAATCGTTTTTCAATGTTAATTTAGATGAAAATGTTACTGACGGTGCTAAATTAGTGCACAAAACAGTGGAAGAACATACTTGTGCTAAATTGGGACGGTGGTTGAAGTGCCACGGCCGGAAAACTGCTGGAAGTAAACGAAAATTGGTTGAAAGGTTAGAATCCTACCTGTCAAAAATTGTTTATCGTAAAAAGTTTATCTTTAAAAGTACTCAAATATTTTTCTAGGGTGTTGTACCACTTCTTTAAATAATATATCTTATTTAATTACTATTTAACTTTTTCAAATTCAATTACTTTCCATTTGTCAATATGACAAGTCTTTGAAAAACATGGTGGAATTGGATACATGCGCAGAAAAAAATGTTCGTCCATAAAAAGGTCGCCTGTCGATGGGGGTAATAAAATAATCGCTTAAACACGCTATAAAGTTGATTTAATATGTTTGAAATGGATAAAAAATTAAAGCAAATTAGAGATTCTGCAGATTGTAGAACACTGAAATTAGTATCTAAATCAAAACTATACAGCAGACAGCTGCTCAACCAGGTTAACCGACAGAAAACGGTTTTTATAAACTGACCAAAAGTCCAGTGCAGGCCGGCGACCGTCGCTCGTCGTCCAACGTCGTCGTGTTAACTATCTCGGTGTTAACCGCATTGACAACCGGTTGTGCAACGCGAACGGTCAGTAACCTCCGCACAATATCCCATAATCTTGCGAGCTGCAAGCTGCGGAAGTCGTTAAAATTGAAAATGTTCTTTTTTATTTTTATCATTCGTTTAGTTGCAACATAAATAGTCAATAATTAATTGTTGTTAAGTAATTTTGCAACATTTCTTTTATTAAGCAGCTCAGCTATATAGTACAACTAGCGGACCCGGCCCGGCTTCGCCCGGGTGGTATGAAATTATGATTTAATAGCGGTTAGCCATGTAAGTGTACGAAAAAAGTTTTTTTTGACAAAACACCGTCATAGTTCAGCCATTTTGTACAAAATATTTACAAATTATATACACAAACCTTCCTCGTTTATCGCTTTTCCTATTAGTGAAAACCGTTTCAAAATCCGTTGCGTGGTTTAGAAGAAGTAAGCGGAGAAATAGACAGCGACTTTGTTTTATACTATTTAGATATATACGGTATACCGAGGGTTGCCACCTGCCGCTAGTTGGTTAAAGGGTTACCAGTATAAAAAATACGGGTTTTAGATATTTTTACGGGAGACAATTAAACAGCAATGTTTAATGAAGATAATCTATTTTTAAATTTATATTTATGGTTAGAAAAAACAGCTTTTAAAAGCTCTTCATTTTGAGAAGCAAATATATAAAAATCTTTGCAAGATAACTTAAATTTACCCCGTATTTTATTTTCGAAATTATGGGTTTTTGTATTATCTTAGCCTGAAAAACGGGGTAACCCGTAAAATACGGGGCATCTGGCAAACCTAGGTATACCCCACTTATTGCTGGGTAAAGTCCACACTCTGTCTGATTTCATACCAGTATGACATCAAAACAAGCCCTTAGAATTTAGATGGATCATTTGGTGAACATCAATATAAAACTGATCGTTGAGTGAAGGAGTAAATCCTCAGTTAATAACAATGTAGACTTGGGTTTCGTTATCAAATATATATTATATTATGCAAATAATTATACAAAAATAAGTTGACTAATTATAAATTACAACATTTTTATAATATATTCGACAAAAAGTAAGTAATAAGTATCCACAAATACAACATATTATTATTGCCAATAAATAACAGGCAGCAGGCAATAGACGTACAGTAGTGTATTTCAAATTGCATACATCCAAGCGTTTAAGTTAAAAATGTTCGAAAATGACATAGTTAAGTTGTATTTATAACAAGTTAAATTGTGTCACTTTTAATCTGTTAAATTAACTTCACGCGGACGTCAACTCCCAGTTGAATTGGCTGTCCGGTATTCTTCTCCTGAACTTCAAGAGTCGCCTGTTTTTTTATATGATCGCAAGGGACATCCGATATTCTACGTGTTCGAATGAACGGCTTTATCTCTCGATGACACGATAATAGTCCTTTCTTTTATGTGTTTACAATCTCTGAATCGAAAACAACCGAGCCGCTTTTGTCTAAAATGTGAACGCATTTTTTTAAGCATTAGCAGTATAAATTATGAAAATATTTATTGGTTTTTGTGGACATTTTATTTTTTGAAAGTTGTTAAATTTTACCGTGTTTACGGTAATATCGATTATAGAAAACTGCGTGTGTATCTGCGTGGTTAATAATGTTAATTTTCGCCGTAAATGAAGAATTTAGGACTGATAAATCTACAAAGAGATGTATTTCTCTGAATGCAATGTTTGCAGTTTACATATTTTACAGAGTGCATTTATTGATTATTCCTTAATAATAAAGATAGTACTAAATCAACTGGAATGTATTCAATAATAATTCATAACAAAAATGCAGGGATTTAAAAGGATATTTTATTTAGTACATACACTATTAGACCGAGCTAGCTAGTGACAATTTTTTGGTGTTATTTATTGAAGGCCTTATTTTTGTGAAGATGTTGAGAGAGGCATATTAAAGTGCACTGAGTAAGGGATTTTGCTAGATAGCGGTATGGGAGGGATGCAGACCGCCCCCAACATGTAACAAAAAACATGGTCAGAATTATTATTGCTTCAAGGCTGAAATTGTTTGTATTTTATTTATTTATTGTAGATTATAGACGCGTCGACATCTAAGGTCATTAGCGTCTTTCAACTACACTAAATAACAACTAACTTAAAACTAAATAACATCACAAAACATCCATGAGCGCAGGTGGGATTCGAACCCACGGCAGTCCAGTCTAGAGGTTGCGGCGCCAAGCACGCTACCATCTAAGCTATACTGCCCTCGAAATTGTTTGTATAGCTTGTCTGTGACCCAATAATGCCATCATAATATTTGCAGATCGATTTGGTCAGTATTAAAGAGGTGGCAGCCTTGAAGCAATAATAATTGTGACCATTTTTTTGTTACATGTTGGGGGCGGTCTGCACCCTTTCTATACCGCTATCTAGTAAAATCACTTACTCAGGGCACTTTAATATGCCTCCCTCAACATCTTCACAAAAATAAGGCCTTGAATAAAAAACACCAAAAAATTGTCACAAGCTCGTCTATATACAGTATAGGGTTTAAGAAAACAAAATTAGTCATATAATTAAGCTGAGGTAATGTAACCTTGCTATCTTATAATCTCAAAAATATGTCAAATTTCGTTTTTGACCTATGGTTCAGGTCGATCTTTTTACAACGGGAAGTCTTTTTGCAAACGTGGAACGATAGACCCGAACGAAATTTTACAATCGTTCTTTTATATTTTTGAGAAAAAAGAGAGAGTATGAGCGTGTGAGAGAGAGAGAGAGAGACAGATCGTCAACGCCTCTACTGAACTGGTGTATAATAATATTCTGTTCCCTTTGATCTTGACAGTGCAGTGCCTGTTTCCGTATAATGTGGAGCGCGGAGCAAAGTGAGAACGCCCTTCGGGCAGCCAAGTGCAATACAATCGGGGCAATGAAGCTCTCAATAACATGTCTATGGAACACGTAACTTGCAATAATTAAACCAGTTGAATCCTAAACAAATCTAACCAACACTCCTTGGGCACCGAGTCTTAGGCACACTCAAAAACTTATCTACAGACGACAGTAATATGTATTATTTTTCAGTTGTCGGATGTAGTATAAGTCGACTAACGATTTTTCAGTCGCACGCATAAATAAGACCAACTAGTAGAAACATTAGGGACGAAAAGGGGGACATCATAATCGGAAAGGAAGAAAGAGCAGATAGGTGGAAGCAGTATTTAGGGAAGCTCTACGCGGGGCAAGAATCAGGAAACGCATTGGAGGGGGAAAACAAGGCATACGCAGACGATCTAGGATGCAGTATATTGCGGGAGGAATTTGATTTAATCCTGAAAAGTCTGAAAAACAACAAAGCGCCCTAAAAGGTGCGGGAAAAGAGGTGATAGACCAACTATTCAGGCTAGTCAGCCGAATATACGAAACAGAGATACCAGAAGATTATAAACGAAACGTTATAGTAACATTACCAAAAAAGAAGGGCGCGGACAGGTGTGAAAATTTTAGGACAATCAGTTTGACATCACACGCGTCGAAAATTTTAACAAGATTCGTGCCGAGGAGAGTGGAAAAGAGAGTAGAAGAAATGCTCGGGAAGACCAATTTGGGTTTAGGAGAAATAGGGGAACGCGAGAAGCCATTCTAGCTTTGAGGACAATAATAAAAAAAACAATAGGCAAAGAGGCACGTATATAGGATTCGTAGATCTGGAAAAAGTGTTTGACAATGTAAAGTGGAAAAAGATGTTCAAAATACTCAAAAGCGCAGGAATGAAGTAAAGGGATAGGCGGATAATACACAATCTGTATAAGGAGCAAACATTAGTGATAGTATGTTGAACAGGAACGCAGAGAGGTAGAAATTAGAAGTGGAGTGAGGCAGGGGTGTGCGCTATCACCTTTAATTTTCAATATGTACGTAGAGGAAGCGATTAACGAAGTTAAGGACAGTGCGACTTCGAGAATAAGGATGCAGGGAAAGATAATTAGTATGCTCAGATTCGCGGACGACATCGCTGTACTGGAATGAGAACTAACAAGAAGAAGACAAAAGTCCTAGTGTAGAAGGCGCAACAGTAGGAATAGAACCTGAATAAAAATAGGAGAGGAGGAGATAGAGGAAGTTAAGGACTTTTGCTATTTGGTTAGTCACATAAACAAAGATTAGCGCGGGGCAAAAACGCGTTTAACAAAAAGAAGCAGCTGATGTGCTTAAGAACAATAGATATAGAAACTAGGAAGAGGTTCATGAAAACGGATGTATGGAGCACGGCACTATACGGTTGCGTAACACGGACGATAGGAAAAACGGATAGGAAGAAAATTGAAGCATTCGAAATGTGGTGCCACAGACGCATGATGAAGATTCCGTGGGTAGATTCAGCAATAAGGAGGTACTAGAAAGAGTAGGAGAAGAAAGATGTTTGTGAAAGACAATAAAAGAGAGGAGAGATCGGATGGTAGGGCAGATTATGAGACACGAGGGATTAGTACGCGACATATTAGAAGCAAAAATAGGAAAAAAGAGGGGTAGAGGCAGTCCTAGATTAGATCATTGCTCACATATAATTAAGGATGTTGGGTGCTCAACTTTCAGGGAGGTGAATAGGCTAACTCAGAATAGAGAAGAATGGAGGTACACGTCTAACCAGTCAAAGGACTGAGGACCCCATGATAATGATGATGCATAATATTGTAATTTTTTAAAAGTAATTTAAAGATTTATTTCCAAACTTAAAAAAAAAAATTAACGCGATTATTTTAGAAATTAGAGCCGACATATTTTACGCATGTTTTATTTTTACTGAAAGCGACATATTTTAAACCTTAGACAAACAGAGTGAAACCCAATTTTAATATTAAATTTTTTAAACAGAAAATTGTGAACAGAACATTACCTACAAATATACCAAACCCGTCACTTCCACCATATCCAACCGACTGCTAATAATAGAAAATCACACCGATCGTTATGTTTCAAATTAGGTACACTTATAGAAAACGCAGTACAAGTACAATAATTATTATATAATATTGTACAATATTGTATATAATAATAATTATTGTACAACACAGTACAATAGTATAATAATTATTGTACCTACTTGTACTGCGTTCATACAATATTATAGTTATTAAGAGAAGTTTGACAGTTTATTTTGCGTAACGGTGGCCATTTAGCAGTCGAGAATTTTTATTTGTCGTCAAGCGAAAGTAAAACTGTTAATCTGTATAACGACTATCGACGGACCCAGATTACACGTTGAATCGATGATATTTTATTCGCTTTGTGCAGCGACAAACATCCGGAGCGAAATGATGACTGGATGACATGACGACAGAATCAATCATGCCGTACATTTACAACACATATTGCTACTATATTATTATCGATTCATTTCCCTTTTGCGATATAGCCCCCTCCTCACCCTATTCATCCACCTCCGTCGACAAGCAAATGCTATTTTACAGTGTGGTCGAAGCAAAGTTGACGCAACGGCGACGCGTCCGGTCCTTTCGATTTTTCTTTAGAATTTTAGAAGTTGACGGTGCTCTTTTACCTGCTGCAATTTAATTTTGAAAATACATTGTTATGAAGGTGTATAGAAAAACGATAAAAATGCAATTTTAATATTTTGCTTTTCCTTATCAGGTAAATGAATAAAAAAGTGTTCCAGCGTCTCACTTTTTCTGCGATAAAATGAAAAAGAAAGAACTAATAAGCCAACGAAATATATTGCTAGTATAATAATGCCCCCGCGAAACAGATACGACTTTTGGAAATATCAGATTCCGTCGACAGGCTACAGGTACAACGTTTCGTTATAGAAGACGGATGTCTCGTGTGGCGTAGAATATAGAGCACGGGAAGCTTTAAATAGAAAGCCAGCGATTCGCGTCAAATAGGATTATTAATGCTTTCGATTATTATCAAACGCTCAGGACGGTGTTTGTACGTCTCTGTGATACGAACTTACGAGAGCGAATCAATATAGTTTTATATAACGCACAAATAATAGAACGGTGAAACCTATCGAGAATCGAGTTTATTAGATACTTTAAATGCAGTTTTTGTATTTAAAACTAACCAATAATTATTATTAATTATTTTCCGTCCCCATTTTGTTCCACATTACGCTGTAGCCTGTAGGTAGATAGGTATACTGATTATTATATTATACGAGTATACAGGGTGGCACATCTTAAACAATGCAGTGAAATAACTCGTAAACGGTACAAACTATAAAAAAATGTTTTATACAAATGTTATAGAGTGTCAAGGGGGACAGAAGACTGTGATGTCAGATTTAATATAGGTGGTGCTGTGAAGGTCAGGCGAAGTTCAGCTTCGATTTTTTAATTGTAACAGTGCATTTTTATTCCAGAATATGATACAGTATTTAATAGTGAACAGTAAATTATTAAGGTATATATTAGCTAAAGCTAATAAATATTGAGATATTTAGAAATTAAATAACAGCCAAAATGAACGACAATTAGATAAATTATGGCATTGCAGATAGCCATGATACGCACCGGCCTTCTTGGCTTGAATTCAATGAATTGAATTCAAGCCAAGAAGGCCGGTGCGTATCATGGCTATCTGCAATGCCATAATTTATCTAATTGTCGTTCATTTTGGCTGTTATTTAATTTCTAAATATCTCAATATTTATTAACTTTAGCTGATATGTACCTTAATAATTTACTGTTCACTATTAAATACTGTATCGTATTCTGGAATAAAAATGCACTGTTACAATTAAAAAATCGAAGCTGACCTTCGCCTGACCTTCACAGGACCACCTATGTTAAATCTTATATCACAGTCTTCTGTCCCCTTTGACACTATAACTTTTGTATAAACCATTTTTTTATGGTTTGTACCATTTACGAGATATTTCACTGCATTGTTTAAGATGTGCCACCTTGTAGAATAATTTTTTAAATTAAAAAATATGTAAGTAATGAAAGCGATAAAACAAAATAAAATATTTTCGGTTTTTCACAAGTTTCACTGTATGTCATGTCACCATGTGACACATTTTTTAAATAGTATGGGGGAAGTTTTTCCGGAAGGTTAAGCAGAGCCTAGAACATCACAATTTTGGGAGTCTTTGTTACTGGCTGAAGTTGAACGCAGAAATATTATACACAGCTGCAGGCCTGTTTATTAATTATGCGAAAAAGAGCTGAATTTTCTTTTCAACTTCCTTCACTTCTATATCTCTTAAGATTTTTAATTTATTGTTACGAACAAAAGCTAAAAATAAATCGTCAGTTAATGTTTGTTGTTGTTTTTCCAGGCTAGCGGATTGGAAGGCACGGTCGGCGATAGTCAGTCGCTCGGAGCAGGCAGCGGCGGCACCGGCTCCGTAGTCCACTTTGAGCCGCAGGTGGCCGTCATGTGTGACTCGGGTCCCCAGGGTCCGGGTCAGTATCATCCACAGTACATGACTGAGCAAGGTCGCTGGCAAACGGACATGTCGGCCAAGCCTATATGTCCCAAGGAGAAGATGAGCATTCTAGATTATTGCAAAAAGGTAAGTCATTGATATTGTAGACTATAGACGCTCGACAGCAGACATTATTATCATTGCACAGTTTCTATAGGTGTCTGTATAGTGTCTGTCTTTTAATATATTGTGGAAACGAGCTGACACTATTATTTCATCGCGTTAGAACTTAGAACAACATCAGACCGTAGACATCCAAATATTGTCATCGGAACTTTCAACTACGCATGTGTGCAAAGTGTCAAGTTGATCGGTAGATCCACTGACCAACGAGAGTTGTCCTGTCACGGTCGCCAATTGTAACTTTCACCATCATCAGGTCGAAAAATGAAAACATTATATGCATGTGTGCAAAGTGTCAAGTTGATCGGTAGATCCACTGACCAACGAGAGTTGTCCTGTCACGGTCGCCAATTGTAACTTTCACCATCATCAGGTCGTAAAATGAAAACACTATATGTATGTGTGCAAAGTTTCGAGACGATGGGCTGACACGGTAAAAAAGAGTGTGTGTGTGTACTTATGTACGCACGTCAGAAGTTATACTTCTTTGGCGTAACAAAACAAAAATAACTCCAAAAATTTTATCCCGCGTGCCAGCACTAAACGTTTGTAAAAAAGACGATAAAATAATAAAATTATTTAATTTAATAAATTATTAATTTATTAAATATATTTATATCTAATTATTTATGAAAAAAAAACATATTTGTGTTGAGATTCGAACCCTAGACCTATTGCGTATGAGGCGGCGGTGCTATCCGTTACGCTACGTACATCTTACTTAGCAGTGCTATATAATTGGTGATATCTAGTATTTACTAAATAATAATGTAAACAGTACGGATGTTGGAGTACGAACTCATATTTAACAAAAGCGGCATAAACGAGCGTTTGTATAACAATAGCTTTTATTAATGTTATTCAAAACTAAAAACGCTCTTGTCACATTGTGACTGGTGATAATAGGGTATTATAATCATGAACTTCCGACTAACTTCATGGTGTTACTATCGACTAACTTCATGGTGTTACTACCGACTAACTTCATGGTGTTAAACGTAAAAATTCACTCTCATCATTTTTCCATAACGCGCCAAAAAAGTATAACTTCAAAAAACCAAATTATAATGTAATTTATCTTCAGTTTGCAAAGCGTGTTAACATTGAATGTATAAAGTTTGAGAAGCTCTCTCGAACGTCGAAAGATAGTGAGACGTACAACACTTTTGTGCATAATCTGTGAATGCATTAAGGCCACCGGGTTTATTACATTGACTTCTTACGTACAAAGGTCGCGTTACATAAATCAGGTCGCTTAGAAAGCATTCCCTATAGAGCTTATGTGCTCCGCAAATTATCTGCCACATAGGCGCGTTCAAATTACAGCTTATTGGGCTGTTTTCTGTGCTATTCCAAAAATTTGAAGATATATACTATAGCCTACACAGCGAAGTTATCCAACCAATATTAGCGATTATAAAATATTAGGCCGCCTCTACACGTTGGGTCAGCGTGTTGGGCCAGCCTGTTGGGTCAACGTGTACAGGCCCACTTGGCGTATTTTGGTCGTTGGCGCCCAACACTAGCCGGCCAGCCGAATAGGGTCGGTTTTCGTGCACACATCAAAGGATCTTGGCGCGCAGTGTTCACACGTTGGTACTTTGGCCCAACAGGCTGGCCCAACGTGTAGAGGCGACTTTAGACCAGTATTCCTATCCTTCAGATACTGCGTTCTACATTACGTTTACAATATTCTACACCGAATGGCCGGTTTTCTCCGATTTACTTCACTTTTAGCCTCCACTTTTGATAACGCGTGTTGATATTAGTCTAAGCTGATAAGGAAGGCATAAGCTTTCCAGTGGTGGCAGAATTATTAAAATCGGTTCAGTAGATCTAGATATTAGTTCCTTCATACAAGCAAAGTCACAAACTTTATCTATTTATTATTATTTGTATAAATTTGATAAACACATTGCCCACAGTCGCATATTAAATTAGCCGGGCCGGCTAGTTATTATAGCCTGTGTCCTAAAGCAAAGTATCACTTATCGAACAGTGAAAAAAAATTGAAATCGGTCCAGTAGTTTCCGGCTTTACTTCTTACAAACAAACAAACTCGCACGAACTCTAATATTATTATTATTTAAAGAATCAACAGGCATAAACCCATTATTATACATTTTACAAATGGTAATAGAAAGTAATTTATAATACATTGTAATCTTAATATTCATTAAATGAAAATGTCTTACAAATTACAATCATTAGTGCTGTCATGTTCTGATATTTTTATATAAATCTAAGAAAAGTCTTTAAGGTACACATTTTTAGCATATCTTTTTAGCATATTAGTGTAGATGAGAAATTTTTATTGGATAAGCAGCCAAATGCCAATTATTTAATTGATACCAGAAATATCGGAAAAAATCATTTTACCAACCATAGTCACAGTCAGGAATCTAACCTGAACCTTTTAACTTTCGCGGCGGAATGAGCTTACAATACTCAACTGTGACATGATTACTAAACTAACATTCTCCTTATTAAATAACACTCGCATGTAGTGGAAATCAATTGATTCCAAAGCATATAAGGAGAATATTAGTTTAGTAATCATGTCACGGTTGAGTACTGTAAGCTCATTCCGCCGTGAAACTGGAAAGGTTCAGGTTAGATTCCTGACTGTGACTATGGTTGGTAAAATGATTTTTTCCAATATGTCTGGTATCAATTATATAATTGGCTGCTTATCCAACAAAAATTTTTCAATTGTAAATCAGCCGTATAAATCTATTATTTATTAGTGTAGATATTACCCTCTGCAGCTGCAGTCAGATAAATGTAATGAGTTTTTTAATTACAAAGTCTAAAACTAAAAGAATAATAGTAAATACTAATAATCAACATTATTGGAACCTAAAGGTTAAAATCTAATAAATGTAGCTTTATAGCTTACTAGCTGTCCCGTCCGGTTTCGCACGGGTGCTAAGAATTAATAGTTTATTCCCCCCCCCCCCGCAAGAAATTCTTCCCCTGCGTAGCGAAGTCGGACTGGTGGTGTTTATAATATTAGTAGGATTCCGCCTCTAAAATGCAAAAGAATTTCAGAGTTACGTTTTGTTATTATCTCACAGGAATTACCCCCCCCCCCCCGCGAGAAATTTATATTTATTTATATCACTCAGGGATAGTGTAGCTTTCTATTAGTGAAAGAATTTTTAGAATCGGTTCAGTTGTTCCAGAGATTACCCCCTACATACAAACAAACTCACAAACTTTTCCTCTTTATAATATTAGTATTAGTATAGATGAAAACGTAGATTTCACCGTTAACAATTTGTGTATTTTTTTATTTCTATAATATTTGGCAAGTGTTTACTAAAGGCCAGTAATCTGTAATAGCATTAGTAATAGTAGTAAATAATTAAAGTTTGGAAAGCTATCACTAGCCACTATAGTCCAGTCACGAGAGATTAAAACGGGGGGTCCACCTTGCGTTTTGTGCAGCAAATGATTTTATTTTTTTGTGTCCTCAAGCATATTTAGGAGATGTCAAATCCAAGTTTGCGACCTCTAAAACATGGCGGGGGAGTTTTAATGGGCTAAAATCCACGATTTTTTTGCACTTTTTTCGAATTTTTACTTATAACATAAAAACGGCTGGTCCTATCGAAAAAATGGCCCTATTCAAAATTAAAGGACACAAAATTTACTTCAAAATGCACTAATCAAATATGTTTTATTCTGACTTTTACCGACTCTACAGAACTTAGAAAAACAAAAAAAAAATAAACTCTTTTTTTGTTTGAAAACGCTAATCTCAGGAACTACCAGTCTGTAAAAGAAGCAAAGTAGTAATCAATGAGACCCTATACGAGTTTTTTAAAAATTCAATCCCAAAGGGTGAAAACGGGAGTGTTGGATTTATTGTAATAACAAAAAATCCTACATCCACGTTTTACCCCCTTTGGGATTAAATTTAAAAAAAAATCGAATAGCCTATAACCTTCCTTAATAAACGGGCTATCTAACAAAAAAAATTTTTTCAAATCGGACTGGTAGTTTATTTTTTTTGTTTGAACGCGCTGTTCAAACAAAAAAAATAAACTCTTTTTTTGTTTGAACGCGTTAATCTCAGGAACTACAAGTCCGATTTAAAAAAAAAAATTTTTGTTAGATAGCCCGTTTATTGAGGAAGGTTATAGGATATACGAGTTTTTTTTAAATTTAACCCCAAAGGGGGTAAAACGTGGGTGTAAGATTTTTTGTAATAACAAAAAATCTTACACCCCCGTTTTACCCCCTTTGGGATTGAATTTAAAAAAAACTCAAATAGCCTATAACCTTCCTTAATAAACGGGCTATCTAACAAAAAAAAATTTTTTCAAATCGGACTCGTAGTTCCTGAGATTCGGGCGTTCAAACAAAAAAAGAGTTTATTTTTTTTTGTTTGAACGCCCTAATCTCAGGAACTACCAATCCGATTTGAAAAAAAAATTGTTGTTAGATAGCCCGTTTATTAAGGAAGATTATAGGTTATTCGATTTTTTCAATAGTTAAAAGCTTGAAAAAATGCTTTTTTCATTTTGGTAAATTTTGGCGATTTTCTAAGTTCTGTGGAGCCGGTAAAAATGGAAACAGAAACATATTTGGCTAGTGCATTTTGAATTAAATTTTGTACCCTTTAATTTTGAATAGGACCATTTTTTCGATAGAACCGGCCGTTTCCATGTTATAAGCAAGAAACCGAAAAAAGTGCAAAAAAATTGTGGTTTTTAGCCCACCAAAACTCCCCCGCCCTGTTTTAGAGGTCGCAAACATGGATTTGACATCTCCTAAATATGCTTGAGGACACAAAAAAATAAAATCATTTGCTGCACAAAACGCAAGGTGGACCTCCTCTCGTGACTGGACTACTAGCAGTACCTAATATAACTTATTTTTAGTAATTGTATTGTTGTCTAGACTCTAGACAATTTTCACTAGATGTCAAAACTAACTGCCAGTATTTGAAGATGGAATTTGGAAAATTCTGGCCAAAATGCTGCTTCTCAAGTTCTACAACTAACATAATATTAATTGTTGATGTCAAAACCAGGTCTTTAATAATATTGCGTATTTCGGATACTGGCCAAAAGGCAAGAGCCAGGCCATTCTACCTTTAGAAAAGAAAAAGAAAACAATGCGTCTTATCAAAAATGTATAAGAAAGGAAGAGATAACAAAAGCTTAAGGACTTATAAATTTTATTGAGAATCCGAAACGCTTCTTGATGAGTTCTGAATTTTACAGTAAATAAGTCGTGGTCTGTTGTTATTTTTCTATTGACATTTTGTCGTTTGTTCAAGGTTTATCCAAAACGAGACATAACCAATATCGTCGAGAGTAGTCACTACTTGAAGGTCAGCTCCTGGTGTCGTGCTGGTCAACCCAGAGGCAAATGCAAGACGCAGTTCTGGATCAAACCGTTCAGGTGTCTAGGTAAACATTCATCAGTAATCCACACTAATTGTTAGAACCCACGCCACACAACAAGTTTAATAATAAATGAACGGTTTCGTGTGACTTGATGCAGTGCTTATAGTTAAAAAAAAATTCCGCGTTATTTTCAGAGGGTCCGTTCCAGTCTGACGCTTTGCTCGTACCCGAGGGCTGCGCTTTCGACCACGTGCACAACGCTACTCGCTGTTGGCCGTTCAGTCGATGGAATGGTACGGCGGGCGCAGCTTGTGCCGAACGTGGCTTGCAATTGCGATCGTTTGCCATGCTATTGCCTTGCGGCATCTCCCTGTTCTCCGGAGTAGAGTTCGTGTGCTGTCCAAAACATTTCAAAGGTATTGTGTACTCTTACATTTTCTGGCTAGACAAATTTATCGCATTTTTAGTAACGTGTCGTCATTTCCTTTCGTTTTTTTCTAGATAATATCAAGTCAAAGAAACCGGTCGATGTTTCAACGTTAAAGAACGTTCCGTTTGCCGGTGCAGGCGCTCCGTTCGCCGCTACGACAGACGACACACTCGACTCCGATGCAGACGATGCCGTTGATGATCTCGACGACGATCTGGACGGTGACGACGACTTGTCCGATGACCGTGAGTTTGCTGATGATCCGGATGCTGGAACCGGCGGAGGGGATGACGACGACGAAGACGAAGACGAGGAGGACGATGATTATTATGACGAAAAGGATTCCGATTACGTGACGCCTTCGACTAAGTCACCGACGTCGTCGTCGACCGTTGCACTGACAAGGAGCACGACCACTCCGATGCCGTCCACCACCGTTAAAAATACACCGATACCGACGCCGGATCCGTATTTCACACACTTTGATCCGAGGATTGAACACGAAAGTTACAAACAGGCGCAGGAAAGATTGGAAGAAGCGCACCGAGAAAAAGTCACCAAGGTTATGAAAGATTGGTCTGATTTGGAAGAGAGATATCAGGTATCGTTATCGTCTATCGATTATTTATTATTATGGATAAACATTACGGAATAGTTTTATCGTGTCGAATATTTTCACTTCGGTATTTAAAATTTAGTTCTAAACAGTTTGACCATTTCACTAATGAGTAATTTTATTGCCTTATTTAAATATATATATTATGTATTCTATTGTTTAGGACATGCAAGCACTGGATAAAAATGCAGCGGATGCATTTAAGGCTCGGATGACGAGACGATTCCAGCAGACGGTGCAAGCACTCGAGGAGGAGGCTGACGCAGAGAAACATCAGTTGGCCGCGATGCATCAACAACGAGTTCTCGCACATATCAACCAGCGAAAGAAGGAAGCCATGCAGTGTTATACGCACGCTCTTAACGACCACATTCCCAATGTAAGTCAGAACACAGAACTATCGCGTTTTCCCTGCCCCAAAACTGGGCCGTCGTCGGCGTCGATAATAATTAATGTATTATATAATTTATTAAGGAAAATTTAATTTATTTTTCAGACTCATCGTGTACAGAAATGTCTCCAGAAACTATTGCGAGCTCTGCACAAAGATCGTGCACATGCGATTGCCCATTATCGTCATTTGCTGGCCAGCAGCCTGGAAGCGGCGTCCAGAGAACAGCCGCGCACTCTTGAACGATTGACAGACATCGACAGAACTGTGAACCAAAGTCTTCAAATGCTCAAACGATTCCCGGATTTGACAGCTAAAATCGGACAGCTGATGGACGATTACATTCAGGCGTTGAGGTCAAAAGACGAGACTCCCGGTTCAATGTTGGCGATGACGCCGGAAGCCGAAGCCGCCATTCTAGACAAGTATCGTTTAGAAGTTGTCAATAAACAGGCCGAACGCAAACAACAAAGAATGCAGGAACAGGCGCGGAAAGAGCAACGGAAAAAGGAGAGAAACGAAATTCACGACGAGAAGAAACGCGTCGAAGCCGTTCTCGGTAAAAAGATAACGGACTTTGACGCAGAAGACATGGAATATGAAACCGACGATCGTTCGCAGAGTACGTCCACGCAAGTTTCCACACAAGCCGAGGTCAGTTGAAAACGTATTACTTGTTGTTGTTTTTTTTGAAAATTTTAAAATATGTATTTAAAATGAAATTATTAATGTGTAAACATCTTAGCTCTGACGACTGTACGGGCTTCATAGTTCGGCCGTCAGATGTAATTAACACTTATTTAAGCGCGTGGGGTGCCCACGATCCCAGGCAGTCTTTTCAATCATACTTATCTTGCTATGAATTGGGCCCGCGCCTTACTAGGGTCAAGTCATGTGCCTAGATGTGACTGCGCGCGCGTGTGTGCCGTGTGCAAAGTGGGGATGTCAATTTTCAGAAAATAACCGGTTATCGCTGTGAAGCATCCACAAATATTAGTGACTGAAACAACCGGCTATATTAAAAACAATTAGGTAAGGTAATTCTATAACCAACTCGATAAATAAAAACTCTAACAATAACTAAGATAAATATTGAATTATCCAAGTGTGCAAGCTTTCACGGCCGGCATTGTTCCAAGTCTTCATGGTTTCCGGGCTTGTAGGCCGTGGTCCGGTGGTATTTCTACCTGACGTTTCGTCTACAACTGCGGTAGACATTCTCAAAGGCAACACCAGGAGTATACCGCATCCCTTGCAGCTGTGGATCAGTATATATTGGGACAACGAAACGAAGCATCAACACACGTATAGCAGAGCACAAGAGAAGCTGTAAACTGGGACAAACGGAAAAATCTGCCATAGCCGAACACACTTTGACTCTGGACAATCATAAGATCCTCTTCGAAGAAACCCAAGCCATAGACAGAACGTTGAGCTATTACCCAAGAATATACAGAGAGGCCATAGAAATACATAAACACACACAGAATTTCAACCGAAAAGATGAAGGCCTCAATCTCAGTAAAACCTGGACACCAGCACTCCGACATACAAAACCAATGACCAATCGTACAAGGACGGGATATGACCGAGTAGAGAACTCACCTCCACCACTACACACTGCGCTGTTGACCAATGACAGAGAGACGGACTACGACCGAACAGAGAACACACTGGCACTAGGTATAAAAGAAGGGAGAACACCAGTCACCGACACACTAACCTGTGAGCCGCCAAGGAGGACACTTCGACCGCTGCCACATCGCCTTTGAGAATGTCTACCGCAGTTGTAGACGAAACGTCAGGTAGAAATACCGCCGGACCACGGCCTACAAGCCTGGAAACCATGAAGACTTGGAAATATTGAATTGTTCCCAAAAATACTATGCCCTATTTTTAGCGAAAAAATCAGCAGTATAAAAATGATCTTTTGAAAAAAAACTTTTAGGTTAGAATGCCTAAATTTTGAAATTATTAAAACCTGTCCACGTCCACAATTTTTCCGACTGAAACCAATATGAGCTGACATGTTTACACATTGACTCTCGTGAGTACCGCATCACTCACACCTTTTTTTTTGTTTTTCGCTATTCGTTCAACAGTCGGAAACGGAAGACGCGTCTGGTCTAAGGACCGTGGACGATGCTGCCGTTCAGCGAGCTGTCGAAGAAGCGTCGATTGCCGTCGCTCATCAACAGGAAATCGTGCATGTGGCACACTCAATGCACCACGATACGAGTCACGGCGAACCCGTAAGTGTTAGACGTTGATTCGATTGCAGACAAACGACTGTTTATACGATGTTTTCAGCCGGCCATGTATCTTTTTCAGACGTATTCGGTGCGTCGAGAAGTCTATGGTCGCAACGGCGAAGGTCGAAGCGTGTATTTCACGCTTGCTTTCGCCGGCGTCGCACTGATGGCAGCGGCGGTCGTTGGCGTGGCGGTGGCAGCGCGCAGGCGTGCAGCGCGGCACCCACATGCTCACGGGTTTGTTGAAGTCGACCAGGCTGCAACACCGGAGGAACGCCACGTCGCGAATATGCAAATTAACGGGTATGAGAACCCGACGTACAAATATTTCGAAGTTAAGGAGTAAAATCAATACCGTTTCGTTTATTGAGTTTCGAGTTCTTTGTGTTAACGTCACCCGTTCAGAATTATTATTCTTATTTTGGATGGATTTTGTTGAATTGTTTCACCGTCAGTATTGTCCGTGCTACGAATGTGTCTTACGAGCGTTCTAACGAATCGACGAAGTATTTTGAGTTCACCGTCGACAGATTTAAGCAAAACTATTGCGTAACGTCGTAATGCATGCTCGGCCGAACACTCATTCTTTTCTCTTGTTCACGATGAATTTTTCTTTTCATGGTGTAGTGTTTCAGGATTTTCTATTCGATTAATAATTCATATCAGCATGCAGTAGCCAATAAGCTGTATTTTATTCAGGCTTGTTTCAGTTGCAAAAATATTCAGGTATTTCGTTTTCAGCACCGGTGTTACAAACGAAAATATCTAAATATCTTATAGATCTATTTCACTTATCGGCTAGCCGATAGAACGTAGCCTATTTTGCTGCAGTTGAAATAAAAAAAAAAACAGTTCATTTTTCTTAACTGAAGCTACGCGTATTTTCTATTGAAACACATGCCGTCACTACACTAATGTTCAACAAAAATAGTAAATCATGTCGATGTACTTAAACATTTGTTTTTTTCATTTAATATATAACTCAATGTGTATTTATTGATATTTTATCTATTTATATAATATTTATAGCTTAAACATTCCATTTTACTAATAATTAATTATTTATTAAGTAATATGTCAAAAACTGATAAAAGTTTCACATTGGTTTTAATTCACGAGTTTATTTACAAAAAAATAGAAAAATAAACAACGATGACAACAATTTGGCACGCAAACGAGGTAAAACTTTATTTTGTCTTTGTTTTGTTTTTTTTTCAATAAACGCGTCACTGACCGACGAGCGCAATGTTCGGATTGTCGCAAACGGGACGCACTGTTCTGCCGAATCAAAAAAAGTGCGTGTATCCTGTCGAACATCTTTCAATATCGTCAAAACGGTGCGCCTCCAAAATAAGCTGAGAGCGCAGAACGCAGAAAAATATGCTATTCTAATCTATAAATGTATATATTTACAAATGCTGTTCTGCATGTTTCCATTTTGCCGTATTATGTAAAGCAAGCTTCAGTACGCCGAAATGTGAATCGTAGTCCCGTAGTAAAAAGTCGGTTGCTGTAGATGTTTTTTTTTTCAAAAGACTCATTAAACGGAAATGGATTTGCTAGTTTCTGCTCTGCGCTGCAGCATTGTGCGATCACATCCGATCGATACCTAATCGGTGAGCGATGCGATATTCCGGTGACTGGAATGAAAATCTAACGATGTGCTTTGGTCCCAGCGACATTTTTAAATCAACGGAACATTTTGATATTGTGATAAGTATAGTATTCAGCTTTAAGTATGCAATTATGTTTACGCGGTGCCATAAAATTATTTTAATTTTCGATCGAATATAAGTATTTTAACATTGTTTTATGAACGGTAGGTAGCTATTTGCAGTCTCTTTTTTTTAACAATTTACGATTTCTGTTTCTGTTGAGCATTATTGATTGTGGATTTGTTTTTATTATTTCGACAAAAAAAAATTCTTTCTCCATTTAAATATTTATAGTCTTTTAACAACGTCAGCTGTTTTCATTAACAATTTTTTTTTACCAGTAGGTAGTTTTTACTTACTACAACTTATTTAAAGGTGTCAAACTTTTTGTCAGAGGCAAAACTGTTTAACTGTGGATCTCGTAAAATTTCAATTATTGTCCGTAAATAAATGAAAAGTCGTGATTGCTAACGGAATTTCTTGCATGACTCGTTAATTTTGTTTATTTATTTATACTTTTTTAAGAGACATGTATAAATATGAATGCTATATATCAGAAATGGTGATTTATGAAAGCGTTTTTCGATATTATAATATTATTATATGAAAAGTATGTAAGTATCTACTGAAATATCATTTTAAAGATATTAGATTTGTGTAAAATGTAGCGATTCGATAGAAAAAAACTAAAGTTTAACGCCTTTAAAAATAATTTATGTTTAGCTCTATTTATAATACAAATGTAACTTTACTTAGAGTACATTTTTTTATTTGAGAAAATGTAATAACCTTTTTTTTATTATTTATGATAGATGTAATATAATATCAGCAACTAATATATTAACTGTATCAAAAATTTGTGATCACGTTTCAAAAACTCTTCAATTTCCAATTTTAATTAATTAGTGTAAGTTTAAAGCACTAACTTGTTTGAATTGATTACAATAATAGCACAAAAATTGTTATTATATTTAAATATTATTCAAATTTGAATATTTGATACAGTCGATACTTGAACATTTCAACATCTCGTTGAAAATAATATTATAAATAAGAAATCATGTCATAAAATCATTTATCATCAATAAATGGAAAACGTACATGTTTTTCATAGTTTGTGTTTCAAAAGTATATAATATATATATATTTATTTTGTTTTGAACCATATAATATATTAATACTTTATACTAACTCCTAAAAAACCTAATATATTATATCAAATTCACGTATTTTCTGTTTCGTTTTTTTTGTTTTGTTTTGTTTTTGATGTTCGTTTTAAATGTTAACTTTGTTTATATCAGTGATAAACAAAACCGTTTGACGTTACAATATTTATGTCACTAATAATATATTTTTTGATTGCATGTCGACGACCCTCAATGTTTAGTAGATAATAGTTGTGTTCGATGAACATAATTATGAAACTTGCGAACGAAGAATCGTTGAAGTGCAAAGTCAGTCATAACTTTATAAAAATAGATTAATATTTTGAAAAAAATAATAGTAATTTAAATTTATCAATGAATAATCGTTGAAGAAATGCGATTACTAAAATATATTATAATATCTGAATTTGATATTAAAAGTAATAAATTTATTCTATGTTTAGAATATAGTTTGATGATCAGTAATCGATTTTAAACTGTAACGGAACTTCATTTTTTTTATTCAACAGTTATTTACATAATATTTCAGTAAACAATCATTTTTTGAGCTGTTTGGTTGTGAAAACAAAGAATTAAATAAATTTAAACTATGTTCTAAATTATTTCATGTTTTCTTATTAACTCTAATGTTATTTTGCACCTCTTCTAAATAAAATATCTAACAGCCGACGTATTGCGTTCAAGCTTCAGTTTCGACGATAACGAGAACGATATGCCGTTTGAAACGGACATTAATTTTATTGTTTGAGATCGCAAAATAACATTGACTCGCTATCTTTGCAATATATTATTTTACATTGTACTGGACAATATAAGAGTAATTGATAACATACTGTGTATTATTATCGGTCATTTTCATACTTGATTAAAACATTTCCGTCCTGTAAATATTAATTTAATTTATATGTGTCTTTCATGCTTATTTCCTTATAGTATTTTAGCGACGCAAAAAAAAAAAAACGATTTTGAATGATACGCGGAGTAGAAACGGGAAAACGTCTCGTTTACGGATCGTCGGGTTTCCGAATCATTTACTCTCACCTCCTCACCCGGAGACCGGTCCTGCTTTTAAGAAACTGCTCGCAGAGGTCGAACAAAACCACGGTAACTGACTTAGCATCCGAGACCAATGAAGAAATTCCATTCTTTTGCACAAAATAAAACTCAAAAATGTATTCAGTCGATTTTCAGTATGAATTATGTTTGTGTAAAAAAAAATATATATATTACGCAAAAATCCTAATATGAATAATTATTCTTGTCATACTGTTATGGATTGATCCAGTTAAGTCTGGTTTTTAATATAAATGATTTGGTAGCCTGACGGTTTCACAAGTAGGTACTATTTTTATAAGCAATATTTTTAATGTCAACGTAACGAACGAGTCTTTAAAAAGTTAAAAAAGATAACGCAACACGTCTTCGCTCGATAACGAAATAAGTGTCTGAGGCATAATATTCTGAACCGTAATATTATATTCAATATACGATAAATTAAAAGTCTTGGAAACCATCATAGATCACAGATTTATTATTATATTATAAAGATATAGACGTAAGTAGGCTTCGATATCATAATATTATTTTAATAACTTAAAGTAGATAGCTTAAGTAAATGCTTTTAAAATACCTACTTTAACTCTTTTCAACTTCGGTGAGTTGTCAGAATCGGAACCGCGTTGCACCCAATTTCGGTGCGTTCGCGCAGACGATAACGAGTGTGCAGAAATGTTACCGATTCTTTCGACTGATCGGCTGCTTGAAGACGAACCCAGATAAATCGCACTTTTCGCTTTAACGCAGTAGTTACGAAAGTCTACACAGTTTTAGTCTTATACAATCTATATATTATAGTTTAAGGTTATATTATTGTATTATGTTACGTTTTGAACTTTGTTAATGTTTTCGAAGGTACACAAAACATACACGCGTTTGTAAATACTCGCCGTTAATAAACCGTTTTCGAATCGGCGCCCAACTGTCGATTGTTCAGTCGAAAGGAAAGTGGAAAAACGAACGCGTGTGTTCAACATGTACTTTCGGCCGTTTGTTTTTTGCGACGTTTTATGTTTGGAAACAATTTTTCCGCACTTACTGTCAGAAAAAAAATTGAAATGTTTATAGAAATAAAAAGAAACGTAGTCTTAGCATTTGTACGTGTGTAGTGCTAGAATACGACAAAGTTCGTATGGCTAAAATCTATAGAAAGTTTATTTTTACAATTGAAAATTAATAAACTTTTTTATTTTCATAATATCAGCTGTTTTGGTGAAATAACTTTAATCGATTGAATTGAAAAGAATTCCAGTTTTTATTTATTTTTTTTTTATATCGAACTTTTTGTTTGTTTCAGACACAGATTTGCACAAAATTATGAAAAATATGTTTGTTTTCACACAACACCTATATTTTGCTTCTTTGTGTACAGATAAAAAAAAAATATTTATAGCTTTGCGATCAAAAATTTTCGAGCGGAGTGATTTAGGACAGAGAATTATTATTGAGATAGGGCCGGGGCAGTCGGCGATATCGCAGGCCGTGCTCTTGTACGAAGTAGCGCGCTTGTCCTGAAATAAAGTGAACCAACAATAATAAATTCTATAATTAATTAAAAAAACATGTTATTTACATAATATATTCATAATTATAATAATATATATAATATTGTATTATAATATAATACATTTTGATAATACATGATATTATTATGTATTATTCTAGCAAGTAGTGTAGCCAAGTAGCTATTAATAGAGGCTTTAGTAAACGTGTTGACGATGTGTACTGTACGATGCTCCCGTCACGTTGCAACACAGTTCAAATTGTTCAAAGTTATCTTGTAAATTAATAATATAATTACTCAAACTCATAATTATGTATACTTATGCGTATTGCGTGCGCTCTTCTTATAATATCATTTCCGGTTCAACATCTGTATGCGATCTCCGAACGTGCGAAATACTATAGTATTATACGCTTCCTCCATAAATCACTTCGGAAACTTGCATCGTTCCGTAGGAAACGCGCACCTATACGTACAATGTATACATGTTATATTATATTTGTAACATAAAGTTAAGTCTTTTAAATAAAATAGTCATAATTTGCAGACGATCGGTATACTGTCATGATACGATCGCCAAAGAAACCAACAACAATGAATAACTTTCACTCGATTGCTTAATTATTGCAACTGAAATGCTGTCAATTTAATGTTAAGGTAATAAATAAATTATTAATAATTACAAGTTCATTCGTTTAGAAACTACTTATGCAGTCGATTGTTTTCGTTCACTTTATTTAGTTTGAGCCGCGACTCGACATTGAAACGGCGTGCGCGGAACCGACTTCCTCGTCGGATGTAAATTTTATGTGTTTTGATGCGGCGTCAGCGAGGGACGGAAACTTTTTGGTCCAAAGTGTATTTTATTAAATTTGATAAATATAAGGTACCTTCACCGTGTATAGTAAACTGTAATGTAACTATGGTTAATTAATGAGAATAAATATTTAGTTTATGAAAAATAGTCAAGTCGTGTTAGATGTAATATTTGTGCATAGATTAAGTTGATTTTATGAAAAAAAGATTCAATTTCATTCAATTCATATGTGTTTGATGTTTAAAATGAAAACAACACAAAATAATAATTATTAATTCTAAGATGAAATTAATTACTACCTTGAAATACCTTAATTATCCACATACATAACATGTATATGCCCGATAATCAACATAACCCGTTATTATTTTGGAACATTTGAATTAAGCAAATCTCCAGCATGAATGTTTTGTGGCTACTTACTGTAATTTTGAATAAACAATAAAATAAAATACAAAAAACAAAATGCGTCAATTACTAATAATATATTTTTGTACCGTCATCCGACGAACAACTTAAATCAACATCTTGTATTCTATTGAAGTTTCGATTCGAACGAATTGAAACTGTAGCTCGGTCAAGAACGACGCCGTCACGCCGGTAAAGAGAGGTAAGTGTCGCGAGGCCGACGCGGACACCTAAGCGCGTCGCAAAAAAACTGGGGATCGGCAAGCTTCATTTTGTTTGTTCCGTGTGCGTAATCAATATTATGCCGTCAAAGTTCAAAAATGAAACATCCCTACCTATAAATAAACGGTAAATATAGCTAAGTTTAGAATACAAATTTATTAAAATGAAAAATTAGCACCGTATAGGCAACTAAACTGACACATCTGTATACGTTTATGATGCTAATTTTTGATTTTATAATTTTGTATTCTAAACACAAGATGTACCGCTTATAATTGTTTGGAAGACGGTTTTTTTCTTAAGGGCCAGAAATAGAGGCTTTTTTGAACTTGACAAAATAATTTTGTGTTAATTTTTTATGACCTATGCTTATGACAGTTTGCTTCACTCTATCCTCCCGATCGGCTGTAATTATTACAATAGAGCTAATTTCATGACATTGTCAATCTGACGTCTGAAGCCAAATCACCATAAAGCAGCAAGTGGCTCAGGCTGACTGCATTTTGCAATAGCATGATATTAATTAAAGTGAAAATCTTAATCAAATTTAGCAATTTTTCAGTTATAGTTGGAATATTTCAGATGACGTGTTAATTTTCTATGTTTGAGTGAAGTAAGACACTAATTCGTTATAAAAATGGAAAACTTGTTTAGTATGTGGAAAGTACGAGAATTGGCCGACAAGGTGTATGTATTTTTTTTACTTCTTCGAGTTCGCATTTTATAGTCAAGTAGATGAATAGTTTCTCTACGCATTGTTTTTTAAGTCAATCAGGGAAGATTTCAGTATACATAATCAGTCGAAGGAAATTTCAATATTGTAAGAAATGTATATAACCACAATGCCTGATCTTTTACATTTAAAATGTGTATTCTGACGCCCTTTCTTAATTTATTACTCTCATAAATAAGAACATCACTATAACACGAAGTCCAAACGAAATACTATCTTTAATTAAAGACTTAAAGAGGGCACAGTTGAATGTTCAAATTACAAGTTTCCATAAATGGTACAAATAATTCACTTATTTAGAGATAGATAAGACGATGAGGAATAACTTTTTCGGTTTCAATTAGGTGCTTTTTTTGTAATATTTTAACAGACTTTAAATTTGGCATATTTTATTGAATTTTTAAAAGTAAGTTTTTTTAAATTGTATCATCAAAATGATTACTATAGATTTTCAAGGTCATAAACTAATTTGTTATTTGTGTATCGTTCTGTCAAGATAATTATTTAAATTCCATACAATATTATGGTATTGTAATTTACGTGTATGTCGTTTTAGTTTTCTCATTTGAGTTACATTTTGAAAGAGGATTAATTAGCTGTTTTTTTCCAAGTACCTACAAACTGGTCAATCGCCCTTTTTAATCACAGGAAAATCAGTCACACCGTGGTGATTTTAACAGTCTCTAAGCATATAATAATAATAATAAATCCACGTTGACATTACTAAATTTATTTCCTGTCTTCTTAACATATTTATTATTTGTCGTCTAATATTTAAAAATCTCTGACGATATGCCATGTAAATATAATAAATATTATTTTCAGCTGTATGCAATAAAACAATACCTTTATCTAACATGTATGTGCCTACTAAAGATTATGATCTAATAATAACCGTTGAATGTTTATGCGTGATAATTGACATTGTTTTCAGTAATAATAAAATTAAGTTTGAGCGTATTATTCTAGAGTTATTTTTGCTCTAAAATGACAATTTCAAATTTGAATATCCTTAAAATATACTTAGAAATTATTAACCAGAAGATTTATTTAATGTTCAAATGGGATTTGGGAACGAATATAAAATCAACAAAATACAAAAACTTTTTAACAAAACTAAATTATCTAGTGTCTACTAGATAATTTAGTTTTGTTAAAAAGTTTTTGTATTTTGTTGATTTTATGTAGGTATTACAAATTAAAATTACCACAAATATAAAACCAACTTTGGAAATAGTTGAGTATGAATCGATTTTTATTAATAATTATAAATGGCATCCATTAGGAAAGTCAATTATTGACTATTGTAAATTTTAACGACGCGCCACGATTAAAGCAACCGGAGTTTACTTGTACACCGAATAGAGATACCTAGCTGCTTTATTGAATTTGGAACAAACGAATGATGATGCGATCTTACAATTTATTTTATCGTAGACAATGAGACATAATAATTAATAATCATATACTTGATAGGCAATCGTTGACTGAGGTCAGAGTATATTGTATCGGCGAATTGAATATTGTCAACTGATACTTGATAATAATTCTGGTCTACTTACTTATTTTAACACGTCGAAAAGAAACAGTTACCTAGGATTATGATCATATCGCTATCATAATCCTAGGTAACGTAATTGTTTCAGCTGCTGTCAGTGCAAAGAAGTGAAATGCGCAATATTTTACGTGTTTTTTTACAAGTTCATGCGAGCAGCTGACGCACAATTCCCCGTCCACGATGCAGCTGACAATTTTTTTCAACTCATTATGATGTCAACTATTTATAAAAAAGTTTCAACCGGCGTACTATTACTTAATTTTTTTCTTTTATCACTTTTGCAGCCTCTCACACCCACATCCACCGTTGGTGCGTCAGCTGACGCTTGGTTTACCTATTAGTCATACCAGATTTATCGAAAAAGATAACAATCGATCGGCGTAAAAACACTACCTAAAATGCAACGCAAACTCCCGGGCTATTAGTTCTGATTCGGTTCTGTTTAAATAATTAAATTAAACAACAGATAAATAATTACATATTTAGCAATAAGTAACGCAATAATTTTTCACTTGCAATACCTACATGCCTGAACAGTTATTTTGGTTTTGAATTTTCTGGAAACCAATTTTATTTTATATTATTTCGCCATTGTCGTCCATAGTTTCGTTCCAGGCAGAACGTCTCCAATTGTTGAATTCATTTTTTCTCAAAACAATTTTACATAAATTTAAATGGAAACTTCACAAAAGTTTGTCCTTAGTGTACTAATAGTAAGGCCAACTAGGGAATGCAATCTCGATCTCGCGAGATTTCGAGCTATTTTTCGAGATTTAATCTCGTGGGCAGGCACTCTCGTTTTTGAAATCTCGTTTGAGATCTCGACCTGATATGGTTGAGATCTCGACCTGATATGGTCGAGATCTCGAACGAGATTTCAAGAACGAGCGCGCTGACTGCATGCTGAATATATCTAAGAACAATTCAAACCAAATGTTCGTGAACGTTACTAATAGTTCCCAAGTTCCTAAGAAGTTATTTCCAAAATAATTAATTGACATATAATAGTGTGCTGTGTGACTGTGTCACTGTGTGCGTGTGTGATTTGTTGCGTAGTGCACTGTGCAGATAATTATTATTCCTTACTTTTCTTAATAAACGTTGATTTTTTTGTTTCAAGATTCAATTAATATTGTGTTTTATTTTCAAAATATAACAGCAATACCCCAACTAAGTAGTTTTTATTAAGTTTAAGCATTTTTAAAAGTAGGCGAAATCTCGATATTGTCGAGATTTATCGAGATCTCGCCAGACAATCTGGCGAGATCTCGAATGGCCAATCTCGAACCCAGACTTATCTCGCGAGATCTCGAATTGCCAATCTCGGCTCGAGATTGCATTCCCTAGTGCCAACAGGTGGCCATTTAATAGTTCCTAAAAGAGAAGGCTCATTAATAAATAAATAAGAGGGATTGATTAGAACGACTACGGTGTTTCCTTGTGTTTTTTTAAGGACAAACGTCGTTATGAACTACACGGACATCGAGGCCAAAGTCAGGGAGGCAACCAACGACGAAGCGTGGGGTCCGACCGGTCAACAGATGCAGGAGTTGGCTCACGCAACGTTCACCTACGAACAGTTCCCCGAGGTAATGTCCATGCTGTGGAAACGAATGCTGCAGGACAACAAACAGCACTGGAGAAGAACGTATAAGGTAACTTTCAGTCAGGGGTCTGCCGAGGACGAGGGTTTCTACCGAGGCACTCTCTCGGTTTGGCCAAGTAATTGGGTTTTTAAGTCAAACATTTTTTTGTCATAAATGGAAAGAATGTATATAAGTTTTATAAGAAAACAATTTTTTATTTTTATTTTTTTATAATAAATAAGAAGTTACATCAAGTTAAAAATAAATATTTAAACTTAGAACCGATGACGCCCGACAGTTCCCGAAAAAAACCCGAGCGCTTTGTGACGTAACTATGTTTAAGCTGACTCTATGTGACAGGTGTGATTTTGTTTATAATTAATTTATTCCTATTCTCAACGTCGGTGTATTGATTATTTCATTGTAAATGTCAAATCTCAAAAGTTTTCGGACCTGTTTCGTACCACTTTGTACAAACAATACAAAAACAAGTCCTGAAAAAATGTTTTTAAATGTGCCACAAAATGTTAAACGTCGAAAGCAATGGTTCCGAGCAGCACGATGTATTTGCCCTAAAACTACGTCAAATTTTTGTTGTTGTGAAGATCATTTCGATGTAAGTATTTTATTATAATTATATTATAGTTAATAATGATTTATATCAGAATATAAATACAATGCATATTATTATAGTTAGGTACGTCAAATAAAAATTTGTCAGAAAATTAACTCCAAATCAGAACTTTCAGAATTAATAATAAATTTGTATACTGTTATCAAATGATTTTTGTTTAATTCTTAGTTTTAAAAGTTATGTTTAGCTAGGTTATACATGTACTAAATGGACAGTGTAAATTGATATTTTGCAAAATATATATGTCATGTTGATTGTTCCGCAGGTATATTATCAGAATTGGCCTTTATAAACCTTTTATCACACATTACTGGAATAAATTTATAAACAATACTTTTATTTCACTAAACTTCAATAATTTTTACAGTTGACATTACTCACATGAAAGCACATAAACATAATTACGTCACAAACATGGTAACCATTCATGGAGTGTTTTGTAGTCACGTGATATTTTTATTTATGATAAGTATTGAAATAAAATAAAAAAACTGATAATTATTTTTTATTAAACAACCCAATTATAAAAGAACGTGCGGTGTCTGTTTACAGAGCTTACTGCTGCTGAATTATTTAGTTCGCAACGGTTCAGAAAGAGTCGTGACGTCGGCCCGGGAACACATTTACGACTTGCGCTCATTAGAAAATTACACGTTTGTAGACGATCTCGGCAAGGATCAGGGCATTAATATTCGGCACAAAGTTAGAGAACTGATCGATTTTATCCAAGACGATGAGAAGCTGCGAGAAGAAAGAAAAAAGGCCAAGAAGAACAAAGATAAATATATAGGTGAGTATTATTAAAATAAACAGTTTGACACCGTCATCGCAGGGCCGGATTAATCATGCAGGGCCCCTAGGCAATGCAATTCTCGGGGCCTCTTTTCAGCCATTTGAAGATGAACAGCTTTTTTCAAGTTGATAAAGGTAGCGTATTGTATGATCCATACAATATGCTACGTAACGCATGCATATATCATAGCGGGTGTGGCACCTCGACATAGCTGTCGAGAGTTATTTAAAAAATTCAAAATTCTCACCGTTTACGACATTTTTATTTTAGAATGCGTACTTTTTGTAGAAAACAATTCATCTCTTTTTAACGAGAATAATTTTGATCATAACTACTCGACAAGAAACAAAAATAATTTTAAAACAGTAGCATCTTGGCTAGCTGTAGTTCAGAGAGGTGTCCGCAACGCTATAATTCAGATACATAATAAAGTACCTGAAAATATAAAAGCAGGGCTTAATCTGAAAAAGAAATTAAAAGAACTCTTAGTCAAAGAAACAAATTATGACTTGAAAAAATATCTAGGATAATAATATGATACACGCCGTTATAGGTACTGACTTCTCCTATACATGTATATTATGTCTTTGGAGCAATAAAATTATTATTATTATTAGTTCTACTACTCGATACTAGATGGTTCTGTTCTGTAAGTGAAGTATTTCATCCACTGACAGCATGCGTCGAAAAAAAGCAATAATACCTAATAATTGTCATTGAGGATACAAATTTTCCAATTAAATTTTCACTCTATGAAACATTTTCGATTTCTTTTGTGCGCGCGCAGGGCCCCTAGCCGATGTGGGGCCTCTAGGCAGTTGCCTACTCTGCCTAATGGTTAATCCGGCCCTGCGTCGTCGTGAGCGATGTTGTGAGCTAATTTTCTTCTTCTTCTTCTTCTTATTATTGTATTTTCAGGCATGAGTTCAGACGCAATGGGAATGAGATTCGGCAACAAAAATACCGGCTGGGAGGACAAATCGAACGACAACAAGGACTGGCCGAACATTCAAACGAATTTCAACAATCAAAGTATCAAATCGTACGAAGACGAATACGACGGTAAATAATAAATAATAATAATTTTATTTAGTAACCATTACATAAAATATAGCTTATAGAGGTAGATAAAGCTACCTGTACATAGGTTGGTTACATAGCTTACCAACTAGCTCCAAGAATGTTGCTGGAACCTCTGGTGTGAATATAATAAAAACAGAATTAACCACAAACACCTAACCATAGTAATTTAATACTCGACGTACGTTTCGCCAACCAAGTTGGCATCATCAGGAGATTAGTTTTAATCGTCTCCTGATGATGCCAACTTGGTTAACGAAACGTACGTCGAGTATTAAATTACTATGGTTTGGTGTTTGTGGTTAATTCTGTTTTTATTACCAATTAGCTAACAAACTAGCTTACAGTGAATCAATTTTCTCCGATTGTACAATTTGTCCGATGTGTTAAATCGTTGTTCTTTTTAGGCGAAAGGGAAGACAGCGATACGGAATCGAATCATCAAACCAATTCTGTGAAGTATCGCGATACGGCGGAAACGGCGACATCTTCCGAAAAGAAAGTCAATCTCAACCTAAATCCCAGCGCAACTCGGTCGCCGGCCAAAACGACGACACAACGCAGAAATACAACTAAAACGATCGATTTGGGCGCCGCAGCTAATTTCGGCAGAGACGCCGTTCAAAGTCCGCTGCCGAATTCGTCGCCAAACAACAACAATAACAACAACAACAACAACAGAGTGGATTTTTTGTCCAATGCTAACGATGAAAACGACGATTTCGATCCGCGCGCTGCCGAAACAAAAGCGCATCAAATCCAACAGGAATCGTCGGAATTCGGAGAATTTGCAGATTTTAGTTCGGCTTTTGACAATTCCAACAGCCAACAGCAAAATATGTCCAACAGTGCCGACGCGAGGAGTTCGGACACCGATTTGTTTGATAGCGCCGACAGTCAGGCGTTCAGCGCCAACATTATCGGCGGCGCTCCGACACCCGTGGCTCAAAATACCAGTTCGCTGTCGAACGCAGATTTACTATCGGGCTTGGATTCGCTGTGCATTCAACCTACTGCCAACGCGACGCCCAGTTCTAGTGATCTTCTTAGCGGCTTTAATTCAGGTAAGGTTAATTTGTTGTTTTTCGATAAAAAAAAATTATTTGTTTCTTGTGTCATTTTAAGTTCTTTTCGAACGAATGTATTTCTTTGTTCAAAATTACCGTGTCTTCTAGAGTTCGTAATTTGCTCGAGAAACGTAAAATGAACGAAGACATTTACATTGCAAAGAATACGAATTTTTATTTTAAATACAACATTACGTTGAATAAGTTCGCGTTCGGCCGACCAACAGGACGCTTGCTTAAGTAAACCGAGGGGCAACTCATTTTAGAAACGGAAGATAGTCGACATCTTATTTAAACTTTGTCTAAAATATATTTAGAATTTTTGAATTTAGAATCGAGAAATAATTATTGTTTCTTTTATTATCATCAAAAGCCGATAACTTTTAGAAGCAACGGTTTTAGAATTGGATAATTTTAGTTATAATTTTCCATCGGTTCAAAAAACTGTACTAGAGACGCATTGATTAGAGTGATTTTTGAACAATGAAACGGGAAAGTCATATCAGATTTCCCCTTTCAGTGAAGAAATTGGACGATAGTGCGACCTTGAAGGAACGAAGATCATGGCGAAACGAAGACGTAGACGTGGCAGCTTTGAAACTGGTGAACTTGATAAACAGAATAGGAAAAATCAAATCGATTAGCGATATAAATGCCATAAAACTGTACACTCAGCGTCTGATCAGTTGGTTTCCCGGGCCGTTGACCGTACAGAAGTTGGTCGGACAAGACGAAACGCAGGAGAGTTTGGAAACGTTCGCCCGACGCCATTACGCCAGAGTTTTGGACGTCGTCATATCGACGTTCGATCGGAATTGGCCGTGCTACGACTCGGACGGCGTAGTAAACGTCGACGAGACGGCGTTGCGACTTTTCGTTGTCGAAAGCGACTGTTTTTTCGCGTTTGAAGGACTTTCATCGTTGTTGAAAAACGTCAAATCGGCAGAAGATGGACAACTGCCGGCCGTTATTTTGTTGTTGGAACGGTTCGTTAAAAGCGACGCAATATTTGCGACGCTGGTGTCAATTTGTACGAAAAACGATAATTGTACGAGAAGTGAAGAAAAATGGAATGAATTCGTACAATTGTTAGTTTCGCTGCCGAACAGAGTGGCAAACCGATGCGAGAAAAGTACACCGAATATATTTTCGATCGATAATTTTTCCAAATTGCTTCTCGTCAATTTCATTAAAGTCGTCGATTTTTTGATCGACCTGGAAGAGTTTGATAGCGCAGATAGAGATTTGCGATTTTTAGCGCTTTTTCTCAACAAGTTCGTTTCGATCTACCAGTCGCGAAATAAGTCCGAGACGCTCAGAACGCTCGTCGAAATATTTTATATTTATTGCGGCTCGGATGATAAGAACGCGAGAAAAATTATACAAAATCTAATCGTTCTGATGAATCGGACGACTATGGGAATTTTTTCAGTTGCGATTCTGCAGAATTTGCCGCCTGATCGAGAGTCAGTTTTTAAAGTATTAGATCTTTGTGTGGCGACATCGAAAGATTGGGAATATTGGCTGTGTACTAAATTGCCGCTACTCAGTTATCGCGACTACGAAGACGATAGGCTTATAAAAAATTTAATTCATTATCTGGCGAGGGCGTCTGAAAAAAGTGACAGAAATTTCCTATTCGATTTAATAATGAAATTGTTATCGGTGTGGGGCGACAGATCGTCTCTCGACCATACAAGTGTCGAACATCATTTGTTCATAACAAAACTCGTTTTGTTCGGCGTTTATCGGCTGGAACAGATCACAGACGGCCGGTCGGAGCGGAACAGAACGGCCATTCACGGTGCGCTGCTGTCCGGCGTGCCGGTGCATTTGGAGTCGTCGTCGATTCACGTCAGAGCGATCGGAATGAAAACTTCCGAGCTCGTCGTCGGCTTGCTATTCAAAAACGAGGACGGACGACCTGTCGTGAAGTTCGAATACGACGCAATGCCACCGCAGACGAAAAAATTACTCGGAAATTTGCAAAGTCTCTTGGACGAGAACGATTCGAATGAAAACGTCGATCGCTTAGAAATCGACAAAGACGACGACGGAGCCGATTCCGAACGCGCCGAGACGGAAGGTACTGAAGGGGATGAAAAAAGAATCGTTCGTTCCGTTGAAAAAACCAAAATGAAAAGGGAATCTCAACTGGTCGAAAGAATATTGCATCGAATCTATTTGGATCTAAACAGCGAAAACGTGGAAATGTTCGCTGTCAAAAATCGAACGGAATTCAACAAAAACGAAAGTAAACGCGACAATCGCACGTTCGACAATTCTTTAGTTTATGGAGAAATCGCAAAAGACAACAGAATAGTCGTCATTGACAGCGACACCGGTGTGGAATTAGACTCGGACGATGATTTAGAAGCGTACGATTTGTCGAACGACACTGAAGTCACAAAAGTGGCGCCGCCGGCTTATTTGCGCGACATGCTCAACGGATTAATTGAAACAGAAGAGCCCGAACTGTTCAGATTGAGCGTGGAGAGTTGTGAAAAACTGATATGGAGCCAGTTGCCGGACGACGACGTGTCCCTGGGAATCGAATTACTAAACTTGCTCATACACCTCGAACCGAAATTTCTCGTGGACAATTTCGAAAGTATGGTGTTTTCGTCATGTGTCGCAATTTGTTGTATTTATCCCAGAGAAAGCGTTTTCTTTCTATCGGAACAGTACCACGCCGAAATCGGAAAACACACGATCACTCGGAAAATATTGTGTCTCGACGTGTTAGCCGAAACAGCACAGGTGCTCTCGAATACGAATGGCAAGCGGACGCAAAACGATAAAAAACAAACGTCGAACAGCGTGAAACAAGTGAAAAAATCCGACATTGAAATCACGGAGGATATTGTTAGAAATAGAATAGAATCGAATACAAGAAGATTTTTCTCTAAACGGAAAGTGCCGATCGAAAGGGTCGACAAGTTTGCAAACGTAGCGGAGACGTTTTTTAATTCCCTGCTGTATGGCCACGACCCCCAACAGTTCAGAAAACAATTTGATACACCGCTGTATCGGTTAGACTGCGTCCTTCTTGTTCATTTTATACGCACCCTGTCCGTGATCGTCTGCGCGGCGAGAAATTGTTTGACAATAGCGAAAATTGGCAAAACGGCGCTGGAATTGACGTGGACCGTTAAGTTCCACGCGGAACCGAAAGTCAGGTTGGCAACGCTGGGTCTGATCGCGGCGGTTATTTTGAGTGTACCGAACGATATATTGGTGTCCGAGTTTTGGGAGGAGTTGTTGGAAATCAATCTCTGGTTGACGGACCGTCTCAACCCGAATTTGCAGTCCGGCGAAACGAATTCGGAATGCAGATCTCTGGGCGCGCAGGTGCTGTGTTTAACAAACGACTTGCTGAAAAATACGTCCAACGCCGATGGAACCGATTTTTAGATGCTTTTTATTGAAATCGTGTTTTTCCTGATGTCCTTGTGTTTTGGTGTCGCGCTTATGCTGTATTGTGTATAATATATGTATTTCTAGACGTGGTGCAGTTAATCTACCAGTGTTAAGGCATCACTCGGAACAAGTCCTTTTGGCGCAGAAGATAGCGCGCTGTACTTCTAATGCAAAGGTCGTGGGTTCGATCCCTCACAGAACCGTCTTGAAACTTCATGGAACCTTTTTTTCATTTTTTCTTTTTTTATTAAAAAGTAGTGAATTATTTGTATTTAACTAAAAAGTACAAAATAAAATCAAAGTAAAAAATTTTTTTTAATAGAAGATGCTTTTTATTGGGCCGTAAAAAGCAGAAAATAAAAAATTTATCTTCCAAATTTTTAAATGTTTAAAAAATTTTACAAAGCATTTGAGACCCCAGCAAACTATCATTAAAATAGCAAAATTTATGATTAAATCAACAAATATATTCTAGAATCTAGAATATTGGTCTCGAATGCTTTTAAAGTTTTTTTAAACATTTAAAAATTTGAAAGATTAATTTTTTATTTTCTGCTTTTTAGGGCCTCTCAATAAAAAACATCTATTAAAAAAACATTTTTTACTTTAATTAGAAATTAGAATATATTTACCAGAAAAAGAAAATACATCGAGTACAAACTCTCTGCATATAGAGGTAACTATGTTGCTATGTACAGTGTACGTAGGCTCTAGTTTAGACTATATTTATTGCATAACCTTAATTAACGAGCAGCGTAAGATATCGAGCTAATTTTTATCGGACTGCGCGAAAGAAAAGATGGTAATGTTTTTTCATGTGTAACAGTGTATGTATGCATGTATGGATATGTCTGAGATAATCTATTAATCGGAAAGTACATAATTATTGTGTTTTTATATTGTAATTAATGTATATTAAATATTTTGAAAAATATAACAATTTTAAAACGAAACCTTCCATTTTTTTGTCTAGATTGTTAAATTGTGTTTTAAAGACCACCAACAGCTAAGGTTATTTGGGCCTAGCACCAATTCATTTTTTTTAATAATAAATTGAAAATCCAATTGACACTTTTACCAGCTCTCGGGCTAGAACCCGGGAACTTGGTTTTGTCTAGATGAAGCTCGATAATTAATATGTTATTATATTAGTGTTTTATTGATATAATGTAAATGGAAGAAGAAGAAGCCATTCCAGTAGACCACGACTCACAAGCTCGAAAGATTTTAATCTTAATTCTAATGTAAATTATTGTTGTCAGTTCAATTGTAAAGAAAATCCGTGTTTTATTTTTCGACGCTTCAAACTAGAGGTGCAATCATGTGTAGTATTTTGTTCACGATCACTCACACTCACGAAAATCGCTTTCAATTCACGCCTGTTCACGCACTACTACATTTTTTTATTCACACTCATGCACGGTCACGTCTAGATTTCAACACTCACGCACGATAATAATTATATTTTGAAACTCACGCTTACTCACGCACGTTCACTCGCATTCACGCAATTTTACAGTAATTTTATAATTTATATTGTTGCAAACCCCAAGATGATACGCCGCTGGCTAAAATAGAAGCGTCGAGAATAGGTCACAGTGGTGAGGCGTGGAATGATATAGAAGATACCAGTACCCGCTAGACGTTTGGAAAGTACTAGAAGCTCTGTGTTTAAGCCACGTAACTCTATATAAGCAAGGAGCCGACGGAGATTGAGTCAGTCGTAAATGAGTGTCGAGTTGAATTTTCGAACATAAATACACTATATAAATAGTTATTGTTCAGTGTTATTGAAGTGTTTCACTTTGTTTGAGAACTACTATTGTGTGGACTGTTAGAATTGACATATAATTGTTGCTTTGATTGTTATTGAATTGTTGTTACATTTTTAATTATTGTAAATAAATAATTTATTCCGCCCACGTAAAAAACAGTTTTGTTACAATATTATCACATCGAAATTTAATGTGACTAATTCTTGTTAATATTAGTTCAGAGTTCCAACTTCAGGGTCAGGCCTAACAATTTTACACTCTCCGCATTTCGCCTGAAAATACAGGAATAATTCTTTATGTGATTAACTTTTTACTCACGCCAACTCACGCTCACGAAAATTCTTTTCCACGCACGTTCACGTATGCGTATATTTTTTTAATCACACTCACGATTTTCTCGATACTTACAAGTTCACTGCGTGTCACAACGCGCGGCGAAAGATGAAGCCACCGCGTCATAGTAACGTGAATTCATTGCGCCGGCCTTCTAGCTTGCTATTGGCTGTTTATTGTCATGAATAGCAGTTTGCCAAAATTGTACCTAACGTCATAAAACCCAATGTGCAGTTTTGTGTACACGGCACTGTCTGCGGGCAAACAGGCGTTCACTAGCATATTATTGATGACGTGCCTGGTTTCATCTCTCACCGCGGGCACTCTAAGCGAAATTTCATGCACGATTTGCACCTCTACTTCGAACATCAATGTCCAAGTTTGTAATAAGTTCTATGAAAAATCGAATAAGTAAATGAAGTTATAGACCAGAGATCGGCAACAGCCGGACCGCGGTCCAAGTCCCGACCGCGGAAGGTCAAAAACTGGACCACCAAAATTTTTTTGAATTATTTAAAAAATACTTTTTTGTACTTTCCGCTACGAAAGTTTTATTTTCGAATGCTTTGTGGCGGTAACAAAGAGGCACATTTTGAAGAACCAATATCACTCAAGATTAACGAAACATTTTTCGCATAAGCTGCTCCCCGCGTGAACCTAACTTGAAAAAACTGACTCAAGACCGCAAATGTAATTTCTCCCATTGATTTTTGAATACAATTATGCCTATCTATTGTATTTCATATTATTTTGTGAGTGAAAATTAAAATAAAAAATTAGTAAAGAATATGAGTTGTTTTTTTTTTGGACCTCGATAAAAATTTTCAACAGTATCCGGACCCCACCTATAATTACTTGCCGACCTCTGTTATAGACGTTCGACAATCGTGACCACAAGCGTCCAATTGGCGAATTCGGGTTTTTAACAGGGGTGGTCTCGTTTATGAGTACCTAGTGAATTTTAACGTTCTGTTTTTTTTTTCTTTGCCAGGTTCCGCGAATCAGCCGATGAGTTTACAGCCTTTACAACCGTCGTCTTCCAATACAGTTCCTCTTCTGTCGGCGAGCCAGTCTCGGACCAGCGGCGCCACGCCTTCAGACGTTTTGGTCGGTTCGACGTGGAAGAATCCGGGAAATCTGAACATAGATTTCAACAACTTGTTGTCGGGAAATAAAACGAAAACGGGCGTAGCGCCGAGTATGAATCAATTAGCTAGCAACCCGACATCGCCCGTCAATCAGCCGCGGATAATTCAGCAGCCCGTCGTACAGTCGCCTGTAGTTGCAGCGCTCTCTGTACTTCCTCCGCAGACAGTCGTGCCGCGCCAGCCGCTCTTACAGCAACCGCTCGTGCAACCCGTTGGCGGCTTTCAACAGACGACGGCGCCGATCCAGCTTGTCCCGAGTCTGCCTCCCGTATTCGGCCAGACGCCTGTCGGATTTCAGCAACCGTCGAACGCTGTGCATTTTCAACCGTTTAAATGATATTCGAACAATTCGTTTACCGTATTTTAAAAATAAATTTCTTTTCGTGGAACTCGTTTTCTCGGAGTATTAAAATTTACACTGCGCCGTGCGATAGATTTATTATTATTATTAAACGATTGCAATAATTTGCGGTGGAGGACTTGAATTATTGTACATTTTTTTGTGCCTGTCCGTCTACAGAAGTCGCTGTATTTTTTATAACTCGTTTAAAAATAAAAAACTTTTGTGCGTAAAAGATATTAGATAAAGTACATTGACTTCATTAACGTCGAACAAGGCAATATTTTTTCTTCATTCATTTCTTTGTTTCGGTGAACGACAGCTCTTGCAGACTGGAAAAAATTCTATCAAAAACATCAAGTAATAATATTTTGTCGTTCTCACTTTTCATTTTATTTACAATAATTTATAGTCAATCATCGATGTGAAGATTTTTTTTCTTTTTCAAGTTTTTATAGTCGACAATTTTGTCTTGTGTTTTCGCCACAGTCTACGAGTCTTGTGAAAATTGTATCATTTTAACGCGGAGCGATATCAGCGATGGCTTTGTCGCAAAATAATTTGTAGCATTTAAGGCACCTAATAAAATTTGCATATCAAAAGCAGTTTGTGACTTTGGTCACGGATCTCCGATGCCAAAAGTTCCATTCGATAAAATATCAGCACACAAGACAATAACAATAGACTCTTGTACTATTATAAGAACAACAGAGGCTTCGCTATTTATACTTACAGACGGATAGACAAATCGATTGTCGAGAAATTACCACTGATAATACGAAGCTGTTATGTTTTTCATGTATTTTAAGTATCACGCAATGCTCATAATATGGTGCTGGGTTCAATTATTATTTATTTATGATAAACAAAAAGTCAGTTTCACGGTAGATTAATTATTGTCTGCGCAATAATGTTAAAACTGTTCCGCGTCTTACGGAACGATTGATAGATATTGTAGATTATAGACGCTCGACAACAGAGGTCATAAGCGTCTTACGGAACGATTGAAAAGAAACGTGGCGTCGTGATTCCGAGGAAGAAAATGTTATTGGATGTGTTTTCACTCGCATACTAGCGACGCTTTCAAACGAACTGTGTACGGCGTAACGGAAAATTACCAGAAAACATTTTGGGGCAACATACACAGAGTCGGATCATCGTCAAAATTGTATTCCTGAAAAAAATACAATATGATATATAAACACGCATCACTAGATAATTAGTGTTCCGTTCCCAAATTGGCAAAACGGACCACTTATGAAATCACTTCGGTGTCTGTCCGTCTGTCTGGCACAGGCGTTTTTCTCAGAGACCGCTTAATATAGGAAGTTGAAATTTGACATAGTTGTAGAAAATGGTGGCTCAATACAGACGTGAAGTAAGAACAAATGAATTTTGATTTTGGGAGTAAAAGGAGGCAATAGTACATTGTGCCACAAGGGAGGAAAGCGCTACATAAAATTGCCACCGTCGCCTTCGGCTCGGGTGGCAATTTTATACGCGGGAGGAGATGTAGTTATTTCCTCCCGTATTGCGCATACTATTTTTTCTCCTGCCAGGCCAAAAGTTCGCAAAATTGAAAAAAAAATTATTAAAAATTATTATTTTTATTTTATTTTATTATTAAAATTATTAAAAAATAATTTTAAAGGAAATAATTTTAATGTGTAGGAGACAGAAGTAGGTGCGTGAGAGCCGGCATAAGTACTATTGCGCACGCGCACTTGTCCGTACCACGGGAATAAAGAGCGACTTTGTTCCCGCTTGGCAGGGACGAAAATACGAACTTTCGGCCTAGGTAGGAGAAAAAAACATTTTTTTTCTCCCAAGGTCATCGTGTGGGGTATCAAACGAAAGCTTGTTAAAGCGCTAGTTAAAAAATTTAATATAATTTGTTTTTTTACATTTTTCTAAAAAATCGCTGTCCCCTCACCCTATCTTGAAAAATCTGAAAAAAAAACAAGAATATTGGTAATGAGGTCTACATTGAACGAAAATTATCAGCATTGCATTAAAAATGATAATTTTTGGTATACAAAAAAAAATTGAAAAATCTTAACAGTACGGAACATTACATGCAAGTTTTGCTTTCACTTGACCGGCTTTTTTTTCGACTAGTTTTAATATGAAAAATTTAATTTAATATTTTTATTCCTTAATAATTCATATACAATGGGCGTGTTTGACTGAACTAAGTTCTTAGTCAACTTAGTAAGTCACTCAGCCTAAAAAAACAAGCTCTTACCGACTGAGTACAGCGCTTTTCCGCCTGGACAGGCTTACTGACTAAGTAAATATTCATAACATGCCATAGGTCACGTTCATACCCGGTTCTCACGGGGCAATTTTCATTCTTTATAATATGTAATGCATTTTCTCGGCAATCTCTATTTCTGTATGAGTCTAATTTGTGATTCCACAAACAATCGTGTTTTTGATACAACTCAAATTTAATGTTAATTTTTCTGACCACTTCATTATTATAAATAATAATATAACACTTCGGGACACCAGACAACATTGACAGTACTGACAGACGAATGAACTGAAGTTGACTGACAATACAATAGTTCGCAGTTCACACGCTTCAATCATGTTTCAAATAGCAGTTTCAACTAGTTTGAAGTTGAATATGACTCATACTTGAACGATAAAGTTAGACTCAGTCCAACTTTTGTGGAACCGACTAAAATTGATCAACAAAAGTTGAAATATAGGTTCTCACGCTCATTTTCATTCGATTTTTATTGATCAACTAAAGTTGATCAATTTTTATTGATCAACTAAAGTTGATCAATTAAAATCGCCCCGTGAGAACCGGCCTTAAGCAAAATGGCGTCACAATATTAAGTTATACTTAGTGTTTTAGTAAAGTTTTTGTGTCCCGACCGAAAACTAAGAAAGTGAACTGAGTAATTTACAAAGTTGACTAAGAACTTAGTTCGGCCAAACGCGCCCAATGTTACATATTATTGTAATAGTTAACGATTTCTTGCCCAACTTTGGTGAACCAGGCAAGAGCTCAAGCACAGTATGGACGGACGCGTTAAACTTAATATATGTACATCTAATGAACCATTTACCTGAGAGTAGTTCCTTTAATTATCCACAAGAGGCAACACTTGTGGTAGGTACAAACATTATTTATTCGCCATTAGTATCGTGTCATTTTAGTGGTATAACTTAATTATTTAATTGATTTCATTATAATAATAATTTAACAAGCCGTGAGGTGGGTCGTTTATTAGGACTAAAGTGTGACCCTTGAGGTCCACACGACGAACTTCCCAGTTTGATAAATATTTAATAATAATAATTAAATTAGATATTACACAGAAAAGTAATCATTTTAATCATTAAAACATAATTATTATTTATTTTTAACAATAATTAAAAAAAAAAAAAAACGGCTGAACCGATTTTTATAAAATTTATGTCGGATCAAAATGATGTTAACATGCCTCGATTGACACCCTTACGAAGTCAATATAATTTTTTATTCGCGAGATATTGTGTAAAATCTACTTTTTTGGAGTCTATTTGGTTCAGAAAAAGAACGGCTGAACCGATTTTGAAAAAATTTCTTTCAGATCATATTTACGTTAATACGCGTGGATTGGCACCCTAACGTAGTCGATATCATTTTTCATTCTCGAGATTTCGTCCTAGAAAGAAATGAACACATACATATGTACCGTACACGCATCTTTTCAAAAATAGTTTAAAAATAGTGTAGTGATCTTGAAACATAAAAATTTATTAAAAATTTTGATTTCGATTTTCGGACCCATTACAATAACTTCCAATGGGAAGTTAATAATTAAGTTATACCACTAAAATGACACGACACTAATGGGAAATAAATAATGTTTGTACCTACCACAAGTGCTGCCTCTTATGGATAATTGAAAGAATTATTCTCAGGAAAATGACTCATTCACAATTGCGGCATGACCTCGGGAACATTGTAAACTGAATAATCTGTATAAACTATAAAATATTATGTATAATCATTGTGTACAGACTTAATTTTATATAATTAGAGATACGCTTCAGAAATGCACAGCGAATTTAAAACAAAAAATATAATATGTAAAATAATACAGAAAACGTTTTGTCTTAGTCCTGGTATATTTAAATTTAGTTAGCGATCCATCCATCGCCATCTATTGTTTTCTTTTAAGACAAATGAATTTGTGGAGCCAAAGCAATGAAAAAAGTATTGCTGCGACAGCTAATAATAATAATTGTAATTTTATAATGATAGAAATTTACATAACTTTTCTGAACGTATCTCGAAAAATGGGTAAATGGTAACATAAATTTACAATACTGTATAAATTTATAATGTTAAATAGGGTAGCTAATTTTAATAGATAAAAATTACAAAAATAACCTCTTTATTTTATTGATTCCACAGTTCTTATCTAAAATGACCGCGTTTATTCGTCGAAATGTGTTTTTTGAAGGTGGCTTTAAACCAGGAAATTTTTTAACACATGTACCGATACAATATTATTGCTTGGTATAAACTACAAACACACTCCCAAGCAGAGCATAAAATAACATATAAAGTAGGCGGCACTAGTGCCGCCTAGTGAAAGTCGGTTGTGCCGGCGGCACAAGAGTTAGAATTTTAATTTTTCGGCATAATACATTGTATCTGCAATCTGCACACTACAGTATGAGGGGTAGACGCGTTTATAGAGTTGCCTTACTTATTGCATTCATTCATATATCCTTTTTGTATAGCTAGTAGCCCAGGAAATGAAAAGAAAAAAACACCCGATGTCGCAAATAATTCCAAAGGAGCTGGATTTTTCACAGATGGTAGAACACCTTTAGACATGTATTTTTACAAAAGTCCCCGGTTATCTCCCTTGTGCTTCCCCCGCCACCCCCTTTTGAATATAATTTTGCAAGCCTTACGGAAAACGCTAATATCTCCTTAACCAACGTCTGAAATCAGACGACTTTTTTTTTGTTTTATTCCTAATTAGTTACTCTAAAAAATTTCCCCTCTTCAATTTTCCGATAAAATCAATATATGCTTTGCAATTTATTAATAAAAAGAAAATATCAGTTTTTAAAAGAATATTTCACAAAATATTTCCATATAACTTTTTGCTAAGCCTGTTAGGGTAAAAGTTGTTCAAGTAAAATTTGTAGACAATATTTGTAGCTTTAAAATGATGTATATATTGATAGTCTTTAGTTAATTATAGGGCAAGTGGGCTGTTAATAATGAGCGCAGCGGTCGGACGCATAGCGATAAAATTAAAAAACTTTTGGATTGTATTTATTTATTTGTAATAAAATTATTTATCTAACATTGAAGCGTTTTTAGGGTTCCGCAGCCAAATGGAAAAAATTATAATTTCATCCTGTTCGTCTGTCCGTCCGTATGTCACAGTCATTTTACTCGGAAACTATTGGCACATTATAGATGAAATTTGGAAGGTAGGTGTTTTCTATGAACTGCTATACAATGGTTAAGTGAAATTACGAAAAAAATAATGGTGGCACACCATACCATGTAACAACTGAGGGATAAAAAAATTCCAGTGCACATAAGCGTGTGGGGTATCATTAGATAGGCCTTCAAAAATGATGTAGAAGTTTCAAAATAACTTTTATATTTAAGTCAACAGTTGGTATGTAAATGAAGTAGAATTTATAAAATACTTCCAACGAAAATCGGTTTGAATAAGAAATGTTGTGTAGTTTTTGAGATACATTGTACCTTGCAAAAGGTGGGGTATAAGATATTTTTTGCCATACCCACTACAAAATAGCTACTTACAATGTATGTATAGCGGCCTTTAATGAGTCATTTCACAGGCAGGTGTACGGAAAGTGTTTTACTTTCCGCACTAGTGCGGGAAGTAAACGGTTGCCATAGGAACTTCTGTTTATTCGCTCTAAACGCCTGCGTGCGTCTGCCATTACTTTCTCACGAACTTCACGGCATACTGTAGAAGTAAAGATGGCAACGCAAATAAACTAAAATTTTTTTGAAAATGAAGTGAAAAGAAGGTATTTTGTAGTGGGTATGGCAAAAAATTCCATATATAATATATCTCGTGCGTAATGGTATTACGGCTCGTGTGACTGTAAAAACTCGCTATCACTCGTTCTTGCATAGTCATCACTCGCCGTAATAGTCCATTACACATCTAGATATACAATCTACTATTTGTTTGTATATATTCGTGCCAACATGACACCGGGACAACTTTTGGCAGCCAAAAAACCACGAAATTTTAACATTGTTTTTGTTTTTTCGAAATATCTCAGAAACGGTCGACTTAAGCGATTCTTTCGTTATGTAATGTTTTAAATAGAATTACATTTCCTACAATTTTCATCCCCACAAATTTTCCGTGGTAAGAATAGTAAGCGCGCTACAACTTCTTGAAAATCACGCGCTTTTTGTAGCCTTAGAAACCAAATGGTCCTTTTCAATAGCTTTATTTATAGTGTTCTTCATCGAATTTTAAATTGAAAATACACATGTTCATAAAGCAAAGAACACTCTAAATTATGATTTTTGTCCCATATCGATATCTTCAAAAATTTAGAAACTATAGCCTGTCAAAGCTGAAATCATCATAGAGCCTTACATTTTTTTTGACACGCGTTACGAGTACTTTCTATACCGAATAAAAAAATGTCCGTCTAGGAACCTATAGAAAATTTAATGCCATAAACAATTATTTACATCCAATCTCACTAACTAGCGAAATTTTCAAGTTATAAGCATTTATGTACATGTTTTTACCTTTTGACATAAAATTGAAACACTTGTTGCGAAAAGCTCTGTAGAGTGACCACTTCAAATTTTTAAAATTTTTTTACTCACTTAGATAACCCATGAATAGGTCTACAGCTTCTATATGTAAACTTAATATTTCTCGAACACTCTTCTTAGTAGAGCACTTCGCGTCAAGTGTTTTAATTTTATGTCAAAAAGTAAAAACATGAACATTAATACTTATAACTTGAAAATTTTTCAAGTTAGTGAGATTGGACCTTAAATTTTTTATAGGTTACTAGACGGACATTTTTTTATTCGGTATGGAAAGTCCTCGTAACACGTGTCCAAAAAAAAAAGTAAGGCTCTATGATGATTTCAACTTTGACTGACTATAGCTTCTAAATTTTTAACGATATCGATATGGGACAAAAATCACGATTTAGAGCGTGTTTTGCTTTATGAACATGTGTATTTTCAATTTAAAATTCGATGAAGAACACAATAAATAAAGCTATTGAAAAGGACATTACGTTTTAACATTTGGTTTCCAAGGCTACAAAAAGCGCGTGCGATTTTCAAGAAACTGTAGCGCGCTTACTATTTGTACCACAGAAAATTTGTAGGAATGAAAATTGTAGGAAATGTAATCCTATTTAAAACGAAAGCATCGTTTTTGAGATATTTCGGAACAGGCTCATCAAAAAGTTATATGCAAATATTTTGTGAAATATTCTTTTAAAAACTGATATTTTCTTTTTATTAATAAATTGCAAAGCATATATTGATTTTATCACAAAATTGAAGAGGAGAAATTTTTTTGGGTAACTAATTAGGAACAAAACAAAAAAAAAGTCGTCTGATTTCAGACATTTGTTAAGGAGATATTAGCGTTTTCCATAAGGCTTGCAAAATTATATTCAAAAGGGGGTGGCGGGGGAAGCACAAGGGGGATAACCGGGGACTTTTGTAAAAATACATGTCTAAAGGTGTTCTACCATCTGTGAAAAATCCAGCTCCTTTGGAATTATTTGCGATCTAAAACCTTTATTTCCCGGGCTATAGTGCGGTGTTTTTACTGTTTTGCAGGTTAAGATTCAAAAGAAACCACACTATAGTTTTTAGTTTTTTATTCATTAAATACCTATAATAAAATGTACTATGCTTTAAAATTGCGTATTTTTTAATTATCCTTGACGCTTTGACACATTTTTTTATTAGACCTAACTCTCGAACTCTAGTGCCGCCCAGTAAAAATTGCTTAAAATATGCTCTGCTCCCAAGTTCTGATGGCAATGCATTGAACACTATTCGCGTCTGACATTAAGGTCGAAGCCCTCTATTGGGCTTAGTCGCGAACTACCCGAGGAGGTCGTAGCAACGGAACAAAGCGTTGAATGAAGGTAAATGTGCACGAAATATATGTTTTTCACGAATGACAGTTTACAAAGGTAAGGATAATGCTAAAAGATATTGTACAGTTTTCACTTGAAGTTTTGTAATAAATAATTCTGTCGCAATACGACTTTTAACCGTTGTTTGTTTACATTAGCTTACATGTGATTTGTATTAAATAGTTTCAGAAATGCCTTACATGTGTCCAATTCCTTGTTTCCGAAATACTTCGACAGCATTTCCCTATCACAAATTTCCTGAAAATAGTGAATTGAGGAAGCTATGGGTTTAACTGGAATAAGACTGATAACAGAAAGCACTCTTTTGTACAGTGATCATTCAGATGCTAATGACCTCTATTGCCGAGAGTCTATAATTTACAGGATGGATGGATTGTGGATTATAGACGCTCGACAACAGAGGTCATTAGCGTCTGACTATAATTTACAATTCATTCATTCATGCAGTGATCATTTTAACGGCAATGATTTTTTTCCGCGTCGTAAGTTCCTATTGCAACATTTGTGCTGACATAACAAAACGTTTTTAGTGAAATTTAATTTCGATATTTTCAGCCAGACGCTAATGATCTTTGTTGTCGAGCGTCTATAATTCACAATTCATTCATTCGATATTTTCAGAATTCAGTGCAAAAAAAAAAAAGATCGCTTCCGTCTGCTCTACCTTCCAAGTACCTCACGGAATTCGCTCTCAGTTTTATTTACTTCACTAACTAAAGCTTGACATGATCAAAAAGCTCGAGAAATCTACATATAAAAACCAAAATTACACATTGTAAAACATTCCACTAATGTAAACTAACAAAAATCAGGTTATGTGCAACGGTTAAAAGTCGTATTACGACAGAATTATTTATTACAAAACTTCAAGTGAAAACTGAACAATATCTTTTTGCAATATGCTTACATTTGTATACTGTCATTCGTGAAAAGCATATATTTTGTGCACTTTTACCTTTATTCAACGCTTTGTTCCGTTACTACGACCTCCTCGGGTAGTTCGCGATTAAGCCCAATAGAGGGCTTCGACCTTAATGTCAGACGCGAATTAAGTCCGGTCGGTGCTGAATTGATAATATAAATTTACGTTTTCATCTAATTGTTATGTGAATAATATTGTGTGGATATAAGGGGGTTTTAAAAATCGATTGATTTTATCATATACCACTTAATTACTGTCCACAGGAACTCAAAACGTTGTTTATCTATAGGTAAAACCTAAGGCATCCCAGCCTAATGAGTTTATTAAGTTAATAAAACTTATAAAATGTTAACTCTCGCATGTATAGTGATTCGACTGTTTGCTTTGCACCTTATTTTGAATAATCGACTCTCGCATGTAGTGTGTTTTCAACTTGAAATTGCTATATATAAGAAAAGATAGGTTTCCACTCTCGGGCACTGTGGAGAAATCGGTAACTCACCTAGCCGAAAACTGGGAGTTTCGGGTTCAAGTCCCGACAGTGGTCTTTTGATTTTTTCTTAGATATAGCTTACAAATCATGGCAGCCTAGCTGTCTGAGATATTTATTATTTTCACCTCTAATTGTTATGTGAATAATATTGTGTGGATATAAGGGGGTTTTAAAAATCGATTGATTTTATCATATACCAATCAGTAATATTACTTCGAAGTTCGACGTAATCTCTTTTATTACAACTGCGATATTGGAAAATCATTGTGTAACGTGCAATGTTTCTGAGTAGAATTATTATATTTTCGGCCACTCTCTGAAGACTGTGCAGCACCTGAGGTTATCTACACTGGGATACGTGAAGTAGTACAAAGGTAAGCAGATATGAATACAATAACATCGGGGTTAATTTTATAATAGTTGAACTTTAAAGTACACGCCTATTTTCACTGCACTCCCTTCCATTGTTTTGGCTAAATATGGTATCTTTGTCCTAACTTACTTGAGCAACTCTAGGGATGCCAAGGGAAAGACATGCTACCTCCAATGTCTCTTCAATCCTGTCTCAGAACACCGATGAATGGTTTCCTTGCAGAAATATTGCAGGTACCAAAATTATCTCCAGATCATCGTCATATTCGTTCACGAGCATCTAGAGATCTCGGAGCTTCAGAAAACGAAATGTACTTCAGCAGTCTAATAATTATTTCTTCACAATTAAAGTTATAAGAACAGAAAAATTGAGCGGTGCGTTAATTTTGACTAAGGAGTATATAACACTTCTGGGTTTGAACTTTTCACGTCCAGCTTTATCACTACTTTACGGACGATAGACCGTAGAGTGAATTGGATCCACAGACAAACGGACAACAAAGTGATTCAATAAGGGTTCCATTTTTTTATTCTGAGGTACGGAGTCCTGAAAATAATAAACTGACGGAATCCAGATGATGTGACCAAGCTATAGAAATAGTTCATTACCACCGCATTTGAAAATATCTCTGAAAAGAAACTCCGTATACCTACATCGATTTTTCTACAAGACATAACCGAAACGTCAGATTTCCACTAATAAGGTACCAAAATGATCCTAAAGATCCCCGGAGTGATTTAAACTGACCTTACTAATGACATATTTTTTAAGTTATTAAGTACAAAAAATCTAAATCGGAGAATTTCATTCTCTATAAGTGTGCAGATTATTGAAGTAAAACTTCTTTAGGCGCGACTTGAGGGTAGATAGATAGATATTTATTTGATAACAGTCGACACTGACAAAATGTATGTGACAAGTCTAAATAAGTATGTTAAATGAAATCATAAAATTCTTTCAAATCATAAAAGCAATTTACAATCAGGAAATTTTTCAATTCGCGTTTAAAAGAGCTAAAGTTGTCTCGAATTGATATAGGCAGTCTGTTATAAATTTTACACCCAGAACCAAGTGGTCCTCTGCCGTACAATGATAGTCGGTAGTTTTGGATATATATCTCATTGTTTTAACGCGCTTGGTGACTGTAAACAGTGCTAACAAAGGTAAGGTCAGATATAGTCTGTTTAATTAATTTACAAATTTCATATATATACGTGCACCTAAATCTCAGTAGATTATTTTTAACGAAAAAGGTGCGACATGAGACCCTGCAACCAATATTGAAGATTGCCCTAATAATGCGTTTTTGCAAAATGAAAATTCGATTACACTGGCTGTTATTACCCCAAATCGCAATGTTGTAGCTCAAGAGAGAATACACAATTGCGTAATACACATTAATTAATGTTTTAATGTCACAGTTTTGCTTTAAGGAGCGAATGCAGTATAGGTGATAATTAAGTTTTTTGCACACAAAGTCAACGTGATCATGCATAGAAAGTTGTTTATCCAGGAATATGCCTAGAAATTTCGCATTATTAAAGAAACTGAACGGAAGACCATTCAGAGGATTGAGGCACTGAAGAGGACAACAGAGGTTTTATCATCATTCATTACTAAACGATTGTTGCTACACCATTTACGGAAACCTTCAATAGCATTTCCGACTCAGACTTTTTCGGACGTAAGTAGGTAATACAAGCCAACCGTCCAACTTGCTATAGCATAAATAATAAATACAGCAGCTTATCGTAAGGCTATAGCGTGGCGTAGTGGCTAGAACGGCTGCTTCATACGCCCGGGGCTCTAATTTCCGTGTAGCACCATTAATTTTTGTTTTTTTCCGTATTTTTCATATTTATTTATACCCAGTGCTCCATTTTTCTTTTATTTTTTTTATTAAAATTAATAATGATAATATTTATAATAGCTATTATTTATCACAATTCATTATTATTTATTAAGATAAATTAATAGATTTATACGGCTGAATTGCAATTGAAAATTTTTGTTGGAAAGCAGTAAATTATATAATTGATTCCAAACATATCGGAAAAAATCATTTTACCAACCATAGTCACAGTCAGAATTCTAACCTGAACCTTTCCACTTTCGCGGCGGAATGAGCTTACAATTACTCAACCGTGACATGATTATTAATCTAACATTCTCCTTGTATACTCGGAAATCGGAATCAATTGATTTTCACCACATGCGAGTGTTAATTCATTATAGCTAGGTTGTAGAAGTGAATCTTCGTACTAGCGAGAGCTCATCATGACTGTGACTATGGTTGGTAAAATGATTTTTTCCGATATGTTTGGAATTAATTATATAATTGGCTGCTTTCCAACAAAAATGTTCATTGTTTATTAATAATTTTCATCTACACCATTCATTCGTTTGCGATGAAACTTTGGTGAGTTGTTGTGCGCACGCCCGCGAAGTTTGGGACCTATTATAATATTGTGGTGATTCCGAACCGCCGAATCGCTTCTCATTATATGTGAACGAACAACGAATCAGTGAGCGTATTTTATACAGTTCGGCCGTCTCCGGCTGAACTGTATAACTGTAAGAATAGGCACACTGCAACTACAGAATCACTGTTTGCCAGACAACGTGCGTTCTGTTCGGTCTGGATCGCAAAGGACATCGCTTGAATTTGGTCCGAATGTTGCCCAGAGTTAACATGGAACATTGTTGCAACTTGCACTTATTGATCTATTAATTATCGTTCTCGTTCACGGGTAAGCAGTTTGTGACGTTTGTCTCGTCTCTTATTCCGTTTTCGATTTGAAACTGACTGAAAGATTCGTTCGCGAACGAAACGTAATTCCCTGACCCCTGTTAAAATAAACGAGGTATTTGGTTTGTCCTAAGTCTAGAGATCAAGTAAAGAGGAGCCCCGAATAACCACGAAGTATAGCTTCCCGCATGTCAGTAGATCCTGTCCAGGTGGCTATTGTGTATTGTATACTTATTTATGCTCATATGCTGTTAATTGTGGAATTTCTTGTGTTAATATTTTCCTGATAAAATATGTAGTCACGATATTCTTAATGATATTCTTGTTTGTCAAAGCCTACTTGCGACCAAACTTTCTTCTTATGGAAAAACAATGTTATATACAGGGTCTCTCAAAATTGCTGGGACACAAAGATACCACGTGTAGTAGAGGTCAAAATAAGTCGATTGGACCCAATTTATTTATATACCAAAATGTACCGTTGCCCGTGAAAAGAGTTTAAAGTTTACATAAAAAAACACATTTTTGTACGCTGTTCAGAAATGAGTGAAACAAATTGAATGAAATTTGGCAAAAGTGCATTTTAGAGGATTACTCTCCTTTCGGTAATCAAAGAAACCCAAAAGAAATTGTAGAAGGGTTAAAACCACCCTCACCCCCAGACATTTTTTTCATAACTTTCTTAAGAGTGGTAATACGGTTTTCAATTTTTTTTAGCGAGAAGACTGATTAATTATCTTCATTTTGTTACTCTTGTAAAAATTTCGTATTCCGTATAGTTCCGAAGGAAAAAAATTTGACTGATGGACCAGTCCTATACTTCCCACCTAGTAAATATTTGCAAAAAATAAACACTCTTTTTTTATTCTTTGACTAGGCCCAAATAACCTTAGCTGTTGGTGGTCTTTAAAACACAATTTAGTTTTTATTCTTTGAAAAAAGCATGGCCCTCTTTTTTGTTTGGTGATCTACTGATGGCTAGCTTAATATAGCAAAAATCATGGTTACCTTGATTTACGTACAATTTTTATTTTTTTAGTAAAATATTTTTTTTCTCGAAAAGTATACATTTTAGAGAAAAAAAATATTTACATTTTTTTCATATTATAACATCTAGAATTCATTTATATTTTTTTTTACCTATGTTAATACGTGACATTGAGAACGTTTTTTTGAATATCTCAGGACCCACTGAACCGATTTGACTAAAAATCTAATCAGATCTAAGTTAAAGGCTGATAAACACAATAGAACAATCGGCATGCCCGTATGTTGTTCCGTTCTTAAGATATCGAAGGCGAAAAATTGACCACATACACACACACACACATACACACACACATACACACACACGCACACACATACAGACATCAGTCTGAAAATGATCTTAAACGATTGCTAGGGTCTCAAAACGTGAAGATTTGTTAAAATCTCGAAATATTTTTTTCGGACTAAATCCATTACTTCCCTACCATAGTAGAGGTGGGAAGTAAAAATGATTTTTTCTGATACTGCAGAATCCATTATGTAATTTGGCTGATATATAACCAATATAAATTACTTATAAATTGTTATCCAATGTATTTTCAATATAAAAAAAAGAAAACAAAAAAAAGTATACATTGTAAATTGTCGGGATTCGAACCTAGGCTTGGCGTGTGTAAGTCAGTTAAGTTGACGGCGGCTCTAACCATCCATTTACAGATTTGCCATTAAACTGCTATACTAATTAATAAAGTTTTTAGTTTGTTTCCACTTTAGAATAAACTGTCTTACGATAACGGGCTAGTTGCAAAAGGTACTTCGTGGTTGTTCGGAGCTCTTCTTTACTTGATCTCTAGACTCTTGTGTCTAAATAGCTCACCGCGATCTGTTTAAGCACTGCAGAGCTCCGCCCCAGGCCATGATTAATATTGTGAGATGTAGTCAAATATACATCCCTTGGGAACCTTTTAGTGACGGGATTTATTTTCAATGGTGGGCGGAACTTCCATTCATTGTCTAATTACTGGCATTGATACGTAGCGTCGGTTGTTCGAACTAAAAAAGCTCATTTACTGTTTAATAAACAAACTTGTTGCGGAGTCCGGTTTCACCCGGCTGAAAATCGCTATTTTCGCTCAAGACTATATATAATAATTTGCATCGTTACATACTTGTTTTCGGACTCGACCCTCGTACGCAATCGCCGATTTTCTGCCCTTGTAACACAATGTAATATTGAATTCGGTGAAGGAATTTTTGAAAATAAGTAACGTTTACCCGCTTACTCTAACTTCGTATGAAAAGCTAGTTTTTGTATAAATTTTAGCGTAGTAGTTAATAAAGTGTTTTTCTTTTTACAAGCTTTTATTTAACTTGCAATGTATGTCAGTTTTGTGTGTTTGTTTAGGTCAAATTTTGCAAGTCAATTTTCAACGACTTCCACGTATTCGATCGATTTGAAATTTTGTACACATATGTATTTCCGATGACAATACATGAATAAATCGTTTTTAGAATTAAATTCAACCCCTAAGGGGTTTAAACGAGGGTGTAGGGTTTTTTTTGACAAATCAATGCCTAGGCCAAATCGCTGAAGCTAGAAACTTGAAATTTGGACAGTAGATTTCTTTTCTGACGTAAGTATCCACTAAGAAGGGATTTCTCGAAATTCAGTCCTGAGGGGGATTAAAAGGGGGTAAAATTTTGAAAGACTAAAATGAACAAAATAAAATAGTAAAAAAAAACTTTTTAGAGACAAGCTTTTATTGAAATGTACTAAAAAGGAAAAAATAATATTTAATAATTTTGGTTCATAATTATCATAAAAACGGGGGTTGTAATCTCTATGATAGTTTTTTAGTCGCAACCCCTGCTTTTATAATAATTATGAACCAAAATTATTAAATATATTTTTTTCCTTTTTAGTACATTTCAATAAAATCTTGTCTCTAAAAAGTTTTTTTTTTACTAATATTTTATTTAAAGTCTTTTTCATTAAATTTCTGTCGTAACAAAAAGTCGACATTTTTCAAGTCAGTAAAAAACAGATCGGAGCCGCATTAAACAACATAAAATAAATATACAATGTTTTTGCCGAATGACAAATCCTCCATATAATATGGTTGGACTAAATGTAATGTATTTTGTTTTGGTGATGTTAAGTGTCAATAAATTGTTGTTAAGCCAGTTGTAAACTTTGCCAATATCAGCATCTGCCTTGATTATAGTATCTTCCCAAGACCCAAGCATTACCTGAAAAGTAGAATGCGGTATCGTCAGCATTAATTAATATCGTTTTGCCACCAATGTTCATTTCACAAAAGTTGATGTAGATGGAACAGTGGCGGACTAAGCCCGTCGGCCGTCGGAGGCCCGGGGCGGCAAAACTAAATGAGGCCCCCGGTCTGCTTACAAATTGATGTATTTGTAGTGTAAATTTCGTAAAAAATGACTAATATAGATGTAATGGTTGACAAAAAAAATCAAATATTTATAAGAAACGACCTACCTACGTTTATATTTTGTATACGTACGGGGCCTTCAACTCCAAACTGCCTCTTACTTACTAAACATATTTTGGCCTTGTTTGGGATTTGATTAAGAAGGACTTGTCAAGATTTGGAGGCCCTCCAGGACCAGAGGCCCGGGGTGGACCGCTCCCTCCGCCCCCCCCCCTTAGTCCGCCACTGAGATGGAATATAATATTGATGACAAAACAGTACCTTAAGTGGTGCTCCAAATTTAATGTATGTTTTGTCACTGTAATGTCCATTGAGTTTGGTAACGACTTCTACCCGACAGATAACTCTCGAACCATCTTAGGGCGACACCTCGTATGCCAATATTATTAAGTTTTATGAGTAATATTTTATGCGATATGATGTCGAAAGTTTTGGCAAATTCAGAAATATAACCATGGCTTGTTTGTTTTTGCCTACGTTGTCAGTGTCGTCAGTGTGTCATTTGTACTTAAACCGTTCCTGAAGCCATACTGATTTGGTGATAGTATTTTATTTTTTTATAAGTAGGTTAGGTTCTTAATGGCTTTTTCCAAGATTTTTGCTATTGTATTGATAAGTGAAATCGGTCTATAATTATTTGCTATTTTTGCATCACCAGATTTTGGTATGGGACAAAATATGGATGTTTTGAAATGATCCGGCACGACTCCTTCAGTCATGCTACAATTAATAATGCGTGTTACCGGTTTTTTGATTTTAATTTTTGTCCTTTTGAGAACGTCTGTCGTCATCTTATAGTATCTGGTCCTGGTTCAGTATTCGTTTTTAGTTCGTCAATAAGTTTCTATTTCTGTGACGGGCGTATAAGGTATATACAGGGTGGCACATCTTAAACAATGCAGTGAAATATCTCGTAAACGGTACAAAGCATAAAATAATGTTTTATACAAAAGTTATAGAGTATCAAGGGGGACAGAAGACTGTGATATCAGATTTAACATAGGTAGTGCTGTGAAGGTCAGGCGAAGGTCAGCTTCGATTTTTTAATTGTAATAGTTCATTTTTATTCTAGAATATGATGCAGTATTTAATAGTGAACAGTAAATTATCAAAATACATATGAGCTAAAGTTAATAAATATTGAGATATTTACAAATTAAATAGTAAATTTAATTTGTCAATTCGGTTCTTTTATGAATTGAATTCAAGCCAAGAAGGCCGGTGCGTAATATCATGGCTATCTGCCATGCCATAAATTATCTAATTGTCGTTGATTTTGGCCGTTATTTAATTTCTAAATATCTCAGTATTTATTAACTTTAGCTGATATGTACCTTGATAATTTACTGTTCACTATTATATACTGTATCGTATTCTGGAATAAAAATGTACTGTTACAATTAAAAAAATCGAAGCTGACCTTCGCCTGACCTTCACAGCATCACCTATGTTAAATCTAATTTCACAGTCTTCTATCCCCCTTGACACTCTATAACTTTAGTATGAAACATTTTTTTATGCTTTGTACCGTTTACGAGATATTTCATTGCATTGTTTAAGATGTGCCACCCTGTAGATGTAGCAGGACTGATAATGGATTTTATGGTATCGACCACATTATTTTCAGTAGTTTTTAATTTTTGTACTATTATTGTCGCTACTCGCTAGTTGAAATCCGACATTAGCAAACTGGTTATTGAAATAGTTCGCTGCTTTTTTGGGCTCAGTTGTGACACAGCAGTGTCTGTATGTATAGTGTGAATGTTTAGTGTTTTATACTTTTGTGTGTCTGTGGCGTCTTTAATAATTTTCTAAGTTTTCCGTGCGTACATTTGATGTTTAGTGATTTGATTTTGATAATATTGCTGTTTAATGGATTTTACTAATAGTGGAATCAAGGACTCAGACGGATACCGAAAATTTTGCTAGAGTTACAAGAGCACCTACCCCCAAACGTTTTCGAGGGTGTTGAACGCGATAAAACAGCGAAAAAAGTTTTTAGCCATTCGCTACCTCTAAAACAGCTAAAACCACCCCTTTTTGCTGTATTTCTGCACAGACTCCTGGGTTGACGCCAAAATTCTTTTACTTTTAATCAGTTTGAGGTGAGTGCGGTGAAGGTTGACACCGGGTAGGACACCGTGATCACCCTCGGGGGTTGATTCTACTTTCCCAGGGGGTTGAAATTTCAACTTTCCCCTCTCATGTTAAAAGTTATGCACTCTCCCGCTAACGAGGGTGCTGATCACGAAAAAAATACTTTTAGCCGGGTTCAACCCTTCCTACCTCTTCAAACCTCCAAAAACACCCCGTTTTTGGCCGTTTTCGACAATCGCGCGCTCGTGACACATCTGCAGTTGTGTATTTCAGCGAACAGCGTGCAGCCTTGCAATGTTGGTGGCTGCATCTAACGATCTACAAGCGACATAATCGCACAATCGTTATACAAAAAGTAGCATATTGTGTGACGTAACACTTATTTATATTATTATGTGAATTACGATTGCATTTTTTGTTCCTCATCATCATAGTAGCTCTGAATGAAATTGTAGTTCTCAAACATAATTGAAGGGAACGTTACTGTAACTAATAATTTACTTACAGCTCTTAACGGTCCGGCAGAGCAAGAGATTCTGAATGAGTCCGCTAGAGGCACTTACGTCTTATGGATCTTGTCGTTCGTAGATAATGCGCAGTGAATATTTTATAAGTACACTCGACGCTGAGCGGTGTTTAGATCCGCTTGTTATAGCCAAACCATCTCCACAGACTACCCGCAAATGTCTTATTAAATTAGAAATCACTTATTGACTATGCGTTTACTACGTCTTGATTATCGGACAGATCGATGTTCGCCTCTTGAACATAAAGCAATGTTTACAGTCGCTTGTAATAGCCCTCTTACAAACGCCTATTCAAATAACCTTCTAAAGGTACGTGCAGTATGGAGCTGGGATTCTAGATGGTAGCGTAGATCATAGCAGGGTTTGCTTAAATTAATGCATTGTTATATATGCGAGCGTACACAACGAAGCAGTGCGTGTAGCAGGTATAAGCGCTGTTACAAGAGCTGCTACATACAAGAAATGTATCTCACCATTTTTTCAGCGCGCTGACTACTACAATCAACGTGTGACAACTGTCAAATGGCCGTTACAAGTTTCGCAATGGATGTGACTAGTTTAATAAGTGAAATTTTGCCAGTTTTTATTTAATTTGTTTTGGGTTTTTTCTATAAGACGTATTTAAAAGTGTTAGGTTCCATACATAAATATTCAAAAAAACGGTTTGAGTAAAATTTTAATTCTTGGTATAAATAATGAAATTCGCCATGTTTAGATCGTTTTCTATTAATAGGGTGGACATGATAGTTCCTACCCAAATTTGTATTTAAAACATACCACTTTGTAGCAGAAGAACACAAATATTCGTCTTCGCTATCTGACATTTCAAACGCGACTTAAGCTTGTATCGATGCTAGTGTCAAAGCTTCGTTGTGCAAACCTATAAGCTCTTATAATTTCAGCCACCATCTACCATACATGCTACCATCTAGAATCCCAGCTGTGTACTGCACGTACCTTAATTGTGTATCATAAAGTTAAGACTTACGAGTCACTAATAAATACAAATGAATGCTTAAAAGTTAGCCATTCGTTTTAACATTAGGAATACCCCATTGAATGACGTAACGTTACAATGCAACACTAGAAAAATTCATTTTAAACCTATGTCACCGTCTGGACTCAAATCCGAATCTTCCACTATCCAGTAAATGATAATTCAGCCGCTGCGATAGTGGAAGATTTAGGTTTGAGTCCAGACGGTGACATATAGGTTTAAAATGAATTTTTCTAGTGTTGCATTGTAACATTACGTCATTCGATGGGTGTTCCTACTGTTAAAATGAATTCATTCATTTGTATTTATCTTCTAATTATATGTTTAGATCTTTTGTCAATCCTGATCTCATACATAGGGGAGAGTTGGATAATACCGAGCCCCTAAGGACTTGGACCTATAATTAGGAAACTGTTTGATATTAAAAGAAACAAAATTGAGTAATTAGTAGGACATTTATTCAGGTACGCATACTGTATTACAAAAACTTCGAAAATTTAAACAAAAAGTAATTATTGTCAATTTACAAAAAAAAAATAAAAACGCGGTATTGTCAAACTGGTCTGATAATATCGTGCCCAGGGTTGACAAAATCGTGCCTGCATTAATTGCACACAAATGGATAAGTAATAAAAGTAAAAATAAAAAAAATGAATACCATTCTAAGTAATTTTCTTGCGTGAAGATATGGAGACCCAAATCTTTTTCTAGAAATTAAATCAGTATATTAAGTATCACGCAATAAGTATTAACAAAAACTTAAATTCCTCATGACAACTAAACGTAAATATTTTTTTATAACTAGAAGTCTTAGTAAATCTTTGAATTATATATGGACTAGTCAGTCTCAAAAATACCTAATATCAATTAAATATCAGACCGCAAGTTATATTAATACCCTCGACTGATAATAGCCCTCGACTGATAATTCCGCGCCCCCGGCGCGGAATTATCAAACTTGATCATTTTATTTTTTACTTCCCACCTCTACTATGGTAGGGAAGTAATGGATTTAGTCCGAAAAAAATAATTCGAGATTTTAACAGATTTTCACGTTTTGAGACCCTAGCAATCGTTTAAGATCATTTTCTGACTGATGTCTGTATGTGTGTGTGTGTGTGTGTGTGTGTATGTTTGTGTGTGTGTGTGTGTGTGTATGTGTGTGTGTATGTGTGTGGTCAATTTTTCGCCTTCGATATCTTAAGAACGGAACAACATACGGGCATGCCGATTGTTCTATTGTGTTTATCAGCCTTTAACTTAGATCTGATTAGATTTTGAGTCAAATCGGTTCAGTGGATCCTGAGATATTCAAAAAAACGTCCTCAATGTCACGTATTAACATAGGTAAAAAAAAATATAAATGAATTCTAGATGTTATAATATGAAAAAAATGTAAATATTTTTTTTCTCTAAAATGTATAGTTTTCGAGAAAAAAAATATTTTACTAAAAAAAATAAAAATTGTACGTAAATCAAGGTAACCATGATTTTTGCTATATTAAGCTAGCCATCAGTAGATCACCAAACAAAAAAGAGGGCCATGCTTTTTTCAAAGAATAAAAATTAAATTGTGTTTTAAAGACCACCAACAGCTAAGGTTATTTGGGCCTAGTCAAAGAATAAAAAAAAAAGTGTTTATTTTTTGCAAATATTTACTAGGTGGGAAGTATAGGACTGGTCATCAGTCGAATTTTTAACCTCAAAATTATATGGAAAATATTATAGTACGTAAAAACGTATTCTGACATTAATTCTACAGTATACAAGCATTAAAAATGTATAGTATCAAAGTATTACAATATAAATACAGTATTACACCTCTTTCCGAAAGTACACGAAAAATTATAAGGAGTGATGAAAAAAACATCTACAACGCGTGCTATCTCCGTCGTCGCGCGGACCGTAATGGGGGTGCGCGGGGAAGGGTGTAGGCATGTCCGACTTCGATGTATACGCACTGTATCGCAGAACTAGTGGATAGTTTTTGAATTACGCTGACGCGCGGAATTATCAACCGCGCGGTATTATCCAACTCTCCCCTGAACGAAGACACATATTTGAGCTATCGACACATTTTTTTTTATAATATTACAAACCTTTACTTGCGGCGTCGTTCACGTTAATGTTGATTTTGACCGAAACCTTCAGTTTAAATTTGGGTAGTACCAAGTTTCATAAAAATTGGTCGGGTCGTTCTTAAGCAATGCGACAATGAGCTAAAAACTACGCAAATTAAACTCTTTACAGAGTTGTTAATGAAATAAATACAGACATTTTGATATATTTCCTCGATATATTTCTAGAAATAGAAGAAAGATTGCAGGAAATATCCTTGCATAAATGAGGATTTGGCATTGAAGTTCTGGATTTTATTGACGACTTCACTACAGTTCAAAAATAATCAGCCTAGAAGGTCTGATTCATTTTAATGGATATATGAATATAATTCATATATCCATTAAAACGAATCAGACCTTCTAAGCTGATTCATTTTAATGGATATATGAATGTAATTCATATATCCATTAAAATGAATCAGACCTTCTAGACTGATTATTTTTGAACTGTGTAGTGAAGTCGTCAATAAAATCCAGAACTGCAATGCCAAATCCCCATTTTAATGGATATATGAATATGATTAATATATCCATTAAAATGTTATAATAATACAATATACAAATATATCTTGTACCCTTATGAACATTGCTCAATATCTCAGTAATTTCATATAGTTTTATATTTGTGTTACCAAACTAGGTAGTCAAGATTTCATTCTTCTATAAGATGGATTGTTAAAATATTTTAGCCTGATGATGACACATAAGTGTCGAAACATGTAGCTAATTAATTAATATATTAGAAGATACATTTATCTTGTGTGGATTTGGTATTACCTATTATTGCTTCAATGAATTAAATACACAAGAGATTGAGAACTTCCCGTTTCATTATTAATTATTCTTTCTTAACGAATGCAAACAAGGGTTCGTCTTAAAGAGCAAAATATGGTAATATAGAAAGGTTATAGTAAGACGATTTTGCCACCTAAAAATCTTAACATTCAGTCAAGTTAACTCGTTTAACAGGCTTCGATGCACTTGCCACGTCATGAGAAGCAAGTACGTCTTTAGCACGGGTCCACACTAGGCTGGTTGCCAGCTGCTGCTGATCAGCGGATGATAGAAGCACCAGCAAGCAGCGGCCGCAACCCGGTCACACTTTCGGCTGCTACTCACCAGTTCTGGCGAGTAACGGCCGACAGTGTGACCGGATTGCCAGCCGCTGGGCGCTGAGTAGAAACTGGCGAGTAGCAGCCGACAGTGTGACCTGATTGCCAGCCGCTGGGCGTTGAGTAGAAACTGGTGAGTAGCAGCCGACAGTGTGACCGGATTTCCAGCCGCTGCTTGCTGGTGCTACTGTCATCCGCTGATCAGCAGGAGCTGGCAACCAGCCTAGTATGACCCATGATTTTGTGATTAGAAAAGTTTTCAAATTGTCAAAAAATATAAAATTGCGAACAAAATCGTAATATTCCGAAAAATACTTGCACATTTTAATTTATAACTTGTCATGTTTATGGTTTATACTCTTTCAAAGTGTTACTAATCAATTTACCCCACATCACCTGTTTACTAACAAACAAGAAAATTGTTTTTCATTGAACATTTCCTAATAATTGTAAAAGCTTTTTTTTATTTTAAGAGATAATTCGTTAATATAAAGTACAACGTTATAACGCTGTAATGACGTTGAATATAAAAATCGCTCTAAAAAGCTTGCTCGTAAGTATAAGTAAGTAAGTAGTTCCTCATTCGTGATTTCAGTAGCCATTAGTCTTTGAAGCCATCGATTATCTCTCGTTCCGTGCAGCGGTTTAGTTGCAAGGCAAGCGACATTTGTCTTCTCACAGAATGAGACGCGTACGGCGCTGGCAAGAAATCGAAATTGCTACTTTTTATAGACCAACCCACTCAACTTTTTGTATTATTTGTATTTTCTTATGCGTATTACTCGTATATAGGCAGATACACTACTGGCCGTATTTTAATATGCCGTAATGAATGACCCATTTTCCTGAGAGTAGTTCCTTCAATTATCCACGAGAGGCAGCACTTGTGGTAGGTACAAACATTATTTATTTCTCATTAGTGTCGTGTCATTTTAGTGATATAACTTAATTATTTAATTAATTTAATAATAACAATAAATAATAATAATAATAAATAATAATAATAATAATAAATAATAATAATAATTAAATAATTAAGTTATACCACTAAAATGACACGACATTAATGGGAAAAAAATAATGTTTGTACCTACCACAAGTGCTGCCTCTCGTGTATAATTGAAGGAAATACTCTCAGGAAAATGACTCATTGTTTACACTGCAGCAGCGTAGTACTGGGCCGTGGACGCTGGCCGAGAGTCTAAGCCAAGATAAAAAGATAAAATTATTATCGGAGCTTCAGGAGTAGAGATGGGAACAATCGAGTGTGTGTGTTTATGGTTTTTACTTGTATATTTAGTTAATGGGCTTAATTTTTTTTTACAAAATTAATTTTTTTACAAATTAAAAGGTTGGGAACCGCTGGTTTACAGGATGTCCTGCTTATGAGAGAAAAAAAATGCTGACTTTTCCCTGACTATCCTCGAGTCCCAATATGACGATGACAATGTGTATATTTTGTTGCCGTAACAACATATTAAAATTTAAATCTTGAACTAATAATATAAATTTCGTCGGGTACATGACATGCTTAGGGTGATCTGCCACCCCTTTAATACTGACCAATCGATCTGTAAATATTATAATGGCATTATTGGGTCACCGACAAGCTATACAAAAAATTCCAGCTTTGAAGCAATAATAATTGTGACCATTTTTTTTACATGTTGGGGCGGTCTATATCCCTTCCATACCGCTATCTAGCAAAATTCCTTACTCAGGGCACTTTAATATGCCTCCCTCAACATCTTCACAAAAATAATGGCTTGAATAAATAATACCAAAAAGTTGTTGTAAAATATAAGTATTTCCAAGCAATTACATTACATTAAAATGCTTACATAACAAAAGGTCAAAAGTTAAAAATGCATTTAAATTAAACAGACAGCCTTTTCAGTCAGTCGAAAATCACGCTTGTAAGTGATTGCTTGGAATGTTATAAAAAAGCTGAAATAATAATATTATACTTGTTAACTGTAAAATCTATTAAATAAATTAGTAGTTCAACTCAGTATTAAAAATATATAAATTCTAAATAAAAGAATATAATTACGAACTAATTACAGTTGTCACTAGCTGGTGTATAATGGTTATTTCGGATCTCGTCGAGTAACGAGTACTCGAGTAACGAATAGTTACATTTCTTGCATCTCTATCCGGAACTACCCAAGCCTATCCAATACTGTATACACATACGTATACAAAGTACGCCTTGCTGGCCGAGACTACCGCATTTGCATGCAAATCATCCCCGCGTCACGAGGTGTGCGACATCTTCTTTTTGACACGCATTATTCTGGGTTAACCAGTCGCCACTATACCGCTCTCACAACTCGGTCGTGTTCTATTTTATTTTTTGTTCACTCTTTCATTGTCTTACTTGTGTTTATATCGTTTTTCCTTCTTTTGACGTTCTTACACGTTTCTTTGCCGACATTTTTGTTTATTTCGTTTGACAATACTCCTCACTTTTTACGTATGCAATATGTAAATTTATATTTTATATTGTCTTTTTTGAATTTGATCTTTTTGGTAGTTTTTTTTTTGTAAAATGCAAGCAAAGCAGCTTTATGATCGTAATAAAAAATACAAATTGATATTTCACATTATTTTTGAGGAGAAAATTTACTTAAGTCATAGCATATTTTAAACAGTTTTCGCTAAGCGACAAAATATAGAATAAATTGAATCTGCGGTAGGTCATCAATTAAATAATATCTACTAAAAACTTTCTACCAACTGTTTTGAAATTAGGTTTTTGTCGTACCCTGCTTTATATGCATGTAAAGTGAACAATTACAGGCCGGTGTGCGGGGAAGTAACTTTCCCGCACACCTTTGCGGGAAAGTGAAATTTAATAGTAATTTACTGAGAAAAGTTGTTATGAATGCATTTTATAACCTCATACCAAATTTCAGAAAAAAAATTCGTTAGTTTTGTAAAGTTGTAAAAAGCCCAAGAAAAAGTACTTTTATTTTTCAAAATATGAAAAAAATTCACAAAGAAAAGTTGTTTGGAAACCATATCCAATTTCAGAAATATCAAAAAAAATTCGTTAATTTTGTAGTTACGATTTTTTTTGATATTTCTGAAATTGGGTATGGAGTTATAATTTGTATTCTAAACAACTTTTCATATTTTGAAAAATAAAGGTACTTTTTCTTGGTCATTTTTACAACTTTGCTTATAAAGCGCCCTGTAGAAAACCGATTCAACTCATTTTTGGTATATCTTAGTTTTCCATCAAGCAGGACTCGATCCCCAAATGCCATTCCGAAATTCGAAAATTTTTGTTCATTAAACCTTTTGTTACATTTCTATCCTGGAACAGACTGTATACATAAGTTTTTTATGATGCATGGAGGCTGCGCTTTCAAAATTAAGTTTGACAAGGTAATTAACAAAAATTTCATTATCTCATTACAACTCGTTCTCGGATACATTATTGTTATATAAAATGAATATAGCACATCCCTATTGTGAGACTGGCTATATACTATGTATATGTATTGTGTTTTGTGTACCATTTGTGTACCAACACAATATATAATATTATGTATATCACTGTAATATAGGCATCTGATAATTCTGTACTCCAGAATAAAAGTGTGTTAAGTCGCATTTTTCAAATTTTACAGGAGAAGCAAATTAAGTTTTTGTTTGCAGGAAATGTCTTCAATATACGTTAGATACTTGGACTTAATATATAATACGACACTGTAACTAGGCATAGAATATTGTTTTATTCCAGAACATAGTGTGACTTAACACTGTTCTAAATTCTGTAAAGAAGTATTAAAGTTAGGTAAGACATAAAACAGTCTTGCATTTGAAAGAGGACTTAATATTACCTATTTTAATGAAATAAACCGCTTTTTGAAAAAAGTGGACTTAACACAACATTATTCTGGGGTACAGAATTTGGTTCTCTTTGTCAATACTACCCACATGTGCGAAGGATAGAGAGAGAGCCTTCAATTCTCATAGACCACAATATATTTAGTGGTACTATTATGAATGGAATGTTTCAAAATGTTTCCTCACCACACACCGCAAAACACAATTTCCCCTTGGAGATCGGCAAACGGGCTCTTAATAATAAGTAAATAAAGAAAAAATCAATAAATTTGGTACCTACACGATATAGAGATCCATTTCTCTTACTTCAACTCAAGTCGAAATTAAAATTTTATTTTTTGCTGAATGTTTTAACACATCAACTTTATCGGGTGATTTCTACACAACGAAATGACCAAATCGCTTAAAATTATATTTCAAAATGAAGTATTTACTCCGAATAAATATCCTCCATATCGAATTTTTTCAGTCACTTCCACACAAAGTGTGTAAAAAATGTTTAAATCGGTCACAATTTTGCTCACGATCTGACGCTAGAACAATGATTCGCACAAGTCGCCACTGCAAGACCCAGGGCACCGTAAGATTTTTGACGTATTTTTTTTCTATTTTCTACATGATATTTATTTATATATTTTTTAATTTTTGTTATATTCTCTTTGACAATAATTATAATTTTTTTGAAACTAAGGTGGAATTAATTAAAAATATAATTTTAGTATTTTAGTAATAAATTATTTTTAGTTCATAAATGCGCTAATAGATAACACCAAAAATTAGAAAATCTGAAGTTTTCACTTCTGTCGTGTGGTCATAAGCACACACCCATTTTTTTAAAATTTATGTATCATTAATTTATTTCTGTCCACGTTCCCAGATAAACCTAACAATGCATTGGAAATAATTTGTCAAAAGACTATGCAATACCATAGTATGATTGTTATTTTAAATCGAACGGAATTGGCACATTTGTTTGCCATTTTAAAGCAAAGTGACTTATTTTATATGATCTCATTTGCGCGAAGACGTGGAAACTGAAAAATTCTAACTTATTTTTTGTCTGGTAGTAAATTGTATAAAACGTAGCAATAAAAACTAAAGTAATTGCAATTGAAATTGGTTTTTACAACGTTTTATTGGAGGTGACCTGCAAGTGGGAGAGAACTGGCAATAGTATTGTTTTATTCATTCTCGCCTATTGTTTTACCGTGTTTTCAAACACTATATAACACAGTCACTTTGTTGTTTAAAAGAAATCGTTTATCGAAACTTTCACTGCTTTCCTCTGATATATCTATAGTCTATATTGTCGACTTCGGTCAATGGTGGCTCGTCTTGCTGGCTTTTACCCGACTGCGCTACGTTTAGAGCCTCTTTGCTTATAAACGTCTCTCCAAATCGTCTCGATATGTCGCAGGATGCGTTCATTAAGGATGGAAGTGAACGCTTTGTATACAGTATTGAGACAGGTTATCGGCCGGTAATTTTTCGGATCAGATAAGTTTCCTTTCTTGGGGACGAGAACAGTGCGGCCTTCTGTCAGCCAAGTTGGTATAGGCTCCATACTTGTAACGATAGATGTGAAGATGCGAGCTAGATGCTTATGTGTGGATGGGAACTTTTTCCACCAAAAGTTGTTAACAGCATCTATACCAGGAGCTGAGAAACTCTTTTTGCCTAACAAGGCATTCTTCACATCTGCCTCCCCCTAGTAATAACGCATTTTAACATCCATTTTTCTCGATGTTTGAGAAATATTAATGAGACGCTACTGTAAAGTATCTACTTATTTTCATTGCATTTTGTCTTACTTACTTTTGCCAATCGTTTCAAAAGCAGCAACCGTTCAAAGCACACAAAATACCTACATAGATATACATATAAGCGTTATCAATGGGATATTCAAAATTAAATTGACTGTTCTCTTTTCGTTTGAACTCGGGAAAATACACATTGTACGGTACACAGATAGTTTTCCTGCATATGAACACACTTCGGAAAGTCAAAGAACAGAAATATCAATATGTCACTTCAAGAACATTATTTAGTCTCTGATGTAGGTACACTCAAAATTTAACATCTCGAGCAGTTATTATAATCATCGAAGTAATAATTAATGTTTGGTTTAAAGTGATGTTTTGGTAATTTTAACTTATAGTTCTGACGTTAAGATTAATTTCTACCGGAAGTTGCTCCCTGCACTCTTCATCTCAAATCCTTTCCCCCACCTAAAAGTTCTTACCGCTCTCCCGATGCTATTTCTAAAGCTAATGAGTTCGGGTGAATGCCAAATGAAGGACCAAGTATAATCACACTATAGATCCTACAGGCGAATTTTTTGAAAAAAAGTTTTGGCTACGTGTGAAAGATTACTAAATTTTTAAAGTTAAGGGTTTTTTCAGGAAAATATTTTTCAATTTTTTGCCTGTCCCTGGGGGGGGAGGGGCAGGGACGGCCCTGAAGTTAGGAACCATACGAAATAAGAATCACATTTGTTTAATAAAAATTGACCAAGTTTTTTACAAAATATTCGTAGGTAGGTATATTATAAGTAAAATTCGAATTTATTTTTACCCGACTGCGCGGCGCAAAGGAGTGGTAATGTGTTTATCAGCCTATGTATGTATGTATGTATGTATGTATGTATGTATGTATGTATGTATGTATGTATGTATGTATGTATGTTTGTATGTTCCTTTGAAGCACTATACAGACCAAACGCCTGGGCCGATTTTTATGATTCACACGTCAATCGATTCCCCTTAGTCCGGCGAGTGTCACTAAAGACATGACGTTAGTGAAAATTCAATATGGCGACTACAGGACGCCATATTGTGAAAATGAAAAAAATGAAAGTCAACAAACTATGTCAAGTGGGATATCGTTGAATAGGTATTTAAAAATCATTTTTAGTTTTCCCTCAACATTTTTCGATTCGACTGACCGTTTAGGATCTATATCGATTTATTTTTAATTAAAAACATTTGAAAAAATCACATAATTTAAACTTAAATTCCAGTGCAATTGTGATGTAGTACTGATGCTGATAGGAAATCCAGTCTGGTAATAAATAGCTAGCTAGGTACTCATAACTAAAAAGTATAAAATAAAAAAAAATAATTTAAAAAATCAAAAAACCCGACTGCGTAACTGAAAAGAAAAAAACAAGCACTTAGATGTCCGGTGGTCTAGAATTCTATAATATATTTTTGAATGAATACTATTGAAGAAAATAAAATATATTCTAATAGTGGAACATAACAACTGAACAGTCGGGATCCATTATTCGACAGCCAATCAAATTTTTCAATGGATCCGAATGTTCAGTTGTCATGTTCCACTATTAGAATATATTTTATTTTCTTCAATAGTATTCATTCAATAATATATTATAGAATTCTAGACCACCGGACATCTAAGTGCTTGTTTTTTTCTTTTCAGTTACGCAGTCGGGTTTTTTGATTTTTTAAATTATTTTTTTTTACTTTGACGTTCGGTCCATGCGTGTCGCAGCGCATCTAACGGCAAAATCTATAAAAATTGTCTACTATTTTTGGCTCCATGAACCTATGTGTACGACGTATTTCGCCCCACCATCTCCACTACTTTCTTCTCCTGAGTCTTTAGTCGTCTTGATTAAAATATAACAATAGTATAAAAAACTGACTGATCATGTGTTAATTTTCAGTAGGAGCTTAGTGTAAAACTTAACGTATGAACGTCCCCCTTTCTTTACCCAACAACAACCCGTAGAATGGTCTACACAATTATATTGTATAGGTAAAAAATAAAATAAAACAATTTTTCATTCGTAAAATCAGACCCATTACAAGAACTTCCAAAGTAACAATTATATTATTGGGGGCAGTGTGGTGTAACGGTTAGCGTAGCAGGCCTTTGGATCACACTGTCGTGGGTTCGAATCCCACCTCCGCTCATGGATGTTTTGTGATGTCATTTAGTTTTAAGTTATTTGATTTGATGCAATTAAAAGACGATAATGACTTAAGTTGTCGACGCGGCTATAATCTACAATAAATAAACAATTATATTATTGTTTTCACAGAAATCAAAAAGCCTTTCCCTCTTTCCATGTATTTTATATATCGCTATGTTATGATGCAGACAATGTAAATTGACAGTTGAATAGTTTTGAGTCTGCAACTGATAGTGAATACATTTTTTGAAATGTTATTTACAGATATTATTCGTATACCGTAGAAATATCTCTACAGACAATTTAAAATTTCAGTGGAAAGAAAGAGCAAACAAGTTATTTCATACAAACAAGAAAATTAACGGAGTGTGAACACATCTGACGTACCGTGAACGATCCGTGACGTGATGTTTTGACACACTGCGGATTAAAGGCTGAGCGAAGAAGAATCCTGCCTGCCTGCCTGCTGAGAACGCGTATAGGTGCTATTTCTTACAATCGACTAGGCTCTGCAGTCAGGGTCCATTCTGATTGGTCGAATACCCCATCTTGATGTCGTTTGACACACACATACCTAAACGAACGTAACAACTAACTAGTGAACTCTGTATACTAATATGGATAGTTGATAGCGATTAAAAATGGGTTTTGTATGTGGAGAATTTTCAAACACATATTCTTCAAGACAGGCATTAATGTGTACAAAATTAGAAAGAAAATTTCAGGTAAGGCTTGTTATCTAATTCTTTCTATAAAAGTCGATCAATTTTTTGACATTTCAAAATAAAACCTAATTTAATATACCAGAATTTTTATAATGCTTATGTGTGCATTAGTATATGAATTTAATATTATTATTTGAGATAGGTATTAGGATGTCCAACATTTATACAATAACAGTGTTCTTGAGAAATCGGAATTGAAAAATAAATTTTAATAAAGTTTTATTTTGAAATGTCAGAAAATTGATCGACTTTTGTAGAAAGAATTAGATTACAAGGCTTACCTGAAGTTTTCATTCTAATTTTGTGAACATTAATGCCTGTTTTCAAGAATATGTGTTTGAACATTCTCCACACACAAAACCCATTTTTTAATCGCTATCAACTATCCATATTAGTATATACTGAGATCACTAGTTAGTTGTTACGTTCGTTTAGGTGTGTCTGTGTGTGTGTCAAACGACATTAAGATAAGGTGTCCGACCAATCAGAATGGACCCTGACTGCAGGGCCTAGTCCCTTGTCTACTTCTTTGTTCATCTGCAGTTGCTATTGCTATAATATTGTGCTGCTGGGTTTGCCTATTTGCTTGCTATAGCCGATACACTCTCGTCTGGACAACAATGTTGCCAGATAACTATAATAACTAGAGATGGGTTACTTCAACTAAACAGTGGACTAAAAGTCGACTTGCAGAACGCATTGTCAGCAAGTCTGATATGACAATAACTTTAGACTGTGATCATATAATTACAGTTTTGTGACGTAGAACTGCGTCTTTTCCGGCGATATATAGTGGGGGGAGTAAATGTGTGACGAAAAAAATTTTTAGACGCCGATCTCGCAAAAAACTGACTGTAATATGATAATTAATAAACGATTAAAAATACCCAACTGACTCTTAAAAAAATTACTCTTAAAAAATGACTCTTAAAAAAATGAAATGAAAATATGAATTGGTGCTAGGCCCAAATAACCTTAGCTGTTGGTGAAATGAACAAAATAAAATATTAGTAAAAAAACTTTTTAGAGACAAGCTTTTATTTAAATACACTAAAAAGGAAAAAATAATTTTTAATAATTTAGGTTCATAATTAATTAAAGCGTAGGTCATGACTAATAAACTATCATAGAGTTCACGACCCACGCTTTTTTAATTATGAACCTAAATTATTAAAAATTATTTTTTCCTTTTTAGTGCATTTAAATAAAAGCATGTCTCTAAAAAGTTTTTTTTACAAATATTTTATTGTAAGAAACAACAGTAAATGCTTACAAAAAGACCGTAAATGGATATTATAGATGCTCGGCAACAAAGATCATAACTCATATTATGACCTTTTTTGTCGAGCGTCTATAATTCACAATATCCAACTTCTGTTGTGTGTTGTGTAAACTACACGGTCTTGTAAGTAAACTAACTAAACCTTTGAGTATTGCATAAGAAGTTACACTTCCTCCGACTGTTGCGACACACATTATTTTTGTTTGTTAAAATTCTTTTCTAGAATGGAAACTGTTATTTATACCTGCAGTGTATTTGAAAACCGCATAGTATATCACGATGAAAATAAATTATGGACCTCAAAATTTTATTATTTTTATCTTCTTAGTGGCTTTTTTTGAAAGAGGTTCTTTTTATATAAAAAGTTTTATTTTTTAGTTTCAGTGGCTTTGCAATAAGTAGTTTTTACTTTTCGCGTTATTAACAGACTTTTTTCGTTGATTACTAAACTAGAAAAAAAATTCCAGCCAAATGGACGCGGGACCATTCCAACTTCAAAAATACTGACATTTGGCATAATATAACAAATAAAATAAAATTTCTGTTAAGGTGTGCGATGACGCGGGTAACGGCTAGTATTAAATATTTATATTATATTTGCTTTTCGTTTCCATAGTTACATATGGTTTCACACATAAAAATTAACCTAAGCATGCATTTCTTTTGACAGATAAATTACTTCAGAACAAAAAAACAGCTGATTTTTTTATTTTTAAAATATTTACGAAACTATAATATTTAGAAAAAAAAATTTTTTACAAAACTTTCTAGGAAAAATAATAATAAACCGTTATGAAAAGGATACCATAATTACAGAAAAAAACAACGTTATACGTCACATCTCTTCTGCGCATGCGCCGATTTTCCCCAAAAACAATAGGGCTCTTCATATTTACATGTCAAACATCTAACCAAAATTTGGTTTCGATCCACTCAGCCGTTTGACCTGTATCGTGCTCACAGACAAACAAACTTATAGACAAACAGACGAACAGACTTTTTCCAAAAATATGTTTTTTGGATTCGGGGGATCTCAAAACGAAAAAATATTGTAAAATTCTGAAAAGTGAATTTTGACCTAAATTAGTACCATTCCCCACTTGTGGAGTTGGAATGGTAAAACTACTGAATCGATTTAAGAAAAAATTATATAAAACCACCTCGACGTCTTTCTGAACACAACGGAGTCAAAATCATTCAAATCGATTAACCCCTCGATAAAAAAGAACAAAAAAAAATTAAACACGTCGAATTGATAACCTCCGCCTTTTTTTAAAGTCGGTTACAAAAATAGCAATAACCGATGAAACAACGGAAACCTTATAGGATCACTCTCGTGTCTGTCTGTCTGTCTGTCACAGTTTATTTTATCCGAATTTACTGGATGAAAAAAGTTGAAATTTGATACATATATAGTTAGATGACCCAATTACGGACGTGTAGCGTAAATAAACGAATTCTGATTTTAGGGTTTAATTTGGGGGGAGGGGGCAAATTAAAAAAAAATTCAAGTGCATCATGTGACGTATCAAATGAAAGGGCTCGTTATGAGAAATACAAATATTTTTTTTTTATAATTTTGAAATGCATAGTTTAAAAAATATTAAAGAAAATATACGAAAATCCAGCATCCCCCCCCCTTATCTCCGAAACTACTGAGCCAAAAATTTTGAAAAAAATAGGGAATATAAAGGCCTCACTCATACTTTACAGGAAAACTTAAACGAAAATCCTAAGTCTTTAAATTCGCACGGAAAACGAAATAGTACCTACGGAACCTCTTCACGCGAGTCCGTCTCGCACTTGACCGTTTTTTTAACACGTTGACTGCAACGCTTTATTTAAATTTTGGGTCTCCTGGGTCACCACCGTATTTTATAAAATTCAATTGCTAATCGAAATAAATTAATTTCTGTAGAATTTTGTTGAAACAGAAAAAAATTTTCGGCGGGCAACGCATTACGCAGCATACAAGTCCACCGCGCCGAGCTTTAAATGTCCCATATAAATACACGCTCAGCATGGCACAGCTGCAAAGCCACGAGTTGTTTAAATCTAGCCGTGCCAGTGGCACAATATCTGTAGAGTGCCCGCGGTGAGAGAAGAAGCCAGGCACGTCATCAATAATATGCTAGTGAACGCCTTATTGTTTAAAATTCCACCTATCGACGCTCATGGATCTCCAAAACAGCCAATAGCAAGCTAGAAGGCGGGCACAATGCATTCACGTTACTATGACGCGGTGGCTTCATCTTTCGCCGCGCGAGGTCTACCACGCGGCGTCTATAGCAAATTTACTCATGGCACATACGTCAGGCCACATGGTAGTCTACGTGTTAAAAATATTTTCAATATAATATTATGCACAGTGGCGTATCTACCACAGGTGTTCCAGGTGGCAATCACCGGGGCCTCCTAACCTCGAGGGGCCCCCAATTTTTGGGTGAACTACTGATTGATTAATCCTTACACTCGATTTTTTTCTCAGTCCAATTATATATGATCTAAGCGCAGATTGCATTTACTTTCTAGATTCAAATACTATTGTTTCAATCAATTGCTTTTTAATATGAAATTCGCCATGTTTGATTTAGATTTTAGAGTGTACCTTATTTGGGATTTCGACAGGGCGCGCACTCAATATTTACTGCTTGTATGGTATAATGGTCAATAATTGTCAATAAATGTCAATAATTATGATTTGATGAAGACGACTGGAGGATTTATTTATCCTTAAATATAAAAGAGCGCAATATTATTATCTGAAGAATACCAGTAGAACTTCTTTTAATTACAGAGTCGTTTATATATGACGTAGAACATTTTGAGAATACAATCAAATGTTGATGGGATGATGATGTCATGAATAATTGGAAATTTTTCTTAGTTGGGTGAAGTGGGGGGAGGGGGGGCCCCCAAAAAAATTTTACACCTGGGCTCCGCGGAGTAAAGCTACGCCACTGATTATGCAAGCCTTTATAGTCCGTACACGATCAATTGTATTGTGCAAAACTCAATATTGTGCAATAATATTGATCTTGTAAATTTTAAAAGTCCCGAAATCGCACAAGAAGTTACACTTCAATAACAGCTTATAAGTAATGACCACCTTTTCGTAGTTGATGAAAGTTGAGTTGAGTTTCACGTGGATATGAAATATAAGTGACAATTCGCAAAAGAAAGAAGTCCTCTGTGCAAGTTTTGTCACCTCGAAGCCCGTCTACGACGGCGACGGCGGTGAAATGCAAGGCACACGACGCGGCGTCATTCTTATGAATATAAAAAAGGTCGTGTGTTTCTGACTGACTCGCTGACTCACCGAAGACTGATGGGATCTCATCTGTCACCAACTTTACTTCACAACATTTTCTTCTAAATAATTCAACTCTGCTTCCATTATTTATTTAGGTGAAAGAAAGAGACTATTTTTCTTCAGATACTTTATACAATAAAATGAAATGTCTGTTACATAATGCGCACGGTAAGAAGTGAATACATACTTAAAACTTTTTTATGTGATTATTTATTTTTACACATTCTGATTTTAATCTTTGTATTGATGCTATTTTATTTCAAGAAAATAAGGAATTCTAAAAAAGTAATTTTTGCAACACTTGCATCAAAAGTACAATTTTAGATGTCTGTGTACCGTTTGTTAAGTGATTCTTTATGGAAACTTCTGATGCATTCGAACGGTAGTGTTTAAAGTAAATTTTAACGCCCTCCGTTCTATAAATTAATACTGTTTTGTTGTACTTTATAACACACGTGTGTAATAAAGTACTTTATATAACACATGCACGCTTTTAGTGTTTTTTCGTATCTGTTTTGCGGAACTTAAATAGCCGTACTAGTGACCATTATGTAACGCTTTTCAGTGTTATAGTAGTTCATTATGTAACTAGTTACATAATGATCCATTATGCAACGCTTTTCAGTGCTATAATGAAAAACAGTTGCATAATGAACAATTATGTAACTAGTTACATAATTAACCATTATCAAACTAGTTACATAATGAACCATTATGTAACTGTTTTTTTAATTCAATTAAAATCTAAAACCATGCATGTGTTATATAAAGTATAGTGTGCAACGCGTGTGCTAAATCTTTATGCGTCAGGTGCGATGTTTTCAGCACTCGTATGCAGCTCGCGATGCACACTCGCCAAGGCTCGTGTGTGCTGAAAATATCGCGCCTGACGTGTAATAGTATATTGTGTAACTAGTGTGCTAAATACATCTTTATACGTCAGGCGCGATATTTTCAGCACGAGTAGTAGGAGAGCGCTCACGAGCCTTGGCGAGTGAGCATCGCGAGCCGAATACGAGTGCTGAAAATATCGCGCCTGACGCATAAAGATTTAGCACACGCGTTGCACACTATACTTTATATAACACATGCATGGTTTTAGAATTTAATTGAATTAAAAAAAAAAAAAGTACATAATGGTTCATTATGGAACTGTTTTTTCATTATAGCACTGAAAAGCGTTGCATAATGGATCATTATGTAACTAGTTACATAATGAACCATTATAGCACTGAAAAGCGTTACATAATGGTCACTAGTCAATAAACGGCTATTTAAGGTTCGCAAATCAGACACGAAAAAACACTAAAAGCGTGCATGTGTTATATAAAGATTATTATTATTATTTTATTTCGTTCAAAAGACTACAAGGAGTCGAATTTGTCAGACATGATAAATATAAAAATGTATTTAGTACACTAGTTACACAATATACTATTATAGATTAGGTACTTTGTTATACCTAATGTCCCTTATAAAATATTTATCCAAATTGTGTTTTATTTGCTTAAAATTGAACTTTTGAAGCAGTTGTTACAAAAAATATTGTATGTAACAACAAACACCATTTATTATTTAATAATTATATTTTATTGATTCAATTAATCCTCAGTTATTATATCTATAATATTATACGTTTCATAGTTCTTGTGAATACATTTTTACTGTTACTTTGCCTATTTCTGTCGATGCTGTTTTGTCGTGAATAATACATTTTTGTCGTGCAATCTCCAGTTCTGTCGTGCAATGCGTTTATTTTAAATTCTCATTTCTTTTCTGCCGTTCATTCCACATGTTTGTCGTGCAATGCTCTTTTGTGGCGGACAATATTATTTTTAGTCGTGAAAACAATTTAAAGTCGTTTATTATATTATGACTCGTGTGACTTATTCGTTCGTTTTAAGTTTTTAACATACTGTCACTATATCCGTTTCCTACAGTCGTCTAGAACGGTCTGTGACGTAAAATTGGAAACGCCTTATATGCGAAAATCCAAGGGTTATAAAACAGGGGTTCGTATGCAGGTACATGGATAGTTACATGAAGAAAGTAATTACTGTACAGTCTGATTACTATTTCTTTCTATGACATCTGTATGAGTTTTCATATTTAGTTCAATTCTAGATAGGGCGTTGACGTTAGAATTAAGTTTACCTTTTTATGAATAACCTCGTAATCATAATCCATTAATTGATATATGATAAAATCAATCGATTTTTTAAAACCCCCTTATATCCACACAATATTATTCACATAACAATTAGAGGTGAAAATAATAAATATCTCAGACAGCTAGGCTGCCATGATTTTTGAGCTATATCTAAGAAAAAATCAAATGACCACTGTCGGGACTTGAACCCGGAACTCCCAGTTTTCAGCTAGGTGAGTTACCAATTTCTCCATTAACTCTATTCTCCATCGCATTACGCGTGAGTGAGGCTCTTTTAAATTATGGAAATACTGAAGTGGTTTATGATCAGTTGCAACTTGAAATTTGTTACCGTACAAATAAGGTCAGAATTTGTTTATTGCTCAGACAATAGCTAACAATTCTCACTAAATCGCGCTCGTGTTGATTTAAAGTGCTTGATATGAACTCTATAGATCTGTAGTTACGTATTTTACCTTGGGAAAGAACAGCTCCTAGGCTACGTTGCTAGCATCTGTATGAACGGTATGTTGAAATTAGAATGTATCAACACGGGATCGCTAGTCAAAATTTGTTTACATTGGTCTAATGATTCTATAAACTGAGAGTAGCATTCTATGACTTGGTAAATGCAACAGGCGGTGTTGGAATACGATGGGGAGGGGGGTTGGCAAACGATTTAGTCTACTATGACTAGATAGATGTTGAGGTGATGCATTACTTAAACGGGGTTAACGAGAAGTTACAGTAGACGAAGATGATGAAGAGTTACACTCAGCTAGTGGATCTCAATTAGATGCAGTTCACTAGCCTTAATTGCTTCATTAATAAGATTTCGATTAGCTTCTCCGGGCCTTTGATTTGGAAGTCCAAGCCCTACACCAATAGTAGCACTGTACGGATCACGAATAGAATTATAATGTGATGTGATGATAATCTATTAGGTTCATAATCTTTCTGCCCTGTACTATGAAAAATGTTTATTGGATTTGACTGACAGCATTAAACTTCAATAGCCCGATTGTACATTTCAGATAACGCTTCAATTTCCAAATGATTTCTATGTACAAAATCATTACGATTTTTAGTTCCATATCTATTACTGCCTTCTGTTATATATTCGTCGAAAAATCTCTATTTTTGAAAATATAATTCATACAATGTGATCTAACAACGCTATTCATATCTTGATCTCCATAAACTTGGTCAGCTATAGCGCGAAATAAACAAGCACCGTCTTCCACCATATTTTTTTGATAACTAAATCCCGTTTACTCATCAACTCGCTAAAATCCTTATTGCGCATTACGCATTCTTCTTCAGATATTTGCTGACCACGCCATGGATCATATTCGTCTTCGCTGTTACAACCTTCCTCGCCTTCTTCTACTTCTTCGCCAACTTCGCTTTCGGGCTGAGATCTTGTCAGAGGCGATTTGGTGCCGCTCGACGTTAGTACATGTTCTAATTCATGTTTTTGACCTTTGTGTTTTGTTACCCGTTCACGAATTAGATTTCGGTTATCTTTTCGTACAGTAGGATTCTGGAATGACCCAATGATAAATTTTGCGAATGTTTGTTTTGATTACCTATGATTATCATCACTTTCACTGTCTTTATTATTTCCTGTTTGCCTTTTATTCGGCAAAATGGTCATATTTAATAAATTTGATCAAAATATACATCAAAATCACAGATCTCTGAATTTCCTTCTTCGTAGTGTTGTTGCTTATAAGTGAATGTTTATGCTGATGTCTAAGGCACTCCGTACTGTGACCGTGCTTTTTTAATAGTTTTGTCTATGTCTTGACTGGTGACTTCTGCCACAGAAAAATACTGGATGACTGGCTCTGTCCTCTAAAGTCTCAATCAAATTTGTCTGTCTCTGCTTTCTGTACGTCGACACTGATAAAAGTTGTCGTGGAACTGATGTCATTTTTTTATGATACACTGCTAGTAATGAGCTGCTATAAGCTTTCTTTCTTTGTTGGTTTTCGTTTTTCTTGTCTGGATACTATCTTTTTTTGGGTCGTTTGACGCCGTGGAGTTTGTAATATAACCCACATGCATTGCACACAGGTTCTCCTATTTGATTTCGACGCCATAACGATGTAGTTGTTATATGACAATTGGAACAAGACAATCCAACGCGCCTGACAATCGACGCGGCTATTTGACAAGCGCCCTATCCATGCCGTTCATCTTGTAGTACAGGTAATGACCGGTGCCGTCGCGACGTCATAGCGGCATCGATATAGCGCTGCAGCTCACACACTCACGACCCTCAGAGAAATATTCAACAGCCTCGAAGAAATTATCGTGGAACTGATGTCATTTTTTTCTTTTTGATGGAGCGCTGCTATTGATGAACTGCTTTAAGCTCTTGCGGATGGTGGTCTATGTGACGTAGTTAAAACTATAGAAAGAATTCTTTCTTTGTTGGTTTTCGTTTTTCTTGTCTGGATACTATCTTTTTTCATGGCACATGGTCGGTTGACGCCGTAGAGTTTGTAATATAATCCACAGGCATTGCACACAGGTTCTCCTACTTGATTTCGACGCCATAACGATGTAGTCGTTGTATGACAATTGGAACAAGACAATCCAACGCGTCTAGACGATGATAATCGACGCGGCTGCTTGACAAGCGGCCTATTTATGCCGTTCGTCTTGTGGTACAGGCCGCATGCGTTGCACAGGTAATGACCGGTGCCGTTGCGACGCCATAGTGGCGTCGATATAGCGCCGTAGTTCACACACTCACGATCCTCAGAGAAATATTCAACAACCTCGCAGAAATTGTCGTCGAACTGATGTCATTTTTTTTTTTTTTTTATGATGCGCTGCTATTGACGATGAGCTGCTCTTGCGGATGTTGGTTAGAGTTGGACAGGGCTTACCGCCTGTCTGAGCAAAAATTGTTCAGATGTCCGTTTTGATGTTTGTATATTTATTCCTTTGGAGCACAGCGAATTTTTTTTAGCTTCGATAGCTTGGTATGCTTATGTTGCCGAGAGAAGGAATTTTCTCTTGAAATTGTATCCATAATGTGTGTAAATCTTTTTTGTGCCTTTCTGAAATAACCTTAAAAAGCGTGTTTCCAAATTGTCTTCTTTCTTGGAGCTGTTGCTCTGTATCACTAATGACCTCGATCTTAATTTGAATTGCATCGAACGCGTCTCATAAACCTTCACCTTTTTTAAACGTTCAGGTAATTGGGTTTTTAAATGAATTTTTTTTTTACTTAAATGGAAGGACCACATACAAGTTTTATAGCAAAACTGTTTTTTTTGCTTACTAATTAAAAAGTTATATTTAAATAAAAATTAATTTTTAAACTCAGTTCCGATAACGCGCCGAAAGAATCCGAACGCGTGTGACGTCATTATGTTATCTATATGGTCTTTGTATCCATGGTTACCAAGTTAAAAATTTATTATTTTTGATAGTATGTGTAATACATATACACAAATACCAACAAATGCACACACATTTTAACATAACGACGTCACAAACATTCCTGGCGCGTTTTGAAGTCACGTGATATTTTTTAAATTTTTATACATTTTAATTAATTTTTAGTAGTTTATCTATAGCTTTAAAAAAATTTTTCTTTTCGATTTTCAATATTATTTATGTTAAATTATTAGAAAAAATTAAAAAATTAAAAATTTTTTTTAAACTTAAATACCTAATTGTATGATACCGTCTGGCATGAGTTGCGCTATGAAACTTTGTAAACGTGTCAGATAGCTCTTGATGTAGTCGCGCTTTTGCTTTAATGTCTTTAATAACTGTTCTGCCATATTTACCCTAATTTTTGTGAATCACATAACTGCGAGGTTCGTGAAAGGAAAATGAAATGAGTGGCCAATTACCAAAATGTTGAAAGATTTATCTGCGTGTTGTCGATTGTTGCTCTGGAAGTTCTCCGATGTTGTAAAAGCTTTGTGTTGTTGCTGTACTGTCCTTGTGTGCGTTGATTTGATATCTCGTGTATGTGTAGTATGTGCTACACTGATCCGCTCACGTGTGCGCTATATGCCATGCTTAATGGTGAATTTGTGTATACGTATAATACGTGGTGTACAAGACGCTGTATACGTAGGTACATTTTGCACCGAGTTTACTTTTGCTTGATTCACTGACCACGTGTTTTCATATTATCCAGGCTTCGAAGGACCAAAATGTTGGGAGTATCCCAGTTTTTTGTTATTTTGTTTTGATAATTCTTTTGCATTGGTGTGCTGACAGTTAAAAATGTTTAATAAAAATGAATATTACCAGTTTAATATTAAGATAAAGTAATACAACACTGATATATGAAGTGTAATTGATTAACACATGGCAAATGAAAGAATATTAGGTACTTGAAATAATGCACACGTGGGTGCTCTATCTTGATGAGGTGTTGACTGCTTGAAGTCCTGATGTGAAGAGAATGGTTATTGTTAGTCAAAGGTCCACGCGCATGTCCGATAAAATCTAATGTCGGTGATACACGATGCCACGAACACCTTCCAACGTCCTATGTCCAGTGTCTTTGACCACTATATCTACTAGGTTCACTATTGGTCCTACTGTTATTTGTCAGTCACTTATTTGTCTGTCATTTATTTATCTGTCACTTATTTATCTTTCACTTATTTATTTAGCATTGTTCGTCGATCAGATCTCGTTGACTTTCCAAAGTAGATTCACTTATATTTGTGTATCGCTGTTATTTATTTTACTGTTTATTTATCTTCACTCGTCGATCCTCCAGAGTCGAATTCTATCTCACAGACCAGCAAATATGTTTGCCGGTCTATGTCCTCCGGCTTCTTCTTCCGCCAAAGTGGCCTCCTGAGACCCTTCGTGAAGTTGTCTCAGCACATCCAGCACTCAGCATCTCGGTATCACCAGCTGAGGCATCACGTCTGTGCTGTCTTCACTTTCCAGGTATTCGCTCCAGGAGGCCGTCTTCCACTGTCAGAGACTGGTCTGTGTCCTCTCTCGTCGACTTTCCCGAGTAGAATCTTCCCGACAATCGATGCACTTGTATATATAACCTTTTCAATTCATTGTCAGCCTAGGGTGGCAGTTTCTCCATTATTGCCACGTCAGAATATTTCCTGCGCTCAGGGCTACGCGATCAACTACCGTCAAATTACAATATGCAAAAATTAAAAAAACCGGTAACTAGATGATACAGGTGTAAACTTTTTTAAGTTCGCTATAGCTAAAAATTCGACTGATGACCAGTTCTATACTTCCCACCTAGTAAATATTTGCAAAAAATAAACACTTTTTTTTTATTCTTTGACTGGGCCCAAATAACCTTAGCTGTTGGTGGTCTTTAAAACACAATTTATTTTTTATTCTTTGAAAAAAGCATGGCCCTCTTTTTACTTCCCACCTCTACTATGGTAGGGAAGTAATGGATTCAGTCCGAAAACAATATTTCGAGATTTTAACAGATTTTCACGTTTTGAGACCCTAGCAATCGTTTAAGATCATTTTCTGACTGATGTCTGTATGTATGTGTGTGTGTGTGTGTGTGTGTGTGTGTGTGTGTGTGTGTGTGTTGTATGTGTGTGTGTATGTGGTCAATTTTTCGCCTTCGATATCTTAAGAATGGAACAACATACGGGCATGCCGATTATTCTATTGTGTTTATCAGCCTTTAACTTAGATCTGATTAGATTTTGAGTCAAATCGGTTCAGTGGATCCTGAGATATTCATAAAAACGTCCTCAATGTCACGTATTAACTTAGGTAAAAAAAAATATAAATGAATTCTAGATGTTATAATATGAAAAAAATGTAAATATTTTTTTTCTCTAAAATGTATAGTTTTCGAGAAAAAAAATATTTTACTAAAAAAAATAAAAATTGTACGTAAATCAAGGTAACCATGATTTTTGCTATATTAAGTTAGCCATCAGTAGATCACCAAACAAAAAAGAGGGCCATGCTTTTTTCAAAGAATAAAAATTAAATTGTGTTTTAAAGACCACCAATAGCTAAGGTTATTTGGGCCTAGTCAAAGAATAAAAAAAAAGAGTGTTTATTTTTTGCAAATATTTACTAGGTGGGAAGTATAGGACTGGTCATCAGTCGAATTTTTTGTTTGGTGATCTACTGATGGCTAACTTAATATAGCAAAAATCATGGTTACCTTGATTTACGTACAATTTTTATTTTTTTTTAGTAAAATATTTTTTTTCTCGAAAACTATACATTTTAGAGAAAAAAAATATTTACATTTTTTTCATATTATAACATCTAGAATTCATTTATATTTTTTTTACCTATGTTAATACGTGACATTGAGGACGTTTTTTGAATATCTCAGGATCCACTGAACCGATTTGACTCAAAATCTAATCAGATCTAAGTTAAAGGCTGATAAACACAATAGAACAATCGGCATGCCCGTATGTTGTTCCGTTCTTAAGATATCGAAGGCGAAAAATTGACCACACACACACACACACACATACACACATACACACACGCATACATACACACACACACACATACAGACATCAGTCAGAAAATGATCTTAAACGATTGCTAGGGTCTCAAAACGTGAAGATCTGTTAAAATCTCGAAATATTTTTTTCGGACTAAATCCATTACTTCCCTACCATAGTAGAGGTGGGAAGTAAAAATAATTTTAAAGTCTAGTGCTCTTATTCCAATCCAACTTTTATTTAAAACTTTTTTTTCAAATGCTCATAATAAATGAGATATCGCCCGAGACATTCTTAGTAACTCACCCTGTACAGTACGCCGTATTCACTTTGTGCTACGAACACGTAGCCGGTTTCCATGCGGTACAAACACTATACCGTATAGGCGCAACATTAACATACTACATAGGTAAACGCAAGCAAATACTTACATAGTACATACATAATAATGTATTTGCATACAGAGTAGGAAGTTTGCATGCATTCGAAGTAGGTGTGTGTATGTCGTAGCCACATAGCGTAATTGAACAGTTCATGAACTAGTACAGACATTTCCTGAACTGCAGCCATATGCTGCAATTATTTATTATGGCTAGTGATGTAAATGCGTCAGGGCCGTAGCTAGGGGGGGGGGGTATTAAGGGGCAATGCCCTACCTTAAAACATCCAGTGCCCTACTTTAAGGAATTATAAACAAGCCGCAAAGACTGTCACGACAGAATGACAGACTTGACCTATCTGGCATTTGGAAAAACAAGATTAAATTCATTGGACTAAATGAAGTTCTTCGGAAATTTGATAACATGGCAAGTACTGTATTTTTTTTTTTTTTTTTGATTAAATTGTCATTTACCGTTTTCTTGCTTTTGTAATTTGATATCACCAGATGAGGTGGGCAATCCAATTAAAAAATTGTAGTCTTTTGCTTCAGCCCTACTTTAAACTTTCAGTGCCCTATCTTGAATTCAGCTCTAGCTACGGCCCTGAAATGCGTATAATACTCTGGTATAAAACGTTTGTAAACGCAATACGCTCAACACTGCAATAAGACCAATCGAGAGATTGGACAAAACTCTCTCGCGGACAAAATTCACTCATTGTATAATATCTCGAAAGGTATATTTCGATCGGTTTAGGTACTCGAACGATGTTACTACAAGCTAGCCGTGAGCAGTGAATACAAAATGAAACTTCATTCGACCTAAAATATTACTTCGATTGAATTATAAACACACAAAATCCATTTGCAGTATAAACACATTCTGAATGAAGTTTGCATTCGTCTGGCACACATTGTCATTTCTTGGCTCCCGTTTCGCAATACGTATATGACTATAAAAATCATTCGAGTGATTTTGAATAACCTCTCGAGATATCTCGAGATATTTTAATAATCGAATGATTCTGTATTTTATTTCGAGATATTCCCATCACTAGTTTGTATAAAACGGTATTATACGGTTTGTAAAAAAAATAATATATCCCAGTTTTATGCTAGATATAAATACTACGTATTTTGCTATTTTATATAGCACGTATAAAACGTTTAAAACGGTTTAATACCAAATAGACCAGGGTCGATAATTTTTGAAACCAAAAAAAATAATAGTAGGATGAAACCCATTGGAAAAGGAAGAGAATATAACAAAAATGAAAGGAAAAATAATTTACGGGCGATCTGAGGTCGGGAAGTGGTAGGGGGTGTTTTTAAGGTTAAAAAACGGTTTATCTGGATTTCCGGCAAAACTACAAGCCCAATGCAAAAAAGTTTAATGGCAAAGTTGTAGGTAATAAAAGGATCTACAACTTTTGTATACACTTTTTTCACATAACCTCAAAATTTATGTGAAAAATTCAAATAACCGAGTTTTTGGTTTTTTATTTTTATCCGATTTTTATCTTTTACAAAAAAAATTTTTTTTTTCACGAAATTTGGTAAGAACTTACCTTTTTATATCCCAAAAACACTGTAATTTTTTTGATTTAAAATATTTATTTTTTGACCTTATTTTGACTTAAAATCGAAAAAGCACCCTAATTTTCAATCGAAAATTCTCACGTCAAAATATCTGCTTTTTTAAAAAAGTCGGTGAGCTTTTTGTTCGTTGAAATCTCTACTTTATGATGGTGTAAAAAAAAATACATTACTACTGTAAATGTTCTCAGAAAATGCAAAGAAACTAGTAAAGTGTAAATTTCAATAAATAGCTCAAAATTGTACATAATGATTAAAAAAAAATTTTCGGATTCGAGTTTTTTTCGTTTCTTTGCATTTTCTGAGAACATTTACCGTAGTAATGTATATTTTTTTACACCATCATAAAGTAGAGATTTCAACGAACAAAAAGCCCACCGACTTTTTTAAAAGAGCAGATATTTTGACCTGAGAATTTTCGATTGAAAATTACGGTGCTTTTTCGATATTAAGTCAAAATAAGGTGAAAAAATAAAATATTTTAAATAAATATTATAGTGTGTTTGGGACATAAAAAGGTAAGTTTTCACCAAATTTCGTGAAAAAAAATTTTTTTTGTAAAAGATAAAAGTAAAAAACCAAAAACTTGGTTATTTGAATTTTTCACATAAATTTTGAGGCTATGTGAAAAAAGTGTGATACAAAAGTCGTAGATATTTTTATTACCTACAACTTTGCCATTAAACTTTTTTCCATAGGACTTGTAGTTTTGCCGGAAATCGAGATAAACTGTTTTTTACCCTTAAAAACTCACCCCCTACCACTTCCCGACCTCAGATCGCCCGTAAATTATTTTTCCTTTCATTTTTGTTATATTCTCTTCCTTTTCCAATGGGTTTCATCCTACTATTATTTTTTTTTTCATTTTTTACCATTTTCAAACACTTCAGCCCTGGTCTAAAAATGAGAACAGGAACTTTTCCTATATTATGCAGTTGGCAATACAGAAAAATGCACCGTAACCGTAGTGTGAAAAAGTAAAAAACCGTTTTATACTGAAAAAATACGGTATTATACCATGGGTTTAATACACAAAAAAGTTTAATACCGTATTTTTACATCACTAATTATGGCATCTGTCCAGTTATTTCTGGCAGTTCCGAAAAAACAAGAATATAGTTTTCGGGAATTAGATCTTCTTAAAAAACTCTACTTACGTAATATGACGAGCAAGAAAGACAAAGCAGTGGAAGTGTATTACATAATACAACATATTAGAATGTGTTGGTTCTGGTTCTCTGGTACCGAGTGGCGTGTTTATGCGGTAAACATTCAGCCGTTCAACAAAGTACAGCCGATCGATTGGATTTGCACGTCGGATTTCACTAAGCTGCATTGTATCGACAACTTAATTCTCTCTATATAATTATCATTTAGATATCTGTGACTGTAAATAAAATTGCTTATGTCGAATTTGTGATGAAATAAGAATTGAATTGTATTGTGAATTATAGACGCTCGACAACAGAGGTCATTAGCGTGTGTAAAGAAACAAAATGTAAACAAAACAAAAGTAAAATCAATAAAATAAAAGCAAAATCAAAAATTGACACAACAAAGTAAAACAAAAAAAAGTGTCATTAATATAATACCTAGTAAGATATAAAGAAAAAACCATAAAGGCTGTAAAGGGGCCTAAATGTATATAGATAAATAAAATCAAATTAACCGGTCAAGACCGGTTTCCTTTAAAAATTCAAACAGCAGATCGACATTGTCAGGATTATTTCCTAAAACAACCGACAGATCACCTGACAATCCGATCTGCTGTCGTGTGTCCCTAAACTGGACACACTCCATTAAAATATGCGGAACGTTAACACGAGTGTCACACGTCTCACAGAGGGGAGGTTTCTCACGAGCCGTGATGAAATAAGGTTAATTATTCAATTTTATTTATCAACTGAGTCGACCAATAGGGTCCCACTTTTTTTTGGGTTGGAATCCACGTTACAGATAATAAAACAATTTCTTTGAGAATTTTTTTCTAAGCTTTTTCTGCAAGAAAAAAATTCTCAAAAGTGCGTATTTTTCAATGTAATTTTTAACATAGAATTATACCGCCACGGAATATACATTTACAGCCAGGCCTCTCTGATTGGCTGCTGTAGTTGAATCACGCGCTGTGACCCATAAATAGAGAATATGGAGAGAATACACTAATTTGTTTATGTAAAGTTAACAAGCCGGCAGTTAGAACTTAGGTTATGATCTTCACGAGTCACGTAGTTGGGTTTTTTTTTTTTTTTTTTGATAATTTATTTCATTTGATACCGATTTTTGACAAATGACAAAATGGCTTCTAGCGTCCGCCATATTGACGTTATATACCCAGTAGCTCTCGTGAGACTATGACGAATCTATAGACACCTCGTTTTTCAAAATCTGTGAAACCGTTTACGGTACAGAAGGCGCCGACGAAAATGCAAAGATACATACATACATAATCAGTGGCGGACTAAGGGGGGGGGGGCGGCTCGCCTCGGGCCTCTGATCCTGGGGGGCCTCCAAATCTTGAGAAGTCCTTCTTAATCAAATCCCAAACAAGGCCAAAATATGTTAAGTAAGTTGGAGGCCCCGTACGTATACAAAATATAAACATAGGTAGGTCGGTTATTATAAATATTTGATTTTTTTTTGTTAGCCATTACCTACATCTATATTATTCATTTTTTACGAAATTTACACTATACAAATACATCAATTTCTAAGCAGACCAGGGGCCTCATTTAGTTCTGCCGCCCCGGGCCTCCGACGGGCTTAGTCCGCCACTGTACATAATATATTCGGGGAAAAAATTACCCTCCTTCGGCAGTCGAGAAAAAAATACTACATAATCAAAAACGCATTTAGCGCATTCAATTACAGATGTTGAACTGTCATTCTTGTTCTTGCAAACAAAGTTACAGTAAATTACAGTAAATTGTGAAACTAAACTTGCTTATTAATAAGTAATGGAGATGTACACTGCCAAAATTGACCGCTAGGGGCACCAGTTCATAGCAGTCTGTATAGAATACGTTTATTTAAAATAATAAATCATTGACAAAACCCATGTACATGTGTTTACCAGTGTTCAAATTAGAGGTTTTTTAACTGAAAAGAAGTGGTTGTATGCTTTCAGAAGGAAATAAACTTGATTTTTCGCGCGTTTTTCTATTAAGCCTGAATCACAGGACGCTGATTTCGCCGTTGGATTGCTTGCTTGATTTCTCTGCTAGGTTTCAAGCGTACTGTGGCGCTGGATTTCGTGCGGGGTGCGCGGTGACAGCACAGTTTGACAGATGACAGTTCAGTTATCAAAAATGGACGACAACACGATTACAGCAGAAGTTGTTCGTCGCAGACGAATATCAATTATTGCGTTTTTAATTAATTTGTGGAAGAAGACGAAGACATAAACGTTTAAACAACCATCCTACGTTGTGGAGTCGATACACTATGGCGCCATGTTCGTTTATGACGTAGCCCACGTGAAAAGATACTGTTTTCTGATTGGTTCTTACTCAAATCCAGCAGAGAATCAAGCACAAAAAATACCATGGTTCTAATTCTGAAATCCAGCATGTGTCTTAAGCAACGGAGCCCGCAGTGACGTCATTTTCCATCGCTGAAGCCAACGCGGCTACCAGCAAAAGTTTCAGCAGGCAATCCAGCGACAAAACCAGCGTCGAGTGACGTGACCTTTAGGTCGCTATAAACCTGCTGCCATGATGCCATCTACATTACGTTTCTCCATTGAAAAGTTATTACGATGCCACATAGACAGACAAGCATACGACCTAAACACATATAGACCGAGAGCTAGTGACAATTTTTTGGTGTTATTTATTCAAGGACTTATTTTTGTGAAGATGTTGAGGGATACATATTAAAGTGCTCTGATTAAGTTATTTTGCTAGATAGCGGTATGGGAGGGATGCATACCGCCCCCAACATGTATAAAAAAATGGTCACAATTATTATTGCTTCAAGGCTGAAATTGTTTGTATAGCTTGTCGGTGAACGCAATAATGCCATTATAATATTTGCATATCGATTGGCCAGTATTAAAAGGATGGCAGATCACTCTAAACGTGTCATGTGCCCGACGAAATTTATATTATTAGTTCAAGGTTCAAATTTAAATATATTGTTACGGCGACTATTTTAAACATATATTTCAATTTGCAGATCAAAATGTCGGTATTAACCCCCTCTCTTAGAGGGAAACTTACTCGCCTAGGTATTTATATCGTTCTGCAAGGGGGTTAATACCGACATTTTATTCTGCAAATTGAAATATATGCTTAAAACAGTCGCCGTACCATCATATTAAAATTTGAACCTTGAACTAATAGTTAAAATTTCGTCGGGTACATGACTCGTTTAGGGTCATCTGCCACTCTTTTAATACTGACCAATCGATCTGCAAAAATTATAATGGCATTATTGGGTTCACTGACAAGCTATACAAGCAATTTCAGTCTTGAAGTAATAATAATTTGTGTTACATGTTGGGGACGGTCTGCATCCCTCCCATTCTGCTAGCTAGCAAAATCTCTTACTCAGGGCACTTTAATATGCCTCCTTCAACATCTTCACAAAAATAAGGCCTTGAATAAATAACACCTAAAAATTGTCACTAGCTCTTAGACTAATAATAGCCCTCTTTTTAGTTCGGCGACTAAAAAAATGAAGGTATAAAAATAATGCTAAAAGTGGACGTAATCAGTTTTTCCTTTCGGCCCTAGATGTATACACGTGGTAGTGGTACTGTAACACTCAAATACAAAAGGATATTATGGAATAAGACAAATCCGCATAATAATCCATAAGAGCGTATCTTTGTCAGTCGACATATTATTATTTAGGTATATCTAATAATACCAATCATAGAACCTTTGAAGTTGTTTTATTTCAAATATTTACGTATTGTAATATAATATAGTAAACAAATGCTTTATACCTGTAATAATTAAATTGAAAAGTACATTTTCTCTTAAATATACAAGGTGTTTTACGAAGCATTTAGCGTAGTTTCAATTAGGAATAAAACATTTTCCAGATAGATGATTACCGGATGAAAAAAAAAGCAATTCGTATCATGTTCAACTTACCTTTTAATCACTCATGTAAAGATAGCTTCATCTAATCTAATCTAATCTAATCTAATCTAATCTAACTATCTAACTAATATTATAAATGTGAAAGTTTGGATGGATGGATGGATGGATGGATGGATGGATGTTTGTTACTCAATCACGCCAGAACGGCTGAACGGATCTGGATGAAATTTGGTACAGAGATAGATTATAGTCTGGAATAGCACATAGGCTACTTTTTATCCCGGAAAAATGTACGGTTCCCGTGGCATAGTTTTGATTTTGTTTTTCATTGAGCAAGGGATCGACATGATTTTTTGCATAGTGGTAGTTTAGGGGTCAGAGAATGTTATAGGCTAATTTTTATCCCGGAAAAATGTACGGTTCCCGTGGGATAGATTTGTTTTTGTTTTGCAGTTAATAAGGGATCGACATGATTTTTTGCATAGTGGTAGTTTAGGGGTCAGAGAATGTTATAGGCTAATTTTTATCCCGGAAAAATGTACGGTTCCCGTGGGATTTGTTTTTGTTTTATCTCTGGAACTACGAAACCGATTCTAAAAATTCTTTCACTAATAGAAAGCTACGCGGGGGGAGAATCTCGAGGGGGGATAACAAATTAGGGGGGAAGATTCTCGCGGGGGGATAATAAATTAGGGGGGAAGATTTTTGCGGGGGATAACAAATTAGGGGTGAAGATTCTCGCGGGGGGATAACAAATTAGGGGGGAGATTCTCGCGGGGTGATAACAAATTAGGGGGGGGGGGAGATTCTCTCGGGGGGGATAACAAATTAGGGGGGGGAGATTCTCGCGGTGGGATAAAAAATTAGGGGGGGAGATTCTCGCGCTGGGATAAAAAATTAGGGGGGGAAATTCTTGCGCTGGGATAACAAATTAGGGGGGGGAGAATCTCGCGGTGGGATAACAAATTAGGTGGGGAGATTCTCGCGGTGGGATAACAAATTAGGGGGAAGGTTCTCGCGGGGGGATAACAAATTGGGGGGGAATTCTCGCGGGGGGGTAACAAATTAGGGGGTAAGTTTCTCGCGGGGGATAACAAGTTAGGGGGGATTCTCGCGGTGGGATAACAAATTAGGGGGGAAGGTTCTCGCGGGGGGATAACAAATTTTGCACAGGAGTTTCTTATATAGGTATCGTAGATGAGCAATAATGCATTAATAAAATTCGAGCGAACGAGCGAAGCGAGTGAGTAATGTATTAATAACATTCAAGCGAACGAGCGGAGCGAGTGAGTAATATATTAATAATATTCAAGCGAACGAGCGAAGCGAGTGAGTAATGTATTATTAATATTCGAGCGAACGAGCGAAGTGAGTGAGTAATGTATTTATAAAATTCGAGCGTACGAGTAAAGCGAGTGAGTATTAATAACATTCAAGTGAACGAGCGAGGCGAGTGAGTAATATATTAATAATATTCAAGCAAACGAGCGAAGCGAGTGAGTAATGTATTAATAAAAACCGAGCGAACGAGCGAAGCGAGTGGTTATGTATTATAAAATTCGAGCGAATAAACACTACCAGCCTAGCTTCGCTTCGCAGGAAAAGAATTTCTCGCGGGGGGGATAATAAATTCTAAATCGTAAAATACGTGGGCGAAGCCACGGGTAACGGCTAGTAGCTCATAATATTTTAACTCTGCCGTCGCTATAATATATATTCACCATGGCTACTTATGTTAGGAGTCATCTTTCCAACTTTGAGTCTGCTGACCATGGTTACTTAACGAGAAAGAAACATAACTTACTTTTGCCCAAGGCATCATTAGTGGCTTATCAGCGTAGTCCTGTCTGTTAAAATCTACAACGGATTTCCATGCTGTATAAAAAATATTGTATCCTTTAGGGACTTTAAAGTGACCCTGAGGCATTATTTATTTCAAAATTGTTTTTATAATCTACATTCTACATGATTTTTTCTTATAGGAATTTTATATCTTTAATCTGACGCTATTATGTTCTTTGGAATTTTTAAAATAAAGAATTATTTTTATTATAATGAACAAGTCGAATCAGTTGAAAAAAATGATATTTTATATAATATACATTTGTAAGTGTAGTAAAACCAATATGAGCTCATAGTATATATTTGCCATACCCACTACAAAATAGCTACTTTCCAAGCATGTATACCGGCCTGTATTGGGTCTTTTAACAGGCAGGCGCGACGAAAGTGTTTTCATAACATAACTAGTGCGGTAAGTTAACGGTTGTCGTAGTAACTTATGTTTATTCGCTCTATCCGCCTGCTATTACATACTCACGGCCTGCTGTAAATGTAAAGATGGCGACGCAACTAAACTGTCAAAATGTTTTGAAAATACTAAAAATGAAGTAAAAAGTAGGTATTTTGTGGTGGGTATGGCAAAAAATTCCATATATTATATCTCGTGCGTACTGGTGTTATGACTCGTGCGACTGTAAAAACTCTATCGCTCGTTTTTACATACTGTCACCACTCGTCAGTAATATACCCCATTAGGCATCTAGATATACAATTTACTATTACACATCAACTCTCGTGAGTACCACGTCACACACCTTTTTTAAGCTATGCTTCTATAGGCGTATCAGACGATTTCTGGCAGTGGACAAACTTATAGGTTCGCGTCACGCAACATGCTCATGTTAAAAGTATATCTATAGCTATGAGTGTGACGTATCTAATCTAATCTAACTAATCTAATCTATATATATAATGGATTATTATTTTTTTCTGAATTTTTTTAAAGTAAATAATTGAACAGAATAGTTTTTCTGCAACCAAAGTATTTTTTTATTTTAATTACATAATCTTTAAACTACAAATTATTAATAAAATTAGACATATTTACAAACCTACAAACAAAGAAACAACATTCAATGTTTATTATTCACTTCGTTGTTTCCTTTCTAAAAACTAATTAAAATCAATTTAAAAAACTTAAAACACTTTAGTTTTATCTAACATTCATTAGCATGGCGCATTCTTATTTCTCCTTGACCGTTTACGTAATCTTGTGACTACTTTACTGACCCGTTATATTTGTGCGGGAAATTTAAAATAGGATTAAGGGAGTCTTTCCTTACATATATCTATATCTATATCTAATATATAAAATTCTCGTGTCACGGTGTACGTTATTGAACTCCTCCGAAACGGCTGGACCGATTTTGATGAAATTTTGTGTGCTTATCGGGTAAATCTGAGAATCGGCCAACATCTATTTTTCATACCCCTAAATGTTAAGGGTGGTCCACCCCAAAATTTTTTTTTTATTTTTTTGACAAAATTTTTAGTTTTTATTTTTTCATGATTCAGCATTGAAAAATACATACAATTCTAAATTTTCACCCTTATACGATCAACCCCTGATTTTTAATCGCGATTTTTATATTAAGCTTTAAAAAATACATATATGGCGAACGAGCGAAGCGAGTGAGTAGTGTATTTATAATATTCAAGCGAACTAGCGAAGCGAGTGAGTAGTGTATTAATAAAATTCAAACGAACGAGCGAAGCGAGTGAGTAATGTAATTATTATATTCAAGCGAACGAGCGAAGCGAGTGAGTGGTGTATTTATAATATTCAAGCGAATGAGCGAAGCGAGTGAGTAGTGTATTAATAAAATTCAAACGAACGAGCGAAACGAGTGAGTAGTGTATCAATAAAATTCAAACGAACGAGCGAAGCGAGTGAGTGGTGTATTTATAATATTCAAGCGAATGAGCGAAGCGAGTGAGTAGTGTATTAATAAAATTCAAACGAACGAGCGAAACGAGTGAGTAGTGTATTTATAATATTCAAGCGAACGAGCGAAGCGAGTGAGTAGTGTATTTATAATATTCAAGCGAACGAGCGAAGCGAGTGAGTAGTGTATCAATAAAATTCAAACGAACGAGCGAAGCGAGTGAGTAATGTAATTATTCCTGGAAATAACGTATATGGCTAAACAACGTTTGCCGGGTCAGCTATACTAAATATACGTGAGCGGAGTAATGACCGCTATTAAATCATAATTTCATACCGTCCGAGCGAAGCCGGGACGGGCAGCTAGTATATGTATAATATTATAAATGTGAAAGTTTGGATGTATGGATGTTTGTTACTCAATCACGCCAGAACGGCTGAACGGATCTGGATGAAATTTGGCACAGAGATAGATTATAGTCTGGAATAGCACATAGGCTACTTTTTATCCCGGAAAAATGTACGGTTCCCGTTGGATAGTTTTGTTTTTGTTTTTCACAGAGCAAAGGATCGACATGATTTTTTGCATAGTGGTAGTTTAGGGGTCAGAGAATGTTATAGGCCACTTTTTATCCCTGAAAAATTTGCGGTTCCCATGGGATCGATTTGTTTTTGTTTTATCTCTGGAACTACTAAACCGATTCTAAAAATTCTTTCACTAAAAGAACGAGCGAAGCGAGTGAGTATTGTATTATTAATATTCAAACGAACGAGCGAAGCGAGTGAGTAATGTATTAATAAAATTCGAGCGAACGAGCGAAGCGAGTGAGTATTGTATTATTAATATTCAAACGAACGAGCGAAGCGAGTGGGTAATGTATTAATAAAATTCGAGCGAACGAGCGAAGAAGGAATTAATAATATTCAAACGAAAGAGCGAAGCTAGTGAGTAATGTATTAATAAATTTCGAGCGAACGAGTGAAGCGAGTGAGTAATATATTAATAATATTCAAGCGAACGTGCGAAACGAGTGAGTAATGTATTAATAAAATCCGAGCGACCGAGCGAAGCGAGTGGGTTATGCATTATAAAATTCGAGCGAATAAACACTACAAGCCCGGTTTCGCTTCGCAGGAGGAGAATTTCTCGCGGGGGAGATAATAAATTATAAATCGTAAAATACGTGGGCGAAACCATGGGTAACGGCTAGTATATATATATTGGCGCACGCGATGTGGCCTATGTAAAATTAATATCTGAGAGTTTTATAGGACACAAAAAAATAAAATGGCGTCAGATTTCAAAAGGTACTTTTGTAAAAATTATCCGATCTTTTTGAAAACTGATATTTAAGAGTTTTATAGGACACAAAAAAATAAAATTGCATCAGATTTCAAAATGGCGTTCAAATAATAACTTTTATATACAATCATGCGTAAAAAGCATAGCTTCTGTAGGGTGTCCCATGACACCTCTTGACTTTTTTTTAAATTTGGGCTGAATCCTCGGATAAAAAATAGGATCGGGAGCTAGCAATAAAGTTTTAGGTACTCCCTCGTAGTTTGACAGAATACCGTTCGTTTTGTCTTGTTATATTAAACTCTCCTGTCAGAGCACAGTGATTTCGGTCTACTTTACCGACAGAGCATGATCGTCTCTCGGTGGAATGTTTGTTCTTCCGATTGATCTTATGCAACTGGATGTTTCTAAAGTGCATCTGTGGAAAATGCCATTCAAATACTCTTCGAATGAGGAATTTAAAAGCTTTGCTAAGAGTAAGTATTTGACGTTTTGTGAATCTCGATTTTAGAACTGCTTACTTATGTGTGTGAGTTGTTTGTGAACGTTTATTTAAAGCTGTGATGCACTGTGATGCACCATCGTGATGGGCGATATGAGATGTTTTTACAATCGAAATAATTGTAATCGTTCATAATAACAATCGATTCCACAATCGACTCGGAGTTTGATTTTACAATCGAAATTTTCGATTGTTCAAGTCGATTATTTGTCACATAGGTTATAGCAATAGCAGCGAATGAGAATAAGTAGGTACATATAATCGCGATTCAAGGTTATATGCTAGTCGACTGACGTTCACGCGACTCGTTGATTGTTCACTGTTCACACTGTTCAGTCGGTACTCACTACTCTGTGATCTCTTCACTGTTGAATTTGTATTACGCGATTATTGCACAATCGACCATCGACTCGACCACGCAGTTGTTGAGTGATGAACGGTTGTACTATATTATGTGGCTCTCGACAGTGTACGGTTCAATACTATGCGACTCGGTCTCGGCGAACTATGAAACAACAATCCAGTCCAAGTGACAGTCATCGAGAGTCATCGAGATGTTTGAACAATCGAGACAATCGACTAAAATATCTGGTATTCGCGCATCACTAGGACAGGTATAGGTAGAGTCTAATTACTGAAGCCCCCAGGGGGAACATTGGAATGTCGTTGTTTATAGCAATTGGATTCTAATGTTCTTTGGGAATTGGCGAACCCAGGGAAACCCGAGCACGCACCAGTCGGTTGTGTACCCGGCTGGGTGATTTATTTAGGGACTATTATGAAGGAAGGACAGTCGCAACCTTTTTTTTTCTTCTTCTGTTCTTCCCTCTTTTTTGTTGATGTTAGCGGTCTTGTCCCTCCGTTATGGGTACACTTGTGTTGCTGTCCTTTGTTTGTAGTAGTCCCTAATAGTACACCTGCGTGTTTGCCGTGCGCGGTGACCCGTAAGGCGGAAAAGAGGATCCTGGCAGTTGAGGTTTGCCTGGGTGCACCAACACACTGCTTTGGCCTCCGCTTCGCTGTAAACGGGCGGCTAGACCTAACCCAGTCTAGTCAATCGGCTAACGTCGTGTATATCTAGTATTCCGGCGGGGTGAGCCAGTGTCTTTTGATGGAGTGGCGCCGTCTCTTGAGCTGACTATATCACCGTGTAGCCCTGGCGCTCTGTACCGGTTTGCGGTCATCGTCCCCTTGTTGGGCTCCGTGGTGGGCGGGGAGCACGGGTGATGAATTTTATAGGAATACTATGCAAAACTTTCCTCCCTTAACCAGCCCTCCCTCTAAGAGAGGGCGTATTAATGAAGAAAATTTGAACTTGTTATTTGGCAACGATTCAAGGACCATAACTCCTTGTAATAGGTTTTTGTTAATGCGGAAAGAAAATGGAAGTTTCAATGATGATAGCCCTTTTTATATCAGTAAGCACCTTACAGGGTTATATGGAACGATGAAATGTGTCAAAAAATTGCGTGATGGTTCCTTACTGATAGAGACTTCGTCACAGCAACAGGCTGACAAAATTTTGGCATCTACCAGCATTAAAGCGATAGATATGGTTACTGACGTACCAGTTAAAATTGAATTACATAAACAACTTAATTTTTCCAAAGGCATTATTTATTGTTTTGACTTGCTCAATTGCACTGTCGAAACAATAAAGGAGGAACTTAAAGACCAGGGTGTTACAGACGTTTACAGAATTCATGCGCGTAGAGACGGTCATCTAGTACCTACACCGTCCCATATTCTCACGTTCTGTACACCACAGCCTCCTTCGTCTATTCAAGCTGCATTCTATTTATTAAAAGTACGTCAATATATACCATCTCCCTTACGTTGTTATAAATGTCAAAAGTTTGGTCATTCGCAGAACAACTGTAGCTTTGCCAGTCTTTGTGATAATTGCGGTCAACCGGTACATGAAGATATTCCATGCAAAAGGGTGTCGCATTGCGTTAATTGCGACGGAATTCACTCTGCAAGATCTAGAGAATGTCCACAATACAAAGTGGAGTTCAAGATTCAAGAAATCAGAACAACTGAAAAAATTTCTTTTGCAGAGGCCAAACGCAAATACCGAGAATCCGTCCCATCATTCACACGATCTTTCGCAACCATTGCTGCCGTTCCAATCGTCAAAGTAGACATGTCAACACAGACATGTGACATGTCTACACAAACCGAAATTTCCCCTTCCAGTTCCAAAATTGTTGCCAAAAAAGCAAATAAAAATAAAAATAAAAAGAGTCCAGACAATAGATCAAGATCGCCAGTTAAGAAGGCGATATCACCAACAAAACCTCTTGTTGAAAAAAATAAAACCTCTCCGGTAAAGAAAACCAAGGTTATCTTAAACCGGGATAATAGTCATACTATGACTATTACACGTACACGTATCGACCATAGCAGCAGTGCAGACTCTGCTATAGACGAAGATATATCCCGACCTCCTCACCACCGTAGTGAGGTGGCGAGGAATAAAAAGAGGTAGCTTTTATCTTCTTATAATTACCATTCAATTTCTTACAGTGGAACATGAACGGCTTTTATATTCATTTCAGTGAATTGAAACTCCTCCTTAACGATCATAATGCTACTGCTATTAGTTTACAGGAAACACATTTAAAAGACACAAACACTCCGGTTCTTCGTGGTTTTACGATTTATCGTAAAGATAAAACATTCGTTGAACGTGCCAGTGGCGGAGTGGCAGTTATAGTCCGAAACAATGTGTTTTCCGAAATTGTCCCATTACAATCTAACTTACAGGTCATCGCTGTCAGGCTTTATGCGCCGAATCCGGTAACTTTGTGTTCAATATACATTCCTCCATCTGAGCAACCGACACTTGCAACCATTGGATCTGTTCTAGATCAACTTCCACGCCCCTTTATCATCATGGGGGATTTTAATGCCCACAATCCCACTTGGGGTTCCAATCATGTGGATGCTCGTGGAAGGCTAATGGAGACGTTGATTCTAAATCAAAACTTGGTTATATTGAACACAGGTTCCAATACACATTTCTCGGCTGCAAATGGGACATTTTCAACTATCGATCTTACTCTCTGCTCTTCTTCTATCGCCTCATCATGTGAATGGGAAGTAAATGCCGATCTTTGTAGCAGTGACCATTTCCCAATCATTTGTCGACTTCTTTCGTTCCATGTGGATGAAAGGCGCTCCCCAAAGTGGATAATAAAGGAAGCTGATTGGTCACGGTTCCAAGAAGCTCTTGATATCGGCGAAATGAACTTTGGCAATGTTGATGCTGCTGTAGAGCATTTCACGGATGCGGTCATCGAGGCGGCTTTAGCTGCAGTCCCACGCACGTCAACCACACCGCGACGTGTGCCTGTTCCCTGGTGGAATCAGGCTTGTCGGGATGCCATCCGTGAACGTCGTAAAGCTCTCCGTCGCTTCAAAAATAATATGACGGATGAAAATCGTATTATTTTCATGCAAAAGCGTTCCATTGCCAGACGTATCATAGCAGAGAGTAAGAAGCAGTCATGGAGTGAGTTTGTTTCCACTGTAAGAAGTTCTACTCCCGCCCGCGAAGTATGGGAGAAAATTCGGAGGATCTCTGGCAAACAGAGTTTTAATTATATTTCTGGATTGGTAATGGGGAATGATATAATTACGGCGCCTGAAGAAGTCGCCGATCACATGGGTTCATGCTACGCAAAAGTCTCGAGTTCCGCAAACTACCTTGAGCGTTTTTCTGCTCAGAAAAATCAAGCAGAACAAGTTGCATTAAACTTTTCCTCAGAAAATGAGGAAAACTACAACGTACCTTTCTCCTCGTGGGAACTGCAGTCGAGTTTGCATGATTGCCATGATACTTCTCCAGGATCTGACGATATTCATTACCAATTTTTGAAAAAGCTACCTCCCTCCGGATCGATATTCCTTCTCAAGATGTTTAATTTAATCTGGTACACCAATACGTTTCCTACCGCTTGGTGTAATTCTATTATAGTGCCGTTGTTGAAGCCCGGTAAAGACCGGAAACAAGCATCAAGTTATCGTCCTGTCTCACTGACTAGCTGTTTATCAAAACTCCTCGAACGTATGATCAACCGACGATTGGTTTGGATTCTTGAATCCAGACGATTGATCACGAATGCCCAGTGTGGCTTTCGTAAGCACCGTTCAACTATAGATCATCTAGTCAGGTTAGAGTCCGCAATACAGGACGCTTTTCTTAACAAGCAGCACTTGGTAGCGGTCTTTTTCGACCTTGAAAAGGCTTACGACACTACATGGCGGTATGGAATACTCCGAACATTACACAAATGGGGTATCAGAGGACATCTTGGGAATTTTATAAATAATTTTTTATTAGAGCGTTACTTTCAAGTCCGTATCGGCAAAACTTTGTCTAGTATCTTTGCACAGGAGAATGGTGTTCCACAGGGTTCGGTTCTTAGTGTCACTCTTTTTTCCATCGCTATTAATGGCATAATTGACAGCATTCCATCGTCTGTAGAGTCATCGCTCTACGTTGACGACTTGGCGATCTACTGCTCGTCAAAGTACATTCGTACTGCACAACGTCATCTGCAGTTGGCCATTAATAGCATCCAGAACTGGACAACCAACAATGGGTTTAAATTTTCCGTTGGGAAAACCCAGTGTGTGCACTTTTGCCGCATTCGTAGTTGTTATAAGGAACCATTCTTATATCTTTATAATACGCTCATATCTGTGCAAGATACTGCCCGATTTTTAGGACTCACTTTTGACCGGTCGTTAAATTGGAAGGCTCATTTTAATATTTTAAAGAGGAAGTCGACGTCTTCCCTTAATATTTTAAAAATTTTATCCAGTACCACGTGGGGTGCAGACCGTACGGTTTTGCTGCGAATTTATCGTGCAGTCGTACGGTCTAAATTGGATTACGGTAGCATCGTGTACGACTCAGCACGTGAGTCGTACATCAGGACGTTAAACGCTGTTCATCACGCCGGAATCCGATTGTCAACCGGAGCGTTTCGATCGAGTCCTGTTGTTAGCATTGCCGCTGAATGCGGAGAGCCTCCACTGAACATCCGGCGGAAACGCAATATGCTATCCTACGTCTCTAAGCTCCGAAGTCAACCTGATCACCCTACTTACAGTTGCGTATTTCAACCTCGTTTTTCTTCTCTGTATAGACGGAGAAGAAATGCATCACGTCCTCTCGGTATCAGGTTGACCCTTCTTCTAGATGAACTTCCGTTGGCGCTTCCTAGAACTCTTAAAGTCGGCCGTAATTCTGTACCTCCGTGGTTGATTCCTGAGCCCGTCATCGACATGTCACTTTCCATTCATCCTCGAAATTCAACAACTCCAGAGCTCTATCGCCAGCTTTTTCTGGCGTGGCTGGATCAGAATCGAGACTATCGTTCCATTTACACGGATGGTTCGAAGTCTCTCGACCGAGTTGGTTGCGCGTTCGTCACCGATAACGCCAGTGTTGGATATAAGTTGTCTCAAGAGTGCAGTATTTTTACTGCAGAGTTATATGCAATCTTGCAGGCCTTGAGACATGTGCACGGTCCGCACAAATATGTTATTTGCAGCGACTCTTTGAGTGCTCTACAGGCATTGCAGCGTTCCTATCCCAGCCACCCTCTTATTTGTTTAATTCAGGACAAATTGTACTCGTTGAAAAGAGGTGGAACCACTGTCCGTTTTTGTTGGGTTCCCGGCCACATGGGAATCGCTGGCAACGAGTTAGCTGACACTGCAGCTAAAGACGCTGCAAATAACGGTCAGAGCGTGTTTTGCGTTATCGGTGACGACCTCAAGAGCATACTGATTTCAGCCGTTCAGCAGCTCTGGAAGGATGAATGGAGTGCTGTCGAGGAAAACAAATTAAAGTATATAAAATCTACAGTTGACCCATGGTTCACATCTTGCCGTCCCTCCAGGTGGGAGGAAGTGGTCCTTACACGGCTGCGCATCGGTCACTGTAGATTGACACATGGTTTTTTGATGGCTCGTGAGGATCCGCCCCTCTGTGAGACGTGTGACACTCGTGTCACCGTTTCGCATATTTTAATAGAGTGTGTCCAGTTTAGGGACACACGACAGCAGATCGGATTGTCAGGTGATCTGTCGGTTGTTTTAGGAAATGATCCTGACAATGTCGATCTGCTGTTTCGATTTTTAAAAGAAACCGGTCTTGAACGGTTTATTTGATTTTATTTATTTGTATACATTTAGGCCCTTTTACAGCCTAAATGGTTTTTTCTTTATATCACTACATTATTTTATATGACACATTGTATTTGTAGCTATTAGATTTTATTTTGTTGTATGTCAACTTTTGTTTTTGTATTGATTTTGCTTTGGTTTTATTGTTTTTGGTTTTCTTTTGTTTACTTTTTTATTTTTAGACGCTAATGACCTCTGTTGTCGAGCGTCTATAATCTACAATTCATTCATTCATTCTAATTACTGAATGAATGAATTGTAAATTATAGACGCTCGACAACTGAGGTCATTAGCGTCAGAGTCTAATTATTCTTAGAATGGTACCGATACGGCATCAATGTATTGGCGTCAATCATCAAAAGGCTACCTAAAAAGGGAAAAAAACAAAAAAATAACTATATACGAAATACTTCTATTAACTTGTGTATATTCTCTATGCTTGCTTCTTCTTTTTGTAATGGTTTTTATGTAAGTAATATAAATCTCAATTAGTATCATTTTAGTATACTATTTTAACTTTTGTATTTTTATTTTTAGTAATGTAGACCTGAGGATGACCTTTTAGGTCGAAACATGTCGTCAATTTATAAATCGTATTTAAAAAAATAACTGTTTTGTTTTGTTTTTTTTTTTTTCATTTTTTTAGTAACCCTTTGCACACTACGCCACGGGGTCAGGTAGGCGGCGTCCAGATAAATAGGGGTTTTCTGTTAATGACGCAGTTGTATCATTCTTAGAGTAATCGGATTATATAGTAGTTTAGAGAAGTATCGTCATTTCTAAGCACAAACAACTTTGGGTCGGACGGGACTATGTTTTCTAACAAGAGGTGGTCAATGGTGCGCCACGACAGGCGACGAACAACTGAATGACCATATGCATAGGACCATATTAGAAAACATAAACCCGTCCGACCCGAAAGTCGTTTGTGCGCAGAAATGACGCTACTATCTTCTCTACAGTTTACACGATACTACTCTACAGACTACCTATTGTGTATCTCGTTTCTAGTGATATCACTGATGTGAATTTGCTCACGCGATTGTGTATTTTCCACACTAGTGAAATGTGAACAATTTCACGTGACATTATTCGCCATCGAATTTGTTAGTGAAACATGAAATGAGAGTGAGACAGAGAGTAAATTGAAAAAGGACACACGACAACTTTGTTCTTATAACAAGACACATTATGACACAAAGACACATTATGAATATATATATTTATTTATAATACATAAATTTGAAAATAAATTTCTCTGTAATTTTTTAAAAATAATTATACGCAAAAACACGTCATGAATATATAATATAAAATCAATAAATTACAATTATAAAGTTCACTTTATTTATATACTTCATCATTTTTACTTTCCACCTCTACTATGGTAGGGAAGTAATGGATTTAGTCCGAAAAAAATATTTCGAGATTTTAACAGATCTTCACGTTTTGAGACCCTAGCAATCGTTTAAGATCATTTTCTGACTGATGTCTGTATGTGTGTGTGTGTATGTGTGTATGTGGTCAATTTTTCGCCTTCGATATCTTAAGAACGGAACAACATACGGGCATGCCGATTGTTCTATTGTGTTTATCAGCCTTTAACTTAGATCTGATTAGATTTTGAGTCAAATCGGTTCAGTGGATCCTAAGATATTCAAAAAAACGTCCTCAATGTCACGTATTAACATAGGTAAAAAAAAATATAAATGAATTCTAGATGTTATAATATGAAAAAAATGTAAATATTTTTTTTCTCTAAAATGTATAGTTTTCGAGAAAAAAAATATTTTACTAAAAAAAATAAAAATTGTACGTAAATCAAGGTAACCATGATTTTTGCTATATTAAGCTAGCCATCGTAGATCACCAAACAAAAAAGAGGGCCATGCTTTTTTCAAAGAATAAAAATTAAATTGTGTTTTAAAGACCACCAACAGCTAAGGTTATTTGGGCCTAGTCAAAGAATAAAGAAAAGAGTGTTTATTTTTTGCAAATATTTACTAGGTGGGAAGTATAGGACTGGTCATCAGTCGAATTTTTTTATTCTCCTTACGTTCATTGTTATTTATCTGTCAAATATCGCATAACATAACCTCATATCCGCATTAATTTGTGTTTTTAAAGCGAAAATATCCAACAAAAAATAAAATTCCTACTTTGTGGCCTAGTGATTTCACGAGTGAATCCATATGTTACACAATCGAGTGAAATTTTTCACGTGAAATGAAAATGTGAAAATGAACAAATTCACAAAAGTTACACAATAGCTCCCCAGGTCTCGTAAGAGGACATAAGAGGACATGAGACTTCCGCTGTGCAACAGAGATAAAGCGTGCTGTGTTCGGAAAAAGTACAATCGGCGGCACAACTGTTAAAAATGTAACACTTCTGTTCTTTGCTCGAATTTATAATTAACTGTCCGCAATTTATTATTATTATTGGGTAGGTATAATATTATATTTCACACCTCTTTTGACAAAAACTTGATTTCAATCCTATTTGTACCCGGGCGAATCCGGGCGGGACAGATATTGAAATAATATGTTAATGGAGATTGAATATTATATTTTATATTTATATAATAAAAGTAGTAAATTCGCAGGTATGTGGATATACCTGCGAATATACTATTTTAATTATATAAATATGGACACGAAATCTACTAAATATTGAATATTATGTTAATGAAATTGAATTTTCTTTAGCGCCCGGTGGACGGTAAAGTTACTTTATCGCCCGCTTCTCGTCACCGGCCTGTAATGGGTCATTTTGTGAGTGGTGTACAATTACACATTGGATGAGAAGCAGCTATTTTATGGGAGGTGAGACAAAAAAGTTTTTTTTTTGAAAAAAAATTATGGATTCAATTTTTTTTTCAGACACGTTGGTCATTAAAATATATGTTAAAAAATAATTAAATAAATATCCAATAGCACTCGTGAGACTATGACGAATCTATTGACGCCTGATTTTTCAAAATCCGTCAAGCAGTTTTAGTAAAGTAGTTTTTTTTTGTGTCCGGGTTGTGTCCTCCTGAGCAATTTTAAAATTCTGGTCACCTACTAAGGTGACCAGTCTATTTATTATCTAGATTCTAGACCTTATAATCTAAGAATGAAACACAGGAGTGGTGCCATCTAACAGTCCATAGCCGTTTTCGTATTTGCTGTATAATAATATAAATAATATAATCATTAAAGAATGCTGTGACTACTCTACCGGTTGTGAGATTGTCTACCCATAGTACAGAACCACAAAAACATTAGTTGAAATCGTTAAAAAATAGGACAAATGGGACCGTTATGACGTTATAATTCGAAAGAAGGACACTATCACTGAGGAGGACAAATCTCACCAAAGGAGGACGTCTGGTCACCTTATGTTTACGCTACAGAAGGCGTCGACGAATAATGCAAAGATACATACATAGGTACACCAGAAAAACATTCAGACGCTAATGACCTCAGTTGTCGAGCTTCTATAATTTGCAAATTACAATTCATTCATTCAGAAAAACATTACCCTCCTTCAGCAGTCGGGTAATAAATAATTAAACTTTAAAACGATTTTGTAAAACAAGCTGTTGAAAGTATATCTCTACATAGTATAAATTGAAGTCGCTTTTCACGTCTGTTTGTCTGTCTGTTGAACCGCTAACTCCTCCTAAACCACGCAACGGATTTTGATGCGGTTTTCACCATCAGTTAATTAATAAATAATAATAATTAATAATTAATTAATTAAATTCGTAACCCGACCGTAAGAATTCGCAACATACTTAAGTATATCATAAAAACGACCGTACATTACTGTTCCACTCGTAGCGTAGAGGTTACGTCGCAGCACTCTATGCACAGGGATTCGTGTTCAGAAACTGATGGCATCGTAGAATTTTTGGCTTTTTGTTTCTAAATTCTACATGATATTTATTTATATATTTTTTTTATTTTTGTTATATTCTTTCTTTGACAATAATTATATTTTTTTTGCGAGTGAGTAATGTATTTATAATGTAACAAAACTCGTTGGTAACTTTGGTAAATATTTTATTTATCTATTCTTTCACAACAGTGACAACCGTTTACATGCTTTGCACAATTATTGTTCCTCACTTTATATTCACTGTTCGCTTTTTGTCTATTTTCCGTTGGTCAGTTTTGCTTGACCGTTGGTCAGTTTTTGTTGACGAACACTTCGTCACTACTTGACCACTATGTGTCTACCATATGTCTGTGGTACGTATATTGTTCACTGGGTCCACTATATGTCTATGGTGGTGGTATTTATTTACCACCTGCAGATATCTTCCACACTGTCTGTCACTTTGCACCAGAAGATTATCTGCACTTAATCACTCGAAGATCTCGTCTGTCACTCGCAAATATCTTCCACACTGTTTGTCACTGGGTACTGGAAGATTATTTGCACTAGGTCACTCGAAGAACTTTTAACTCGCTGGTGGTATATTTATTTCCCGTTGCACTTTTCACGTCTGCTCTCGTTGAGAATGTATACGTGATTCTGGTGTTTCATTCTTGCTCTTACCTATATGAACTTTCCTGGTCATTTTATATCCATGGTGGCGGGTTTTCTTATTGTTGTCAACCAGAATATTTCTTCGCGCTCAAGGCTGCGTGATCCATGTTAATCCAACGAATCAAGGCTGCAACCAACCTGCCTAGATTCGTTACAATAATATTCAAGCGAACGAGCGAAGCGAGTGAGTAGTGTATTTATAATATTCAAGCGAACGAGCGAAGCGAGTGAGTAGTGTATTGCACCCGGACGAAGCCGGACGGGGCCGCTAGTATCTTATAATATTTTAGGGTTTGTTTTTAGATGAATAGCCATTAGCGTAAATATCATATTATTTAGTTTTCGTATAGTCGCTTTGAGTTTGGATTTTGGAAGCATTACAACTCAATACTATATTCACAAAAGGAATCTAATATTGTGAGCACATCTTAGATCACTACTTAACGTAAATGCATAATAGATGAGCATTAGGTTCGAATAGCTTATAATATTAATATTTTTATTATTAAACTAGCTGTACCCTCGGCTTCGCTCGTCGCCCTTGAGTCGTATATAACGGGATTCTGTTGCTAACTTGTGAATATCTTCTTTTATTATTGGGATCCGTCAGATAGGTGGAGCTTCAAAAACATGGCGCAGACGGGGGGAAATTTCATATACGGGGTATACTTTTGCGTGTAATTTTATGATTTTCAAAGTGATAAGAAATGATAAATATAAGTGCAATTTGTGATTGGGCCGGTACGAATCCTAAACAAAGGAATTTCGTTGAAGGAGAACGGATTCTCAAAGCCGGGCATATTATCAAATGTCGGAAATATAACGAGAAAAATGCATGCAAAATGAACTGTCAAAAGCAGTAATCTTTACGACATATTGCTTAAAAACATCAAAATTAAAAGAAAATCTCCACGAAATTAATCATCCGCGTTCAATGCGCTTTTAAGGTTGGGTTAGGTGAATAATGTAAACACATAACTGCAACATAATAAGTTATATTGTAATAAGTAGGTAAGTTACTAACCTCAAAATATTTGTATACGAAGTTAATCCTATAAATTTGTTAATCATCAGGGATTCAACTATTTTAGTGCAGTATGATAACAAGTACATCTTATTATTACTATAAAATATTTTTTTAATTCATAAATACAGTTTTTCCACATTTCATTAGAAAATAATTCTCTGTAAAGTAAGTTTTACAAGACAATAACTGACAGTGTTTATTGCCATGATATTAGAAAACGTCGCGAATTCCATTTTCGATAAACTTTTTGTTTATTTTACTTGTTTTATTTTTGTAATAAACAATTTAATGATTAATTTGCACTGTTAGCATGTAAAATTTTCCCTCGTTTGACTACAATTTTCTGCCATCAGATGTCAGATGCTCATTTGACGGACCCCAATAGAGAAGTAATATTGTACACAAAAATAACAAAATTACTCGTTTTACAGAAAAAACGTTCCATAACAAATGAAAATTGTAACGGACCGACACATTGGTGTGAATTGAGCTTTATTTTATTTTTGAAAAATGTTGTTTCGATGGGAGCTGACGTGTCCCGAGTCAGTCGACGGTAGATAATCAAAGAAGCTGTTCGATGAGTTATAAAAGTTAGAAGTTACTATAAGGTAAGCAAACCATCAATTAAGTTTAGTTACAAAAAAACATTTATTTTTAGGGTTCCGTACTTCAAAAAGAAAAAACGGAACCCTTATAAGATCACTCGTTTGTCCGTCTGTCGTCAAGACCCATTTTTTCAGGAACGGATAGAGATATCAAGTTGAAATTAATATGAAATACTAAGGTCTAAGGTCCAGTGGAGTTGTAAAAAATTCAAGCATCTAAGTCAACGCAATCAAAAGATACGGCCATTTTGTCACCTATTTTGATACTCGCAAACTCACTCATCAAAAACCTATAGGGTACTTCCCGTTGACCTAGAATCATGAAACTTGGCAAAAAGCAAGGTCTCGCAGCACAAGTTAAGGCAAAAATCCGAAAATCACAAAATGTAAAAATTAAAGGAGGTCCCCACACAAAGAACGGAAAAACCTTTTAAAGGCTGTATCTTTGGAACCGTAACATGTTTTTTTTAAATGTTCGATTTGCCTGTATTTTATTCTGTTTTGTATCTATTCATAACTATATAGTCCATTCATTTTCAAGATAGAGTGACCTGTGTGCGTGATGAGTTTGTGTCCTTGTTTCTTGAGCTGTCATTGGTCGGTCAGGAGAATTTTGCAAATGTACTGGGTCTTATTGACCTATTTATTTTGTCGTAAGCTGTAGGTAACTGACACTGTTGGAATGTATTTTTTCAAATTACTCAATCTTGGAAATGATTAGACTGCAGAGGACGGACTTAATTTTTTTTAACTAGTGTGTAGAGAATTGAAGTAAAAATGAAATACAACATGACCCCCCTTTACTATCTATACATTTTGAATTGATAGTACTCTTGGCGCCATCTTTGATTGCCCAAAAACAAATTTGTCTTCGAAAGATGGTTTATGTGATAAGATTTTATCTCGATTTTGTCCGAACTCTTTAACTCAATTAGTTCAAAAGTTTAAAGGTGCACTGTATGAAATAATTTTTTATTTTTTTGCCATACCCACTACAAAATAGTTACTTTCGACGCATGTATAGTGGGTTTTAATGAGTCATTTAACAGGCAGGTTTGCGGAAAATGTTTCATTTTCCGCACTAGCGCAGAAAGTAACGGTTGCCTTAGCAACGTCTGTTTATTCGCTCTATACGCTTGCGTACTCCTGTCATTACTTACTTGCACGAACTTAGCGGCACACTGTGGAGGGAAAGATGGCGACGCAAATGAACTGTCAGAATTGAAAATGACGTGAAAAGTAGGTATTTTGTAGTGGGTATGGCAAAAAATATCATATATGTCTCGTATGTAATGATAATACGTCTCGTGTGACTGTAAAAACTCGCTATCGCTTGTTTTTGCATACTGTCATCACTCACCGTAATATGTCCCATTACGTATCTAGACATACAATCTACTATTTATAACGTTTTTTTTTACATTATGAAAACAAATTTTTATTTTATTATGCTGTGTGTATGCATTTTTTTATGAATAATATAAAGTTTACAAATTCTTTCATGTGTGCTTGTAAAAACATACAGAAGAACATCAAAACATCATATCCTTTGAATTCAAGGATTACGAAACTTATAAAATATTCGATTTTATTAGTACAGTGTGCAATAAAAATGATAAACTGAAAATAAAAATAAAATATTGCAAGTGCATTATTGAGTAAGGTGTGGAACATTCCACCATTCAAGTTTATATGGTCAATAAAACTACACATACCTACAATAAAATATATTACGTCTTAATAATGTTCTTAATATTGATTTTTCGAAACATAAAATTACAAATTAAACACGATACCATAAAATATTTGAAAAATAAAGTTTTACATGTAACATACAGGATGCTTCGACATGACTCCCCAAGCCTGTATCTCGTTTATTTTGGAAGGTAACCGCATCAAACCTTATAATTTGTTTTATTCAACACGTGCAAGCATTTAGTGTTCTTTTGTATCTGTTTTGCGGACCTTAAATAGCCGTTTATTGACTAATGACCATTATGTAACGCTTTTCAGTGCTATAATGATTCATTATGTTACATAATGATCCATTATGCAACGCTTTTCAGTGCTATAATGAAAAACAGTTACATAATGGTTCATTATGTAACTGTTTTTTTTTTTAATTCAATTAAAGTATAAAACCATGCATGAATAAAGTATAGTGTGCAACGCGTGTGCTAAATCTTTATGGTGTCAATTGGATTTTCAATTTATTATTAAAAAAAAATAATGAATTGAAAATATGAATTGGGTGCTAGGCTCAAATAGCCTTAGTTGTTGGTGGTCTTTAAAACACAATAAATCTTTATGCGTCAGGCGCGATGTTTTCAGCATTCGTATGCGGCTCGCGATGCACACTCGCCAAGGCTCGTGCGCGCTCGCCTACTACTCGTGCTAAAAACATCAGCAGTCGTATTCGGCTCGCGATGCACATTCGCCAAGGCTCGTGTACGCTCGCCTACTACTCGTGCTAAAACATCAGCACTCGTATTCGGCTCGCGATGCATACTCGCCAAGGCTCGTGCGCGCTTGCCTACTACGTGTGCTGAAAACATCGCGCCTGACGTATAAAGATGTAAATGTATTTGTAAAATTTATTTGTATAGGCTACACTATGTATTTAGCACACTACTTACACAATATACTATTATAATATATTATATATTTTTCCTTCCCACCTCTACTATGGTAGGAAAGTAATGGATTTAGCCCGAAAAAAATATTTCGAGATTTTAACAGATTTTCACGTTTTGAGACCCTAGCAATCGTTTAAGATCATTTTCTGATTGATGTCTGTATGTATGTAGTGTGTGTGTGTGTGTGGTGTGTGTGTGGTCGATTTTTCGCCTTCGATATCTTAAGAACGGAACAACATACGGGCATGCCGATTGTTCTATTGTGTTTATCAGCCTTTAACTTAGATCTGATTAGATTTTGAGTCAAATCGGTTCAGTGGATCCTGAGATATTAAAAAAAACGTCCTCAATGTCACGTATTAACATAGGTAAAAAAAAATATAAATGAATTCTAGATGTTATAATATGAAAAAAATGTAAATATTTTTTTTCTCTAAAATGTATAGTTTCGAGAAAAAAAATATTTTACTAAAAAAATAAAAATTGTACGTAAATCAAGGTAACCATGATTTTTGTTATATTAAGTTAGCCATCAGTAGATCACCAAACAAAAAAGAGGGCCATGCTTTTTTCAAAGAATAAAAATTAAATTGTGTTTTAAAGACCACCAATAGCTAAGGTGATTTGGGCCTAGTCAAAGAATAAAAAATAAAAAAAAGTGTTTATTTTTTGCAAATATTTACTAGGTGGGAAGTATAGGACTGGTCATCAGTCGAATTTTTTTTTCTATCATTAAATACCATTGTTACATTATAAAATATTCGACATAAACGCAATAGATTTGATGTTCATTTGTTATCAATAATAAAATTTTAGTAGTGTTGTTCAGTAGACTTTTGTACAGTGCTTGGACTATAATTAATAGTTCACGAGCATGAAATTTGCATAAATCACAGAAGTTCTAGACTGCATGTTTGTAATTATTATGCATAATTTTTGCGATTTTTTTGAAACAAATATTTAAATAATAATATTTACATTGTAAAAGCGAATATTTATTAAAACGTATATACTTTCAGGATGAAAATGTTTATATTATATTGTAGTACAAAGTTTTGATATTATCATGTAAGTACAGTGTACACTATTGTAATATCGGAAAATAACACAACACTACATATTGTAAAACAAAGTCCCCCGCCGCGTCTGTCTGTCTGTCTGTGCCCGATTTTCTCCGTAACTACTGAACGGATTTTGTTCCGATTTTCACATAACCATGGTTACAGATGTAAATTAACAATACCTACTATAAATTTTTAAATTCATAAATGCGTCAGAAGACAAGGAAAAGAGAACTGCTGCGTTTTCTATCTCTTTTTTCCAAGGTAACACTGTCACTTACAGTTGTACCTATGGCTCCCCTACTCTATCTATGTTATCTCTATGGATATTTTACAGACATTTGGGGCAGAGCAGTAAAGATGTTTATACATAAAAAAATTCGACTGATGACCAGTCCTATACTTCCTACCTAGTAAATATTTGCAAAAAATAAACACTCTTTTTTTATTCTTTGAAAAAAAGCATGGCCCTCTTTTTTGTTTAGTGATCTACTGATGGCTAGATTAATAATATAGCAAAAATCATGGTTACCTTGATTGACGTATAATTTTTATTTTTTTCAGTAAAATATTTTTTTTCTCGAAAACTGTACATTTTAGAGAAAAAAAATATTTACATTTTTTTCATATTATAACATCTAGAATTCATTTATATTTTTTTTACCTATGTTAATACATGACATTGAGAACGTTTTTTTTAATATCTCAGGATCCACTGAACCGATTTGACTCAAAATCTAATTAGATCTAAGTTAAAGGCTGATAAACACAATAGAACAATCGGCATGGCCGTATGTTGTTCCGTTTTTACGATATCGAAGGCGAAAAATTGACAACATACACACACACACATACAGACATCAGTCAGAAAATGATCTTAAACGATTGCTATAGGGTCTCAAAACGTAAAGATCTGTTAAAATCTCGAAATATTTTTTTCGGACTAAATCCATTACTTCCCTACCATAGTAGAGGTGGGAAGTAAAAATCGAGCACAAATCCATAAGGTCATAGAATGTGGTCCACCGTTTTCAATGTTTCCGAGATAACACCTGTATACAGGGTGCTGAATCGTTTTGCGGGTAATAGGGATTTAACCCGTAAAATCAAACTTTTGCGATTTCCTGCTTCCCTAATTATTTTAGGAAAAATATCTTCGAATAAAAGTTTTAGAACATAAAATTCTGTATCTAAATCATTAAACAAAATTAATTTTGCATGCTTTGTAACGGCCGAAATTTGCTATGAAAATGTCAAAATTACCTCAAAAACAGATAGCGATATAGCCATGGAACTTGAACAAAATGACGACGTTTCAGCTGTCAGAATAATTTCCAATCATTTAGTTCAAGTTCCATTATCGTATCTGTTTTTGAGGTAATTTTGACATTTTCATATCAAATTTCTGCCGTTACAAAGCATGCAAAATTAATTTTGGTTAATGATTTAGATGTAGAATTTTATTTTCTAAAACTTTTATTCGAAGATATTTTTCCTAAAATAATTAGGGAAGCAGGAAATCGCAGAAGTTTGATTTTACGGGTTAAATCCCTATTACCCGCAAAACGATTCAGCATCCTGTATACAAAAACTGTAATTATATTATCACAATCTAAGGTCATTGTCAAATCAACTTTTTTGACAACGCTTTGTGCAACCGAGCTTAAATGTGCCCGGAGCTGTGAAATTCGTATATTATGTAATGTATTTATGAAGAGGTGTAGACATGTGGGAAACAAACACACATTGCGTTAGAGAGATTGATATGAGTTAATATCAATATTTGATATTCAAATACAAGCTCTCACATCTACGCATTTAGTTTGCTATCTGTTTATTTGTATGTACAAACATTGTAAGCATACTACAGAATAATTGTTAAATACGTATTATTATGGCAGTACATATCGGTAGCCACGAGGCAAAATCGCTTATGACCATTTTTTAATCTTTTTTGAAGGTATACTTCTTATGCGACTACCGGAAAAGTTTGCGCAGACGCAAACATTTACACGCGCGCCCCACTCTTAACCCTTTGACTGCTCCAGACGTATATATACGATTACCTGGGTTACTGCTCCAGCCGTATATTTACGTTCGGGCTGGAAAAAATACTTACAGCGATAAACTGCTACCATCGTATATATACGAGCAACGCCTACCAGATCATACTGGCCAATCCGGAAGTTTTTTGCGATTTACCGCAAAATTTTTTTACAGCGATAAACTGCTACCGCCGTATATATACGCACAACTCCTATTAGAACATCAATTCAGAACTTTGTTGTGGTTTTTTCTTTTAAAGTCAATGCGTATGTACACGTGTTTTACACGTGTATACATGCACTGACTGTTCTGTTTTTGATAAAAATATATGTTTTAAACAAAAAAGGCAAAAAAAAACAATTTGATATGGTTTGACGGGATTTAGCTTCATTATTTTACCTCACTGATAACAACAGTGGACTGCTCCAGACGTATCTATACGGAACGGCCGAAAAAATTGCGCACACAGCATGCACTCTCGTAAAATAAATGCGCAGTGAAAAGGCTAAAATGAATTGTAAGATTTAATGAAATACCGCTCGATGTCATTACAAGCTTATTTTTACGTTTTCAATGAATTAATACTTAGTATATTGCATTACAAGGGCCGTCGAAACATAGCGTTTGCAATCTGTGAAGTTTGCTGCCCAAGGTAAGAGGGCTATGTTTCGTTCCGAGTAAATGCATATTATTTTTCGCAACAACTCTATTGACAAATCGATTTGAGGTACCTGCAATTTGGGCGCGCAAAAAAAGTCGCAAAAGTATTAGATATGTCAGATCCATGTGAAATTCATGTGGTATTGTGGGGTTATGCCCGTCATTTTGACGTTTTAGAGTAATATATGCGAATTGAAGCTGACGCGACTCAATCGCTCTATATCTCTCTCTTAACAACGTTAAAAATAGATATGGCGGACTCTAAACGTCATTTTGTCAATACGCAAAAAATCGGTAAAACTTTTTACATGAAATACTTGATGAGCAGATTCAACTAAAAGGAAGAAAATGAAAATAAATTATTTAATAAACAAAAAAACTTAAAAGATGGAAACAAGATCAAATGATAACATGCAGTCGAAGGCATACATGTAGTAACAAATATCTGATGTCTCCGATTTCATGTTATCATTTGATCTTGTTTTCATCTTCTTCTAAGTTCGTTTTGTATACGCAGTCGGGTTTTCCGTTTTTTTAAATCATTTATTTTTTACTATACGGTCTTTATAAGCGGAACATTCCAAGTTCCAAAATGATATTAGGAGATTCCGCACGCGATTTATGACCTAAGTTGGTGTACTCTGGCTAAACTATAATAAGAGATAGAGTAAAGTGAAATATAAGAAATTTGTTGCTCTTAATTAATTCGTTGCCAAATCAAAATCTACCCAGTCGAAGCTGGACCGGAAAACTATTTAACACTGCAAGGCCAGGTGCATATACACGATTGTTTCCACGACTAAAAAGTTTAGTCGAGTTGTGTGTACGTGCAGGGCCGGCGCTAGGATTTTTGGGCCCCGGGTAGGCGTTCTCAGGCCCCTGCCCCTCCAAAAAAAATTTTTACTCCAAAATTTGTTGTTTTTTTTGGAAATAGTCAGAAAATTTTAATGCAAAAAATCAAATAACGTCTTTTTTGTTGGGAAAATGTTTTAATGCTCACATATAATAGGTAATCCACGAGCCGGCGGGCCCGGGAAAACTTTGCCCCGCTTACCCTCCCCTCCTAACGCCGGCCCTGTGTACGTGTTATAATTTCAACTCGACTAAACTGTTTAGTTGTTAGAGGTGCGCATACAATCAATCAGTTGTGCCATAATTTCACTATTAAACTAATGGGTCGCCGAACAACTATTTAGTCGAGCCCGTATGTTAGCATCAATACACAGCTGTGGACATAAGCTGCCGACGATATTTATGTTCAACAGAAAAGTCAAAAGACGATCGATGCGGTCTTTTGATTATAGTGCCGATAGTATGCGCAGTCCTTTCTGATCCCATAGCCTTTTGACAAACAACTTAACAGTTGTGCGATTAAAAATTGATTGTATGCGCCGTCCCTTAAGATACCTTGCCACCAAAATATACAATAATCTTCCACAAGAATTATAAACCGAGAGCTAGTGACAATTTTTTGGTGTTATTTATTCAAGGCTTTAGTTTTGTGAAGATGTTGAGGGAGGCATATTAAAGTGCCCTGAGTAAGGGATTTTGCTAGATAGCGGTATGGGAGGGATGCAGACCGCCTCCAACATGTAACAAAAAAAACGGTCACAATTATTATTGCTTCAAGGCTAAAATTGTTTGTATAGCTTGTCGGTGACCCAATAATGCCATTATAATATTTGAAGATCGATTGGTCAGTATTAAAGGGGTGGCAGAGCACCCTAAACGTGTCACGTACCCGGCGAAATTTATATTATTAGTTCAAAGTTCAAATTTTAATATGTTGTTACGGCGACTGTTTTAAGCATATATTTCAATTTGCAGAACAAAATGTTGGTGTTAACCCCCTCTCTTAGAGGGAAACTTGTTCGCCTAGGCCCTAGGTGTTTATATCGTTCTGCAAGGATGTTAATAACGACATAAGGCCTTGAGTAAACAAGCCGTGAGGTGGGTCGTTTATTAGGACTAAGGTGCGACCCTTGAGGTTCACACGACGAACTTCCCAGTTTGATAAATATTTAATAATAATAATTAAATTAGATATTACACAGAAAATTTATCATTTTAATAATTAAAACATAATTATTATTTATTTTTAACAATAATTAAAAAAAAAACGACTGAACCGATTTTTATAAAATTTATGTCGGATCAAAATGACGTTTACACGCCTCGATTGACACTCTTACGAAGTCGATATAATTTTTTTTTCGCGAGATATTGTGTAAAGTCTACTTTTTTTGGAGGTTATTTGGTTAAAAAAAAAGAACGGCTGAACCGATTTTGAAAAAATTTCTTTCAGATCATACTTACGTTAATACGCGTCGATTGGCACCCTAACGTAGTCGATATCATTTTTCACTCTCGAGATTTCGTCATAGAAAGAAATGGACACATACGTACACACACACACACACACACAGAGAGACATCTTTCTAAAAATAGTGTAAAAATAGTGTAGTGACCTTGAAACAAAAATTTTTTCTCCATTTTGATTTCGATTTTCGGATCCATTACAATAACTTCCAATGGGAAGTTAATAACACCAAAAAATTGTCCCTAGTTCTCGGTCTAATACGGACATTACCAAGACAACAGTTTAAAAAACAATTAAAAATATGGATTTCACAAACAGACTGACTACAGTTAATTAAATATCTAACAGAATAAAACTACAAGTGCTTTGGTATCACTCAACACGCATTCACACAACACACATATGAACACGCATACACACACACATACACACACTATAAAATAAATAAATAAACAAAATAAAAATCACCTTTCAAGTACGGCACGTTAGAGCAAATTGTTTCTCCTCGGTACAGAATGCTCTAGTGAGGAGGAAAATATTTCTAAAAAAATAATCATTGTACTTACCTGTACTTATTGTATTGTTACGAAATAAATTTATTTATTATTATTATTATTAAGATAAAATAAATTGGATAATGCTAATATAGAAAAGATTTAACACGTTAAATCAAACAGAGTAAGCATTTGTTTCGTAAGTAGATAAGCCCTAAGGTCACCAATGTATTGTTATGTAATGTGGTTTTACCGAGAGCGTGACAACGGTTAGTTAGCCGAAAGCACTGTAGTACAAACTGTCGCGTCAGAAATACGGATTAAGGTAAAAGATAGTTGTTACAGAATGGTCCAATAAGCCTATAAACAACTTTTTTTATCAAATCATTGGAATAAGCTCCGACTAACTTAAATAATGCCGTTGAATTTTTTTGTTTAGCACTTAAAACGGCTTAACATTAAATTTTTGAACTTGGTTAAATAAAATATATTTAAGATGCTGACGTTATTGGCGCTAAACTATTAAGTACGAAAATTTTGTTTTCGTGATATTGATATATCTTCACGTTTTATCATCCTAGGAATCATTTGAGACCATTTTCCGACCGATGTCTCTCTCTCTCTCTCTTTCTCTCTTTGTGTGTGTGCGTGTGTGTGTATGTGGTGAAATTTTTTCTACTTCGATATCTCAAAAACGGAACGACATAGGGTCATTCGGTTTGTTTTGTTGTATTTATCAGCACGTAACTTATGTAGATCTGATTAGATTTTGTGTCATCTCATAACTTTTCAAGAGTGAAAGAGTCGCGAGACTTGGTTACATTTTTTACATATTAAAAAGTAGAAAAAACGGTTCGAAAACAGTTTATTAAATATATCTATGAATTTTGTCAGACGTAACTTTAAACAAAGATACGCTACTAAAACTTAACGAGAGAACCCATGAAAACATATCGAACATTTACTTCAAATAGTAATGCAAACTCACGAACTAAAAGAGAGTATGATGTGCATTTGGTCATTATTTATGGATAATACCAAAACTAGACAGCGAGACATGTCAGGGATGGCCTGCAGGGTTAATCTTATGTATGAATGAGTAAGGTTATGGTGTGGCATATTCGTAGCCTAGTCAGTACTGTTTAACTAACAATATTGTGAAACATTTTTAAAAGAGAGTATGATGTGCATTTGGTCATTATTTATGGATAATACCAAAACTAGACAGCGAGACATGTCAGGGATGGCCTGCAGGGTTAATCTTATGTATGAATGAGTAAGGTTATGGTGTGGCATATTCGTAGCCTAGTCAGTACTGTTTAACTAACAATATTGTGAAACATTTTTAAAAGAGAGTATGATGTGCATTTGGTCATTATTTATGGATAATACCAAAACTAGACAGCGAGAAGTTCCAGGGATGGCCTGCAAGGTCAACCTTATGTATGAATGAGTAAGGTTATGGTGTGGCATATTCGTAGCCTAGTCAGTACTGTTTCATCTCTTCTATGTTTCTGTGAGAAGGTAATCATTTTTTTTGTGTGCTGTTTTATTTTTTTTTTAAATTTGTTAGTGGGGTGTTAATTCAGATGTTTTCTCATTCTTCGAATATGGACTTCTTGTAATGGTTCTTGGCATCGGGTAATGGTATATTTGTAATAGCTAGTGGATCGTCTCGTAAGGTAGCTTGTTTGGCTTCTTCGTCTACTCGTTCGTTCCTAGGAATACCGCTATGGCCCGGAATCCAGATGAAGTAAATAGAAGACTGGTTGTTTAGAGAGAAAACGGTTTGATTATTTCCGATAGAATTGGGTTGTCTTTATCCTCCATTGATTTCAGGGAGCTGACAGCACTCCAGGATTCCGTGCAGAGTAAAAATTTATTAGGAGTTCTTCTTTTAATGTCTTTTAGTGCCATTAGTGTAGCATATAGTTCGGCAGAGTATATACTAAATGAGCTGGGAAGGCTGAGGCTTTGAATGGATTGGCCTATTTGATAATATGATTGACTTTGGAGCCTTGGTTCATTCGAGAGAGTTTTGACTGATTTTTTTGGAGTTGTTTTTTTCTTTAATTCCGTGAAGCTGTTATTTCATTGAAGATAATCAAAACAATATTGTTTTAATTAATGGTTAATTAATACATATAATCTTTTAGTATTTTGAACGTATGATCAACCGACGATTGGTTTGGATTCTTGAATCCAGACGATTGATCACGAATGCCCAGTGTGGCTTTCGTAAGCACCGTTCAACTATGGATCATCTAGTCAGGTTAGAGTCCGCAATACAGGACGCTTTTCTTAACAAGCAGCACTTGGTAGCGGTCTTTTTCGACCTTGAAAAGGCTTACGACACTACATGGCGGTATGGAATACTCCGAACACTGCATAATTGGGGTATCAGAGGACATCTTGGGAATTTTATAAATAATTTTTTATTCGAGCGCTACTTCCAAGTCCGTATCGGCAACACTTTGTCTAGTGTCTTTGTACAGGAGAATGGTGTTCCACAGGGTTCGGTTCTTAGTGTCACTTTATTTTCCATCGCTATTAATGGCATAATTGACAGCATTCCGTCATCTGTAGAGCAGTGGCGGCTCCTCTTTAAGTGCGTTCGTGCGCCGCACTACCAGTTGAAATGCAAACGCAACGCAAAATTAAAAAAAATACATCTACATAGAATCAAATATTATAGTCGATTATTCATGCTTCGTGAGATCAATAATCAGTATTGAAATATTGAACAAAATATCTCCTGAGTGCGGATCTGTTGTAGGTATTTGAAATTTCATCCCCACCCAAGACAGTGAACTTTTATAAGCGCACGAAATAAGTAGCATTGTTCAAATGTAAAATTAGACAAGAATAGTAAAACCGTGAGACAGATATATTTACGTACTTTGATATAAGGGCACGTAGCGCGCCGAGCGAAAATAGACGAAATACACCGAAACAGCTTCGTACGTACTACGTAATCTCATCTCTTTTATAATATCAAGTTAGTGAAGTTAGTATACTAACAACAATAATACAGAGTACATATTTCAGTTTTCAACGCAAATTCCCGGGTTTTTTTTTAATTAATTCAGTAATTTTTTTAAATTTTGTGATTTGTAAAAAATTTTTGTGATGAGTGGTGATAAATAGTTAATATAATCATTAATCAAGCTGTATTATAGATATCAATAAAATTGTGATTTGATTTTCTTCGACAATAAACTAACCTAAAAATTTTATAAAAATAATAATTACGTATATTTTCATAAACAAAAATGAGTAGCATTGGAAGTGTAGAATATATAAAAAATAATCAATCGACCTATGAAGACAAAATACGGTTAAAACAATTAGGCCCACCTCGATCAATTATGACAATTAAACAAACATGTAAATAAAAAAAAGGAATTTACGCGTTCATTTAAACAAGAATTGTATGATAAAGCATCGTGGTTCTGTGAATGTGAATTTAATGTTTTTTTGAGTTTTCCGTGCTTATTTTTTGACGGTATAGCAACGTGGACTCAAAAAGGCGTTAACGATTTGATTCATTTATCCGAAAAAATAAAAAAGCACGATTTTTCTCAAATTCATTTGCATATTGTTATGCAGTTACTTTGTTGTCGGTTCTATTGATACAAGTCAACAATAAAAATCTGACGATGTTCTAAAATAAAGCAACATTTACATAGCCAGCTTTGTTGTAGAAAGTGAGAGGTGTTTTTCTACGCTGCAAAGAATGCTATCCATTGAAAAGTGTTTAATTCATTCAATGCCGGATTTTAATCAACAAGTGATAGAGGTTTTCTCTCATCAGAAGCAACGTAGAATAGATCTTCTTTATAAATAAGGTTTGTTTTTCTCTTAATTACATAATATATATATAAGTATAATATGTAAAAATGTTATATTCAATACAATATTAGGTATTAGGCGCACTGCCACAATTATTGACCACCGGCCGCCACTGCTGTAGAGTCATCGCTCTACGTTGACGACTTGGCGATCTACTGCTCGTCAAAGTACATTCGTACTACACAACGTCACCTGCAGTTGGCCATTAATAGCATTCAGAACTGGACAAGCAACAATGGGTTTAAATTTTCTGTGGGGAAAACCCAGTGTGTGCACTTTTGCCGCATTCGTAGTTGTTATCAAGAACCATTCTTATATCTATATGACACTTTGATATCTGTACAAGACACTGCTCGATTTTTAGGACTCACTTTTGACCGGTCGTTGAATTGGAAGGCTCATTTTAATATTTTAAAGAGGAAGTCGATGTCTTCCCTGAATATTTTAAAAACTTTATCCAGCACCACGTGGGGTGCAGACCGTACGGTTTTGCTACGAATTTATCGTGCAGTCGTACGGTCTAAATTGGATTACGGTAGCATTATGTACGACTCGGCGCGTGAGTCATACATTAGGACGTTAAACGTTGTTCATCACGCCGGAATACGTTTGTCAACCGGAGCGTTCCGATCCAGTCCTGTTGTTAGCATTGCCGCTGAATGCGGAGAGCCTCCGCTGAACATCCGGCGAAAACGCAATATGCTATCCTACGTCTCTAAGCTCCGTAGTCAACCTGATCACCCAACTTACAGTTGCGTATTTCAACCAAGGTTTTCTTCTCTGTATAGACGGAGAAGAAATGCAACACGTCCTCTCGGTATCAGGTTGACTTTTCTCCTAGATGAACTTCCGTTGGCACTTCCTAGAATTCTTAAAGTCGGCCGTAATTCTGTGCCCCCGTGGCTAATTTCTCAGCCCGTCATCGACATTTCACTTTCCATTCATCCTCGAAATACAACTCCAGAGCTCTATCGCCAGCTTTTCCTGGCATGGCTGGATCGGAATCGAGACTACCGTTCCGTTTACACGGATGGCTCGAAGTCTCTCTACCGAGTTGGTTGCGCGTTCGTCACCGATAACGACAGTTTTGGATACAAGTTGTCTCAAGAGTGCAGTATTTTTACTGCAGAGTTATATGCAATTTTGCAGGCCTTGAGACATTTGCACGGTCCGCACAAATATGTTATTTGCAGCGACTCTTTGAGTGCGCTTCAGGCAATGCAGCTTTCCTATCCCAGCCACCCTCTTTGTTGTTTAATCCAGGACAAATTGTACTCGTTGAAAAGAGGTGGAACCACTGTCCGGTTTTGTTGGGTTCCCGGCCACATGGGAATCGCTGGCAATGAATTAGCGGACACTGCGGCTAAAGACGCTGAAAATAACGGTCAGAGTGTATTTTGCGTTATCGGTGACGACCTCAAGTGCATACTGATTTCAGCCGTTCAGCAACTCTGGAAAGATGAATGGAGTGCTGTCAATGAAAACAAATTAAAGTCTATAAAATCTACAGTTGACCCATGGTTCACATCTTGCCGTCCCTCCAGGTGGGAGGAAGTGGTCCTTACACGGCTGCGCATCGGTCACTGTAGATTGACGCATGGTTTTTTGATGGCTCGTGAGGAACCGCCCGTCTGTGAGATGTGTGACACTCGTGTCACCGTTTCGCATATTTTAATAGAGTGTGTTCAGTTTAGGGACACACGACAGCAGATCGGATTGTCAGGTGATCTGTCGGTTGTTTTAGGAAATGATCCTGACAATGTCGATCTGCTGTTTCAATTTTTAAAGGAAACCGGTCTTGATCGGTTTATCTGATTTTATTTATTTATGTACATTTAGGCCTCTTTACAGCCTTTATGATTTTTTCTGTATATCTTATTACTACATTATATTATTATGACACATTTTATTTGTACTTATAATTGTTTTACTTTGTTGTGTGTCAATTTTTGATTTTGCTTTTATTTTATTGTTTTTACTTTTGTTTTGTTTTACATTTCGTTTCTGTACAAACGCTAATGACCTTTGTTGTCGAGCGTCTATAATTCACAATTCATTCATTCTTTTAGTATTGTAAAACAACCCTGCGCTTGGGGCGAGTTTATTTTGACGGAAATGTATGGTATATTACTGAAGTTGGAATAGATCAGTTACGATTTTGGAGAAATTTGAAGTTGATATCTGCGCCGAATAAGTTTTTTTTTGCTTGCCAGTGGCGGCATTATTTTATTATGAGATTATTAGATCCGATTGTGACGTTTTTTAACAATGCAATGTCTTTGATTATTAATTTAAAACTACTTGCATGAATAACTACAGCATCATTTAAGCTCATGACTCACACAACGATATTTCAAAATAAATAATTCGTATAGTGGCCTTATAGTTTGAGCAATGCTTTGAAGTTGGCATCAACATGGTTCTGATGAGGCTTTGATGAGATTCAGCTTAAAAGCTTGGTTGTTGTTGGACCATTGATTGTTGTTTGGTCGTTTGATATGAAAAATTGTGTGCTATCATTTGTTGTTGTTGAAGATCATGTCTGATCAATACTATTGTTGATTGTTTGATAGTTGATTTAAAAGCTGGTTGTTACTTATTTATTGTAGATTAAAGACGCGTCGACAACTCAGGTCATTAGCGTCTTCAACACAACAAATAGTCAATTTGTGTATTAGAATCCGCTAGCCGGCATATACAAACCGATTGGTACGAGCTCGGGTCCCTGGGAGCGCTAAATCCCACAAAACATTGGAATGCAAACTACATTCTAATGTTTCCCCTGAGGGGAAAGTTGGTTGTTGATGATCAATTATTGTGTTGGACCCTTCGCTCGAATGTGGGATTATTTGTTTTTTTTTGCGGATTTAAATTGGACATTTTAGGGATTGAAAATTATTATTAGGATTTATATTCTTGTGGTTTTCTTTAAGATTGTTATTTTTGTTTGAACGACCGATACTCGCTCTACGAAGAAGACCCTTGGAGTTTTGCCTTGGCCGGCTATTTCGTCCTGGCGCCTTTTATTTTTAATATAATCCTTATCTGAGAGCCATCAAATATTCCGACTTTCAGTTTTTTCGTGCCAATCCCAGGAAATTTACGTGTTAAGTAGCCAAAACAAAGTTCATCTCGATTTAAAGCCTTGACAAATTGCTTCATAAGTTCCAACTTGATATGAAAGGGTGGATAATATAATAGCCCAAAAGTCGATTTCCCACGCCGACCGGACTTTGAAGCGCTGTAACTCGGAGACTATTTGCAGCAATCACATGACTGAAACGGATTTTTGGACATTTTATCAAATTCTACAACTTTTACATTTACAGTGATCCGAAAAAGCGACTCCCACAGGGAAAGAATGGAGAAAAACAGATTTCATCTTTTTCCTCGAAATATCCATTTTCCAGTCTCTAGACCATTGTTATTTCCACGGGTCTGTTTTCTGTCAAGGTTTTTATGTTGACACCGTAATCTGCAAGTGTTGAATTGTTTTCCATGACTTCGCCTTGCGCATTGTAAAGTCGTATGTTACATTTATGATGTAGTAAAACAAAATAATATAATATCACGTTTCATGACATTTCAGTGGCAGTTTTAAATAAACTCAATTCTAAAATATTCCATATTTTATGCACTTTAATAACGACATGTTTCATGTACATATGCTAATTAGTATATTTAATCCAATTTTCAAACTAACAGGATTTAACTTGTGACTGGACGACGTAACGTTTCTGTTGCATCTCAAATTAAACATACAAACTAACAGAGAGTTCTCGGATTAGTGAGTGCTAATGTATACATTTTATCTTGTGAAACGATTTCCGTGTAAGCTGTACATTATATGGAGAAGTTTCTAGTTCTGTTTGACGCGCTGGCAACTGAACGGCTGAACGGTCCGACATTGCGTCAACTATAAAGCGGTGTTGACATTAGTCACCTGAATAGGGTCGTCCCGCATGTATTTTATGCCGGCAGTACACTCTCGCCGAGGGATACCGAGACTACCGGAATAGACCGAGAGCTAGTGACAATTTTTTGGTGTTATTTATTCAAGGCCTTATTTTTGTTGAGGGAGGCATATTAAAGTGTCCTGAGTAAGAAATTTTGCTAGATAGCGGTATGGGAGGGATGCAGACTGCCCCCAACATGTAACAAAAAAAAATGGTCACAATTATTGTTGCTTCAAGGCTGAAATTGTTTGTATAGCTTGTCGGTAACCCAGTAATTATTATTATTATTATTATTTTATTACGTTCAAAAGACTACAAGGAGTCGAATTTGTCAGACATGATAAATATAAAAACAATAGTATATATAAAAATAAAGTATAAACAATACAATAAATTATTACATAATAAAATCATCAACGATATACAAACATTGTGCAATCAATGATTTCTTAAGTTTCTTTTGAAATGAATTAAAAGGCAAGTCTTTAAAGTCATTAGGCAAATCATTGAAAAGCTTCAAGGCAGCATAATGCGGACTGTTTTTGAAGAGAGAGAGATTACATTTAGGTAATAAGATATTGCCACAGTTACGAGTTAAATAAGAATGGTGGGCATTTATAGTTTGAAATTCAGCAATATGTTTTTTAATAAAGCAAAGTGATACCCATAGGTATATTGATGGAATAGTTAAAAATTTATTAGAAATGAAAGTATCACGACAGCTCTCACGCGAATTTAGCTTGAAAATTATTCTAATTGCTCGTTTTTGTAACAACAACACTTTACGCAGTCCAGTGGAGCTGCGACCCCAGAACATTATTCCATACCACACATATTGAAAGAAATAAGCATAATATGCAGTTATACAAGGTTCAATTAATACGCAACTATTCCTTATTACCCTTAGAGCATATAGAGATTTTGATAACTTAAGACATAAAGTATTTATATGAGGCATCCAACTTAACTTACTATCAATAGTCACACCGAGGAAATTGACTTCAGATATTTTGTCGAGTATGTTACCGTCTAGGTTAAGAGACAAAGAATAATTTTTTATCAGAGAGGCCTGAAAGATCATATAATGAGTCTTTGTATTGTTTAAACATAGTGCATTATCATTACACCACAAGGAAACATCAACCAATGTATTTTGCATCTTGGCCTCCAATTCTGTACAATTATCAGCTGTAGTAATTAATGAGGTATCATCAGCATATAGAACAATATTATCAGCATTTACATGGTCAGGCAAATCATTCACGTAAAGAATAAAAAGTAAAGGTCCAAGGACCGATCCTTGTGGCACACCTGAAGTGATGCAAGCAGATTCAGAAGTAACATTACCAATACTGACTTTTTGGGTTCTATTGGACAGATAAGATTTAATCCAGTTGTAGCAGTTACCTCTAAGACCAAGATGTTGTATTTTATCTAGAAGTCTATCATGACTAACAGTGTCAAACGCTCTACTTTGGTCGCAGAATAATACGGATACCATCTTATTATCATTTAGACTGTTTGCTACAGATGTAATTAGATTGAAGATCCCATCATCAGTAGATTTATCTTGGACAAAACCATTCTGATGCTTACAAATAATTCTATTAATAGAATTAAAGGATGTAATTCTAAGGGAGAAAGCCATTTCTAAGATTTTTGAAAAGGTTGATAATATGGAAATTGGCCTATAATTATTGACATCATGTTTATCTCCTTTTTTATAAACAGGTACAGTTTTAGCTTCCTTAAGCAGATTAGGAAAAGATCCAGTTAAAAATGAAAGATTAATAATAAATTGTAGAGGTTTAATTAAAGATAGATTATTTTTTACAATTTTATTCGGAATACCATCAGTACCACAGGAAAAATTATTCTTAAGTTTATTGAAAATAAAAAGCATTTCATCATAAGAAATTGGCGTGAGAAAAACCGAGTGATTGATTACTTTGGTAGGAGTATAATTGTCATTGGCATGTTGAATTAATCGATTATTAGGGACATTAAGAAAATGATTATTAAATATATTGACAACATCAGAGACATTATCAGAGATAATTCCATCATTATTAAGAGAAATAGAACTGGAGCTGGGAAGATTGCCTTTCAATTCACTATTAATTAAACTCCACATTGCCTTACTTTTGTTGTTGGAATCATTAATTACACAACAGAAATATTCAGACATGGCAGTTTTAATCCTGTACTTATATTCAAATTTGTATTTTTTAAAAATTGAATTATATATTGGGAATTTTTTACTGAGTACATACAAATCATCAACAATAGTTTTAAAGAAAATTAAGTCAGGAGTCAACCACTTCTTCCTAATGTCATTACATTTTGGTTTGTTGTGTACTAAAACTACTGGAAAAGCACAGTTAAAATTATGCAGAAAAGTTTCATGAAACAACTTGAAAGCATCATTGACATCATCACAGGAAAAAACATCCTGCCATGTTTGTTTATTTATCAAGAAATTAAAAAAATTGCAATTAAAATCATTAAAAATTCGTTTATATGAGGGAAGTTTGACACAAGATTTGTCCTTATTAGTGTTAATTATCACACATTGCGAATAATGGTCAGACAAGTGTGTTTTAACGTTATATGCATCCACAAAATCACAATTTACTAAGATGTTATCAATAACAGTAGCAGAGTGCTCAGTTTCTCTGGTGGGTAAATTTATTGTTAACTTCAAATTAAACGAGGAAAAAAGTTCAATTAGTGTTAAAGCTTCTTGTGAGTTTGAAGAAAAGTCTGTATTGAAATCTCCAGCCACTATTATATGTGAAATATTTTTCAACTTATTAATCTTAGAGAGAACAGAGCCAAAAGCTGCAATGAAGTTTGTGAACTCACCAGATGGAGATCGATATACACTAAGAATTATATAGAAACTTTTATCAACACAAAATTTTATACCACAGCATTCAAAGTTTTTATCCTCACAAAATTTCGAAATCCAGATAAGATTTGTTGCATTAATGTAGTTTTTGGCTTTTTTGCTTTTATAATATTTACAGATCGATTGGTCAGTCTTAAAGGAGTGGCAGATCACTCTAAACGTGTCATGCACCCGACGAAATTTATATTATTAAAGTGCCCTGAGTAAGAGATTTTGCTAGATAGCGGTATGGGAGGGATGCAGACTGCCCCCAACATGTAACAAAAAAAAATGGTCACAATTATTATTGCTTCAAGGCTGAAATTGTTTGTATAGCTTGTCGGTGACCCAATCATGCTTTTATAATATTTACAGGTCGATTGGTCAGTATTAAAGGAGTGACATATCACCCTAAACGTGTCATGTACCCGACGAAATTTATATTATTAGTTCAAGGTTTAAATTTTAATATGTTGTTACGACGACTGTTTTAAGCACATATTTCAATTTGTAGAACAAAATGTCGCTATTAGCCCCCTTGCAGAACGACATAAATACTTAGGCGAGCAAGTTTCCCTCTAAGAGACAGAGTTAATACCGACGTTTTGTTCTGTTAATTGAAATATATGCTTAGAACAGTCGCCGTAACAACATATTAAAATTTTAACCTTGAATTAATAATATAAATTTAGTCGGGTACATGACACGTTTAGGGTGATCTGCCACCCCTTTAATACTGATCAATCGATCTGCAAATATTATAATAGCATTAATGGGTCACCGACAAGCTATACAAACAATTTCTGCCTTGAAGAATAATAATTGTGACCATTTTTTAAGTTACATGTTGGGGGCGGTCTGCACCCTTCCCATACCGCTATCTAGCAAAATCCCTTACTCAGGGCACTTTAATATGTCTCCCTCAACATCTTCACAAAAATAAGGCCTTGAATAAATAACACCAAAAATTGTCACTAGCTCTCGTCTAGAACGCGAGAGTGTACTGGCAACGCTCGGCCGGCCTCGTAGCGCCCTGTATCGCCTCGGGAGCACTCCGTATAAAGTCGATTTAAAATTTTATGTAACATATTGTAATTTTTTATATTGTAACAATAAATCCTTATCTTATCTTAAGTTTACGTCTCAACACCAAGAAGAATCTAATGTCACGATAATCATGTCACCTAACTTATGTTAACACGGCTTAAGTAAAATCATTATGTTTTTGCAAATATATGGGTGAGCAATATGAAATAGCGTATAATTTTACATCAGTATAATGTTTGTATTTGTTGTGAAAATTTAATTAAAAATTTTATACCAAGTATTGAATAATATGTCTTCATCTGATTTCATTTTTTTCTCTTTGACATTTTTGTATACCTTTGCATGGTCAACACAAATAAAAATTATTAGTATTATTATTATTCATTTTATCTTATTACACATCAGTTTTAGATTTTTAATGATAAAAAAAAAACACAAAAACAAAAAGACTGTTTTCTAAAAATTTACATTTGTACTTTATTCATGACAATTGTTTCGTCAACACAGTGACTTCTTCAGAACATAATATTAAACTAAAAATAGTGTTTTTTATTTTTAACAAAATGTTGAATATTAATTTACAAGTTAGCCCGGGTGCAATACACTACTCACTCGCTTCGCTCGTTCGCTTGAATATTATAAATACACTACTCACTCGCTTCGCTCGTTCGCTTGAATATTATAATAACGAACAAAATTGATTACCATAAAAAAGTTATAGTGAGTCAACCTTAAAAGATAGACATATGCTGTCGCGGACTTTTTAGAACTTTTAAAGGGGAACAATTCCGTCATACATGATTTTTGCGTAACTTTAACCGTTTACGCAGCGGACGCAACGGAAGCTCTCAAAAAGAGTAATTTTTCCCGTTTTTGCAAACATTTTTCATTGATGCTCCGCTCCTATTGGTCGGAGCGTGATATTACATAGCCTATAGTTTTCCTCAATAAATGGGCTATCTAACAAAAAAAAAATTTCAAATCGGACTGATAGTTCCTGAGATTAACGCGTTCAACGAAACAAACAAACTCTTCAGCTTTATAATATTAGTATAGATTAAAATTTTGTTTATTTCTCCAACTTTGGATTCAGATATTTCAGAAGCCTTTCATTTTAATATGGTAGATAGTTTATTGTATGAAAAATACTCAAAACGAGGTTTTTCACCCGAATCCGTGGAAAAAAGGTACACCACTAAAAAAAATTCGACTGATGACCAGTTCTATAATACTTCCCACCTAGTAAACAATAATTAACTAAAAATTACCGTGGTAACGAATACAATGATCTTCAAGTACCTCAACGTTCAAATTTGTGTATTGTCTATCTCATTCTGGCCATGCACGGCATTATTCTTTGAAAAAAAAAAGTATTGCCATCTTATTTGTTTATTGATCTACTGATCGCCAGCTTATAGCAAAAATCATGGTTACCTTGATTTACGTACAATTTTTTTAGTAAGTAAAATATTTTTTTCTCGAAAACTATGCATTTCAGAGAAAAAAAATTCGACTGATAACCAGTCCTATACTTCCCACCTAGTAAATATTTGCAAAAAATAAACACTTTTTTTTTATTCTTTGACTAGGCCCAAATAACCTTAGCTGTTGGTGGTCTTTAAAACACAATTTAATTTTTATTCTTTGAAAAAAGCATGGTCCTCTTTTTTGTTTGGTGATCTACTGATGGCTAACAATATAGCAAAAATCATGGTTACCTTGATTTACGTACAATTTTTATTTTTTTTAGTAAAATATTTTTTTTCTCGAAAACTATACATTTTAGAGAAAATGAATATTTACATTTTTTTCATATTATAACATCTAGAATTCATTTATATTTTTTTTACCTATGTTAATACGTGACATTGAGGACGTTTTTTTTAATATCTCAGGATCCACTAAACCGATTTGACTCAAAATCTAATCAGATCTAAGTTAAAGGCTGATAAACACAATAGAACAATCGGCATGCCCGTATGTTGTTCCGTTCTTAAGATATCGAAATTGACCACACACATACACACACACATACACACACACATCCACACACACACACACACACACACACACACACACACATACAGACATCAGTCAAAAAATGATCTTAAACGATTTCTAGGATATCAAAACGTGAAAATCTGTTAAAGTTTTGAAATATTTTTTTCGGACTAAATCCATTACTTCCCTACCATAGTAGAGGTGGGAAGTAAAAATATTGAAATTTTTTTCATATTATAGCATCTAGAATTCATTTATATTTTTTTTACCTATGTTAATACGTGACATTGAGAACGTTTTTTTAATATCTCAGGTTCCACTGAACCGATTTGGCTCAAAATCTAATCAGATCTAAGTTAAAGGCTGATAAATACAACAGAATAAACGTCATGGCCGTATGTTATTGCGTTTTTACGATAACGAAGGCGAAAAATTGACCACACACACACATACATACATCAGTCAGAAAATGGTCTTAAACGATTTCTAGGATATCAAAACGTAAAAATCTGTTAAAATTTTGAAATATTTTTTTCGGACTAAATCCATTACTGTCCTACCATGTTATAGTAGAGGTGGGAAGTAATAACAAAGTTGTGTGCGCGGAAGACGATGTAGCGATTCGACGTCTACGTCAAATGTGATCTCCTATCGATTACGCAACCTCTCGTTCTTCGTCTCCGTTACGTCGTTTCAACGTACTGTGTGCGACTGAAGATAATAAACTACCAATTATGTGATTGAATATTAAAAATAAGTAACCACAAAACACCCAACCACAAAATGTTATGGTTATTTTTACTTCCCACCTCTACTATGGTAGGGAAGTAATGGCTTTAGTCCGAAAAAAAAAATATTTCGAGATTTTAACAGATCTTCACGTTTTGAGACCCTAGCAATCGTTTAAGATCATTTTCTGACTGATGTCTGTATGTGTGTGTGTATGTGGTCAATTTTTCGCCTTCGATATCGTAAAAACGGAACAACATACGGCCATGCCGATTGTTCTATTGTGTTTATTAGCCTTTATAACTTAGATCTGATTAGATTTTGAGTCAAATCGGTTCAGTGGATCCTGAGATATTAAGAAAAACGTTCTTAATGTCACGTATTAATGTCCCGTATTTACATAGGTAAAAAAAAATATAAATGAATTCTAAATGTTATAATATGAAAAAAATGTAAATGTTTTTTTCTCATATGTTTTTTTTCGAGAAAAAAAATTCGACTGATGACCAGTCCTATACTTCCCACCTAGTAAATATTTGCAAAAAATAAACACTCTTTTTTTATTCTTTGAAAAAAAGCATGGCCCTCTTTTTTGTTAAGTGATCTAATCTTAATATAGCAAAAATCATGGTTACCTTGATTTACGTACAATTTTTATTTTTAGGCGCGATCTTAGCGAAGCTAGAAGCGCCTATATACACTCGCTTTGTCTGTGAATCTGTGAATCTGTGAATCTGTAACGGATTTTTTGTGTCACGCGTACAGCCCAAACGGATGAACCAATTTTCAAAAACTTTTTTTTGTTCGATTCCTCTCGGGGTCTATTTGATCCTAACGTCGCCCGTTTTTGAATTTTGGCCCCAGAGGGGAGCAAATTAGAAAAAACGGTGTTTTTTGCTTATAGTTTGCTCAATTTAAGTCAGATCGATTCGAAACCTGTCTCAAACGAAAGAGCAGAAAATTTTAGATAGATTTCATGTATAATATTGTGTCAAAACAGTTTTTTTATACAGATTTATATGATTATTAAACTAAATAAATGCGACTTTATCTAATAAATCGCGAACTTGTTTCGGTTGTCCTTGTCTGTTGCACAGTGTGATATGGATATTGGAAAATAGCGTATGCTCTGTCTTATATTGCATTATTTCAATATAGTTATTCAATTTTTTGACTGCTGATGTTTGAATTTAAGTTTAAAAACCCTGGCCTACTGAGTTAAAATGACGTGTAACTAATTATTGACGTCGATCGGATGGCGAGACCTAGGGATCGGACCAAAATTTCTCGACGTTCATCATACCTTCCCGAACAATTTGACTTTCTCTGTCTCTATGTCCCTTTGTACGCTTATAACTGGAGAACCACTGATCCGATTTACATGATTTTTTTTTCAAGTAAATAACTTCTTATGCGACTGCGAGTTTTAAAATATTCTGGCATCACGCAAAAGTAAGTAGGTAGTAGATGCTTTGTTTTTTAAACGGTGGTTTTATTTAGCTTGATCCCGTATATTTGTTACAAATCTTGCGACCGACTGAGTTGAAATTTTGCACACATGTGTAGCTCCGGTGACAAAACAATATTATGGTAACTAACTGACCGGCCCGGTTCGTCCGGGCGTAAATCGTACTTTTGATTTTTCACCCACTTCCTATGATCCGATTGAGTTGAAATTTTGCACACATGTGTAGCTCCGGTGACAATACAATATTATGGTAACTAGCTGACCGGCCCGGCTTTTGTCCGGGTGTAAATTGTACTTTTGAATTTTCACCCACTTTCCGTGATCCGATTGAGTTGAAATTTTGCACACATATGTAGCTCCGGTGACAATACAATATTATGATAACTATCTGACCGGCCCGGCTTTCGTCCGCGTGCAAATCGTACTTTTGAATTTTCACCCATTTCCTATGGTCCGATTGAGTTGAAATTTTGCACACATGTGTAGCTCCGGTGACAATACAATTTATGGTAACTATCTGACCGGCCCGGCTTTCGTCCGGGTGTAAATCGTACTTTTGAATTTTCACCCACTTCCCGTGATCCGATTGAGTTGAAATTTTGCACACAGGTGTAGCTCCGGTGACAATACAATATTATGATAACTAGCTGACCGGCCCGGCTTTCGTCCGGGTGCAAATCGTACTTTTGAATTTTCACAGGCAAAAGGTCTTTCTCCGGTAACGTTTCAGTGGATCGGATAAATGTTATAAAATCAGACTAAGGAAATAAAGTACACTAAAAAATTAAAAATAAAAATAGATAAAAAACTTTTAAGTTAAACGGTTTTATAAATGTATTAAAAAGAAAAAAATAAAATTTAATTTAGGTTCATAAGTATAAAAGCGTGGGTCGTGACTGTAATAAATTATCATAGAGTTTACGACCCACGCTTTTATACTTATGAACCTAAATTAAATATTATTTTTTTCTTTTTAAAACATTTATAAAACCGTTTAACTTAAAAGTTTTTTTACCTATTTTTATTTGAAGCTATGCTTCTTAACGCACGTTTCAGATGGGGACCTAAATAATAAAAAGTGAAACGTCACGTCACGAAGTAGTGCAACGTCACTTTTGTAAAAATTATCCGATCCTTTTGAAAATTAATATTTGAGTGTTTTATAGGACACAAAAAAATAAAATGGCGTCAGATTTCAAAATGGCGCCCATATGTACTTTTTTGTAAAAATTATCCGATTCTTTTGAAAATTAATATTTGAGAGTTTTATAGGACACAAAAAAATAAAATGACGTCAGATTTTTCAAAATGGCGGCCATATGAACTGTTTTGTAAAAATTATCCGATCCTTTTGAAAATTGATATTTGAGAGTTTCATAGGACACCAAAAAATAAAATGACGTCAGATTTTTCAAAATGGCGGCCACATGTACTCTGTTGTAAAAATCATCCGATCCTTTTGAAAATTGATATTTGAGAGTTTCATAGGACACAAAAAAATAAAATGATGTCAGATTTTTCAAAATGGCGGCCATATGTACTTTTTTGTAAAAATTATCCGATCCTTTTGAAAATTGATATTTGAGAGTTTCATAGGACACAGAAAAATTAAATGGTGCCAGATTTCAAAATGGCGGCCATATGTACTTTTTTGTAAGAATTATCTGATCCTTTTGAAAATTGATATTTGAGAGTTTCATATGACACAAAAAAATAAAATGACGTCAGATTTCAAAATGGCGGCCATTATATATACTTTTTTGTAAAAATTATCCGATTCTTTTGAAAATTGATATTTGCGAGTTTTATAGGACACAAAAAAATAAAATAACGTCAGATTTCAAAATGGCGGAAATATGTAGTACTCCTTTCTAAAAATTATACGATTCTTTTGAAAATTGATATTTGAGAGTTTCATAAGACACAAAAAAATAAAATGACGTCAGATTTCAAAATGGCGGCCGTATGTACATTTTTGTAAAAATTATCCGATCCTTTTGAAAATTGATATTTGAGGGTTTCATAGAATAAAAAAAAATGAAATGACGTCAGATTTAAAAATGGCGGCCAAATGTACTTTTTTGTAAAAATTATCCGATTCTTTTGAAAATCGGTATTTGAGAGTTTCATAGGACACAAAAAAATAAAATGACATCAGATTTAAAAATGGCGGCCGTATGTACTTTTTTGTAAAAATTATCCGATTCTTTTGAAAATCGGTATTTGAGAGTTTCATAGGACACAAAAAAATAAAATGACGTCAGATTTCAAAATGGCGGCAGTATGTACTTTTTGTGTAAAAATTATCCGATCTTTTTGAAAATAGATATTGACGAGTTTTATAGAACGCAAAAAAATAAAATGACGTCATATTTTAAAATGGCGGCCATAGGTATATACTTCTTTGTAAAAATTATCCGATCCTTTTGAAAATTGATATTTGAGAGTTTAATAAGACACAAAAAAATAAAATGGCGTCAGATTTCAAAATGGCAGTCAAATAATAACTTTTTAATTGTATTGTTTGTATCTTTGATAAATTCGGTTTTATATACAATGCGTAAGAAACATAGCTTCTGTCGGGTATCTTACGACACCTCATGACTTTTTTTATTTAGCAGGTTCCGAGTTTCGCTTAATAGTTAACCGTTGCTATGGAAAATTGTTTCAAAAATTCACTGCACTATTTTTTCTGTGTAATCCAATACATATTTACATTAGGTCTTATGGCCATAGCCTACTACAAAATTGTTCTTCTTAGTGTTATTGTCCCTATGTTTGGTAAAACCGTTTACACACAATACCTACATGAATATCGCGCCTTGTAATTCTTGAATTACTTGTATGCTCCAAAATTTTTTTTAGTAAAATATTTTTTTTCTCGAAAACTGTACATTTTAGAGAAAAAAAAAATTTAGATTTTTTCATATTATAACATTTAGAATTCAATTATATTTTTTTTTACCTATGTTAATACGTGACATTGAGAACGTTTTTCTTAATATCTCAGGATCCACTAAACCGATTTGACTCAAAATCTAATCAGATCTAAGTTAAAGCCTGATAAACACAACAGAACAATCGGCATGGCCGTATGTTGTTCCGTGTTTACGATATCGAAGGCGAAAAATTGACCACATACACACACACACACACCCACACATACAGACATCAGTCAGAAAATGATCTTAAACGATTGCTAGGGTCTCAAAACGTGAAGATCAGTTAAAATCTCGAAATATTTTTTTCGGACTCAATCCATTACTTCCCTACCATAGTAGAGGTGGGAAGTAAAAATATTTTACTAAAAAAAGAAAATTGTACGTAAATCAAGGTAGGTAACCATGATTTTTGCTATATTACTAGCCATCAGTAGATCAGCAAAGAACAAAGAGGGCCATGTTTTTTTCAAAGAATAAAAAAGGAGTGTTTATTTTTTGCAAATATTTACTAGGTGGGAAGTATAGGACTGGTCATCAGTCGAATTTTTAATATCAGTTCCTTCACGCTAATGGTTCCATCACTCTTCATGAGATTGGAAATGTTTCCCTTAGCTTTTTCCAAATTTCAAAAGACACATTCTTAAAATATGTCCGACTCTACCCTATTCGAAGTGCCCATTCGAAAACACTAGCAAGGAAGATTACGGACGATTTTGTGCCTATAAGTTCGGGAAACTGCAGACGGTATTAATAGACCAAGAACCTCAATTTATTGAAACAAGAAATAAAAATCCTAGCCCATCACTGAGTGAAGCGCGCGAGAGAGATAGAGAGAGATTTTTTTTAATTTTTATTTTAAGAGTAGGTTTGTGTCTAAAATTATTCGATTCGTGATATAGGTGATTTTCCAGAGCTGTCACTCGCCTGTCGATAGATGTTAATGTATAATTATTATATCTTTTAACAGATCGATTATTTCATGTAACAATGCGACCGTTTCTGTAGTATTTTGCTGTTGTTGCTCCTCTTCTACCGCATTTCTATTCTGTTGCGGCTCCTCTTCTTCATCTATTCCATTCTCTTCGTTTTCTGCGTTCGCCATAATAACTGGGTTCAGTTGATTCATTTTTAAGCAGATAAATGTAAAACTTCAGACACTTTATTATTTCACTCAACAGACTATAACGTCGATTATTTACTTAATAATGAGTACTTTAACTCACTTAAATAAAACATGCTTTAAGATAAATACGCAAAAAAATATTGCACCTACTTTTTTCTATCAAAAAAAATCTTGATCAAGATTCGATTGTTTTGAAAATAAAAATAAAAGTATCCAATTTAAAATTTCGTGTATACAGGATGTTCCAAAAAGAATGGGACGTAACAGCTGGTTCCTTACAAAAAAATATTGCGATAGACCCTAACATGTCTATTCCGAAAGTTGATATTACTCGTAAAAGAGATACAGGGTGTCAAAGTTTAATTTTTATTTTTATCATTATGAGGCGGCATTTTAATAAGAAACATTGAATTTTTAAATAAAACTGTCAAAATTACCATGATAACGCCGCACCGGCGTTTTCAAAGCCACCTATGTTCATTTTCAAAATTTTCCATTTAAAACCACATTGCATCGATTCGACGATTACTTTAAGTGCAAATATCTTGAAAAAGGTTACTCCTAGCCACTTTTACAAAGTATACCTTTTTTACGTAAAAATGACGGAAAAATCAATTTTTTAATTTAAAAAAATAGTACGAGTGCGTACAAAAAAGTTATGACTATTTGAATGACTGAAAAGGTGTGTAAGTGGCGCCCCCTACAAGTAAGAGCCATACCAAGGTCAAATTTGAATTTCTCATATCAAAAAATCTCCATATACTAAATTTCATTAAAATGCCTAAATTATTTTAAAAGTTATTTAAAAAAATAAAAATTAAACTTTGACATCCTGTATCTCTTTTAATATCAACTTTCGGAATAGACAAGTTGGGGTCTATCGCAATATTTTTTTGTAAGGAATCAGCTGTTACTTTATGTCCCATTCTTTTTGGGACACCCTGTATAAGTTTGTCGAGTAGGTATGTAATAAAAAAACTGGTGCATCCGTTAAGCATAGATTGTGTGTATGCAATTAAAAACTGTAAATGTTTACAAAGTGTTTGGGGCAAACGAGTTGTTTAATGTTTAAACAGTAGCCATTGAACAAGCTACTGTTGGTTTTGGTTATGTTAAGCGTCGATGGCGCAAGTATTAAGTTTACACCACACACACACAAACACACATGCATAATTATATATCCGTACAGTATGTTCCAAAGTTAAATGGCAAACTCTGATAACCTCAGCTGTTGAGCGTCTATAATCTACAATCTATCTAAAGGCCGGTTCTCACTGGGCGATTTTAGTTGATCAACTAAAATTGAACAACTTTTCGTTCCCACGTTTCAATGAAAATTGATTGACTGTTTCAACTTCAAAATGGCGCCAAATGCAGTTTTCCGTGCAGGTCTAGGAATAATAGCCACTTTGTTAAGGGACGAACTAAAAAAAAATTTAATGAAAATGACGAAACAACGCAAAAAACGTCGTTTTTGTTCTGATGGTTTTAATTTTATTTTTAATGTCCGCGATAGACAGGTCTTCTAACCTCATTTCACTCTTTATAATATGTAATGCATTTTCTCGGCAATCTTTATTTCTGTGAGTCTAATTTGTGATTCCACAAACAATCGTGTTTTTGATACAACTCAAAGAAATTTAATGTTAATTTTTCTGACCACTTCATTATTATAAATAATAATATAACACTTCGGGACACCAGACAACATTGACAGTACTGACAGACGAATGAAGTGAAGTTGACTGACAATACAATAGTTCGCAGTTCACACGCTTCAATCATGTTTCAAATAGCAGTTTCAACTAGTTTGAAGTTGAATATGACTCATACTTGAACGATAAAGTTAGACTCAGTCCAACTTTTGTGGAACCGACTAAAATTGATCAACAAAAGTTGAAATATAGGTTCTCACGCTCATTTTCATTCGATTTTAGTTGATCAACTAAAGTTGATCAATTAAAATCGCCCCGTGAGAACCGGCCTTAAGGGTAAGTTCGGTTCTGCGCTCAGATCGATGCGTTCGAATTTAACATTTATATGTGCTCTGAAAGATCTCTATATCCTGTGTTCGGATTTAACGTCTGGAGGAGATCGAGCACAATCTGTGAGCTTTGAGGAAAGCAAGCGAGCAAGCACATTTAACCATCTTTAAAGCAATCATTTTAAAAATGAGAGGAAATACGTGTTTGTAATAATGAATAAATTTCGAAGTTTATTTGTATGAGTTAATTTTTCAATAAGTAAAAATACACATATAATATTTATTCAAAGAATAGTAATAACCAATAAGTTTATATTGCACAGAATGATCAAATAAAATATTTATTATATCTATGGGTCGAAAAAAATCAACAGCCGGTAGTAATATTAATTTTGAAATAAATGAATAAAACAAAAAAAATTATAAATCATGACTTTTTATTATAACAATGTTGAATTAAATCAAAAATGAGGAACAATAAAGAATATATATCGGCTTTAGTAATAAGAATTTAATTTACTGGCGCCATTTTATATTGACGTTTGGAAAAATCTGCTAGATTACGTTCGGACTTGTTTAGATAGGTTCGAACTGCTCGCTTGTCACGTGATCAAAAATCTGCTCACTCGGCTCGATCAATCGAGTGTAAAACCGAACTTACCCTAAGTTAAATGGCGTTAGTAGTGGAGATGAAACGGAAGTGTTTACGCGCGTTACCGCAATAGCAAGGCTATAAATAAATCAATTGTAGTGTTTTCTTTTTGAGTCAACATTAATACTCTACATTGTCGACCACAACATTGTTTCGTTTTTGCAGTTTCTATGAGCTACGCTTTTGAAACAAACTAGTTAATCAAAATTATAATCTCGTTGTGATCAGACGTATTTTAGACTCGTCTTGATTAAATCAAATTTTGTTGTGTTTTATTTATTTATTATTTATTTTATATAAAGATCTACTACATTATTAAATATCAACAAAATGATCTTTATAGTAGTATACCAGGCCGGAAAGGTCAAATGTCACAGATTTTCTTGTAATATTTTTAAATATTTTTGTGGTTTGTTCTTACTGTTTCCATGAGAAGACTTTTAGTAGGTGTAAGGTATACTTAGAAAAAACTTCCGAAAAATTTTCTAAAAACGTTTCATAATATCTATTTGTAATATAGATTTAAAAAAAAGTGTGACGACCCTATTGCTTTCTCTATTTCATTGTACCTACTGTCCGTGGGCGGTCGATCTGACCGCCTTGTATAATATTCGCAGCACTCGCAACACAATAGCAGGTGCGTCGTGTCACAAATTGGGGCTGTTAATTGAAATCTTTTATTGTTAAAGGGTAGCGACTAATAAAAATTACTGGAAATAATTTCCACTAACATTTTAAATTTTCCGTGTTTATTTGCTTTCGAGGACATATTCAATTTTGTTATTTACATTTTATGAATGGGATTTGCATTTATTTATTTTAAAAATGATAATGCAGGTTTGGTATGCGGATTTCACGTTTAAATTAAGTACATAACTCTAGCATTTTTTTCTGATTAAGCATTATGTTACAACTTTTGATATTTTTTCTTTCAAAAACTCAAAAGATATCAGAGAGAGATCTTTCACAAAGTTATTAAATATTTATAATAGAAAAGAGTACACATTGTGTTAATGAATACCTAATTAGTTATTCAAACAAATCCAAATAGACCGATAGTTAGTGACAATTTTTTGGTGTTATTTATTCAAGGCCTTATTTTTGTGAAGATGTTGAGGGAGGCATATTAAAGTGTCCTGAGTAAGGGATTTTGCTAGATAGCGGTATGGGAGAGATGCAGACCGCCGCCAACATGTAACAAAAAAATGCTTACAATTATTATTGCTTCAAGGCTGAAATTGTTTGTATAGTTTGTCGGTGACCCAATAATGCCATTATAACATTTGCAGATCGATTGGCCAGTATTAAAGGGGTGGCAGATCACCCGACGAAATTTATATTATTAGTTCAAGTTTCAAATTTTAATGTGTTGTTACGGCAACTGTTTTAAGCATATATTTCAATTTTCAGAACAAAATGTCGGTATTAACCCCCTCTCTTAGAGGGAAACTTGCTCGCCTAGGTGTTTATATCGTTCTGCAAAGGGGCTAATACGGAAATTTTGTTCTGCAAATTGAAATATATGCTTTAAATAGTCGCCGTAACAACATATTAAAATTTGAACCTTGAACTAATAATATAAACTTCGTCGGGTACATGATACGTTTAGGGTGATCTGCCACCCTATTAATACTGACCAATCGATCTGCAAATGTTATAATGGCATTATTGGGTCACCGACAAACTACACAAACACTTTCAGCCTTGAAGCAATAATAATTGAGACCATTTTTTTCGTTACATGTTGGGGGCGGTCTGCATCCCTCCCATACCGCTATTGCCACTAGCTCTCAGTCTAAAAGCAGTGAGGAAAACACAGAATTTCAACACCAAAAAAGATTCAGTTGTGATATTACCATCTCAGCAGAGGATTTAATAATTTTTCAACCAACGTTAGCAAAAGTATTCCTGCCTCAACTCAACTAACGGTTATAACGACCCGACAGAATCTTTCAATTTAAATAATAAATATAATTTATTCATAAGTCCAGTTGACAAATTTGAAGTTTTTAATGTCGTAGCCAGTCTTAAGGGCTCCTCTAATAAAGACATTTTTATTTAGATTCTTTTGAACTGAATCATGTCAAAGTACAAGTGTCAAAGATAATAGCGTTAGATAAATGCTTTCAGGAAGGTAGTTTTTATAACTAAAAATGACTAATGTAGTGCCAGTTCTAATTATATTTCTAATAATACCACATCTACTAATTAATGTTTGGGCCTACACATAGATCAGGATCTCAAATGGAGATCGCACACACAGAATAAATCATAAAATTTCGAAATTTAAATCAGTACTTCACAATCCACAACATAATAGACAAGTGCTTAGCATCATAATATTATAACGTCTTACGAATACTCAATGTGTGTGTGTTTTAATATATAAAAAATTAACCATACCTGAAGATGGCAACTCGTTGCTGAAACGCGTCGTGTTAACAACACATGAAGTTACAAGACGGACACCAAAAATACAAGGCATTTCTAATACTTCTTAATAATAAGAAGTATTGAGAAATCCATTGACAGATATATTCTGTGTACCTATAAAGGTACACAGAATATATCTGTCAATGGATTTCTCAAGCGCTATTTCTTCTGAGAAACGTTAGTCAGTTACATAATGTGTTTTTCATTCTATCTATAGACTATATGGCCTAACCATTACTATCATAGGTATACCTGCAAACCAACCGCTTCACGAAATCCAACACCTACATTCCTGATCATCATATTTGAAACTAGTAATAATTATTATCTCATATAGTATACTTGATGCGAAGTGTTCTAGTAATAAGGGTGTTCGAGAAATCTTTACGGTTTATAGACCTATCTATGGGCTTTCATTCGATTCAGCATCCAAAATAATATAGATAACGATACCCCACTTGACCAAATGATGCAAATCTGATTTGGATCTCTCCCCCCCAACACTTTTATCCACCTTGTATTTTTATGGACTCTTCGGATTCTTGATTCTTATGCCAAAAGGGACTTATAACCAAAACTCCATGAGCGGAGGAATTTTTACACTTTTAAGCGACTTTTAAGGTAATTACAAGCTTTTATTTAACTTGCAATGTATGTTAGTTTGTTTGTGTGTTTGTTTAGGTCAAAACTTGCAAGTCAATTTTGAACGACTTCCACGTATCCGATCGATTTGAAATTTGGTACACATATGTATTCTCGATGACAATACAGGAATAAATCATTTTTAGAAATAAATTCAACCCCTAAGGGGTTCAAACGGGGATGTAGGGTTTTTTGGACTAATCAACGCCCAGGCCAAATCGCCGAAGCTAGAAACTTGAAAGTTGGAAAGTTTGTTCCTTTTCTGACGTAAGCATCCACTAAGAAAGGATTTTTCGAAATTCATTCCCTATGGTTGTCAAAAGGGGGTAAAATTGTGAAAGACTAAAATGAATAAAATAAATATTAGTAAAAAAAACTTTTTAGAGACAAGTTTTTATTTAAATGCACTAAAAAGGAAAAATAATTTTTAATAATTTAGGTTCATAATATTATAAAAACGTGGGTCGTGACTAATAAACTATCATAGAGTTTACAACCCATGCTTTTATTAATTATGAACCTAAATTATTAAAAAATATTTTTTCCTTTTTAGTGCATTTAAATAAAAGCTTGTCTCTAAAAAGTTTTTTTTACTAATATTTTTTTATGCTCTATTTTACCTGCACTATGTATATTATGTTATAATTTAACATTAACAGAATACAAACGTATACATACCTACATACATACAAACTTTATTTGTAACCATAGTAGGTAAATATTTTTTATTTCATTTTTGGAGTGTTGGGTCTCCAAGTCACTATATGAATATTATGAAGTATTAGAAATACCTTGTATTATGTCCGTCTTGTGACTTCTTGTGAATTTACACTACGCGTTTCAGCAACGAGTTGCCATCTTCAGGTGTGGTTAATTATTTAAAAAAAAACACATATTGAGTATTCGTAACACTATATAATATTATGATGCTAGGCACTGTGTATTATGTCGTGGTTTGTGAAGATGGCAACTCGTTGCTGAAACGCGTAGTGTAAATTCACAAGAAGTCACAAGACGGACATAATACAAGGTATTTCTAATACTTCATAATATTTTTTATTTAGTTTGGCAATTTATTGTATAGTTTTAATGTAGTGCACAATGGACTTCACTAAAAATGAAAAATGCTGCTGAGGAATTAATAAGGCTTCTCTGTTCCTAGTTACATAATTATGTCTTTCCCCAAATATTGTGAATTTACTTTTATTTATTTGTATGTGTACAACTGCACCATAATACACTACTGTTTTCTGCGTTGGCGGAATAAATATTTATTTACAATAATTAAAAATACAATAACAATAAATGCAACAACGAAAAATCAGTTCTAACAATAAAAAAACTTAAACGGTAATTATTGAACTAAACGAGCCACTTAAATAACACTTAACTATATACAATTGACTACACTAATATTTATTTTATCAGGTGAATTTATACCACGGTATTTATATCAGATTTATTTCGCTGTGTCACAGTATAATCTACACTAACTGATTCCCGTTGACTTATCAATATTTATTTCACTGTACTGACTGATAGCACGACTCACCATTCATTGACTACCGATTGCGTAACACCGTCGACTGACTGCTTCACTCGTACCGGCTTGTTTATATACGCTACGCGGCCCAGCCTAGTACGTTCTCGTTGGCTTTAGCGTTGTCTGGAATCTTCGATACCATTCCACGCTTTACTACTGTGACCTTTCTTTCTCGTGGTTTCTATTGGAGGCAGTGGCGTAACATCTTGGGGTTTGCTACAGTATAGAGATGGCACTGTTAATAATTTCTGATTTTTAAAAGTTTCTCTACAAGAATGTCTAAAAGGTAATTGAAAAATCAATCTTATACATTTTTTGCACGGTAAATACTTCTTGGGTTTAAATATATGGTTTGCTTTTCGTTGCAATGGTTACACCGTTATCGTTAAATTTTTAACGCAAACGTTAAACGACCCGAACCCGAATAAGAAGTTTGGACCCAACTAATATAAAAACTCGGGTCGCAGTGCCAAACCCTGCCGATAATAGTGTATTTGCTAATACAGGCATTGTGGTTTTATTATGTGAACTTAAGTTTGTTTTACAATAATATTTTTTTCTTAATTGCAATATTGTTATTATTACAGCATCTGCACCAAATTAAATACACCCTTCGGTAAGGAAATCCGTATCCGCAAACTAATGTTTTTATAAAAATCGTAAGTCCGGCCCTATCGGGCCGATTTTATTTAAATTTTAGCACCACATTTTAATCTTTACTAAAGGGTTAAATTTCAATTTTGAAACGATTCGGACAATTTTTTCGGTATTTTTGGGCCCAAAAACATTTTTCAACCCCTAAAAACCACCCTTAAAATGGTCCGTTCGAGCCCATTTTAAATAGGCTTCGTGCGGTGATGGATTCCAACGTGCCTACCAAATTTCGTCAAAATCAAGCAACTCTTTCGAAAGTTATAGCCCGTACACACACACACACAGACACATATATATAAATAAATATATATATAAACAGACATTTCCAAAAATGGTGCCAAAGTGTTCAGGAGGCTATGAAACGTCGAGAAATTTTGGTCCCGCCATCCGACCGACGCCAATAGTTTATGTGCCATATGGCAATACACTAATAAAGGACACAATATGTGCAAGCTGCATGTTTGTGTACCTACACAATGTATAATTATATAATATGTTATGGCTGTTGGATGATATAACGTTCAGTAAATGGGTTTGAACTTCGAAGTGCGATCGGTTGTTTGTATGCACTCTGCACCCCATCTGTATCTCAGCTCACACTTGTGCAACGCATACACATGTCTGCATTAATTACTGGAACCAGGTAATGAATACATAATAGAATACTATACAAGAGCTATTATTATATGCAATGAATTGCTAATACATTTCAAGCAATTATCTTTGATTATGCTTATATATTTCAATATAATGCGTGAGCAGCAATAGTTTGTTTGCAATTAATATAAATCAATCTTACAAAAATTTGACTGCGGCACGCCAAGGAAGAATATTGTGTTTATCAGTCGTAACATACATATAGACATACCTGCACATACCCACATGGGTATGTCCGGATGTTACGTTCTAGAGCTGGAACGGATGATCGATTTGGACAAATGAGGCAGTCTTGACCCTCCGAGTGTCCTAGGATATATTATGACATCATAAATATTCCAAAGTCGAAAAATTAGATTCTGAAATAAAAATACTGTTACAAAACTGTTTTCTGAGTTGGCGGAATAAATATTTATTTACAATAATTAAAAACACAATAATAATGAATGCAACAACGAAAAGTCAGTTCTAACAACCAACACAAGTAAACAGTAACTAAACAGAAACCTTTACCAGACTGAAATTTTGAGGATCACTAGATAATGGACGGACAAATCAATGTCTGTCCTAAAAAAAGTGAATTTATTATACAGGGTGTTCAAAATAATGTTCTTCTTTTACCTAACTTCAATCACGTGTTACTTTTGATTGTCAAATACAACGAGGTTATTTTTTTGCTGGAATTGTATTCTTTAGAATATTTACTAACACTTTTATTAAGGGTTGTCCAAACATAAACCTAATATTTTCGTATTAAAATAATAGGTTTAGGTTTGGACAACCCTTAATAAAAGTGTTAGTAAATATCCTAAAGAATACAATTCCAGCAAAAAAATAACCTCGTTGTATTTAACAATCAAAAGTAACACGTGATTGAAGTTAGGTAAGAAGAACATTATTTTGAACACCCTGTAAAATAAATTAACTTTTTTTAGGACAGACATTGATTTGTACGTCCATTATCTAGTGATCTTCAAAATTTCAGTTTGATAAAGGTTTCTGTTTTGGCTATGTCAAATTTTAAGTAAAGGTCTGCACGTGTCAAAAATTTCTAAAAAACTTGAATAACTCAAAAATTACTGAATTTTCGAGCATGGCTTCCCTTACAATTTCTATTCACATTTAGATGCAGAATTGAAAAAACAAATAAAAACAGGGTGCTAGGTTAAAAAAACATAGATTTGATCTGCCACGCTTAAAGGGGACAGGCTGTATAATTGAAAATATTTTTAGGTTATACACCATTAAAATTTATACAACTTTTGTATTTGAACATTTTTTCTATCTTCACCCAAAATCAATATATCGGCCGACAACGCAAGTCTTGGACACCCTGTATAATTGGCTGCTTATCCATTAAAATTTTTTAAAGAGTTGATGAGGTATGTATTTCTCCGACTCCAGAGTTACATAATGTAATAAAGTACAGCACTCTTTGTGACTAGTTTTAGCTGTGCCGCTCTGCGATTGTAATGAAATTATATTAGTATTACAAAACACCGCAGTCCACAAGTCGCGCAGTTTTTAAATTCAATACACGTAGACATGCGGCGAGTACCTGCAACCTGCATATTCCGAACTCCGGTCCAGTATTTTGTAATGCACCTGTAGTGTCTATTTTAACTTTTAAGCGAGTTTTTAACCGACTTCAAAAAAAGGAGGTTATCAGTTCGACACGTATATATTAATAGTTTTTTATGTTTGCTCAGTGAGAGATTTTTAGCGTGTTTTAGGGGCGTTTTGGTCATTTTTGGAGTTTTTTTGGCAACGAAATAATGAAGACCAACAAATCTGTCGTATTACATCACTTTGTTTTACATGTGTTTGTTCATGCTACTTTCAGAAACTACTGAACTGATAAAAAAATTCTTTCACGGTTCAAAAAGCTATTTCTTTATAAGCGACATAGGACGGTAGGTACGAGAAAAGAAGGATAAGCAGTGAGTGAAAATAGTGATTTGTACCAGGGCGAAGCCGGACCGAGCAGCTATAGTACTGTTACAAAACTGTTTTCTGAGTTGGCGGAATAAATATTTATTTACAATAATTAAAAATACAATAACAATATTTACACAATGAAAAGTCAATTCTAACAATAAATAAAACTTAAACGGTAATTATTGAACTAAACGAACCACTTAAATAATACTTAACAAATAACTATATAGTATGTAAACAGGTAAGCTGCACATAGGGAAATTAGTATTGGGAAAAAATGAATGGATCAGAGTGAGCCAGGGGTCATAATGTACGTATTTATATAGAGTTGCTATGGTTTTTTAGTGTTTTTATTTCAGTTTCAATTATTTTTAACACGCTTATATTAGCTTCACCTGTATGCTTGCTTGCTTGTGGGCTTGCGGGCTTGTGTGTTTGTCAGTTTGTAACCGACTTCTTTGAACTTGATTTTGACCAACTTTGAACGGTCAGATTTAGTTTAAACTTTGCACACTTATCAAGGACCGACGACAATACAATAATTCAATAAGTTTGTCCCATTATCCTGACCAGGATCTCCAGGACTAAAAAAAAAAAAAGCAAAAAACTTCAGATTGAACTGAAACTTTGCACACTTATCAAGGACCGATTACAATACAATAATTCCATAAGTTTGTCCAATTATCCTGACCAGGATCTCCAGGACTAAAAAAAAAAAAAGCAAAAAACTTCAGATTGAACTGAAACTTTGCACACTTATCAAGGACCGATTACAATACAATAATTCCATAAGTTTGTCCCATTATCCTGACCAGGATCTCCAGGACTAAAAAGCAAAAATAAATTATAATTTAAAAAAACTAAAAAACACGCTTTAATGAACTAAAAAGTAAAAAATAATTAATTTTATTGTAAAAAAGCGTGGGGTGCTTTGTATCATATTTTCATACTACCCCACGCTTGTTTACAATAAAATTAATTATTTTTTACTTTTTAGTTCATTAAAGCGTGTTTTTTAGTTTTTTTAAATTATAATTTATTATTTTAATAGTTGTTTAAATGTCAAATAAAATAAAAAAATTGAAACTAAAATAAAAATACTAAAATAACCATAGCAACCCTATATAAATACGTACATTATGAGTCATGGCTCACTCTGATCCATTCATTTTTTTCCAATGCTAATTCCCCTATGTGCAGCTTACCTGTTTACATACTGTATATATAATTGACTATATACAATTGACTATACGAGTATATACAAGGATTATTTATTTGTAATTATTTATTTCACTGTATTTATATCAGATTTATCTCGCTGTTCAACACTGTCACAGTACAATCTACACTGACTGATTCCCGTTGACTGATCAATATTTATTTCGCTCTACTGACTGATGGATTATCGTTGAACTGATTACTAGCGTGACTCACCGTACTCATTTGATTGCTTGACATCATTGACTGACTGATTCAACACGACACGCTCCTGTTTATATACCTGCGTGCGGTCCAGCCTAGTACGTTCTCGTATCTTCGATACCATTCCACGCTTTACTACTGTGACCTTCCTTTCTCGTCGTTTCTATTGGAGGCAGTGGCGTAACATCTTGGGGTTTGCTACAGTACTTTACATAAATCTGGAGAGATCATCAATCATTGATAAAAATTAATGTACCTATAATCTATTAATTTCCAAGAGTAATTTGAAAAAATGAATTCTAATTTCCAAGTGTCACTTACCTACAGCTTACAACAAAATAAATAGGTCAATACGGTCCAGTATATTAGCAAAAGTCACAACTCAAGAAACAAAGGGACTGATCACGCCCACAGGTCACTCTATCTTGAAAATAAATAGACTAAGTATAATAATATTAAGGTCAACTTTCTGGTCGGAAAATTGATCAAATTAATTTTTTTGCCAATAATAACTTAAAAATTCACAGATTTCGCAATCCTTGCAACCATCGAGGACATTGGAAATGATAACAGCATATATGAAACATTATTAACTATTTATTATACACACAATATTTATCAATGCACTGTTTAGTTTTGTCAGGAATAACCCTATTATTCTTCTCTTATATACGCGTTCACTTTTGCTTGATTACTTAACTTTTAAATGGATTTTTCTGCAGTATTTATTAACATTTGCTCAAAAATAACACCGCAGATCGTCACAAATACCTCTCAATTAACTAGACATGATATAAAACACATTTCGAAAAAATTGCACTTGTTCAATTTTGCATGATTGCTCCTCACTTGATCGCGACACCGTTGTCTTTTGGCCTTGAACGAAAACTCGTAACTCTACCCCCATATACGAACATAAACATTTCCAATGTTAAAATTTTGTCCGGAATTGCGAAATATCTAAATTCAGATATTGTGCACATCCTTACTTTGAAATCACTTACCTCACTCACATAATTAGTTTATTAATTAAATGTCCTCTTTATACAGTTGGATTTTAGCATTAGAATAAGATGAAAGTACGCTATAATTCATTTGTCTCCAAAATGCAAATGTATAATAGGAAGTGACCATTGTTGAAATTAAATTGGATGGACGAAAACATGAAATTCATTTGTAAGCTGAACTTTGAACCGTTTAATTAAAATTATTGTAATCGGAAATTGCACTGGAGAGGTACATAGGTAGGTTAATATATATACCTTCCATACTAGATATGTATAGGAGTACATGGAGTTGTCTTGCTTGCGTTATATTATAGAACAGATGATCTCAAACTGTTTAACGTAGAATACGTCTTTGTCCGCAGCTAGTACGGAAGTCCCTACCGGAAAATTGAGGACGACTAAATTTAGGATAGATTTCCAACGCTTATTGCCATGCGTACAAGTCAGCAGCACATGGCAATAGTATTAAGTGATAGCAGATACGGGTGTCTCTTAAGGACAAAGTACGTGCAATACGCAGTTGGGATTCTAGATGGTAGCGTAGATCATAGCAGGGCCTGCTTAAATTATTGCATTGTTATATATGCGAGTGTACACAACGAAGCAGTGAGTGTAGCAGGTATAGAAATCTAATCTAATCTAATCTAATCTAACTAATATTATAAATGTGAAAGTTTGGATGGATGGATGGATGTATGGATGTTTGTTACTCAATCACGTCAGAACGGCTGAACGGATCTGGATGAAATTTGGTACAGAGATAGATTGTAGTCTGGAATAGCACATAGGCTACTTTTTATCCCGGAAAAATGTACGGTTCCCGTGGGATAGTTTTGTTTTTGTTCTTCATTTAGCAAGGGATCGACATGATTTTTTGCATAGTGGTAGTTTAGGGGTCAGAGAATGTTATAGGCTAATTTTTATCCCGGAAAAATGTACGGTTCCCATGGGATAGATTTGTTTTTGTTTTATCTCTGGAACTACTAAACCGATTCTAAAAATTCTTTCACTAATAGAAAGCTACGCGGGGGGGGGGGAGAATCTCGCGGGGGCGGGTAACAAATTAGGGGGTAAGTTTCTCGCGGGGAGATAACAAGTTAGGGGGATTCTCGCGGTGGGATAACAAATTAGGGGGGAAGGTTCTCGCGGGGGGATAACAAATTTTGCACAGGAGTTCCTTATATAGGTATCGTAGATGAGCAATAATGTATTAATAAAATTCGAGCGAACAAGCGAAGCGAGTGAGTAATGTATTAATAACATTCAAGCGAACGAGCGGAGCGAGTGAGTAATATATTAGTAATATTCAAGCAAACGAACGAAGCGAGTGAGTAGTGTATTATTAATATTCGAACGAAGTGAGTGAGTAATGTATTTATAAAATCCGAGCGAACGAGCGAAGCGAGTGAGTTATGTATAATAAAAATCGAGCGAATAAACATTACCAGCCTAGCTTCGCTTCGCAGGAAAAGAATTTCTCGCGGGGGGATAATAAAATCTAAATCGTAAAATATGTGGGCGAAGCCACGGGTAACGGCTAGTAGTATATATTTGTTTAGCCCAGACGGGATACAAAAAAGTCAAAACTCAGAGTTACAATTATTTTACAAAATTTCTTTTATACTGTATGGTACAAAATCAATTAAATAATTTAGTATAAGGCTTCTTTAAATTTTTTATTATTTGTTACATTTGATTTAACTTTCGCAGGTAGTTTCTCATAAATCTTATGGCCACTGTACACTGGACTTTTTTCATAAAAGACTGTATTGTGTTTTATACTAACTTGATTAATTGATCTTGTATCATACAGTTTTTCAACATTTTTATTAAAAAATCTATTATTTTGCATGTATACAACTATTAATTCATATGCATAAATTCCACAAACGGTTAGTATTTTATTTTTTTAAAATATGTTTTTACAGGAATCCCTGGCCATTAAATTAAAGATGCATCTGATATTATTCTCTTCTGCATTAGAAATACTCTATACGATTCCGTTGATCTGCCCCAATTTATGATTCCATATTTCAAACTTGAATAAATAAAAGCATTATATATCAACATGAGATTTTTAATATTAAAATATTTTTTTGCTTGTTTTATTTGCTAACGGTATTTACTTATTTTTTTGATTATTTCTTGTACCTGGTTTAGCCATTTTAGATTATCGTCGACTTGCAAGCCTAAATATTTACAAATTTTGCTAAGAACTACATCATTATTCAAGCTTGTTATATGTCTATCTGGATCAATTGTCTCTTTTATTTTAAACTGTAGGCATTTTGTTTTTTCAACATTTTTTTTCAACATTTCAACATTTTTTTTTCAACATAATTGATTTTTTTGACACCAATCTTTAAAGCTTTTAATAACAATATTTGTTGTTACAAGAGCTGGTAGATTCAAGAATGTATCTCACCATTCTTTCAGCGCGCTGACTACTACAATCAACGTGTGACAACTGTCAAATGGCCGTTACAAGCTTCGCAATGGATGTGACTAGTTTAATAAGTGAAATTTTGCCAGTTTTTATTTAATTTGTTTTGAGTTTTTTCTAAGACGTATTTAAAAGTGTTAGGTTCCATACATAAATATTAAAAAACCGGTTTGGGTAAAATTTTAATTCTTGATATAAATGATGAAATTCGCCATGTTTAGATCGTTTTCTATTAATAGGGTGGACATGATAGCTCCTACCCAAATTTGTATTTAAAATATACCACTTTGTAGCAGAAGAACACAAATATTCGTCTTCGCTATCTGACATTTCAAACGCGACTTAAGCTTGTATCAATGCTTCGTTGTGCAAATCTATAAGCGTTTATAATTTCAGCCACCATCTACCATACATGTTACCATCTAGAATCTCAGCTGCGTACTGCACGTACCTTTATTCTGTGCAGATTTATTGCGATCTTGATTTTGAGATGGCACCATGTTTATCATGTTGGAGCCTCAAATTAATTATGCATACTTACATTCGTGACTATCTTTTGCAAAATCATTATTTTTCATGGGAAAGCTGTCTGTATTAACCCGGGAGTTTGCGATGCATTTTAGGTAATGTTTTTACGCCGATCGATTGTTATCTTTTTCGATAAATCTGGTATGACTAATACGTAAACCAAGCGTTAGCTGACGCACCCGCAGTGGGTGTGGACTGTGTGTGTGAGAGGCTGCGAAAGTGGTAAAAAAAAATAATTAATAATACGCCGGCTGAAACTTTTTTAATAAATAGTTGACATCATAGTGAGTTGAAAAAAAATTGTCAGCTGCATCGTGGAGGGGGATTGTGTGTCAGCTGCTCGCATGAACTTGTAAAAAACACGTAAATATTGCGTATTTCAATTTTTTGCACTGACAGCAGCTGAGACAATTACGTTACCAAGGATTATTATAGCGATATGATCAAAATCCTAGGTAACGAAATTGTCTCAGCTGCTGTCAGTGCAAAAAAGTGAAATGCGCAATATTTTACGTGTTTTTTACAAGTTCATGCGAGCAGCTGACGCACAATCCCCCCTCCACGATGCAGCTGACAATTTTTTTTCAACTCATTATGATGTCAACTATTTATAAAAAAAGTTTCAACCGGCGTACTATTACTTAAAATTTTTTTTTACCACTTTCGCATTCTCCCACACCCAGACCCACCGATACTTGAGCACAGTGGCGGCGCGTGAACATTTTAAATGGGTGTTCTGCAGAGTCAACCTGGAGATTGGAGTAGCTCCCCCTAATGAGGGAACCTCAAAAAAAAAATCAAAAATACATTTGATGCAATTTTTAAGTGTATTTTTGATCTGAGTAATTTTGATTTCGCTAGCGCTAAAAACGTAAATAAAGTGATTTTTATAGCAATATTTATTATTGTATTAAAAAAAAAAGAGTGTACTATGTACTCACGTCAGAAGCTATACTTCTTTTACGTAACAAAACAAAAATAACTCCAAAAATTTTATCCCGCGTGCTAGTACTAAACGTTTGTAAAAGACGATAAAATTATAAAATAAAGATATTAAATAAATTAATTTAATTTAATAAATTATTAATTTATTAAATATATTTATTTATGATATTTATATCTAATTATTTATTAAAAAAAAAGTATGCTTGTCTTGAGAATTGAACCCGAAATCTGTTGGTTATAAAGTCACTACGTTATCCGTTAGACTACAGATACATCTAATTCCATAGCTATTATAATACGGTTACCCTGTGTGCATATTCCAACAGAATAGATATATTAAATAAGAGTTCGTACTGTACCGCGTCCTGCGAACCTAAAAAGCTTGCTTACGCATACAAATCTGTCTCTTTCTGTACTTTCTTTACTCTCTTTAACACACTGATTTTGGTGCAAAATATAATGCAGAACGCGTCACTAGCGTAGTGAAATTAGTACGGCTGCGGAAGGTTTATACAATATAGGCCCCGTGGCATGTCGTCATTTATAATAATGCTATGTGATGGCTTCATAATTATGAAATTAAAACATATTATGCAGATTTATAATACAATTTTTTTAGATTTATAATACATTTTTTTTTTAATTGTGCGTTATTTTCTGGCAGTGCGGCAGCTCCGCAGCTCTCATAGAGGAGCCGCCACTGCTTGAGCAGCTGACGCTCGGTTCACTGATTAGTTGTACGAGATCAACTATCGATATCAAAATCCGCCGGCTTAATATGACTTTTTCATTTGCAACGCAAATTCCCAGGCTATATTTCAGATGAACTATAGATTTAAATCTAGCACCAAGGCAGTTTAGTACGGCAAATTAAAATGAGAATTGAAAGTCTACTACACAGAACAGGGAAAAGCTTGATTTCTTAAAATCACATTGGTTCATAAAAAAATCCCATTGTATTTTCCCTATGTTCGGGAAACAAAATGCGCTATGAAACTACTTACTAAACGCTCTACATTAATGAATTTTGTCATATTCTTTTAGCAAACGGTTGAAACAAACTGCAAACGACTTTATCAGTGTAGGTCTTCTGTTGGGCATCTGTCTGCAAACCTGTCAGATGTAAAATAAATCTAATATGAAGAGGAAACTTTTGTATGTTTATTTGTCGCGGGCATCTTCAGGAATTACTGATCCGATTAGACTTTTTTTTCACTTTACAAGTCCACTTCTTCCCGTCACATATACTATTACGTTAAGACGATACGGGGATGAGCAGTGAGGGAAAATATTTGAGATACAGTAAAATGAAATATGAAAAATTCGTTGCTCTTGATTATTTTATTACTAAACCAAAATCTACCCGGGCGAAGCTGGTCCGGAAAGATAGTTACTAAATAAACAGCACTGACCTTGTATAATCTAAAATTACATTTTGTTAATTATCCACGAATTACGAAATTGTGGAACTGCTGATGTTGAGTTATGTACAGGTACTCACATTCTATGTCTGGCGACACTGGAGTTCAACGATACAACAATCAGAATGCTGACTGCATCACAGCTGACAACAGCATCAGCCATCAGCATAGAATAGCACATTATAATATTATACGGTGAGACAATATTGTCTTTCCTGACATATGCGCTGGTTATTCATTTCATATACAGTATTCCGTTTTCCTTTAACTTCGTACCCTGGATTCCGGCGAGCCATGCAGCTCGACGCAAACCAATGGATCTGTGCGACACATGTGCGCGAACACCTAAAAAGCCACGACGTTGTAAGAGGATCCATGGAAACGCCAAATAATTAATAATGTCTCCTCTACACACTCGGCTATTATCAAACCCATTCGTATGAATGTACCACTTTCGAATTAATTGTATTTTAAAGACCACCAACAGCTAAGGTTATTTGGGCCTAGCACCAATTCATATTTTCAATTCATTATTATTTTTTTTTTTTAATAATAAACTGAAAATCCAATTGACACTTTTACCAGCTCTCGGGCTAGAACCCGAGAACTGGGGACTTGTAATAGAGGAACCATAGCAACGCCATGTAAACAACAGCGCCGCTACACTCTCAGCTATTCTATTCACTTTCGAATAGTATAGTGTTTTTTTACCGAAATTCAAAAAAATTCTAATAAACGGCCTGCATTTGGATGCAAAAATGTTAACTACTAATAATATAAACATTTAGATTAAAAACATGTCATTAGCGATATTAATTAATTGACAAAAGGTAATTATGAACACAAATATTAGTGTCAAACATGTCTGTAATATGTCCATCGCCCTTTTTTAAAATGCTAGAATGACAGTTTAGAGTACATATTTCGATAACATCATCACTACATGTGTAGAGTGCTAGTTTATTATCGATAGGGGTGCATAAGCGACCCCTGCGTTCCCTGCGCTGTATATTTGCCCCATTACGGATAAATCAGAATCAACAGTATATTATACTATACAGTGCGTTTGATTTCAACCAACATATTGACTTTACATGTAAAATTTCTCCATTTAAATAATAAGCTCTGGACATAAAAACCGTAGCAACGGTCTTATAAACACAATTATTTTAATGATGCTATTCTGTTTGGCCAATGTTAGAATTTACAGCACTGTAAAATTTCTGTCTCACTTTACCTTATGCAATGTCAAATTTGTTAGAAAGTGACAAAAATTTAACAGAACTATAAATTTCTAACATTGACTCTACAGAATAGCGCTATAAGTTTCATAATAGCAATTAAAATAATAAGATACATTTTTAGAGTGTTGGGTCTCCAAGTCAATATATGAATATTATGAAGTATTAGAAATACCTTGTATTTTTTGATTTTTTAACACGACGCGTTTCAGCAACGAGTTGCTATCTTCAGGTGTGCTTAATTTTTTTTTAAATTTACACTTTGAGCATCAATGTGTAAATACAAGGTATATATATCTAATGCTTCATAATATTAAAATAATAATAATGAAAAACTCTAAATTATTTATTTAAAATTACAAATAAGTTCTTATAATAATTTTTCGAAAATTTCGCCAGAAACTGCTGTACTTACAATAAGTTTACCTATCAAAAAAATGTCTTCTGCTATTACTGAAAGACGCGGGATATTAAAACTCACATTCTTCGAAATTCAGTCCCCGCGTAATTCCTGATGTGGGGATATTTATACGATTTCAATTTATTTGCTCTTAAGATTTTATAAGCACGTAAGTGCCATTCTTTGCTAATTGCTTTGCACTTAATATGTTTGGATTTCTTTTAACATGAACCCAATGATTCCAGACGCTAATGACCTCAGTTGTCGGGCGTCTATAATTTACAATTCATTCTCGATTCATTCATTCCAATGATTCCAACATAGCTTTCAAGTTTTGGCTGGCTCGGACGATTTCTTGTAATATTCTTATGTCCGGTGTTACCGCAACCAGTATTCTTAAAATATCAACGGCTTTTTTCACAACTTGCACTGTTGTAGCCTGTAGGGATCTATTTATCAGCATACTTATTACTTAACCACTATAAGATCATATGAGAAACTGACGTGCCGCGATGACAACACTTCCCAAATGTCATGTTTGAAATTTTTCTCCACCAGGACCGCGGGCGAGGAGAAAAATGCCAATTAGTATTTTTCCTACATTAACTAACATTATCTTTAATAGAAAAACAAGGAAATCGACGTGTCGTAATAAAAAATATGGATCATTTATTTTTACATGTCAGTAAAAAAAATTTAACAACACCAGAAACGTCAGTGGCAAAGGCATTTTTTCTTCAGAGAGATAGTTTTTGAAAAATAATTGTAATCTTCAAGGCGCGATGAGTCGAAAATCTTGGTCGAGGGCCCCCGTACCATAATACACAGTACTTTTTGTAATTAGTGCATTGAAAGAACCACTTAGCTTAAGATATACTTTGAAAATGGCCATAAAAGTCCTTAATGAATTTTCCATAGAGGTATACTTAGATGGCAGGCAGCAAAGATAAAAATAAATTTTCACCTCCTATGTGTTTGAAAATCTGTCATAATATTTATACCTGCTATACTAACTTCTGAACCTTTCTTCTACCTATATAAGTTTCTATAATTTAGTTATATCACTCAGTTGTCGCTTAAGCTGCATCGTTATCAGTCGGTGAATTAACAGTAAAAAAAGTTATTTTAAACAAAATGGAGGAATTAAATAGACTGCCAAGGAATTGAAATCCAACCTGGAAATTCTGTGCTTATAGAGCTACAAGAGCAAGAGCAAGAAAAAAATGCACGCATAACTCCATATTGAAATATTTGCCTAGTTACCACTAAAAAAACGGCGCCTGTGCATTTTTTTCTTGCTCTTGCTCTTGTAGCTTTGTTGTGTCTTTTTGAGTCAACATAATACTCTACATTGTCGACACAACATTGTTTTGTTTTGGCAGTTTCTATTAGCTACGCATTTGAAACAAACAAGTAATTCAAAATTGTAATCTCGTTGTGATCAGACCTATTTTAGACTCGTCTCGATTAAATCAAATTTTGTTGTGTTTTATTTTTTTATTATTAATTTTAAATAAAGATCTACGATAATATTAAATCAAGCCAAAAAGATCTTTATAGCTTTATAAGCACAGAATTTCGAGGTTGAATTTCAATTCCTTGTCTGCCCCGAAATTCATTTTTTTTCGACGTCTTAGGCACAGAATTTCAAGCTTGATTTCAATTCCTTGTCTGCCTCGAAATTCTGTTTTTTTTAAGTTGTAATCTTGAGAGTCAGTCGCCTCAAGTTATTGTATTTAGCACAGAAACAAGTTTTTACTTCTCCGAAGTTTTTTTTTGAAGATTTCGCGTCTTTTTCCAAAGTTCTTCGATAGATTACATTTGTTATCCCCCGCGAGAATCTCCCCCCCTAATTTGTTACCCCCCGCGAGAATCTCCCCCCGCCCCCGCGGTCCCCCCCAGTGTGTTATCCCCCTGCGAGAATCTCTCCCCTAATTTGTTACCCCCCGCAAGAATCTTCCCCCCTAATACCTTATACCCCGCGAGAATCATCCCCCCTAATTTGTTATCCCCCCGCGAGAATCTCCCTCCCTAATTTGTTATCCTCCCGCGAGAATCTCCCCCCCTAATTAGTTATCCCCCCGTGAGAATCTCCCCCCTTAATTTGTTATCCCCCGCGAGAATCTCCCCCCCTAATTTGTTATCCCTTCGCGAGAATCTCCCCCCCTAATTTGTTATCCCGCCGCGAGAATCTCCCCCCCCCTAGTGTGTTATCCCCCTGCGAGAACCTCCCCCCCCCTAATTTGTTATCCCCCCGCGAGAGTTTCCCCCCTAATTGAACGATAAAGTTAGACTTTCGATTTTTTTGAGTCAAAAATTTTTTTTTTTAAAAAGTCAGTCCCGACTTTTTAATTGTGCTATAATGTGCCCGATGTGTGCTACTATGTGCCGAAATAAAAAAAAAATTTCTTTAAAAATGTAATTTTTATAAGCAAAAATATATTTTTGGCGTGAAGTTAGCTCCGCCATTTTTTTTTATGAAAAAGGAAGGGTGTGCTGTAATGTGCCCAAAATGTGCTATTATGTGCCGTAAAGGAAAAAAAATAATCTCAAAAATTTCGATTTTTTTGAGTCAAAATTTTTTTTTTTTAAAAAGTCAGTCCCGCCTTTTTAATTGTGCTATAATGTGCCCGATGTGTGCTACTATGTGCCGAAATAAAAAAAAAATTTCTTTAAAAATGTAATTTTTATAAGCGAAAATATATTTTTGGCGTACCAAAATATATAATTAATATAAAGTAAGTATATTTTTAGGATACTTCTTTAAAAATATATCACTAAAATGTAAATGGAATATATTTGGAATATACGATATTTGCCAAAAATATACGCGGTATATTTATAAATTATATTTCGGATTATATTTTTTTCCGTGAGGGTCGGGCTATTATTATTAGCAGGAATTGTCTTTTATTCTCTACGGCAATATTTCAACTCAAGTTCTTCTTTTATTTACTTTTTGACTGAAAACATGTACTATTACGTATTAAAGTTTTTTCTTTTATATTTTTCGTGTTATTCCTAACCGCCATTTAAAATAGAACACCTAGTAGGTTGTATATTGTACTATTATTATTAGTGTATTTGCCATAGAATATGGCACATACACTATTGCCATCGGTCGGATGGCGGGACCTAGGGGTCGGACCAAAATTACCCTCCTGAACAATTTTCCATCATTTTTGAAAATGTTTATATATATATTTATATCATGGATGTATTATACTTACTGGATACCTGACTAGTTGTTTAAAAGTGAGGCAGGACCGCCATATTTGAAAAGGGCAAAATATACATCGACTCAAAAAAATCGAAATTTTTGAGATTATTTTTTTTCCTTTACGGCACATAATAGCACATCTTGGGAACATTACAGCACACCCTTCTTTTTTCAAAAAAAAAAAAAAAATGGCGGAGCTAACTTCACGCCAAAAATATATTTTTGCTTATAAAAATTACATTTTTAAAGACATTTTTTTTTTATTTCGGCACATAGTAGCACACATCGGGCACATTATAGCACAATTAAAACGGCGGGACTGACTTTTAAAAAAAAAAAAATTTTTGACTCAAAAAAATCGAAATTTTTGAGATTATTTTTTTTCCTTTACGGCACATAATAGCACATTTTGGACACATTACAGCACACCCTTCCTTTTTCAAAAAAAAAAAAATGGCGGAGCTAACTTCACGCCAAAAATATATTTTTGCTTATAAAAATTACATTTTTAAAGAAATTTTTTTTTTATTTCGGCACATAGCAGCACACATCGGGCACATTATAGCACAATTAAAAAGGCGGGACTGACTTTTAAAAAAAACAAATTTTTGACTCAAAAAAATCGAAATTTTTGAGATTATTTTTTTTCCTTTACGGCACATAATAGCACATTTTGGGCACATTACAGCACACCCTTCCTTTTTAAAAAAAAAAAAAAATGGCGGAGCTAACTTCACGCCAAAAAGTGATGTAGCTTATAAAAATCGCAATTTTTGAGATTAATTTTTTTCCTTTACGGCACATAATAGCACATCTTGGGCACATTGCAGCACAACATTTTTTTTTCTAAAAAAAAAAAAATGGCGGAGCTAACTTCACACACATAAGAAATCGTCCGAGTCAGGCAGAATTTGAAATCCATGCTGGAATCATTGTTCCTGTTAAAAGAAATCCAAACATAAGTGTAAGGCAATTGGCAAATGACGCCGGAATTAGCACTTGTCGTACTTATAAAATCTTAAAAGCAAATAAATTCAAATCGTAAAAATATTCCCATCATCAGGAATTACGCGGGGTCGATGCATTTCGAAGAATATCTTTTTGCGAAGAAATGTTCGAAAAATGCAATAATGATCCAGACTTCCTAAATAACATTTTTTGCTTCAGTGATGAAAAGACTTTTAGTTTGAATGGTGAACCAAATAGTCAAAATTATCGTTGTGTTGAGCGCGTTGCCGGCCGTAATCCACACGTCGTACCAAAAACTTGTGTGTATGAAAACTGTTGGGAAATGAGTCCTCTACAACTTTGCCATTTAAAAGTGCCACTTATTAGTGTATTTGCCATATGGCACATACACTATTGGCGTCGGTCGGATGGCGGGACCTAGGGGTCGGACCAAAATTTCTCGACGTTTCATAGCCTCCTGAACATTTTGGCACCATTTTTGGAAATGTCTGTTTATATATGTATATATATATTTATATATTTATATATATATATGTGTGCGGGCTATAACTTTCGAAAGAGTTAATTGATTTTGACGAAATTTGGTAGGCACGTTAAAATCCATCACCGCACGAAGCCTATTTAAAATGGGCCAAATCGGACTATTTTAAGGGTGGTTTTTAGGGGTTGAAAAATGTTTTTGGGCCCAAAAATGCCGAAAAAATTCTCAGAATCGTTTCAAAATTGAAATTTAACCCTTTAGTAACGTTTAAAATGTTCTGCTAAAATTTTAATAAAATCGGCCCGACAGGACCGGAGTTACAAATTTTATGAAAACACTAGTTTACGGATAGTGCTTTACTTACTGAAGGGTGTATTTAATTTGGTACCGAGGTTGCATTGATAAAAATTTTGAAATTAAGAAAAAAAATATTATTTTAAGGGATGTATTAAGGGGTTAAATTTTTTATTTTGTCCAAAAACAAACTTAAGTTCACATAATAAAGCCACAATGCCAATTAGCAAATACACTATATTGTCGGCAGGGTTTTGGCACTGCGACCCGAGTTTTTTTCAATAAAAATGGTCAAAAAGTTGAAAAAACTGCGCCACTGTCCTAATTTTTCACACTGTTTGCTTATTATTAGCAATAAATAATTTTTTTTAAATAATATTGACTATATGAGGATTGTAGCGAATTAAATTGTCTACACATTTGTTACTTACATTTTTTATCGAGAAATTCAAAATACGCGTACAGATCGGCAAAAAAAAATCCAAGATGGCAGCCAGTTCTCAGATTTCTTCTGAGAGATAATATAAGCTATTGAAAAATAATTTCAATTTTCATGGCGCGATGAGTCGAAAATCTTGGTCGAGGGCCCCCGTACCATAATACACAGTACTTTTTCTAATTAGTGCATTGAAAGAATTACTTAGCTTAAGACATACTTTGCAAATGGCCATAAAAGTCCTTAATGAACTTCCCATAGAGGTATAGATGGGCAGACAGCAAAGATAAAAATAATTTTTTCCCTACTATGTGTTTGAAAATCTGTCATAATATTTATACCTGCTATACTAACTTCTGAACCTTTCTTCTACCTATATAAGTTTCTATAATTTAGTTATATCACTCAGTTGTCGCTTAAGCTGCATCGTTATCAGTCAGTGAATTAATAGTGAAAAAAGTTATTTTAAACAAAATGGAAGAATTAAATAGACTGCCAACACTACGGTCTTTGGCCAAAAATAAAATAACAACGCAGTTGGTCAGTGCAAAAATTTTAAAAACTGAATTCAACAGATCGTTAAATGTTCGAGAAAGAAGGTGCCATTGTTGTGCTTTATTAAAATATAAAACGTTTAGAATGTTTGCGTGCAGAAACGCTAAAAAATTATCACTGCCACAAACTGTTTTAAATGAAATTGTGTCGTCCGTAAAGTTGATGTGCAGAGACATTGTTTTTTACCTGAATGAAATAAATTATTTTCTTAAAAGTCGAGTACTTCAATTGGGTGACGACTTCCATTGGGATATGAATGGAAAAATTAATATCAAAAAAACGCTGGAAACATACGTATTCAATAATGAATCCGTTAGCGTTTTAAATCGCTGTTTATTAGCTTGTATTTTTGGCTGTGAAAATACAATAATGCGATTTTGGACACAGTGCGGAACGAACTTCATCGAAGCAATTGGAAACGGCACTACGCATTTAACGCGATACGAAGCACTAAAAGTTCAATATTGGTGTGACGTTTTTGTTGACAAGGATTTGTTTCGGACATTTTCTGAACGTGTAATCGAAGATCGTGGCGGTAGTTGTTTGGATTATTTTCTGAAACTAAATCCAAAAGCGAAGTTACAAATGGTGAACACGTTTTTAAATTCGCCCGCCAAATATAAACGTAAAGAAAACTACAGCGATTTGAGTATGTACGAATATATTTTGATTTATGCAAATCGCTCGGTGATTGTGAAAATGCTCAAGACACACAAGAACGGTGAAGATCTGCTAAATTGTATCTTGGATCGGTATCATCTTCATCATTTGTTTGCCGCTGTTTTCGATCTCGTCATTGCTACTGACGCCATCGAAAAGGACCAACTCGACGTGGTTCGTATTCGCCTTCGAACGGGTAGATATTTTGATTTTTGGTACAACTTGGCTTGTTTATCTCACAAATAAATACAGCGAGTATAAAAATGTAATGTATGACAATGTTAAGATTTTAAGTGTTATTGTAGGTATCTATTTATTATAAATGATTTATTGTATTTATTTTGTAAATATATTTTATTTGAGTATCTTTATGTTGAAAATAAAAATTTTAAACAATATTTATAGGTTTATATTTTCGTCTGCTAAAATATGGATCAGCGATTTGCAAAAATTGTGCCGAAAAATAGTGTCCCTAGTCGGCGTTCTGAAATGTAAGCTTGTAACTGGGTAAGTTCAAAAGCAGAACAGCATTAACGCCATCCGGAAAACAGTTATAATATATTCTTTACACTACACACTACAGAAGTGAAATTTACTGACGCAAAATCTACATCTACAATCTTATTCGTAACTAAATAACGTAGAACAGCGAAATTTCAGGAAACAAAATATTATTTTTTAATCGTATTGAGTTTTTTCGCTAGTCGTCATCCTGGTCCAACATTTTATTAATTTTCTTTTAAAACACTTTGTTTGAAGTTTACTTTAGAGAACGGGATACGAGGTAAAAGAATAACAATATTTAACTCCCCCCACAAAAATTTCCTAAAATGAAAAGGTCGGCATCGCTGGTACGGTGTCTCCACTTCAGAAATAATAAACATCTGATCAAATGAAAAGGACAGATTTGAAATTAGTGATATCAAAGTTGCTTCTCAGATTCATAGAAGCACGATCATTTTTAAACTTTATTTCGCCTTTGATTGAAAAGCGAAATAAAGGTTAAAAAACGGTTGCTCATAAAATTGGTACAATTTTTAATCTTATAGATAAAGCTATTAAATTGGCAGATAAGGAGTTTCATTTACATAATATTGAAATTGTAAAAAAAAACATCCTTAAACTAAACAATTATCCACCACATTTTATCCATAAATATATAGAATTTTTAGTAAATTTGATATCAAAAGTAAAAATAAAATTTTTAATAAGGCAAACTCAAAGATAATTAAACGGGGTAATGATGTGTTAGACAAAGATGATACTAAAGGTGTAGTGTATGAAATTTCTTGCGAAAATTGTGACACGGTTTATATCGGTGAAGCCAAATGAAAAATCAGTACAAGATCAAAGAACATAGAAATAATATTAAATCTGTTAGTTCACAAAAATCAGTCGTTAGCCAAAGCAGAATTGATAATGATCATGATTTCAAATGGAATGATGTTAAAATTCTAAATATGGAACAAAACTAAGTACTACAAAAGGAATATCGCTGAAATGTTACATATCAAATTAAACAAAAAAACTCAATCAACCGACAAACTGACACCAAAAATTTAAATGTAATTTATGATAAAACGATAAAGGTCATTAGAACACATAATTTACTAAACAGGTCATAACTCCGAAATAAGATTTCATTATTGAATCATATTTAACGGTACCAAAATGCTTCAAAGTAGAATTTTTTAGTGTAAATCGTTTGGAAATGGCAAAATAAAGCCGATTTGTTTTAAAAAAAATTTTTTGCACGTCATAGAAAAATTTTTCTTTTAAATGGTTTTTTTAAATTTTTTATTTATTAAAATTTTAAACATGATTTTTTCAACTTTTTAGGATGTTTAAAATCTTTAAAAATTTAATAAATTTCAAAAATATTTTTTTTTAATTTTTCTAAGTTTTAAAAAAATTCATATATCAAAACAAAAGCTTTTCATTGCATATTTACATGTCAAACGTAAAAATCATTTTTTTACCGTATTTTAACGTAATTTTCTGTAAATAAGTTCGAAATAAGATTTCATTATTGAATCATATTTAACGGTGCCAGAATGTTTCAAAGTAGAATTTTTTTAATGTAAAGCGACTGGAAATCGCAAAATAAATCCAATTTGTTAAAAAAAAAAAATTTTTGCACGTCAAAGAAAATTTTTTTTTTAAATAGTTTTTTTAAATTTTTAAATTAACAAAATTTTAAAAATTTTTAACATAATTTTATCAACTTTTTAGGATGTTAAAAATCTTTAAGAATTTAATAAATTTTAAAAATATTTTTTTTTAAATTTCTAAGTTTTAAAAATTCACATATCGAAACGAAAGTTTTTTAACGCAAATTTACATGTTAAACGTAAAAATCATTTTATACCGTGATTTAACGTAATTTGCTGTAAATAACTTCGAAATAAGATTTCATTATTGAATCGTATTTAACGATGCCAAAATGTTTCAAAGTACGATTTTTTAGTGTAAATCGATTGGAAATCGCAAAATAAAGTCGATTTGTTAAAAAAAAAATTTTTTGCGTCAAAGAAAAATTTTTTTTTAAGTGGTTTTTTTAAATTTTTAAATTATTAAAATTTTCAACATGATATTTTCAACTTTTTAGGATGTTTAAAATCTAAAAAAATTTGATATATTCTAAAAATATTTTTTTTTAATTCTTAAAAGTTTTAAAAATTCATATATCAAAACAAAAGTTTTTCAATGCAAGTTTACATGTCAAACGTAAAAATCATTTTTTTACCGTATTTTAACGTAATTTTCTGTAAATAACTTCGAAATAAGATTTCAAAATTGAATCAAATTTAACGGTGCCAAAATGCTTCAAAGTAGAATTTTTTAGTGTAAGTCGATTGGAAATCGCAAAATAAAACCGATTTGTTAAAAAAAATTTTTTTTGCATGTCAAAGAAAATTTTTTTTTTAAATGGTTTTTTTAAATTATTAAAATTTTTAACATAATTTTTTCAACTTTTTATTATGTTTAAAATCTTTAAAAATTTAATAAATTTTAAAATTATTATTTTTCTAAGTTTTAAAAATTCATATATCAAAACAAAAGTTTTTCATTTCAAATTTACATGTCAAACGTAAAAATCATTTTTTTAACGTATTTTAACGTCATTTGCTGTAGTAAATAACTTCGAAATAAGATTTCATTATTGAATCATATTTAATGGTGCCTAAATGTTTCAAAGTAGAATTTTTAATTTAAATCGATTGGAAATCGCAAAATAAAGCCGATTTGTTAAAAAAAATTTTTTTGCACGTCAAAGAAAAAATTTTTTTTTAAAATGGTTTTTTTAAATTTTTAAATTATAAAAATTTTAACATGATTTTTTCAACTTTTAGGATGTTTAAAATCTTTAAAAATTTGATAAATTTTAAAAATATTTTTTTTAATTTTTAAATGTTTTAAAAATTTATATATCAAAACAAAAGTTTTTCAATGCAAATTTACATGTCAAACGTAAAAATCATTTTTTTACCGTAATTTCACGTAATTTGCTGTAAATAACTTCGAAATAAGATTTCATTATTGAATCATATTTAACGGTGCCAGAATGCTTCAAAGTAGAATTTTTTAGTGTAAAGCGACTGGAAATCGCAAAATAAATCCGATTTGTTAAAAAAAAATTTGCAGGTCAAAGAAAAAAATTTTTTTTTAACGGTTTTTTTAAATTTATAAATTATTAAAATTTTTAACATGATTTTTTCAACTTTTTAAGATGTTTAAAATCTTTAAAAATTTGATAAATTTTAAAAATATTTTTTTAATTTTTAAAAGTTTTAAAAATTCATATATCAAAACAAAAGTATTTCAATGCAAATTTACATGTCAAACGTAAAAATCATTTTTTTACCGTATTTTAACGTAATTTTCTGTAAATAACTTCGAATAAGATTTCATTATTGAATCAAATTTAAGGGTGCCAAAATGCTTCAAAGTAGAATTTTTTAGTTTAACTCGATTGGAAATCGCAAAATAAAGCCGATTTGTTAAAAAAAAATTTTTTTGCATGTCAAAGAAAAATTTTTTTTAAAAGGTTTTTTTAAATTATTAAAATTTTTAACATGATTTTTTCAACTTTTTATTATGTTTAAAATCTTTAAAAATTTAATAAATTTTAAAAATATTATTTTTCTAAGTTTTAAAAATTCATATATCAAAACAAAAGTTTTGCATTGCAAATTTACATGTCAAACGTAAAAATCATTTTTTTAACGTATTTTAACGTCATTTGCTGTAAATAACTTCGAAATAAGATTTCATTATTGAATCATATTTAACGGTGCCAAAATGCTTCAAAGTAGAATTTTTTAGTGTAAATCAATTGGAAATCACAAAATAAAGCCGATTTGTTAAAAAAAATTTTTTGCACGTCAAAGAAAATTTTTTTTTTTAATATGGTTTTTTTAAATTTTTAAATTATAAAAATTTTTAACATGATTTTTTCAACTTTTTAGGATGTTTAAAATCTTTAAAAATTTAATAAATTTTAAAAATATTTTTTTTTAATTTTTAAATGTTTTAAAAATTTATATATCAAAACAAAAGTTTTTCAATGCAAATTTACATGTCAAACGTAAAAATCATTTTTTACCGTAATTTAACGTAATTTGCTGTAAATAACTTCGAAATAAGATTTCATTATTGAATCATATTTAACGGTGCCAGAATGCTTCAAAGTAGAATTTTTTAGTGTAAAGCGACTGGAAATCGCAAAATAAATCCGATTTGTTAAAAAAAAAATTTTGCAGGTCAAAGAAAAAAAAAATTTTTTAACGGTTTTTTTAAATTTATAAATTATTAAAATTTTTAACATGATTTTTTCAACTTTTTAAGATGTTTAAAATCTTTAAAAATTTGATAAATTTTAAAAATATTTTTTTTAATTTTTAAAAGTTTTAAAAATTTATATATCAAAACAAAAGTTTTTCAATGCAAATTTACATGTCAAACGTAAAAATCATTTTTTTACCGTATTTTAACGTAATTTTCTGTAAATAACTTCGAAATAAGATTTCATTATTGAATCAAATTTAACGGTGCCAAAATGCTTCAAAGTAGAATTTTTTAGTGTAAATCGATTGGAGATCGCAAAATAAAGCCGATCTGTAATAAAAAAAAATTTTTTGCACGTCAAAGAAAATTTTTTTATTTTAAATGGTTTTTTAAATTATTAAAATTTTTAACATGTTTTTTTCAACTTTTTAGGATGTTTAAAATCTTTAAAAATTTAATAAATTTTTAAAAAATATTTTTTTTTAATTTTTTTAAGTTTTAAAAATTCATATATCAAAACAAAAGTTTTTCATTGCATATTTACATTTCAAACGTAAAAATCATTTTTTTACCGTATTTCAACGTAATTTGCTGTAAATAACTTCGAAATAAGATTTCATTATTGAATCATATTTAACGGTGCCAGAATGCTTCGAAATAGAATTTTTTGGTGTAAATCTATTGGAAATCGCAAAATAAAGCCGATTTGTTAATAAAAAATTTTTTGCACTTCAAAGAAAAATTTTTTTTTAAATGGTTTTATTAAATTTTTAAATTATTAAAATTTTAAACATGATTTTATAAACTTTTTAGGATGTTTAAAATCTTTAAAAATTTAATAAATTGTACAAATATTTTTTTCTAATTTTTCTAAGTTTTAAAAATTCATATATCGAAACAAAAGTTTTTCAACGCAAATTTACATGTCAAACGTAAAAATCATTTTATACCGTGATTTAACGTAATTTGCTGTAAATAACTTCGAAATAAGATTTCATTATTGAATCGTATTTAAAGATGCCAAAATGTTTCAAAGTAGAATTTTTTAGTGTAAATCGATTGGAAATCGCAAAATAAAGTCGATTTGTAAAAAAAAAATTTTTTGCACGTCAAAGAAAATTTTTTTTTAAATGGTTATTTTAAATTTTTAAAATTTTTAACAATATTTTCAACTTTTTAGGATGTTTAAAATCTTTAAAAATTTAATAAATTTGAAATATTTTTTTTAATTTTTCCAAGTTTTGAAAATTCATATATCAAAATAAAAGTTTTGCAATGCAAATTTACATGTCAAACGTAAAAATCATTTTTTAACCGTATTTTAACGTAATTTGCTGTAAATAACTTCGAAATAAGATTTCATTATTGAATCATATTTAACGGTGCCAAAGTGCTTCAAAAAAGAATTTTTTAGTGTAAATCGATTGGAAATCGCGAAATAAAGTCGTTTTGTTGAAAAAAAAATTTTTGCACGTCAAAGAAAATTTTTTTTTTTTAAATAGTTTTTTTAAATTTATAATTATTTAAAATTTTTAACATGATTTTTTCAACTTTTTATTATGTTTAAAGTCTTTAAAAATTTAATAAATTTTAAAAATATTATTTTTCTAAGTTTTAAAAATTCATATATCAAAACAAAAGTTTTTCATTGCAAATTTACATGTCAAACGTAAAAATCATTTTTTTAACGTATTTTAACGTCATTTGCTGTAAATAACTCCGAAATAAGATTTCATTATTGAATCATATTTAACGGTGCCAAAATGCTTCAAAGTAGAATTTTTTAGTGTAAATCGATTGGAAATCGCAAAATAAAGCCGATTTGTTAAAAAAAATTTTTTTGCACGTCAAAGAAAATTTTTTTTTTTTAAATGTTTTTTTTAAATTTATATTAGAAATCGTGTCCATCGTGATTATAATAAAATTAAGGAAAATCGCAGGATAGTGGACAAATATTTGATTTATTAAATTAAATGTACGACGTTTCGTTTATATATTTAAACTTTTTCAAGTACACAAAAATAACAATATTTATTTCTAAGTTTTAAAAATTCATATATCAAAACAAAAGTTTTTCAATGCATATTTACATGTCAAACGTAAAAATCATTTTTTTACCGTATTTTAACGTAATTTGCTGTAAATAACTTCGAAATAAGATTTCATTATTGAATCATGTTTAACGGTGCCAAAATGCTTCAAAGTAGAATTATTTAGTGTAAGTCGATTGAAAATCGCAAAATAAAGACGATTTGTTAAAAAAAATTATTTGCACATCAATGAAAAATTTTTTTTTTTAATTTTTAAAAGTTTTAAAAATTCATATATCAAAACAAAAGTTTTTCAATGCAAATTTACATGTCAAACGTAAAAATCATTTTTTTACCGTATTTTAACGTAATTTGCTGTAAAAAACTTCGAAATAAGATTTCATTATTGAATCATATTTAACGGTGCCAGAATGCTTCAAAGTAGAATTTTTTAGCGTAAATCGATTGGAAATCGCAAAATAATGCCGATTTGTATTAAAAAGTTTTTTGCACGTCAAAGAAAATATATCTTTTTTTAAATTTTTAAATTATTAAAATTTTTAACATGTTTTTATTAACTTTTTAGGATGTTTAAAATCTTTAAAAATTTAATAAATTTAAAAAATATTTTTTTTAATTTATCTAAGTTTTAGAAATTCATATACCTATCAAAACAAAAGTTTTTCAATGCAAATTTACATGTCAAACGTAAAAATCATTTTTTTACCGTGATTTAACGTAATTTGCTGTAAATAATTTTGAAATAAGATTTCATTATTGAATCATATTTAACGATGCTAAAATGTGTCAATGTAGAATTTTTTAGTGTAAATCGATTGGAAATCGCAAAATAAAGCCGATTTGTTAAAAAAAAATTTTTGCACGTCAAAGAAATTTTTTTTAAATGATTTTTTTAAATTTTTAAATTATTAAAATTTTTAACATGATTTTTTCAATTTTTCTAAGTTTTAAAAATTCATATATCAAAACAAAAGTTTTTCAATGCAAATTTACATGTCAAACGTAAAAATCATTTTTTTACCGTATTTTAACGTAATTTGCTCTAAATAACTTCGAAATAAGATATCATTATTTAATCATATTTAACGGTGCCAGAATGCTTCAAAGTAGAATTTTTTAGCGTAAATCGATTGGAAATCGCAAAATAATGCCGATTTGTAATAAAAGGTTTTTTGCACGTCAAAGAAAAAATATCTTTTTTTAAATTTTTAAATTATTAAAATTTTTAACATGTTTTTATTAACTTTTTATGATGTTTAAAATCTTTAAAAATTTAAAAAATATTTTTTTTAATTTATCTAAGTTTTAGAAATTCATATACCTATCAAAACAAAAGTTTTTCAATGCAAATTTACATGTCAAACGTAAAAATCATTTTTTTACCGTGATTTAATGTAATTTGCTGTAAATAATTTCGAAATAAGATTTCATTATTGAATCATATTTAACGATGCTAAAATGTTTCAAAGTAGAATTTTTTAGTGTAAATCGATTGGAAATCGCAAAATAAAGCCGATTTGTTAAAAAAAAAATTTTTGCACGTCAAAGAAAATTTTTTTTTAAATGATTTTTTTAAATTTTTAAATTATTAAAATTTTTAACATGATTTTTTCAATTTTTCTAAGTTTTAAAAATTCATATATCAAAACAAAAGTTTTTCAATGCAAATTTACATGTCAAACGTAAAAATCATTTTTTTACCGTATTTTAACGTAATTTGCTCTAAATAACTTCGAAATAAGATATCATTATTGAATCATATTTAACGGTGCCAAAATGCTTCAAAGTAGAATTTTTTAGTGTAAATCGATTGGAAATCGCAAAATAAAGATGGCAGCCAATTCTCAGTTTTCTTCTGAGAGATAATATAAGCTATTGAAAAATAATTTCAATCTTCATGGCGCGATGAGTCGAAAATCTTTGTCGAGGGCCAATTAAATAGCCAGAAGCTATTTGTTTAAAAAAAATGCTTTATTTAATTTAATTTTATTATAAATTATTATGATTACAATTTGATTTTATTTTATAATTGATTACAGTTTATTTCTTAATTTTATAAACTTATGAAGATATTTTCTTTGAAGTATGTTAAATTATTATTTATTTTAATATAACTTTAGTTGATTTTATGAATTGACTGATTAATTATGAATATGTGTCATATTCATTGATACATATACAAAGTACCAGGTGTACGGATAATTAATTGTAATTAAAGAAAATATAACAAATACACCCCTCATTATATAAAAAAAAAATAAAAAAATACCCCATCTATACAATAGTACTTCTAAAACAATAGTACTTTACACCTCCTAAAGTTGTTCCGTTATCTATACAATTGGTACGCCTGAATACAAGTATACACTTTTACATACAAATAAAACAATACACTTACAATAGTTTCCATAATTTTCCTTCATTTTGAAAATAGAAACAGTTATCTAAAATCCTCGCTAATAACAACATCGTTTCAAATAATGTTCATAAATCATAATTTCACTATAAAATAATATTACTGATGATGCCCAAAAAGGCGAAACGTTTATTATAAATATAACTCATTCAAATAAATAATTTGGCTGCAAAAAATTTTCCAAAAAAAAAACCTTATTAATTGTAACGTTTCATTGTCTGAAAACCTTTTTATAACTTCTGAATACATAAGAAGATGAGAGGGGTCATCACTATCTTCCTGGTATTCATATTATCTTTATTTTATGTGCGGGAGATATATATGCAATATTACAGGCCCCCCGTACCATAATACACAGTACTTTTTTTATTAGTGCATTGAAAGAACTAATTAGTTTAAGACATACTTTGCAAATGGCCATAAAAGTCCTTAATGAATTTCCCATAGAGGTATAGATGGGCAGACAGCAAAGATAAAAATAATTTTTCCCTCCTATGTGTTTGAAAATCTGTCATAATATTTATACCTGCTTTACTAACTTCTGAACCTTTCTTCTATATAAGTTTCTATAAGTTATTTATATCACTCAGTTGTCGCTTAAGCTGCATCGTTATCAGTCAGTGAATTAATAGTAAAAAAAGTTATTTTAAACAAAATGGAAGAATTAAATAGATTGCCAACACTACGGTCTTTGGCCAAAAATAAAATAACAACGCAGTTGCTCAGTGCAATAATTTTAAAAAGTGAATTCAACAGATCGTTAAATGTTCGAGAAAGAAGGTGCCATTGTTGTGCTTTATTAAAATATAAAACGTTTAGAATGTTTGCGTGCAGAAACGCTAAAAAATTATCACTGCCACAAACTGTTTTAAATGAAATTGTGTCGTCCGTAAAGTTGACGTGCAGAGACATTGTTTTTTACCTGAATGAAATAAATTATTTTCTTAAAAGTCGAGTACTTCAATTGGGTGACGACTTCCATTGGGATATGAATGGAAAAATTAATATCAAAAAAACGCTGGAAACATACGTATTCAATAATGAATCCGTTAGCGTTTTAAATCGCTGTTTATTAGCTTGTATTTTTGGCTGTGAAAATACAATAATGCGATTTTGGACACAGTGCGGAACGAACTTCATCGAAGCAATTGGAAACGGCACTACGCATTTAACGCGATACGAAGCACTAAAAGTTCAATATTGGTGTGACGTTTTTGTTGACAAGGATTTGTTTCGGACATTTTCTGAACGTGTAATCGAAGATCGTGGCGGTAGTTGTTTGGATTATTTTCTGAAACTAAATCCAAAAGCGAAGTTACAAATGGTGAACACGTTTTTAAATTCGCCCGCCAAATATAAACGTAAAGAAAACTACAGCGATTTGAGTATGTACGAATATATTTTGATTTATGCAAATCGCTCGGTGATTGTGAAAATGCTCAAGACACACAAGAACGGTGAAGATCTGCTAAATTGTATCTTGGATCGGTATCATCTTCATCATTTGTTTGCCGCTGTTTTCGATCTCGTCATTTCTACTGACTCCATCGATAAGGAGCAACTCGACATGATTCGTATTCGCCTTCGAACGGGCAGATATTTTGATTTTTGGTACAACTTGGCTTGTTTATCTCACAAATAAATACAGCGAGTATAAAAATGTAATGTATGACAATGCTAAGAATTTAAGTGTTATTGTAGATATCTAGTTATTATAAATGATTTAATAAAGTTTAATAGCTTATAATTTAAAAACAGTTATTATCAATTTTAATGGCCATCGTTTCGGCAAACATGTTTTGCCTTCCTCAGGACCTATAACCAAAAATAGTACAATAAATTACTCTAAACCATATCTAAATCTTAAATGTAGAAAAAATTTATTTTAAAAATTTAAAAAATTTTTTTTTTTTTTGATATCAAATAAATAATTTTTAATTACCTTAAATATTTTAGTGAAACGTCACAAATTTAAAAATTTAAATTTTGTCCAAATAAAACTTTTTTAAAAGTATACCTCATTAATTAAAAATTTAAATTTAAGAAATTTTTAAAAATTTAAAATATAAAACTATGCTTTCGCTAATTTAAAAAACTATGAATTAAAATGCTAGTTATTCGATACACAAAATTGATGTCTTTTGATGTTTTTAAATTAGAAGCCTTGTATCCTGTTGTTACTTTATCCAATCATTATAACCAAGGTGTTCTTATTATTTTATTATAAATGATTCATTGTATTTATTTTGTAAATATATTTTATTTGAGTGTCTTTATGTTGAAAATAAATATTTTAAACAATACTCATATGTATTGGTTTTTATTTTCGTCTGTTAAAATATGGATCAGCGATTTGCAAAAATTGTGCCGAAAAATAGTGTCCCTAGTCGGCGTTCTGGAACGTAAGCTTGTAACTGGGTAAGTTCAACAGCATGAACGCCATCCGGAAAGCAATTATAATATATTTTTTACACTACACACTACAGAAGTGAAATTTACTGACGCAAAATCTACATCTACAATCTTATTCGTAACTAAATAACGTAGAACAGCGAAATTTCGGGAAATAAAATATTATTTTTTAATCGTATTGAGTTTTTTCGCTAGTTGTCATCCTGGTCCAACATTTTATTAATTTTCTTTTAAAACACTTTGTTTGAAGTTTACTTTAGAGAACGGGATACGAGGTAAACTCCCCCCCTCAAAAATTTCCTAAAATGAAAAGGTCGGCCGTCACTGGTACGGTGTCTCCACTTCAGAAATAACAAACATCTGATCGAATGAAAAGGACAGATTTGAAATTAGTGATATCAAAGTTGCTTCGCAGATTCATAGAAGCACGATAACTTTTTATAAACTTTATTTTTAATAATATAGCAGTTGTTAACGGGAATGTGGACAGGTACTCAAATCAAACACCTTATTGAGCTGCGTATAACGTTTCGCCGGTAATTCCAGCTTCTTCAGATACTAAAAATTACATTAATTAATTACATTAATTAATCTGAAGAAGCTGGAATTACCGGCGAAACGTTATACGCAGCTCAATAAGGTGTTTGATTTGAGTACCTGTCCACATTCCCGTTAACAACTGCTATATTATATCAACAATGGACGTGAAACCAGAAAATTTATTTTTAATCTTAAAGATAAAGCTATTAAATTGGCAGATAAGGAGTTTCATTTACATAATATTTAAATTGTAAAAAACATCCTTAAACTAAACAATTTTCCACCACATTTTATCCATAAAGACATTAATAAACGCATCCATACTATCTTTCAATCTAAATATATTCAAAAAACTCATATTGAAAATATAGAACCTAATTTGACATTTAGCTTACCCTTTATTGATGCGTTATCACAGAATCTGATTAGAATTTTTGGTAAATTTGATATCAAAAGTACAAATAAAATTTTTAATAAGGCAAACTCAAAGATAATTAAACGGGGTAAGGATGTGTTAGACAATGATGATACTAAAGGTGTAGTGTATGAAATTTCTTGCGAAAATTGTGACGCGGTTTATATCGGTGAAACCAAAATAAAAATCAGTACAAGAATCAAAGAACATAGAAATAATATTAAATCTGTTAGTTCACAAAAATCAGTCGTTAGCCAACGCAGAATTGACAATGGTCATGATTTCAAATGGAAGGATGTTAAAATTCTAAAAAATATGGAACAAAACTAAGTACTACAAAAGAAATATCACTGAAATGTTATATATCAAATTAAACAAAAAACTCAATCAACCGACAAACTGACACCAAAAATTTAAATGTAATTTATGTTAAAACGATAAGTGTCATTAGAACACATAATTTACTAAACAGGTCATAATTATTGTTTTCCCTGTAATTTGAATTGTTACATCTCTATGGTCTATATTTACCATTATGGTTATTTTAGTATTTATATTGTATTATTGTGGGTTAAGATAAGTTTGATCCTGAAGAGGATCTAATCCAGGTCGAAAGCTTGATTAGTTTTAGTTATTTTATAGTTTAGTGTTAATTTATAGTTTTAGTGAATGTAAGGTTATATTTTATATTCATATTATAATATGTACATTTTTTAATCATCAGTCAGAAAATGATCGATTTCTGTGGTATCAAAACGTGAAGATCCTACTATAAAAAACTCATGTAACGTCAGATTCCAGCGATGTGATTGGTCGATATGTAACACGTATAAAATCATTTATAATATAAAATCATGGCAACGGTCTAAAAGTTGTTTATATTGAAAAAATAAATTGTTTCTGTAATTTATTATAAACTGTCAAAATAGTCCAAGCGGCAGGTAATAAATGAAAGGGGTTATCTGGAAAGTATTCCGAAGTTAATGATATTTTGGTGTGTTGTTTGCGGGTACTCTGTGGAGTAGAATCTGAGTTTTCGACCTCGAGGACCCTGTGCTAACGTGGGGGAGCCGAAAAACCACGAAATTTTACCACCTTTTTTGCTTTTTTCGAAATCTCTCAGAAACGGTCGACTTAAGCAATTCTTTCATTATGTAATGTATTAAAGAGCATTACATTTTCTACAATTTTTATTCCCACAACTTTTCTGTGGTACTAATGGTAAGCGCGCTGCAGCTTCTTGAAAATCACCCGCTCTGCTTTTTGTAACCTTGGTAATGTGTAACATGTGTATTTTCAATTTAAAGTTCGATGAAGAACAAAATAAATAAAACTATTCAAAAGAATATTACATTTTAACCATTGGTTACCAAGGTTACAAAAAGCGGAGCGGGTGATTTGCAAGAAGCTGCAGCGCGCTTACCATTAGTACCACAGAAAAGTTGTAGGAATGAAAATTGTAGGAAATGTAATCCTCTTTAAAACATTACATAGTGGAAGAATTGCTTAAGTCGACCGTTTCCGAGAGATTTCGAAAAAAGCAAAAAAGGTGGTAAAATTTCTTGCTGGACTAAAAATAAATTTATATTTTTAATTAAATTACTTCTAATTTTCAAATAATGTCTTATTAAATACTTGAAAAAGTTGAAATGGTTATTTGGGCCCTATCTGGAAACAGTTACCAGCAAGTTGTTGATATGTATAGTGTTAAGTACAACAAACAGATACCTATAGTGCAAGTTGTAAAAAGATCAGTTGATAATTTCAAGAATACTGGTTGCGTTAACACCAGGCATAAAAATATTACAAGAAATCGTCCGAGTCAGACAGAACTTGAAATCCATGCTGGATTCATTGTTCGTGTTAAAAGAAATCCAAACATAAGTGTAAGGCAATTGGCAAATGACGCCGGAATTAGCACTTATCGTACTAATAAAATTTTAAAAGCAAATAGATTCAAATCGTAAAAATATTCCCATCATCAGGAATTACGCGGGGTCGATGCATTTCGAAGAATATCTTTTTGCGAAGAAATGTTCGAAAAATGCAATAATGATCCAGACTTCCTAAATAACATTTTTTGCTTCAGTGATGAAAAAACTTTTAGTTTGAATGGTGAACCAAATAGTCAAAATTACCGATGTGTTGAGCGCGTTGCTGGCCGTAATCCACACGTCGTACGAAAAACTTGTGTGTACGAAAACTGTTGGGAAATGAGTCCTCTACAGCTTTGTCATTTAAATGTGCCACTTATTTTCAATAAAAATGGTCAAAAAGTTGAAAAAACTGCACCACTCTTCTAATTTTTCACTGTTTGCTTATTATTAGCAATACATTTTTTTTTAAATATTGACTATATGAGAATTGTAGCGAATTAAATTGTCTATACATTTGTTACTTACCTTTTTTATCGAGAAATGCAAAATACGCGTACAGATCGACAAAAAGAAGACAAAATCCAAATAGCAGACAGTTCCCATAATTAATTAATGGGCCAAAACATGATTTCTTCATCTACTTTACGGGGGACACCTAACTGCATCAAAAGTTTTAATCCGACAATTAAATTATTGAAAAAATCTAAAATGGGGCTATTCAAAACAGATAATTTCATAAAAATTGATGTTTGTTATTCCTTATAATATTAATATTGATGTTTGTTATTACCTACTTATAATATTAATACTATATAAATTTCATATATGCAATGTAAAATTTTTATTAGTATTTTATGTTATTACGAAAAATGAATTTTTACTTCCCACCTCTACTATGGTAGGGAAGTAATGGATTTAGTCCGAAAAAAATATTTCGAAATTTTAACAGATTTCACGTTTTGAGACCCTAGCAATCGTTTAAGATCATTTTCTGACTGATGTCTGTATGTGTGTGTGTGTGTGGTCAATTTTTCGCCTTCGATATCTTAAGAACGGAACAACATACGGGCATGCCGATTGTTCTATTGTGTTTATCAGCCTTTTACTTAGATCTGATTAGATTTTAAGTCAAATCGGTTCAGTGGATCCTGAGATATTCAAAAAAACGTTCTCAATGTCACGTATTAACATAGGTAAAAAAAATATAAATGAATTCTAGATGTTATAATATGAAAAATGTAAATATTTTTTTTCTCTAAAATGTATAGTTTTCGATAAAAAAAATATTTTACTAAAAAAAATAAAAATTGTACGTAAATCAAGGTAACCATGATTTTTGCTATATTAAGCTAGCCATCAGTAGATCACCAAACAAAAAAGAGGGCCATGCTTTTTTCAAAGAATAAAAATTAAATTGTGTTTTAAAGACCACCAACAGCTAAGGTTATTTGGGCCTAGTCAAAGAATAAAAAAAGAGTGTTTATTTTTTGCAAATATTTACTAGGTGGGAAGTATAGGACTGGTCATCAGTCGAATTTTTTTATAAAGCAATTGCTGATTTTCCAAATATTAAGCTATTAGATACAATGAAAAAAAATTTTAATGCCAATTATTGGGGATAAGTTAAGTGCGAAACGCAATTTTCTTACCTTAAAAAACTCATGTAACATCAGTTTCGAGCGACGTGATTGGTCGATGGATGTAACACGTAAAACGATTTAAAATAAAAAAATTACTTTATTTTCACTATTCAAATATTCAATAAAATTTTGAAAAGTAATTATCGGATTGAGATAAAAAAATTTAGAATTGATAGAAAATTTAATATGATATCACAATACAATTGTTAAAATCTCGAAATATTTTTTTGGACTAAATCCAATACTTCCCTACCATAGTAATGGTGGGAAGTAAAAATACACATTAATAGAATGAAAATAATAACTTCATTATACAGAGTGGCACATCTTAAACAATGCAGTGAAATATCTCGTAAACGGTACAAACCATAAAAAATGTTTTATACAAAAGTTGTAGAGTGTCAAGGGTGATATCAGATTTAACATAGGTGGTACTGTGAAGGTCAGGCGAAGGTCAGCTTCGATTTTTTAATTGTAACAGTGCATTTTTATTCCAGAATACGATACAGTATTTAATAGTGAACAGTTAATTATTAAGGTACATATGAGCTAAAGTTAATAAATATTGAGATATTTACAAATTAAATAGCAAATTTAATTTGTCAATTCGGTTCTTTTATGAATTTAATTTAAAAAAATGCGTTTTAAAGACCACTAACAGCTAAGGTTATTTGGGCCTAGCACCAATTCATATTTTCAATTCATTATTTTTTTTTTAATAATAAATAAAAAATCCAATTGATACTTTTACCAGCTCTCGGGCTAGAACCCGGTGTAGTATATATAAGTATTGCACAATAATTAATGTATATAGATTTTGCACATTAGGGAATATTATTGAGTTCATTGCTACAGCAAAGTCAGCGAGGGCAATGAACAGGTACTTAGAACTGTGATAGCTAAAGAACGCAAAGCTAATCAAATAGACTGGTATAAATAACAATGACATTTGGTCATACGGAAAATAGAGGGACAGAAGGATAAATGTGAGAAAGACGTTACTCTGTCCGACTAAGTAATAAATTATAGTTAATAAGTTGTATATAAGATCAAATAAATAAAATAATTAATAAATCGATACAGTTATTTATTTTCTAAATTATATGTTAAAGAACCTATTATTATATATAAAAACCAAAACTATTAGATGATATGAAAAAATAAGTAAATTACAGCGTGTATCCACAAAGTCAGGAAGTATATGTTATGTTCCGTCACTTATGTCAATTTTTATTAATCTAAATACTCGATCAACATTAACGCGAGCCGTATTGTTGAGAGATTTAGATAAAATATGTAGTGAAATGAATATTCCGGAAATATATGTTGAATAAATATAATGCACAAAGTGTTGCAAGATTTAGCTAGCGAAATATAAAAAAAGCTCCAATCGGACTGGTTCCCGAATTTGTATAGTTTATTGAAGAGCTTAAAAAGACAGTGACATGGAAAAAAAACTAATTTTAAATGATTTATATACTTCCAATGATTGGACATGCATAATAGTATTGAATGAAAAATAGTATTAAATATCAAGAAAGTAATATTAATTTTGAAAAATAATAGTTAAAAATATTTCAGAATTTGCTAAATAGTATATTAATTATATTCGCATGGTTATTAAAAACATGTTTTTTTCTTATTGATTATATTTAAAAATTTTAAATGGCAGCAGTAATTTGATTGTGCAAAGGTAGCATAATTATTTGTTTTTAATTTTTTATGAAGGATTGGACGAGATTATTTTTGTCTTATTTCAAAATTATTATAAAAGTTTAATTTTTAGTTAAAAAGCTAAAATTTACATTTAAGGTATTAAATTTCAAATATAGTGAATAAATCAGTGAAGTGTATGTTTTAACATTGAGTGCAAATTTATTATTATTATTGTAAATATTTTAAGTCAGAAATTAGGTATATAATAAAAGAAAAAGAAAAAAAAACACAATTTTGATAATATGTATTTTTTTTTAAATTTCAGGGGAGGTGTAGTATATATAAGTATTGCACAATAATTAATGTATATAGATTTTGCACATTAGGGAATATTATTGAGTTCATTGCTACTGCAAAGTCAGCGAGGGCAATGAACAGGTACTTAGAACTGTGATAGCTAAAGAACGCAAAGCTAATCAAATAGACTGGTATAAATAACAATGAATTTGGTCATAGAGGGAGAGAAGGATAGATGTGAGAAGGACGTTACTCTGTCCGATTAAGTAATGAATTATAGTTAATAAGTTGTATATAAGATCAAATAAATAAAATAATGATTAAATCGATGAAGTTATTTATTTTCTAAATTATATGTTAAAGAACCTATTTATATATATAAAAACCAAAACTATTAGACCGGGAACTGGGGAATTGAATTCAAGCCAAGAAGGCCGGTGCATAATATCATGGCTATCTGCTATCTCATAATTTATCTAGTTGTCGTTCATTTTGGCTGTTATTTAATTTCTAAATATCTCAATATTTATTAACTTTAACTGATATGTACCTTACTAATTTACTATTAAATACTGTATCGTATTCTGGGATAAAAATGCACCGTTACATTTAAAAAACCGAAGCTGACCTTCGCCTGACCTTCACAGCACCGCCTATGTTAAATCTAATATTAGTCTTCTGTCCCCCTTGACACTTTTGTATAAAATATTTTTTATGGTTTGTATCGTTTATGTGATATTTCACTGCCTTGTTTAAGATGTGCCACACTGTATAATGTTCTGAAGAAAGTTATTACCTTTTTTTGAATTGAGAATAAGATGTTGTTTTAGCATCAAAATTTGTAGGTTATCTGTCAAAGATATTTTGAATGAAACTAGAAGGAGACGTTTATGCTAGGTGTACAGTTGAACACGTATGAGTAACCCACGGTAGCGTTCGAATCGACAGTAATAGCAATGTTTTAAATACAATTAGCATGAATACCTAAATCTCTCATTAATCTAAATGAACGCTCATAATATGTCTACGTTACCAATTTTATGATTAGTCACTGTGCCTCCATAATTGTGGGAGTTAAGGACAATCGAAACAAGTTCGCGATTTATTAGGTAAAATTAAATTTAAATAGTTGAATTTCCATATATATCTATATAAAAAAACTGTTTTGACACATTCTATTATACGAAATGTATGTAAAATTTTCTCCTCTTTCGTTTAAGACAGGTTTCGAATCAATTTGACTTGAATTGAGTGAACTATAAGCAAAAAAAAACCCGTATTTTCTAATTAGCTCCCCTCTTGGATAAAAATTTAAAAATCGGGCGACGTTGGGATCAAATAGATCCCGAGAGGAATCGAACAAAAACAGTTTTTTAAAATCGATTAAGCTGTATGACTGATACAAAAAAAAACGTCGCGGCTAAAATTTAAAAATAGTGTTAGGTACATTATTACATGAAATATATTTTGTCTAATTTCTACCTGCCACCTAAAACGCAAGAGAGAAAGGCTGCCAGACTTACAGATTCTTAAATGAGGACATTAGACAGGGATAGTTAAGATTATTTTGCCTTACGGAGACACTTAAGAAAATCCGTTGCTGCCTGCAATAACACAGCAGGTTATATAAAAGCTTGTAAAAATATGAACCTTGTAACTGCTAAGCAAAATACTTGCGGAAACCTTTACATCAGACGAAAATATCAAGGGGTGTGGTCACCCGTTAAAACAACTGAATGGATATTACATTCTACATACGATAGATGCTAGTATTGTATCTGTTCTCTGGCTAGTGGCTAGTATACGTACATATATACACAAAGTACGTGCTGACAAAATTAGTTCGTAATAGTTAAATGTGCGGCCGGTCGGGTCAAAGCTGCGCTAACCCAACCTTACTCGACCGCAGCGGTGTTGGTGTGGTTTTGTTACCTGGTCTGAACTACGGACACACAAATACATAGGCGTCGGCTGCACCGGTGACTATAGAGAACCTCGAATTCCAGCGCTACCAATCAAATATTCAAACGTTGAAAATCCTCTTTAATTTATGTTTAAAATGGAATAATGAATGAACACAATCAGAAATTAGAAATAATATCATGTTGAGCTTGAAAATCCAGGTATCTTTTTTCCTGGTTGCGCGCGCATACCGTGTTCACAGATGATTCGGCAACAAGGTATTAATCCTTTGCTACTGTCTGTTGTTCGACCATACTTTTCTCTCTTTTTCTTGCAGAGCAAGCAATAATAATCACTCGCTCTTATTACGAGGGGTTGGTTCATTGCCGAGCTTGTTGGGATGTTATTATTTATATGGCGTTGCCGTGGTTAGTTTATTAATTTTGGAAAGGGTGTATAATTTGCCAGACCTAAAACAAGTCAAGACAGTACGCCGACTGTTACAAACAAAAATTTTATTTAATGTACTGTAACGTTTTACATTTTTAGTGCCCCGAAAAAAAGAAATACTTCGAAAATTGTCATTTTAACATTGTAACATTAATTGTCAGCAGGCCGGATTCTTGGATTTTCAAGTTTTGAACAGGTCGGCCATAGAAAGTACGAACTGTGTAGGCAGTATGGATAGAACGGGATCGCTGAATTGTAAGATGTGTTGGATGAAGCGAGATAAGACAAAAATAGCGCTGGGCTGTAACGTCGCCCCTATACAGTAATGAGTGTGAGCACGAGGTCCTAGTGTTTGCGGACACACGAGCTAGACAGAGATGTATGGCTGGACGTTCGGGCGTAAAAGACAATCACTTGACCTTGTACAGGGAAATTGATCGGCTGGCTGCCGAAGAGGTTGCATGGGGTGATAGCCCGCCATTCACTATCCTGCATGCAGTCCGCCACGCAGGCAAGACATCGCTCACACACTATCCTGCAAGCAGTACGATAGAATAGAATATATTTATTGTCCAATATAGCAGTGAGCAGGATTCGTCATACAAAAGTATTTAATAATTACAATTAATTGAATAAAATTTATTAACTGAATACAAACATGATTTAAATAGAAGAGTCTTTAACTCTCTTTTAAATTTAGGGAAAGGAAGTGACTTCAACTCAGCAGGAAGACTGTTGAAAAATTTTAAAGCTGAATATTCTGGGCTATTGCAATAGAGACTTAAGTTCGGTTTAGGGAGTAAAATCAAGTTGTTATTACGTAATGAATGAATTGTAAATTATAGACGCCCGACAACTGAGGCCATTAGCGTCTAAAACAATAAATGTAAATAAAAACAAAAGCAAAATCAAAAGTTGATATACAACAAAGCAAAACAATCACAAGTACAAATAAAAAGTGTCATACAATACAATGTAGTAAGATATAATGTAAAAAACCATAAAGGCTGTAAAGGGGCCCAATTTACACAAATAAATAAAATCAAATAAACCGGTCAAGACCGGTTTCTTTTAAAAATCGAAACAGCAGATCGACATTGTCAGGATCATTTCCTAAAACAACAGACAGATCACCTGACAATCCGATCTGCTGTCGTGTGTCCCTAAACTGGACACACTCGATTAAAATATGCGAAACGGTAACGCGAGTGTCACACGTTTCACAGAGGGCGGTTCCTCACGAGCCATCAAAAAACCATGTGTAAGTCTACAGTGACCGATGCGCAGCCGTGTAAGGACCACTTCCTCCCACCTGGAGGGACGGCAAGATGTGAACCATGGGTCAACTGTGGATTTTAACTTGTTTTCATCGACAACACTCCATTCATCCTTCCAGAGCTGCTGCACGGCTGAAATCAGTACGTTCTTAAGGTCGTCACCGATAACGCAAAACACGCTCTGACCGTTATTTGCAGCGTCCTTAGCTGCAGTGTCAGCTAGTTCATTGCCAGCGATTCCCATGTGGCCGGGAACCCAACAAAACCGGACAGTGGTTCCACCTCTTTTTAGGGAATATAACTTGTCCTGTATCAAACAAATCAGAGGATGGCTGGGGTAGGAACGCTGCAATGCCTGTAGAGCACTCAAAGAGTCGCTGCAAATAACATATTTGTGCGGACCGTGCACATGTCTCAAGGCCTGCAAGATTGCATATAACTCTGCAGTAAAAATACTGCACTCTTGAGACAACTTATATCCAACACTGGCGTTATCGGTGACGAACGCGCAACCAACTCGGTCGAGAGACTTCGAACCATCCGTGTAAACGGAACGATAGTCTCGATTCTGATCCAGCCACGCCAGAAAAAGCTGGCGATAGAGCTCTGGAGTTGTTGAATTTCGAGGATGAATGGAAAGTGACATGTCGATGACGGGCTGACAAATTAGCCACGGGGGCACAGAATTACGGCCGACTTTAAGAGTTCTAGGAAGTGCCAACGGGAGTTCATCTAGGAGAAAGGTCAACCTGATACCGAGAGGACGTGTTGCATTTCTTCTCTGTCTATACAGAGAAGAAAACCTTGGTTGAAATACGCAACTGTAAGTTGGGTGATCAGGTTGACAACGGAGCTTAGAGACGTAGGATAGCATATTGCGTTTCCGCCGGATGTTCAGCGGAGGCTCTCCGCATTCAGCGGCAATGCTAACAACAGGACTAGATCGGAACGCTCCGGTTGACAAAACATATTCCGGCGTGATGAACAGTGTTTAACGTCCTAATGTACGACTCACGCGCCGAGTCGTACACAATGCTACCGTAATCTAATTTAGACTGTACGACTGCACGATAAATACGCAGCAAAACCGTACGGTCTGCACCCCACGTGGTGCTGGATAAAATTTTTAAAATATTAAGGGTTGTTATTACGTGTCTAATAACTATGCAGTGTACTGTGAGTGGAGTACTTCCAAAAATATTTCCGAATGTGACAAAGCGAGTAAAAAATGTAGATAGACGGAGCAGTTAAAATTTTATGTCTTATAAATAATCTTTGCAGCTGTCACGATATCCAAGATTGGATGCAATCCGCCACGCAGGCAGGAAGTCGCTCACACACTATTCTGTAAGCAGTCCGTCGTCAGTGTTTTTGCCTAATCTACGCTCTCTTATCAAAAAAAAAGAAAATAGCTATTTTACTATGTTTGGTTCTACTACTAGAAAAGAATAAAAAAAGAATATGGGATGTTCAAATGGCAGTTCTGCAACATCAAATTTTCTACTGCGCGCGAAAATACAGGACGCCACGCAATTGACAGTTCTGCGCGGCGGACTGCAAGTGGTGGGTGGAGCTTGCCGGTCTCAAGCAGGACGCAACGAGCATCCTCCGTCCATCTGCCGGATGCCGCGCAGGCTGCAAGAATATTCATTAACTGGCATCACTCGGCGGACGGCAAGGCGGACTGCCATGCAGGATAGTGAATGGCGGGCTTAGAGGAGAGCCGGCGATTGAAATTTGAATGTTTTTGACTGGGTGGAATTTCTGCGTTGGATTGGAAGATTGATTCTGTTTGGCGTGATTCATGGATTGGAGTTGGATTTTTTGGAATTAGTTAGGTCGTAAATCTTATTACCCTGTTCTTATCCTCAATAATTCTTGTGATAGAAAATACTTCCTGTCTTAACCCTGTTGTATATAATAGCACATTCTGTCTGTGCTGAACCGTGAAATAATAAAAAACTTTTTAACAAAAAAAAACCTCCTTCAAAAAGGAAATGAAATTTTGAGGTCTGTGCCAAATAAAATATGAAGTTGGTTAAAAAGAAGATATTAATCACTATACTATACTTTTTAACCGACTTAATATTTTAATTGGCACAGACCTCAAAATTTCATTATTTTCCTCTTTTTAGTGCCTTTTTGAAGGTTTTTTTTTGTTAAAAAGTTTTTTATTTTTTACTTTTTAGTGTCAACAAAAAGTAACATTTACCTTAAAGAATCACACGCCGTTACTTACTTTTATTAAAATCAGCCGAACTACTGAACCGATTTTGATGAAATTTCTATGGGATTAATCTGAAAGTATAAACTTTCAAATAAAAAAAAATGTTTCAAAATCGGTTCATAAACGACGAAGTTAATTAAAATCAGCCGAACTACTGAACCGATTTTAATGAAATTTCTATGGGACCAATCTGAAAGTATATCCTTTCAGTAAAAAAAAATTTTTCTAAATCGGTTCATAAACGACGAAGTTATCCGCGAACACACTTAAAACATATACGGTCGAATTGAGAACACTCCTTTTTTGAAGTCGGTTAAAAATACGGGACCTGTGGTTTCTTTAGCATAGGGCGGACTTTGATTTTTTGATCTGTGGGTATTTTGTATGCCAGCCGAACCATGTTGGCGGCCGAAATAATAAGCAGCAGGATAATTTAGAACTTCGAATTAATCGACGATTTCTCCTTAGTGAAAATGAAGAGCTGATTCTCTGTATTTGAGTTAACATTGTTAACAATAAATATTTTTGATTTAAAACTACGATATTGTCGGACTGTTGTTTTGACAACGGGCACTCTGCAATCTATTATTGTGAAGGTTCCAACAATCGAAAATTGTACAACAATTACAACTAACCTTTTTTCGTCGGATCATCAGTCAGTGACGTACTCTACAACATTTTACGTGCTGTACTCTACTGGAATAATTGTCATATTTCGGATTGTATTGTTGATCTATTAGTTGACAAAAATTGGCACAAAGATCATTGCTGTAATGCCAGTGGCGTCCACAATAAAGATCCACTACGTGAATTAATCCTGATTATTGGTGTGTTACCTATGCTTGATGGTTGTGTCGTGTTGAGGTAGTCGAGTAACATTGTCGGTTGGGCCATCAGTGGCGTACTAAGAATTTTATAGACTTGGTTATTTGTTTAGCATCCACTCAGCATTTAGGATCGAGTTCTATAAAAGTATTGTATGAAAGATAATTACAGACAATTGGCTTCTAATTTTGGTGTGCCGTCAGTTGATCCCAGCAGTTTGATACCACGACATTTGATCCCACGACAACTGATCCCAACGACATTTGATCCCAACGACAATTGATCCCACGACATTTGATCCCAAAAAATTGTCTATAAACTAACAGAGCCTGATAAGTAATAAAGTTATTAAATTTTATTAATTTAATGAAATAATTTAATCGAGGGAAATTTGTAGACATTATGATATATTTGTAATTACATTGATATTCGAATTTTAACGAATGTAATAGTAAATATAATGTGTTTATGAGTTAATAATCTTTTAAAGATTATGAAAAGTCAGCGTGATAATTTGTTATTAATTCATAAAATACAATATTTGACAAAATTACGACGTATCCCGGGCAATGATAAATAAAAGTGAATTATTCAACTTGATCATTACATAATCTCTATAAAGGATTATTAAATAATAAACACATTATACTATTACATCCGTTAGAATTCTAATAACAATGTAATTACAAATATATCATAACGTCTACAAATTTAATTCAAACAAATTTCCCGACAAAGGGAATAATCGATTAAATTATTTCATTAAATTAATAAAATTTAATAACTTTATTACTTATCAGACGCTATTAGTTTATAGACAATTTTTTGGGATCAAATGTCGATGGGATCAATTGTCGTTGGGATCAAATGTCGTTGCGATCAATTGTCGTGGGATCAAATGTCGTGGTATCAAATTGCTGGGATCAAATGTCATGGAACCTTAATTTTGAGTGTCAGTGGATAAGAAATTTTACAATTATGTTCTTCCAAAAAACAACCTTCGAATGAAAATTTAGGCCCCGGGCAATGAAGATCTGCCGTCCCCCTTTCAGATACGTTTTTTCTGCGTCCTGTACATTGCTTTTGATATTTAAAACTTAGCTTAATAAATCCATAAAAAATGAGAAGTAAAAGAAAATATAGAAATGTTATCGTGTTAGTGATAATACTAGAAGATTGTTTATCGAGGGCGGAATAAAGACGATTTTGACGGACGTGAAGTTTACTGCCCGAGCTAAGCGACATTAAAATGGCATATTATCGCGACCGACGCGGCGATTGTGTCGCCCTTGCAAGTCTGTCGCCACGTGATAAATACGTCCCTGAAAACAAATAAAAAGCCAAAAGAGAACCATGTAGATTGTAAATTTACTTTACAAGTAAATCCTTCTCCGTAAAGGATAGGACAAAATTTGTAGATACAAAAAGATGTTTAAAACAACACTGGATGGCTCCTTGACTAAATATGAAAAAGTACTTTGTAAATTTTTATATTATAATTTCAAAAAAACATTTTAATAAGAATGAGAGAATGTTGGTTTACGTTATCCTAGTAGGTGTTAATTCACCATAGATAGAGATAAGTAATAATATTAAAAGTACCTGTATAACTTATAAGTGTTCCCCATTTGAGAATCTGTAGGTCTGGTAGCATGTAGAAATTAAACAGGCAAAATATTAATTTTTCATATACTTATCTAATAATGCAACACTTTTTTAAATTCTATATTAATGAATAATAATTTAGAATACATAAAATAACATTGCCTTTTCGATTAGTCGTTGTTATTATGTAGCCAGACTTTAATTATGATTACAAAAAACAATTTTTTTTCCAAGTATCTACGTAACCAGGTCGGGAATTTTTTTTATAAAGGGTGATACTTATATATTGTAAGCAGTGAAAGAATTTTTCAAATCGGTTCAGTAGTTCCTGAAAGACGAACAAACGTACACACTTTTCCTCTTTGTAATATTAGTAGATAAACTCGTAGGTCCGCATTCACCGAGCCTAGTTCGTTATTTATTCCGTTAATTTATTCTCCTGGTAATTATTACTCGGAATAAATCAAAATTTGACACACAACAAAATAAAACCATTATAAATGCACATAAAATGTGTCACATAATATGATGTAGGCCCGTATTCACCAAGCCTAGTTAGTTATCTATTCCGTTGATTTATTCTCCTGGTAATTATTACTCGGAATAAATAGCGATAATTCAATTCACCAAACGTAGTTAAGTTTACTGCAGGTATAAATCGTAAGAATAACTATTCTGTCCAATTTCAAGGGTATAAATGTTTATTCGCCTAGTGAAACAGTATGGGCACGAAATGCATAAATTACTTTATGGCCTGTCGACCTTTTCAGGTAAATATTTTTTTTTTTTTTTTATTTCAAAACAAAACAAAATGTGCTTCGACTACTATGGTCATTAGCACTGCTGCCGAATGGCATATTATATATTATTATACAATGATATAATACAATACGTATTATACAATAAAAGGTAAGTATTAATTATTATCAGGTAAGTATTAATTATTATCAGGTAAGTATTAATTATCAAACAAGTATTGGTTTTTCGATAAGTACTTATTAATTTTATGGTAAGTTTTATGTTAAATATATTTTATTATGTCTGTTATTTTTATAAACTCCACTATTTTTTTTAGGTTTACTGGCTCGTTGTTTAGGGATTCTTCGATTCTGCTGGGGATGTCAAGTTGGTGCCGGGCGTTGCGGTATTTGTTACAGGTAAGAATGATGTGTTTTACAGTTATGGGTGTTTGGCATACATTACATATTGGTGGTGGTTCTTTTGTAATTAGATGCCTGTGGGTTATGTTGGTATGTCCGGTTCTGAGTCTAGTTACTGCGATCAGTTCTCGTCTAGATAGTTTTTGTTCTGTTTCCCATTTTGCGACTGTTGTTTTGATTTCTCTCAATTTGTTGTTGGTTGTTATCCAATTATTGTTCCAGTGATCTGTTAATTTGTTTGTTATATAATTTTTGAAATCAAAACTTATCACTTCCTCTTCTGTGGGGGGCTCGTTGGAGGTGGCGGCTTCTTTGGCTGCTTGGTCGGCTAATTCGTTGCCCTCGATACCCACGTGAGATGGTATCCAGACGAAGACCAGGTAAATATGAATTTCATATCTTTCAGGCTTTTGTCAGTAAAATATGTCAATATTCACCATTTTACATTTTCGATCGATGCGTCATCGGTCGGATCTCTGGTAAACGTGCTTTAAAATCAAAATAAAAGTAAATTTTTACCTGAACGTACCATTCTATCGAATGAATTGCTTAGTGAATTGAAAGTTAATTTTATTCCAAGAAATAAATTTATTCTAAGATTAGTAACTTTTATCTTTAATAGTGTTCGGTGAATACAGGCCATAGAGTAGACTAAAGGTACGTGCAGTATGGAGCTGGGATTCTAGATGGTAGCGTAGATCATAGCAGGGCTTGCTTAAATTAATACTTTGTTATATATGCGAGCGTACACAACGAAGCAGTGAGTGTAGCAGGTATAAGCGCTGTTACAAGAGCTGGTAGATTCAAGAATGTACCCCACCATTCTTTCAGCGCGCTGACTACTACAATCAACATATTGTGACAACTGTGCAGTTACAAGGTTCGCAATGGATGTGACTAGTTTAATAAGTGAAATTTTACCAGTTTTTATTTAATTTGTTTTGAGTTTTTTCTAAGATGTATTGAAAAGTGTTAGGTTCCATTCGTAAATATTAAAAAAACCGATTTGGATAAAATTTTCATTCTTGGTATAAATGATGAAATTCGTCATGTTTAGATCGTTTTCTATAAGTAGGGTGGACATGATAGCTCCTACCCAAATTTATATTTAAAATATACCACTTTGTAGCAGAAGAACACAAATATTCGTCTTCGCTATCTGACAATTCAAACGTTATTTAAGCTTGTATCAAAGCTTCGTTGTGCAAACCTATAAGCGCTTATAATTTCAGCCACCATCTACCATACATGCTACCATCTAGAATCCCAGCTGCGTACTGCACGTACCTTTATAGACAATGGGTGACTCGTATTAAACTGTAAAGCAAAAGTCAATGGTCAAAAGTAGTAGATATAATATGTTTACAAAAGATGTGACATACTTTTGGATTACAGATGATAGAGATATCGAGTCTGCCCTAAGCTAAATCCGGGATTAAAGTTTTGAAACTACAATAAAGTAAGTTTACTATAAAAATCTTAAAAACGAATATAGTTCACAAAAGCATTTATATTTTACAAGTTTACAAGATGTTATATCATACGTATTTTAAAAAGTTTATAGTAGCTTTTACTGCGTTCTTGCTATATACCCAACTACTGAGAGTTTTAAAATGTGAAACATAAAAATCGGAAAGAAATATAACACATAAAGGAATTTACATATCATTTATATGTGTGATTCCACCAAATGTTAACCAGGTTTGGAGTTTCACCATCTCAGAATGTGTTCATATTTTTGTGGTACACTTATGCTGGGTTACAGAACGCGTTGTGGGAAATTTTAGTTTTACAAAAAGCTGTAAATATGACTACATATATTTATATATAAGAAAAGCACTGTAGATCGATCTTGCTAAAGAAATAACTGATTATTTGAAACTGCAACATATTGTAACAAAACTACCTACTATTTGGTAAAATTCTTTTTATTTTCTTTATTCAAATGCAAGGCAACAGTATACAGTCAACCAACACACTCTTTCATAATTATCGTTCATCACTTTTCAAATCAGCAAATATGTTTGCTGGTCCGTGTCCATCGGCTTCTTTTTCCGCCGAAGTGGCCTCCTGAGGCTCTTCGTAAAGCTGTCCCAGCACATCCGGCACTCAGCTTCTCGGTATCACCAGTTGAGGCCTTACGTATGTGCCGTATTCACTTTCCAGATATTCGCTCCAGGAGGCCGTCTTCCCGACTTCTTCTTCCGTCGAAGTGGCCTCTTGAGGCTCTCCGTGAAGCTGTCGTAGCACATCCGACACTCAGCTTCTCGGCACCACCAGCTGAGGCCTCACGTCTGTGCCGTCTTCCCTTTCCAGGTATTCGCTCCAGGAGGCCGTCTTCCATCGTCAGAGATACTGGTCTGTGTCCTCTCTCGTCGACTTTCCCGAGTAGAATCTCCTCGACAATCGATGCACTTGTATTTGTAACCTTTTTAATTCATTGTCAGTCCAGGGTGGCTGTTTCTCCATTATTGCCACGTCAGAATACTTCCTGCGCTCAAGGCTGCGCGATCAAATATTCTCTAGAACAGTGGTTCCCAAAGTTGACTGGACCGCGACTCACCTAACAATAACTTCCAAATTCGGGACTCACCTCTTGGCTGTCATGAAGAAAAAAGTGGCTCACGAATTGCGTTCGGCCGTCCCGCTCCTTCCTCGCGAACAATCACAGACAGCGCTCGCGCCGTGCTTGCCGCCCGTCAGTGGCCGATCGGTCGATGTATCGTCCTATTTTTCAGGGCCCACCCAATATTCGCTCGCGACCCACCAGTGGGTCGCGACCCATAGTTTAGGAAATGCTGGTTGACGTCAAACGGTGCGCTAGATCCGTTACAATATTATACTAACTTAATTTGTGTCATGTTGAAATAAAAATTTATAAGGTAATTTTAAATCAATATAAATTTATTCATGATAAATAAAATCTCTGCAACATATTATATTATTCAATTGTCAATTATTTCCAAAATGTAAAAAATAACCACAAAACACCAGACGTACGTCGAGAATTTTTAAATGATTTGGTGATTTGTGGTTATAAACATAAGTCGAGATTTTTAAATGGTTTTTGTGTTTTGTGGTTATTTTTAACATTTTGTATCTTCACACCAAAGGTTCCATCATTCTTCATGAATTAATTATTTAACTAAGGTACTGGCGGCAAATATGGCCCAGAGGGTAATATGGCCCAACATTTGTCCTGCGCAAACTAAAATATCTGCCGACGATCTGACAACGTCATAAAGTTGCTTATGTTACTCACTACTGACGGTTTTATTTCCCGCAGCCCCCCGCTACAAAACTTCCGACAATAGTTCATTCGTTTGTTTTTGCGGGTGTATTGACATGCTGTTGTTATTTGTTTAAGTTATTTGTCAATTTTTTTATTCGTTGTTACGTCTGAAGTGGAAGCTGTGAAAAGTCAGGGGTAACTGTCATTTTGTTAGGAATCTGTGCATGAAATATTTAATTGATACTGCACTCGCTCGCCTTATTTATCATGATAATGTTGTTCAGTTACCCTTTCGGATAATATGGCCCAATGCGTTGGCGGGTTATATGGACCGCTGGTCATATAATCCAACAGTGGGTCATAGTAACTAACTCCACTAAATAACATTCATAAAATAGATTTGCGAATTCTTCCCGTTTGTTTTAGGTTTGCGATGGGAAAAATATGCAAAAATTTGATGAGTTTGAGTGCTGTTAATTTTAGACCCTAAAAATGTTCAATGTTATGTTATTTTTAGTGCCCATGGCAGGGTTTGTTTTCGTTTTTATTTTATTTTATGTGAGTTGTGTGCACTGTGGAATTAGTTTATTAAAATTTAAAAAAAATAATGTAAAAGCTATATTCATTTTATAGGTTTTAAGATATTTTTTGTTGTGGGCCATATAATCCGAACAGATGGATAATATGGCCCAAGTGTAAGGCTGATTATTTTTACACTTATTTCCGAAAAAAATCTTTTTTTACAAAATAAAATTATATCCCCATGACGAGTTCATATTTACCTGTTATTTTGATATAAAAAATGTTCCATAAAAAATCAGGGTTAAAAGTAAAAATTATTTTAAATTAAGGTGGGCCATATTTGCCGCCAGTACCTTATATACTTTTGCGACCTTGCCTACTTTTAGTTTGAAGTATATACATTTGATTTTCCGTTTGACTGTTTTCAGTTGAAAAATAAAATACTTAAAGGTTCATGTTCAAAAACAACAAACTGAAAACAAATACCAAACTTGTTTGTGTATAAATGTTTTCCAAATAAAACTGCAACGAGCGATCCGTTTGGATCAAAACCGCAGCACTGCATTCCGATTTTCCCAATCATTTATAACATTTAACGGAACACGAAGCAATGCATGCACCTGAATTCCGAACATAGTCACCGCTAGTAGCACTGCGTCTGCATCCGTCGCTTCGATAGGAACGTTGACCTGTAAAAGTTCAAAACACACAAACAACAAAAACAACCAAGTTAAACTGCATTCCATGCAGGAACTGCAATTCTCAACTTTCCTATCAGCATCAGGTCACTTAATGTGTAATGAAGTTAGCCGCGCTATTTTCGATAACAAAAAAATGTTGTGCTGTAATGTGCCAGATGTGTGCTATGATGTGCCGTAATGACAAAAATCCTTTAATTTTTATAGTTTGTTTCTTTATATTAAATTATAATTTTGTTTAAAATACGTGTCTTAATTTTTCATAAAAATCTTCTTCCTGAAAAAAGTAATACTTCATCTTCAGGTGGTCCTTTTCTAAATCCACCATTTGGATTAAACATTGGTTCTTCGAGCCGGATTCTTCATAAGCGATTTTCGAAGGAATTGCAAAAAAAAGAAAAATTCTGCACGTGTTCCAGCAAGTTTGTCACAACTACTTTATAATTTCAACTGGTTAATGGTTCAAGATATATTGAGTCATCGCCATTTGATTCACAGAAAACGCTGTGTGTCTAATTATTAATTGTTATTCGTTTCTACTTAGCATTTTCCTTTGTGTTTTAGAAACTTATTAATATGTTTGAGTCAGACATTAAAGATTGGCTAAATAAAAGTAAGTACCTTAAAGGTCGAATTACTTTTCTGGAAAACAGTCTAAATATTAAGTCAAATGAAGCGTCTGATTTGAAATCAATATTGGGTAGGTTAAATGAAATATCCAAACGATTCGAAGGCATTCACATGAATTTGGAGACTGTTGATGAAGAAAAGTACCAAGCTGACGGCTTGGCAATTAAAAGCAGGTATATCTTCTTAGTCAAAACAATCCGTAAGGCGTTAGCATCTTTAAAGCTTAATAGTGAATGTGTCAAAATCAAAACTCTGATAATCTAAATATCAAAATGTTGAAAAAACAATTCCAAATTTTTATTTTTAAAAACTTTTTATAAGCGGCTTCGGGAAATTTCCATCCTCAGAATCTAATCCGAAATTTAGAATTAATCTTGCACTGTGTGTCTTAAATCAAAATTTATAATGCAAATGTAAAGGACTCAAACGAAAAATTATTTGAGTCATATTTTATAATGTACAATAACATGTCTTTATAGAAATTATTCTGATCCAAATTTATCTTCACAATTTTACAATCTGATAACCTATTAATTGTATTGCACATACCGCTAGACTACTAGCGGATGTGCTCTATAATCGCTTTGCGCGTCAGAGCTGAGCTTCGTTCATACAAGAAGTTATATCTAAGTTAATTTCGCACGATATCCATTCAAATTGTAGCTTTTTGAAAAGGGGAGATTCTGTCCTATAAAATGAAACCATTTTTAGATTGATTCGAGTTCATAATTACTCCTAAAATTGTAAGTGAAAATTGCGAACAGCAGTTGTCGATTGCTACGTACGTACGTACGTCCAAGCTCTACAGCTCGCAATTCTTGACGAATCGCTTTGGTTTATGTTTTATTTGCTTTGTTTACAATCAGACTAGAACCCTATTTAAATTTACTGAAATGTGTTCACTAGTTTAATTTTTATAAATAATTTTTTATTATTTTTGACAGCTAATAATAATACCTATATTATTGTACAATGTACAGTATAAATTATTGTAGAAGAACTAAGTGCTAGTACACTGCTATACGATAAAAGTAGCTGATCATCCGTCCAAGTCGTGGAGTAATGGATAAGGCTGTTGCTTCTTGCGGACAAGTACGCCGGTTCGATTCCGACCGACGTCATAACTTTTTTTTGCATCCTATTCCATATTTATATTAGAAATCGTGTCCATCGTGATTATAATAAAATTAAGAAAAATATTTGATTTATTAAATGTACATTTAATAAATCAAATATTTTGTCCACTATCCTGCGATTTTTCTTAATTCTATTCCATATTATTATTTCACTTGATATTTATTGATTTTTTTCTTTTTTCTTTTTTCTTTTTTTTTTTTAATTTTTTATTTATATTTTTTTTTAATTTTTTATTTATATTTTTTTTAAATTTTTTCAATTTTTTAAAAATTTATTAATGCTTCATTTACCTAATATTTTTTTATTATCTTTATCATACAGTGAAAAACTTAGCGGGATGAGCACTTTTGGTTTTGCCAACTATTTATTATATTTTTCCAGCAAGATTCTCAAGTTTAGTACCTACAACGTAATTTTCAAAATCTTGAATTTAAACAAATTTACCGGATTTATCGAATATACCGTAACATTTATACATACTTTAATTTAAAATAAAAAGTTTTTTTGTAAATTTAACCATTCGTAATTTTATAACCTGCCTATATCTCTCTCTTTTCCCGTTCACAACATTATAAGTAGCAATTACAAATCAATTAAAAATAAAATAGTCGATAAAGTTAAATTTTCCACCGTCTTGCACATCGGGAAGATCGGGGTAAATTGAACTCATTCGACTATTTTAATTTAAATATCAGAAATATTAATTTTTGCGGTTCGTACCTTAGAACGAAAAAAACGGTCCGTCTGTCGTCAAGACCATTTTTATCAAGAACGAAAAAATATAATGTCAAATACTAAAGTCTATAAAAAATTCGAGCTTCCAAGTCAATGCAATAAGAATATAAAAATCACGTATTTTTAAACGGTTTTATTTAGCTTGACCCCGTATATTAATTATTTATTTGTTTCAAATCTTGCGACCGATTTTTTACCCAGTTCCCGTTATCCGATTGAGTTAAAATTTTGCACTCATGTGTAGCTTCGGTGACAATACAATACTATGGTAACTAGCTGACCGGCCCGGTTCGTCCGGGTGTAAATCGTACTTTTGAATTTTCACCCAGTTCCTATGATTCGATTGAGTTGAAATTTTGCACACATGTGTAGCTTCGGTGACAATACAATATTATGGTAACTAGCTGACCGGCCCGGCTTTCGTCCAGGTGTAAATCGTACTTTTAAATTTTCACCCAGTTCCTATGATCCGATTGTGTTGAAATTTTGCACACATGTATAGTTCCGGTGACAATATAATATTATGGTAACTAGCTGACCGGCCCGGCTTTCGTCCGGGTGTAAATTGTACTTTTGAATTTTCACCCACTTCCCGTGATCCGATTGAATTGAAATTTTGCACACATGTGTAGCTTCGGTGACAATACAATATTATGGTAACTAGCTGATCGACCCGGCTCCCGTCCAGGTGCAAATCGCATTTTTGAATTTTCACAGGCAAAAGGTCTTGCTCCGGTAACGTTTCAGTAGATCGGATAAATGTAATAAAATCAGACTAAGCAACTAAAGCACACTATAAAATTAAAAATAAAAATAGGTAAAAAACTTCTAAGTTGAACGGTTTTATAAATGTACTAAAAAGAAAAAAAAAATAATTTAGGTTCATAAGTATCTATAAAAGCGTGGGTCGTGACTGTAATAAATTATCATAGAGTTTACGACTCACGCTTTAATACTTATGAACCTAAATTAAATATTATTTTTTCTTTTTAGTACATTTATAAAACCGTTTAACTTAAAAGTTTTTTACCTATTTTTATTTTATACTGACTCACTCATCAAAACATAACGAAACCTAGAATATTAAAATTTGGCACGATGGAAGGTCTCAAAGCACAATTAGTAAAGAAAAAAATCCGAACATAATTTCTTATGTGGAATTATTACGCAACAATCTGAATTTTAGATTAAAATAATTTCCAATTCAAGTTTTGTATTCCAATTTAGAGATATGACCCAGTTTTAAACTGGCTTACGAAATAAAGAAAATTAGTTTCGATTTACAGCTGTAATTCGACATTTACCACAAGTCGATTTTTTTACATCTCAGCTTTATTTTATATCTAACTGTTGTTTTATTTAATACCAAATGAAAAATAAAAAAATTTCCTTTAGACAATTTGTTCTAATATATCTTGTAAAGTTATCCGATAAACAAGAGCGACGTGTTGCTATTCTAAAATCTAGTGCGAAATTAAGTCGACTATTCAATTGGATGATAGTACTCGCTACTTTATAGTTATTGCGATTTCAACTATCTGCTTAAACTCCTGGGTTTTTATTATATCGAGAATATCACTATGTTCCTTTTACTACTACACTGTAAAAAATGGATGTAAAAATATTTTGAAAGTTAAGGTAGAATTCTCTCGATTTTCTAAGTGATTTTACATTATTATTTATTTTTACACAGAAAACTTCATAAAACTTAGACTTTTACTGTAAAGTTAAGCAAATTTGTGATTTTTACATAAAGTAAATTAAAATTACATAATTTGTGTAATATTCCAATAAAATGTGTAAAAATTACAAAATAAAATGTATAGTTACATATATAAAATGGATGAATACAAAACAAATTAATGTAAAATTAGTGACCACGCATGCGCAATGTGTTTTTATGGAATCTACGCGATGTGCAGGCGATATCTGTTTGTGACGCCATTGTCTCTTTGTGTGCCTATTACCAGATTAATCGCTGGCTACAAATGAACCATCGATGATCTATGTAATCGGCCTTCTTATTTCTTACAGTGTGGGTTTTTATTATATCGAGAATATCACTATGTTTCTTTTACTACTACGATGCATCCAGTGAACATATCAAAGTCTGTAAACACATTTTTAAAATATTTATAAACATAAGTCTTTCCAAATAGTAGATTGTATTTCTAGTGCCATAATGGGGTTTATTACTGATGAGTTGTGACAGTATGTTAAATATAGCGAGATTTTACAGTCACATGAGTCAACCATTACGCCCGAGAAATATATGGTATTTTTTGCCATACCCACTCCTACAAAATACCTACTTTTCACTTAATTTTCAGTATTTTTAAAAAAATTTGACAGGTAATTTGCGTCGCCATCTTTACATTAACATCAGACCGGGTGTATTCAATAGCAGGCGGATAGAGCGAATAAACACAAGTTGCTATGGTAACCGTTTACTTACCGCACTAGTAATGTATTGAAAACACTTTCGGCACGCTTGCCTGTTAAATGACCATGGGTGCTCGCGTGAAGCCCCCCCCTGGAAATTCGGAGCGATATCATGATCAGACACAAGACTGAGAATAAACATTTTTGCGAAAGTATATTTTCTAATCAATTTAATACTTATTACATCAATTTTTAACTTCCCATTGGAAGTTATTGTAATGGTCCGAAAATCGAAATCAAACAGTATAACAAATTTTTATGTTTCAAGGTCACTGCACTATTTTTAGAAAGATGTATGTGTGTGTGTGTACGTACGTACGTATGTGTCCATTTCTTTCTAAGACGAAATCTCGAGAATGAAAAATGATATCGACTACGTTAGGGTGCCAATCGACGCGTATTAACGTAAATATGATCTGAAAGAAATGTTTTCAAAATCGGTTCAGCCGTCCTTTTTTCTTAACCAAATAGATTCCCAAAAAGTAGATTTTACACAATATCTCGCGAATAAAAAATTATATCGACTTCGTAAGGGTGTCAATCGAGGCGTGTTAATGTCATTTTGATCCGAAATCAATTTTGTAAAAATCGGTTCAGCCTTTTTTTTTAAATTATTGTTAAAAATAAGTAAATAATAATAATGTTTTAATGATTAAAATGATTACTTTTCTGTGTAATATCTAATTTAATTATTATTATTAAATATTTATCAAACAGGGAAGTTCGTCGTGTGGACCTCAAGGGTCGCACTTTAGTCCTAATAAACGACCCACTTCACGGCTTGTTTTTTTAATATAAGAATTATATTTGGCTTCTACACCGATAATTAATCAAATATTTATACATTAAAATATCATCGCACATCTCAGTTATATTATGCAAAAGTGGCTTTTTTGTCTTTTAATCATCACTAATTGAGTAATATTGCAAAGTTTTAGCAGGGTCGCCATTTAATAGTTTTGGTTTTTATATATAATAGGTTCTTTAACATATAATTTAGAAAATAAGTAACTGTATCGATTTATTCATTATTTTATTTATTTGATCTTATATACAACTTATTAACTATAATTTATTACTTAGTCGGACAGAGTAACGTCCTTCTCACATCTATCCTTCTGTCCTCGTATGACCAAATTCATTGTTATTTATACCAGTCAATTTGATTAGCTTTGCGTTCTTTAGCTATCACAGTTCTAAGTACCTTTGTTCATTGCCCTCGCTGAGTTTGCAGTAGCAATGAACTCAATAATATTCCTTAGTGTGCAAAATCTATATACATTAATTATTGTGCCATACTTACATACTACAACAGATTGTACTATAGGGATGTTCCGATCCATCAAAAAGTATCGATACTAGGTATCGATCTGGATTGTATTATAAAGTATCGATACTGTATCAAATCGTATTATAAAAGACCGATACTCAATATATCGATACATTATCGATCTAGTAGTATCCGGGGTTTTATTAATTACCTAGTAGATTACAATTATGTATTAATGAAATGCATATACAAGCAACCTGCAACCCGGCTAATAATTTCGGTTACTAGATACTAGATGACATGCCTCGCACCTGACTGCAAAATACTAGAACCATTCTAGGACTAGAATGTTTCGATGCGCGCACCAAAATGTATCGATACTCATTATGTATCGCATTAAAAAAAATCGATACAAAGTATCGAGTATCGATACACTAAAGATCGATCTGTATCGCGCATCCGTAAATTGTACGGTGCACCTAAATGGCTAAACCTACGTAATTTATATGCTTGCATACGAAAGATACTTCGTGGTTGTTCGGGAATCTTCTGTACTCGACGACTAGACTCTTGTGTGTATAACCAGTGAAGATGGGTTAAAGCAAATTTTCATAACTACTTTTTAGTTAGTTCTAATGTACTTGCATAACGCTGCTGACGCATTATTCTTTTGCAATGAAAAAGTGTTTCTATTTTAGTTTCGAGACAAACTGCGTTCCGAAAGAATTTTTAACGGGACGTCCCTCAAAATCCGGGACAGTTGGAAACCCTAGTTAGTACTCAGAAGTGATTATCCCCTCCACAAATAAATGTGCATTTTAAACGTTACGTTTTGACAACAGCACAGAGTGCACACCAGAACGCATATTCGTAAATACCCGACGCTTTAGATGCCCGAAGTTGCTTCGTAAATAGCAGACGTGTTGGACTAACGCGTCAGTTATTTACATGCCCCGAAGTTCTTTGTAAACAGTCTTCTGGTAGGTCACTTAAATCACGCATTTTAAAATAATATATGTTCACATTTTCGGTTAAAATCAATCACAACCGTTAGAAGTTGAAAACAATACCGATTGACGTGTTGTAACTTTTAAATACCAGACGAGTCGTCACGACACGTGGAGTACATACGAGCGCCCGGGCGGCAACCGAAACTTCCCGGGTGGCTAGCGCGTCAGGTATTTACGAATATGCCACCAGGACTGATTTTAGTGATAAAATTGTTTGTTGAAAAACATAAGTCTAACCACAACTAACACTTCTGATTAGCAGTGGCGGCTTCTCCTATGAGGCAGGTGAGGCAGTGCCTCACCAATAATTTTGCAAATTAAATAAATTACAAATTTATATTATTTTACTATTTGCATAAATATATCCATTAGAATTAATATTTGGCTTCATAGAAATCAGTAAAATAAGGGCCCGCTGTCAATCTTAACGCGCTTCGCTAGAAATATCATCCATCCCATTTCTGCATGCGGTCGTATATGGTAGAGGCCGGCCTCGCGCGTCCTTGTCTTTCATTGAGGGTTACCTGTTTTTGTTCTTATATCATCCATCTCATTTCTGTATGCGGTCGTGTATGGTTAGAGGCTCGCTTCGCGCTTCCTTGTCTAGCGTATTAGTAATGTGTCCAGTCGGATCTAGCTTTAAGTAGCTCATAAAAACATTCTTTTGAGGCAAGCCTCTACGTAAATTTAATGCGACATTTAATGTGTGTTATTATAGTTTTCGGTAAATACTTTTGTGGTTTTTCGTACTGATTTTTGTTTTGCTTTTTTTCCAACAGTGGGCAGTGATTTTTTAAAATCTAACCTTACTAAAAAAAATTTTTTTTTTTAACTGTGCCTCACCACTTTCAAATTCCACAAGCCACAAGTGATTAGTGTGGTGGAATAATTTTTATGCTGTCGACAATTACAAATTATAACTGAATTTGGATGTTCGAGTTTTATCAGCATAAAGGCAGGGTTGGGTTCCCCACATTAATTTATCTTTGGATGTTTACTCGTCCAAAGTGTTGAAAGAAAGGGGTGGAACTTCAATTGAGGGTCCTTGTTATCGAGACAAAGTGAAATATGTTTTCTACAAAAGGTTATACTTATTTTAACGAAGTTCACTGTTCTAATATTAACAGTGAGAGATGCTTAGTTGAACAAAAATGTCTTAGATTGATTCGAACAATCTTCACTAAACTTATTCAGATCCAAAGGTTCTCATCAATTAATTCATTCATACATGAAAAAAAACAATTTTATGTATCTTTAACAATCATAATATATTAACTTGCTATAAATTTAACAAGAATTTTACAAATCACAAAACGTTACTGCAATAACAATTTACATGAGTTAAAACAGACATCCTGTTTAACTCAACACATTAAAAGTTGAAAACCGCTGAAGAGCATTATAATTTACAAATCTCTATCTGTATCAAAATCTTAGATTGGTACTGAACAATTTTTATCAATTATAAAGATGCATAATTAGAGTTAATATGTAGACCCAGTGTATTAGGCAACCAAAGTTACATGAAAAATTAATCAATAATAGTGCTATCTCTTTATAAACACACTAGATCACAATAGAAACCAAAATTAGTTGATAATAATGAAAAATTGCCTTAGTTAAACACAGGTGAGAATAACCCATCTGTGACATAAGAAAATAGACAGATGATTCTTATAGGTTAAAATTATCGATCAAAAGAACAGTATAATCTTATCTCAATTAATTCATTAACAAATTCCACCAATTTGTAAAGATTGGTGATATACCAAATTGGTGATACTTCATTCTACTATACATTGGTTTGTTAAGGCCATATTATTCTGATTATCAAATCGCGTGTGCGAATCAAAATATCTTTGATTAATTTTATATTAAATTCAATTCTGTTAAAATACAACTATGCCATGAATTGATTGTATATGATTGGCAAAATATATCCAGATTTTATTCCACAATTATTATCATACACGTGGTCGGTGTATTTTTAAAATACAACACTGATCAACAGGTTATATTAAAATATTAAATTTTATATATTAAATTTTATCTGTAATTAAACGTAATATCGTAAATGACGCTGCTGACGGCATTAATCATTTATTTTACCTTTATGAAATTTTTATTCTAAAATGGCAGACGGCCATGTTATAAACTCATGCTTATAATTTTCACACAACATTCATTCATCACTTATATTAGTTCTAAATTATTTACAAATATCTACTTAGCTGTTTTTGATTAATTGAAGATAATTAAAGCTCTGGGGGACTCCGATGGGCGATAATTATCCATAAAACCCCAGCTCGTCCCGAGATATGTGATTCCGTCTCGGCGATACTGGCTGCGAGCTGCGGTTCAAGCAAACTAGAAAGAATCGACATCAAGCCGATCACGAGAGGCACTTGGCAATGATAATGAATTACGTCGCACCGGAATTAAAACGAGCGCGCAACCATAGAGTATGAATATAAATTAGCATTGGCAACCTTAGATAAAGAATATTATCTGTTGTCATGAATTGTTCCATGACATTAGTGATTAGACCTTACATGCGTACAGCTACACAAGTGAAATGTCAAAAATGTTGAAAATACTGGAAATGAAGACGAAAGCACCTATTTTATAGGGTGTGGGACAAAAAATACAGTGTGTATATAGAGTGCAATGCTATTTTGACAACTCGTTGAAAATATATTATATCATTACGCCCTAAATACAACATTTACTATTATTACAAATTATAGATAGAACCCACGGATAGATGCTGATGACTTGAGTTGTTGAGTGTCTATAATCTACAATCTATCTAGAACCTACCATCTTTATATTTGAAGGAATTTTTTTGTGGGCGGAGTTCCATTGAGGTACTGGTAACGTGTAGGGTTGCCACCTGCCGGGTTACCAGCATAAAAAATACGGGTTTTAAATATTTTTACGGGAGACAATTAAAACAGCAATGTTTAATGAAGATAATCTATTTTTTAAATTTATATTTATGGTTAGAAGAAACAGCTTTTAAAAGCTCTTCATTTTGAGAAGCAGATATATAAAAATCTTTGCAAGATAACTTAAAATTACATTTGACTTGTAACTTGGAACTTTATTTACCCCGTATTTTATTTTCGAAATTATGGGTTTTTGTATTATCTTAGCCTGAAAAACGGGGTAACCCGTAAAATACGGGGCATCTGGCAACCCTAGTAACGTGAAACATAAATATTTATTGGTGGTAAAAGTAACTTCCGTAGGTGTAGTTATGGCAGTGATAATATGTTTCATATAAATTATTACGATGAGAGGTGCATTGCTATAACAGTATGAATGAATTGTAAATTATAGACGCTTGACGCTATAGCAGTATATTTTCATTAAAATTGTAGCTTAATATATAAACCCTTTTGCAAGTAACTGTATTAAAGCATGTGAATCACGAAAATAGACGAGCTTACTGCAATAGGTCCGCAGACCGCAGTACACAGAGTGCTATAGTGAGTATAGACTATAGGTATAATAGAGTATAGGTCAACAGCCAGCTAAAGCTATAAGAGCACGTGGTCTGCACAGTGGGCCATAATATAAAAAACGTGGTCAAAATTGATGATTTTGAAATCCCAAAAATGAATCAAATATTACCCGTAATCAAAGACAAATTATTATTATTATTTAATTTATCCTCGACAGGACATCGTCCTAGGTTGAAGGCATAGAAGAAGAAAATACATTGAAAAAGCTATAAAAAATAGATACAAAAATTAAACTTAGAATTAGGTTGTATTTGTAGCTCAGTGAAGCATATTTATTTAGCGAATAAATACAGAATGTCATAAATGTCGGGATACCATTTTCAAATTGAATAAAAATTAAATGAAGCTACGTTGCAATTGTTTTTACATAATCGTTTATGTATTATTCTTGACAATATTTATGAAATATTGTACTGGCCAAATAGCCATCTCTGGCTAGTGAACCCGCCGTACAAATCCAGTGTCTGTCAACCACATTTTTCATCACATTTTGATGCCGTTGGCTCAAATGACGCACCATATAATCGCTTTACGTCGTTAATGGATCCTCAATATCGGGTATTTTAAAAATTTTTAACTATACAGTGACTTGTTTGGCACATGAAGGCCAACAAAATCACATAATTTTATCCGACAATCCATTTTCATAAACGGTTTAACAATAACACCTTCTTGAGGCGTAAGTAGGGATGCAAGGTGTTAGAAAATATCGATATATCGATATATATCGATTTAAGTCGATATCGATTTATCGATATCGGTGGATCTTCGATATCGATAAATATCGATATTTTTGGGCGTCGATATATCGATATTTATCGATATCGATATATCGTTGCATCCCTATTTTTTTTTAATTCTCACTGCCCGATCACAATTCACAGAGTAGGTACTTTAAATTTTAAATGTCAACTTTTTTTTAGACAGTCAGTGTTGCCAATTGGCAGTAACAACATTTTACCCGATTTCGTGGGTATTCGATTTTGGGCGGGCTCTTTCAATATTTCGTTTCGATATTTTGAGTTTTTTCGATATCGATATCGGCAGATCTTCGATATCGATAAATATCGGTATTTTTGGGCGTCGATATGTCGATATTTATCGGTTTTTCGATATATCGTTGCATCCCTAGGCGTAAGATATTCCATAATAAATTGTTAGATTCTGCTAAAATTCCCCACAGTGGTGTGTGGTGATTACATCTAGTGCGGTAAAGGCAACAGTACTATAAGACTGAAATGTTTGTTTTCCACCGTTCTTATTGCTTAAAGTTTGGTGCTATAACATTATGTGCAATCTGTTACATAAAAAGTATGTTGTTAACGCGAATAATTGCATACAATAACAAATTGTATCCGTTTATAATTCCGAAAGCATGGTAAAATAATATAAAATAAACTTAGATGAGAGCAATAAACGTATCTTTGAATTCTCTACTTAAACTTCAGCATGAATCGTGCAACGTGTTTAAGTTTTCCGCTTAATCATTCGACTAAAAACTATCTGATGCACATCAAAAACGTTTTGTAGACTTCAGTATTATGTAGATACAGTCGTTTCTCTCAGGTCTATGTAGTCACTTTTCAAGTAATCGTCTCGTTTCATTATTCATTGAGATTTTCGCTACTTATAAGTAGGGAAAATCATTTTTTGGGTTTCTTACCTCCGAACGAAACCCTACGATGTCTGTTCGTCCGCCCATATGTGACAAGGTTCTATCTCACAAACGGTAAGAGTTAAAAAACTCGGGTCGCAGTGCCAAACCCTGCCTACAATATAGTATATTTGCTAATACAGGCCTTGTGGCTTTAATACGTAAACTTAGTTTGTTTTTGGACAAAATAAAAAATGTAACCCCTTAATACATCCCCTAAAATAATATTTTTTTTTCTTAATTTCAATAATATTATCAATGCAATCTCTGTACCAAATTAAATACACCCTTCAGTAAGTAAATCACTATTCGCAAACCAGTGTTTTCATAAAATTTGTAAGTTCGGTCCTGTCGGTCCGATTTTATTAAAATTGTAGCAGCACATTTTGATCTTTACTAAAGGGTTAAATTTCAATTTTGAAACGATTCTGAGAATTTTTTCGGTATTTTTGCGCCCAAAAACTTTTTTCAACCCCTAAAAACTAATCTTAAAGTGGTCCGATCGGGCCCATTTTAAATAGGCTTCGTGCGGTAATGGGTTCCAATGTGTGTACCAAATTTCGTTTAAATCGATTTTAGTACGTTTATTTATTTATATTATTCTTACGACTAGTCATCAAATAAGTTATTCATTCTTAAAATGTTTTTAACAACAAAAAAGCCTGAAATTAGAAATTTACATTTGACAAATGACAATTGACATATTTTGATCATATGCATGGTCACGGAGGCCATGATTTGATGGACAAAACGGTCATAAAAGCGTTCAAACCAATGTCTACGTTTGTACCGTCACAGGACTGTGCAAGGTTGACGCATGCGCACAAAACCGATTAAAAACAGTTTCGTAACCGTTTCAAAACGATCCATTTATAGCAGGTTGGAACATAGCTTCTATATTTCCGATTATTATAATTCAAATTTTTTACAATTCAGATTATATATCAATCAAGTTATATATAATTCGAATTATTTCTATAATCGAATGTTACCGATTATTTAAAAAGTCGGATTATCGATTATTTTTAATTCGATTTATTCCATCACTAATAATAACAAAAAAAACTCGGCGCAGTGCCAAACCTTGCCGACAATGTAGTGCATTTGATTATACAATATACAGGCAAATTGTGGCTTTATTATATGAACTCAAGTTTGTTTTTGGACAAAATAAAAAAATAGCCCCTTAATATAATATTGTAACGAATCTAGGCAGCCTTGATTCGTTGGCTTAACATGGATCACGCAGCCTTGAGCGCGAAGAAATATTCTGGTTGACAACAATAAGAAAACCCGCCACCATGGGTGTAAAATGACCAGGAAAGTTCATATAAACAAGAGCAAGAATGAAACACCAGAGTCACGTATACATTCTCAACGAGAGCAGACGTGAAAAGTGCAACGGGAAATAAATATACCACCAGCGAGTTAAAAGTTCTTCGAGTTACCTAGTGCAAATAATCTTCCAGTACCCAGTGACAAACAGTGTGGAAGATATTTGCGAGTGACAGACGAGATCTTCGAGTGATTAAGTGCAGATAATCTTCTGGTGCAAAGTGACAGACAGTGTGGAAGATATCTGCAGGTGGCAAATAAATACCACCACCATAGACATATAGTGGACCCAGTGAACAATATACGTACCACAGACATATGGTGGACACATAGTGGTCAAGTAGTGACGAAGTGTTGGTCAAGCAAAACTGACCAACGGAAAATAGACAAAAAGCGAACAGTGAATAAAGTGAGGAACAATAATTGTCCAAAGCATGTAAACGGTTGTCACTGTTGTGAAAGAATAGATAAATAAAATATTTACCAAAGTTACCAACGAATTTTGTTACAATATTGCAGATACAGAAGGACCGCGCTTGATCAAGGAAGATTATTTCCTAATGAATTTACAAGGTTTCAGACAACACAATGAAAGAAAAATTAAATAGTTTTCCCTTATTAGCTTCCACTGACAGTGAAAAAGATTACTTTAATAAATAAAACACACAAACACTGGCTATAGCTGTCCAACTTTATTTTTAAGTACTACGTTTCGGTCTGTTATAAGAAACCCTTTTCAAGCAATAATGATTTTTTTATACACTATTCAGTGTTCAATCAAACTTTTATTTATAAGTTTGATTTAACAGTGTATAAATCATTATTGCTTGAAAAGGGTTTCTTATAACAGACCGAAACGTAGTACTTAAAAATAAAGTTGGACAGCTATAGCCAGTTTTTGTGTGTTTTATTTATTAAATAGTTTTCATTATTTAATTAAACTAGCTGCCCGGCCCGGCTTCGTCCAAGTGCAAATTTAATATATCTATAGATATATTTTTTGCCCGCGACTTATTATTATTATTTGGCATCAATTTTTTTTGTATTTGAAAGCTTATGGGTAAAATAAACCCTCAGCGCATGGAGGATAGAGTCAAAGGAAACTATAATCTCCATGCATTCGCCGTTGTCTAAAAAAGTGAGGTAAATAATGTTACAGTTTAAAATCGCAATATGTTAAATACAAAAAATAAAGTTTATAGATCAAGTAATAAAAAACTAACTTAGGTTGCTAAGTGTTGAAATAGAAAATAAGAATTGTTGTTGTCAAAATTGAATAAATATTACTTCTTGTACTTGATATAAATAAAAACTAAATACTTTAAAATTCAATAAATAAGGTTTCTTATTCCGGCGGTAGAGGCTCTGAAGCTATAAGTCCCCAAGTATAGAATTAGGTGCAACAATGCAGGAGACACGGGGTCTTATAGTTACAACGCCGCGCGTAAGGCTCATTTCGTACCAAACCAGTTTAGTCCAGTCGCGTCCAGTCAAGTCACGTCAATATTTCCTTTCGCACTGAATACGTCGCGTCAACCGTACCGCAAATTCTGATCGAAGTTCGCGACAGCAACGATGCGGTCGCCGCGGCACAGTTTTGTGAAGAATTTTGTGTCAAGATGGACGTACTTCTCCAAGGCATAATTTTACGTCGGCTACACAGAAGAAGAAAGATGAGGAAACGAAGAAATCTGTTTTGGGTTCATCCCATACATACCTGGACTTACTACCATACCATACCAGGACTTACTAAATGACACTCTTTTGCTTGCAATACTAAAATTAAGGTTTCTACGTCCATTCTGAGTCTCAAGACTGGGCAGACTTGCATTAAAAATTCAACCGGCTGAGTCGCAATCAATCTTGACAAGTCTTGACGCGATCGGACTGGACGTGACGCACTTAGTATGAAACCAGATTTACACATTGTCTTTATTTCAACGATAATGTAACAAAACTGTTTTGAATTTGGCGGAATAAAATTATTTATTTCGATAATTAAAAATGTATACAACAATATACAATAATTTTATTAACAATGAAAAGGCAATTTCAATATACAACACTGTTTACACAATCAGTATTTCTCAAACAAAGTGAAACTACTTCAATAGCACAGATTTATTTTTAACCGTACGCGCTGTCCACTGTTCCCTCCTCTCTGGTGCCTGCTGTACTTATATAGCGGAAGCAGCCTGACCCTCCACCACGTTCGCGCACCTTCTAGATCCTTCTGGTGATTTATCTGCGTCTTCGGTATAATGCCACGCCCACACATTGTTATTTGTTTCCAGAAGCATCGATTGTTGCCAGTGGCGTATCATCTGGGTTTTTCTTGTTACAATAAGTTAATATGTCCAATCCAGTAGCGGCCGACTTGACTGGACGCGACTGGTTTGGTGCGAAATGAGCCTAAAGCTTTTACGAACCCTTACCGTCATCGACTTTCGGAACACGCGCTTTGCATTGCGGTCTGCCGAGATAACTTTCCTTTCTCTCTATCCTCTATGGATAATACAAAGGCGTGTGAATAGAAATTATAGAACATGTAATTGGAATTCGAATTCTGTAATTCAATATGTAAATTACGTTCGTGGTTATATCGTGTTTGTTAACGTACAAACAAATGCAGCTATGCAGCAGGAGCGACTGTGTCCCACGGGACTCATTGAGAGAAACTATACAAGGTTAATACCGACACTTCCCCTAAAATTGGTTGCTGATAATTTGGCTGCTGACATAATTGGTTTTGATACTGCCTAAGTATTTCAGACCAATGTGCAATTATTTGATGGTTGTTCCAATGTCAGTGTTAATTATTGTTCCTGTTTCAGTAAATTACTTATAGTTATTATATATTTATCATGGGTATAATTTTTGAGCATTTTAATATTGTAGTGACTGAAAAAACTGCTTTTATCAGTGGCAAAGTAATTAGTGTATTTGCCATAATATGGCACATACACTATTGGCGTCGGTCGGATGGCGGGACCTAGGGGTCGGACCAAAATTTCTCGACGTTTCATAACCTCCTGAACACTTTGGCACCATTTTTAAAAATGTTTATATATATATATGTATGTATATATATATATATATATATGTGTGTACACGATAACGTGCTCGACAGACTTAATCGATTGAAACGAAATTTGGTACACACATTGGAACCCATCACCGCAAGAAGCCTATTTAAAATGGGCCCGATCGGACCATTTTCAGGGTTGCATTTAGGGGTTCCAAAAAGTTTTTGGGCCCAAAAATACCGAAAAATTTGTCAGAATCGTTTCAAAATTGAAATTTAACTCTTTAGTAAAGATTAAAATGTGCTGCTAAAATTTTAATAAAATCGGCCCGACAGGACCGGACTTTCAAATTTTATGAAAACACTAGTTTGTTGATACGGATTTACTTATGGAAGGGTGTATTTAATTGGGTGTACTGATAAAATCCATGTGTAATATTGAAATTTAGAAAAATTTAATTATTTTAAGGGATGTATTAAGGGGTTAAATTTTTTATTTTGTCAAAAAACAAACTTAAGTTCACATAATAATGCCACAATGCCTGTATTAGCAAATACACTATATTGTCGGCAGGGTTTGGCACTGCGACCCGAGTTTTTTTTGTATCATATTGTCAAATTAGAGCATATTTTAAGTAATTTTCACTGAACGGCACTAGAATTCGAGAGTTAGGTTTACCAACAAAATGTTGCAAAGCGTCAAGGATAAATAAAAAATACGCAATTTTAAAGCATGGTATGTACATTTTATTATAGGTATTTAATGAACAAAAAATTCGACTGATGACCAGTCCTATACTTCCCACCTAGTAAATATTTGCAAAAAATAAACGCTCTTTTTTGATTCTTTGAAAAAAAGCATGGCCCTCTTTTTACTTCCCACCTCTACTATGGTAGGGAAGTAGGTAATAAATTTAGTCCGAAAATTTTTTTTCGAGATTTTAACAGATCTTCACGTTTTGAGACCCTAGCAATCGTTTAAGATCATTTTCTGATTGATGTCATTTCTTTTTTTAGTAAAATATTTTTTTTCTCGAAAACTATACATTTTAGAGAAAAAAAATATTTACATTTTTTTCATATTATAACATCTAGAATTCATTTATATTTTTTTTACCTATGTTAATACGTGACATTGAGAACCTTTTTTTTAATATCTCAGGATCCACTGAACCGATTTGACTCAAAATCTAATCAGATCTAAGTTAAAGGCTGATAAACACAATAGAATAATCGGCATGCCCGTATGTTGTTCCGTTTTTACGATATCGAAGGCGAAAAATTGACCACATACACACACAGAGAGAGACATCAGTCAGAAAATGATCTTAAACGATTGCTAGGGTCTCAAAACGTGAAATCTGTTAAAATCTCGAAATATTTTTTTCGGACTAAATCCATTACTTCCCTACCATAGTAGAGGTGGGAAGTAAAAAGAGGGCCATGCTTTTTTTCAAAGAATAAAAAAGAGTGTTTATTTTTTGCAAATATTTACTAGGTGGGAAGTATAGGATTGGTCATCAGCAGAATTTTTTATAGTAGGATCTTCACGTTTTGATACCATAGAAATCGATCATTTTCTGACTGATGTATGTATGTATTGATTAAAAAATATACATATTATAATAAGAATATAAAATATAACCTTACATTAACTAAAACTATAAATTAACACTAAACTATAAAATAACTAAAACTAATCAAGCTTTCGACCTGGATTAGGTCCTCTTCAGGATCAAACTGATCGTAACCCACAATAATACAATATAAATACTAAAATAACCATAATAGTAAATATAGACCATAGAGATGTAACAATTCAAATGACAGGGAAAACAATAATTATGACCTGTTTAGTAAATTATGACATTTATCGATTTATCATAAATTACATTTAAATTTTTGGTGTCAGTTTGTCGGTTGATTGAGTTTTTTTGTTTAATTTTATATGTAACATTTCAGCGATATTTCTTTTGTAGTACTTAGTTTTGTTCCATATTTAGAATTTTAACATCATTCCATTTGAAATCATGACCATTATCAATTCTGCGTTGGCTAACGACTGATTTTTGTGAACTAACAGATTTAATATTATTTCTATGTTCGTTGATTCTTGTACTGATGTTTCTTTTGGTTTCACCGATATAAACCGCGTCACAATTTTCGCAAGAACTTTCATACACTACACCTTTAGTATCATCTTTGTCTAACACATCCTTACCCCGTTTAATTATCTTTGAGTTTGCCTTATTAAAAATTTTATTTGTACATTTGATATCAAATTTACTAAAAATTCTATTCAGATCATCAATAAAGGGTAGGCTAAATGTCAAATTAGGTTCAATATTTTCAATATGAGTTTTTTGAATATATTTAGATTTAGATTGAAAGATAGTATGGATGCGTTAATAATATATTTATGGATAAAATGTGTTGGATAATTGTTTAGTTTAAGGATGTTTTTTACAATTTCAATATTATGTAAATGAAATTCCTTATCTGCCAATTTAATAGCTTTATCTATAAGATTAAAAATTGTACCAATTTTATGAGCAACCGTTTTTTAAACTTTATTTCGCTTTTCAATCAAAGGCGAAATAACGTTTAAAAATTATCGTGCTTCTATGAATCTGCGAAGCAACTTTGATATCACTAATTTCAAATCTGTCCTTTTCATTCGATCAGACGTTTGTTATTTCTGAAGTGGAGACACCGTACCAGCGACGGCCGACCTTTTCATTTTAGGAAATTTTTGTGCTTTAAAAGAAAATTAATAAAATGTTGGACCAGGATGACGACTAGCGAAAAAACTCAATACGATTAAAAAATAATATTTTATTTCCCGAAATTTCGCTGTCCTACGTTATTTAGTTACGAATAAGATTGTAGATGTAGATTTTGCGTCAGTAAATTTCACTTCTGTAGTGTGTAGTGTAAAAAATATATTATAACTGTTTTCCGGATGGCGTTCATGCTGTTGAACTTACCCAGTTACAAGCTTACGTTACAGAACGTCGACTAGGGACACTATTTTTCGGCACAATTTTTGCAAATCGCTGATCCGTATTTTAGCAGACGAAACTAAAAACCAATAAATATTGTTTAAAATATTTATTTCCAACATAAAGACACTCAAATAAAATATATTTACAAAACAAATACAATAAATCATTTATAATAAATAGATACCTATAATAACACTTAAAATCTTAGCATTGTCATACATTACATTTTTATACTCGCTGTATTTATTTGTGAGATAAACAAGCCAAGTTGTACCAAAAATCAAAATATCTGCCCGTTCGAAGGCGAATACGAATCACGTCGAGTTGCTCCTTTTCGATGGAGTCAGTAGCAATGACGAGATCGAAAACGGCGGCAAACAAATGATGAAGATGATACCGATCCAAGATACAATTTAGCAGATCTTCACCGTTCTTGTGTGTCTTGAGCATTTTCACAATCACCGAGCGATTTGCATAAATCAAAATATATTCGTACATACTCAAATCGCTGTAGTTTTCATTTCGTTTATATTTGGCGGGCGAATTTAAAAACGTGTCCACCATTTGTAACTTCGCTTTTGGATTTAGTTTCAGAAAATAATCCAAACAACTACCGCCACGATCTTCGATTACACGTTCAGAAAATGTCCGAAACAAATCCTTGTCAGCAAAAACGCCACACCAATATTGAACTTTCAGTGCTTCGTATCGCGTTAAATGCGTAGTGCCGTTTCCAATTGCTTCGATGAAGTTCGTTCCGCACTGTGTCCAAAATCGCATTATTGTATTTTCACAGCCAAAAATACAAGCTAATAAACAGCGATTTAAAACGCTAACGGATTCATTATTGAATACGGATGTTTCCAGCGTTTTTTTGATATTAATTTTTCCATTCATATCCCAGTGGAAGTCGTCACCCAATTGAAGTACTCGACTTTTAAGAAAATAATTTATTTCATTCAGGTAAAAAACAATATCTCTGCACATCAACTTTACGGACGACACAATTTCATTTAAAACAGTTTGTGGCAGTGATAATTTTTTAGCATTTCTGCACGCAAACATTCTAAACGTTTTATATTTTAATAAAGCACAACATTGGCACCTTCTTTCTCGAACATTTAACGATCTGTTGAATTCACTTTTTAAAATTTTTGCACTGAGCAACTGCGTTGTTATTTTATTTTTGGCCAAAGACCGTAGTGTTGGCAGTCTATTTAATTCTTCCATTTTGTTTAAAATAACTTTTTTTACTATTAATTCACCGACTGATAACGATGCAGCTTAAGCGACAACTGAGTGATATAACTAAATTATAGAAACTTATATAGGTAGAAGAAAGGTTCAGAAGTTAGCATAGCAGGTATAAATATTATGACAGATTTTCAAACACATAGGAGGGAAAAAATTATTTTTATCTTTGCTGTCTGCCCATCTATACCTCTATGGGAAATTCATTAAGGACTTTTATGGCCATTTGCAAAGTATGTCTTAAGCTAAGTAGTTCTTTCAATGCACTAATTAAAAAAAGTACTGTGTATTATGGTACGGGGGCCCTCGACCAAGATTTTCGACTCATCGCGCCATGAAGATTCCAATTATTTTTCAATAGTTTATATCTCTCTGAAGAAAAAATGCCTTTGCCACTGACGTTTCTGGTGTTGTTAAAGTTGTTAAATTTTTTTATCTGACATGTAAAAATAAATGATCCATATTTTTTATTACGACACGTCGATTCCTTGTTTTTCTATTAAAGATAATGTTAGTTAATGTAGGAAAAATACTAATTGGCATTTTTCTCCAAGTGGAGAAAAATTTCAAACATGACATTTGAAAAAATGTAAATATGTTTCTTCTCTAAAATGTACCTATAGTCGCGTCAATGAATACATAAAACAGGCAATCTTCGGAAGTCCTCAAGAACAGCTCCGATTTTGATGATTTTTTTTGAAAATTTTGTTTTTTTATATTATTTAAAATCAGAAATGTTTTGGAGCGGGGACGGAATTATTTCTATTGTTTAAACAATATTTATACTATTTATGCAGGAAAGAAATTTTTTTTATACAATATCCATTGAAAACTTGGATAAAAGAGATATTTATGTTATTTTTTTATATTGCTATTGTAAATATTTTTAAATTATATCTCAATATACCAACAAATTTTATAAACAATTACCTATAAGTTTTTTTTTATGTAATAATGACATAAAATTAATTTGTGGAACAAAATTAAGAAATCTTTATTAACTGAAATTTATTATTTTATATACAAAAAAAAGCAAATTTAATTTTCATTTGTACTTTACGTTTCGGAGACTTCATCTTCTTCAAGTGTTGGGTGGTTATCACAGTCACTTCCACTGCAAACAATGCAGGCTGGTGAGCAATGAAGACCACTTTTTCTACAGCCACACGCTGAACCGCACCCTGTTTTGCAAGAGCAAAATATGATTATTAAAACGTTGTTAGGTGCTGCTGGTTGTGCATTTTGATTGGTTTTAAATAATTGTCTTTTTGCCAACTCCATTCTTCAGGAGGCATTGAAGAATTATTTTTCCATTGCTGGACTTGCAAGTAGACTCTCTTAATTTGTTGTTTTGCTGCATCTTCTGTCAGAGGTAACGAATGAAGTTGTACGCTTTTATCTTTTGAAGCTAATGCTATGAAACGTTTATATCGCAGTTCATTGAAGTTTTTGGCATTTTTAGCACCATACATTCTGAGAATACAATTAATACCTTCATTAAAAAGCACTTCTTCACTTTGCTCTTCAACCATAAAAGTTTCAGCTGCTGCACGTAACTTCTGATCATCATTGAAAATTTTAATAAAACTATTTTTACCTTTCTTATAGAAAGCAGATGTAGTATCACATCCAGTGAATGCATGAATAAAAAAATGATGCTCTTTTTTAATATTTACGTACTTTATTAACATTGTTTTTGTTGAATAAACTCGTTGTAAGGCGTTAATTTTTAGTGGTTTTAAAAAAAACATTTCTCTATCATCAGGTGCTAAAGCCATCAATAACACTAAGACATCAGTGTCCTCTGCTACAACAACTACATGAAGAAAGGAACAATCTACAGCTGATTGCACAATTAAACGATCAGCATCACTTTCTGCTTGACTCCATTCAATATTATTTTCGACCAGTTTTTTGCAGGGAAGATTAATAAACCTATTTTTATTTTTGCTGTTTGGTAAAAATTTATCTTTAGTTGTATTTAAAGGCATGTCTTCTTCAAATAAATAATCAATTGAAGTATTACCTATATATCTACGATTTCTCTCGGACGCTTTAGTTCTATCATTATTATATCCATCGAATACAACTTTAACATTAGTGCCATAGTTATTACGTAAATATCTAATGTACTTTTGACAAACATCACAGAACTTTTCATTTTTTTCTCATTTTAATCTATGAAGTAACCACCATCAATAATGTAGAAAAAATTGGTAACATCATTAACATCCATTTCACATTGTACAAATATATCATAATATAGTGTTGATTTGGTAGTTTTCCTCATTCTAGACAGGCGTGCGGCCGGCGCTGATCAGAGACAGGCTTTTTAAAATTTCGCACCCTTTCGAGACTTCGTCGCACTTTGAACAGCTTTTTTATTTTAGACAGGCATTTTTCTGAATAATCAGGCATTCCAGGCACCCTAGACAGGCATCTCTCCGCTTATGTATGGTAACCCTAATACTGAGTGATGTGAACAGTAAAAATATAAAACTAGTCAAACATCTGGCGTTAGACCTTAAATTCTTCTAATATTACAGGCAGGGAGTACCTTCTAATATTACAGGTAGGGAGTACCTTCTAATATATCAGGTAGGGAGTACCTAAACAACAAAAGGCCCATTTCTATTGTGCGTATAGTATCATAACTCAGTAAACTTTTTAATGCAACGTAATATATATATATAAGTATGTATAAGGAAATACAAATATATATAACGTATACACGTAATGCATACGTATTTCTTGCACCATACAGCAATTTTTTATGATGTAAATATTGAATTATTGTTCAAAACTTTTTTTTATCATCTACTTTTTATACTGAAATTAATATATGAAGAATTTTTTAGGAAAAAATAGAGACAAAAGTGATTTTTTTATATAAATATCATAGATATTGTTTAAACAATATAAATAATTTTTTCCCCGCTCCAAAAGGTTTCTGATTTTAAATAATATAAAAAAACAAAATTTTCAAAAAAAAATCATCAAAATCGGAGCTGTTCTTGAGGACTTCGAGGAAAAGGCTTCATTGACGCGACTACTATAGTTCTCGAGAAAAAAAATATTTTACTAAAAAAAGAAAATTGTACGTAAATCAAGGTAACCATGATTTTTGCTATATTACTTGGCTTAGGCACAGCGCGTTCTAGCGTTCTCTAGAATGTTCCTGCAGTTACTCGTTGTTCAGCAAGCAGACACCGCTTCTCAGAATTCCCGCCTGACGTTTATATACAGGGTGATCCGAAACAGTATTCATCATGCAAACTTAAATCCTGTTCGGTTTTAATAGATTTAAAGATCATCTGTTAGATAGAAGATAGCTTTAATAATTACCGAACTGAATTATTACTGTTTATAGATACTATTTTCACTAATTGCGTGGAAACAGAAATGAATTTCAATAACGTACTAATTCACTGGCTCGTTAAATTAGTCACCGTATTTTCCGCGACAGTAAATCTCGATTGCATTTAATATCTATGTTATGTATATTATGTAAAAATCGTTGAATTTACTGGTTTATCATACTTTTCTTGGTTATTTAACAAACTGATATATTTGTAGTCCATTGTTTTTTCCTGTTATAATTGACTAGCGGCTCGGTCCCGGCTTCGCCCGGGTGCTAATAATTTATATATTAATAATTAAAGATTGAACACCTGCCCCTCCACCATATATACAGTGATACACGTACTTCCACCATCGAATTTGTCAGTGAAACGTGAAATAAGAGTGATGTTATGTTCAATTGGACAATGCCCCCTCAAGTAATTTTTAGAATGCCATGGAAAAAAGAGGTTGCTAGGAAAACGGAAAAACAAACAGGGGAGACGGATTTTGAGAGGTGAAATGGACGGTTGGTTTTTTTTTGGTTGCTAAAAGGTTTTGGAAAGTGCGATAAATAATATTTAAATTTGTTCAATATAAGTGGTTTCGGCTGTCAATCGGACAATTTTTTTATAAACCTATAAAGTTCTTGTAATGCCGCGGCCGGCTTGAAGTTTGATGGTTTTCTGGAGCGATAATTTGTACAGCGTCCCGCACAGTAACGTGTATCGATCATTATAATTCAAGCTATCATATATACCAGATTTCAAGTGGTAATTCTGCGTCTGGACAATTCTTCCAGTACCTATTTTGTTGGTTGTCAATTCATTTTGTAAGTGTTTTAAAAAATTTTATTAATAGGAATCTGCCTGGCACCAATTTCAAAAGATGGCGCTACCATATGTCATTTTTCCCAATTTTTTACTCAAAGAATCAGCTTTTATATAAACAATACAGTCAATTTGTGAGATCTGTAAGATTCTATAGATGATATTCTTTGTATTAAACATATTTGGGGTCATGTATTGAAATTAATAAAAGTAGGAATTCAGATTGAACTTGAAATATTTTTTTCAATGAAAAAGGATTTTTAGACATTCAAAACATACTTTGAAGGACAAAAAATGGATATGCTAAATTTCAATACGAAACTGTTAATAATAACAGCAAATCATTTAGTAAAAAGTCTCTAATGACAGATAATGCAACCGCGGTGTTATCAATAACTAAAAAAAGTGTAGCTATTGTCTAAGAAATGACGCTACGTACGTTTTGTTTACATCTTGATTTATGGTATAAATGTCAGTTTTCGATTTCTTGTTCAGTTCGTGTTTTTCAAAGATTTTGAGATTGATTTTGTTTTCTAAATAGATTTTTTCTTCAAGGCAACGGGTTGCTATGAATATGAATAATCAATTTTCAATTAACATGAAAACATAAAAAGTATCGAATTCAAAGATGTTCTAAATATGACAACTTAAATTATCAAATTTTCCTCTTGAGAAATTTATTTGATTGTGTAAAGTTGGTACCACGTACACAATTTTCAAATTGAGATTAGATTTTTTATATTTTCCAGGTTTTTCTGAAAAAAAATAGTTCAGTAACCATGGGAATGGGAAATAATCGAAATCCAAAACGACGTAAATTTTTAAAAATATTAGTATCATTTTATAGACTGTTATGCATGAATTTTCTTCGATTTGTTATTTATTTTATTCATTTTACAAGTAAGAATAGTGAAATGAACTAATTAACTAAGAAACTTTTCATATCGCTTATTACAAAAATGACACCACAGAAATTTTATGTAAAATAAAAAAGCACAAAGTAAATTTATATAGGTAATAAAAAGTGACATTACATTCACATTATTATAAAAAATTATAAATACACTTGGCACTTTTAAATCTTTATTACACTTCAATTATTCTTCTTTTGGGCTTTTCAGACGTATTGCCTAATTCCAAGATCTGTCATAGAGTTATTTTTTTCTAATAGGAGAAATTTCATAAATGCTTTCTTCTTGACTCAGATTTTATTTCTTTTTGATTGATTCAAGCGTTTTAATAGATTTTATTTATACATTTTTTCGCACATGTTCTATAAGATTTCATAAATGTCCTTATTTATTAATTTTCTGCTCTGAAATTATAATTTTTCAACTTTCAACTCAACATTATTAACTATTTATGACACGACTTGTGTCCACTTGTGTCAACATTTCTCAAATATTTAAATTTTTTATTCACATTGTTTCCATGGCAATTTCAGAAATATTATATCATTACTAACTTTGCTGTCATCATCGATCAATTATAAAAATTATTGTTATATTAGTGTCCTCTATTCGCTCTGTGCGCGACTTCAGCGCCATGGTACGTTTGAACTACAGGGGGCTATTGTAATATATTTTACTAAGTATTGAATGGCTGTCAGTAATAATAATATCGAATGATAAATAAAAAAATGCTTTTTTAATTAAAGGGAATATTTATAATAAATATTTGTTAATGTAAAGTGTTCTTGTGCATTAAAAAATAAAATGTAAGTATAGTTAATACCGAAAAAGTAGCATAGAAGTTAGCACACATAAAGATAGGTTAAATTTTAACATGTTGAAGTTTTTAAAAATATAAACAAATTTTTCGAGTTTAATGTAGTATTTATTTTCCACCCTCTTTATCTTCTTTATTTGACAGTATTGGAGGTTGTAAATTTACTAAAACACAACAGATGTGCAAAATGTCATCTATTTTTAAATGTCATCTATGCAATTCCTTTGATTTATTTTCCAACTTGCTGTTGGAAATTTATAAAAATGACAAGCACTTTTTCTACCTGTATTCTTACAACTTACAACACAACAACTTTTGTGACTCATTTTATGTTATTTTATTTAAATAAATTTTAAATAACAATTCACTTGTATATTTAGCTAACTCGAAACATAAAAACAGCCCCCCGTAGTATCGGATATAGCCACGGGTAGCGCTGACGGTAAATCAGTTTCTCCCCACCATGGCTTCGCACTGAGCGAATACGCTAGTAGACGAAATACTCACAATATTTTGAAAAATATTACAATTACAGCGACGACAGCGCCTCTAACGGTTTATTATCGGCAACTTTTTGTGCAGTGCCCTTTTAATAATTTTGTTTGTTTGCAAAAAAAACATTATAATATCGATGGTAGTCACAGAAACGAATTGTGTAAATAACTATTGTGTCCTGACCAGTTTATAAAATTATATTTATAATATCGATGAAAGTCACAGAAACGAATTCATAATAATAACGTATGGTGTTCTATGATCAGTTTATATAAGATTATTTTGGAACTTTTTGTGTATACAAATTATTTCATTATTTGTTTGAATATTTTTAATAATTTAATTTTGTTTTCTTTATAAAAATAAATAAATAAATAAATATTCATAGATCTCCGTTCACGCCTGATTTCAGTTGAATCGGTATTGTTTTCTATAGGTTCATTTTATTTGGTGTTTTGATTATATAAGATTTTCAATTAAGGCCTGAGCGGTGATTTTATTTTTGATTATTTTAGATATTAAAATACTGGCGCTGGTTATTAGTTTACTTAATATTTGGTAGACAGTTTGTACCGATTGGTTCGTTTGTTTTCTTTAACTGGTTTTATCCTGGTTAATTAGTTAGTTTGACTTCTGTACAAACTGTTAGATTTGTTTATAATTTCATCTTTATTTTTTTGTTCTAATAATGTGTATATATTATAACTGACATCAATATCTCTGATTATTTTGTATATTATATTTGATATATATATATATAATATATTTGACTTTATTTATGCTCAATTATTTACTTGTTAAATCTGGTATACCTACTGAATATTTTTTTACTTAATTATAACCCCCCAGCAACGCTACAAATTTTCTTTGCTTGGGGATCGGAGAACTTGTTCCGGCTCGGCAAGTTCATACTTTCCAAAGTGCGAGGTAGAGTCGTGGCGCCCAATATATACATTTTAGCTGGCAAAATTCCTTTTCACGGTAGACCCCCCCTACTCTGCCAGTATATTTTTTTGTTAGCCGACGCACTTATTTTTTTCTTTCTTTTTATTTATTTCAGCCAGCCCTTTAATATCAACACGTTTTGCGAGTAATAGTGAGACAGAGAGTGAATTGAAAAATGACACACAGTATAAACTGGATAAAAACAAAAATTGGAACATAACCGTTGACATAACGTACAATTTTGATTTTTGAAAAATTTATTCGTGCGAAAAATGGACAACTTTGTTATTATAATAAATTTGATAGATAATGAAAGAAATGCAATTAACAATATACGCATAATGAAACGAATTTTAAGAGATGCATCCGATCCATTTTCTGTTTCAGAAAATGAATTTCGGAGTCTTTATAGGTATGTTTCCTTGCAGGTTAAAAAACTGTTTTTCACAAGTACTTAATTAATAATGATCAACAATCAAGTAATTTGTTAATAATTGCAGATTATCGAAAGAATGTAGCCGCGCCCTCATTGAGGAATTAAAACCTTTCTTACCAGCCCGAAGAAGACAGACTGGAATTTCTTGTGAATTGATGGCACATAGCGTAAAAAATAATTATTAAAAACAAATGGTACCGGTCATATTAATGTAAATATACAAATTTCTAACACGATTATTTTATTTAGGTTTTGGCTTCTATAAATTTCATGGCTGCGGGCTCTTATCAGAAAAGAGTTGGTCAGGATTTTCGAACCTGTATGTCAGAGACAAAAGTTAGCGATGCTCTTCATTATACAGTAAATGCTTTGAATCGAATAATGGATCGATGGATTCGTTTTCCTGTCAGTGCTGAGATGAGACAACGAATTAAAGAATAGTATGGATAAACATTCAATAAATTATTACATAATATAGAAACAGGTATGTAATAATTAGAGTTTACAGTAATCGAATGGATGTTATTTTTTCTTGTAGGTTTTACATTAACACTGGATTTCCGAGAATCGAAGCTGTTGATGGAAATCATGTGGGCATTTTTCCGCCTTAAACTAAAAGGAAACACCATTTTATAAACAGAAAGCAATACCATTCTTTAAACGTTATGATTGTATGTTAATATAATATAAAATTGAGAAATGAATAGCAATATTTTAACTCAGGTTTTCTTTGAAATAATACAGGAACGCTTTTATCAGGTTTCAGATTATGAAGAGGAAATACTGACAGTGAATGCAGCGCATGGAGGAAGGATCCATGATTCTAGAGTTTTTCGGTCATCCCAAGTGATAACACATCTTCAAGATCAAAATTACTCACATCCCTTCATCAACTTGAAAAGAGCTGATCATCTTTAAGCGGCTGAAAAGGGGCCCCGAGAATTGCATTGCCTAGGGACCCCGACATGGTTAATCCGGCCCTGTTCATGAGCCAGAAGGTACCCCAGCGGCAGTGTATACAAACACCATGTTAGAGCACGTTCATCAGTTGAACGATGTATAGGAACACTGAAAGGTCGTTGGCGCTGTTTAAGGAAAGAACAAAGTTTGCATTATCAGCCTGAATTTGCTGGTATGATTTCAATTCATTTACAGTGCGAGTGAGAGACTATTTGACATTATAATATATGCATTGCTATTTAGTTCTTATTGTTAATGCGTGTTGTATCCTACACAACATTTCTAAACGATGGGGTATCCCACCTGCTGATGATGAATTTCTTGACGATATCAACCAGTGCCAGTTCCAAACGGCGGATTACAAGGTGGTAATGATGTTCAAAATCGCATTATCTACTTAGCCACCTTCGCACTCCTCAGCTACTTGCTTGTGTCAACATTTATCATTAAAATAGTGAATTTTCAATAATTTTTTTCCTACGTGTTTGCAGGCACCTATTTATCTGTGATTTCAGAATTACAATATATTTGTGTCGCCTTTTATAAAAATAAAAATGCCAGACATTACGAAGACACTGTCCACAGAAACTCAAAACGTTGTTTATCTATAGGTAAAACCTAAGGCATCCCAGCCTAACGAGTTTATTAAGTTGATAAAACTTATTAAATGTTAACTCTCGCATGTATAGTGATTCGACTGTTTAATAGCTGTACTATGCTTTGCAGTTTATTTGAATAGTCGACTCTCGCATGTAGTGTGTTTTCAACTTGAAATTGCTATATATAAGAAAGGATCGGTTTCCACTCTCGGGCACTGTGGAGAAATCGGTAACTCGCCTAGCCGGAAACTGGGAGTTTCGGGTTCAAGTCCCGACAGTGGTCATTTGATTTTTTCTTAGATATAGCTCAAAAATCATGGCAGCCTAGCTGTCTGAGATATTTATTATTTTCACCTCTAATTGTTATGTGAATAATATGGTGTGGTTATAAGGAGTTTTAAATCGATTGATTTTATCATATACCAATTACGAAGACATTTGAAAAAACATTTTTTTGTACTTATACATGGTGTATCACAGGATTGAATACATAGAAAAGTAATGAGTGCAACAAGGAAAACATAAACAAAATGATTAGAGCGACAAATATAGAATGCAAGCATGGCTATCTAAATTAAGTTAATAATTATGGTTTTTACATGAGAAAAGGGCAAAGCAATCACTGGTCCATAACTATTTTCACTGCAGTGTTTTCCCTATGTTCTCAATCCTGTACACCCTGTATAATTGTGTCTGAAGGCATGTTGGCAGGGGGCTATTTGTCTGGTAATGTGATTTTATGTATTCGGAATTATTGCTCTTTAAGATAGAATAAAAAAAGCCTTACATAATTACTTGAAAAATGTATACTTTGTAACATGGTAAAATCCCTTGGTAAATCATATGGCTAGACGCGGGTACCGCTATTACTAATTTAAAAACATTTAGTGAGATATATTAATTATTATTGCATTAATTTTTGACAACGCATTGGTGCGACGGAGATAACACTACGGTATAGAGAGTAGGGCAGCGTACGACGCGGTACATACACCGTGCTGTGTGTAGCGAAGCAGGACGTTTTGGTACGGCCGTTTTGGTCCCGCCGTTTTGGTACCGGACGTTTTGTTCCCGGCCGTTTTCGTCCCAGTTATTAGATTATGACAAATATCAATAAAGTTGGAAAGTTGGCGCATGCGCAGAAGTTTTTATATAATATTGGTATACTTTTCATAACGGTTTATTTTTCAATCTATTTTTACAAGAGTTTTATAATGTTTTTTGAAGGAAAATCGGCGCATGCGTAAAAAAGATATATACCATCGTTGCTTTTTATATAATAATGGTGTACTTTTTAAATGGTTTTTTATTCCATTTTACAAGAAAGTTTTGTAAAAAAATTTTCGGGGCAAATTGGCGCATGCGTAAAAGCGATATATGCAATCATTGTTTTTTTTTATAAAATACACAGCATTTATTATTGTATAAACTAATTACTAATTTATTTTTTATACTTTTATTTTTAGCTCAATTCCGAAGATATTCCAAATCCGGATCGAAACGTTATTTGTTTGAAATATATTATTTAATTTTTGTCAATATATTGTCTGAAAAATTGGTAATTTTATTTGTCATAATCTAATAACTGGGACCAAAACGGCCGGGACCAAAACGTCCGGTACCAAAACGGCGGGACCAAAACGGCCGTACCAAAACGTCATGTACCGGTGTGTAGACCGAACGATGCGACGCTCCGTCCTGGCGAGTCGATGGCTACCTCACCTAATGAGTGCGAGAGATGAGAACGATTTTTATTGCAAGTGGAACAGAGATGCTAGAGAAAAATACTGAACATTTTGGATTTGATAGGCAGATTTTGGTCGCGTAGTCAGTCGGGGCTCGGCCCGCGGCTCAACAATATGCCAGCAGTTTTGTTGTAAAAATGATAGTTTTCGTTCTGAATAAAGAAAAATGAAAATTGTAAAAATACAGTTTTGATTGTCGTTGCGCTGTTGACGATTATTGTTTACGTCGTGGATTCGAGATTCTGGCTATTTTTGATTGTTGAAGATTTTCTGTTGTTGATAGGGATTAGAATTCCGTGAGCCCAAACATAATCTTTTAGTAGACATTTTGGTGAATTTTCCCGATTAGTGAAATTCTGGATTTTCTGGAAGAACGTTGACAATTGCGAACAAATATCATTTTAACTTGAGTTTGTGGTTGCCGTCGAATTTTTAATTGGATGAGTTCACCAGATTATCCCAGTGGGATTTTCTGCGAGTACCTTGCTATCCCGGTCTATACCTGTGGGATAACATTCGACGTGCTAAACTAACGTTAAAGACAAAATAGCGCCTTCAGTTGATTGAGCGATCCGTAAATTTATTACTCGTGTATGACGTCACTGCGAATGAGGCTGTGCCGATTTGGTGATAACGTATTTATATGACGTCACAGGCTGATGAGGCTGTGCGAGTTTGTGCTGATGTGCAGCTGTTGTCATTTTAGATGTCGGTTTGAGTATTCCGGTTTTTGGCAGTTTTTTTTTTTGAAAAGTATTTGAGATTTTTCGGGAAAAAGAATATTCCGAGTTATTATCGAAGATTATACAGGGTGTATCACAGAAAACCGAACATAGGGAAAACTCCATTGTGCAAATTAGTTAGGATCAACGATTACTTTGGCCACATATGAGAATGGGTACCATGGTAACGCTGACTAACCATTATTTAATAACAATAGGGAACGAGCCTCTAGACTGTCACGCCAACTGGTGATAGAAAGTGTAAACTTATGGGCAAAAATATTAACCTGTAGTATGTGATTAATTGTTTATTTACTTTTATTGAAATAAATTTTGAAATTATTCACGATGTCTTTATCAATAAAATCATCGCAGAGAGCGGCATATAAATTTACCTGTGAAATTTTATCGTTTCCCGTTAACTACTATTGGTGTCTCGTGGAAAGATGACAAGCGTATGAAATGGATAAATGCAGTAAAAAATTATGTGTAAGTAATGAATAATTATAATAAATAATTAATATTTCTGTTAAAACAGTAGGTATAGAAAAGATCTGTTGAATTTTAGTTAATATGAAGTAGAGAAAAATCAATAAATAAATATAAATTTAATTACATAAATCTAACCTTTAACTTTTTCTATTTCAGCAAAAATCCGAAAGACTAGGACCCTACTATAAATACAAGAATTTGTAGTGCTCATTTTATAAATAATACAAAATCTGAGCATCCACTTCATCCATCGTATATTCCTTCTATTCATTCAATATTCATAGACAAGAATAAACTTTGGGAATATGATTCTGTTCTGGTAAGTACGTATATTATAAAAATGTAGTTAATAATTGTTAAATAGTTTTTCAGATCGAATACCACAGTCGGCGTACATCAGCAAACATTAAAATTTACAGTCATGTCAATAAACCAAACCGTATGGAGTGTCATTTACACAAAATTTGAATAAAAAACAAAGTGTTGGCAGGTGAAATATTATCGAGTTCAAGCATACAAAAATACGATAAATATATAATATTATAATGTGTGAACGAAGTTGTAAGTAAAAAAATCACAAACTGAAACGGTCGTACGTATAATTATAAAATAATTAGAAATAGACAAGGTCAGTCATAATATATTATTCCATATTACAGAATGTGCAATTTTTGATATTGTTGTAATTGACGTTGAGATGGTTTGACGTTGAGATGGTTTACCCCATTCCTGGCTACGACTAGTTTTAGAAGACGCTGTGAATTGACATCATGAACAACAGCACAAATGTGTTTACATTTACCGGCTAATCCAGCTTTACAGCTACAGTCAGTCTGACTTACGTTGCGATTGTCATCTAGCTAAAAAATAAGAAATAAATTGAATTGTAAACAGAATTTTTTTTTTATATTTAATTTAAGTTTTAATTTTGTACAAAAAAGAGTAAGAATAAAAAATAAATTAAAACTTACAATCATTTTAACATTATATGCTTTTGACACACTGGTCTGGGCAACAACATTAACGGTAATGGTTATAAGACCATTTACTGATTTTTTTTCGACCACATCAAAAACATGCCCAGATTCATATAATTTTTTACCTTTTATGTCGTTTTGACCTTGAATACGCGTATTAGTTATTGGTTGAAAACCATATTTTATTATTTTTTCCATTAATTATTTATTAAAAAATACGCAAGCTGTCAAGCTGTTGTTATATTTTTGCCCGTTTCTTGCTTTAATTAAACACCAGGGCGCAGCACTTTCGGCAAAAGTGCTGCCTCTATAGTTACTGCTCGGTCCCTATAATAATGAATAATTAGAAAAATCAGTTAAAATAAATTCTTCAATATTAAATGAATTTATTTTTATTAATGAAACATTTTTTATTAAGAAAATATTTTTTAACTAATAATTAAACAAAACAAACAGTTAAAATAAAAAATTAAAGCAAATGTTCAAATAAACCTCCATTTTGAATTAAGCAGTGGCTTAATCGGTTACAAAAACTTTGTCTCACTTTATCTAACATTACAGGAGTCATATTGAAACATACTTCGACGATTTTGTCTTTATAATCCAAGATCCCAGTCACCCCAGACTTACGTGATTTTAGGAAAGATGAAATTTTTAGGATTGCTAGTATAACGGAAACTTAGAAAGGAATGGAAAGTCGCTAAGCTGAAAGCGGGGCCGTTTTACAGGTAGCAGGTATCAAAGGTGGAAAAAAATCATGCCAACTTACGTCATTTTAGGAAGGCTGAATTTTATATATATTAATAAGTATAATATTTAAAAATATTTCCCAATGAGCCAAACAAATCTGATGGGCCAAACATCCCCCCAGACTCGTTAAAAGTTCCACTATGCGAGGAAGCATATATGCGAGCGTACACAACGAAGCAGTGAGTGTAGCAGATATAAGCGCCGTTACAAGAGCTGGTATATACAAAAATGTATCTCACCATTCTTTCAGTGCGCTGACTACTACGACTACTACAATCAACGTGTGACAACTGTCAAATGGCCGTTACAAGTTTCACAATGGATGTGACTAGTTTAATAAATGAAATTTTGCCAGTTTTTATTTAATTTGTTTTGAGTTTTTTCTAAGACGTATTCAGAAGTATTAGGTTCCATACGTAAATATTCAAAAAATCGGTTTGGGTAAAATTTTAATTCTTGGTATAAATGATGAAATACGCCATATTTAGAGCGTTTTCAAATAATAGGGTGGACATGATAGCTCCTACCCAAATTTGTATTTAAAATATACCACTTTGTAGCAGAAGAACACAAATATTCGTCTTCGCTATCTGACATTTCAAACACGATTTAAGCTTGTAGCAATGCTAGTATCAAAGCTTCGTTGTGCAAACCTATAAAGTATAAGCGCTTATAATTTCAGCCACCACACCATCTAAGTACCATACATGCTACCATCTAGAATTCCAGCTGCGTACTGCATGTACCTTTATGTCGAGAGGTGTGCTGCATATCCACTTATTGTTAGATGCGGCGGGGCCCCTTGCAGCCAGAGGCCCTTGGCTTTTTGCCAGTCCTGCCACCTTGTAGTTACGCCACTGTTGCTTCTCAAATTGTAGACCCAAGCTCCCCAGTTTGTTTTACATTTTCTTCAATTTTTAGTGTTCCGTATTTCAGAATGAAAAACTGAACCCTTATATAGGATCACTCTCGTGTCTGTGTCTGTCTGTCTGTCCGATCTCCCCTCCCCCCTTATCTCCGAAACTCATGAGCCCTAAATTTTAAAAATAGGAAATATAATATGTCCTCACGCATAGTTTACAGGAAAACCTAAACGAAAATCCTAAGTCCTTAAGTTCCCATGGGAAACGGAAAATTAGGCAAAGAGCTGTACCAAGTGTATCAAATAATTGCTTGTGCCTTGTTACACGTGGAGTAATGGTAACGCGTTCGCATGCCAACATGAAGAGCCGGATTCAAATCCAACTGGCGATACGTGATTTTTTTTAATATAATGTAAACATTTTGGAATTTTTCACTTTATTTTTTATTCTTGAAATATTCTATTAATATATTTTTTTTTTACTTGAAAAATATATTTTAATTTTTGATACGGAAAAAAGATCAAAATAAAATAGGTACCTAGTACTCGTATAAGTAAAAAAACTTTTTAAAAACAAATTTGATTTTTTTACTCCTACCTAACTCTTTATTTTTATTATTGTACGGAACCCTCAATGCGCGAGTCCGACTCGCACTTGATCGGTTTTAAATTGACTTGAATAATGCTCTCGCGCTTCCTCGAACAGCGGAACTTTTAACAACACACTAACTCAGAGTAGCCACGAGTTGTAAGAGAGAGATATTCACGCGTCAGAGTGCATCTCACTTGTACTTATGCGCTTGAATAATGCTCTCGCGCTTCCTCGCATAGTGGAACTTTTAACGAGTCTGGGGGGATGTTTGGCCCGTCACATTTGTCTGGCTTATTGGGAAATATTTTTAAATATTATACTTAATAATATATATAAAATTCAACCTTCCTAAAATGACGTAAGTTGCCACATTTTTTTACAACTTTTAAAGAGTCTGTCAAAAGTTATGGCCCACAGGACTATCGGACAAAAGTAAAGCGACACTTTCAAAAAATGAAAAAATCCCGATTTTATAATATTTAATGCACGATATCGTATTTAAATACATTGTGTCTTAAATATCAAAGTAGGCTGCTGTCATCGGCGCCAATAGGTTTTTCCAACAATCAAAACAAATGAACTGATATTGACGTTAACTGTCAAATACCGTATTGTAATGCGTCAAAAGTAAAGCAACATTTTAATATTTTCCTAAAAAAGAAAGGTTTTAGTGAAAGTAAAGCTTAAAATATTTTTGCAGAGTTTATTTTATGTTTAATTAATATTTCTGTGCTGGATTAATCATGCCAAGAGGTATTCCAATTTCGAAAGATTTAAAGCAGAGAGTAGTGAATGCACACTTGGAAGGTACACTACAAGCCACAATTTCAAGACGGTTTGTTTTACCCAGATACAGCGTATCCAAAATAATTTCACGTTACAATGAAAGGGGACATTTAGAGAATCTACCGAAATCGGGAAGGCCGAGAAAAACAACAGTTTGGACAGACAGACGCATTAAAAGAATTTCTCAAAACGATCCTTGGATGTCTGCACCTAGAATTATTGCTGAAATTCCCGAAATTATGGTTGGTCCACAGACAGTTCAAAGAAGGTTGGTAGATGCAAAGTTATTTAGTAGACGCCCGGCTAAAAAGCCGCTTCTTTCGGCAAGAAATAGAGTGGCTAGGCTTGAATTTGCACGTCGACATTTAAATTGGACAGTAGACGAGTGGAAAAAAGTTCTATTTAGCGTTGAAACGCGTTATAAAATTTTCAATTCTGATGGAATGAAGCGTGTAAGACGGCCAATTAACACAAGGTTTAATCCCAAATACGTTACACCTACAGTTAAACATGGCAAAGGCTCTGTTTTCCTATGGGGTTGCTTCTCATGGAATGGGGTGGGTCCTTTAAACTTCATTAATGACACCATGGATCGATTTGTCTATAGAGATATAATGCAAAATGTAATGTTGCCTTATGCAGAGTGGGAAATGCCGTTGCGTTTTATTTTCCAACAGGAAAACGATCCAAAACATTCATCACGAATTGTTCAAGAGTGGTTTCAAGAAAATAACGTTCGGGTTTTGCAGTGGCCGGCACAATCCCCAGATCTTAACCCCATTGAAAATCTATGGGAAGAAGTAGAACGTGGAATTCGTACACAATTATTTCCAAATAAACAATCATTGGTAAATAAAATCAATGAAATTTGAACAAACCTTCCCGAACTATTAACATAATACTTCTAGACGCTAATGACCTCTGTTGTCGAGCGTCTATAATCCACAATTCAATTCTAATACTTCTAGCTATTGTAATTTTTAAATATGTTTAAGGTTTTTTTATCGTAATATGTAAAATAAAATACTGTTGCCACCATTTGTTGCTTTACTTTTGTCGCACTTCATTTCGTCGATTTTTATAATAATAAATATTTCTCTACCTTCATTTTGTTTAAAGTGTACCAAAATATTGTAAAATATTCCCAATATTGTGGGGATAATATTTCATTAAAATTAACTGGGGATCACAATCATGTAATTAATTTTTTGAATTCAAAAAAATAAAAGCACTTTGTTGCTCTACTTTTGTCCAATAGTGTATGTTTGTTTATAACAATATCATATATGAAATATGTAAAAACCAGCCTTCCAAGTTTGACGTAAGTTTCATTTATTAAACTAGTCACATCCATTGTGAAACTTGTAACGGCCATTTGACAGTTGTCACACGTTGATTGTAGTAGTCGTAGTAGTCAGCGCACTGAAAGAATGGTGAGATACATTCTTGTATCTACCAGCTCTTGTAACGGCGCTTATATCTGCTACACTCACTGCTTCGTTGTGTACGCTCGCATATATGCTTCCTCGCATAGTGGAACTTTTAACGAGTCTGGGGGGATGTTTGGCCCATCAGATTTGTCTGGCTCATTGGGAAATATTTTTAAATATTATACTTATTAATATATATAAAATTCAGCCTTCCTAAAATGACGTAAGTTGGCATGATTTTTTTCCACCTTTGAGACCTGCTACCTGTAAAACGGCCCCGCTTTCAGCTTAGCGAGTATCCATTCCTTTCTAAGTTTATGTTATACTAGCAATCCTAAAAATTTTATCTTTCCTAAAATCACGTAAGTCTGGGGTGACTGGGATCTCACTCTATTAAGTTCATCCAGATTTTGTCAAATGAACAGCAATATGCATTTGTTACTGTATACGTACACCATGGTAACTATGGTAACGACCTCTGAATAGAGGGCAAAGCAATCCCTGATCTTAACTAATTTGTACTGTGTACTTTTCCCTATGTTCGGTTTTCTGTGATACACCCCGTATTTGGTGATATGGTTTAAGATTGAACCTTCTGGCTATCGTCCTCGACTGTTTGTTATTTCTTATTTTAATGTGTTTGCCGTAGAATATTGTAACAAAACTGTTTTCTTACGTGGGTGGAATAAATTATTTATTTACAATAATTAAAAATGTAACAACAATTCAATAACAATCAAAGCAACAATTATATGTCAATTCTGACAATCAACACGATATTAAGAACGAACAGTAATTCTTAAACAAAGTGAAGCACTTCAATAACACTGAATAATAACTATTTATATACTGTCTTAATGTTCGCAATTCGACTCGACACTGATTTATGACTGACTGACTGCCCAATTCCCGTCGGTTGTCTTAAATACACCGTCGGTGGCTTAAACACACCACATTCTAGTACTTTCCAGACGTCTAGCAGGTACGCGTATCTTCGATATCATTCCACGCCTTACCACTGCGACCTATTCTCGACGCTTCTATTGTCGCCAGCGGCGTAGCATCTTGGGGTTTGCTACAATATAGTTCGTAAATTTCGGATTATTGATGTCCTGGTTGTTTAGTGTACCGTTTTTTGATGGGCCGCATGTTGTTGTGTATGTTTTGCGTTGCACCTCATTAGTTTTTTGAAGTTTAGTAATTTTGAATTTTTCTCCGATTTTCTGAAAATGATGTTTTAAGTGAATTACAATGGTCATCTCCCCTGTCTGTGCAATCAGCTTTTTACCTCCAGGTTCAGACAACCTGTGAGTCACGTCGGTGTCCTGTTGTCCTGGCGCCCTTAGACCTTCGGTCGGTTATTGTCTGGACACTGTTATATTTTTACAAGCTTTTATTTAACTTGCAATGTATGTTAGTTAGTTAGTTTGTGTGTTTGTTTAGGTCAAAACTTGCAAGTCAATTTTGAACGACTTCCACGTATCCGATCGTTTTGAAATTTTGTACACATATGTATTCCCGATGACAACACATGAACAAATCGTTTTTAGAAATAAATTCAACCCCTAAGGGGTTTAAACGGGGATGTAGGGTTTTTTTTGAATAATCAACGCCCAGGCCAAATTGCTAAAGCTAGAAACTTGAAATTTGGACAGTGGACTCCTTTTCTGACGTAATCATCCACTAAGAAAGAATTTTTCGAAATTCAACCCCTACGCGTGTCAAAAGGGAGTAAAATTTTGAAAGACTAAAATGAAAAAATTAAAATTAGTAAAAAAAAACTTTTTAGAGACAAGCTTTTATTTAAATGCACTAAAAAGGAAAAAATAATTTTTAATAATTTAGGTTTATAATTATAAAAGCGTGGATCGTGACTAATAAACTATCATAGAGCTCACGACCCACGCTTTTATAATTTATTATGAACCTAAATTATTAAAAATTATTTTTTCCTTTTTAGTGCATTTAAATAAAAGCTTGTCTCCAAAAAGTTTTTTTTTACTAATATTTTTTACAACGAGCTTATCTTGTCAGTTCGGAGTGAGAGGTCCGGTTTAGAGTTTGGGCTATTGAGTCAGGCTGTTTGTTTTTTGCGGTACAGTTTTATCGTTTGTTTTAGGTGATAACATTTTAGTGGTTTGGCTCAATTTATTTTGTTGTTTGAGCCCACTTTCCAGCGCCGCACGAGCCTAGCCGCGCACCAGCTTTAACCACTGGGAAGAACAACGGTTATAACTTTTACCTGTCTAACTTCTACCTGTCACCGAAAACGCAGGGGAGAAAGGTTTCCAGACTTACAGATTCTTAGAGGGAGAACACTTTAATGTTATTTTGCCTTACGTAGACGCTTGAAAAATTCCGTCGCTAGCTCTCCGTCTAATTGTACTGATTTTCAAGATTTAAATATTAATTAAGACTCTAAATATTGCGGAAGAAACTGTTCAACCGATTTTTGTAAAGAATTAATAGCACTGGTCAAATTTTCTACATTCTTTGCTTTACGGGCTTTGTTTCGAATTTTAAATTTGAAAATCTTTTTAGTTAAAATCAATTTCTCTCGTTTTATTTCGAGTAGTTCATCTTGAAATTGTTTTGTATTAGTAGTCTTTTCATTTAGAATTTCAATTGCTGTGTTGATGGGTTTCAATTTCTTCGTTTCATTGTCTGAAAAAAGATCAAAAAAGTAATTATTACACTATTTTGCTTGTGAATCATTTCCAAGGAAGAAAACAATAATTTGGATACCTTTATCATTGTTTAATCTTTTGAAGCTAGTTTTGTTGGAGCCTGTGCTCTTACATTTTTCGCGCTGACCAATAGCATTGGTTTTAGGACTGCTAACAGAGGCGGATTAAATGTCGAGAGCGCCCTAGGCAAGCACCTCCTCGGCGCCACTCTAGCGGCCATATGTTATAAATTTTAACTAGTACTTATATAATAATTAGCTGCGCCCCGCGGTTTCACCCACGTGATTCTCCATCCCGTGGAAATTTCGGCATAAAATGTGTACATCTGGGCCTTACGTGCGCGCGCCCCCTTGTAACCTCGCGCCCCTAGGCACGTGCCTAGTTTGCCTTAGGGATAATCCGCCTTTGACCGCTAATACTATGAGTAATGACACTTTTTGATACATTTAGAGATTCCTGAAAATTATATCAATTCAAGTTACGCTCAAAATAATTTTATATTTCATGCAAAAAATATTAGAGTTGATATTCGTACGAAATGTGGGAACAACCATGCTTGCTGATAATGCACGAGTCCTGCATCCAGAGTTGAACGGTTATTTGCACGACTGAAATATAAACTATTTGTGCGAATATCTCTGGATGCACGATTCGTGCAACTTACGACATCCTAGATATTCGCACGACAATTCTTAATCGACGCGTTCTTTTTCTTTCGCATTCCCGCCATACTACAGTTTGTTTAGTCAACTTTAATTCCGTAGGTACATTTTTACGAATTTTACGTTGATAAAATTACTTTTAAATTTGCCTTTATGGATTTTACGAAGTCGTGCGGATATCTTTTCGTGGACAATCGGCACGACTCGTGCGAATATAATCACTCATAAAATAATCATAAAAAATACTTAGATACAGATATTTTTGAGTTGTTAACTTCTTTAATTTTCTGTGAAATAAGTGGAACAGAATGGTTAAGAACACGCGCAGGAAAATGTGAGAAAGATGTTGGTATTATATCAGTTGTTTCGACTATATTTTTAGATGTAGGTGCTGCACAAACAAACGTACTGGAGAAATCCAATGATTGTTATTCTTGCTCATTCATAAATTCATTTTCATTGTCATTGTTGTGGGATTCCAGTCAATCCTGATGCATCTGGCGTTAAGAATTCCAATAATTCTTCTTCTAATGATGCTAAAATAATTTTCTTTGGAGATCCACCACCAGTGCCATGCATGTAATTTTTATTCTGAGCTACTTTTTTCAAAATATTGTTTTTCCAGTCTGTCCAACCTCCTTGTGGGATTCCAGTCAATCCTGATGCATCTGGCGCTAAGAATTCCAATAATTCTTCTTCTAATGATGCTAAAATAATTTTTTTTGGAGATTCACCACCAGTGCCTTGCATGTAATTTTTATTCTGAGCTGCTTTTTTCCAAATATTTGTTTTTCCATCTGTTCAAGTCTACTGTGAGTAAACATGTAATTATAAAAATAATCAAACTTTGTAAACTTTGCAATCATACCTTTTCCCATTTCTGTGGCTCCTTTTGAGGACCAAAACCACTGGCATTCGTTGAATTACCGATTGATGTCCACAAATCAACATGAACCAACGCACATAACCCAACGACCGCGATTAATTTCTTCTTACTTCCAACACTGGATGAACGTAATCTTCCTTTAGCCAGATCGGGATTATTTTTCATTAATTGTATCAATAACTGCTTCTGTTTTTCAGTTACGATCATTTTTACTTATATCAAACATGAAACAACGCACATAACCCAACGACCGCGATAATTTGTCTTTTTAAAATGAAAATATACAACAAGAAATAAAATCCCTACTTTGTCGTTCTAGTGATTTCACGAGTGTATTCAAAAGTTACACAATCCAGTGAGATCATACGCGTGAAATGAAAATGTGAAAATGAACAAAATCACAAATGTTACACAATAGCTACCCTAGCGAATAAACATAAATCACTATGGAAACTGTTTATTTTCCACACTAGTGTATTTTGTTTTGAAAACACTTTCAACACACCTGCCTGTTAACTGATCCATTCCATGCATACATACACGCATGTAAAGTAGCTATTTTTTAGTGGGTATAGCAAAAAATATTTTAAATATAACTGGAAAGTGATAATATTATTTATTTTTCGATATATGCAGTGTGTAAACATGTGGACCACAGACTCACACATTGCTAGCTACATAATATTAATAAATTAAATATTTACATATACCTACATGCACATAGTAGGTACATATGTAGCAGCCCGATCATAAATTGTGGCATATCATGATGCGCCTAGGCGCTTTATAATATGGCGCCAATTTATAAAGCGACTAGTAGCCTAACTGCAGCCAGCCAGATCGTTTGATGTATATAATTCGGCGATTTGGCGGAATTGTGATTCTCAATCCATTGGGGTGATCAAAAAAAATCCAGAGAAAACAAATCCAATTCAAAATTAAAGATTTTTATTACTTACTAAGTAAATCAACTTTATATATTATTATTTATAAAAATTATAAGTAAGTAAAATAAATTGTGCTCTCTTTCTAACTAAAATACATTAGGTTCGATTTTCTATTTTTTTTCATTTTGAGATCATATAATATCTCAAAAACTTTCCTCTTCACCATGTCACTTTTTTGACATTGCTATACTCATTACTCAAAAAAATATTCTCTTTCCGAATCCCTCGAAAAAAGTTGGAATTGCAAAAAATGGACGATGACATCGTAACTCAAAAACAAAGCACGATCGAAAAGTGAAATTTATCAGAAGATATACCTTTTTTTTAAAATTGCGTCCTGTTAGTGATCAGTCTATCCAGACTATAAACTAATAAGATAATGGACTAGTGGCAGGAGTGAGATGTCACCCAATGGCGGCACTCATACACTTCACTTTAAACTATGTCTGCTAAGCGAGCACATGATGTCTTTTCAGCCTGAATATTGTTGTGCTATTGTCTAGTAAGTTTATACCAAGCTGGTTGGGGTGATTCTGCAGTCTTTCTTGGTATCTGGTACTGTAGCGTCGAATTTCTACTTTGACTGTTGGCGTCATTAGGTCGCGGTGAAGAGTGTCATTAGTGGCGTACCATGGTGCATCTACTATCATGCGCAGTGTGGTTGACTGGAACCGTTGTATTGCTGCAATGCTTGACTTGCTGGCTGTGCCCCATAACTGCATTCCGTAGGTCCATACCGGTTTTAGCATAACTTTGTAGAGCAGCAACTTGTTTTCGATTGTTAATTGGGATTTCCTCCCAATAAGCCACCACATTCTCTTCCTTTTCATGACCAGTTGCTTTCTTTTGGCCAAGATATATATCCTTTTTAAAAACCAAAATCGACGAGTCCGAGCATTTTTCTAAAAAAGTTTCAGCAAAAATTTAAATCGCACGTGTCCAGACTTTACGTGTTCTCTGTATAGTAGAGGTGGGGACTGGGAAGTAAAAATCTAACGTTTTCCGCGGGTCAACGGTGTCACTGAGTGATCCGCTTGACTTCTCATAGTTATTCACATATAGACACAGATGGTTATATCTCTAAAATAGTATAAAACAAAGTCGCTGTCTGCCTCTGTCTGTTTCTCCGCTTACTTCTTCTAAAACGACGCAACGGATTTTGAAACAGTTTTCATTAATAGAAAGAGCGATAAACGAGGAAGGTTTGTGTATATAATTTGTAAATATTTTGTTCAAAATGGCTGAACGATGACGGTGTTTTGCCAAAAAAAACTGTTTTCGTACGCTTACATGACTAACGCTGGCCAAATCTTTTGAGATAGGTACATCAAAACATTGTACTAAAAAATTGTAGGTCTTAAAAACCGCTATTAAATATTAATTTCATACCAGCCGGGTGTTGCCGGGATGCGCCGCTAGTATTTAATATTATTATGTCATGTCAATTCGAACATAACTCGAGTTGTTATATTTAATATGTGCAAATCAGTACACAACACACCACTGATTTACCGCATAATGTAATATAATGACTAATGACATACGGCCGTAACAATATTATGGTCTTTATTGAATTATTGCACCATTATTCGTACATTGCACGGGAATAATTTCACTGGTTTTGTTGGCAATCACGCGTTTAACGACATATCGACGTGAAGTTTGTATATTATGAAGTATTAGAAATACCTTGTATTTTTTTTATGCCCGTCTTGTGACTTCCTGTGTTTTAACACGACGCGTTTCAGCAACGAGTTGCTATCTTTAGGTGTGGTTAAATTTTTTTAAAAATTACACATTGAGTATTCGTAACACGTTATAATATTAAGCACATGCGTATTATGTAGTGGATTGTGGAGTACTGTGAAGTTTGTGTCTGAATGTATATGTATTTCTATTTAAAAGTTGAAATTAAATTTAAAGGACAAAATATTTTATCAAATTACTTATAATGTGTAAATTTTATTTTGTAAGTTACAATATACAGATTGTCCGAAAGCTATTCTAAAGACTAAACATAGACAATTAATGAGTGCAAAAAAGGGGTCATATTTTTCTCGGATACTTTATACAAAAAAAAAACTCGGGTCGCAGTGCCAAACCCTGCCGACAATATAGTGTATTTGCTAATACAGGCATTGTGGCATTATTACGTGAACATAAGTTTGTTTTTTGACAAAATAAAAAATTTAACCCCTTAATACATCCCTTAAAATCATTAAATTTTTCTAAATTTCAATATTAGACATGGATTTTATCAGTACAACATCTGCACCAAATTAAATACACCCTTCCATAAGTAAATCCGTATCAATAAACTAGTGTTTTCATAAAATTTGAAAGTCCGGTCCTGTCGGACCGATTTTATTAAAATTTTAGCAGCACATTTTAATCTCTATTAAAGAGTTAAATTCCAATTTTGAAACAATTCTGACAATTTTTTCGGTATTTTTGGGCCCAAAAACTTTTTGTAACCCCTAAATACAACCCTTAAAATCGTCCGATCGGGCCCATTTTAAATAGGCTTCGTGCGGTGATGGATTTCAACGTGCCTACCAAATTTCGTTAAAATCAATTAACTCTTTCGAAAGTTATTGCCCGCACACACACCACACACACACACACACACACACACATATATATATATATAAATTGTATATATAAATATATACATACATATGTATAAACATTTTCAAAAATGGTGCCAAAGTGTTCAGGAGGCTATGAAACGTCGAGAAATTTTGGTCCGACCCCTAGGTCCCGCCATCCGACCGACGCCAATAGTGTATGTGCCATATGGCAAATACACTAATAAAGCAACTATTAGTCTATAGGCTAAAAATGCCACCCTTTTTTATTGGGGTAAAACTAGCGATAGTAACTCTGAAATTATTTTGCATTTTAGCGTATTGGCGGAATCCTACTGATATTATAAACACCACTAGCCCGACTTCGCTTCGCAGGAGGAGAATTTCACGCGAGGGGAATAGAAAATCATAAATTCTTAGCACCCGGGCGAAGCTGGACGGGAACCGCTAGTTGTATTATAAATGCCCCTACACACGACACAGTCTGCTAGATCCGATCTGCTGGGTGCCCGAAGGACATAAATTGGGTGTTACTCTCCACACGACCTATCCGAGCGAGTGTAGACTGCCAGGCTGGCATAGCGTTGGGCGAATACGAGATGTTTTTACAATCGAAACAATCGCAATCGTTCATAATAACAATCGAGTCCACAATCGACTCGGAGTTTGATTTTACAATCGAAATGTTCGATTGCTCAAGTCGATTATTTGCCAGCGAATGAGAATACATATAATCGCGATTCAAGGTTATATGCTGGTCGAATGAAGTCTGACGTTTACGCTACTCGTTCATCGTTGATTCACTGTTCACACTGTTCAGTCGGTCTCAGAGCATTCGATTACTGCACAATCGACCATCTATTGACTCGACCACAGTTGTTGAGTGATGAACGATTATATATTATGTGGCTCTCGACAGTGTACGTCGTCTGTACGATTCAGTACTATGCAACTTAGTCTCGGTGAAATATGAAACAACAACAATCGAGTCCAAGTGAAAACCATCGAGAGTCATCGAGATGTTTGAACAATCGAGACAATCGACTAAAATATCTCGTAATCGCCCATCACTAGGCTGGCAGTGTGCTACACTCGCTCTGTTGGGTAAAGGTACGTGCAGTATGCAGCTGGGATTCTAGATGGTAGCAATTATGGTAGATGGTGGCTGAAATTTTAAGCGCTTATAGGTTTGCACAATGAAGCTTTGAAATGTCAGATAGCGAAGACGAATATTTGTGTTCTTCTGCTACAAAGTGGTATAATATTTTAAATACAAATTTGGGTAGGAGCTATCATGTCCACCCTATTAATAGAAAACGATCTAAACATCGCAAATTTCATCATTTATACCAAGAATTAAAATTTTACCAAACCGGTTTTTTGAATATTTACGTATGGAATCTAACACTTTTAAATACGTCTTAGAAAAAACTCAAAACAAATTAAATAAAAACTGGTAAAATTGCGGAAGAACAATTAGTCGTAACAATAAGGTAAGTTTTTATCAAAATAATTAATATTATTATTATACACTTTGATATATTATTATAAATTAATAAATTCTTCTACATATTGGACATAACATAAACATAATTTGTTAAAAAACAGAAATCTTAACCTTATCTATATAATGTTCTAAATCTATTTGCACACTAGCTAAGCAAAATGAATTGAAAATAAAAGTTGTCTTGTAATATCGTTGTTTTTAATGGATTAGTAAATGATTAACATAAAGAAAACATCATATGGAAATTTTTGAAAAAAAAACTTTTGAAATGCAGCTAGTTAGCATGCAGATAGATTTCAAATATAAATAGAGAAAAAATTAAATGCCTTGTAGGCGTCAAAAAATTAAAATAAACTTGAAATATTTTTGAATAGTTTCACCATTGTTCATTAGGCTCAAAAATTATCGTCGACTCCGATAAAGTAGGACTAGCTGAAGGGGCAGTAACAGATGAATGGCCATATGAATAAAGCATAACTAATTTCTGAACTTTGCTCCTGAATTTCAATTTTTGTAGAGGTTCCATTTTCAGCACATGGGGCATAAGGCTTTCGAAAAAGTACCTGTCTTCATTCATGTTCTTTTCATTTGTTTGTTTTTGCTCTAGAAGTTTTAATTTTTCTTTTTCTATATTGACTAAAGCCTTCCTTACTACATCCGCTGGCCTTGTTCTTTTTCGGGTTGGAATACTGACCCTGGGCTCAATAGTGCTTTCCACAATTGGCGATGGGGTATCAAACTGACGTTCTGAATCATAAAAATTATAATTATCTTCATTATCAGCTAGGCTCAGATTTTCATCCACTGACGTTTGCGTCTCTTCTTGTATGCTATCGTTCAAATTGGTGGATGAACATGGCGCTGCAAATTGGTCCCTTAAAAAAATAGGCTTTTGAAGTGGGGTCAGTTCGATTCTTTATATTGACCACCTCCAGCATCTCCAGATCTTGGCTTTACTTGCTTTGCCATCTCTCTGCGGAACGCAACTCTTATACGTACTTCCATTTATTTTTTACTTTGTCTTCTATAAAATTAAAATTAAATATAAGTATTTTGTATCCCAAAATATATAAAGAATAAGCGAAATTATTATAATATTTTTTTTAAATAGTAGCGTTTTTTATCTATGCTGGTAGAGGTTTTTTCTGAATACAATGATTTCTAAAAAGTTTTGTAAACGGTCGATAGACGATCAATTGGCGAGAGTCTAGATCACATCCGGTGAGATACAATGTGTTGTTGATGTGCATACAGTGGGTGATTCACCACCCAGGACAAAATAATGTCCAGACATGACCATGCAAAATACGAACGTCCATTGTGACGATCCGCGAGAACCAACATTTCCACGAAGTCATAACGCCCATGAGTTGATGGGGGTAAACCCTATAAATATACTCCCCACAACCAAAAACAGGGAGGTAGTGTTGGAATTGTGCGGGTCGACGTTTAAAATTATTATGTAGTGCTACTAGATACGGGTAAGCCAGATTGTTGATAGATTTTTGGTTAGGTACTACAAAGAAAAAAATTAACCATACAAATGTTCTTGGTTACGTGCAGTGGCGGCTCCTCCATTAGGTCAATTGGTCAATGACCTCCCTGGAAATGTAAAATGAAAAAAAGAAAAAAAAACATTTAGAATTTAGAAAATAAAATTTTAAAAAATATTAAAAATTTAAAACCAAATAAGTATTCTGTTTCAACAAATGCAGAATACTAATAAGTAATAGTATACCTAATTCTTAAGTTCTGTATCAAATACAAATTATTCTGTATCAAAATAAAGAGTCACGCTGTGGGTCAAATAAAAATTTGTCCTCATGTACTGAGATATGGCTATCGAATCGGAACCAATCGGACGCTACGCTACAGAACGTACACAACTAAAAGCTGTTCATCGTACATCATCGTTTGGGGCAACAGCCGAATAACGTCAGACGCTCTGACGTATGAATGCTGATTGCCGATTGGTTAATACTTTTTACTCACTCTACAAATTCCTGGCACGTTCATATTATATTATTATTGTTAACGGTTAAACAATTAGAAATTTATTATTTACTAATGTAAAAATGTTTGTTGTGCAAACTATTAAAAATCTGAAAATTAATAATGGTTCAAATTATGATAAACGTTTAGAGTTTAAAAAATATGGTCGCCCACGACCATAACTTAAAATAATACAAACCAGTAAGGACAAAAACAAAGAAGTGCGTCGTTATTTTAAAGATTCAATGTACGATATATCTGAATGGATTTGTGGGTGTGAAGTGACCAATTCATTTTATTGTTTCATTTGTTTACTTTTTTCAAATTCAAATGACTCGCTATGGTGCAAGAACGGTCTAATAGACTTAAAACATTTAAAAGAAAAAGTAAAGAAGCAGATCATATGAATAGTGCTATTGATTATGGTGCTATTGATTATGGTGCTATTGATTATGGTACGCTCGGTCGTGTTGACATTCAGTTACAGTTGAGCAGTGCTTACCGAAATAAAATTAAAGAATATAATGAAAATGTGAATAAAAACAGATATGTCTTAAATAAAATAATCGATTGCATAAAGTTTTGCGGCGCCTTCGAGTTAGCTCTACGAGGACACGACGAAACCGAGTCATCGGAAAATGCCGGCATATTTCGGAGGCTGATAAATTTTGTTTCCGAGTTAGATTCCATTTTTACAGCTCATTTGGACCATAGTATTGTATTTAAAGATACTTCTATTTTAAGCATTGAAAAGTCGTTTATCAAAGATATTAAAAACTTTAATGAACTTGTAATCGATCATTTTGCCAACAACAAGGATAGACGAATTCATCTAAAATAGAAATCACTTTAATTAACGTAAGTACTCACTACGCTTTTTTGATATTAGGTAGGTACTTTATATTTGGTTTTGTTTTTTTTTTTTTGTATAAAATTGACCTCCTGACCTAAAGGAACACGAGCCGCCACTGGTTACGTGTATCTTTATTCAACTAGTTTGAAGATGAAATATTCCATAGATAGGGCATATCTCTAAACAATTCAAAAATATCCATCCACACTTATTTTTCCTTTTCTGTAATCATCCGTCATACAATATGTGAGTACTTGCTAGTTGACAGTTTTAGTCTTCTGGGCAATTGATGCAAGATAATTAATGATGACAAATCGATATGCAGATTGGCCAACTGCTCTACAAACGACCCAATTTGCAGTGGGGAGTCGGGAGATTGTGTGGTGGTCCGAGTCAACCACCAGACATAAAAATAATAATAATAAATCGGTCCGATTGATCTACACATCATTCAATTTGCATGGTCCCTGCAGATTGAACTCAGCAGACTGTATCGTGTGTATACTGTATAAGGCGCTTTAAGATCTGTGATTGCAACAGATTAATATTTACATGTTCTTGTTCAAGCTTGCATTACTTATTAGTGTACTTACTAATTCAATTAGAGCTAGACAAATTTGGTAAGCACTGCAGTATAACGTTGTATGAGAAGATGAATAAGATTAATTATTAGACCGAAGAAGTTTATTACCAAAATAATAAACTTCTAATGAATGCTCTATAGTCTATATTATACAAGTGTAAACTAATGCTTTTGTACAGAAATGAAATACGCGATCCTTATGATGTTACGTCAAATCTTGTAAGTTTGTTGGGCGAAAACGAGAAATGAATTTGCCAAGACAACAGAAAATTACTTATTATTCTATACAACAGAAACATATTGTATCAACACTGGTGTGCAGTAGTAGCTCCTGAGTACCACTACCCCATACACAGCAAGAACGTCGAACAGCAGCGTGATGTCTAAATGGCTATAGTACGTTACAGAGTTTAGAGAGATAACACACTAGAGATGGGGATCTGTTACATTTTTAAAGTGAAAACTTCTTTAAGGTACGTGCAGTACGCATAGCTGGGATTCTAGATGGTAGCATGTATGGTAGATGGTGGCTGAAATTATAAGCGCTTATAGGTTTGCACAACAAAGCTTTGATACAAGCTTAAATTGCGTTTGAAATGTCAGATAGCGAAGATGAATATTTGTGTTTTTCTGCTACAAAGTGGTATATTTTAAATATAAATTTGGATAGGAGCTATCATGTCCACCCTATTAACAGAAAACGATCTAAACATAGCGAATTTCATCATTTATACCAAGAATTAAAATTTTATCCAAATCCGTTTTTTGAATATTTACGTATGGAACCTAACACTTTTAAATACCTACGTCTTAGAAAAAACTCAAAACAAATTAAATAAAAATTGGCAAAATTTCACTTATTAAACTAGTCACATACATTGCGAAACTCGTAACGGTCATTTGACAGTTGTCACACGTTGATTGTAGTAGTCAGCGCGCTGAAAGAATGGTGAGATACATTCTTGTACCTACCAGCTCTTGTAACAGCGCTTATACCTGCTACACTCACTGCTTCGTTGTGTACGCTCGCATATATAACAATGCATTCATTTAAGCAAGCCCTGCTATGATCTATGCTACCATCTAGAATCCCAGCTCCATACTGCACGTACCTTTAGAAATGCACACTTTTTCCTGGGCAGTGAAGGGTACGGACATACCGAAGGTGAAGGTTGAAGTCGCGGTCAATGTTTACATCGATTAGAGGACGAGGGAGAAGTTTCATATCATTGTTTTTTGCGGTTCTTAAAGGCAGCATGTTTTTGGGTTCCGTACCTCAATAAGAAAAAAACGGAACCCTTATAGGATCACTCGTGTCATTCTGGCTGGGTGTCTGTCTGTCAAGACCCATTTTCTCAGGCACGGATAGAGATATCAAGTTGAAATGAATATGAAATACTAAGGTCTATGGTCCCTTGGAGGTGTAAAAAATTCAAGCTTCTAAGTCAACGTAATTAAAAGATACGGCCATTTTGTTACCTATTTGGATACTAGCAAACTCACTTATCAAAACCTATAGGGTACTTCCTGTTGACCTAGAATCATGAAATTTGACAAAAAGCAAGGTTTCGCAGCACAAGTAAAGTGAAAAATCCGAAAACCACAAAAAGTAAAAATTAAAGGGGGTTCTTTTAGAGGCTGTATCTTTGGAACCGTGACATGTAGCCGGTTGAAATTTTCACAGAATACGCCTACTTAATTTAATTGTTGTAACGGTACGGAACCCTTGTAGCGCTTGTTGCACACGCACTTGACCGCTTTTTTTAATTTAAATGTTCGAAACTATAGAATAGTGGGTTTCTTTATATAGTGAAAGATGTATACAAGTGATAGAGTAGCAAGGATAGTGACGGTAATATATCTTCAATTGTAAAATGGTGGATTATTTTTAATTCTTCAAAACGCCGGTTTCATGCACATCTCATGAATCAGAAAACACAATATTTATAGATGAATACTGTTACGGATCACCCTGTATATAACCAGCAGGCAAGAGTTCTGAGAAACGGGGGTCCGTTTACTGTAACAACTGGTACCTGCACGAAAGTTCTAGAGAAAGCGAGAACACACTAAGATTATGCTACGCAGCCTATATAAACAGCAGTACGAGTGAGTGAGAGATCAGTCAACGGTGAGTCGCGCATTCAAGTCAATGGAGAATACTGAGCGACAAATAGTGCGTCTGATATAAATACAGTGAATATAAAAATTTGAAACATAAATAACTAGAAATAAATAGTCCTCGTATATAGTTAATTGTTACGAATTATTGTATATAGTTGTTTGTTTTGCTTTGTAATTACTGTTTAGTTATTGTTTACTTGTGTTGATTGTTAGAATTGACTTTTCGTTGTCGTGTTCATTATTATCGTGTTTTTAATTATTGTAAATAAATATTTATTCCGCCAATTCAGAAAACAGTTTTGTAACAATACCATCATCTGTTTAAACAGCTAAAGGAACATTCAGACATGTTTTATGCATATATGCGAATGACTCCTGAAATATTTCGTTATATCACGTGATTAATGTGAACCAATGAGCTTGCATTCACCGCGATGTCTAGAGTTCTACCTCGATGAAATAACAACGGTGAGGGTGAATTGATGAAACATCTCTGATATTATGTACGGTCTCGAAAGAACATAGAGATTTGTTTTACAAAGAAGTTTTGTTCTTACTATACTGAGTTGGAAATACATAATACTGACTATTAGAAGAAATCAACACGTTCAAACACATAGCCATAAAAAAACGGATATAAGAGTTCCATGATCGATAATTTAATACACAGACACAAAACCAAACTAAAAACCGTAAAAAACAAAACCAGCCAACCACTACATTTCTGCAAACTAGCAATTTACTACCTTACACCATACAAAATCAATAAAAAAAATACAATTACATAGTAAGCTTCCGTACAAACAGCAAAATTAAAAACATCCTCAACTCAAAAAACAAAACATCTAAAAACAAACACACCGGAGTCTATAAAACAATGTGCAGCACATGTGATAAATTCTACATAGGACAAACTGGAAGACCTTTTGAAGAACGCTTCAAAGACCATCTTCCTAAAAGAAACTTGTTAAATGCTAAATCAAATTACGCCCAACATATAATTTCACAAAATCATGAATATCACGATTTTGAAACAAATTTTATTCCACTACATATTTCCAGTAAATGTAAACACATGGACACCCTCGAAGAATATGAAATATATAAAGCCACAAAATTCAACAATACCAACATTCTTAATGACAAACTAACGTTAAAATCGAACATAATATACGACACAATAATTAACAACACACAAACACCCAATACTCATTATTCGTCTACCTAAATACACACACACTCCCACGTCCATTTCATCTACCTACTATATAAATCATAAAATTTCGAAATTTAAATCAGTACTCCACTTTCCACTACATAATACGCATGTGCTTAATATTATAACGTGTTACGGATACTCAATGTGTAAATTTTTAAAAATATTTAACCACACCTGAAGATAGCAACTCGTGGCTGAAACGCCTCGTGTTAAAACACAGGAAGTCACAAGATGGACATCAAAAAATACAAGGTATTTCTAATACTTCATAATATTCATATTATAGACCCAACACTCTAAAAATGTATCTGACTATTGTGTTAAGCGGTGTTAGTTTCATATTACTTCATACTTCACGGTGCTCAAACATGGTCGCTAACAGATAAACAATATAAAAGTCTCCAAGTTTGTCAACGGCGTATGGAAAGGAGTATATTAAACTTAAAATCAATATAAAATCTATACGGTAAAAACGAAAATTATAGACGTCAAACATAAAATAAAAACCCTAAAAAGAAAGTGGGCATGCCATTTAGCAAGAATGTCAAATAATCGTTGAACGAAAAGGATAACAGAATGGTGGTCGTTAGAAGAGAAAAGAAAAATAGGAAGATACAAGAGAAGATGGAAGGACGAAATAGACAAATTCGCTGGAAAACTCTGGCACCGAATTGCACCAGACCGGGTTATGTGGAATGCCAAGGGGGAGGCCTTTGCCCTGTAGTGAGATTTTAATACTTCATATATTTTTATTTATTTAAACTTTACTAAAAACGAATGTCAGTTGGTTTTCTAATTAATTTTTATTAGAGAAACAACTTGGACTATTGCACATGTAACATATTAATATTGTAACAGAACTGTTTTCTATGTGGGCGGAATAAATATTTATTTAATATAATTAACAATTCAATAACAATAAACGCGACAACTATATGTCAATTCTAACAATTAACACAATAGTAATTCTTAAACAAAGTGAAACACTTCAATAACACTGAACAAATAACTAGATTCATATACTGTATTTATTTTCGCAGTTCAACACGACACTGATTCACGACTGACTGCCTAATTCCCGTCGGCTACCAGCTTATATAGAGCTACGTGGCTTAAACACAGCGCGTTCTAGCACTTTCCAGACGTCTAGCAGGTACTCGTATCTTCGATACCATTCCACGCCTCGCCACTGTGACCTTCCCTTCTCGACGCTTCTATTGCAGGCAGTGGCGTAATTCTTGGGGTTTGCTACAATTTTATTATAGCCATACAGTATAGGACCCTGTTGCTGTATTGCATTCATTTCTTAATGTTTCCACATAATGATGCAAATTTACCGCTGGTGCAATTTATTACTTTGCTGTTTAATAAAACCAAGGATAAATTCAAAAAGGAGTTATTAGACGGTCGTCATGGTGCACAGCGCATAAATCTGAACTAAAATCAGAAATTGTTCATAGTCAATAAATAAATACTAAATAAATACTTAACATAATTTCTAAATAATACTGTCACTATTGTAACAACTTAAAATTAATAAGCAATTATTGTAAGACAAAATATAATTTGTCATTTTTAAGTTGCAACTCAGACTGATAATATGTAAGTTAGGAACTTTATACTAGTTTAAGTTCGGAACAGACTATACGTGAGTACACTAGCAGTAGGTACCTACTCTAAGAGACGCAAAGCACCAAATCCAATTATACGAAAGAACCATTAATACGACTTTCATTTTTCCCCTGTACAGCATTTGGCTTACGCGACTTGGCTTGATCATCCACTGCAGTTGAACCTACGAATGCGTGAACTGCGATGACGCACATTATACACAATAATATTATTGTAACACTAAACTCGTTAAAATAATTATTTGTATATATAGAATTAGTACTGCGAATCGCCCTTAATTCACACTCGAATAACGTTTATAGTAAACTAGCGGCCCGTCCCGGTTACGCCCGGGAGGTATGAAATTATGTTTCAATAACGGTCACCCATTGCTCCGCTCACGCATATTTGGTATATTGTTAATTTGTTATCCTCCCGTGAGAAGCTCCCCCCTGTGTAGCTTTCAATTAGTGAAAGAATTTTTAGAATCGGTTTAGTAGTTCCAGAGATAAAAAAAATATGATTTATTAGCCCCTCCGCAAGAATTTCTCCCTCTTCCCCCTCCCGCGAGAATATCTCCACCTGCGTAGCTTTCTATTAGTGAAAGAATTTTTAGAATCGGTTTAGCAGTTCCAGAGATAAGGATTTATGATTTATTAGCCCCCCCGCAAGAGGTTTCCCCCCTGTCCCCCGCGAGAATTACTCCCTCTGCATAGCTTTCTATTAGTGAAAGAATTTTTAGAATCGGTTCAGTAATTCCAGAGATTACTTTTTTCACTTGGGGAAGTCGGTTTTTTTAGACAAAAAATAGCCTATGTGACAATGTCCTTCCTCAGGATGCAATCTATCTCCTTGCCAAATTTTATCGAAATCTGTTCAGCAGTTTAGGCGTGAAAATGTAACAGACAGACAGAGCGACGGACTGACAGAGTAACAGACAGAGTTACTTTCGCATTTATAATATTAGTAAGGATTGTTTTCGAACACCTTTGAAAAAATTGCAGTTAAAAACACAAAAACACGGGTTACCGTGCAAAATTCTAATGACAGAAATATTTTTTTTGTCCTATTCACTATAAAATAACTACTTTACATGCGTGTATGTATGCATGAAATGGGTCAGTTAACAGGAAGAGTTTTTTCGGTATTTTCTTTAATCTTTAATTGATTTTGTTGCAGGTTCACGTTCTGAATTAAAACGTCCAGCACTGTAGATGGGACTGGTTCCGAGCATGCAGTTAAAAATCGGTCAAAAATTGGTTTACGACTATTCGAGACTTTGTATCACAGGTCCTGTGTCGAATTTATGTGTCCGAGATATTTTAATCAGTGGGTAATATTTTAGTATGTTTGAAGTCAAATATTTCTAAATTGTTTTTATATACGGACTAACGTAAATAATAAATTAAAATGATTAGATGAAAGATTTGACACAGATAAAATTAAGAAATTATCATTATTCACTAGTTTAAAAAAAATTCAATCAAAAATAAAACTGTAATTAGGATTAAGAAATTAGTCTAAATAAATTACAACTTTGAAAAGAAGTGACAGTTTAAATCTTCCTATATCTACAAAATTAATATTAATCCTGTAAACCAGGGGTTCCCAATCTTTTCTTTACTGACACTCCCGTTACAGGTTGAAATTTTTTGCGACGCCTTTTTAAAAGAAGATACCTGTGTATAACTCTATTCAAAGAAAACTCGAAAGAATATAGAATCTTAATTATTATTTGTTAGATTCTAATTCTAATAATTAGAAAACATAAAAAACTACAAACAATACAATTAATGAGCAGGAAGAACACGCTTTTCTCAGCATAACTTCACAAATCGGGACTGCAGTTCTGAAATTGCGACTCCCCTAGGATAGTGCAGCGACGCCCCAGGGCGTCCCGATACTAGTAGTTATTTATTTATATCCAATTAATATTATATTTAGCAATTCTCAAATTTGAACTTGGGATTTGGGAATAGGGGGCTTGTATTAGAGGAGCCATGGAAACGCCAGGCACGTAGTAGAACCAGCAACGCCATAAGCATCAGTGAATAGTGGAAGAACTAAAACTTAAATTCGACCTTGCAGGTCGAGTGACCTATTTATAATCTATGCTCTGAATGTACTGTGAACGTGTAACAACATTAATTTATTAATCCATTATTTATTTAATTATAATTATTATTTGCCAAGATTCATGCCATAACAACACACAATCTGTGAAAATTTCAACTAGCTACCTCTTACCGTTTGTGAGATAGAGCCCTGTGACAGACGGACGGACAGACATCGTTGGCAGGGTACGTATAATAGGATTCCATACGGAGGTGGTTCCCGGCCACATGGGAATTGCTGGCAATGAACTAGCTGATACTGCAGCTAAGAACGCTGCAAATAACGATCAGAACGTGTATTGCGTTATCGGTGGCGACCTCAAAAATATACTGATTTCGGCCGTCCAGCAGCTCTGGAAAGATGAATGGAGTGCTGTCGAGGAAAACAAGTTAAGAGCTATAAAATCTATAGTTGACCCATGGCTCACATTTTGCCGTTCCTCCAGGTGGGAGGAAGTGGTTCTTACACGGATACGCATCGGTCACTGTAGACTAACCCATGGTTTTTTAATGGCTCGTGAGGACCCGCCCCTTTGTGAGACGTGTGACACTCGTGTTACCGTCTCATACATTTTAATGGAGTGTGTCCAGTTTAGGGACACACGACAGCAGATCGGATTGTCAGGTGATCTGTCGGTTGTTTTAGGAAATGATCCTGACAATGTCGATCTGCTGTTTCGATTTTTAAAAGAAACCGGTCTTGACCGGTTAATTTAATTTTATTTATTTATATACATTTAAGCTCCTTTACAGCCTTTATGGTTTTTTTCTTTATATCTTTCTTTAATAATAATATATATAATAATAATATTTATTTATTCCTGTGACATAAATGTATGGAATAGGTCATAAAGGATACAATAAATTACATTGTTGTGGAAAAAAATTCCTTAATAGAATAAAAGGAGTGCTCAAGTAACAGACTCTTGACGATCCGCTTAAAACGAGTCTATTTATTGACTTTACATTTGCCGGTAAATGGTTATATAGTTTCAGAGGCATAATATTAAGACCTTTAGCAATTAAATTTAAGTTATATTTCGGAATAGCCAGTTGGTCTTTATTCCGAAGGTAATAGAATGTGGTGTCGCTAACTTTAGCAAATGAATCAATATTTTTCTTGACATATGTTATATTATATGACACATTTTATTTGTACTTATAACGATTTTATTTTGTTGTACTTGTGTGTCAATTTTTGATTTTGCTTTTATTTTATTGTTTTTACATTTGTTTTGTTTACACTTTGTTTCTTTACAGACGCTAATGACCTCTGTTGTCGAGCGTCTATAATTCACAATTCATTCATTCATACGAAGGTACAGGCTACAGATCCCTAAAATGGAATTAAAGATTTGTAGGCTTCGTTTCCTATCTCTCTTTTCCAAGGTAACACTGTCAATTACAGTAATTGTGCCTATGGCTGCCCTACTTTATCTATGATATCTCTATGATGGTAACGCCGTTCTAGTTATGATCATGGAGTATAGAGGTTAAGGAGACGAATTTCTGTGGCCTGTGAAGCAAATCGTGAGGCATAACAATCGGTCATTCTCGTAGTTTGAAAAAAATACCACAAGAAGCGCTGTTCTCAATAAAAACCTATCTAGTATACAAACCATAGACCCAGGAGTTTGAAAACTCTAAGATAAGAACCATATGAAATTCGAATTACGAATCACATGTCATTGTTTATTTGTTTACGTGGCACATAACGTGACTTAGTTCATAAAAATTCATCAAGTTTTTTTTACAAAATATTCGTAAGTAGTTAATGTAGTAAATTCGCAGGTATGTGGACAGTAAATAATAAAACAGATAGTTTTTTCAAAAGTACGACGTTTCGTTTATTGTTTCAAACTTTTTCAAGTACTTTATACTAGCAGTAATACATTATAATTTTGCTGCTAGTATGAAGTACTTGAAAAAGTTTGAATCAATAAACGAAACGTCGTACTTTTGAAAAAAACTATCTGTTTTATTATTTACTGTCCACATACCTGCGAATTACTACTTTAATTATATTGCTACGGATCACCCTGTACATAAACGTCAGGCAAGAATTCTGAGAAGCGGTGTCTGACGTTGAACACACTGGTGCCTACGCGAAGATTCTAGACAACGCTAGAAAATACGAGGACGCACTGAGCGTACACCGCACGCAGGTATATAAACAGCGAGTGTGTCGTATTGGGGGAATCAGTCAATGGTGAGTCTGCAACTAAGCGGATCAGTGATATAAATCAACGGGAATCAGTCAGTGTAGACTATACTGTGACAGTGTTGAACAGCGAAATAAATCTGATATAAATCCAGTGAATGTAAATATTGAAATATAAATAGTTCCGTGATATAAATTGATAAAATAAATAACTAGAAATAAATAGTCCTGGTATATAGTCAATTGTATATACAGGGTGGACCAGGTTATAGTAGCAATAATTCACCATTCGATGGTCCATCGAAAAACAAGTCGGCATGCATAATTTTATTTTTTTCCAAAACGCTTCCTAAGGGAGATACACCCCTTCAAAGTTCAGTTTTAAAATTCTTTTTTTTGTCCTAACTCTCAGGTCATTAATGCGGTTTTGACCAAATTTGGTACAAGTATTTATGCAATAGATACTCATTACTTGACGTAAGTAACTTTTGTCAAAATTGTCAAGTGGCGTAGATACAGGGGGATTGTTTCACTTTTCCCGCCCGATTTTCTGCGCCACTGGATATTTTTGAAGAATAACATTTTTTTCGAATTCCCTGTTTAATTTAGAAAAAAAGAGTCTCTTTTGCAAAATTTCGATTTGAGGCTTCATTTACGAGATAATTAGAGTTGAAAGTTTAGAACACTTCTAAAATAGCCACCTATGAAAATAATAGGTCTGGAATCTTGTACAACAATTGTAAACTTTTTACTGTTTGACGAATTTAAATAAATAATGCATTAATTAAATTAAAAACAACAAATAAATAACTTATGAAAATAACCAACAAATTAGGCGATACTTGGTTTTGAGATAATTTATGACACTTGTCAGTATTGATTTTTAAAACTGGACTTTGAAGGGCTGTATCTCCCTTTGGAAGCGTTTTGGAAAAAAATAAAATTATGCATGTCTACTTATTTTTCGATGAACCATCGAATGGTGAATTATTGCTACTATAAATTGGTCCACCCTGTATAGTTAATTGTTAATTACTGTTTAATTATTGTTTACTTGTGTTAATTGTTAGAACTGACTTTTCGTTGTTGCATTTATTGTTATTGTATTTTTAAATATTGTAAATAAATATTTGTTCCGCCAACTTAGAAAACAGTTTTGTAACAATATAAATATGAACACGAAATCTACTAAATATTATTCGTAAGTAGGTATAAATGAAATTTGCATTTATTTTTTTACGTTGACGTTCGTACCCTACGTGTCGCAGCGCCCCTAACGACTAAATCTATAAAAAATATTCTCGATTTTTGGCCCGTTTCCAATGTACACAGATTCCTCTCCTTAACCTCTATGCTCCCTGGTTATGACGCTGACAGAAATACAAACAGAAACAATGGAAATGTGACAACGGCACGTTCTACTTTCTGTCCTTGTTCATTTTAGAGGGAATATGACGATGAAAAGCGTACGATTTAAGGAGTTCTTTGTTGTGCAATAACATTTTTACTGTTACATTGTGCTTATCTTTGCGCGGTTGTAATTTGCATTACTTTAATTGACTATTCATCGTTGCAGGGTACAATAAAACAACCCCAGTATAATATAAAATTGCATATAAAATGCGCATACTTACTACGGATGATGAATCTCCGGCTTAAATTGCAGCTGTGTTCACATCAGGTCTACTTTAAGACGTGAATACAACAGAAACGTATTTTTTGTCATACCCACTCTAAAAAAATTCGACTGATGACCAGTCCTATACTTCCCACCTAGTAAATATTTGCAAAAAATAAACACTCTTTTTTTTATTCTTTGAAAAAAAGCATGGCCCTCTTTTTTGTTTGGTGATCTACTGATGGCTAGTAATATAGCAAAAATCATGATGGTTACCTTGATTTACGTACAATTTTCTTTTTTTAGTAAAATATTTTTTTTCTTGAAAACTATACATTTCAGAGAAAAAAAATATTTACATTTTTTTCATATTATAACATCTAAAATTCATTTACATTTTTTTTTACCTATATGTTAATACGTGACATTGAGAACGTTTTGTTTAATATCTCAGAATTCACTGAACCGATTTGACTTAAAATCTAATCAGATCTAAGTTAAAGGCTGATAAACACAATAGAATAATCGGCATGGCCGTATGTTGTTCCGTTTTTACGATATCGAAGGCGAAAAATTGACCACATACACACACACACACATACAGACATCAGTCAGAAAATGATCTTAAACGATTGTTAGGGTCTCAAAACGTGAAGATCTGTTAAAATCTCGAAATATTTTTTTCGGACACAATCCATTACTTCCCTACCATAGTAGAGGTGGGAAGTAAAAATTAAAAATAATACCTAAATCGAAAAAATGAATTGGTGTTAGGTCCAAATAACCTAGATATTGATAACACAGTCATATACTTCCCACCTAGTAAACAATAATTAACTAAAAATTACCATGGTAACGAATACAATGACCTTCAAGTACCTCAACGTTCAAATTTGTGTATTGTCTATCTCATTCTGGCCGTGCGCAACAAGTATACAGGGAAGATACACTGCATATTATATTTGCAAGAAATAAACACTTTTTTTTATTCTTTGAAAAAAAAGCATGACTATCTTATTTGTTTATTGATCTACTGATAGCTAGTTTATAGCAAAAATCATGGTCACCTTGATTTACGTACAATTTTTTTTAGTAAAAATTTTTTTTAGAAAACTATACATTTTAGAGAAAAAAATATTGAGATTTTTTTCATATTATAACATCTAGAATTCATTTATTTTTTCTTTACCTATGTTAATACGTGACATTGAGAACGTTTTTTTTAATATCTCAGGATACACTGAACCGATTTGGCTCAAAATCTAATCAGATCTAAGTTAAAGGGCAAAGGCTGATAAATACAACAGAACAAACGGCGTGGCCGTATGTTGTCCCGTTTTTGCGATATCGAAGGCGAAAAATTTCACCACACAGTCAAAGAATGGTCTTAAACGATTTCTAGGGTATCAAAACGTGAAAATCTCGAAATATTTTTTCGGATTATATTCAATATCTACTTCCTTACCATAGTAGAGGTGGGAGTAACAATACCATAGAACCCGCTATAAGCTGGCGCTAAAATTACTTTAAACGCCCGGAACGTCACCAGCCTGAAATCGGTTATCTTCCCATTGGAAGTTATTGTAATGGGTCCGAAAATCGAAATCAAAATGTATAACAAATTATTGTTTCAAGGTCACTACACTATTTTTAGAAAGATGTATGTGTGAGTATGTGTGTGTGTGTGTACGTATGTACGTACGTATGTGTCCATTTCTTTCTAAGACGAAATCTCGAGAATGAAAAATGATATCGACTACGTTAGGGTGCCAATCGACGCGTATTAACGTAAATATGATCTGAAAGAAATTTTTTCAAAATTGGTTCAGTCATTTTTTTTTCTTAACCAAATAAACTTGTAGTACCTTTTGAACTTGGCAATCACGTGGCATATGTACACTGTGATGAGATATTGTTTTTATTAAAACTATATCGCATGGTATCATATATCCTGATGCCACGTGATTGCCAAGTTCAAAAGGTACTACAAGTTTACAGTCATAAAATATTATTTATAAATTATTCTTTATTTTACCTGTGTAGTTTTAAGACAACTATCGAGTAATTTGCTAACTGCATAGTCAAAGGTAATAGAATGGCTGACTTGGTACTTTTCGGGATCTCAAAACTTTTTACGGCGAAAGTGTTGCGAGACTTGGCATTTTTTTTTCTTTACAAGAATATTTTTGATGGGATCTCAGTTCTTTTTGTAAGGTTGGAAAGGGAAAATCACAATTACCTATTTGAATTTTCTCGTTACTTGTACGTGAAACCCAGCCTGCATACCAAATTTCAGCTTTCTCTGACTAAGGACCTATAGAAATCTGCAACACCCCCTTTTAGGGGTTGGAGGGAGAAGATCACACATGTTTGAATTTCCTCGTTACTTGTACGCGAAACCTAGTCTGCATACCAAATTTCAGTTTTCTCTGACTACGGACTTAGCCTATATTAATAGAAATATGCACCACCCCCCTTTTAGGGGTTGGAGGGAAAAAACACAGATATTGGAATTTTCTCGTTACTTGCACGTGAAACCCAGCCTGCATACCAAATTTCAGCTTTCTAGGACTACTGGAAGTGCCCTAGCTTTTTGATGATCGCTATGTCAGTGAGTGAGTGACAAAATAGGCAAATTTTGAGGGTTGAAATTTTCTGAACTATATTTATTAGAAACTTGTAATTTGGGGAGTTAGTTAAGACCGTTAGGTACAATCTCTAGCGAAATTTTCAGCCTTCTACTTGCATTTGTAACATAGATATAGAAAGTTGAAAAGTGCCTTGAGTTGCTTCGAGAAAAGGTATACACGGTAGCGGCCGTCTGTTGTTTGCTCGACTTGGCGGGGGCCACTGCCATGGCCCCAGATTACTTTTCTGTGTAATATCTAATTTAATTATTATTATTAAATATTTATCAAACTGGGAAGTTCGTCGTGTGGACCTCAAGGGTCGCACTTTAGTCCTAATAAACGACCCACCTCACGGCTTGTTTTAAAAGGCTCAGTAGGGACATAGATATAGGTACACAAATTAGCTAATAGGTGTATCTAAGATTTTTCTTGAACAAGCTCAAGCCGTATCAATGTGTCAACGTCTCTACATTGAAAGTCGTTCTAAACGAGTTTTTAACTTTACTAAAACTTGGAGAGAGATAGAAATATAAGAAGATATCATTTCAGCATAAAACACTCTTAAGATATGCAACGGATTCGTTATAGAGTTAGTCGTAACTTTGTCAGTTAATGAATTAAATTCCAGTGATAGCAAAAACTTTATGAGAGATGTTTCCTCGAAAAATCTAGATTTAAACCAAATCTTTGCTTACAAACACATGTACTTTTTGAAACTTTTAAAATTAATAAATAATTTTTAATTGCTTTTCAACGAAAACATAGTTTACGTACTTTTTTGAAGTTATACTTCTGTTGGCGCGTTATGGAAAAATGATGAGAGTGAATTTTTAGGATGCGCGCGCATCGCGTCACGAAAAATTTACGGTATGAAGTTAGTCGCTAGTAAAACTTCAACTAGAGTCATTACACCAAACGACATGAGCGTATTCAGTTTTGAATAACATTAATAAAAGCTTTTGTCATACAAATGCTCGCTTGTGCCGCTTTCGTTAAATATGAGTTCGGACTCCAAACCGTACTGATTTCATATTATTATTTTTCTTCATTATAATATCCTATTATATAGCACTGCTATGTCATTTCGTGGTCTAACGGTAACGTCGTGGGGTCGTACGCAATAGGTCCCGTGTTCGAATCTCAACACAAACATGCATAATTATTTTTTTTTTAATAAATAATTGGATATAAATATAATAAATAAAAATATTTAATAAACTAATAACTTATTAAATTAAATTAATTTATTTAATATCTTTAATTTATTATTTTATCGTCATTTTACAAACGTTTAGTACTGGCACGCGGGATAAAATTTTTGGAGTTATGTTTGTTTTGTTACGTAAAAGAAGTATAACTTCTGACGTGAGTACATAGTACACAGACACTTTTTTTTAAATTTATTTTTGAACACTTTTCCAAAGAAATCAGGAGAGTTTATGTATTTTTGAAAAATGAACTTATAATCAGTGACGACTTGAGAATTCAGGCTGGTCCACGAGACCAGGCTGTTTAATTTATGTAGTTTTAAAACTGATCGTTGAATTTCTATGCAATTTTAGAAAACTGATAACGCTAATGTAGGTAATACTGTACTTAACATTACTCTTTAAAATGTTCGTCGCGTTTTACAGGTGAGATAAAAAGTTGCTTTAACCAAAAATTTTAACAAATAACGGCAGTTTTCTTATCTTTTGTTGCACATTTCTTTGCAAAGTTTATTTGAATTGGAGACCATGATTCTCGATATTCAATGAGCCATTTTCCTGAGAGCAGTCCATTCAATTATCCACGAGAGGCAGCACTTGTGGGGGGTACAGACATTATTTATTGCCCATTTGCGTCGTGTCATTTTAGTGGTATAACTTAATAGACCGAGAGCTAGTAACAATTTTTTGGTGTTATTTATTCAAGGCCTTATTTTTGTGAAGATGTTGAGGGAGGCATGTTAAAGTGCCCTGAGTAAAGGATTTTGCTAGACATTGATTGAATTTTTAAAAAAGTCGTATAGGATCTCATTGATTACTACTTTGCTTCTTTTACAGACTGGTAGTTCCTGAGATTAGCGCCTTCAAACAAAGAAAGAGTTTTTTTTTTGTTTTTCTAAGTTCTGTAGAGTCGGTAAAAATCGGAACAAAAACATATTTGGCCAGTGCATTTTGAAGTAAATTTTGTGCCCTTAAATTTTGAATAGGACCATTTTTTCGATAGGACAAGCCGTTTTTATGTTATAAGCAAAAAACCAAAAAAAGTGCAAAAAAATCGTGGTTTTTAGCCCACCAAAACTCCCCCGCCCTGTTTTAGAGGTCGCAAACTTGGATTTGACATCTCCTAAACATGCTTGAGGACACAAAAAAATAAAATCATTTGCTGCACAAAACGCAAGGTGGACCTACCTTTTTATTCTCTCGTGACTGGACTAAATATTATAAGAAATTTTATTATTTGTCCATTATATTACAAAATAACCAGGAGACTGATTTTGTAAGCTGATAAAAATTTTTTTTGTGGATATTTATTTGACTATTTTAGAGTATCAGCTCTTTAGAGAAAGTAATTAGCATAAACTCTGATAAAAAATAATATCCAACTTGTTCATATTGTAGCTAAAAATTCGCTGGAATACGAATATTCCCATTTTTGTAGATCACCCATACTATAATCTACTTCAATATTCAAGCTGGAACCGATCAAAATATTGTTACGGATCACCCTGTATATGAACGGCGGGCAACAGTTCTGAGAAACGGGGGTCTGCTTACCGAACAACTCGTACCTTCACGAAAGTTCTAGAGAATACGAGCACACACTGGGCTTAGGCAACACAGGTATATAAACAGCGAGTGTGTCGTGTTGAATCAATCAGTGAATGGTGAGTCGTGCAACCAAGTGGATCAGTGTTATAAATCAATCAACGGTCGAATAAGTCAGTACAGTAATATAAATAGTGGAGTGGATATAAATAAATAGTACTGAAGTAACTTAGTAAATGACCGACATAAATAAACGTTAGAAATAAATCGGATATAAATACTGTGATATAAATTCACCTGATAAAATAAATATTAGTGTAGTCAATTGTATATAGTTAAGTGTTAATTACTTGTGTTAATTGTTAGAACTGACTTTTGGTTGTTGTATTTATTATTGTTGTGTTTTTAATTATTGTAAATAAATATTGAATATAAATATTTATTCCACCAACTCAGAAAACAGTTTTGTAACAATATCTTTAAAGTATGTCATAAAAAAACTCCCAGATATTAATATATTAAAATAAGGTTTCTGTCAAAGAGTATATTAACGCCGGTGAATCCGCGGGTAAATGCTAGTACTTTATATATTCCAAAACCAACAACAGAAAAGTTAACGGTCGGTTTTCAAAATGATTAATTTCCATTTCATTGCAATGTCAATATGTGGCTATTTATTATATGTCAAGTGGAGAAATTGGTATTCATTAGTTTGAAAAATATTCAATTTATTCATAATTTTTTTTTGTAATTTGGTACAGCAAGTCTAAAAGATTGAAAATATTAGCACTGACTATGAATTTTAAATAAAAATAAATGCACTGATAGTCTACAAAAATAACTTTTTTGTTCTATCCCCTATAAAATAGTTGCTTTTCATGCAAGTATACCTACTGGTCGTAAAATGATCAATCTCAGATCGGTGACGAGAGCCGGGTGTTAACTAAATTATTGTACAGCCCGCCGGGCACTAAGATAAATTAATTAATTATTTTTTTTTTCAATTTATTATTTTTTAATGATAAATAAAGACAAATTCAATAACTTTAAAAGGGCTTGAGAATAGCCGAGCGTGCAGCAATGTCGTTGTTTACATGGCGTTGCTATATGGTTCCTCTATTACAAGTCCCCAGTTCCCGGGTTCTAGCCCGAGTGCTGGTAAAAGTGTCAATTGGATTTTCTATTTATTATTAAAAAAAAATATTGAATTGAAAATATGAATTGGTGCTAGGCCCAAATAACCTTAGCTGTTGGTCGTCTTTAAAAACACACAATAACTTTAAAATTTTATAATGTTACTCCAGCTGGAGGAAAACCTGCGATCTTGTGAAATGTATACAATACAGAAAACTATGCGTGTGATAGCTTACAGAGGCTACTTAATACTTATAAAGGGTCCGGCAATCAGTACCGGTAGATTTGAGTAGCTTATGAAATGAAAAATAATTGACGTACGACTGTCAGTTGCCCGTAATTGTTAAACTTATTTCATGCATTTGTCCAGTTATGGGTCATTTTCCAGTTAATCAGCGTTTTATTCGAACACAGATCATTGTGCAGACTCAATTTTAGATGTGAATTTGAAGTTGCCAGGCACGGAAGAATACCAAAACGGGACACAATTTTTTGATTGGGAAGGTCAGTTCCGAGTGTATGGTAGCGTCCACACACACTTCAAGATCTGAAACGTAATTCGAGATGAAATTAGAAATATTGGATTTGGACCTGATTTATTACGAAGAGGAATGGAAAACTTTCTAGAAAGATGCCAAGAATGTTTAAACTTTAAACTGCAATGGCGCTCACTTAAGAGCTGTTATTTTCAAAAAATATTGTAAATTAATAAATTGCAGATACCGAAATTAAAAATAAAGTCGTTGTTATTTCTCACATTTCAACAATAACCATATACGAGGTGGTTTAAAACCACCAGTACTGATTGCCGAACCCTTACATAAGGTGTACCTACAGTAGGTAGAGTGCCCGCGGTGAGAAATGAAGCCAGGCACGTCATCAACAATATGCTAGTGAACGCCTGCTTGCCCGCAGACAGTGCCGTGTACACAAAACTGCACATTGGGTTTTATGACGTTAGGTACAATTTTGGCAAACTGCTATTCATGACAATAAACAGCCAATAGCAAGCTAGAAGGCGGGCGCAATGCATTCACGTTACTATGACGCGGTGGCTTCATCTTTCGCCGCGCGAGGTCTAGGTACCTATTATTTAACATAAAATGTAGTAAAAATGATCAAAGCAAGTAGCATATTATTTTATTATGGGCTATAAAATATATACAGCGTGTCCCAAAATGAATGAGACATAAAGTAACAGCTGATTCCTTACAAAAAAATATTGCGATAGACCCCCTACTTGTCTATTCCGAAAGTTGATATTAAAAGAGATACAGGGTGTCAAAGTTTAATTTTTGTTTTTGATTTTCTTAAATAACTTTTAAAATAATTTAGGCATTTTAATGAAATTTGGTATATGGGGATTTTTTGACATGAGAAATTGAAATCTGACCTTGGTATGGCTCTTACTTGTAGGGGGCGCCACTTACACACTTTTTCACTCATTCAAATAGTCATAACTTTTTTGTACGCACTCGAAAAAATTGATTTTTTCCTAATGAAAATGAACATAGGTGGCTTTGAAAACCCCGGCGCGGCGTTATCATGGTAATTTTGACAGTTTTATTTAAAAATTCAATGTTTCTTATTAAAATGCCGCGTCATAATGATAAAAATAAAAATTAAACTTTGACACCCTGTATCTCTTTTAATATCAACTTTCGGAATAGACATGTTGGGGTCTATCGCCATATTTTTTTGTAAGGAATCAGCTGTTATTTTATGTCCCATTCTTTTTGGGGCACCCTGTATATAAAAATTACAATATTAGTGTAACAAATTAATTATAATATAAAAATATAAAAAGTTATAAAAATCAATTGCTTTTCTTTTTTAATACGTCAATTTTGTTAGCTGTATATTTATACAATAAGCGCGTAACTAAATTCGCCAAGGGATTTGTCATACGGTAAGGTAAAATTTCAAGCACCGGAAGAAATATCCAAAAAGACCTCGGCACAGTAAACCACGGTAGTTCCAATTTAATTCCATCAAGTATTGTTTCCGCGCATTCAGATGGTGTGCACATATGCAGTCGATTTATTCTGAAAAAAAAAACACTGGTTAAAGCAATAGTAGATTGTATGTCCAGATACGTAATGGGGAATATTATGGCGAGGGATGACAGTATGTAAAAACGAGTGACAGCGATTTTTACAGTCACACGAGCCGTAATACCATTACGTACGAGACATATATAGTATTTTTTGCCATACCCACTACAAAATACCGACTTTTGACGTAATTTTCAAAAAATTCTGACAGTTCATTTGCGTCGCCATCTTTCCTTCCACAATGTGCCGCGAAATTCGTGCAAGTAAGTGATGACAGGCGTACGCAAGCGTACGCAGTCGTATAGAGCGAATAAACAGAAGTTGCTATGGTAACCGTTACTTTCTGCGAAAGTAAAACACTTTCCGCACACTTTCCTGTTAAATGACTCATTAAAGACCGCTATACACACATCGATAGTAACTATTTTGTAGTGGGTATGGCAAAAATATTTTTCAAAAGATTTTATTAGTAAGTAATAATATTTTAAATATTTTTTTGCCATACCCACTGCAAGATAGTCACGGAAATTGAACAAAATGATGACATTTTATCTGTCAGAATAATTTCTAATCATTTTGTTCAAGTTCCATGGCTATCGCTTTCTGTTTTTGAGGTAATTTTGACATTTTCATATCAAATTTCTGCCGTTACAAAGCATGCAAAATTAATTTTATTTAATAACTTAGATGCAGAATTTTATGTTCTAAAACTTTTATTCAAAGATATTTTTCCTAAAATAATTAGGAAAGCAGGAAATCGCAAAAGTTTGATTTTACGGGTTAAATCCCTATTACCCGCAAAGCAATTCAGCACCCTGTATAATAAAAATATCAATTTTTGTGATTCATTTGAGTGTCGATATCAAAATTTTTTTTACTGTTCGATAGGTGATTTTGCTTTAGTAGATAGGCTATAATAATAACTGGAGCGAGCGAGCAAAGCAAGTGAGTAATGTATTAATAAATCATTAATTCGAGTGAACGAGGAAAGCGAGTCGTTATTAAAACCAGGTAGGTACTCACTTCATATTTTTAAATTCATCACTGATTAGTCTGCTTCCTACGGCGAACGGGCAAACGGTCGTTAATTTTATATTATTTGTGTTATATAATGCGAGAAGTTCGTATTTTAATGACTGCATTAATCCTAAAATCAAAACAAAACATTCTAGTAAAGTAATATAACAGTTATTTTTATTACGACTGCTTCTAAAGTTTAATAGAGAGAAAAAAAATTATGAAAACGGAAAATTCGCTCTTCTAGTCCTTAGAACTTTACAATTACAGACTAAGTTTTTATTTAGTTTATTTTTATTAAAGTTATTAACTTCTGTATAACTCATTAAAAACATGACTCTCTCATGATGTGGACTTTGTATGCGCGATACTATATATAGAAACACATCGATCGATAGCCAAGTAAGTGCTTGTATTGTACAAAGTGCGGAAATTTCGAATTTATAAGATGTAGAGATTGTACTTTTACGCACGCTTTGGACTTTCACGCACGGTGACTAAAATACATCTCTTTACGCCCGTCTCACAGTGCTCGAATATTGAACTTTAGAAGCAGGAGTTATAAAAAAGTAATAACGCACTATCATTGACGCCTAGTACATGGGACCAGACGTATGCACTTATAGTCCAAGAGCTCGTAGTCAAAAATCGCTAACAATATTTTGTGATTAGATAGTATAGCAAGTCAGCGGTCGAGACCTCTGGCGTCGAGACACTTTAAAGCGTGCAAAAAACAAGTGTTTTGTGAAAGCTGATATTTGACGCAGGTTTAATTTATTGAATATAATTTATGAAAAAAAAACAGTCAGAATTAATTTTGATAGAACCGATTTACATAGTCAGCAGTCGGTAGAAATTTGAAACTTGAAAATGAAGTACGCAAACGTGAATAATGTGTATAAAGAAAACATTATTTTAGCAAAAAAAGTTTATTACCTAAGTAACATAAAAAATCTTTAAATAAAACAAAAGAATTTTGGAAAATCATAAATAACCAAAAACAGAAACAAATATCAAACCAAGCCGTGAGGTGGGTCGTTTATTAGGACTAAAGTGCGACCCTTGAGGTCCACACGACGAATTTTCCAGTTTGATAAATATTTAATAATAATAATTAAATTAGATATTACACAGAAAAGTAATCATTTTAATCATTAAAACATAATTATTATTTATTTTTAACAATAATTAAAAAAAAAAAAGGCTGAACCGATTTTTATAAAATTTATGTCGGATCAAAATGACGTTAACACGCCTCGATTGACACCCTTACGAAGTCGATATAATTTTTTTTTAGCGAGATATTGTGTAAAATCTACTTTTTTGGAGGTTATTTGGTTAAGAAAAAAGAACGGCTGAACCGATTTTGAAAAAATTTCTTTCAGATCATATTTACGTTAATACGCGTCGATTGGCACCCTAACGTAGTCGATACCATTTTTCATTCTCGAGATTTCGTCTTAGAAAGAAATGGACACACAGACGTACACACAGACAGACTAAAAATAGTGTAGTGACCTTGAAACATAAAAATTTGTTATACATTTTGATTTCGATTTTCGAACCCATTTAATAACTTCCATTAGGAAGTTAATAATCAAAAAAAACTTGTTATTATAATCACAATAATAAAAAACTCGGGTCGCAGTGCCAAAACCCTGCCGACAATATAGTGTATTTGCTAATACAGGCTTTGTGGCTTTAATACGTAAACTTAGTTTGTTTTTGAACAAAATAAAAAATTTAACCCCTTAATACCCCTTAAAATAATATTTTTTTTCTTCATTTCAATATTATTATCAATGCAACCTCTGTACCAAATTAAATACACCCTTCAGTAAGTAAATCACTATCCGCAAACCAGTGTTTTCATAAAATTTGTAAGTCCGGTCCTGTCGGGCCGATTTAATTAAAATTTTAGCAGCACATTTTGATCTTTACTAAAAGGTTAAATTTCAATTTTGAAACAATTCTGAGAATTTTTTCGGTATTTTTGGGCCTAAAAACATTTTTCAACCCCTAAAACCCACCCTTAACATGGTCCGATTGAGCCCATTTTAAATAGGTTCCGTGCGGTGATGGATTTCAACGTGTGTACCAAATTTCGTTAGAATCGATTGAGTCTTTCGAGAGTTATCGTGCTAACACATATATATATATAAACATTTCCAAAAATGGTGCCAAAGTGTTCAGGAGGCTATGAAACGTCGAGAAATTTTGGTCCGACCCCTAGGTCCCGCCATCCGACCGACGCCAATAGTGTATGTGCCATATGGCAAATACACTAATTAAGTATAAGACGCACGTGTCTTATACTTAACTGTAATAGTACGGTTAGCTCGGGGTGTTGGCACATTCGCCTACGGCTCAGTTGTATAAACTACTATTAACCCAACAAGAAACAGTTCTGTTACAATAGCTACAATTCTGAGTTAGTCCTTATTTATTTTGTTACATAATATCTACTTATGCAATACGTATGTCGTATACGGTATAGCTCTGAGTGTGCTGCACAAGGAGCAATGCAACAGTACCTATACTAAATCGGTCCTAAAATTGGTATTCTAAAGAGTAAAAGCAAGCTGGTTGGCTTCTTCGCATTTCCTTCCTGGGACGTGTACGCGAGAAGAGAAAATGCGGTGGCGTGTTGAACTTCCGTTGTGAACGCTCGGAGTTTCACGCCGGAAACAGGAAACTAGATTAAGCTTCTATAAAACCAAAATAAATACAAGAAAAATATCTCCATACATTATCTCAACATAATATTATTTAATATATTGAGTTGATATTCGTACCGTAAAACTGCATTTTTATTATATTTTTTATTTCCTAAATATGATTCAAGAGTTAATTAAGGTAGTTGTCGTGCTACAATAACATCCAAAAGTTTCGTTCATAATACGCTGTAAAACAATGAATAAGTATAGTGTTAAATGTAAAAAAATTTTGTTAGAGATTGTACCTAAACTGTTGTTCACATAGTAACACATATTTAACTTAGTTTGTTCGCTTGGATTATATAAAAATGTCAATATTTTCTCATAAATTGTTGAACTTTGCGTTGTTACATCTCAACAATAAAAAGGTCAATAATTTTTGGATTTTCTTTTTTAAACTCAGAACAAAAACATCAATGAACAATTAGTTTTTTGAAAATTTCTGACAGTTACTTTTTTTTTTAATTAAAAAACTTGTCAAAAACACAATCTTTCCTATGCTCTCCGTGTTAATTACCCGAACTTTAATTAAGTTTATCTCGAGTTAGAGATGGTCAATTAAGTTCAAATTTTAATGGTATTTGTATTATAGTATCCTCAATGAGTATACGAAAATTTAGAATTTTCTGACACTATGCCCATAGCACGACAACTACCTTAACAATATAATTTATACTATATATTTTTTTTCGAAAACAATTAAAGTCTTTCAGGTCTTTTTTATTTACTGTATAATCAGGCGTCAAGAAACATGCCGTTAGAAAAACCCGTTGGAATCATTCCGATTGATGATTGTTCAGAAAGGCCTAAAGAATGAAATTCTAATGTTGCCGGACAAAATCAGTGGTCGATTTTTGTTTTTTTGATTATGCTATACTAATACATAATATTGATCCATTATGTAACGCTTTTCAGTGCCATAATTAAAAACAGTTACATAATGAACCATTATGTAATTAGTTACATTATGTAACTGTTTTTGATTGAATTCATATCTAGACATTAATTCAATTAAAGTTTAGAACCATGCATGTGTTGAATAAAGTATAGAGTGCAACGCGTGTGCTAAATCTTTATGCGTTAGGCGCGATGTTTTCAGCGCTCGCCTACTACTCGTGCTGAAAACATCGCGCCTCACGTATAAAGATATATTTAGCACACTTGTAACACAATATACTATTATATAATTATACCATTATTATTATAACAATGACGCTATGTGAGTATATAAACGCCACACTTAAAACCTGAAAAGTCTGAATATACGGACAAAACATCGGTAATTATGCAATTAATTACATTTTATTTGGTCCAATTTTTCCCAATAATTCCAACATTCAATTAAACAATGGACACAAACATCGAAAAAAAACAATTTTTTTCCACCTTTTAAAGCGCTCCGACTCCAGGGATTCCTACCGCTGACTGACTGTAGTAATAATAATAATAATAAATTATTATTAACCTAAATACTAACTAATCTAAAATTTTATTTATTCATTGTAGATTATAGAAGCGTCGACAACTCAAGTCTTCAGCGTTTTTAACACAACAAATAACATTATTTATGTATTAAAATTCGCCAGCCGGCATACACAAACCGACTGGTACGAGCCCGGGTCCCTGGGAGTGCTAATTCCCAAAGAACATTGCAATGCAATTGCAATAACAACTACATCCCAATGCCCCCCCTAGAGGGAACTAATCTAAAAATATTAGCCTTTACAACCACGAGTTCTTGGCCTATTATGAAACTTTTCTGTAAGGAACGTGCTCCCTCTGAATTTGTAAAATCTATATACGTATTGGCCAGGTAGTATTCTCTTGCACTGCTAAAAGTATCGTTTTCAACCTTCGTGATTTTGAAGACATTTTATCTTCAGAAACGCAGCGTCTGTTCTAATAATATAATTTTTGCAACACTTGCATCAAAAGTACAATTTTAGATGGCTGTGTATCGTTTGAAAAGTGTTTCTTTCTTTATATGGAAGCTTCTGATGCGTTCGAACGGTAGTGTTTAAAGTAAATTTTAACGAACTTCGTTCTATAAAGTAATACTGTTTTGTTTTACTTTATAACACACGTGCATAATAAAGTACTTTATAGATTACTTTGCTATAATGTCACTAATAAAATATTTATCCAAATTGTGTTTTATTTGCTTAAAATTGAACTTTTGAAGCAGTTGTTGCAAAAAATATTGTATGTAACACGTGCCTAAAGTGACGAATCTGACAGTCGCGATTTTACAATACTCTCTTAAGGTTATGTTGCATTTATACCAGAACGAGTGTGTGTTTATCGCGCGAGAGTATTGTAAAATCGCGACTGTCATAATCCGTCACTTAAGCCACTAGTTGCATAAATTACTATTAGATAATTTACCAAAAACAGCATATTTTGCAGCAGAATATGGGATAAGTGCACCAACTGGTATTTTACTTGCAATTGACGCTGTAGCCACAATATGTCCACAATTCCTCTTCAACATATCCGGAAGGAATGCCTTTATCATCTGGAAAAATTAAACAGACATAATTTACATTACTTTTTTATACAGGGATGAAGAAAACAGCATGAAAAGTAAGAGTAGCTAAGTTTTATAAAAAGAAGGCGCGACGGTCTCAGTGCTTCATATAGTTTCTATATGCTGCTTAGCATAGACTTTCCAATTCAGTGATCTTGAGAGTTGAGACGTTCAGTACCTTTAAATCAAAAAAATTAGACGAATTTTTAACGAGTACCCATGTGCTCAAAATTTGAGATAAACATTTCTGATCAGCAATATTACCTATAAAGTATTAGAAATATTTTGTATTTTTGGTGTCCGTTTTGTGACTTCATGTGTTGTTAACACGACGCGTTTCAGCAACGAGTTGCCATCTTCAGCTGTGGTTAATTTTTTATATTATATAACATACATTGAGTATTCATAACACGTTATAATATTATGGTGTTAAGCACTTGTCTATTATGTTGTGGATTGTGATTTAAATTTCGAGATTTTATGATTTATATATCTAGTAAATTTAAATCAGTACATAATAGACAAGTGCTTAGCATCATAATATTATAACGTGTTACGAATACTCAATTTGTGTTATATAATATAAAAAATTAACCACACCTGAAGATGGCAACTCGTTGCTGAAACGCGTCGTGTTAACAACACATGAAGTCACAAGACGGACACCAAAATACAAGGTATTTCTAATACTTCTTATTATTCAAGTGACTTGGAGACACTCTAAAAATGTATAATATTACCTATACCTAATGTATTTTTCCAACACTTGTTTTTGCTTGACCTTGTTGTTTATAGTAATTGACATATTATTATGAATATGTTTTTATATATTTAAGATAAACTTTGTATTGTTCTCATACAACTATTTAAAATTTAGAAAAAAAACAAGTGTATAGTCCTAAGATAAAATGTATATAAATAAACGGTCCGCCATCACTCGATAAAGATGTTTATTCAACACATGCACGCTTTTAATGTTTTTTCGTGTCTGTAACGCTGATCTTAAATCGCCGTTTATCAACTGGTGACGTCATGATACATTATGAAACGCTTTTCGATGCTATAATGAAAAACATTTGAAAAATCCGTTACATAATGAACCATTATGTACCTCTTTTCGATGCTATAATGAAATGTGGTTACTATGGTAATGAAGTAAAATATAAATATTCAATCAAGGCCAATGTTTGTAGAATGAGATGTACTGCTGTCAGTGAGTCTACGGTGTTTGACATTAATTCAATAAAGCTCTAAAACCACGCATCTATTGAATAAAGTATAATATGTAACTCGTGTGCTAAATCTTTATGCGTCAGGCGCGATGTTTTCAGCATTCTTAAGTGGCTCGCAAGTACGCACACGCTAAGGCTCGTGCACGCTCGCCTACAACTCGTGTTGAAAATATCGCACCTGACGCATAAATATATATGTTGCACAATATACTATTTTGCAATACCCACAATAAAATAGCTGCTTTACATGCTTGTAAGCATTCATGTTTTGAATTTTGACAGGTCGGCGTGCGGGAACGTATCTTTCCCACACTAGTGTGGGAAAGCAAACCATTTGCTTAGTGATTTATGTTTGTTCGCCCTGATCCTCCCGCTATTACCTACTGACAGCTGCTTCTCTCGGCCTACTATAGACGTAAAGTTGGCGACACAAAATAAACTGTCAAAAATTTTTAAAAACACTGAAAATGAACGGAAAAGCAGCTATTTTTTAGTGGGTATGGCAAAAAATACCATATAAATCTCGTGCGTAATGATATTATGACTCGTTTTAACATACTGTCATTGCACGTCAGTAATTTACCTCATTATGCCACTAGATATAAGTACGATCTACTTTTACACATCAAAAAGAAAATTAAACATACCCACATATGTGTATAAACATTAATCCCAAACGTGCGATGGATTTCTTCTTCCGAATAATCAAGTAACTTTCCTGCCAAAAATATGCCCACGTTGTTAACTAAAATATCAACTTGTCCAAAAGTTTCGTATACTTTCTGGGGTAACTCTTGCACTTGTTCGTTGGATGTTAAGTCACAGGTGTACGCCTCAACTCGAACAGATCCCTTGGATATTTTCAGAACCTCTTCTTTTGTTTTTTTGTTTGCATTCTCTTCGACGTCCACACAGATGATGTGGCATCTTTCTTTTGCTAAACATAAACATAATTCTTTTCCAATACCGTTTCCAGCTCCAGTAACCTGGAATAGAAATGTTTTCTTTTGTTGAAGAAAAAATGTAGGATAGTTAGTTTAGTTTTTGATGAAGATGGAAGCATTATTCTCGAAATATGCATCCAATAATAAAATTGTTGTGGTTAAAAAGTGACTAAATTGTTGTTTTTACTTCCCACCTCTACTATGGTAGGGAAGTAATGGATTTAGTCCGAAAAAAATATTTCGAGATTTTAACAGATCTTCACGTTTTGAGACCCTAGCAATCGTTTAAGATCATCTTCTGACTGATGTCTGTATGTGTGTGTGTGTGTGTGTATATGTGGTCAATTTTTCGCCTTCAATATCGTAAAAACGAAACAACATACGGTCATGCCGATTGTTCTATTGTGTTTATCAGCCTTTAACTTAGATCTGATTAGATTTTGAGTCAAATCGGTTCAGTGGATCCTGAGATATTAAAAAAAACGTTCTCAATGGCACGTATTAATATAGGTAAAAAAAAATATAAATGAATTCTAGATGTTATAATATGAAAAAAATGTAAACTTTTTTATATGTATATTTTTCGAGAAAAAAAATATTTTACTAAAAAAAGAAAATTGTACGTAAATTAAGGTAACCATGATATTTGCTATATTACTAGCCATCAGTAGATCACCAAACAAAAAAAAAAGAGGGCCATGCTTTTTTTCAAAGAATAAAAAAAGAGTGTTTATTTTTTGCAAATATTTACTAGGTGGGAAGTATAGGACTGGTCATCAGTCGAATTTTTTATAATGTACTAGCGGCCAGTCCCGACTTCGCCAGGGTGGTATGAAATTATGATTTAATAGCAGTCACCCATTGCTTCACCCACGTATATTTAGTATATTGCTAATTTGTTATTCCCCGCGAGAATTTCTCCCCTGCGTAGTGAAAGAATCTTTAGAATTGGTTTAGTAGTTCCAGAGATGAGAATTTATGATTTATTAGCCCGCGCAAAAATGTATTCCCCCACCCCCCGCGATAATCTCTCTCCCTGCGTAGCTTTCTATTAGTGAAAGAATTTTTAGAATTAGTTTCGTAGCTCCAGAGATACGAATTTATGATTCATTAGCTCCCCGCAAAAATTTATCCCCCTGCCCTCCGCGAGAATCTCTCCCCCTGCGTAGCTTTCTATTAGTAAAAGAATTTTTGGAATAGGTTCAGTATAGTTCCAGAGATAAGAATTTATGATTTATAACCCTCCCCCCGCGAGAATCAAAATAAAATATTGCCCATATTACTTAGGAACAGGGTAGCTTTCTATTAGTGAAAAAATTTTTAGAATCGGTTCAGTAGTTCCAGAGATTACTTTTTTAACTCGGGCGAAGCTGGTTTTTTTAGACAAAAAGTAGCCTATGTCCTTCCTCAGGATGCAATCTATCTCCTTGCCAAATTTTATCGAAATCTGTTCAGCTATTTAGGCGTGAAAAGGTAACAGACAGACAAAGTGACAGACAGAGTTACTTTCGCATTTATAATATTAGTAAGGAAATTGTTAATTTGTTATCCCCCCCGCGAGAATCTCTTTCCCTGCGTAGCTTTCTATTAGTGAAAGAATTTTTAGAATTGGTTTAGTAGTTCCAGAGATAAGAATTTATGATTTATTATCCCTCCGTAAGAATTTCTCCCCTGCCCCCGCGAGAATCTCTTCCCCTGCGTAGCTTTCTATTAGTGAAAGAATTTTTAGAATCGGAGCGGGAGAAATTTGCACCTGATTGAAAAGGTGCAAGTGACATTTTATAAACTTATTAGGATTACCATTTAATTACATCAAATTATGTGGTTCGAACCATAGCCGCGTTTCACTATACACGGCTAACCGTTTCGCCACGCACCTCAACGCTTTGTCGTCAAGAAGTGTATCGGTGCGCTCACTAGTCACTGCACCTTGCTACTAAGTGCGTTGTTTTCGAAAATATCTTGTAGTAATTTCGAAACCATTTAAGATATCGAGATGAAATAAAAACTAAATCGGTACTAGTAGGTAACGTAGTCTTTAAACTGTGCGAGTTTAATCAATTGAGGCAGTAGTTTTTTAGTTAAAACGGCACATACAAACAGACCGAATTGTTTTAAATTTTATTTTACGCTAATCTATCATGAACATAGTCCAATACACTACTGTAAATAATTCGAAATTACAGAGACACTTCAATTTTATTACTAGAGATTAAGTACTTACCAAAACCACTTTATTTTTCAGAGATTTTCCAAAAATGTGAACTGCTAACACTAATTTATAGAATGTCAAAAGAAATAAACAGAGCAATATTGTTATAAATATTAGTAACGCACTCATTATTATACTGTTTTATTTATGATGAATTATCATTAAACAGGACAGAAACCGAATACTTTTGTTTATAGTAATGAATATTATGATGTAGGTATCCATATCAATTATAGTCATTACAATATTATGACCAGTGTATCACATAATAGATAAGATTACTTGTTTACAAAATTACATGAATACAGGGTGAGTCACATAAAGTGTTACAAACTAATATCTCAGAAAGTGTTGGTTGTAGCAAATAAAGTTTCGCATAAAAACTGTTTGGTACCAAGGGGCACGTATGTTGGTAAAATAGATTCTTTTCGATTGGTATGCTGAGGTTGGGCCAAGGTCACCTCTATTTTTTTAAATCAGACTATGTGGATTTTTTCACGGAATCTTGTATCCGTTATTGAGGCGAATCCAACGACCTATGTCATTAGATTATTCAACGTCACTTCAAGGTCATAAATAAAGAAGTTGTGTAGGTATAAAAATAACTAATTATTAATTAAAACGTTATACTACGGAGGTAGCGTTGCAAATGAGTCAATTATTTCATACCGGCTGATAATTATACCAATTTAAGTGCTCATCCATCTGATGAGATATCCGACCGTCAGCTGCGTTAGTAGCGGTGGGGGTAGTAGTAAGAGGGTGTCAAAGTCACTAAAAAAATAGATTTTAAAGTTATTTCATACCGCATTAAACTTGGTATGGTGATTCTTTATATAATAAACAATAAGAGAAAACCCGTCAGTTAATTTTGAACACACAAATAAGCAAGGCAGACAGTTTTGGAAATGTAAACATAGAACTGAAATATCCCAAAGTTGAAATATCTCACTGACAGCTAAAAATATTTACTTCGTTACCATAGCAACTATATTTTATTCCATACGAGAAATATAAAAATATAAGCTCTGTTCCAACCGACTATTTAAGGATCGTTTTGAAACGGTAACGAAACTATTTTTATCGGTTTTGTGCGCATGCGTCAACCTTGCACAGTTCCGTGACGGTACAAACGTAGACAGTGGTTGGAACGCTTTTAATTAAACAGTTATCACTTAAGTTAATAATTTATGATTTACAAAATAGTCCTCTTGCTTTTATAAAGCTTAGGTAAAGACCTTTTGGCATTTTCGGCTACCATAGACTTGGTTAGGTACTACCATTTTTTAGAATATTCAGATAAAATGATTCCTAATTCTTGTGAAATTGCCAAATTTAGCAGAAAAATACCAAGTTCATCACTGATTAAACTATCAAAATAAATAAATTAATAATTCAACGAAAAAAAACGTCAAATTAAAATAAATAAACAACTGTCAAGTGTCAACTGTCAAATATTAAACATAGACAAACGTAATAAAGTGCTTAATGCGCATGTCAGTTTTACAGTTTCATTTTGGTTTCATGACTAGACCATGTACCGAAACGATCGTTCGGAAACCGTTCACAAACTATCACCAAATCGGTTGGAACGCTTTAAGAATCGTCCACAAACGGTCACAAGGTCGGTTGGAACGCGTTCTATCCACTGCGCATGAGCGTGACGGTAATATTACGGTATTCAGAGTGGTTGGAACAAAGCTATAGTTGCTATGGTAACGAAGTATATATTTTTAGCTGTCAGTGAGATTTCAGTGAGATATTTTTTTAACGATTTTGATACCCTCTTTCTACTACCCCCACCGCGGGTGCGACGACTGACGCTCACTTTGGTTACTGTTGATATTTAAGCAATTACTAGAAATATGAATTGGTCGGTATGAAATCACTACCTAAAATGCAACGCTGCCTCCTGTACTATTACGTACTATAAAGTAGCTACCTCTCAAATTACTACAAAATATGTAAAAATGTAATGCAAACAATCGAATCAAATACGAAACAAAGCTTCTTGATAGTACCCTCAACATACCAATCGAGAAGAAAATCTATTTTACCAACATACGTGCCCCTTGATACCAAACAGTTTTTATGCAAAACTTTATTTGCTACAACCAATACTTTCTGAGATATTAGCTTGTAACACTTTATGTGCCTCACCCTGTATATGTTACATTTAAACCTGAAATTAGTAGGAACTAATTATCACTGGTAAAAATCCGAAATTAATGAAAGTTTCAACGAAACGTTCAATGCTTCCCAGATTTTAGAGTTTTACTCAAATTGACGTATATTTTCGTTTTGATTAATAAAAATTAGTTTAAATAAATAACTTAAAAAAAACTTTTTAAAAAACAATGGTTTTATTTTGAAACAAAATTGCACTAAAAAGTAGAAAATAATTGTTTTTAGTGATTATAAGTTGATCAGAATAGTTTTCAACATTTGTTAAAAGAAAACCATTGGGCGCTCATAAAATATTAGGTACTGATGCTGTTACGCCCAATGGTTTTCTTTTAACAATTTAATGTTGAAAACTATTCTGATCAACTTATAATCACTAAAAAAAATTATTTTCTACTTTTTAGTGCAATTTTGTTTCAAAATAAAACCATTGTTTTTTAAAAAGTTTTTTTTTTAAGTTATTTATTTGTTGCTTTTTAGTCTTTAAATTATTTTAATTCTATACAATAGAAAAATATATAAATTCTTCACTTTACAAAAATGTAAAATCTAAGTCCTAAATTTTCAATTTTATATTAATCAGCTAACCCAGTTATCTAATTTATAAAAATTGGGCCGCCATCTTAGGGCGTTCGTCATTTTGAATTTAGAATGACGTCATGTAGCTTATCTTATTCTACTCATCAAACCCTTTCATTTGATACGTCGGGGGTTGTAAAGAAAAAGGAGAACCGCCATCTTGGGGTTTCCGCCATTTTGATTTTAGAATGATGTCATGTAGCTTATCGTATTCTACTCCTCAAACCATTTAATTTGATACCCATGTCATGGGAGTTCTGAAGTAATAGGTAACCCGCCATCTTGGGGCGTCCGCCATTTTGAATTTAGGATGGCGTCACGTAGCTTATCGTATTCTGCTCATGAAACCCTTTCATTTGTTACCCATGTCAAGGGGGTTGCAAAGAAAAAGGTGAGCCGCCATCTTGGGGCGTCCGCCATTTTGAATTTAATGGCGTCACGTAGCTTATCGTATTCTGCTCATGAAACCCTTTCATTTGATACCCATGTCAAGGGGGTTGCAAAGAATGTGAAATTTTGTGCATATTGCCCAGAAAAATCACCAAAACATCAGTATCAGAGGCTTTTATTAAAATTCTTGAGTCTGGTGCCACTTTGTAAGCGTGAAAAATAATCCTCGTATCCGCCTCTTCGTGATGACATGTATAATCATTTTCTTCAGTTTTTATTATACAATTTTGCTGTGCTTGATAAGAGTAGCAGTGATGTTCAACAGTATAAATTTTTTTTTTTTGTTCTGGGTACAAAATGTTATAATTACCACAAAACACCAAACCGTAATAAAAACTCTCGACGTATGTTTCGCCAATCAGTTTTAATCAACTCCTGATGATGCCAACTTGGTTGGCGAAACGTACGTCGAGAGTTTTTATTATGGTTTGGTGTTTTGTGGTAATTATAATATTTTGTATCGTTACACCAAAGGTTCCACCACTTTTTGTTGTCTGGATTATTGTCACCAAATTGTCGTTCTCCCAGTAATTAGCTACAAACTGTACCAAAGCCTCTTTGAAACGATAATTTTTAAGGCTTTGCAAAAAATCTTTAGGTCTGATTTGTTGAGGTCCTGAAATTTTATATGAAATATCGAACTCTTGTCGACTTTGACGTTCAGAATCTTTGATTGATGGCGATAAATAGCGATCAAATATTAAATGCATTTCTGTAGCATTTGTTGCACAAATTTTTATAAGTATAGACTCTGAGATTTTTTAAAGGTTTGTGACATTGAGGATCCGATCAGGTATAAGTAGTAAAAACCATCTATTATCTCAGCGTTCATGTTTGTTGGTTCAACCATGTCGGATAGAGATTGCAAAGTTTCACTAAAGTCGACTTATCTGTTTTAAACATTTCACCAACACATGAGAAAAGAGCAGGCGGCATTGGTGCTAGTGGAAAGGTTAATCAATATTCTACATTTATTTTATTGCTAATACTAGTGATGGGAATAATCGAACGATTTTAACAATCGAAAAGCTGCTACTCGAATGATTTTGACAATCGTATGATTCATTCGAAATGTTTCATTCGAGATGTTCTGTTATATTGACTATTGAGTAAATATAAATTGAAAGGTTGCTATTCGAACGATTTTGATAGCTGAGTGATTCATTTGAAATGATTCCTTTCAATGATGACGTATCACTACACAACATGAAGTTATGTTTACAGTCTATACTGCAGTCGCTCAACACTGCAATAAAACCAATCGAGAGATTGGACAAAATTCTCTCGCGGACAAAATTCACTCATTGTATAATCAGGTCTATTCTACTAACGATAAACACGGTGGTTACCAAGTGCTTAGCAAGATAAGCACTCTGGGTAATCACTTTTGTTCGTTTCTTTATTCTGCTAAGCAAAGTGACTACCACGAGTGGTTAAAATGATCACGTGACGTGTTTATAACAGTGGATAAATTGTAACTGATAAGCACGTGTGTTTACCGGTAAGCACTTACTACTTAGCTGTCGCTCTAGAAGTTTTGTATAGTTTATTGAATAAAAAAAATGGACGGGGAAATATTTCACTTACTGGTTTTGGAGTTAAATGAGAATGAAAACAGGTTAGTAAAAGAATTGTACATTTAAATATGACTATAAGTTCAAAAATTATATTTATCAAAGTTAATTTGAATAAAAAAACTCACGAAGTTTCGTCACCTTATTTCTTGTGACTTCTTCGAAGTTCTAAAAAATACTATTACAAAAATCTTTAAAATCAATTAGAGAGCCGAAAAAATATATAAACTTATTTGTAAATTAAAATGTAGGATCATTACATTTTGAGGTTACCCTTGAATCTTGATAAATATAATTATGAATTTGAATGGATGTGAAATAGAGATGAAGATTATTATGATTTGTGTTTCTGCATTTTGATAGAATAAATTTGAGAAGAGGTATGAGAGCCTTACGTGACAATCAGGATCCGTTTAACCTACCTGATTATAATTTCAAAAAAATGTTCAGGCTGTCAAAAGAATTAACAAGAAACTTATGTCAAACGCTCGAAAACCAATTACGAGAGCCGCTAAGATCAGATGGTATCCATCCTGTGTCAAAAATTTTAGCGGCCCTACAATTTTATGGACATGGCTCTTATCAAAAGGCAGTTGGAAATGATTTCAATTTAGGACTGAGCCAACCGTCTGTTAGCAGAGCAATTAAAGAAGTTAGTGAGGCGATTACAAGATTTTTAGGCCCTACGTGGATCAAATTTCCAGTGGAAAATAATGAAGTAGAATACACTAAATTAAGATTTTACGAAAAATTTGCTTTCCCTGGAATTGTTGGCATCATCGACGGTACACATATTGCGATAATTGCACCTGCAACTGAAGATCCCGATTTCCCAGCCCTTGCCTATTATAATAGGAAGGGCTATTATAGTATCAATACACAAGTAATTTGCAATGCAGACTTGAAAATATTAGCCATAAATGCTCGGTACCCAGGATCGGCACATGACTCTGCAGTATGGCAAATGTCGGCACCGAGACGTCTTTTAGAAAGACGATATAGAAATGGCCATTCTGAATGGTTATTAGGAGACTCAGGATACCCTTTGGAGCCTTTTCTGATGACACCAATCGAACATGCAGCAGAAAATACGCCTGAAGGACGATACACCTCATCACATATTCATGTTCGAAACACTGTCGAAAGAACAATCGGTGTATTGAAGATGCGCTTTCGGTGTTTATGTAAACACCGCGTGCTGAATTATCATCCTGAACAAGCAGCAAAAATAATTTATGCGTGTTCTGTTTTACATAACATGTGCGTTGAGCGTATCGAAGAAGGATTAGATGAACCTGTAGAACACGATGACTATCCAAATCATCAAAATAACAATTTACCAGCTGGAAACTTGCTCAGAGAGGGACATAGAGTTCGAAATCGTATTATTCAAACACATTTTAATTAAATTTTATTATTGTCTTATAAATATTATTAATAAAAAAAATGTTATTTCTTGAAAATAGTTCATTTAAAAAAAACACATGTACTTATGTATCGACAAAAATATATTTCTTTTTACAAAATAAACGCCTTTTCATTAATTCAACAACAAATAATTAAAATAAAATCACATATTTTGCACAGAACAAGAAGTATCTCTAAAACAAAAATAACCTTACCGTAACAAAAACTAGCTAACCTAGAATATTTTATATTTAGATTAAATTTATTTAGGATTAAAAATAATTTATCACAGAGAATCCAACCGAAGCTTCGGCTACGACCAAAATCAAACCAAAGTTTTAAAAACTGACTTCGGCCAAAAACTGACCTTCGGTCGGACACTACCTACAACTTAAACAAAAATAAACTTATTTATTTCTTAATATCACAAAAATTGGCAGGTACTATACTACATATTTTGAATCGCATAGCTTAAGAAAAAAAAAATTTGAAAAAACGGTTGACCCTGCAGACCATACCTAAAACTTCCCGCTAGGAAAAATCCTACACGAAAAGAAATTATTGTTTTGTTTCGTTAAATTTAGAAACACACTGCAGCAACGCATTCGCTAGTGCATAATTTGTTTCAGCAATTTTAATATTGCTCTCTGCAACTTTTTCAAATGCTTGTGCCAATTTTAAATTTGAATCAGCTAACCGTAAATTGCTTTCATTCCGCTTTTCTGATGTATCTACATACAATTTTGTAAGTTGTTCAATACGACTGGTTGGTTGGTATCGATTTACTCTTGATTTTCCTTTAAAGAAATAAAAATACAAAATGGATAAATGAAATGGAAATTGAAGAATGCAACAAAAATTAAGTAAAAAAATTAACTTACTCTTCTGACGTGTACAGGTATTTTTATTTACTTCCAATACTGGAGCTTCGCATGGGCTTTCATCTACTTCTGTTATATTTTCCATTTCCATAGACTCATTTTTAGGCGCGATCTTAGCGAAGCTAGAAGCGCCTATATACACTCGCTTTGTCTGTGAATCTGTGAATCTGTAACGGATTTTTTGTATCAGTCGTACAGCCCAAACGGATTAACCGATTTTAAAAAACTTTTTTTTGTTCGATTCCTCTCGGGGTCTATTTGATCCTAACGTCGCCCGATTTTTGAATTTTGGCCCCAGAGGGGAGCAAATTAGAAAAAACGGTGTTTTTTGCTTATAGTTTGCTCAATTTAAGTCAGATCGATTCGAAACCTGTCTTAAACGAAAGAGCAGAAAATTTTAGATAGATTTCATGTATAATATTGTGTCAAAACAGTTTTTTTATACAGATTTATATGATTATTAAGCTAAATAAATGCGACTTTATCTAATAAATCGCGAACTTGTTTCGGTTGTCCTTGTCTGTTGCACAGTGTGATATGGATATTGGAAGATAGCGTATGCTCTGTCTTATATTGCATTATTTCAATATAGTTATTCAATTTTTTGACTGCTGATGTTTGAATTTAAGTTTAAAAACCCTGGCCTACTGAGTTAAAATGACGTGTAACTAATTATTGACGTCGATCGGATGGCGAGACCTAGGGATCGGACCAAAATTTCTCGACGTTCATACCTTCCCGAACAATTTGACATTCTCTGTCTGTATGTCCGTTTGTACGCTTATAACTCGAGAACCACTGATCCGATTTACATGATTTTTTTTTCAAGTAAATAACTTCTTATGCGACTGCGAGTTTTAAAATATTCTGGCATCACGCAAAAGCAACCGAACTGATTCTCAAATAAAAACGTATGTTCTGGCATCACGCAAAAATAAGTAAGTGATGCATTGTTTTTTAAACGGTGGTTTTATTTAGCTTGATCCCGTATATTTGTTACAAATCTTGCGACCGACTGAGTTGAAATTTTGCACACAAGTGTAGCTCCGGTGACAATACAATATTATGATAACTAGCTGACCGGTCCGGTTTCGTCCGGGTGCAAATCGTACTTTTGAATTTTCACCCACTTCCTATGATCCGATTGAGTTGAAATTTTGCACACATGTGTGGCTCCGGTGACAATACAATTTATGGTAACTAGCTGACCGGCCCGGCTTTCGTCCGGGTGTAAATCGTACTTTTGAATTTTCACCCACTTCCCGTGATCCGATTGAGTTGAAATTTTGCACACATGTGTAGCTCCGGTGACAATACAATTTATGGTAACTAGCTGACCGGCCCGGCTTTCGTCCGGGTGTAAATCGTACTTTTGAATTTTCACCCACTTCCCGTGATCCGATTGAGTTGAAATTTTGCACACATGTGTAGCTCCGGTAACAATACAATATTATGATAACTAGCTGACCGGCCCGGCTTTCGTCCGGGTGCAAATCGTACTTTTGAATTTTCACAGGCAAAAGGTCTTTCTCCGGTAACGTTTCAGTGGATCGGATAAATGTTATAAAATCAGACTAAGGAAATAAATCACACTAAAAAATTAAAAATAAAAATAGATAAAAAACTTTTAAGTTAAACGGTTTTATAAATGTACTAAAAAGAAAAAAATAAAATTTAATTTAGGTTCATAAGCATAAAAGCGTGGGTCGTGACTGTAATAAATTATCATAGAGTGTACGACCAACGCTTTTATTCTTATGAACCTAAATTAAATACTATTTTTTTTCTTTTTAAAACATTTATAAAACCGTTTAACTTAAAAGTTTTTTTACCTATTTTTATTTGAAGCTATGCTTCTTAACGCACGTTTCAGATGGGGACCTAAAAATAATAAAAAGTGAAACGTCACGTCACGAAGTAGTGTAACGTCACTTTTGTAAAAATTATCCGATCCTTTTGAAAATTAATATTTGAGAGTTTTATACGACACAAAAAAAAAATGGCGTCAGATTTCAAAATGGCGGCCATATCTACTTTTTTGTAAAAATTACCCGATTCTTTTGAAAATTAATATTTGAGAGTTTTATAGAACACAAAAAAATAAAATGACATCAGATTTTTCAAAATGGCGGCCATATGAACTGTTTTGTAATAATTATCCGATCCTTTTGAAAATTGATATTTGAGAGTTTCATAGGACACCAAAAAATAAAATGACGTCAGATTTTTCAAAATGGCGGCCACATATAATCTGTTGTAAAAATCATCCGATCCTTTTGAAAATTGATATTCGAGAGTTTCATAGGACACAAAAAAATAAAATGATGTCAGATTTTTCAAAATGGCGGCCATATGTACTTTTTTGTAAAAATTATCCGATCCTTTTGAAAATTGATATTTGAGAGTTTCATAGGACACAAAAAAATTAAATGGTGCTAGATTTCAAAATGGCGGCCATATGTACTTTTTTGTAAGAATTATCAGATCCTTTTGAAAATTGATATTTGAGAGTTTCATAGGACACAAAAATATAAAATAACGTCAGATTTCAAAATGGCGGAAATATGTAGTAGGTACTCCTTTCTAAAAATTATACGATCCTTTTGAAAATTGATATTTGAGAGTTTCATAAGGCACAAAAAAATAAAATGACGTCAGATTTCAAAATGGCGGCCGTATGTACATTTTTGTAAAAATTATCCGATCCTTTTCAAAATTGATATTTGAGGGTTTTATAGAACACAAAAAAATAAAATGACGTCATATTTAAAAATGGCGGCCAAATGTACTTTTTTGTAACAATTATCCGATTCTTTTGAAAATCGGTATTTGAGAGTTTCATAGGACACAAAAAAATAAAATGACATCAGATTTCAAAATGGCGGCCGTATGTACTTTTTTGTAAAAATTATCCGATCCTTTTGAAAATTGATATTGAGAGTCTCATAGGACACAAAAAAATAAAATGGCGTCAGATTTCAAAATGGCGGCCATATGTACTTTTTTGTAAAAATTATCCGATCCTTTTGAAAATTGATATTTGAGAGTTTCATAGGACACAAAAAAATAAAATGACGTCAGATTTCAAAACGGCGGAAATATATTGTACTCCTTTCTAAAAATTATACGATCCTTTTGAAAATTGATATTTAAGAGTTTCAGACGCAAAAAAATAAAATGACGTAAGATTTCAAATTGGCGGCCGTATGTACATTTTTGTAAAAATTATCCGATCCTTTCGAAAATTGATATTTGAGAGTTTCATAGAACACAAAATAATAAAATGACGTCAGATTTAAAAATGGCGGCCATTTGTACTTTTTTGTAAAAATATTCCGATTCTTTTGAAAATCGGTATTTCAGAGTTTCATAGGACACAAAAAAATAAAATGACGTCAGATTTCAAAACGGCGGCAATATGTACTTTTTGTGTAAAAATTATCCGATCTTTTTGAAAATAGATATTGACGAGTTTTATAAAACCGTTTACACACAATACCTACATGAATATCGCGCCTTGTAATTCTTGAATTACTTGTATGCTCCAAAATTTTCTTGTATAGTTTCATTTTCGGGATATAATTGTGAAGGGTCAGTTGTATTAGTCTGAGGCTACACTAGATCCGTGTCAGACCAGATCCGATCAGATCAGACCAGACCAGACCAGACCAAATCAGACACTTCAGACGAAGTGGCTACATAGGGAGTGGATAATATCCGACGGACAGTTTTTCTTTGTTGAACAATAATAATTTTTGATGTGCAAATTTTGAATATTTGGATATTTAAATATTTGTCATAGACTGTAGTTAGCTTCTTTCCGGATTCAAATGAAAATCAAAATGCACTGTTTTTATTATTTTTTATCGTTGTTCAACAATAACATTTATTATACATTTATACAACTGTTCTTTGTTTTTGGCGTCCCTGAGTCCTGACCCCTGTCATGAGTATCGGCTGTCGCCAATTATTACTCATTGCTGTGTTTACGTTTTGATTTCAATATGCGATTTATGATTTAGATTAGCGATAGAGATAACATTTTTTTCAGAAATATAATGTAATTTTTTTAATCATTTAACAATTATGCTATCTGTTATGACTGCCCAGTATTGTTAGATTTAAATTTTATTGTTGGAAAACTTGTGAGGGCCGTGACTTGACAGACTTCAGGATCTTTGTCAAAAATCCAAAAAACAGCTAAATTTTAATTAATTTTAACTATTCGAATAGAAGTTTAAATGAATAGTCGAATACTTTAATTTGAAAAATACCGAGCCCTATTATAAACAACAAACAAAACAAACAAACTTCAACAATGCGTTGAAACCGATCAGAGTTAATTTACTTTCATTTTATGGACTACTCATAGATTAATTAATAAATAAATTATATTTTCAAATCATACCTGAAAGATTCATTTTTTCGCCAATATCTCTCCACAAAAGACTTTTCACGTCCCTGTTGTGGTATCTTTTGTCTCTTTGGTCCCAAATAGGAGGCTTTTCACGTACAAGATCAATTAAAAGTGATTTGTCCATACTCACAATTGATATTCAAACACGTTTTTAAATAATAATACAATACAATAAGACAATCTGGTAATAATAGCTAGCATACACAACACTGTTTGTTAAAAACTGTCAAATGTACGGCCGTAGTCTGACGAAAATTTCAAACATGTTTGATTTCGTCCGACGGTCGGAACGTGTCTGTTGCAATCTGACATCTTCTGGCGCGGTCTGGAGTGATAAGTGTAGCCACTTCAACAAGGTTACTGGTGTTTGTTCACATCCGACATTACGGATCTGATCTGGTCTGATCTGATCTGATCGGAAACGGCGCCAATGTAGCCTCAGCCTTAAAGTCTAAATTGTATACTTCAACAATTGGCTCCTAAAAGTTAAATATTTGTAAGTGTACATGCTAAAAAAATAAGTTTTCAGTAAAAATTATTCACTACTTACGTATGTATATCAATGTATAATTTTATTTACTTAGTCGGTACTCTATATAACTTACTTCGATTCCAAGCTTTTCAACATTTGTAGCTCCGTCAATGGCAATTCTGGAAGTCAATGCCAAAAGCCGATCCTCATTTTCTGTTAATTTTTGCGCATCACTGTCAGCTAATCCACCACCCGTTTTTTGTTGTTCACATTTGACTTTCCTTGCTTTACTTCTGACTTTACTTTTCCATTCCGTAAAAAACTGAACCAATAAAATTATTATTGCAGTAATTAAATTAAATTAGTATAGGTACACATTTTTATTCTATTTCTTTGCACTGAATTAATTTTGTCCAAATAAAAATAATGAGATCTACCGTAATATATTTGTGACGATATTAATTTATCTAGGTATAATTAAGTATTTTTACTTACCCGTCTCCATTCTTTTGCTGTTTTTGTTGGTCCAAAATTTGAGTTTGCATTTAGCAATAGTGCTAAATTCTCCCATTTTTTTTCAACACGTGTGGATTCTGTTGGTGACAATTTTCCACATATCATTTCTTTATTCGCCTCAATATAATCCAACATGGATTTATATTGCTGCGCTGTAATCTTCTTCTGCCTTTTTTTAATAATTTTATTCTCCATTATGTAAATACGATGCACTAACGTTACCGTACAGAAATACAACTGACGGAATATAACATAGATAAAGATTACCTAGGTGTTTAAATTACATGTAGCTAAATTCAGACAAGTGTTTATACGTGCGTTTTATTGAGAGCCAGTGACAAAGAAGATTTGTAAACACCTGTATAGTCACTTGTTATTTATACTTTACCTGAATAGCATGTTAAACATTAGTGATTACAAACAGTGTTTATAAATTTTGTAATCACTGTGGTTATGTAAGAACAGTGATTAGAACATAAATAGTAGAATAGACCTGAATATCTCGAACAGTATATTTCGAGCGGTTTAGGTACTCGAACGATGTTACTACAAGCTAGCCGTGAGCAGCGAATACAAAATGAAACTTCATTCGACCTAAAATTTTACTTCGATTGAATTATAACGTTATCTTATAAACACACAAAATCCATTCGCAGTATAAACACATTCTGAATGAAGTTTGCATTCGTCTGGCACACATTGTCATTTCTCGGCTCCCGCTTCGCAATACGTATGACTATAAAATCATTCGAGTGATTTTGACTAACCTCTCGAGATATTTCGAGATATTTTAATAATCGAATGATTCTGTATTTTATTTCGAGATATTCCCATCACTAGCTAATACTAATTGCAAGTAGTCGCCCAAAGATATCCCGTTCCAACTTGAGTAATACCTTCTTATTTTTATCTTTATTCATCAGAATTTTGGTGGCGCACTGAGAAGCAAAATTTAAGATTTTGTTCTTTGGTATTGGTTTTTCGAATCTTCCGGAGACTGAGGAGCAATCAGAAATAAAATTTAACTTTTGTTGATTGTCTATTGTCTTGACGTTGTCGAGAGGAATGTGCGTCCACCGTCTCGATCGATCTCGCTTGAGCAATTCGTTCCTTTGAATTTGCGCTGCTTTTCGCTGTTTGTTTGCTTGTCATCCAATTCTGAGCTATGTTTAAAGAATGAATGAATTGTGAATTATTGACGCTCGACATCAGAGGTCATTAGCGTCTGTAAGGAAACAGAATGTAAACAAAACAAAAGTAAAATCAATAAAAAAAAAAGCAAAATCGATAAAATAAAAGCAAAATCAATAAAATAAAAGCAAAATTAAAATTTGACACACAATAAAATAAAATATTATAAATACAAAATATAAACTGTGTCATGTAATATAATGTAGTAATATATAAAGAAAAAAATCCATTAAGGCTGTAAAGGAGCCTAAATGTATATAAATAATAAAATTAAATTAACCGGTCAAGACCGGTTTCTTTTAAAAATTGAAACAGCAGATCGACATTGTCAGGATCATTTCCTAAAACAACCGACAGATCACCGGACAATCCGATCTGCTGTCGTGTCCCTAAACTGGACACACTCCATTAAAATGTGCGAGACGGTAACACGAGTGTCACACGTCTCACAAAGAGGCTATGTTTAAAGTTTCAAGTATCTAGCTCATCGGGAAGCTAGTTTAAAATCGATTGCGAAATTAGTTTCGAACAGACAAACCAACAGACAGACAAGAAAGCGAGTTAATATTGCATTGTCATCCAGTTCTGAGCTATGTTTAAAGTTTAAAGTGTCTAGCACATCGGGAAGTTAGTTTAAGATCGATTGACAGATCAGACAGACAAGAAAGCGCGTTAATAAAAACGTATTAAAATGTAAAAAACTGAGACATTTATAATGAAGATTTGGATGATAACTTGGAAAATGAATTTGTCCGGTTTAAATATTTCATAAAAACCATAGCTTTGAGCGATTATAGCAAAAACTCCAAGGTGGTCACACATGGTCAAAATTGATTAAGGAGAAAAACATTATTTCCACATTTCCAAATTTAGGTATAGTTTTAAAGGTTTTTCTATGTCTTCCTGCTACTAAATGTAGAGACGAAAGATCTTTTCCATGTTTGAAAAGAGTTAAATATTGTCAGCGGATTTGCCTAGTTTTTTCACTGCGCATTTGTTTTACGGCACTGAATGCTGTGTGCGCATTTTTTTCGGCCGATCCGTAAATAAACGTGTGAAGCATATTCTACCGTTTTCATTGAGATAAGAAAATTGCGCGAAATGCCGTAAAAATATTATAAAAAGATCTTATCAAACACGTATAATATCACATAATTTTTAAACTGTAATAATTGAAAATTATATTTTGAAAACAACAGTAAAGGGTTTATTAATACGAAATTTCACAATAAATTTGCCCTCAAATTCCTCGCCGTTAATTCTGATAAACATCTTGCCGTCCCTCCAGATGGGACGAAGTGGTTCTTACACGGCTGCGCATCGGTCACTACAGATTAAGTCATGGTTTTTTAATGACTCGTGAGGAACCGCCCCTTTCTGAGACGTGTTACACCCGTGTTACCGTTTCACATATTTTAACTGAGTGTGTCCAGTTCAGGGACACACGACAGCAGATCGGATTGTCAGGTGATCTGTCGGTTGTTTTAGGAAATGGTTCTGACAATGTCGATCTGCTGTTTCGATTTTTAAAAGAAACCGGTCTTGACCGATTTATCTGATTTTATTTATTTGTGTACATTTAGGCCCCTTTACAGCCTTTATGATGTTTTCTTTATATTTTTTACACTTACAATTGTTTTACTTTGTTGTATGTCAATTTTTGATTTTGTTTTCATTTTATTGATTTTACTTTTGTTTAGTTTACATTCTGTTTCTTTACAGATACTAATGACCTTTGTTGTCGAGCGTCTATAATCCACAATTCAATTCAATTCTGAAAAACCCAGTATATCTTACCTATATTAAATGACTTTGCAATACATTACTTCAAAAAGGTAGGTAACTCAATATTGGATCGTCAAGATGATCAAAGTGTATTTTTCTTCTATTTTTAATTATTAAAGGCCCGTATTCACCGAACACTGTTAAAGATAGAAGTTACTAATCTTAGAATAAATTTATTCCTTGGAATAAAATTAACTTTCAATTCACCAAGCAATTCATTCGATAGAATAGTAACTTCAGGTAAAAATTTACTTTATACCATAGACCTTGGACATTTTGTCAAATATTTTGATTCTAAAGCAGGTTTACCAGAGATCCGACGGCGTATCGATCGAAAATGTAAAATGGTATTTTACTGACAAAAGCCTTTACCTGAAAGATATGAAATTAATATTTACCTAAAAAGGTCGCCAGGTCATAAAGTAATTTGTACATTTCGTGCCCATTCTATTTTACTAGGCGAATAAATATTTATACCCTTGAAATTGGACAGAATAGTTATTCTTACGATTTATACCTGCAGTAAACTTAACTACGTTTGGTGAATTGAATTATCGCTATTTATTCCGAGTAATAGTTACCAGGAGAATAAATCAACGGAATAAATAACTAACTAGGCTCGGTGAATACCGGCCTAAATCACACCTTTCGTTTGTTGATAATAAATGTAGATTTTACCATTATTTGTTTATAGAAGTAAAGCAAGGTCAGAGTAGCTACGGCCATTAAAAACAACAAAGAAAACACCGTCTTTCTCAGACGACGCTTGTATAACGTATACGGTATATGCTACGGATACCCTTTTAGAACTTTAAACGCATATCACAGGATATCCCTACTCTAGGTCAGAGATTCCCAAAATTTGGTATAGCTAAAACCCCTTGCGTAAGGGGTACCAGTCACAGCGTTTAAAAAATCAAATAATTGGTGATCTTATAATTTTTTAATTATTTTTCTAAATTTTTTGTGAGTTCAAAATTATTTTAAAATTTGTCATTGCTCTATTAATAATATGATTTATTCATTTTATAATATCCTTCTTTATAAATTTTAGATAGCGTTGGGCGAATACGAGATGTTTTTACAATCGAAACAATCGCAATCGTTCATAATAAGAATCGAGTCCACAATCGACTCGGAGTTTGATTTTACAATCGAAATGTTCGATTGCTCAAGTCGATTATTTGTCAGCGAATGAGAATACATATAATCGCGATTCAAGGTTATATGCTGGTCGAATGAAGTCGGACGTTTACGCTACTCGTTCATCGTTGATTCACTGTTCAGTCGGTCTCAGAGCATTCGATTACTGCACAATCGACCATACATTGACTCGACCACAGTTGTTGAGTGATGAACGATTATATATTATGTGGCTCTCGACAGTGTACGTCGTCTGTACGATTCAGTACTATGCAACTTGGTCTCGGTGAAATATGAAACAACAACAATCGAGTCCAAGTGAAAACCATCGAGAGTCATCGAGATGTTTGAACAATCGAGACAATCGACTAAAATATCTCGTAATCGCCCATCACTAATTTTAGAATTATCACCTATTTGAGGACGAAATTAGTCGTGCTTTAAATTTCTGTCACATGCTTTTTGAGTCCGTTTTTAGAAAGTATTTAAATTCTATGGCCAAATATGTCGAATTTTCAGTAAAATGAAATTAATGATGATTTACTTATCTACTATTTTCAAAGATTTAGAAAAGTTGACAACTGTAATTCACAGCGTAAGTTTGTAAGTATGCAAAATAATATAGTTTTGTGAACCATTTTCGAACAGATAGACAGACAGACAGCCTCACTTTACAGTTTTATTTTTAACTAAATATCACGTCCGGCTTCGCCCGGTTGTCAATAAACTGTCGTCATTTCTGTTTTTCAAGTTCTGCTACTGCACCATAGATGGCACCGTGTGAAATTTTATCAAGAAAGTTTACTATCACAGGTATACCTGCAGATCAACCGGTTTATGGAATCCAATACCTACATCCCTGATCGTCATCATATCTTCGGAACCGTTGGAGATACTAATACGATGAAACAAAGACTAAGTGGGTCCTAGGGTTACTCTTTCTATCTCTATCCTGTGTAAATGTCATATCAATAGCTTCAGTAGTTTTTGAGTTAAATCCGTTCGTTCAGATAGACAGCCAGACACAATTTTTTAAAATTAGATTTGGCTTAATAATCGAGAATGCAAGCGGAAAAAGTTAAAAACTGAAGAATCGAAAATCACAGATGGACATTTCCATTTTATTTATCTGTGTTGATTTCGCGGCTCACTTATGACATCTAGAGGAACACCAGTTCGGAATCCCTGAAGTCTCAGCAATAGGCTGTATGTAGGATACACCTAATAGGTCACTGACAGGTATGTTACGGGTTTCTTGTGGTGGTTTTACCCATCCTCTTACTCGACAAAGCGCACTTTACCCCAACATTTATGAATATGGACGTTTCAAGCTTCCACACACGTAAATATTATATTCCCCTTGACTGAAGTACAGTCACAGAATACCCAAAGCAATTTCAGATTTAAAGCTACGTTACCTAAGTCTGGGATACGGCAAATATACCCTCATCTGTTATAATAATAATAAATTTAATAATAATAAATTCTCTTTATTTGTTATATCTCATAATAACAAATAGTGTCAAATTCAAGATAATTAACTGGGATTCCCAAAGAATTCATCGATACAGTAATCCGTCTGTTCAATTAAATAGAGCTTTTCTGCTGCTTGGGTAATTGACCCATTTCCCAACTGACGGTTTAATCATTAATGGAACGAAGTTTATATCGGTGTTACACGTCCGTCAGATTGCCATTTGTCAAATATTTTGGTCTTCATGAGGCTTTTGGGTCCAGGGATTGTAAGTTTATGGCATTTCTTGCATCGGAGTCAGTTTTTTCATTGCCGTCAATTCCTATGTGGAATGGGATCCAAATGAAGATGAATGCCTTGTGTACGGTACGGATTTCAAAAAGGGCATTTAGTATGTCAGTATATTGCTTGTGAGGGAGATGAAATGTATTTTAGTGAGCTTTGGGAATCGGAAGTCGGGACAGATAATGTAGTTATTTGAATTATGTATATAGTGATGTTCTTCAGGGCTTCTAGAAAATGGCATAAAGCTCTCCAGTAAAGACACTGGCCATACTTGGAATGCGGAAGAACCAAGTGATATCGTCATAAATAAAAGCTGCTGTAGAATTATCCTCTGATTTATTGAAGCGTCTGTGTATGTTTTGGATAAAGGATTCCTGATATTTAAACACAATTGTTTATATAGACTTCGGTTTGTAGTTTCTTTGTGATATTCTGTCAGTTCTAACCGACATGTTAGTGGGGCGGTTAATTTTTTTGTCATCGTAATATGCTTGAAACTTTAATTTAATTTTAACTGTAAAGTTGAAAACAGAGATTTTTTTCAGTAAACGAATGAAGACTTTTATTCTGGAACATGTAAGAACACTTTTTGTGTATTTTCTGGGACAAGCTAGTGGGTCATGTGCACTTGTATTTTAACAAGGACAACTGTACACACATTGTGAGTGGACGACAGTAAAGTTGTTTATAAAATTCAGCAGTTGACATCTCCACTGTCTGGGTCTGGCAAGTGACAAAGGCTAACACACCAAAACACCTTAGAGGTCTAACGTTCGCGATATTATATTATATACAGATGGTATTAAATAAGTCTAAATTATGATTAAAGTTGTAATAGTTGAACAAGAATTTTATTTTTTTTAATTGACGTTAAAGTTTAAAAAGAAAATAGGATAATTTTTGTGTGCAAATAATTCATGTTAAGAATTCTAACTCCTTTCGCTTTCACTATAGAGTAATTGAAAACTCAACCAGCGCGAAACTGGGAGTTTCGGATTTGAATCCCGACAATGGCATGTCACGCATGTGTATAAAATTTTTTCTTGTAGTATAGGTTGTGTGCACAAAGCCTACTAGCGCCGCTAGCGGCAATAGTGCACGATTGAACTAATTTTTATTGTTGTCAAACGATTCGCAGTTCAAACGGCCTCTCAATTCTTTTTACAACAGTCTTTTTGTTTTTCAAATCCGATCATTAATTGCGGAGAAAATGACATTTTAATTTGTATCAAGTATCTTACTACAGCAATGTTGGAGAACGTATGACGACGTTTTGAGGATAATCTTTATTATTGTACGGTGAAGGTGGTCATTTTGAGCACTTAATAAAATGATCCTTGAGTTCTTGTCTGTATTTTTACTTGACAGATGACCTGCTTTTGTTTGTTATGTTCAATTGTTTAAGACTATTGATACAATTTAAAATGTCATTTTCTCCGCAATTAATGATCGGATTTGAAAAACAAAAAGACTGTTGTAAAAAGAATTAAGAGGCCTTTCGAACTGCGAATCGTTTGACACCCCTTTCCATTAAAAATTTTTGGGATGCAATTTACCCTGCTCTGAGGATTGAAGTTATCCCCCTATATTATTAAACGAGTAAATCTTGTATATATATATGTTTCTATGTATCTATATAAATATTTTCTCGAAAACGGCTCTAACGATTTTGATCAAATTTACCGAAAAGGGGTTTCGGGGGGCAAAAAATCGATTTAGCTAGGTCTCATCCCTGGAAAAATTCGTTTTCCTATCGATTTTATCATTTTTAAAAACGGTTTTTTGACCTGTCAAAACATTGTAATATCGTGAGTAGGCTTTGGAGAAAACAAACTACTTTCATTATTTATATGTCAAAATACTCTGACAGAATTTTTAACTTATTTTAAAATAATCCGTGAACTATTTGTATAGTAAAGAATAACAGAAATAAAAACTAAACGTAATTATGTAAGTAGTTTTAACTAATATTTAAATAAATAGATACCTAAGTATGTTATTTTTATATTACCTATATAAAATATGTATATTATGTACGTTAAATATAGTATGACGTATAATCTTACCTAGACTTTTTTTTCTCAAAAAAGAATAACGATTTTGATGAAATTTACAGAATGGGGATTTTTCGGGGCGAGAAATCGATCTAGGTAGGAATCTTGGTCCCAGGGGGAGCAATTAAAAAAAAGAGTTTTTTTATTTATAACTCGGTCAATTGTCAGATCGATTCGAAGCCTATTTCTACATAGATTTTGTATAATATATCACAAGGGTTAAAACTGTAAATGAACACTAATATAAGAAGTGTCTTGCACAATATGTAAATAATGACAAATAGGCACAAATAGACAAATAGGCACCGCGAGTCTGTGTAAAAACACATCGATTTTTGAAAACTATTGTTAAGATACATACAAAAAAGTTTTGTTTAAAAATTTGCACGGCGGCCCAAAGGGCCGCACTTCTAGCGACGCAGGCATGCAGTATATCAAAACACATCGATTTTTAAAAACTATGGTGAAGATGCATGCAAAAAAGTTTTGCGCTGCAGGTTTATAGTCTGACGTTTGTTATTAAAAGATATAATATGAATTCTATTTCTTCGAAAATCGATTTTTGTGAGTTTTTCAGTAGGTACCTTCTATGCAAAAAAAATATTTGAAATTTACTGAAAGTTGCTAAGATGACATCACAGAGAAAAAGTACTTCGATAAAGTTGATATTTGGTATCAATGTTTAAAAATGGATTATTGAAACGGCAACGGGCAAGCAGAATTTCATCTGATTCGAACATTTTTACAAGATATTCAATCTATGAAAATCGGTTTTTGCGAGCTCTTCAGTCAACAAAACAATAACGGCGGTAGATTTGAAAATGGCGACCTAAGTAATATTTACAGGAAAAAATGCTTGATTCAAGTTGATACTTAGTTTTTACGCTTAAAAATACACATAGGTATTTAAAATATTTAACAGAAACAATTATTTAAATTATGTTTCAGAAATAAATTCGTTTCGAAATAATATTTTGAGAAAATAATATCTCACAGCATACAAGTACTATTTTTTTGAACTCATCCGAGCAAAGCTCGGCACCCAGATATTGTAAATAATACCAATCGATTTAGATGTCCCCCTTGATTCTAAAATTGACGTGTGCGAGCTTTTTTCGCAAAACTGATGTGGCCAAAACTTGGGGTGACTGTTTTCATTGGGCCATTCTGTATATGTGTGTCGCCCTTTATAAAAATAAAAATGCCAGACATTACGTAGACACTTGAAACAATTTTTTTTTGTAATTATAATTGAGTCTGACGGCATGGAGCCAGATGTCTGGCAATGTGATTTTATGTATTCTGAATCATTACTCTTTAAGATAGAATTAAAAAAGCCTTACCTAATTACTTGAAAAATGTAGGTATATTTTTTTACCAGTCTAATTTCTACCTGTCACCGAAAACGCAAGGGAGAAAGACTGCCAGACTTACAGAGATTCTTAAAGAGGGAACGTTTATACAGGTATTTTTAATGTTATTTTGCCTTATATAGACACTTAAGAAAAATCGTCGCTAGCTCTCCGTCTATTAGCTGTTAGTGACCTTAAATTTTTTTTTTATAATATTAGTTTAATTTTTTCCTTAACTGGTGCCAATTTCCCCGTCCTTCCCTACCTATTTTAACAAACTTATATTAGTTTCACTTGTATGTCGCTGCTGTAGGTATGTATGTATGTACAGTCGCGGACTTAAAAAAGTTTACACCTGTATCATCTAGTTACCGGTTTTTTAATTTTTGCATATTGTAATTTGGCTTTTGATAGTAATGTATCAATTACTAAGGTTACATCCTAAAAATTCAATAAAAAATTATTAACAAAACACCTCAGTTGTTTATTATACAATCCAAATTACTCAATATTATTCAATTAAAACATAAGAAGATTTGATAATATTTGCTACTAGCAAATTCCTTCCTCTAATCTTGCAATAATTTTTCTTTTTTGGTCATCGTTTTAATAATTTCTAGGCATTTAAACGACAATAATTATTTCTTTTAATTTTTGACATTTACATTTACCTATTAAAAACTAAATTTGTTGCTAAGCTACTGACTTTTTGTGAACTTACACTGAAAAACTCAAGTGTAAACTCTATCTATCTATCTATCTATCTATCTATTAAGTCCGCGACTGTACATACTGTAATATGTATGTATGTAAGCGTTAAAAATAAAAACGTTATTTGAAAATTCAACAACAAAATGTCGTTATTTACGAGATGGAAAAATTTTGAAGTAAATTTTTTACACTGTAATGCTATCACATTTATTGACAAATTTTCATAAAAGTTTACAATATGCAAATTTCACTGTAAAATTTTTATATCTTGTCACTCTATTTTTACAATCAATATAAAAAAACACGGCTTTTCATTCTAATGTTATACAACATAAAATCTATACTGTTTACATAACTAAATTATAGGAAAAGATGGCGGCGGGTACAGACTCGCGTTGTATTCCCCCAGTAAATACTTTAATAGTGAAGATAGAACTAAAAGAAGAAATAGAAAATTGAAAAAATTAAAAAAGTTATACGTAAGGAAAAAATCTCCAGATCAATCAGTTATTGACTATGAATGATAAAGTGATAATAAAAAGTAACAAGCCGTGAGGTGGGTCTTTTATTAGGATTAAAGTGCGACCCTTGAGGTCCACACGACGAACTTCCCAGTTTGATAAATATTTAATAATAATAATTAAATTAGATATTACACAGAAAAGTAATCATTTTAATCATTAAAACACAATTATTATTTATTTAAAAAAAACGGCTGAACCGATTTTTATAAAATTTATGTCGGATCAAAACACGCCTCGATTAACACCCTTACGAAGTCGATATAATTTTTTATTCGCGAGATATTGTGTAAAATCTACTTTTTTGGAGTCTATTTGGTTAAGAAAAAAGAACGGCTCAACCGATTTTGAAAAAATTTCTTTCAGATCATATTTACGTTAATACGCGTCGATTGGCATCCTAACGTAGTCCATATCATTTTTCATTCTCGAGATTTCGTCTTAGAAAGAAATGGACACATACGTGCGTACGTACGTATATGTTCATACGTACGTACGTACGTACATACGTACACACACACATACACACACACAGACATCTTTCTAAAAATAGTGTAAAAATAGTGTAGTGACCTTGAAACATAAAAATTTGTTATACATTTTGATTTCGATTTTCGGACCCATTACAATAACTTCCAATGGGAAGTTAAAAACAGTACTGATGTGATGGAAATCTGTAGTGTAATTAAATCAAATGAAGAGTACAGGAATAAAACAGTAAATGTCCATTTTTATAAAAATTGAGATTATTATTGCAATATGTTGCTTTTCCTTGTTACTTTCAACGGCCAAAATCGCGCTGGCATCAAACTAGTAGTGTCCACAGAATTTGATGATGAAGTTTTGCCATACTTGTATAAAACGAGAAATGTCCATGTCTTACTTGAATAAAACAGGGAATGTCCACTTCCGATATTATTATTATCTTATACAGCCTTTGTTTCGTAGTTGGTTTTTCTGTTAGAACGTTTTTCTGTTAGAAAAGCCCTGACGAAGTATACTCCTTTCTATTTGATTTTATAATGAATCATCTGGATCCCGAAGTTAAAAATTTGCAAATTTTCTGTGATTCTGCGGGAGACCAGAATAAAAATTTTACAGTGCTCCGGTTTATGCATTTTATAGTCCATGACGTTAAACGATTGAAATCCATACAGATCATGTTTTCCATTCGGGGACACTCATATTTAGAGTGTGATAAGAATATGGCCTTAATAAACGAGGATGGAGTTACCTGATGACTGGTACGAATTACTTCGTAATTCTCGAAAAAAACCATGTACATTCACTGTTATTAAAGTTGGACAAAATATAGTCAGAAAATGGACCGATTTTTTTAAATCCCAATTCGTTGCAAAATGTCCTTTTGCCGTTCAGCCTGTAAGAGAAATTGTCCCCAAAAAGGAGCATTGTCGTCTACTAAATTATCGGACCACCTATAACGGTCATTGACTACAAAGTACAATTAAAAAATCCTGCAAAAAGAAGTCGCAAAACATTCAGTTGGCGGAAAACGAATTTAGACTTCCTATACTGCGAGCTACACCGGTAAGAATTTTTTTTTATTTTGGTTTAGACTCTTTAATCACAGTATTTTTTTCGATTAAAGCAAGAAACTGAAAAAAAACATTTGATTTTTACAATAATTCTTGGTGGACATTTCTTGTTTTATTCCTAAGAATATGAAATCAGCAGCCATTTTTGTTTATTTTTAATAAAGAAAAAACTATTTTTAAGTTTTGTAATACGCCTTTTAATTAAGAAGTATTTTTTTAATATTTTTTTTATATAAGTTTTATAAATTTTATGCCTTATTGTTCAAAACATAAGATTTAACATTATAAATGAAGATTTATAAAAATGTTCTTTTTGTGACAATCCACCTTTTATTCCTGTGGCCTTCAAATGTTAAAGGTAATATAGTGACTGAAATTGAATCGCTTAAAAAACCCAGACAATAGAGGATATACAGCAAGAATTGATTGTTAGAAATAATTTACTAGAATGTGACATTAAAGTTTTGCATGAATATGTATACAATAATCAAAATAAGAAAGTATCAATTTGGAATGTCATCCTATAAGCTTAACAGCTTATGAACACCTCATGAGAGATAAGTACCTGTACTATGGATATAATAGGTGCAATATAATAGTGGACGATTTTAATGTAAATATGTGCTTCAATTGTTGCAAGTATTCCCATAACTCTAAGAAGTGTCGTTCTGAAACAATCTGCTACATACATATGTGCTGGTAAACATCAGGGAAAAAACTGTGAAAATCGAGAAGTTGCCAAGTGTACAAATTGCATTTACTCAAATGGGCGCTACAACACAAATAGAACAATTGATCATCAAGCCAATGATAAAATATGCTGTGAAACTTTTTTTGTGAACCCACTTCTCCGCGCCGCACGAGCGTAGCCACGCACCAGGTTCAATTCTGGGAAGTACAGCGGTTATAAGTTGTAACCTCAACTAAATTTTCCGGCTGGTCCTTGCCTGTGGGTAATTTTTTTTCTTAAAAAAGGTATTGGCACCAGCCTATATACAAGATGAGTTCGATCACTCGTATCAGTCGTTTTTTTTCGAAAACGGTTAGTCGTAGAGAGTTGTGTTAAAAATTTGTATTATAAAAGCCCTAATAAAGAATCCAATGGTAATAATTTTTTTTCCGGGAAGGTCGGCTTCTCTATTAGTTTGCTCCAGAATGTCCAGAACTCCGGAATACGTGTGTGAACTTGGCACAGCAAAGTTGAAAAAATATAAAAATTTTAAGAGTTCCTATAGCACGCCAAATAGTTCTAGAGTACTCACTAAGTTTTAAAAAAAGTTCCGTAAATTTAACCTTAAAAAAAACGTAATCAAAAAATGCTGTGCTTTCATAGCATCGGTTTGCTCGAATTGTCCTGCATTTGCTGGTCGAAAGAGCAACAGCTTTTGTACGCAACGAGAACAAAACAAGATCCCGAGTCTTTCCTGACTATAGATGCTACGGGAGGAATTGTCAAAAAAGTTCTGCAGATAAAAGTTCTGTAGATAAAAACGGAAGTTCGCCGGCATTCCAAATTATCTCGGCAGATCACAGAGCCCTGCAAATTATAAATAGCACGGAATTATAAATAGCACGATAGGTCGAAAGTGGTATCGTTGAAAAGATCTTTAAAAAATAAGCAAGTTTTGTAGGATTTTTTTTTATTACTGCCACCCCTGTAAATTTCTATAAGTATAAATATAAATTATTATATGTTCAGAACTCCGGAATTTTAGATAGCACGATAGGTTGAAAGTGGTGCTGTTGAAAAGCCCTTTAAAAAATAGGCAGGTTTTGTAGGAAAAATTATTTAATTACTGCCACCCCTGTTAAGTAACAATCGTTTGAAATTATTAAATTAAAATTTCATAATAACGATCGAAGTCGGCATTCAAAATCTAGCAACCTTACACATTGTCACAAGTGTTCAAACTGTCTTCCATTTACTCTTTAATACATACTACTGAGGTCTTCTGGTTATACTGTCAGTGTACTTCTTCAGTGTTTAATGATCGATAGATAGGTAACGAGATTTTAAATGCGGACTTTTAAAAAGTTCGTTATTATGACATTTTAATTTAGTAATTTCAAACAAATATTACTTAACAAGGGTGGCAGTAATAAAAGAAAATCCCTACAAAACTTGCTTATTTTTTAAAGATCTTTTCAACAATACCACTTTCGACATATCGTCCTGGACATTCTGGAGCAAACTAATAGGGAAGCCGACCTTCCCGGAAAAAAAAATTATCGCCATTCGATTTTTTATTAGGGCTTTTAGAATACAAATTTTTGACACAACTCTCTACGACTAACCGTTTCCGAAAAAAAAAACGACTGATACGGGTGGTCGAACTCACCCTGTATACGCGATTCTTCGATTATAGACGCGACGACTGACGACCTAGGCATGCGTAACCGAACGGGAAAAAAACGAGGCTAAAAGTTTCACTTAAAGTATTGACATAACCGTTTTTGCCTTTTGACTACATTTATCAATAAAAAATGGTGGAACCTTTGGTGTAAAGATACGAAATGTTACAATTACCACAAAACACCAAACCATAACAAACACTCTCGACGTACGTTTCGCCAACCAAGTTGGCATCATCAGGAGATGATTAAAACTAAAGACTAAACAAAAATTACTGTCTATTTATAGGCTACCTAATTTTAATTACCTGAAAACTAAACTAATTTACTAAATCAAAAAGCAGGCTACCTGGAATTGGGCCTTTGTCACTGTTCATAATATTATGTTTACACTTATGAATCTCTAGACTCTCTACGGCGTCTAGTTGTCTAATATTAATGACGTTTCTAATTAATTTTAAATTATTATTGTCTATTTTATGGTCATTTTCAAATGCATGTTGGGCAACACTAGATTTATCAAACCTGCCCTATAAATAGACAGTAATTTTTGTTTAGTCTTTAGTTTTAATCATCTCCTGATGATGCCAACTTGGTTGGCGAAACGTACGTCGAGAGTGTTTGTTATGGTTTGGTGTTTTGTGGTAATTGTAACATTTCGTACATTTATCACTTGTGCATACATAAATACCATAGTAAAAGCATGTTGTACAATAATAATGTTGTGTTATAATTTTGTGTTCATGGGTTTTGACGAGCCCAGTTCTCGCAGAATTGTCTTTCCGTGAAGCGACCAAATAAAACATATTTTTATTACACCAAACTGTCGTTTAGTTAAAAAATAAAAACTCTTTATAACAGATATTATCCGACACGCTAAACAATAAAGAGTTTTTATTTTTTAACTAAACGACACTTTCCTGTAACAAAAAATATGTTTTATATTGTTTCACTTCACAGAAAACAATTCTGCGAGGACACGTACACAAAAAAAAACATTAATATTAAGGTAGACTACGTTTGTCATGTAACTCCGTTTATTTTACGGCAAAACTCAACAAAATGGCGTCAGACTCTGCATTTGTTTGTCATTTATTTCGGTAGGTACGTTTAAGTATTTAACAAGAATTTTTTGCCATACCCATTATAAAATACATGCGTGTATTTATGAATGGAATGGGTCAGTTAACAGGCAGGTGTGCTGAAAGTGTTTTCAAAACACACTAGTGTGCAAAATAAACAGTTTCCATAGTGATTTAATGTTTATTCGCTCTGATTCAATAAAAATGTATAAAATAAAGAGTAATTAACACTTCGGAATACAATCAACGAATGATCAAAATGTACCTGACAGGTCGTACTTTAGTGTATAGTTGTGACCACACAAGCGACTTATATTATGCTGTTTCTATAGCTATTTCTTTTTTTGATCGATAAATGAAATTCAATGTACAGAGTTCGGCAACAGGATTAAACGGTTTTCAATAGGCCACTGTTAAGAAACAAAGAATATATTTCGACTTATTATTATTACAACTAAGAACACAATTCCGGAAATTTCTTATAACAATTTTAGTTTGCAAAGATCACATCCCTAAGATGACCACCGTCTTCTTCTATACATTGCTGTAATCTGTTTCTGAAATTGACCATAACGTGTCTGAGATCTTCGTTTATCGAATTTATCTCTTCACGAATCCTTTCTTTGAGTTCTAGAAGTGTTTGAGGACTTCAAGAATTCCCACAGAAAAAAATCCAGGGGACCGTCAGGTCCGATGATCTTACCAAATTTCAGCTTTCTCTGACTAAGAACCTATAGAAATCTGCAACACCCTCTTTTAGGGGTTGGAGGGGAAGATCATACATGTTTGAATTTCCTCGTTACTTGTACACGAAACCTAGCCTGCATACCAAATTTCAGCTTTCTCTGACTACGGACTTAGCCTATAAGGGGTTAGCCTTTTAGGGGTTGGAGGGGGAAAAACATAGATTTGTTAATTTTCTAATTACTTGTACGCGAAGCCCAGCCTGCATAACAAATTTCAGCTTTCTCTGACTAAGGAAATATACTATAGAAATCTGCAACACCCCCTTTTAAGGGTTGGAGGGGGAAGATCACACATGTTTGAATTTCCTCGTTACTTGTACGCGAAACCTAGCCTGTATACCAAATTTCAGCTTTCTCTGACTACGGACTTAGCCTATAATAATAAAAATATGCACCACCCCCTTTTAGGGGTTGGAGAGGGAAAAACACAGATATTGGAATTTTCTCGTTACTTGTACGTGAAACCCAGCCTGCATACCAAATTTCAGCTATCTAGGACTACTGGAAGTGTCCTAGCTTTTTAATGATCGCTATGTCAGTGAGTGAGTGAGTGATGACAAAATAAACAATTTTGAGGGTTGAAATTTTTTTAACTATATCTATTAGAAACTTGTAATTTGGGGAATTAGTTAAGACCGTTAGGTACAATCTCTAGCGAAATTTTCAGCCTTCTGCTTACATTTGTAACAGAGATATAGAAAGCTGAAAAGTGCCTTGAGTTGCTTCGAGAAAAGGTATACACTGTAGCGGCCGTCTGTTGTTTGCTCGACTTGGCGGGGGCCACTGCCGTGGCCCCAGATTCGGTACGTTGAGATTTTTTGAACTATATTTATTAGAAACTTGTAATTTGGGGAATTAGTTAAGACCGTTAGGTACAATCTCTAGCGAAATTTTCAGCCTTCTGCTTGCATTTGTAACAGAGATATAGAAAGTTGAAAAGTGCCTTGAGTTGCTTCGAGAAAAGGTATACACGGTAGCGGCCGTCTGTTGTTTGCTCGACTTGGCGGGGGCCACTGCCGTGGCCCCAGATTCGGTACGTTGAGATGTTGGAAAACAGTTGTGGCTGAACTTCAAAGAATGGACCAAGATGAAGTATGGTTCCAACAGGACGGTGCCACAGCGCATACAGAAAGAATTCGTTAAGAGATAAATTCGATAAACGAAGATTTACTCAGACGCATTATGATCAATTTCAGAAACAGATTGCAGCAATGTATAAAAGAAGACGGTGGTCACCTTAGGGATGTGATCTTTGCAAACTAAAATTGTTATAAGAAATTTCCAGAATTGTGTTTTTAGTTGTAATAATAATAAGTCCCAATATATTTGTTTCTTAACAGTGGCCTATTGAAAACCGTTCAATCCTGTTGCCGGACCCTGTATTAGTTTATTGAACCTAAATCATATTCATTTAATGTGAAAACTGACTATGTGATCGACCGCTTCGATATAAAGTTGAACACGTTATATTATAGAATATTGATCGAGTTCAACTATCATTAATCTTCTTCTTGAAACTGACATTGAAAAACTGGCCGATGGTGTTTAAATGTATGGCCTGTAAAGTAACAGTCCATATGTATACCTATGTACAGGATGTTGAATGGTTTTTAACGAATACCTTATTGGTATCTTATCTATACTAATATTATAAAGCTGAAGAGTTTGTTTGTTTGTTTGTTTGGTTGAACGCGCTAATCTCAGGAACTACTGGTTTGAATTGAAAAATTATTTTTGTGTTGGCTAGACCATTTATCGAGGAAAGCTATTATAGGCTATATAATATCACGCTACGACCAATACGAGCGGAGCATCAACCTTTTGAGAGCTTCAGTTGCGTGCGCTGCGTAAACGGTTAAAGTTACGCAAAAATCATGTATGACGGAATTGTTCCCGGAAGGTTTATATACATAGCGAACGAGCGAAGCGAGAGAGTAATGTAATTATAATATTCAAGGAAACGAGCAAAGCGAGTGAGTAGTGTATTTATAATATTCAAGCGAACGAGCGAAGCGAGTGAGTAGTGTATTGCACCCAGGTTTTCTTAGCACCCGGGCGAAGCCGGACGGGGCCGCTAGTAAGTTATAACTTAAGTGTTCAATGCCTGTATAATCCCGATTTTGACGTACGGAGCGCAAACGTGGTCATTCACGAAAAAGGAAATTAAAAAACTACAAGTCACACAATTAATAGCGATGGAAAGAAATATGCTCGGTCTAAAAATTTTGGATAAAGGTAAAAATAAAAATAACAAAAGTATGCGATGTGATCTATGTATGCAAAAAAGCTAAGTGGACGTGGGCGGGTCATGTACATCGCTGTACGAATAATAGATGGTCGTACAGGGCAACAGTGTGGTATCCAATATTTAGTAAAAGAGAAGTTGGAAGACAAACTACAAGATGGAGGGATGACCTTGCCAAATTCACCGGACCCCTTTAGTCAAGAAAAACCAAGAACCGTTCAGAGTGGAAGAAGCTGGAGGAGGCCTTTTCCCTGCAGTGGGAATGTTAAGGCTTATTATAAGTTATAATTTATAAGTATAACTTCGGTAATTCGAATATCCAGTAAACTGAACTGCGAAATTATTGCCAAATCCGAATGAGCCGCATTCGTTCAAACTAGATATATCCAGATTTGTTCAATGTTAAAATGTAAAAGATGAGCGTCAGAAAAATATGTATCTATTACTTACTCATCAAAACCTTTATTTCAGGAATTTCCCAAACTATTAATGCAAAAATGAATTTTAAAAAACATGAGTGTTATTTATTTTGTTGCTTTGCATGAAATTAATTTTTTTTTGTTAAAATTACTTAGTTTATATTTGAAATTTATAATATTCAAACTAGCGGTTACCCGTGACTCTTTTAGATTTTTTATGCCTTCCCATACAAACTTCAACACCCCGTTGCACCTCTCCTTATAGGGCTCGTCTTAAATCCTAAAATACGTGTTTTATTATTTGTTTTGAAGAGTATTTATACCAAGTTTCAAGTTGATACACGCAGGGAGTACGATTTTCTATATACAAACATTTAACTCATTTTACCCCCTTAGGGATTGATTTCCGAAAAATCCTGTCTTAGTGCACCTCTATACCTTGTAAGAAACATAATTTCCAAATTTCATGTTTCTATCTTCAGTGGTTTAGGCTGTGCAATACACTCCCTTTTGACCCCCTTAGAGGTTGAATTTCGAAAAATCCCTTCTTAGTGAGTGCTTACGTCACAAAAGGAACCTACTGTCCAATTTTCAAGTTTATAGCTTGAACGGTTTGATCTGGGCGTTGACGAATCCGTCAGTTAGCACAAGTATTTTTATAATATATTAAGAAGATACAGAAGATAATATAGATTAAAATGTTTAGGGCAGCGCTTCCCAAACCATGGGCCGCGGACAGCGTGGTACTGGGCCGTGGACGCTGGTCAAGAGTCTAAGCCAACATAATAGTTATTTTTGATACGTGTGCGTAAAGTGAGGTATTCTAGTAGGCTTAAATTGAAGCACGAGATAAGGGACTGATACATACACAACCAGATCGAATGCGCTGTATACTCCCACGAGCCGTTAGGCGATTGGGGGTAAGCGCACGAGATCTCGTTGTTTATGCGTCAGTCCCTTTAGCGAGTGCCTCAATTTAAGCCTACTAGATATCTCACTTTAAGCGGATGTATCGAACATATTTTTTTATAACGTCTGCCTCTTAAGTTTAATTATAGAGAGAAAAAAAATATGAAAACGGAAAATTCGCTCTTCTAGTCCTTAGAACTTTACAATTACAGACTAAGTTACGATTTAGTTTATTTTTATTAAAGTTATTAACTTCTGTATAAATCATTAAAAGCATGACTCTCTCATGATGTGGACTTTGTATGCGCGATACTATATATAGGAACACATCGATCCATAGCCAGTAAGTTCTTGTATTGTACAAAGTGCGGACATTTCGAATTTATAAGATGTAGAGATTGTACCTTCACGCACGCTATGGACTTTTACGCACGGTGACGGTACTTTTGCGCACGCTTTGGACTTTCACGCACGGTGACTAACGCCCGCCTCACAGTGCTCGAATATTGAACTTTAGAAGCAGGAGTTATAAAAATATTATAATCGGAGCTTCAGGGGTCGAGATGGGAACAATCGAGTATATAAGTGTCTATTTGTGTTTGTGTGTTTATAGTTTTTATTTGTATATTTAGATTTTAGTTTAGTGGGCCTCAATTTTTTTTTACAAAATTAGTGGTCCGCACAACTTAAAAGGTTGGGAATCGCTGGTTTAGGGAAAAATATCTTGTAATCGCCCATCACTATATTGTATCAAAATCGATTCAACACCCTGTACGTGTGTATACTATCGCAATGCCAATAAACACTCCTGCCCGCCCTGCTCCACCTGAATCTATAATAAAGATGTCTTTATAAAATATTGGCAGCACGAATTTACATAAAATAAAGGTATTTTTACGAAACGTGGTGCCTGTCCCACCCTGAATGTATTTAACAAATCCGCGGCAAACATAAAACATTGTTTTTCTCTTTCTGTCTATAGCTGTTACGATGAACTCTTGAATGAAGTGTTTAATCAGAACAACCGTTATTTAAAAATGTAATTTTTTATAAATGGATTCAATCGACATAATATGTACATTATAATTTTGGAATAATGGGGGTAATGTCAAATTTTGGGGGTGTGTAGACTGTAGAAGTTATTAATTAGAAGTGAAATCGGTCGGAATATCTTTTAGAAGCTGAGGCACATTCAAACGCCTTAACGCCTTAAGGTACGTGCAGTACGCAGCTGGGATTCTAGATGGTAGCATGTAGATGGTGGCTGAAATTATAAGCGCTTATGGGTTTGCACAACGAAGCTTTGATAAGCATTGATACAAGCTTAAATCGAGTTTGAAATGTCAGATAGCGAAGACGAATATTTGTGTTCTTCTGCTACAAAGTGGTATATTTTAAATACAAATTTGGGTAGGAGCTATCATGTCCACCCTATTAATAGAAAACGATCTAAACATGGCGAATTTCATCATTTATACCAAGAATTAAAATTTTACCCAAACCGGGTTTTGAATATTTACGTATGGAACCTAACACTTTTAAATACGTCTTAGAAAAAACTCAAAACAAATTAAATAAAAACTGGCAACATTTCACTTATTAAACTAGTCACATCCATTGCGAAACATGTAACGGCCATTTGACAGTTGTCACACGTTGATTGTAGTAGTCAGTGTGCTGAAAGAATGATGAGATACATTCTTCTATCTACCAGCTCTTGTAACAGCGCTCATACACCTGCTACACTCACTGCTTCGTTGTGTACATTCGCATATATAACAATGCACTAATTTAAGCAAGCTCTGCTATGATCTATACGCTACCATCTAGAATCCCAGCTCCATACTGCACGTACCTTTAGTAAGATCATACGTCATACTAATAACTGGCTTTGTTCAAGAGCGATAGATTGTAGATTATAGACGCTCGAGAGCCAACTAGAAGCGAAGTAAAGCCTCTGGAGACCTTCTGCAACAGTTTAATATGAAGTGGTGGGAATCATATCTCTCTACCTGTAGACAGCAGTGATTAGAGCACAAAAGTTCCTGGTTATTGCGTATTTTACCGTAAAAAAAATATTAAAAAAAATTTGGAAATGTTTCTACAGAACTTTTCATCACTAATTAGAAAATTCGACTGGGAGTCAGTCCTATACGTTTCGTCTAGTAGAGTAAAACTATTTAAAAAATAAAAAAAAATATTTTTTAATTTTTTATTATTCATCAACACTAATTTTAAAATGATAAATATTTTTTATTCTTTTAATATTTCCTCTTAAATATATTTTAAGCTCACTTCTCTTCGAAAAATAGAGTTTTTTGAAAATAACGCCCCTTGGGGTTCAAAATTCAAAAATTTTATTTACGCACGTTTACGCATTTTCATGGTAGACATGGTAGAAAGGTGTCCTATAAATTTGAACTTCATCGGTTGCGTAGTTAAGAAGATCTCGCACATCAATGAATTCTGCACACCAATAACAACGCCGACAACGGACAGACCGGACAGATCGAAAAAATGTATCGCAAAATATTTTTTAGAGTCTAAATAGTCAAGATTGATCAAAATCTAAATTTCGAATTTTTGCAAGATTACATTCACTGAAGGTGACGAAAAGTAAAAACAAAAATCCCGACTGCGTAAAAATCGAACATAAAAGATGGAAACAAGATCAAATGATAATATGCAGTTGGAGGCATAGTAGTAACAAATTGAACAGAAATACCTCTGACTGCATGTTATCTTTTGATCTTGTTTCCATCTTTTAAGTTCGATTTTTACGCAGTCGGGTTTTTTGTTTATTTAATAATTTTTTTATTTCCTTCCTTTTAGTTGAATCTACTCATCAAGCCTTTTCATTTGATACCCCACACACAAGGTTTTACCGATTTTTTAGCGCCCGCCATATTGAATTTTCCGTGACGTCATGTACCCTATTTGAAATGTCAACGAAACCTTTCTTTTGTTTTGATTTTGGTACCTATATCAATGTATTTAGAAGGAAAATTACTTTTGCATTCTGACAAAATGGCGTCTAGCGTCTGCCATATTGAATTTTCCATGACGTCATATACACTACGTCACTCTGGGGATTCAGACGAATCTAATGACACCGCATTTTTCAAAATCCGTCAGGCCGTTTAGGCTACAGATCGTGATAAAGAAATATACATACATAGATACATACATACACTCGAAAAACATTACCCTCCTTCTGGCGTAGTCGGGTAAAAACAGCTCTTGAGTCACACAGCTTTGGTAACCAAACTGGTAGCGTGTCTACTTTGTATACCCTGTGTCCGGTCTCAAAGGTGAACACAGGGATTTAACATGATATTGTTCATTTTTGCTGATTCGTGTTCGCCAATTCAACGTACAAGAAAGGTAATGATACCTATCGAAAGATAAAATTATTGCGCAACAAATGATTCTAAAAATAAGACTAAAATACCAATTTGAAATTTACCGATTTTGCAGAAATGATTTCAAATTAAGTAGGCGAAAAACAAAACATTGAAAGAAGTGTACTGTAATAAAATTGTCAAAAAACTTTTGTACTCGTAATAGGGGTGTAGACACTTTTTTGAAAATGCTTTTATTTTGTAGTTTTATGTATATTATACCTAAAAAAATATATTTCATAATTTTATATTCCCATTTTTATTTAAAAAATGTGTTTTGTATTCTTACTTTCAAATTTCCCACTAAAACGTTCATAAGCTGTCATGGTGTCAAGATGACGTCACTCCCTGGTAAACGTGGACATTTTTCTTCTGTGGTAGGGTGTTTTTTCGTATAAAATTAAAGTACAAATTATTAAGCATAAATACACAAGTGTTGTGCTGTGTCCATGTGTCCAAATACTTCTGCAAAAACACCTATTTATGCACGTACCAGAGGATAAAAAATGCGTAAAAAGTGGTTTCGGCTTGCTAAAAGAGATAAACCACTAACATCCAAAAATTCTCTGTACTGTGATCCAAAACAACCTGTTTTTGTGAAGATCACTTTGACGTAAATGCTATTTTATTACATTTCTATGGTATTTGATGGTACCTATATAGTTAGTTTAGAAGTAAATATTATATTAATGTGATTGCAACCATACATTTTTAGGTTGTCATCAGTGGACTTTATTATATTACTCTTCTCTATGCTTTATTATTTCAGATTAATGTTGGGCGATACGTATCGATCTTTTGGAATCCGATACGCGATGTTTTGTATCGATACTTGTTCGGCGGATCGATCCAAAAGTAGTAGGTATCGAATAAACGGTATCAAAAAAAACGCCCAAGCTAAACAAAATTAAATGCGATACGCAATCTCTTATAAAATATAAAAACCGGCACAATAATAATTGTTACAAAAGTTAATAATAAAATTGTTGTTCAATTATTCAGTTTTGAAAATTGTTTTTTTTTTGCGTGTAGATCACCAGAATATTATGTTTTCGCTAGTAATTTATTTCTTATCACTAGTACTTATCACTTTCTTATCACTAGTAGAGCCTTTCAAGATCTATAAGATCAATAAAAACGTTTTCTTTATTTAAAAAGCCAGTGTTTAATTTTTTGATAGCTGATGCTGAGTTTTACTCGTTAAATGAATATTTCTTATATTATGTTTAAACTGTATTATTGTAAATTACTTGTTACATACATCACTGTCACTGTAACTAATAAATATTTATCTATCTATCTATATTTTGCTTTCGTTCATATGTGTTTACACACCCTAAATCTAATTTATTATTTAATTTATATTGAAAATGCCAGTTGCATTTCAACAAAACAAGAAAGTAAATCTGATTATTATTAAATACATCTACTAAATATAAGTTAACAATTAAACCGTTGATTTAAATATTCAACAATTAACCTTAAAAGTAAATATTAAAATGCCAATATCATAGAATCTATAGTTTTATGTTTCTGGATAGATATTGTGTGATATTAGTTCATAGTCCATAGATTAATACAAAGAATTCTTAATAATAAATTATTTTAATCTATAGGTCAATTGTTGGCAAATTTGAACTGCTTCCTTTAATAAATCCGGGCTCCATTGTTATATAATAATATATTCCTTAAAATAACGCAGGTTAATCAAATAATTTCTGTTCAGTTCGTAAAAAATACCACAATGCAATATATCAGATGTTGATGTGTCAAACGTCAGAACAGATTGTTTGCAGGGTCACCAGGGAGTGACGTCACGCGCTGTGATTGGTGTTTGAGTTCACGTGACAACAAGAAGGAATTATTAATTTTTTATTTATTTATTATAAAAATATGTTGAATATATAAATAAAAATTATATGATTTTCAGTGTTTAGATATCATAGACTATCGAAAAAAAATTAAAATGTATTTGTTTTCTTTTAGTGTCTACAACCCTATTGGTGCACGTAAGCATTTTTACAATAATTAAAGTATAAATGAATAATTACTCCAATGAAGAAAGAGTTTTTATGGTAAAAACGTTTTACAGTGGTGTTAGTTTGCGGAGAGTCACATATTTGTTTTGTATTAAGACTATTAAGTTTAATGGCACACAACGTTAATTCTCTGTGTTCGACTTTGAGACCGGACCCCCGGTAGAGAAGGTTGGGGTTCGATTCCGGTCGGAAGCATTTATATTTTTTGTTCTGACGTGAATACTGAATACGTCAGTCCGTAGATATGTTCAGAAAAGTTGGGCACGAAATATGCAACGAAAATCGTCACGAAGGGTCTGCGGCAATTACTCGTAAGCCCACACACCATCCTGCAAGCAGTACGATAGCATTTTAAAATTTGAACCTTGATCTAATAATATAAATTTCGTCGGGTACATGACACGTTTAGGGTGATCTTCCACCCCTTTAATACTGACCAATCGATCTGCAAATATAATAATGACATTATGGGTCACCGACAAGTTATACAAACAATTTCAGTCTTGAAGTAATAATAATTTTGACTATCTTTTTGTTACATGTTGGGGGCGGTCTGCATCTCTCCCATACCGCTATTTAGCAAAATCCCTTCCTCAGGTCACTTTAATATGCCTCCCTCAACATCTTCACAAAAATAAGGCCTTGAATAAATATCACCAAAAAATTGTCACTAGCTCTCGGTCTATATTGTTTATTCTATGTATTTTCTTAGCACTTGATACTATACTTACGTTACATGTTGTTAGAATCGTTTTACTATTTTGAATTATGAAAATAAATATTTATAATAAAAAAACAAAAAAATATCAAATCTTTATACAATGCATAAGAAGCTTTGCTTCTGTCCGGTGTCACACGACACCGATTGACTTTTTTTTTGTATTATTCGCAATATTGGTGGAAGTTTAACAAAATTAAGGTAAGTACGCCACTGACGGAAATTGATCAAACAAACTGCATTGGAATTATTGCATTCACTTGTTTGTGAATAAAAGAAATCTGGAACCGTCTGCTATTTATTTTGAAATGAAAGACAATCGTATGAGAAAGAAATAATGAAATGAATACAGTACCGACATGAAATATTGATGTTTTTAGTTCAATTGTTTGTGATATTGCTCCTTTTTTGTACGCCAATTTGATGGAGGGTTTTTTGCTACACAGTTTAATATGAACGATGTGTAATCGAAACATTCGCCACGTTTTCTTTTGAAAAGCGTGTTTCCATTCCGCAACAATAGATAAATTAATCAACTGAAAAATGATAAAACGTTCATTTTATCCTGTTTGTATTTAAAAACATTTTACAATCAATTTCGAGTTTTCGAAAAACAAAAATACCTTATTCCTAGACATACGACAATATTTTAGTATAAAAGCGTTAATCCAGAGGCGGATTTAGATGTGAATCTATTTTTAACCTACCTAGTACTTCAAAAAAATGGGGTTATCAATAATTATTCGACGCGTATATTTATATAACATATTTTTTATTGAAAAACTTTTATTGGATACAATGAACTTGATACTGCTTTTCGACAGCTGAAAGAATATCTAGTCACTTCTCCAGTTCTTCGCTGTCCGGATTTCAGTCGCCCTTTTGTTCTACAAACGGATGCTTCAGCCTATGGACTGGGCGCGGTATTAACACAGGAATTCGATGACGGTGAGCATGTCATATGTTATTTATCAAAATCTTTAACTCGACAAGAACGAAATTTTATGGTTACCGAACGAGAATGTCTTGCGATGATTTGGCCAGTAGAGAAACTTCGTCATTATTATTTATAACCTAACTTTGGTTTACCAATATGCATTATGCATAACATTATAATATTATAGAATCCTACAATAGGATATACGTCACTCAGAGGTTATGTTGAACTTTTTTACTGAAGTAAATCGTATAATAAATAAAAATTTACCAATTTTCTCCTTTTTTGTATTTCTTCAACTTCTTTTTCAATTTCTTTACTTTTTCTTCCGCTTTTCTTTTTCCCATTCTGAAATTAGTATCCGACAAGTAAAAACACTGTTTAACGCGTCGCACAGGAAACCGTAATGAAGAACTAGCTAGAAGGAGGATAGTGTAAAGACGAACCATAGATGTCGTTTTTTACACGATTTAAACACTGTGACAACAAGTCAAGCAGAAGGCTTATCTATCAAGTAACTGATCTCTTCGGAAAATGCTCTCATAAAATTATGATCGAAGATCACTTAGGTAAGTTCCTTTGATCATATAATTATTTAGAAGGCACGACGTTTGCAGTCATAACAGATCATCACTCCCTTCTGTGGCTACATCATCTGAAAGATCCACAAGGACGCTTAGCCGACTTAGACCGACTTCTATTTAATTTACTTTTTTTAAGGGGGGAGTTCTAACGGTCTTAAAAATTACGTAACGGAAGAGTGGAGGGTATAGGCGAGCCTCTGACCTTCCTATCACCCTAGTGAGCTTCCCCTCTCCTTGTTCCTGCGGTTTGCTTAATTATTTTTTTAGTTACGCTTAAATTCACGGCCACGACGGTCACAACATGGAAGACGTTCTTCTGATAGACGACTATCCGGACCTCAGCGATTCTATGTCCCGGCTCTGTTGGTCACCTCTACCGCCGATGCTGAGCCCCATACCGGACACGCCACCTGATAGCCCGGTGTCCAGCCCGGCGTATGAAGCTCTGCCGCCCGGATGGTTTGACGAATGACAGGAAGAAATAATCTGCTCCATACCCCTGGCACGGTTGGGTCCCCCTACTGCCGGACGATCGAAAGGTGCCGCATCCGCCAAAATGAGCTATTTGGGGAACCGACGTCGCCTACGTCATCGACGCCGCCTCCGACATCATCTCCTCCTCCTCGACCGTCGCCGCTCTGTAAAATACATTCTGACCGTTATTTGCTGCGTCTTTAGCTGCAGTGTCAGCTAATTCATTTCCAGCAATTCCCATGTGGCCGGAAAAAAAAGAGTTTTAGCACGTTAAAAACATAAACTTTAAAATAAAGTTAGTATCATTCTATTCGAAGATACATATGACCATTGGTTGGCAGTTATCCCTTTTTCATGGCCCGGCTCACGTCAGCCTGCCAACCATTGTGTTCTTCTTTTAAGCAGGGCTTAAATTTCCCAAATCCCTGTGAACTTGCCTTTACGGCGATCCATAGGGTTGAGTGTCACGGGCTCTTGGACTATGATGTTTTAGCTGTCAGAATAATTTCTTTCACTAACTGTGTTATTGTTGGCCATTTTTCTTTTCAATAAATTGATTTAAACTGACAATTAATAATGACTGGCAAATGAAAGATTAGAAATTATTCTGGCAGCTAAAACGTCATCATTTTGTTAAAATTCCATGGCAATCGCTATCTGTTTTTGAGGTAATTTTGACATTTTTATATAAAATTTCTGCCGTTACAAAACATGCAAAATTAATTTTGTTTAATGATTTAGATGCAGAATTTTATGTTCTAAAACCCTTATTTGAAGATATTTTTCCTATAATAATTAGGGAAGCAGGAAATCGCGAAAGTTTGATTTAACGGGTTAAATCCCTATGTGCAGCAGTCAGGGTCACCACCCTGTACCGTCCCTCCAGGTGGGAGGAGGTGTTTCTTACACGGCTACGCATCGGTCACATGGTTTTTTGATGGCTCGTGAGGAACCGCCTCTCTGTGAGACGTGTGAGACTCGTGTTACCGTTTCGCATATTTTTATCGAGTGTCTCCAGTTTAGGGACACACGACAGCAGATCAGATTGTCAGGTGATCTGTCGGTTATTTTAGGAAACGATCCTGACAATGTCGATCTGCTGTTTCAATTTTTAAAGGAAACCGGTTTTGACCGGTTTATTTGATTTTATTTATTTGCATACATTTAGGCCCCTTTACAGCCTTTATGGTTTTTTCTTTATATCTTACCACCTTATATTATATGATACATTTTGTTTGTACTTATAATTGTTTTACTTTATTGTGTGTCAATTTTTGATTTTGTTTTTATTTTATTGATTTTACTTTTGTTTACATTTAGTTTCTTTACAGACGCTAATGACCTCTGTTGTCGAGCGTCTATAATTCATAATTCATTCATTCACCACCCTGTATAATATGTCTATGTTTAGCAATTGTGGATAGTTAAATTTCCAAACTTAAATGTACTTATTACGCCCTGACACACCATGTACTATTATGACAATGAAAGTTTACGGAAATTTGACGGGCAGTTCGAAACATTATAATTATTATTTTCTCGCACTTTTGTCCAGTGAATATGATTTTCCATGCACACATTGCACATATATCACAAGCTCTTCTTCACTAATGCATCAATGATCCCTTTGTTCATTTTAATTAACTTTGTATTATCAGAGTTGACAAAAGATATGTGCTCAAAATAAACGCAGCCAACTGTGTGTTGATGATCAATATTTAAACCAAAAGGTTTGACTTTGATAATAATACATCATTATACAGAGCGTTTCAGAGATTGATCAAACGTGACAATCTACATGTTTTGTAATTCTGTACTTGTACCATGGCCAGTTTCTATAGTAAACGAATAGCGAGATGTAGCGATAGGATGAAATAACAGTTATTTACGAACTGTTAATGAAAATGAATGAATGAATTGTGAATTATAGACGCTCGACAACAGAGGTCATTAGCGTCTGTAAAGAAACAAAGTGTAAACAAAACAAAAGTAAAATCAATAAAATAAAAGCAAAATCAAAAATTGACACACAACAAAATAAAATCGTTATAACTACAAATAAAATGTGTCATATAATATAAAGAGATATAAAGAAAAAACCATAAAGACTGTAAAGGGGCCTAAATGTAAACAAATAAATAAAATCAAATAAACGGTCTAGACCCGTTTGTTTTAAAAATCGAAACAGCAGATCGACATTGTCAGGATCATTTCCTAATGCAACTGACAGATCACCTGACAATCCAATCTGCTTTCGTCTGTCCTTAAACTGGACACACTCAGTTAAAATATGTGAAACGGTAACACGAGTGTCACACGTCTCACAGAGAGGCGATTCCTCACGAGCCATTAAAAAACCATGACTTAATCTACAGTGACCGATGCGCAATCGTGTAAGAACTACTTCCTGTGTGTGTGTGTGAACCATGGGTCAACTGCAGATTTTATAGCTCTTAACTTGTTTTCTTCGACAGCACTCCATTCATCCTTCCAGAGCTGCTGAACTGCTGAAATCAGGACACTCTTGAGGTCGTCACCGATAACACAAAATACATTCTGACCGTTATTTGCAGCGTCCTTAGCTGCAGTGTCAGCTAATTCATTGCCAGTGATTTCTATAAATGAAAAGAACAGGTTAAAAAAGATCAATTTATAAGCATTAATGTTCATATAAATTAATAGATTTTTTTATGCGGCTGAATTGCAATTGAAAATTTTTGTTGGAAAGCAGCCAATTATATAATTGATGAAAATTCCGCCGCGAAAGTGGAAAGGTTCACGTTAGAATCCTAACTGTGACTATAGTCGGTAAAATGATTTTTTCCGATATGCTTGGAATCAATTATATATTTGGCTGCTTTTAACTATACGATATACTTAAAGTATCACAGGAGGATAGAACGATCCGACAGTTCAAACCAACGGATAGACGGCTGAGAAATTGACCTGAAACAAATTGACCTAGAACACAGAAGAACAAAGCGAATTATCTAGAACTGTTGTGGTAAGAAGTAACTATATTTTTTTGTTTTTATTCCAACCACAGTGCTCATATATATTTTTATCAATAATTACCGTTTAAGTTTTTTTTCGTTGTTGCAATTATTGTATATAGTTAATTGTTACGAATTAGTGTAAATAAATATTTATTCCGCCAACTCAGAAAACAGTTTTGTAACAATAAAAATACTTCAATAGCTTGCCAAAGTGACAACTATATACATTAATAAGTACAACTAGTACAAGGCAGAGTTTAGAGAAGTAGTGCAAAAAAAATATGGTACGGAACCCTCCGCGTGCGAGTCAAACTCGCACTTGGCTGTTTTTTCCTCGTGTCACTTTCCATCTAAATAGAAAGATCTATTTTTGTTAGCATTAATAGTAGCTTACCTTATACTTTCCTTTTGTGAGAAAATAAATGGCGACATTTTCATTAAAATCTCAGTAATAGCTATCTCTTTTGTTAAAACTGGAATTGACATCGTTTAGGAGTAAAATACTACGTAAAATCGCACATACATGTTATACACTTTAATACGTTTTAATAACACTTGTATATCCGCCTTAAAAATTTAAGAAGTAGAATAGTAGATTGTATTTCTAGTGTCGTAATAAGGTACTACGTATATTACTGACGAGTAGTAACAGTCGCACGCAGTAACGGTGCTAGGGTTTTTTGCTAGGGTGGGCCAGTGTTGGGCATGGTGATCTGCAGGCGGGCAAATAACATTTTTTGAATCTATACTTCTTTTGGCGCGTTATGGAAAAATGATGAGAATGAATTTTTACGATGCGCGCGGCGCGCATCGCGTCACGAAAATTTAACACCATGAAGTTAGTCGGAAGTTCATGATTATAATACCCTATTATATAGCACTGCTAAGTAAAGGTACGTGCAGTACGCAGCTGGAATTCTAGATGGTAGATGGTGGCTGAAATTATAAGCGCTTATAGGTAAGCACAACGAAGCTTTGATACTAGCATTGATACAAGCTTAAATCGCGTATGAAATGTCAGATAGCGAAGACGAATATTTGTGTTCTTCTGCTACAAAGTGGTATATTTTAAATACAAATTTGGGTAGGAGCTTTCATGTCCACCCTATTAATAGAAAACGATCTAAACATGGCGAATTTCATCATTTATACCAAGAATTAAAATTTTACCCAAATCGATTTTTTGAATATTTACGTGTGGAACCTAACACTTTTAAATATGTCTTAGACAAATCTAAAAACTAGCCACAGCCATTGCGAAACTTGTAACGGCCAGTTGTCACACGTTGATTGTAGTAGTCAGCGCGCTGAAAGAATGGTGAGATACATTCTTGAATCTACCAGCTCTTGTAACAGCGCTTATACCTGCTACACTCACTGCTTCGTTGTGTACGCTCGCATATATAACAATGCATTAATTTAAGCAAGCCCTGCTATGATCTACGCTACCATCTAGAATTCCAGCTCCATACTGCACGTACCTTAAGATGTACGTAGCGTAACGGATAGCACCGCCGCGTCATACGCAATAGATCTCGGGTTCGAATCTCAACACAAACATGCTTATTGTTTTGTTTTAACAAATAATTAGATATAAATATAATAAATAAATATATTGAACAAATTAATAATTTATTAAATTAAATTAATTTATTTAATATCTTTATTTTATTATTTTATCGTCTTTTTTACAAACGTTTAGTACTGGCACGCGGGATAAAAAATGTTGGAGTTATTTTTGTTTTGTTACACCAAAGAAGTATAACTTCTGACGTGCGTACTAAAGTACACACAGCACTTTTTTTCCAAAATTTGAGTGCTCGATAAAATTTTAACCCAGCAGGTTACTTGCTATAAAATTTACAAGAAAAATTCTTGAAATTTCGAGGGTTAAAACGTATTTAAAAGATAACCTACAGATTGGGGATTATGCCAGGGTGGGCCAAGACAGTTTAAGGTGACCCATGGACCACCCGGCCCATCCTCTGGGCCGCCACTGGTCACACGAGTCATAATATTATTACGCACGACTCACAAAACATAATATATTGTACAAAACTGTTTTTTGAGTTGGCGGAATAAATATTTATTTACAATAATTTAAAATACAATTAACTATATACAATAATAATAAATGCAACAACGAAAAGTAAATTCTAACAATAAAAAAAACTTAAACGGTAATTATTGAACTAAACGAGCCACTTAAATAACACTTAACAAATAACTATATATACAAGGATTATTTATTTTATCAGGTGAATTTATATAAGATTTATATCAGACGCACTATGCGTCGCTCAGTACTTGACTTCGTATTCAACACGACACTGATTCCCGTTGACTGACTGCCTCAACACGACATACTCGCTGGTTATATACCTGCGTTGCCTACGCCCAGTGTGTGCTCGTTCTCTCTAGCGTTCTCTAGAACATTCCTGCAGTTTCTCGTTGTTCAGCAAGCAGACACCGCTTCTCGATTTCTCTATTGGAGGCAGTGGCGTAACATCTTGGGGTTTTCTACAGTATTTTTTGCCATATCCACAATAAAATAGCTACTTTTCACTTCATTTTCAGTATTTTCAAAAAAATTTAACAGTTTCATTGCGTCGCCAACTTCATTCTATAGCAGACCGTGAGATATCGCAGTGCGCACGCACAGTAGCAATAAACATAAATTATTATGGAAATGACATTATTTTTCACACTAGTGTGTTTTGAAAACACTTTCAACACACCTGCCTGTTAATTGATCCATTCCATGCATACATAGTACATATACGCATGTAGAGTAGTGTTGTGTCTTTTCGAGTCAACATTAATACTCTACATTGTCGACCACAACATTGTTTTGTTTTGACAGTTTCTAAGAGCTATGCTTTTGAAACAAACTAGTTATTTAAAATTATAATCTCGTGATTAGACATATTTTAGACTCGTCTTGATTAAATCAAATTTTGTTGTGTTTTTAGTGTATTTGCCATAATATGGCACATACACTATTGGCGTCGGTCGGATGGCGGGACCTAGGGGTCGGACCAAAATTTCTCGACGTTTCATAGCCTCCTGAACACTTTGGCACCATTTTTGAGTTAACAATAATACTCTACATTGTCGACCACAACATTGTTTTGTTTTGGCAGTTTCTAGGAGTTACGCTTTTGAAACAAACTAGTTAATCAAAATTATAATCTCATGATTAGACATATTTTAGACTCGTCTTGATTAAATCAAATTTTGTTGTGTTTTATTTATTTATTATTACTTTTATATAAAGATCTACGTTATTATTAAACCACGTCAAAAAGACTTTATAATTGGTGACCCCGACGTGAAATTAATTATAAAGATCTTTTTGACGTGGTTTAATAATATCGTAGATCTTTATATAAAATTAATAATAAATAAATAAAACACAATATAATTTGATTAGTAAAGATCTAGGATATTATTAAATTTCGCCAAAAAGATCATTATAGTAGCTATTTTATAGTGCGGGTATGGAAAAAAATATAATAATAAATCTGTAAAACTTAATGTGAGTATTGTAGATTGCATAGCTGTGCAAGTACTACACGGTTACAAAGCGTAGCTCATTTGTAAAGTCTATGTTATTCGAATGGCTCAATTCACAGAATCCTGCTACGAGTTACGACTCACCGCACCTATTAACGTTGACCAAATTGAATATAATGGATTTCAATTAGTATGTCAATTTCGTTGTGCCTATCTAAAGTAAAGCATGTAAGTCTTTAACCGGTTAGTTGTTATCGTTGAACAAACATTAGGCACACGACATATTGTCGTTATCTGAAATTTTCGACAAGTGTTCGATAACTATTTATACTTCAGAGCACTTTTGAACTTAAATATTTATTTAAGCGAACGAGATCTCATTTTACCTCGAATGAATAAATTGGATTATAGACGCTCGACAACAGAGGTCATTAGCGTCTGAAAATAAAATATGCAAACAAAAGAAAAGCAAAAACAATAAAACTAAGGCAAAATCAAAATTTTACACATAAAAAAATAAAATCATTATAAGTACAAATAAAATGTGTCATATAATATAATGTAATAAGATATAAAGAAAGGAGAAGATAGAGCGATATTGAATCCGCATATAATATTCATAAACGTCAAAATGACAGACATATAACCCTACATAAATCTGACAGATCTAATATTTTTGCGACTTTTTTGCACGCCCAAATTGTAGGTACCTCAAATCGAATTGTCAATAGAGTTGTTGTGAAAAATAAAAAAATAAAAATTACTCGGTATGAAACTTGGCGTTTGCAGCACGTGTGGTTGCATGCCCTCGTAAGTCGGGAAGCAAACTTCAGACTGGTTGCAAACGCCAAGTTTCTTACCTTGTAATGCAATAATATACTATTGATTATAAACTCGAACAAGAAAAAATAAACAAACAACGTAAACAAACACCGGCCGTCAAAGTTTACACATTTGGATAATTCTCAAAAAATTGGTTTTATAGCCTATTTGTAATGTAGATTTAGCCCTCAAAAGAAAAAAATATGTAAATCGGTTGACCCTGCAGGCCATCCCTGAAACTTCCCGCTATTTTCAAGCGCTTTGAGTTCGAAGCACTTGATAATATACCCAAAAGTAGATTTTTAAGCTCGAAGAGCTCAAAAATCTGAAAATAATTGCTGATAACAACACTATTTTAATTTTTGAAAAGCTATAACTTTTGAACGCGTTGTTCGATTTTGATCTTTAAAACGGCATTCGACGCAGTTTTTTAAGCTCTAAAAATATTGTAAGAGGTACAAAATCGATTGGTTGAGAAATCTCTAAGTTATTTTGATAAAACACTTTTTTTCGAAATCTGTTGACTACGTAATCTCTTGAACGGATTAACCGACTTTGATCAGCTTAGCGGCATTCGACGTAGTTTTCTGAGGAGAAAAGCTGATTAGATTATGAAATCAATCGGTACAATATTTTAGAAGTTATTTTTAAAAATCATCGTTTAAACAACTTTTTTTCCGTTTTTTTTTGGAATTTCTCAAAATTTATTGGGCCGAATCGGTTCAAATTTTCAGGAAATCTAAGTTCAGTGGAACCCTTTCGAATGCCGCAAATCGCTATTCGATCGGTCAAGCCATTCAAAAGTTATGAGAGGTTTACATACACACTCACATACATACAGACATCATCGTAAAAATAGTCAGAATAGCTTCCTAGGATCTGATGAAAACTTGATTTTAAAAAATCGAGGTGAAATCAATAACTTCCCTATTTTTGAAAATTTTCAATTTTCTTAGTGGGAAGTTAAAAAATTCGAGATCTCTCAATCAATTTCATTGTCATTATCAGATTTTCTGACAATGCCTTACATGCATATTCAACTAATAAAACAGGCTTTTATCCCGCAATGAAATTGTCATACAACCATAAACCTTATATGCCACAAATCATCATAGTTCTCTTGAAATGTGAACATAATAATAATAATTTCAAGGAGGTTTAATTTAAAGAGATGCGCGTGCTGATGTTTCTCAACTCTAATAATATAAATGTATGTATGTAACCATACCTCAATTCAAGTCTGAAACCGCCATTACATCACTAAGGAACGACAACGCCTGTCATCATCTCTCTTAACAAATTACCACCATTTTAGTCGACGGATTTTGGGGACTAATCTCGCTTCAGATTCGCCGCTCGTCTCATAGAAATTTTTAAATTCAAATCAGAGCACGTCGTCGCCTTACACTTTTCCCTCATGTATGTGGGTTAAGGTAGGCACACTCTGTCGGAAAATTACTGGAAATGTGTAGGACATATAATATTATTATAATATATGCTGTAGGAATGTTTATGAATGAAACACACATCTTTATTTATTTATTTAAATACTCAACAGGACCAGGTTCCAATGAGAGAGTGTAAAATAATTTGTGCATCCAAAAAAATAAAAATAAAACAAGTTATACAAAAAAATTACATAGTAGAAAATACATCATTAGTTTATTAAGCGTGCAAAAAGAAAAATTTAACTAAGTGAAAACATTCAGTATAATAGTAGAAAATTTATCAAAGCTGTCAGCTCAAAAGTCTAAAGTAGGGTAAGTATTATGAAGATTATTAATCAATTTACACATTCTTAATAACGGACAATTATCATGTGACACAATGGCAGCAAACATGGTATTTCGACTTCTAGTTTTTAAGGTAGACACTTTGATTGCGAACTCAGATAGGTTGATGTCATCTATTAAACATGCACGTCTAATAGCTCTCCAAAGATTTTACCATAAAAAATTTAATAGATCTCAATAAGGAGGTATATGGTAATGACGTGTTAATTTGTCAACTACGTATCCTAAAGATGTTTAACGTGTGGTTGCAATTGAAATAATAATTAGACAATCTTCTGAACTTTATTTTCAGTTTTGTTTATGTTTATGAATCTGCACAATGCTATCCTACTCTTACTAAATGTAGCATTTTGAGTGAGTGTGCATGAGAATGGCCGAGCGTGTAGCAATGTTGTTATTTACATGACGTCGCTATAGTTGCTCTATTACAAGTCCCCAGTTCCCGGGTTCTAGCCCGAGAGCTGGTAAAAGTGTCAATTGGATTTTCAATTTATTATTTAAAAAAAAATAATGAATTGAAAATATGAATTGGTGCTAGGCCCAAATAACTTTAGCTGTTGGTGGTCTTTAAAACAAAGCATTTTGAGTGCTCATTTTATAAAATACAAGTTTTAACTTTGTTGCTATAACGTAAATGTTTAATTTTTTTGCAATCCCACAGTCGTTTTTCACTAAATTAAAAAACCCCTAGCAGAACTGGCATTTTTTTAAATATAAATTATTTAATATGTACCAAAAATGCAGACTTGTTACTATATTGAATTAAAGTATTCAACGTGTTTTTTGCTTACCTTATAAACTGGTGGCCGATGCAGGGTTGTCAACTAGATTCTACAGAACATCGGCAAATGATTTATTATCTCACTTTTCACCCTGCGAAAAACGCAATCGCACGAACATTCCCCCGCGTACGTTTTTTGGGGAACTTCCTCCTGCACCCAACCCCCTTTTTACTTCGCAAAAAACACCACATCGCGCCAAAAAAACCTGCGTGCGTTTTTTGGGAAACTCCCTCCTGCACTCCATCCCCTTTTTACTTCGCAAAAAAACACCATCGCACACCCCCCGCAGGAAACTTTCCTCCCCCTGCAATCGTTGCAAAACCAAAAGTACACACTCCAGCAGTTTGATTAATATCGCCGATGTTCTCTAGAAGTTTTATTTTGAGTTGTCAGACTTTCTGTTTCCTTTTCGATAAATCCTATATGGTCTTGTTAAAATAAGCGTAAGTAAAAAAGTTACCAACTCTTATGATGGGTTACAGAATGAATTGTCCGAAAATCTTATTTGACAATCTCAGATTCAACATTGTTATATCATATAATTCCACTTTTGATGTAATATATAGGCATCTAGTCTAACAGCGTTGTCAAATTTCTTGTTATGTAGAAGTTTGTACTCACAAAAAAACCAGTGACTGATCTACATAGAAAAAGATCGCTTTACAAGTTAAATTTTGATCAAAATGCGTAGAAAAATGTTGTTTCAAAGTGGAAATTGTACAAAAAAAAACATATGTGTTGGGATCCGTCAAATGAGCATATGACAGCTGATGGTAGAAAATTGTACATGGCTCAGGGAAAAATTTACATGCTAACAGTGTAAACACGCCGTGGGAAAGATACCGCCCGAGGTGGCCCGGGTAGATTCGTAATGGCGCGTCCAATCCGCCGCAAGTCAGTAACTTTAAAGGCGCGATCGGGCGCGACGCGAGCGCACCCAGGGCGGCCCGTGGCATCGCGGACGAGTCTGCCACTTTTTGCTTGTGTTGGAGTGAACGAGCGAAGCTACTGTTGAGTTTTTAAGTTTATACGAAAACGAACCCGCTTTGTGAAACACAAAAAGTGCAAACCATAAAAACAGAAACGACCAGCAAGATGCGTGAAGTAGAATTTAAAGTAAATTAAAGGACGGTATATTGTCGGTAATATTCAGATTAAAGAAATAAATAAAGTTGCTTGTTGCTTTGATTATTGCGACAGTTAAAACCTCGGGAACAAACGCACCGTGGTAGTCCGGGCGCGTCTGAGGCGCGGGTTCGTCTACATAAATCGGTACGACGCGTCCCAGCCTGCAATATTACGGGCCGTGGGAAAGAAGCTGAACATTGACCATACAGAATAGCACTATTAATGCAGGGTCAAACGGCGCGAGACAGCTCGTCGAGCCATCACAAGCCACCACGAGCACGTGTTGTGTGACATGGATCGCTCGTAGTTAAATTGTGTTTTAAAGACCACCAACAGCTAAGGTTATTTGGACCTAACACCAATTAATATTTTCAATTCATTATTTTTTTTTAATAATAATGTTACAAAACTGTTTTCTGAGTTGGCGGAATAAATATTTATTTACAATAATTAAAAATACAATAACAATGAATGCAACAACGAAAAGTCAATTTTAACAATAAAAAAACTTATACGGTAATTATTGAACTAAACGAGCCACTTTAATAACACTTAACAAATAACTATATATATACTTACAAGGATTATTTATTTGTAGTTATTTATGTCACTGTATTTATATCAGATTTATTTCGCTGTTCAACACTGTCACAGTACAATCTACACTGACTGATTCCTGTTGACTGATCAATATTTATATCACTGATCCGCTCGTATTCTCTAGCGTTGTTTAGAATCTTCGATACCATTCCACGCTTTACTACTGTGACCTTTCTTTCTCGTGGTTTCTATTGGAGGCAATGGCGTAACATCTTGGGGTTTGCTACAATAAATTGAAAATTCAATTGACACTTTTATCAGCTCTCGGGCTAGAACCCGGAAACTGGGGACTTGTAATAGAGGGACCATAGCAACGCCACGTAAACAACAGTATTGCTACACGCTCGCCTATTTTCAAGCCCTGGATCGCTCGTAGTGGCGCGTGGCTAGTAGCTAGGTGAATCGCCTCGAAAGCGGAAAATGAACACGAGTCAAAAGGTAGAGTCAGACAGCGCATGGCTTGTGATAGCTCGTGGTTCGTCTTGGCGCGGCTCGTGGTTCTAGATGGTTCGTGAACATTGTGACATTATCAAATTATTATATATTATGAGCCATCATAAAACTCTTTGACTCGTGTTAATTAACCGCTTTCTAGGCGATCCACCGAGTTACGATCCACGTGCCACTGCGAGCGACCCATGTCACGCGACTCGTGCTCGTGGTGGCTCGACGAGCTATCACGCGCCGTCTGACTCTGCCTAAAGGGTTTTATGATGGTTCTATATAATAATATGATAATATCACAATATTGACTCTATCTTCACGAGCCAACTAGAACCACGAGCCGCGCCAAGACGAGCCACGAGCCATCACAATTCACGCGCCGTCTGACCCCGTCTTTAGTCTATAAATCTACTATGTTAAATTTGCAGCTACTGCAGGTCCGATGTACTGTACGCGTGTTTATGTAATAATACAGAAGATGTCGTCAGCGAGAGCGGTCTCAAACGCGGAATGAGGTGGGCATGTCGTTTGTGTCATTAACGTGATGTCATCAGTGTTCGTCGGTCACGGTACTCTTGATGACTGGAGCTAGAAACATTGCAGAAACATGTACCTATGTATAATGTGCATGTATTACGTTATACCCCATGTATTTATCTATGTAACATTAACTACTATGTACATGAATTATGTTGATAAATGTACTCGATGCATATTAAACCCGCGAATACACGTTCGCTATACTTTTTATGTATTTCAGGTTGGTGTTAGACTAATAAAATATGTGAAACAAAAAATATTAATATTTAGGAGATCCAGGGACAAATTAAAGTTTTTGTTGTCCTAAGAAAGTGAGATGGAACCGTTTTAGAAGATATTTAGATATTTATTTACCAGGAAAATACAATTAATCTATGTCGACTTTTGTAATAATAAATTATCTTTATAAAAAAAATTTTTAGCGTCCGATTTTCATGTTTTATAGAAAAAGTAGTGGGTTATTAGATTAGAAATTAACCGCTGGGGTCCTGGAGGCTTTGATCTTTCATTCTGTAAATTTTCAAATGCTCTCAATGACTTCGATTAAAAAAAAACGCTACTTTCACCCCTTATCCACTGGGCAAACTGGGTAAATTAAGGGAAAATAGGATAAATTAGAGTAAATTAGGGTAAATTAGAGAACATTCAGGTCAATTGAGGTAAATTAGTGTAAATTCGGGTAAATTAAGGTAAAATAAGTAAATTAGGATAAATTAGAGAAAATTATGGTAAATGAAGGTAAATTACGGTTAATTAGAGTAAAATAGGGTAAATTTGAGTAAATTAAGATGAATCAGGGTAAATTAGCGTAAATTAGGATAAATTAGGGTAAATTAAGGTAAAATAGGGAAAAGTAGTGTAAATTAAGTTAAATTAGGCTAAATTAGGGTAAATTCGGGTAAATTGGGGTAAATTAAGGTAATTTCGGAAAATTAGAGTAAATTAGGGTAATTTCGGGCAAATTAGAGTAAATTAGGGTGATTTCGGGCAAATTAGAGTAAATTCGGGTAAATTTTGAAAATTAATATCTGAGAGTTTTATAGGACACAAAAATAAAATGGCATCAGATTTCAAAATGGTAGCCAAATAACAACTGAAACACATATTTTACTTAAATCGGTTCAGTAGTTTTGACGTATTCACGCCCTAAACACCACGGGCCTGGTAGAAGACACAGCCTACTCCGTTTTTATTTTATATTAAATAACCCTCAGTCCACTTCTTTTTAACTTTTTCATACTCCTGCCACACATAACGTTATGAAACTTATATCTTCGTATAACAAACAACTAAATAATAGTTAAAGAAAGAGTTTATAATAACTGACTAAATTTAATACAATTCATATTGTTTTTTATAGTTAGGTAGGTACTCATTACATTCTTTAAATGTTATACATAACAGAAACCGTCAAAAGAAAAAAAATCAGAAAGAAAACACGGGTTGTAAACAGTAAAAAACACACCACGCGACCGATTATGTTATGAACTGATCGAGTGTTGATATTCTCGTCCATAACGCATATACCATAAATACGAGTATATGAGTTACTCATGTCAACTGAAACAAAATGGGGCGATACTGTCTCAGAATTTTGGAAATACATTACTTAGTACTTACTCATGAGTGAGAAAAATACCAACATGTTTGTGCATCACAGCCTCCTATCACAATTTAGTCGCCACGTATTGACAAGGAAGAGCTATATAAATTTAAAAAATAAGTCCTTAAAAATTTTGTAATATTTATTATTTTTAAACAGTTTATACATTATGAATGTCCTGCAAATACAATAATTATTTTTCTTTGTCAAGAATTGACAGCTCCAAAACCTACTGCTTTAGGCTGAAGCAGTACCTATATTCTTTAAATAATTGAGATAAATAATTTAACATTTACTTTGGAATTAATGTTGTAGTAGATCAAAGCACATGTCTGACCTTAGCTTTAGCTTTTGAAGAATGTACTATATAAATACGATTTTATCTTCTTGAAAAGCTACGTGAACGTTTTTATATCACTTATTTTTCTTCATATTCTTCATTATAAATGTACTTCTCGACGGCGCGTTAAGTTAAAATTAATTTCAAAACTCAAGAGCTTAGGAAATCTGCTACTGCATCAATTAAATGTGTTTATCCCCCAGGGGGGACATCGAAATGTGGTTGCTATCGCAAATTGCATTCCAATGTTCTTTGGGAATAGCGCTCCTAGGGATCCGAGTTCGTACCAGTCGGTTTGTGTATGCCGGCTGGCGGATTCTAATACACAAATGTGTAAATTTTTTCTTCGGACTTTCAGAAGTGGGATACCTGCATCAAATTGACATTGAGATTTCCCCCCAGGAGGGGGGCATCGAAATGTGGTTGCTATCGCAAATTGCACACCAATGTTCTTTGGGAATTAGCGCTCCCAGGGACCCGAGCTCGTACCAGTCGGTTTGTGTATGCCGGCTGGCGGATTCCAATACACAAATGGGATTATTTGTTGTGTTGAAGACGCTAATGACCTGAGTTGTCGATGCGTCTATAATCTACAATTAAAAATTAAAAAAAATTAAATGTGTTTAAAATATTAAATACATGTATCAGTATCAATTAATATAAAATTTAATCTCTCAGCCTAAATAATCTAAATTCTAAATAAATGGAACAGTTTCGTTTAAAAATATTGTTATTATAAATGTTGTATACGCTCGTAGAGTTCATACATTTAGAGAAAAGCTAATCCTAACGGAAACCTGCGCACAAAAACTGGTAGGAGAAGTAGTCAGTGGTGTACGCAAAATAGATTCTGACGCATAGACGCAGATGCTGGAGGCTTATTTAAAACAAAACTATTAAAACAAACTTTTAATAGTTCAATATTATGAAGTATTAGAAATACCTTGTATTATGTCCGTCTTGTGACTTCTTGTGAATTTACACTACGCGTTTCAGCAACGAGTTGCCATCTTCAGGTGTGGTTAATTATTTTTTAAAAACACACTTTGAGTATTCGTAACACTATATAATATTATGATGCTACAGAGACTTTTTGCCATCCAAAAGAGAGCTGTTAGAATAATAACAAACTCCAACCCAATTTCATCTTGTAAAGAGCTTTTCAAGTCTTTGAAAATTCTAACTTTACCTAGTCTGTACATTTATGAATGTATCTGTTTTGTCTTCAAGAATAAAGAATTATTCTCCAGTAATAGAGATTTTCATACCTGTAATACGAGATTCAGGTCTTTATTAAGAGTTCCTCAACACAGGTTAACTTTGTTTCAAAGTGGTGTGTATTACAACTGTGTTTGTTTTTATAATAAGCTGCCAATCTCTATAAAAAATATTAAAACTTTAAATAACTTCAAGCGATCTGTTAAATCTTTTTTGATACAGGAATCTTTTTATTCGATAAATGAGTATCTGTCGCAATGATAATGACTATGAATATTTAAATTTGTATTATATTTATATGCATATTATTAATTCTTTTAATACCGCTTAATTTTATTTAATTTTCTATTGTAACATTGTAATTACTTATTGATGACGCACCCTCCTGTTTTGTACAGTGTTTTTTTGGGGCAAAATATATTATTATTATTATTATTATTATTACTGATTTAAATTTAGAGATTTTATGATTTATATAGTAGGTAGACGGAATGGAAATGTATGTGTGTGCATTTGTGTAGACGATTGCTGAGTATTGGCTGTTTGTGTGTTGTTAATTATTGTATCGTATATTATGTTCGATTTTAGTGTTAGTTTGTCATTAAGAATACAAGGTATTTCAGTTAGAGGTGGTACAAACTGTTATTTTTTAATAACAGTTCCGTTCCGTTCCTGTTCCGCTTACGGAAGTTCCAAAAACCTGTTACTTTTTAACAGTTCCAACGGTGGAACCTTGACATTCTCGGAATAGCTTGTAACATGCAACGTATAAAAATTTGAAATTATGAAGTGTATAGTATTTGTGTTTTTTCGTGAATTAATTCTATTATTCAAGTTTAATAATTTAAGGTACCTAATTATTAAAAAAACAAAATAAATTTGTCGACAATATATTAAAAATATACTTTTACAGAAAATCAATAGCGAAAAATGGATTTTACCATTAAATAAAAAACGTAATTTAAAATCAACAAAGAAATGAAAACAAAAATAACTAAAAACAAAAATATTACATGACTCCAAATTATTATTTTAACTGATTAGTTTGTTGCAGAAGATAATATGACTCATTCCAACAGTTTCTTAATGCAGAAAAATATCCGTTCTGTTACTCGAAACAGTCGAAGCATTGGAACAGCCCGGAACAGGTATTTTATTAAACTGACAACTGTTCCAATCTGTTCCTCGTTCGAAACTGTTCCAAAATAACTGTTCCTAGTATTTTGTATCATCTAGTATTTCTAATACTTCATAATATTCATATGGTGACTTGGAGACCCAACAGTATAACAATGTATTTTAATAGTTCTTTTGTTGAAATAAGATAAAGGATATAAAATGTTAATAAACACAACTGCAACACTTTAAACACAATTCAGTACTCGATTTTTAACAGCATGTAGGTAATATAAACCTAAACGGTGACATGTACACATAAACTGGTGTACCCCTTCGAAAATAGAATAGATCAGTCCGAACCAAATCTGGTTTCTGCTCATGAGGTGGTAAAGTTTTCTCTAAATGTATGAACTCTACCTTAAACACGTTCGCACACAAATTTCAAAGTGAAGACAGTTTGTGGAGATGTGAAAAGCACATACTAAAGACGGTTATTTATTACCTGGCCGTGCAAATGCACTGTGTGCATTTCTTTCTCCATTGTGGAACTCAACATTATATTTTAAACTATGACCGGAGTTATAATTTATTCTTCGAAATATGTGTTCTATGTGTTCTATATTAAAGAAAATATCTTTGAACCAGTTGAACACATTCAGTTATACTTCATAGTTCATAATGATGAAAAATTTTAATCAGGCACGTTATTTTTATGAAATTTGTATTATTAATACAAATATAAAAATGGTGTGTCGCGAAGTTCGTGCAAGTAAGTAATGACAGGCGCACGCAAGCGTATACGCAGGTGTATAGAGCGAATAAACAGAAGTTGCTATGGCAACCGTTATTTTCTGTGCTAGTGCGGAAAATAAAACATTTTTCGCACACCTGCCTGTTAAATGAATCATTAAAGGCTATAGCACATACATACCAAGGAAAATCTAAGTAGAAAATTAGACCTCGTACTGAAAGAATACATTGACTGGTGTCAAAAAAACCAGCTTATAGTTAACATACAAAAAACAAAATATATGCTCTTTGAAAGAGGAAACAATAATAACTTTAAAATAAATGTAAAAATTGAAACTGTGTCAGAGGTAACATTTTTGGGCTTAAAACTCAGCAGTAATTTAAAGACGTGGGATAGCCAAGAGGACACTGTATGTAAAAAACTAAGTGTGATTTATTATTACTTATTACAATTACGAAACACCTTTGACTATCAAGTTTTGTTAAGGCGGCATTACACGACGCGTGTTATCGCAGTTCGCGCCGCGCCAGTCCGCGTATACGCGCCGTGTGAAGGCAGTGGCGCGATGCGACGCGGGCTAGCGCGACCTGGCGCGTCCTTTCCGATCAAAGTCGGTCCCGTCAAAGGCGCGGCGCGGCGCGGCGCGGGTGCATCCGTGCCGAATCGAGCGCGCGACAAATATATATATATATATATATATATATTATAGCATTGGCTTTTGCTTCCAAAGACCCGAATTGAATCGGTTGCGCGGCTAGCTACCGACGGCGCGGGGTCATGGGTCGAAAAGCAAAAATTATTATCTAGTTACGATCGCACTTGTTTTGGGAAGCAGCCTCTAAAATTTAAATACAGGAAAAGCCCTTAATGGGCAATAAAAAACCCAACCACCTACCACTCGACACTTAGGACAACACAAAAAGGGAACGCACACAATGAATCGTGCGTCAAAATAATTTAATTTAAATTTGAAGTCACCTCTACACTAGTATCACCTAACCAAAGACGGACCTCGTTGGAAGATTACTTAGTGGGCCAGATACCGACCGAGAGATCAAAGGGCGCCAGAACTTATAGGGCCACACTGCGTAAGTCTCAGGTCGTCCAAACTGAGACGTAGAGAGTGGTCACAGTTAGGGATAATTCAAAAAAGGATAACCACGTTGGCCAAAAGAGATCCGAAAAATATTCCGGAACAGAATCCAGAACCACAATCACAGTTATATTAAATCCCAGGCCTAACGCTGTTACTTTCTTAGCAAGATAAACAGAAAAAAATCAGAGGTGATTTCAAAGGCCAAAACCATACGATAACTTAACATAAAATACTAACAAAACGATAGATTCCGAACACAATATCGGGACACACAGTATTCGAGATACCAAAAAATAAAAGCGGCACTGTAATCACAGGTCCTACGGAACTTCCAACAATCGAGACAAAAATCCTAATTCAATAGGCCTCGAAGCCTCACAACAACCTACTTATTCAATCGCAAAACGTAGCGTGACGTTAGCGAGCGATAGTGAAACGATAACCTAACAATAGCGAAATTCTCAACAAAAACTCTTCATAAATAATGAATCGATACGGAACGATAACGAATTTCACATAATTAATTTTTAACAATTATTTCACACTTAATCCGGGCCTGTACAGAAATTCCGGAGCCTGAAAAGAAAATACATAGCATACGAGAGACATAAACACTTTAAAATCGCGAGACCGGCTACGTGGAATTCAAACTTAATTCATAATAAGATTCAAAATATTCCATAAAATTCCCAATGTAGTGCAAGAAATCCTACAGGAATACAATCGACGCAACATTAATCATTTTAATTCTGACGTAAATATCTAAAATTTACCCAGTACTACTCAAAGTGGTCGACATTCAGAAATGTAAAATGTTCATAAAATATTAGATTTGATCCTTTAATATTTTCGGGATATATTGTAGTACCATATCTATCCCACCGGGATAAACACTTGATAAAATTCTGGGATACTTTATGCGTCGTCATTTATGATAGCGAATATTAAAAATTTCGGAATAATTGCACAATCTTCAAAATTTCTGGAATAAATTAAATTATTCCCGTATTCCAGAATCAACACAACCACACGGAAATCCAAAAGCAGCAACTTATAATCCCTACTAGGAGAAGCGCTTGGCGCCTTTATGGTTAATGTTGCACGGTAAGCTAACTAAATCGAATACAATAATCCAACAATGGAAATACGGAAAATAAATCAATTTTCGGGAATTAGGAAAACTAGGAAGGTCGATCAATACAGGAATCGAAGCAGGAAACAACGCAGAATTCAAACTCCAAACCCAAAAACAATATAGCTCCAAAACGAAACGCACAAATCCAACTCCAAAATCCCAAAATAAAAAGTATTTTATTCGCCAGATATTCAATCATTTTATTTTAATTGTTTTATAGACCGATGTGCCTGATACGGTCGCCAGACCTCGTCTGCCGTTCTTTTGCGAGTCATAACATCGCCGAAGTCATTCCATATCTGACGAAATCAAAACGACAAGTACGTACGTTCGCTCACCTCTGTCAACCGACGCGGTAGCCTTATCTCACTCATAAGCATCCATCCTACATGGTGTCTCGCGCTCTCTCCGACACATCGAGTGTCTTTTTTTTGAATCTTTATTAATTTAATTTATTCAAATAATATTTTCTACTAGCGGTATCCGCGTATAATATGGTACTTTTTACGTGAATAAAATTTTCAAATATTTTTTTTTTTTAAATAATGCCGCTATTTACTGGATGTGCCAGAGGGCTAATTGCCCCCCTAACTACGACTAAAATTAGCCCCCTATAATATATATATATATATGTGTGTGTGTGTGTGTGTGTTAGCACGATAACTCTCGAAAGACTCAATCGATTTTAACGAAATTTGGCACACACGTTGGATTCCATCACCGCACGGAACCTATTTAAAATGGGCCCGATCGGACCATTTTAAAGGTGGGTTTTAGGGGTTGAAAAATGTTTTTGGGCCCAAAAATACCGAAAAAATTCTCAGAATTGTTTCAAAATTGAAGTTTAACCCTTTAGTAACGATTAAAATGTGCTGCTAAAATTTTAATAAAATCGGCCCGGCAGGACCGGACTTACAAATTTTATAAAAACACTGGTTTGAGGATAGTAATTTACTTACTGAAGGGTGTATTTAATTTGGTACACAGGTTGCATTGATAATAATATTGAAATTAAGAAAAAAAAATATTATTTTAAGGGATATATTAAGGGATTAAATTTTTTATTTTGTCCAAAAACAAACTTAAGTTCATATAATAAAACCACAAAGCCTGTATTAGCAAATACACTATATTGTCGGAAGGGTTTGGCACTGCGACCCGAGTTTTTTAAACTTACTGTTTTTCTTTTTTGTTTAAAAATTGCAAGATTTGTAAGTTGTGAAAAAATTAGTAATTTGTAAAAGTTGGAAGGCACAGGGTTAATTTATTGAATAATTTATGAAAAAAAAAACAGATATCATTTTCATAAAACCGACCTAGTCAGCAGGCGGTAGAAATTGACAGTTTTGTATTTCTGTGGAAACATACATACCTACCTTAATTAAGTCAATTTTAAAAATTTTGAACCTCGATCTTTTATCCCCTGTACTCTTCAAACGATTTTTACAATTTCCTGTATGCATCATATTTATAAAATTGCTGCTACGGTAAGCAGGAAAATCTAATTTATGCTCCATTGTAATTTAACATAGTATTTTATAGAAACTAAATTCTGATAAATTGTAAAAAGTAAAATTGTATACTTATTTAGTTTACAAAGCTAGCAACGTTCAGTTAATAGACGTGATTCTACTAACATGTTAATGAATATTTGTGCTCTATTTTTAGCTAAGATTTTAATTAAAGATTTAACGACGTCATAAATATACTACTCGTTTTTTCTCAGAATCGTTACATACAAAATTGCACTCTGGAAACACCACTTTAAGGATTGAGGAAACAGTTTACTACTCATATTTTTCGTATCAAAAAGATTTTAGTATTTTTGTGCGAGGGAGAGAGAGAGAGATAGTAAATTATTATTTAGTCAAAGAAACTTAAAAAATGTATTGAATTAGGAGGGCCGATAAAAAAGTTAGTAGCTTACTGGGTGCAGTTTTTAATTCTAAATAAATTTTATATTTGCTAGGTACTTCGATCTATAATAATTTTAGGGGACCCAATATTCACACAAGAGACATTCTCCCCGTGCGAAGCGAAGTCGGGCTGGTGGTATTTATAATATTAATAGGATTCCGCCTATACGTTAAAATGCAAAAGAATTCCAGAGTAACGTTTTGTTACTATCCCACAGGAATTATCCCCCCCCCCCCGCGAGAAATTTATCAAAATTAAATATAGCCTATGTCACTTAGGGATAGTATAGCTTTCTATTAATGAAAGAATTTTTAGAATCGTTTGGTAGTTCCAGAGATAAGAATTTATGATTTTTTTACCGCCCTCCCACGAGAAATTCTCCCCCTGCGAAGCGAAGTCGCCTGTCGTTGTTCTCTCTTTGCATACTTGCCTACAGTTTATAATATTAGTATAGTATACATATATTATTATAGTTAAAATCTCCTACACCCCTATTTTACCCCCTTGGGGTTGAATTTAAAAAAACTCGAATAGCCTGTAACCTTTCTCAATATACGGGGTATCTAACAAACATTTTTTTTTCAAATCGAACTGGTAGTTCCTGAGATTAGCGCATATACAAACAAACAAACAAACCCTTCAGCAGTCAGCTTCAGGGCCGTAGCTAGAGGGGGGCATTAAGGGGCATTGCCCTACCTTAAAACATTCAGTGCCCTACTTTAAGGAATTATAAACAAGTCGCAAAGACTGTCACGACAGAATGACAGACTTGATCTATCTGGCATTTGGAATAACAAGATTAAATTCGTTGGATCTAAATGAAGTTCTTTGGAAATTTGATAACATTTCAAGTTCTGTATTTTTTTTTTTTTTTTTTTGGTTAAATTGTAATTCACCGTTTTTTTGCTTTTGTAATTTGATATCACCAGATGAGGTGGGCAATCCATTTAAAAAATTGTAGTCTTTTGCTTCAGCCCAACTTTAAACTTTCAGTGCCCTATCTTGAATTCAGCTCTAGCTAAGGTCCTGGTCAGCTTTATTATATTAGTATAGATAACTGGTTGCCGGGTCCGATTTCAGTCCAAATTGTACTCGGCCGAATCCGGACCGGACAGTTAGTTGGGTTTAATATCATATTTTATACGGCTTTTTTAATTGAAATCTACATAAATTTTATCCAAATTGGATTCAATATTTCAATCCGATTTGAAACCGGGTAAAGCGGGACCGGACAGCGAGTATAGACTAAAATCTTTAAAAAAATGCATGCAAATCAGCTCAGTGATTCTCGAGTTATACGCGTAAATACTAACAGACAGAGAAATGTTGCGTTTTTAATCAATAATGTAGTATATTAATAATCTAATCAGTATTATTATAGGTATAGGTACCTACTTTTTATTATTGTAGATTATAGACGCGTCGACAACTCAGGTCATTAGCGTCTTCAACACAACAATTAATAATCCATTTGTGTATTATAATCTGCCACCCGGCATACACAAACTGACTGGTACGAGCTCAGGCTCCTGGGAACGCCAATTCCCAAAGAACATTGGAATGCAATTGCGAGAACAACTACATTCCAATGTTCCCCCTGGGAAAAGGTACATACTTTCTGTAAAAAAAACATAATATTTTATATTAAACGTACCTATCTATAACATTTTTTTAATTTTAACTGAATTAACCCGAAAGGTATATTTGACATAATAATTTATTAAAAACAGCTTAAAGGCAACCAAATATTTAAATCATATTTTTGTATAAATCTAGCTTTATTAATGGAAAAATATATTAAATGAAATATCGGTCAAGGTTATTTTTTTGTTTTTTGTTTTTCCTCAAACGAGTGAACAGATACTATCCCAGGAAAAAGTGTCGCAGTGTGATAATAAATATTTTGTTCAAACTATATCGATTTATAAGCTGAGTTAATGACAATAAAGTATTAATATTTAATGTATAATAAAAGGTACTTTTATAGTAATTATTTTTTGGAACGCATATTTTAATATTTCAATATTGCTAATAGCGTCGCGACGTTTTGACATCTGTGGACGTCACAATAAGCTACGACGACACTTTTCATTACCGATTAAAATGTCAATTTTAATCGATAATGACACTTATCAAAGTGTTATGAAAATGCATTCGAATTATACATGATGAAACATAATAGTAAATTGTGTTACTATGGCAAAAAGATGGCGCTTGTGATGAATCGCAAACGCCGACTTTCTGCTCGAGTATAGACTACGAGCAGAAAGGCGGAGCCTACTAGAATTGGACTGCCAGCGATCGCAGTGGCAAATCAGTAACTAATTAATGTGCAAGTCAGTCAACAATCTATAGCTACGTTACATTAATCAAAATAATTTTTGAATTATTTATGTTAGTCCCGCCCAAAGTCAGTAAATTCTTAAAGGTCCGCCGTATATCCCTAAAAACATGTCACGTTTGTGATTGGTTGAATCGAAAAGCTGCGTCACCGGAATTTTTTGGCATCTTTGTCTGTTGGTGTGTTTCACTTTCAACTTTCAAAATTCAAACAGTCAGAACAAATTGGTCTCAATCACCTAGGTAATCTATGGTCTCAATTATGGTTCTATAGCCGATTATCACATTATTTACATTATTATTTATTAAAAATAATAAGTATAAAAAAATATATTATTTAAAAGCGAACTAAGGACAAAAACAAATTATTATTGTTATATATTATTAATTTGCAAAACAGAAATCATCAAGACAACGCTAGATAACCTGTAAAATGTAAGGCGTATGTGAAACAGTTTGAGATGTCAAACCAATGTTTACATGTAATAAAAAACATGCATTCAAACAAATTTATTGCATTTTGTTTGAACTAATATAACACAGCTGTATTGGGATCCGTCAGATAGGTGGAGCTTCAAAAACATGGCGCAGAGGGGGGGAAATTTCATATACGGGGTATACTTTTGCGTGTAATTTTATGATTTTCAAAGTGATAAGAAATGATAAATATAAGTGCAATTTGTGATTGGGCCGGTACGAATCCTAAACAAAGGAATTTCGTTGAAGGAGAACGGATTCTCAAAGCCGGGCATATTATCAAATGTCGGAAATATAACGAGAAAAATGCATGCAAAATGAACTGTCAAAAGTAGTAATCTTTACGACATATTGCTTAAAAACATCAAAATTAAAAGAAAATCTCCACGAAATTAATCATCCGCGTTCAATGCGCTTTTAAGGCTGGGTTAGGTGAATAATGTAAACACATAACTGCAACATAATAAGTTATATTGTAATAAGTTGGTAAGTTACTAACCTCAAAATATTTGTATACGAAGTTAATCCTATAAATTTGTTAATCATCAGGGATTCAACTATTTTAGTGCAGTATGATAACAAGTACATCTTATTATTACTATAAAATATTTTTTTAATTCATAAATACAGTTTTTCCACATTTCATTAGAAAATAATTCTCTGTAAAGTAAGTTTTACAAGGCAATAACTGACAGTGTTTATTGCCATGATATTAGAAAACGTCGCGAATTCCATTTTCGATAAACTTTTTGTTTATTTTACTTGTTTTATTTTTGTAATAAACAATTTCATGATTAATTTGCACTGTTAGCATGTAAAATTTTCCCTCGTTTGAGTACAATTTTCTGCCACCAGATGTCAGATGCTCATTTGACGGACCCCAATAAAATACTTTAATTTGTAAGTTTATTTAATTTTCGTTTCTTTTTTCTTTTGTCCGTAACCTTTAAATTATTCTTGGAAAAGTATGCAGTTTTTTTCCTTTGAGTTGATAATTCAAGATATTAATTTTAATGAAAATTCGCTGTCTTAGATAAGTTTTTAAAATTATACTGTCAATTTCTATTCGTTTTTTGATATTTGTTGCTAAAATGGAATTTATGTCATTTGTGTTCAAAAGTTTTAAACTGAAAAATTTTGCAAAAAGATTTTCTAATTGAATAATTAGTTATTTCCATTCTTCTAATGGTTCAGTTAGATTTCCAAATGATAGAAACTGAATCCAACTCGGAAGACAATAGGAATAATTCAGATAACGACAAAGGCTTTTTATTAATAACTGAAATCAGAAATGACGTTTAGATTTTAGAAAAATCCAATGATGTCACAGCTTACTACCCCTGCCCTCTCTCGCGTCTGGCCTAGCGTCACTTTACAACAATACAACGCTTAACCCCTAGTCTAGTAACCTTGAGCCCCGCCCGCTAAAAATCGTTTTTGCTCTACTGAGGTATGACGTCATAATTTTATGAACGTGCGTTTATAAATAGCTAATAATATTATCTAAAAATTATGTTAAAAACCCAAAAACAGAGTGTTGAAAAACATAAAACATAACCACATAAAACATAAAAAATATATACGGTCGAATTGAGAAACATCCTTTTTTTGAAGTCGGTTAAAAATACCGTTTTGTACCTATGTAAACATGATGTAAACAATCTACGCTTCGTTGCTATGGATACATTTATATTTTACTTAAAACTGACGCGGTGTTTAAATTCACGTGACACATAGGTTAAATATAAATTATAATTTAAAAAAACTAAAAAACACGCTTTAATGAACTAAAAAGTAAAAAATAATTAATTTTATTGTAAAAAAGCGTGGGGTGCTTTGTATCATATTTTCATATACTACCCCACGCTTTTTTACAATAAAATTAATTATTTTTTACTTTTTAGTTCATTAAAGCGTGTTTTTTTAAATTATAATTTATTTTTGTTTTTTAGTCCTGGAGATCCTGGTCAGGATAATGGGACAAACTTATGGAATTATTGTATTGTAATCGGTCCTTGATAAGTGTGCAAAGTTTCAGTTCAATCTGAAGTTTTTTGCTTTTTTTTAGTCCTGGAGTTCCAGGTCAGGATAATGGGACAAACTTATGGAATTATTGTATTGTCATCGGTTCTTGATAAGTGTGCAAAGTTTCAGTTCAATCTGAAGTTTTTTGCTTTTTTTTTAGTCCTGGAGATCCTGGTCAGGATAATGGGACAAACTTATTGAATTATTGTATTGTCATCGGTCCTTGATAAGTGTGCAAAGTTTCAGTTCAATCTGAAGTTTTTCGCTTTTTTGTTTTTAGTCCTGGAGATCCTGGTCAGGATAATGGGACAAACTTATTGAATTATTGTATTGTCGTCGGTCCTTGATAAGTCGACAACGTTTAAACTAAATCTGACCAATTCACTCGGTTCATATCCATTTTTTAATAAATTCAATACGGTTCATAGGTTCTTGGATTAAAATAAATTGTTATTGATTAATAACTCTTTTATTTATCTTCGTACGACGTTTCGTCTCTTTCGAGACTTTATCAAGTACTGTAACAAAAATATAAACGAATACATCAAGTCAATAGTTGTCTATCTTGGAGAATAACAATTATAATTACAAATAAAAATTTGTTATCTCAATAACGAGTCATTAGTTGTCAAAAATTGTACTTAAAATATCAAGACATGAAAATAATAAACTATAATTATAGTAACATCGTTCCATCCTTAATCAATAAAATAAATAATTTTAAAAAATACCAATAATGCAGTAAGAAAACAGCTACCCGTTCTTTCTAACTATTCTAACCAAACTGTTAGTTTGACAACTAATGACTCGTTATTGAGTACTTGATAAAGTCTCGAAAGAGACAAAACGTCGTACGAAGATAAATAAAAGAGTTATTAATCAATAACAATTTATTTTAATCCAAGAACCTATGAACCGTATAGAATTTACTAAATCTGACCGTTCAAAGTTGGTCAAAATCAAGTTCAAAGAAGTCGGTTACAAACTGACAAAGAAGCAAGCAAGCAAGCAAACATACAATTGAAGCTAATAAAAGCGTGTTAATTATGATTTTATTTATTTATTTAAATATGTTAACGAAATTGTGTTTTAAAGACCACCAACAGCTAGGGTTATTTGGGCCTAGCACCAATTCATATTTTCAATTCATTATTTTTTTTTTAATATTAAATTGAAAATCCAATTGATACTTTTACCAGCTCTCGGACTAGAACCCGGGAATTGGGGACTTGTAATAGAGGAACCATAGCAACGCCATGTAAACAACAGCGCCGCTACACTCTCGGCTATTCTCAAGCCCAAATATGTTAACGAAACTTAATATTAATAAAAATAAAAATTCTAATAAATACTTTAGAGCATAAACTTTCATTATAACAAAGTTTTATATTGGTCACTGTCCACTGGCATCTACCCTAAATTGTAGATATTACTTAAAACGTGCAATTACAACAAACAGGGAACGTTTTGTAAACACCCCTGTATTAGGGACATTCACTTTTACGCTAATGATCTCAGCTGTCGCGAGCATCTGCAATCTACAAAGTGATCTAATTCTATTTATGGACATTTTTTTGTCGTCTCGACAAAAGTCAGCATGAAATTGAAATGTATCTTTGGAACATACTGTAAAATAATTTAAGGGATATAAGTATTTAAAACACGTTTGACATTATATTTACAATTATGAAAAATTACTTTATTCCACCCATCTTAGAAAGATTAATTAGCGTTAAAAATTCACTGGCTTACACATTGCGTGTTTGAGATTTGAAAAATTGTCAGTTGTCACAGTTTAAAATCCTAAAGTAGTTTTTGGACCTGGGTTTTTGAAAAGAAAATAGTGAAAAATAATTTGAAAAAATTTGACATTTTTGTGAAAACAAAAATTAAAATTGCGAAGAATCATAAATTTCGATAAAATAAGTTGTAAATTTTATAACTGTAAACTGTAAAATTAAAAATTTTATGTCAGGAATAAAATTTGAATAAAATTTGAAAAAAAAATACGAGGGGCACAGTAATTACGATTGTGCCTCAACTGAAAACGTAGAACTACTTACTTCTATAGTTTTTTTTGATCTTACAATTATTAATATTTTTTAACAGCCTTCAAAAAAACAGAGGTGATTCTTAAATTAGGGACTTGTATGCTGAAATGCTCCACAAAATTTTGAAGTTATACTTCTTTTGGCGCGTTATGGAATAATGATGAGAGTGAATTTTCACGTTTAGCACCATGAAGTTAGTCGAAAGTAACACCATGAAGTTAGTCGGAAGTTCATGATTATAATACCCTATTATCACCAGTCACAATGTAACAAGAGCGTTTTCAGTTTTGAATAACATTAATAAAAGCTATTGCTATACAAACGCTCGTTTATGCCGCTTTCGTTAAATATGAGTTCGTACTCCAGCACCCGTAATGTTTACATTATTATTTTTCATGATTATAATACTGTAGCAATAATTTTGTTATATTACACTCATTCTTGATATGCCATTTTCAAAATTATTTTTACATAGCGACGCTATAAAATTGAAAGTTGTTGATAATCAATAACACTTTTTTCGTTTTGAATTCATTATTAATTTTCTGTTGAAGAACTGCACCAATTCCAATATCTGAAGCATCGGTGCTGATAGACAAGGGTGCTCCTCGAACAGGATGCGAAAGAAGGGCACATTGTGCTAATGCGTTCTTCGCGTAATTAAATGATTCCAAAGCTGGAACATCAAGAGATACAGGTTTATCTGTAGCTTTACCAGGAATTATAAATTTATTTAAAGGAGCTAAAATTGATCCACAATTATAAATAAATCTATTATAAAAATTAATTAATCCTAAAAAGTTACGTAACTTTCGTTGAGAATCAGGAATAGGATAATCTTGAATAACTTTGACTTTTTCTGGTAGTGGACTAATTCCGTTAGTTGTGACAAGGTGTCCTAAGAAAGTGAGTTCTTTCACTGCAAAGATACATTTTTTTGAATTAATTGTTAAGCCAAAATCATTTAATCTTTTGAAAAGTAAATTTATATGATTAAGATGTTGTTCTTCATCATCGCTAAAAACTAAAATGTCATCTAAATACACAAATACAAAATTAAAACCGGAAATAACTGTCGACATAAATCTTGATAAAGTTTGACCAGCATTTCTCAGACCAAAATTCATCTGTAAATATTCAAAAGAACCAAATGGAGTAATAATAGTAGTTTTGGGAATATCATCGGGATGTATTGGAATTTGGAAATACGCTTGTTTTAAATCTATTTTAGAAAATATTTTTTTGTTTGAAATTTTGTACGTAAAATCTTGTAAAAAAGGAATGGGATATCTGTCAGGAATAGTAATAGCATTAAGTCTACGATAATCTCGACAGGCACGATAAGCCCCGTCTTCTTTTTTGACCATGTGAAGAGGGCTTGACCAGGGGCTATTAGAACGTCTAACAATTCCTGACTCAAGTAGTCTATCAAATTCAGATTTGGCAATATCGTATTGTTCAGGATTAAGTCTTCTAGGTGCAGAAAAAATTGGTTTACCATCAGTAAAAATCCTGTGAAAAAAATTATGATTAATCTTTTTCTTAAGGTCAAAATTAGTTAAATCAGGGTATTTGTCAAGTAATTTTAAATAGGGGTTAGTAAGGGAAATATTTGACACAAAGTTATTTGCAAGAGAAAGTTGCCTAGAAAAGAAGTCGATGGAAATGTTAAAATGTGTTAAAAAATCTAATCCGAGGATTGGAAATTGAACTGGAGCCACAAAAAAATTCCAGTGGAATATTCTACCTAGGTTAAAATCTAATTTTAAGTTTAATTTACCAGTGGTTTTGATATAAGAACCGTTTGCAGCAGTAAAAAATTTAGTAATAAAATTCATGTCTTGTTTAAAATTATTAGAAATTGAACTTGGTATAAAACTGTTGGTTGAGCCTGTATCTATTAGAAATTTTATATTATTAATTTTGTCAAGAGAAAATAATAGGTGAGGAGATTGGATTTGCGTGTTTGAATGTTCAGAAACCAATCCAATTCTGAACAAATTTAGTTTTCCGATTTCTCGTAAAAAATACATTGAGGAACACATTTGTTTGCACGACGGCCAAAATTTTTGTGATAAAAACATATAAAAGGTTCATTCTTGTAAGAAACTTGATAAGAATTTTTATTCGAAAAACGTTTATTGTAATTAAAATTAGATGAAGATGATTCGATAGAACTGAGACGATTATTAATTTTATCGATAGAATCGGTAAGTTGCTTGTGAAAGCTAGATTCAGTAGAAGATTTAAGTGAATTGCATGATTCATTTTGATTTATTAAAAAAATTTTGTCGGCAATATTAGCAAGGGAATTTAAATTTTGATTTAAATTTGGAATAAGGGAAATTTGAATATTATTAGGAAGTTTATTAATAAAAATTTGTTTAAGAGCTTCTTCTGGTAAATTTAAATTTCTAGAATAACGTTGAATATTGTTAAGAATAGAAGATGGTTTCTCAATATTATTAGAATCAATTGAAAAAAGTTTTTTTAAATTATTATTTTGGTCAATATTAAATTTAAGTAAAATTTCTTTTTTTTAAATTTCGTACTGATCGTTTTCCGGAATATTGAAAATTACATTACTAACGAGTGTGGCAATAGACATTGGTAACGAAGAAACCAATAAGTCATACTGTTTTTGAGAGTTCTTAATATTATTAAGAGAGAAAAGTCTCTCAACTTGTATAAAATACAACTCTGGATCTATTAAACTAAATTCTGGGAGCTTAATATTATTTGTCATAATGATAAATTATAAAAAAATTACTTATCTTAAATATAACAAGCCGTGAGGTGGGTCGTTTATTAGGACTAAAGTGCGACCCTTGAGGTCCACACGACGAACTTCCCAGTTTGATAAATATTTAATAATAATAATTAAATTAGATATTACACAGAAAAGTAATCATTTTAATCATTAAAACATCAATAATTTAAAAAAAAAAAAAAAAAACGGCTGAACCGATTTTTATAAAATTTATGTCGGATCAAAATGACGTTAACACGCCTCGATTGACACCCTTACGAAGTCGATATAATTTTTTATTCGCGAGATATTGTGTAAAATCTACTTTTTTGGAGGTTATTTGGTTAAGAAAAAAGAACGGCTGAACCGATTTAAAAAAAATTCCTTTCAGATCATATTTACGTTAATACGCGTCGATTGGCACCCCAACGTAGTCGATATCATTTTTCGTTCTCGAGATTTCGTCTTAGAAAGAAATGGACACATACATACGTACGTACGTACGTACGTACGTACATACGTACACACACACACACACACACAGACAGACACAGACATCTTTCTAAAAGTAGTGTAAAAATAGTGTAGTGACCTTGAAACATAAAAATTTTTTTTCCTTTTTGATTTCGATTTTCGGACCCATTACAATAACTTCCAATGGGAAGTTAATAATTGTGTTCCTTTCAGTCGGGGTCACCAATTGTAAGAACAAAATATGTTCTTACTTTTAATAAATAAAACACAATATATTCTATTAGATTAAATTCGTAATGAAATATGTTTTCTTCGATATGATATTTTAATGAATTCAAAACGAAAAAAGTGTTATTGATTATCAACAACTTTCAATTTTATAGCGTCGCTATGTAAAAATAATTTTGAAAATGGCATATCAAGAATGAGTGTAATATAACAAAATTATTGCTACAATACCTACCCTATTATATAGCACTGCTATGTAAGACGTGCGTGGTGTAACGGATAGCACCACCGCGTCATACGCAATAGGTCTCGGGTTCGAATCTCAACACAAACATGCTTTTTTTTTGTTTTAATAAATAATTAGATATAAATATAATAAATAAATATATTTAATAAATTAATAATTTATTAAATTATATTAATTTATTTAATATCTTTATTTTATTATTTTTTCGTCTTTTTTACAAACGTTTAATACTGGCACGCGGGATAAAATTTTTGGAGTTATTTTTGTTTTGTTACGCCAAAGAAGTATAACTTCTGACGTGCGTACATAAGTACACACACATTCTTTTTTTAATGTGGAAAATTTCGCTTATATTTCTTTTAAACCATATTTGTATTTCTTAAACATTTATCTAATGCTGCAGATTAATGGATTAACAAATCGAGAGCCAAAGTGCAGGACTTTGTAAGCCACAAATGGAAGAGACAAAAAATGATTGCAAATCAATAATTTTATGTTATAAGCAAAAAACAGAAAAAAGTGCAAAAAAATCGTGGTTTTTAGCCCACCAAAACTCCCCCGCCCTGCTTTAGAGGTCGCAAACTTAGATTTGTTTATTACTATTTTTAAATTGTAATTAAATCAGCTTATCACAAGTTATACAGGGTGTCCAAGATAAGCGTGAAATACATGGGGATTTCCTAAACGGTAAGAGATAGAGATTTGGTTGAATAAAGGAAAATGTGCAGAATCTCCAGTATTACTACCCTGCGCAGCAAACTTTTTATATTTTGCTTGGCTTGCGATAGACAGTTAAAAAGCGAGATTTTCCCATTTTCGTTTTTATTTATAACTCGCTTATTAAGTAGGTAACTTAGAAAAAAAATTCACTTTATTAAGACACTTTTTTATGAAGATTTCAAATCTCTTTTGATATTTTTATTTACTTGTATAGTTTTAGAGATATATGTTTTAACTTTACATAAAGGTTAAAGATAGCCATGACGCTATTCGAAAGAGATTTTTTTCCTCTTTAATTTGATATGAGAGTTGATGGACTTATTTTCAAAAATAACAGAGACGTGAAACAATGATTTTTTATAGTAGGCTATGCTAAATTAATTGATAAAATAATAGAAGGCTTAGCAAACATTTGGAGTTGCAGGTAACCATGTTAAACTTTTCACTTTTACTCGTGGTGTGAATATAACATGGTGTGTTACCTAGGGTACCAGTTTTCGAGCGCTTTGCGCAGTGACGCCATGTAGGGAGCAGATTTGAACTTGAGAACGCTATTGGGGAGGTTCCACCGCAGTAATTTTGAATAATTTTGGTCCAGAGTATTCCGACCTGATACACTTACGATAATTTTGCGAAAGAACGAGATTTCGAAGTTACCAGTTACTCGATTTCTAGAAGACTTTTAAGGGGTAGAAAACATGAATATTGAAAATGGATATACAATACTTCTATACCAACTTCTCATAAGCCTTAAAAAACAATTAGTAAACAAATTTTGTCGAAATTCCTATTATTTTTTCACAAAAAACGCCAAAAAAAATAACTAATCACTAGGTACTGTTCCCTACGTGACGTCACACGGCAAGAGCGAGACGAACGTATCTCACTTACTCGCTGCGCAAGAGCACACCATGCTATACTCACACTACCCTTTTTACTGTAATATTCCATCACAACTTTTCGAAATATTAGTAATTAATAATAAATAAATTACCATAATAAGGTAATCTATAAAATTATTATATAACAATTGATTCCGCATCCTTTTGCGTCAAGTGCTGCCGATCGCGGTGTTCAGCATATCATAATCGCGCCCGCGGTCAGCCAATGAAGCGGTTGTGCCGCCCTCTCAAATTTGCCGCCTCGGCAAGTGCACTTTTCACCAAACTCAGTTTTGGCGTGCAAAGCAGTTGCAATAGCCTCTTTATTCCTAAAAGTTCAGTAGAATTATCATGTCGTTTGTGATAAAAGTTTTCAACTTATTCTCCAAGAAACGGTAAGAGAACCAATACAGTCAACTAATCATGCACTATTAAGATGTAAAATTGAGTAGAAGTAGTCATGAAAAGCATACGGAATAGCGTGAAATTTAGATTTGTAAATTGTCAAGATAATTAGTGTAGAAATAGAAATGCTAATATAAGTTATATTATATAACATTGAGTGTTGTACGTTTAAGAAGTAAGACGTAATCAATGACAATGAGGCAATCAAGCGTATTCCGTGATACAATACATTGACTACTGAATCCTACAATCTCAAGGAGCGTTGAATTAACGCGCTTGACTTGATTTTATAATCCTGACGGAATATTTAAGCAGACGAGAGCCGGAACGAAAGGAAATTCAATAAGAACTGAATAAGAACGTGACTGCACCGCTCTTGCGTTTTTACACCGAGATCCGCACAAATAAACGTTAATGTTGACGGATAAAAAATTCATACAGAAAGTGTACGTACTGTGGCTCTTTTTGAACGCATGAAGAAGAAGGATAATATAGATAGATAGATAGATAAATTCTTTATTATGAACATTAAAATTTACATTTGGTTCATAATTATCTGTTATTGAATAATTACCCTGAAAATTTTATTAAATTTCACATAAATAAAAGATTGTTTGCTAAGAAAAAATCTATTATTAATAGTAATGATCATAGTAGCAATGGTAATTTGGTTGGTTCTTGTGATAACAAAGACAGGTTCCAACGGTACATACGCATTCCATACATAAAAAATTAGACTGATGACCAGTCCTATACTTCCCACCTAGTAAATATTTGCAAAAAATAAACACTCTTTTGGGCTTGAGAATAGCTGAGCGTGTAGCAGTGCTGTTGTTTACATGGCGTTGCTATGGTTCCTCCATTACAAGTCCCCAGTTCCCGGGTTCTAGCCCGAGAGCTGGTAAAAGTGTCAATTGGATTTTCAATTTATTATTAAAAAAAATATAATGAATTGAAAATATGAATTGGTGCTAGGCCCAAATAACCTTAGCTGTTGGTGGTCTTTTAAAACACAATTTTTTAAACACTCTTTTTTTATTCTTTGAAAAAAAGCATGACCCTCTTTTTTGTTTAGTGATTTATACTGATGGCTAGCTTAATATAGCAAAAATCATGGTTACCTTGATTTACGTAGGTACAATTTTTATTTTTTTTAGTAAAATATTTTTTTTCTCGAAAACTGTACATTTTAGAGAAAAAAAATATTTACATTTTTTTCATATTATAACATCTACAATTCATTTATATTTTTTTTTACCTATGTTAATACGTGACATTGAGGACGTTTTTTTGAATATCTCAGGATCCACTGAACCGATTTGACTCAAATCTAATCAGATCTAAGTTAAAGGTTGATAAACACAATAGAACAATCGACATGGCCGTATGTTGTTCCGTTTTTACGATATCGAAGGCGAAAAATTGACCACATACACACACACACACACATACAGACATAAGTCAGAAAATGATCTTAAACGATTGCTAGGGTCTCAAAACGTGAAGATCTGTTAAAATCTCGAAAAATTTTTTTCGAACTAAATCCATTACTTCCCTACCATAGTAGAGGTGGGAAGTAAAAAATTTTTTGAAAGATTGTCAAAAAAATTAAAAAAACATAACATAAGGACAGTACCGATTTTATCCAATAATTTTTCTAATTTAATAAAAAGAGATAAGGATAAGTTCCTGAGATTAGCGCGTTCAAACAGAAAAAGTTTTTTTTTGTTTGAACGCGCTAATCTCAGGAACTACCAGTCCAATTTGAAAAAATTGTTAGATAGCCCGTTTTTTAACCACAGTCTCTGTACCTTGCCAGAACACAATAAATCGCGTCTTATTCTAATACACTAATGACTACAGTTAGTATCTAACTATATTCATTCCTTGAAAAATGACTACCCATCTCAAATATGATTTCATATCGTTACAACAAGAACTGCCTCTCGTGGATAATTGAAGGAACTACTCTCAGGACAATGGCTCATTTGTAACATAACTAATTTATTAATTAGTTATGCTACGCCTCAAATAGTCACGCCACTGTTTAATTAGATTATTTTTTTTTAAATTTGATATGTAACTTTTTTATATGACGCTATTTACACTGTGTCTACAGTCGTTAATAAAGTTTAATTATTATATTATTATTATTATTATTAATTATGTCCACTCTCTCTCAAAATGCCGGTGTTACATCATTCAAAATGTCAGTCGAATTATCTAGAATTAAAAATTCTTTTTTTAGTTAGTTGAAAACCAATATCACGACGTCGTACACTCTAATGTTTTATTCAAGTTATTTTGAGTTTCTCTTCATAATTTTACGAATGTGGCGAGGCTTGCCTCATTAAATATAATCCACATTAAAGTAACAATTATACATAGCAAGAGAACAGTAATATATTTTGTTCAACACCCGCAAGAAATAAATCATTTCGTGGGCCTGCTGAGCGTGGGCGAAATAATGAGTTCCCTGATTGTTGACGTTCCCCGTAATGAGCGTGGGCGAAATGGGATTTCGCCCACGCTCATTACGGGGAACGTTAACGCAAGTGTTGGAGATTTTACGACCCAAAAATCACTTCCACCATAATTGTTCCTGTTCATTAATTGTTCACAATTCGTTTTTACACTGTTTTAATAACCTGAATTTTATTTTATTCATCACCAAAAACAGAGATTCTTCCTTTTAAAAATTTAAGTTCACGATATAGGGGGGTGGCCACCCTTAAACCCACGGCTTCGCCAGCTGTACCCCGATCAAGGGCTTTACCTCTGGATCCGTCTCTCTTGAACCTGACCCTTAAACTCATTCTATAACTAGTATTTCATGACAACTCTGAGGGCGATAGTTTCGTCAATCAATCAGGTCACCCATTATTTCGCCCACGCTCAGCAGAGCCACGAAATGACATATTTCTTGCGGTATAGTTGAACAAAATATTGTGTGCGACTATTAGTTGAAAAAGAAGATTCCACTCGTGTGTTTTACCGCACTCGCTACGCTCGTGCAGCAAAATCCACACTCGAGGAATCTCTTACACGGCTGCGAGTTTGAGTGGGACGAAGTACGATTACTTATTGTTATCGATACGATTGATGATATCAGTACGATTACTTATTTGTTATTAATTAAACCACACGTTACGAAATTCAAATGTACCTTTTTAGGCGCTATCTTAGCGAAGCTAGAAGCGCCTATATACACTCGCTTTGTCTGTGAATCTGTCACGCTTTTTTGTGTCACGCGTACAGCCCAAACGGCTTAACCGATTATTAAAAACTTTTTTTTTATCCTAAAATAAGTAACGGAAGAAACAGCACGTTACACATTGATATGAAATAAAAGAATAAAATGTTTCAATTTCAAATTAACTGAACACTTTGATTACATAATATTAAAAATTATTAATTGTAAGATAAAATCATAAAACTATAGAATTAGTTCTACGTCTTCGGTTGCGGCACAATCGTAATTACTGTGCCCCTTGTCATTTTTCATAATATGTGTTTGTACATTAGGGTGGGTCAAAAATATCAATTATTTTTTTTTACAAGGGACACGCAAAAATAGGTTGCTAGACACCTTAAAAAAATTCTCACCAAATATGAGCTCTTAATTTTAATAGGAAGATCCTCTGCATCACAGTTTTTTATTTTTTTCTCAGTCCAATAGAAAAAAAATCATACCTCATCATTAATTGATTGTACAGAAAAATGTTTTATGAGAATTTTCTAGGAAATTTAATGCTCTACAAAAAAGGTATCTTATATTTTTTCCGCAAACCTCACCATTTGAAAGATATTGAAGATTTAAGTTTGATTATTTTAAGACAAATTTCATTTTTGTTTATGAATTTTATAACTCGACAATAAAAGACTATTATAAATCTTCAATATCTTTCAAATGGTGAGGTTTTCGGAAAAAATATAAGATACCTTTTTTGTAGAGCATTAAATTTCCTACAAAATTCCCTTAAAACAGTTTTCTGTACAATCAATTAATGATGAGGTATGAATTTTTTTCTATTAGACTGAGAAAAAAATAAAAAACTGTGATGCGGAGGATCTCTCTATTAAAATTAAGACCTCATATTTGGTGAGAATTTTTTTAAGGTGTCTAGCAACCCATTTTTCCGTGTCACTTGTAAAAAAAAAATAATTGACTTTTTTGACCCACCCTATAATGTACATAGCTGTTTTGGAAAAGAAATAGACAATAATGTGTAATTAACCGGCTCAATCAATAAACGGGCGTTGTGAATAAATGACACTTTGAATGAGAACGTCATTAACAATAGTTTGAATACTTAACAATAATCAGCTTTCGACAGTTACTTTTCCTGTTTTCGCGAGTTCAGTGTGTCTCCACTAGACTGGTGGCACTGCGTTGGGGCAAAGCCCAGGCTCGTAACGGTGACAGCGATGTATGGGCAAAGCTGGCGCCGTCGATGATAGCAATTTCAGTTGACATCCGTTTGCAGATTGACATGTCTATAAATACAGTACTGGCATACGTGTTTCTACCTACAGAGGTAGGTACCTTCACATTATTATGTTCCTACTATATATACGGATATTCATACACGCGTTAAGAGACAGGATTGGATTCATTTTAGAAGTGAAAACTTCCTTAGGCGCGTTAAGCACTTTTTGCCTGGGTAACGAAAAAATGTGAAGCGTATACGATTTTGCGTAAGAATTCGCAACATACTTATATCATAAAAACGACCGTGTAGACACTAGCCAGCCATAGCGCAGTTGGTTTAGTCGTTGCGTTCCATGCTTAGGAACCTGGGTGCGAGACCTGATGGCAACGTAGGATTTTTGGCGTTTTTTTTTCCTAAATTCTACATGATATTTATTTACATATTTTTACATCCCACCTCTACTATGGTAGGGAAGTAATGGATTTAGTCCGAAAAAAATATTTCGAGATTTTAACAGATCTTCACGTTTTGAGACCCTAACAATAGTTTAAGATCATTTTCTGACTGATGTGTGTGTGTGTGTATTTGGTCAATTTTTCGCCTTCGATATCGTAAAAACGGAACAATATACGGCCATGCCGATTGTTCTATTGTGTTTATCAGCCTTTAACTTAGATCTGATTAGATTTTGAATCAAATTGGTTCAGTGGATCCTGAGATATTAAAAAAAACGTTCTCAACGTTACTGCTAAAGTTTATAGACGTGTCTGGGAATGTACTCCTGATTTTATTAAAGCTATGTATGTTTTAAAATCGTATGTGTGGTCCATATAACTATATGTCTATGAAACTTGACCATTAAAAGATGAGGTGATTAAAAAGTTAAACGCGTTTGAAATGTGGTGTTATCGGAGAATGTTAAATATTAAATGGACGGATTATGTGACTAATGATAAAGTGATGAAAATAATGCAAGAACAGAAAAGTTTAGTAAATGTTGTCAAAAAGAGACAGTGTTCATATTTTGGTCATATAATGCGGTCACAAAAATATAACCTCCAGCAAGTGATACTAATGGGCAAATTCGAACAGAAAAGACCCAGAGGTAGAGAAAGAATATCGTGGTTAGATAACATCACAGAATGGACGGGATTAAACTTTAATAGACTCATCCGTACTGTCCAGGACAGGGTTAAATGGAAAGAAGTGGTCTCCAACGTCCTCTAGGGGATATGGAACTCATCATCATCATGTATGTCTTAGGTTTGGCAAATTTCCGATGGATTGGAAAAAGACGAAGGTTATAGTGATCCTATCAAAACCTCGTATGCAATCACGCACACCATTTCTGTCACGTGTATGTGAGTCAAGACACAAGAGTCAAGATCTATTTGAAAAAGAACGACGTATGAAGATACCGCTTGATATAACGGCAGAAAATGACACGTAGGAGCTCTTCCGATGTTATTTTTCAAGCTAAAGGATTTGGGTAAACGCCAAATGAAGGACCAAGAATTAGACTACAGATCCTTCAAGCGAAAAATTGAAAACAAAATTCTTGGAAAAACATACAACTTTTTAAAAATTACGTAATCTTTTACACGTAGTCAGAACCGTAGGATTTGTAATCTGATTCTTTGTCCTTCATTTAGCGTTTACCCAAACCCTTTAGGTTTAAAAGTAGCGTCGGAAGAGCTGTAACCGCTTTTAGGTGAGGGGCAAGGATTTGAGATGAAGAGTTCAGAGGGTAACTTTCGGTAGAGTTAAGGATTTTGGTCGTTTTACTCAATTTGTAAGTCCGTTCCTGGATGATCGACTAACCTGTCATATCCGTATAACCGCGATGTGTCTATAACAGACTGCACACACACACACAAACACACGATTCAAACCTACTACATAATATAGAAAACGCACGGGTTATTCCACACGTGTTCGATATTTCAAACTCATTCTGACATAGACATCATAATAACGTTTTGACGCAACCTCCTAAATGTAGGTCGTAAACCGAATGCACTATTATTGTTTCCTGTTGTGCATCAAGGGCGGATGCAAGTGGAGGGCCCACCGTAAACTAGGAAAAAATACATTAAGTTCTTAAATCGGCCCTTTTCAGGACCACGATGTGCAAAATCCAAGTGCGCAGCCTACCCGCGGTGCACATCGGATAACGCTAATATCATCGATGTCAAGGTTAGGCTAGATCGGATGGTTTTGCCCCTCCCTCGAATAAATTCTGTATCCGCCCTTACTGTGCATTAATAAAAAAAAACTATCCTATAAAAATACTCATCTATTGGATGATCGAAAGATAAGGCAACTTTGTAAGCAGTTTGGCAGATAGTCGCCAGTAGCTATGGCCTTGTATACGGAACCGTCTCGATATTTATTTGGAATTATTGAGTGAAACCATGGAATACCTCAACAAAATGGTTGTTACAGGAATTACCCTTTCACAGCAAATGGCATTAGAAAAGTCCTACGTCACAATCTGTCCTCGCCGGGATTCTAACCCAGTACCTTCCAAATACGAGGCTAGTAATATTACCTTTACTTCACTCTCCAATAGTGATGCGCGATACGAGATGTTTTAGTTGATTGTTTCGATTGTTCAAACATCTCGATGACTCTCGATGGTTGTCACTTGGACTAGATTGTTGTTGTTTCATAGTTTACCGAGATTGAGTCGCATAGTATTGAATCATATACTGTCGAGAGCCACATAATATTATACAATCGTTCGTCACTCAACAACTGCGTGGTCGGGTCGATGGTCGATTGTGCAGTAATCGCGTAATACGAATTCAATAGTTAAGAGATCACAGAATAGTGAGTACCGACTGAACAGTGTGAACAGTTAACAATCAACGAGTTGCGTGAACGTCAGTCGACTAGCATATAACCTTGAATCGCGATTATATGTATTCTCATTCACTGCTACTGCTATAACCTATGTGGCAAATAATCGACTTGAACAAAAGAAGATTTCGATTTTAAGATCAAACTCCTCCGAGTCGATTGTGGACTCGATTGTTATTATGAACGATTACAATTGTTACGATTGTAAAAATATCTCGTAATCGCCCATCACTACTCTCCAAGTTAATTATTAACTGGTTACTAGACTGACCCCGTCTAAATTTGACGGAGAGAGGTAATTCAAAAAAGTGGTATCTTGGAAACAAAATTGTCATTACTTCTTAACATGTTTAGTTGCTTGCTTTCGACTTTGCTGAGCAGTTAGATGAAACCTAATTCGTACATGTATGTTCGGTTGCTCGATTTGAACTCCTCTGATTTTTTTTTATGTTCTTATTTTTGTAGTGAATATTTGGTAATTATTAACTTGTAACTTGTAAGCGTTCGGGTTTTGCTTTGAAAAATTATGGCAGGACTATAGTTTTCTGTCCCGAGGGCAAAGCTCAAGTTGTACAATGAGTGAAATAATTGCTAGACAAGCGAGTGTTAGCCGAATAACTTGATGTTGGATTGTTGAGCAAAATATAAAACGGATGATAAATTAACCCGTTAAACAATGTAACACCAGACCGACTTCTCTGAATGTAAGCTCCAAATGTTACAAAAAACCGCACAAAATAATATCACAAACGGTCCGGGCTTACACATCATTGTCACTGAGATATGTACGCAATTTGTCAAAGCGATTGTTGTTGGAGGTAGTCGTTCATACGTACACACAATATATTTGTGACCGCAAAATAAAACCGCTTATGTGGAATTTTTGATAAAATAAGAATAATGGAGTCGTCCCACATTTTTTTAGGGTTGAAATCTAGTGATGAAGATTGAAGAAAAATTCTTCCGTGGCGTACGGATCAATAAAACGCAACTCTGATGTTGGATTTCATTCTGTTTATCTAACGTTCCGACAAATGTTGCTGTCATCCTCAGAGTTTTTAAAAGTTAAAACAAATTATTTAATAAAATTTAAAATTGAACAATGACAAGTATTAGAAATACTTTTATGAATAAACAAAAAAGAAACTTACTTATTGATGTTAATAATTTCTTCAGTGAATTGTCATTATAGAAATTATTAAGGTACAAGTACAATATGAGTCTTACTATACAAAATGTTGGCTCACATCTTGCCGTCCCTCCAGGTGAGAGGAAATGGTTCTTACACGGCTGCGCATCGGTCACTGTAGATTAAGTCATAGTTTTTTAATGGCTCGTGAGAAACCGCCCCTTTGTGAGACGTGTGACATTCGTGTTACCGTTTCGCATATTTTAATAAAGTGTGTCCAGTTTAAGGACACACGACAGCAGATCGGATTGTTAGGTGATCTGTCGGTTGTTTTAGGAAATGATCCTGACAATGTCGATCTGCTGTTTCGATTTTTAAAGAAAACGCAATAGAACAATTGACCGGTTTATTTGATTTTATTTATTTGTATACATTTAGGCCCCTTTACAGCCTTTATGGTTTTTAGTGTATTTGCCATATGACACATACACTATTGGCGTCGGTCGGATGGCGGGACCTAGGGGTCGGACCAAAATTTCTCGACGTTTCATAGCCTCCTAAACACTTTGGCACCATTTTTGAAAATGTTTATGTATATATGTATATATATATATATATTTATATATATATTTATATATATATGTGTGTACACGATAACTCTCCACAGACTTAATCGATTTAAACGAAATTTGGTACACACATTGGAACCCATTACCGCACGAAGCCTATTTAAAATGGGCCCGATCGGACCAAGTGCAACTTTGTTTTTGCACTTCTTTAGTACAGCATAGCGTCGCCAACAATCACGAATTTGATTTTGAAAATACCTCCATTATGGCTCTAGAAAGTAATTATCAAAAACGCCTTTTCCTTGAAATGGTTTACATATATAAAACAAAAAATTGTATAAACAAACGCACAGATATTGATAACCTGTCACATATATATAGTAAATTGCTCAATGAAATAAAAATTGTCCAAACTTGAATAAACATACTACATTTTTGCAATAACAACTTAAAAATCAAAAATTATTTCACTTAGTTTCTAGCTTATAGCACGTAAATATAAAACAGTTAATCTGGCAAATAAAAAAAAAATTAAAAAATTTTCTACAATAAAAAATAAAATCAAATTCTATAAAACATAAAGTTTTGAGTATTTCTGTGTACAAAATCAAATCAATAAAACAAATTTTTTTACACTTCAATAAAAACCAAATAAAATGTTAGTATGTTTTTTTTAAAAAGTTTTTTGGACAATTTTACTGTCATGTTTGACGGCATTTGGTAAGTTAATTAATAATTGTTATATATTATTTTTTAAATATTTTTTCCTAACACAATTTTATAATTTTTATACAGAGCTCTGAGGATGAGAATATAATTCTCGAAACGTCAGCTTAATAAATGCAATATTAACAGTATTTGCTTATTATTTTTGGATCCTTAAGCCATTTCAAAGCTGTCTTCTTTCAATATTAGCAATTTTTTTGTGTAATCATATAACAGAAACTTATTTTTGGCCGACACCTGTGTAAGAATTTGTCCATCCCACTTCTGATGATTGTAATAATATATCCATCCTACTGCTGATACCAATTGTATAAATATTTTCGTCTAACTTCTGATAAATTGTAAGAATATATCCGTCCCATTTCTGATAAATGGATAAGGTATTTACTAAACCCACTTCCAAAGATTGCTAATTCTCTCACTTCTTTATTTAATTCCGAGGGGTAAACAGCTGTGGATTTCTGGTGTACACCCATGGATGTCCATGGATGTCCGTGGATGTCCCATGGATGTCCGTGGATGTCCGTGGATGTCCAGGTATATTAAAGTATCAACTGCGCATGCGCAAATGCGCACGCACCTCGCGATTTTAGTTCTGTTTGACGTTTGTGAACAAATTCAAGGTCATGCATGCCTTCGATATAAAACGAGTTATAAAATAAGTTATCTGAACTAATATTATAAAGAGAAAATATTTGATGTTTTGTATGTTTGTTTGTTTGTTTGTATTGGATAAACTCAAAAACTACGTAACTGATTTTAAAAATTTTTTCACCTATAGAATGCTACATTATCAGCGAGTAACATGGGCTGTATTTTTTCCAATAATGTAACCCAAGGGTACTCTTGGGTGGGGGGGGAGTGTTAATAAATCATAAATTCTTATCTCTGGAAATACTAAACCGGTTCTAAAAATTCTTTCACTGATAGAAAGCTACGCAGGGAGAGAGATTCTCGCGAGGGGGTACTTGCGGGGGGGGGGGTAATAAATAATAAATTTTTATCTCTGGAACTACTAAGCCGATTCTAAAAATTCTTTCACTAATAGAAAGCTACACAAGGGAGGGAGGAGATTCTCGCGAGGGGGTACTCGCGGGGGGGGGTAATAAATCATAAATTCTTATCTCTGGAACTACTAAACCGATTCCAAAAATTCTTTCACTAATAGAAAGCTACGCAGGGGGAGAGATTCTTGCGAGGGGGTACTCGCTGGGAAGGGGGGTAATAAATCATAAATTCTTTTCTCTGGAACTACTAAACCTAGTCTAAAAATTCTTTCACTATTAGAAAGCTACGCAGGGGCGGAGAATCTCGCGGGGCGGATAACAAATTAACAATATACTACTTATAATATTATATATTTACGTGAGCGGACCAATGGGTGACCGCTATTAAATCATTATTTTATACCAACCGGTCCGCTATAAATCATAAATTCATGGCACCCGGGCGAAGCCGGACCGGGCCGCTAGTAAATTATAATCGTTATAATAGATAAGTATACCTACAATTATTTTTTACTGAGTTTTTTTACTATGTGTACCAGGAAATAGCCTAGTTACTGTTACTTTACAGGAAGGAGCAAAAAAAAAGAAAATTCTAATTTGCAAATACCTGGTCTTCTAGTTTTTTATTTTCACGAAATTTAACGTTTTTGTGGACAAATTTCCAAGGAACTGAAAAATATTTTTTTGGAAAAGCACACGGAAAAACATTCTTCCATCACATTTTCACATCCAGTGGCGGCCGGTGGTCAAGAACTGTGGTAGTATAGTGCGCAATGTATTATAACATCTAAATTATCTGTAGACTAAGGCTAAGCCAACAATATGAAAGAGTGAACGAGAATTCTTCTGGCCAATGCCAGACGATATTTCGGAGGTCTCGGTAGAGTTTATTTTTTACGGGCCTATATAGAGGCTGATATTGAGGCTGAAGTGTTACAATTAAATGATCTGCAATTAAGTAAAACAAATTAATTATCTCTACGGTCAGATGAAACAAAAAAGCGATCAATAAAAAAAAATTATAAAAATAATAATAAAATTTTGAGGTTATTTTGTTTTTCTATTATATTTATTTTTTGTAAAAGAAATAAAAATTTTCTTATTTAATTCACAATAACTAAGTACAAGACGCTAATGACCTAAGTTGTCGACGCGTCTATAATTTACAATAAATAAAAAATAAAATAACTAAGTATTATCTATATATAATACTTTATACCTATAACTGTCTCAAAAATAATATTAAAAAAACTTTTTAACAAAAAATTAAACCAAAGAAAAAAACCGAAAAGCAAAAAATAAAATAAACCTCCTAAACTAATGTAAGTAACAAATTTTGAGTCCGCACCAATTTAATTAATATCCCCTTTTTAACCGACTTCATATTTTACTAAATTGGCGCTAACACAAATAGTGGGGCCGTTAAGCGTTTCAACCTTGCACTTTGTGATAGCGAGATGCCACTCGGTACGAATGTTGGTCGGACCCATATCTTCACTTTAAGACGTGAAGGCATTTTGGGCCCCGCGACAGGGCCCCTAGACAGGGGCAAAACGCCTGTAACTTAGCAACCGTTCCTCGCACAGCCCTGGGGGTAGTCTCATTGGATTCAGCGCACTCAATTTCATACGAAACAGCCCTCAGACTAATTTCGAAATCTCCACCAGCCCGCGTATAGGGGTAAAATACAAATAGTCCATTGAAATGTTAAATTTTTTTAGGCTACGTTTGCATTTTGGGTAGGTCAAGGTTTTTTCCCTCGTTGCGTGGGAGGGGGCGGTATAAGTTTAAAAATGAGTTTTCAGGGTGGACGGCCACCCCATTTGGCCGCCACCTTGAAAAGGGGGTGTAGTGGGGCCGTTAAGTGTTTAAACCATGCATGACGTGATAGAGAGATGCCATTCGGTACGAATGTTGGTCGAACCCATATCTTCACTTTAAGATGTGGAGGCATTTTGGGCCCCGCGACCGGGCCCCTAGACAGGTGATGGTTGGGGCCGTTAAGCGCCTAATCTTGCACGACGTGATAGAGAGATGCCACTCGGTACGAAAGTTGGTCGGACTCATATCTTCACTTTAAGAAGTGGGGCCACTTTGGGACCCGCGACTGGGCCCATAGACAAATTGGTTGCATAACTTTCTGAGGCAAAACGCCTGTAACTCGGCAACCGTTCCTCGCACAGCCTTGGGGGTAGTCTCATTGGATTCAGCGCACTCAATTTCATACGAGACAGCCCTCAGGATTACTCCAAAACCCCCACCAGCCCGCGTATAGGGGTGAAATACAAGTAGTCCATTGAAATGTTAATTTTTTAAGCTGCGTTTGCATTTGGGGTAGGACAAGGTTATCTTCACTTTAAGATGTGGAGAGATTTTGTGCCCCGCGAACGGGCCCCTAGACAGGTGATAGTTAAGGCCGTTAAGCGCTTAATATTGCACTTTGTGATAGAGATATGCCACTCGGTACGAATGTTGGTCGGACCCATATCTTCACTTTAAGGTATCACCTGTCTAGGGGCCCGGTCGCGGGGCCTAAAATGCCTCCACATCTTAAAGTGAAGATATGGGTCCGACCAACATTCGTACCAGGTGGCATCTCTCTATCACGTCGTGCATGGTTTAAACACTTAACAGTCCCATCACACCCCCTTTACAAGGTGGCGGCCAAATGCGGTGGCCGTCGACCCTGAAAACTCATTTTTAAACTTATACCGCCCCCTCCCACGCAACGAAAGAAAAAACCTTGTCCTACCCAGAATGCAAACGTAGCCAAAAAAAATTTAACATTTCAATGGACTACTTGTATTTCACCCCTATATGCGGGCTGGTGGAGGTTTCGGAGTTAGTCTAAGGGCCGTCTCGTATGAAATTGAATGCGCTGAATCCAATGAGACTACCCCCAGGGCTGTGCGAGGAACGGTTGCTGCGTTACAGGCGTTTTGCCCCAGACAGTTACCCAATTAATTTGTCTATGGGCCCAGTCGCGGGGCCCAAAATGGCCCCACTTCTTAAAGTAAAGATATATGTGTTCGACCATCATTCGTACCGAGTGGCATCTCTCTATCACGTCGTTCAAGATCAGGCGCTTAACGGACCCAACCATCACCTGTCTAGGGACCCGGTCGCGGGGCCCAAAATGCCTCTACATCTTAAAGTGAAGATATGGGTCCGACCAACATTCGTACCGAGTGGCATCTCTCTATCACGTCGTGCATGGTTTAAACACTTAACGGCTCCACTACACCTCCTTTTCAAGGTGGCGGTCAAATGCGGTGGCCATCGACCCCGAAAACTCATTTTTAAACTTATACCGCCCCCTCCCACGCAACGAAAGAAAAAACCTTGTCCTACCCAGAATGCAAACGTAGCCTAAAAAAATTCAACATTTCAATGGACTACTTGTATTTCACCCCTATACGCGGGCTGGTGGAGGTTTCTAAGTTAGTCTGAGGGCTGTTTCGTATGAAATTGAGTGCGCTGAATCCAATGAGACTACCCTCAGGGCTGTGCGAGGAACGGTTGCTAAGTTACTGGCGTTTTGCCCCTGAAAGTTACGCAACCACCCTGTCTAGGGGCCCTGTCGCGGGGCCCAAAATGCCTTCACGTCTTAAAGTGAAGATATGGGTCCGACCAACATTCGTACCGAGTGGCATCTCTCTATCACAAAGTGCAAGGTTGAAGTTGGATTCGTCGCTTGGCGGCCCCACTAAAAATTTGTTACTTATATTACATTAGTTTAGGACGTTTATTTTATTTTTCGCTTTTCAGTTTTTTTTTTCGTCGGTTTAATTTTTTGTTAAAAAGTTTTTATTTTTTGATTTTTTGTGGCTAAAATCTACTAATTACTACCTACTTAAATTTTTTCCTACCCTTAGGGGTGGATTTTTTTTTCAAATTTATATGGGACTAACTTCGAGGTATACCCTATCCAATAAAAAAAGAATCATCAAAATCTGACTACTCTAAAAAGTTAAGCGTGGTCATACATAAAATATATATATATAATATATATATATTATATACGCGTCGACATGAGAACCTCGTCCTTTTAAGTCGGTTAAAAATTTAAAAAAACCCCGACGCAAAAAAGCAAACCTTTAAAAACTGAGAAATATTATTAATATCTACTAGGTACCTATATCTGGCCCGATGCACCGTCTATTTCTTCGTTTAAATGAATTATTTTATTCATAAATACGTCGGGGACCACTGTAGAATGACAAAAATACCAATATCGCGGCAGTCCTCGACGCATTTATGAATTAAATATTTCATATAAACGAGGTGCTTCGGGCCAGATATAGGTACATAGTAGATATTATTTTCTCACTTTTAAAAGACTTGCTTTCTTGCGCGGGGATTTTTAAAATTGTTAATTTAATTTTTATTTCACACTTTTTAAACCAACTAATCAAAAACTGAATATTCGAGCTCAAACTAGAAGTTTTTAGCTGTAATACTGGCCGAGATTTCTATACAAATTGTGATGAGAGCTGAAGATCTTGGAAACGGCTGAATCGATTTCTATCAAACATGGCTAAGAGTCATCTCGCAAATACCAGATTTCAAACAAACAAAACCGCATTTAAATCGGTCCTTCCGTTTGGGAGTTACAATGCCACACAAGGATACACAGACACATACAGGCAGCAGACAAAGGCTTCAAACCGGGGTCAACAGCTGTGGATTTCCGTGAATGTCCACGGATGTCCGTGGATGTCCATGGATGTCCGTGGATGTCCATGGATGTCCGTGGATTTCCGTGGATGTCCGTGGATGTCTGTGGATTTCTGTGGATGTCCGTGGATGTCTGGATTTCTGGTGTACACATTTTGGTCAGCTGTTGACCCCTCGTTTAATTCATTTGCCAGGATGAATAAATTGGAAATACACAATCTCGACTTTATACAAAGTTTATTTACAATATGTATAATTCTCTAACAACAATTTACAAGTCACAATTACATCTCAACTTCAAATTTCAGGCTCAACTCAACGTTCCAACTGTCAACTTACTCTATCACTGCCAACTATCAACTTAAACTTTCTTTACAAGCTATTCTAATAATGATCTCATACACATTCTCATCTGATCGATCAAATTCAACCACTTTGCAACTGTTAGCCAACACATTTCAAACGATAATTTCATTAGACCAGTGGCGGTGCTAGGATTTTTTTACTTCCCACCTCTACTATGGTAGGGAAGTAATGGATTTAGTCCGAAAAAAATATTTCGAGATTTTAACAGATTTCACGTTTTGAGACCCTAGCAATCGTTTAAGATCATTTTCAGACTGATGTGTGTGTGTGTGTGTGTGTGTGTGTGTGTGTATGTGTGTGTGTGTATGTGTGTGTGTATGTGTGTATGTGGTCAATTTTTCGCCTTCAATATCGTAAAAACGAAACAACATACAGCCATGCCGATTGTTCTATTGTGTTTATCAGCCTTTAACTTAGATCTGATTAGATTTTGAGTGGATCCTGAGATATTCAAAAAAACGTTCTAAATGTCACGTATTAACATAGGTAAAAAAAATATAAATGAATTCTAGATGTTATAATATGAAAAAAATGTAAATATTTTTTTCTCTAAAATGTATAGTTTTCGAGAAAAAAAATATTTTACTAAAAAAAATAAAAATTGTACGTAAATCAAGGTAACCATGATTTTTGCTATATTAAGCTAGCCATCAGTAGATCATCAAACAAAAAAGAGGGCCATGCTTTTTTCAAAGAATAAAAATTAAATTGTGTTTTAAAGACCACCAACAGCTAAGGTTATTTGGGCCTAGTCAAAGTATAAAAAAAGAGTGTTTATTTTTTGCAAATATTTACTAGCAGAGGCGGCGTAAGGCGTGGGAGACGTGGGCCACCGCCTACGGCCTCGCGGTCCAAGGGGCCTCGAACGCAAATATAGATATAATTACTCATCTAGCAATAAATAATAAAAAAACCGGCTAGCAGGTATCTGGCAATACTAACCTACCACATTCGTTTTTTAAAGATCTAGTCTGGCAACATTTGCTGGCGTTGCGGGCGGTGAATGACGCGGGGAATCCTCGCTTCGCCCGCTGGGGATTTCCCATTCTGTTTGCTCCATCTATGTTCGCGCATGTACCTAATATTTTAATGTATTTCCAACAGATGTCGATGTGAGAATAAGTATAGCGTCTCATTGTCTGAAAAATTAGAAATAAATAAAGACTTGTATTATATTTATTTGAACTGTTGATTGTGAAAAGCGTGTTTTTAAAGAACAACACGTCCTACCCACTTATTTATTAAAAGCAAGGTAAGAAAATATTGATAAATTATATGAAGAATTACAAACAATGGTCCCAAATTTACCCGACTTCATGAGAGATGTGAAACAGCTGCTTCAATACATAACTGAAAATAATTTAAAAGAAATTTACCCGAATATTTATATTGTCATTCGAATTTTGTTAACAGTACCAATAAGTACAGCCTCAGCTGAAAGGAGTTTTTCAAAATTAAAACTAAAAAAAAATTATTTAAGAAGTACAATGGGTCAGGAAAGACTTTCAGCGTTGGCAGTTTTATCTATCGAGGCAAATATAGCATCTAATCTGGATTACGACACAGTTATTAGGAAGTTCAGTAAGGCTGAAAGCAGAAAATTTCTGTTTCATTAATTGTTTACTTTACTGTTAGTTGAGGTATACTTAATAATGTAAAATAATTACAATGAAGAAGTTTGCATTTTTATAAATAAAAATTTGAGTATCAAAAATTTTTTTCTCTCAACAAAATCCGTCCTCTTGCGTCATCCATCAGGGGGCCTCGCAAAATATATCTTGGCCACATCAAATTAAGGTCTTGCCCCGCCACTGTTTACTAGGTGGGAAGTATAGGACTGGTCATCAGTCGAATTTTTTTAGGGTGGGCCAGACTTGGGCATGGTGTTCTGAAGGTGGGTCATTAACATTTGTACCCAAAATTTTAGTGCTCGTCAAAATTTTAACCCAGATTACTTGCTATAGAATTTACAATAAAAATTGTTAAAGACACAATTCTTTCAATATCGCTTGCAGGTGAAATATGTGTTTACAGAAATTGTAGAGAATTTCATTCTGCAAATTTACATAGAAAAAAAATCGCAATTCGGGTGAATACTTTCGGAGATAAACTGAAAAAACCAAAACCACCATCTAATTGAATTTCCTCTTTTAGGGGATGGTCGGGAATCCGGGGTTCAACTTCGGTGGGCAGTCCCTACCACTCCACCAAATTTCATCGCTCCAGGAATTATTTGTGATATTTTGCTGCTTTAGTAACTATTTGATAGTACTAAATCGTATTTGAAACAAAACGAAATGTCATAAAGAATCCAAACAACCGCACCTAGCCTACTAATAATTTGTTGTAATTGAAATTCTGTTGACAGCAAATAGTGAAATGCAATGCAAGTGAAATATTGATTTTATTCAAAGACGGCGCATCTCAGTGCACTGACTTTGAGGTCCAGTTTTATGTAAAAAACTTTTAAATTTCAAATTGTGTTATCAAATTTGAATAAAAGAGCCACTCAAAAAATGTGACAGTATATTAACTCCGCAGTATCCCCCCATTAAAACCCGCCCGTGGTAATTTTCGTCAGTAACTCTAATTAGTGTATTTGCCATATGGCACATACACTATTGGCGTCTATCGAATGGCGGGACCTAGGGATCGGACCAAAATTTCTCGACGTTTCATAGCCTCCTGAACATTTTCACACCATTTTTGAAAATGTCTGTTTATACAGGGTGAGTTCGACCACCCGTATCAGTAGTTTTTTTCGAAAACGGTTAGTCGTAGAGAGTTGTGTCAAAATTTTGTATTATAAAAGCCCTAATAAAGAATCGAATGGTGATAATTTTTTTTCCAGGAAGGTCGGCTTCCCTATTAGTTTGCTCCAGAATGTCCAGAACTCCGGAATTATAAATGTAACGATAGGTCGAAAGTGGTAGTGTTGAAAAGATCTTTAAAAAATAAGCAAGTTTTGTAGGAACATTTTTTTTATTACTGCCACCCCTGTAAAGTTCTATAAGTATAAATATAAATTATTATATGTTCAAAACTCCGAAATTTTAGAAAGCACGATAGGTAGAAAGTGGTGCTGTTGAAAAGCTCTTTAAAAAATACGCAAGTTTTGTAGGAAAAATTATTTAATTACTGTCACCCCTGTTAAGTAACAATCGTTTGAAATTATTAAATCAAAATTTCATAATAACGATCGAAGTCGGCATTAAAAATCTAGCAATCTTAGACATTGTCACAAGTGTTCAAACTTACTCTTTAATACATACTACTGAGCTCTTCTGGTTATATTGTGAGTGTACTTCTTCAGTGTTTAATGATCAAAGATAGGTAACTAGATTTTAAATGCGGACTTTTAAAAAGTTCGTTATTATGACATTTTAATTTAGTAATTTCAAACAAATATTACTTAACAGGGGTGGTAGTAATAAAAAAAAATCGGTACAAAACTTGCTTATATTTTAAAGAGCTTTTCAACAATACCTCTTTCGACCTATCGTTACATTTATAATTCCGGAGTTCTGGACATTCTGGAGCAAACTAATAGGGAAGCCGACCTTCCCGAAAAAAAAAAAAAATTATCACTATTCGATTCTTTATTAGGGCTTTTATAATACAAATTTTTGACACAACTCTCTACGACTAACCGTTCTCGAAAAAAAGGACTGATACGGGTGGTCGAACTCACCCTGTATATATAAGGGCTATAACTTTCGAAAAAGTTAGTTGATTTTGATGAAATTTGGTAGGCACGTTGCAATCCATCACCGCACGAAGCCTATTTAAAATGGACCCGATCTTACTATTTTAAGGGTGGTTTTTAGGGGTTGAAAAATGTTTTTGGGCCCAAAAATACCGACAAAATTGTCCGAATCGTTTCAAAATTGACATTTAACCCTTTAGTAAAGATTAAAACGTGGTGCTAAAACTTAAATAAAATCGGCCCGATAGGGCCGGACTTACGATTTTTATAAAAACATTAGTTTGCGGATACGGATTTCCTTACCGAAGGGTGTATTTAATTTGGTGCAGATGCTGTAATGATAACAATATTGCAATTAAGAAAAAAATATTATTGTAAGGGTATATTAAGGGGTTAAATTTTTTATTTTACACAAAAACAAACAGTTCACATAACAACAGCACAATGCCTGTATTAGCAAATACACTATGTTGTCGGCAGGGTTTGGCATTGCGACCCGAGTTTTTTTTTTCCTTGTTATGCATAAAAATTTTAGTGCGCCTGCAAAATTGTGTTTACGTATCTTCAAACGTTTAGAAAATAATTAAAGGAAACCATCTTCACAGTTCAATTATAAACAGCCTGTACATTGGAAAACAAACATTTTAGGCCACATTTTTATATGAACTTTTCTTCAGTAACCGCCTTTCAAAACATCTACATACTGTTTTGGAACACCCTATAGTATCGGAAAATTATCTAAAAAATTGGCATAAGCGGTTTTGTCTTTTGGCCACAGCTATGGTACGGACGACCGACGAGACCACTCTTTGAAAATCAGCTTTTTTTCTTTAAAAGTGACAAACTGTTGTCTTTTTTGTCTCAATATGGGAAAATATACATATTTTTCAATCTACTTTTATGAAAAGCATTAATTTTTCGGGTTAAGTGATTTAATTTGAATGTTTTTTCTTTATGCCTGCGGTATTCTAACAGTGGGAACGGTCATTTAATTTAAAAAAGAGGCTTGGTGTGTGGGTAAAACCACACTGCTAACTTTCCATTGGGTGCCCTTAGAGATGAGAGACCATGGTCTACCGTAGAGAAACTATTTCATTGTAATACAGGTTAACATTTTTCAACAATTTTACAGTAGTTTTTTTGTTATAAAAACAACCGTCAATTTAATTTTTTTGCAAACCTTATCAGGTATTCATTATGCAATTATGCGTCGAATGAAAATGGTGGAGTCGATATCATTCTTTGTTCTCGAGATATGCGAGACGAAAAAATTTCACGAACGTACGTACACACGCACACACAAACATCTCTCTAAAAACGATGGATTCGAACTCTAGGGACCTTGAAATGTGGAGATATGTCAAAATTTTTCATTTGCAAAATCGGACCTAATACAACAACTTCCAATGGGAAGTTAATAATTAAAGGGTAATTATCATTTAAGAAAGTATTAAAAAATTATAATTCTATATTTAGATACGATAATCAATAAAAATACAATAAATTCAAAGGTAATAAATTCAACAACCCCTTTCAACCCCCCTTTCCACCCCTCAAAAAAACGCTCTCGCATCAACACCCCCCCCCCCGCGAAAAACTTTCCCCTAGCGAAAAACTCTGCCCGCTGCGAGAATCCGTTTAAAAAATCAAAGCCAAAAGTCACACCTGTAAGTTGGATTATAAAAAATTCGACTGATAACCAGTCCTATAATACTTCCCACCTAGTAAATATTTGAAAAAAATAAACACACTTTTTTTATTCTTTGAAAAAAAGCATGGCCCTCTTTTTACTTCCCACCTCTACTATGGTAGGGAAGTAATGGATTCAGTCCGAAAACAATATTTCGAGATTTTAACAGATTTTCACGTTTTGAGACCCTAGCAATCGTTTAAGATCATTTTCTGACTGATGTCTGTATGTGTGTGTGTGTGTGTATGTGTGTGTGTATGTGTGTATGTATGTGTGTGTGTGTGTATGTGGTCAATTTTTCGCCTTCGATATCTTAAGAACGGAACAACATACGGGCATGCCGATTGTTCTATTGTGTTTATCAGCCTTTAACTTAGATCTGATTAGATTTAGAGTCAAATCGGTTCAGTGGATCATGAGATATTCAAAAAAAACGTCCTCATTGTCACGTATTAACATAGGTAAAAAAAAATATAAATGTATAGTTTTCGAGAAAAAAAATATTTTACTAAAAAAAATAAAAATTGTACGTAAATCAAGGTAACCATGATTTTTGCTATATTAAGCTAGCCATCAGTAGATCACCAAACAAAAAAGAGGGCCATGCTTTTTTCAAAGAATAAAAACTAAATTGTGTTTTAAAGACCACCAACAGCTAAGGTTATTTGGGCCTAGTCAAAGAATAAAAAAAGAGTGTTTATTTTTTGCAAATATTTACTAGGTGGGAAGTATAGGACTGGTCCATCAGTCGAATTTTTTGTTTGGTGATCTACTGATGGCTAGCTTAATATAGCAGAAATCATGGTTACCTTGATTTACGTATAATTTTTATTTTTTTAGTAAAATATTTTTTTTCTCGAAAACTATACATTTTAGAGAAAAAAAAATATTTACATTTTTTTCATATTATAACATCTAGAATTCATTTATATTTTTTTTACCTATGTTAATACGTGACATTGACAACGTTTTTTATTAATATCTCAGGATCCACTGAACCGATTTGACTCAAAACCTAATCAGATCTAAGTTGAAGGCTGATAAACACAATAGAACAATCGGCATGGCCGTATGTTGTTCCGTTTTTACAATATCGAAGGCGAAAAATTGACCACATACACACACACACACGCACGCACGCACATACAGACATCAGTCAGAAAATGATCTTAAACGATTGCTAGGGTCTCAAAACGTGAATATCTGTTAAAATCTCGAAATATTTTTTTCGGACTAAATCCATTACTTCCCTACCATAGTAGAGGTGGGAAGTAAAAATACATAAATAGAGACAATATAAAAAAAGAATAGAAAAAATATATAAATAAATACGTATATCAAGTGGAATATGAAATAGTTGTAAAAAAAATGAACATATATAGTACTGGCCGGAATCGAATAAGCTACCTTCTGCGTACGAAACAAACGGGTTACCATCTTGCCATCGATGCTGTTTGGTACTGACACAGTTTAAACGTATACAATCAATTTCTCCACTCTGCAATATTTCTGTGACAAGAAATTCGACCTAGTATAGTTTGAAGGCAGAACCGACATATTATATTTATGCACAGTGTACCAACTGTGATTTATATTTATGGCCTATAAACAAATCACGAGCTAATGTGTCTATGGCACTGAATCAGGTCCTGTTCTATAGAAACACAGTCACAGAGCGCGGGCTTCTTATTGACTGCCTAACGCGCATGTCCGACGGTGGTATAGAGTAAAAAAACAAAACTTGTTAACAGAACATCAAAGGTGCCAACAGTAAGTGAAATCACTGTATCTTTAAGCTTTACTGTGGTACTGAGCTGTTTTTATAGTATAACAAGTAAGTATTGTTACAAGACTGTTTTCTGAGTTGGCGGAATAAATATTTATTTACAATAATTAAAAATACATAACAATGAACGCAACAATTATATACAATAATTCGTAACAATTAACTATATACAAGGACTATTTACATCACTGTATTTATATCAGATTTATTTCTAACGTTTATTTATGTCAGTCATTTACTCAGTTACTTCAGTACTATTTATTTCTATCCACTCCACTATTTAGATCATCGTACTGACTGATTGACTGATTAATATTTATATCCATTTGACGGCACGAGTCACCATGCGCCGTTACTTGTTACAAACAAGTGGCGCAATGACGGACGTCCATCTTATATAAGCGGATTTTGTTAAAAACACGTGAACCGCTGGAGACCGTGTTAGTTGTTCGCCTGAAATAAAACAAAAATGAAAGATTAATTATTCATTTTAAAAGTTGTTATTTGAAGCTATGTATTTATAATGTTAATTGTTGTAAAGTGTATTTGGGAATATCTAATATAGTATAGTAATAAAAATTTTAATAAAATAATAATCGCTTCCACTGATATAATGCTACAAATGGTAACAGAGCGTTGTTTCTAAAATTAAAAAGTTAATTAGATAAATTTTACATTAAAATAGAGTGAAGTTATGTAATATATATACTAAGGTTAAATGATACAAAATCGAAGCTAAAAGAATTTTAAAATAATATTTAAATAATTACTACGTATTAATTACTAATTCGGCGAATTTTAAAGTTGTTTTTTTTGTTGTGTTGTATTTCGAAATGCCTCATACTCGGTCTCAAGGAACAGCAGCCTCCATGAGTTCTAGCGGAGAGTATTTTTCACCTGAAGAAAAGGAAAAGAATATGGGTCAATGCATGGATGAAAAGGCAAAGAATACCCAAAATAAGTCTTTAATAAGTCAAGAGGGGCAGTCAAATTCAAGTAATCAAGAGCAGGCGTCACCATTAGCTAGAGCCACGGCAGTTCACATGAATGTAACATCGCTACTAGTAGATCAGATCACTGAATTGAAACGTCTTAATATAGATATAAGCAAGCAATTAATAAAACAATCTGAAGACTTTAAACCGGATGTTAAAGGTTTACTGGCCAACGTTCCTAAATGTAATGGTATGGATCCAAACATTTTAGTTGATTTTATGCTGCACGTTCAGGAAATATGCGAATTAAAACTGGCAGCCGATTCTGCAGTACTTTCATCTCTAATTAATTATGTAGACGGCGAGCTTCGACGTTGGTGGGCCGATGTAGTTCCTCGACTTGGTACGTGGAAAACCACCAAAACTCACCTAATTAACACGTTTTTATCTCCAGTCATGAAACTACACCTGATAAATGCGCAAGTACGCCGAGTGCAACAGACTCAAGAATCATTATCGCATTTTATTTCTGATATTATGAGAAGAGCAGACATACTCGAAGCAAATATCATCGAACAGGACATTATCTTGCATATTTGGACAAACGCGAATTATGAAACATTGCTTAAATTAAAGGACAGATCCATACCGACATCAATTCAAGATTTTCAGTTACTAGCAAGACAGTTAGAAGAGACAGAAATGTTATTAAATCTAGCTAGGCAACGTGAAAATTGTCAGACTGCAATTAAAAATGTTAATAAGGAAGCCGGGACGGTAGAGCGCCGTTGTTATTATTGTAATATGCGAGGTCATGTGGTAGCAAGTTGTCAACGTCGTAAGGCCGATTTAAACAAGAAATCTGAAGAGCAAAATTTTTCAAAAAACTATTAAAAGAACGGTCGGTGCAAGGCCGTGAATGTTTACACATTTCTAGTCCTGGTCTAGAAAATGCAAGAAAACCCATAGTCGATGTACAAATCAAGAATAATTGTGTAGAAGCGCTCCTAGATTCTGGGGCCGATGCTAATTTCTGTAATAAGGATACTGCAATAATGCTATGTAAACAGGGCTTAGCGTGTAGCTATCCTACTTCCAAAAAGATTCGTTTGCCGGACTGTCAACAGAAATATGTAAAAGAAGAAATAACTGTTATTATCAAGATTAGTAAATTTACCTGGAGATTATCATTCCTAGTAATTCCCAATTTGTGTTTTCCTATGATACTGGGTGTTAAATCTCTACATGCAATGAGAGCTTCCATTAATCTTTACAGAAATTACCTTCAGTTTTCTTTTAAACCAAAAGTCATTATTCCATTTAAAAACTCATCCTTGATTGCCACAATGGACATCATGTCAACGACCGAGCTTCCAGTAAAATTTTCTGCTGATGATCACCGACTTCAAGAACTGTTGTATCGCTTTAAGAAAACGGTAACCCCGGAGCTTGGAAAAGCGAGAGGTTACACGTACACTATTCAACTGAAAGACTCTGAACCAGTTCGTCAATCACCTTTTTCGTTAACTCCGCCAAAGGCAGTAATCATGAGACAGCACATTCAGAAGCTGCTGGATTTGGATATTATAGAATCAAGCCGCTCACCTTATGCAAGCCCATGTTTTCTCATTCCAAAAAAATCAGGTGACATGAGACTCGTAGTTGATTATCGACGAGTTAATGCGAAGATACGTTATGATGCATTTCCGGTCCCCCGTCCCGAGTCGATATATCAATGTCTAAGTGGAGCGACAGTGTTTACCAAATTGGATATGAACATGGCTTATCATCAGCTACCATTAGCTGAACAATCGAAACCGATTACGGCTTTTGTGACAACTCAAGGAAGTTTCCAGTACAAATTCTTGCCTTTTGGTTTAGCCGTTAGTCCTGCGGCACTCAACCGAATTATGACTGAAGTTCTAGGCGACCTTCATTACAAGTTCGCTATTGCTTATTTTGATGACATTTTTATATATTCGCCGTCAATAGAAGAACACTTCCAACATGTACATGAGGTACTGTTGCGACTGGAGAAGATCGGACTCACGGTTAACCCAGAAAAGGCGCAATTTTGTATGAAACGCCTGAAATGCCTAGGGTATGTTATCTCCGCTGCGGGTTGCCAGGTGGATCCGGACAAGATACAGATAATTCAGCAACTGGAGTACCCGAAGACGTTGAAACAGCTGCAGTCATTTCTCGGAATGGTCGCATATTTTGCTCGTTTTATTAAAGATTTTAGTCAGTTAGCAGCTCCTCTGAATCAATTAAAAAAGAAACGGACAAGGTTTGCCATGGGACACGTAGAAAAGGAGGCGGTGGAAAAGTTGAAGACAGCTTTAAGTACAGCACCGGTGTTGAAGTTTCCAAATTTTCAAAAACAATTTATAGTCAGATGTGACTCATCAGATGTCGCTTTAGGCGCAGTTTTATTTCAAGAGTTTGAGGATGGTCTCCACCCAATTTCTTACGCGTCACGTAAATGGTCAGACACCGAGAAAAGATATCCAATTTTAGAAAGGGAAGCCTTAGGTATCATGTTTGCGCTACAGAAATTTCACGATTATTTACTTGGAACCCACTTCATACTTCAAGTCGATAATGAAGCCTTAATGTGGATGATATCACACCCTAAGCAGTTAGGAAAAGTTGGTAGATGGGTTCTCAAGTTATCGCGATATGACTTTGAAGTTCAACATATAAAAGGAACGATGAATTCAGTGGCGGATGCTCTTAGTCGGTTGTACAACATGGAATCTGAAATGTCACAAGAGTCATGTTCGCAGCCAATGTTAAATGCGCTACATGAGGTACCGGAGAGTTTTCTAACTCTGAAGCAGCATCAGCAGACGGACGCAGAAACGCAACTCATCTTACAGCGATTAGTTCGAGGTGAAGATGTCAAAGGTTACGTTAAACGCGACGGGGTGCTGATGAAGAGTATTGGAAAACATAATCTGAAAAGAGTTGTGGTACCTCGGTCGGTAAGAAACATGCTCTTATATTACTTTCATGATTTAGATGCTCAACATCCAGGTGTCACCAAGACATACAGAGCAATCGCAAGAAGGTTCTGGTGGGCAAACCTTTTCGCCGATGTCAGACAATATGTACGCAGCTGTCAACACTGCCAAGCATGCAAGCCGAATAACTTCCGAACGGCTGTTCCTATGGCATCAACAACACCTACGGCGACCTTTGAAAAGGTGTATATAGACTTCTGTGGTCCAATACTTCGTTCGTCAGCAGGAAGTCGTTATGTCCTGGTGGTTCTGGATGCGTATTCAAAGTGGATAGAAGCTATTCCATGTTCCCGAGCTACGGCGGCGGTAACTACGAAGAAGCTGATCAAATTATGGTGCACTTATGGACCTCCAGCGGAGCTTGTCTCCGACAGTGCTACGGTATTTCGAAGTGACCACATGAAACGCATGATTCTAGCCTGGGGTATTAAACATATATTTACTACTCCATATCAACCGACGTCAAATATGGTAGAGCGTTCAATGCGAGATTTAAAGTCGTCTCTGTCCATCATGATAAGAGCATGTGCCGAATCCAATAGGGAATGGGATAAATTTCTTCCATTTTTCTGTTACTCTCATAATAGTAATGTTTCAGAAGTTACGCAAGAAACGCCGGCGAAGCTGTTCCTGGGGCGAGAGTTACCCAAACCCATCGATAGACAGTGGCAAATTGACAGATATGTGGACCCAACCCCTCCTGCATCAACCGAAGTTGTAAGAAATAGGATCGAACAAGCTCATAGGAAAATCAAAGAATTGTATGATCTAAATAAACGTACTCACCATCGTTTCCGCCCCGGAGAGGTAGTAAGCCAGCGTCTTCACACCGTGGTCCCGGGAGGAGGGGAAGAAGCCCAGAAGTTTGTCCCTCGATGGAGTGCTCCACGTCGCATTGTCCGGTTTACTACGCCAGCCTCCTGTGTGGTCGAGAGCGTCGAGGATCCCAGTCATCAATATCGAGCACATGTGTCTCAACTCAAGCCATTTCATCAGCGTCGCGAGGCCGTTTGAACGCGTCGTTCTTCCGGTGGGATGATGCGCCGTTACTTGTTACAAACAAGTGGCGCAATGACGGACGTCCATCTTATATAAGCGGATTTTGTTAAAAACACGTGAACCGCTGGAGACCGTGTTAGTTGTTCGCCTGAAATAAAACAAAAATGAAAGATTAATTATTCATTTTAAAAGTTGTTATTTGAAGCTATGTATTTATAATGTTAATTGTTGTAAAGTGTATTTGGGAATATCTAATATAGTATAGTAATAAAAATTTTAATAAAATAATAATCGCTTCCACTGATATAATGCTACAACCATTGACTGCCTAATATCTATATCAGACACACTTGATTGCACGAGTCACTAATGACTGCCTAATATTTATATCAGACGCACTTGATTGCACGAGTCACAAATGACTGCCTAATATTTATATCAGACGCACTTGATTGCACGAGCCACTAATGACTGCCTAATATTTATATCAGACGCACTTGATTGCACGAGTCACTAATGACTGCCTAATCTCCGTTGAACTGATTACTTGCGTGAGTCACCGTAGACTGACTGCCTGGTTCGCTTCACTCACTCGTTTATATACCTGCGCTGCCCAGCCCAGTACGTTCTCGCGCTCTCCAGAACATTCTGATACCATTCCACGCCTCACCACTGTGACCTTTCCCTCTCGTCGCTTCTAATGGAGGCAGTGGCGTAACATCTTGGGGTTTGCTACAGTATATTAACCTGTAAACTGCAATTACAGTTATGTGAAAGTACTTCGTGCTTCTTCGGGGTTCCTCATGGTTTGATCCCTAGACATTTTAATAAAGTTTCACTTTAAAACCCGCTGTCGATGCAGCTCAGGGAAAAAGTCAGTGCGGTGGGTCCGTACCTTTTTTTTTCAATGTAAAAAGTACTTTTCAATGTAAAAATACTTTTGTTTTGGTTCTGGCTGTTTTTTTTTGTCTGTTAATTATTGTATTCTGCAGAGGCAGATAATATTATAGTTACCTTTAAGTATGTACATAATATTTCATTTTTATCATATTAACCACAATAATGTTGAGGAAAGTGTGGTCCAGTGGTAAGCATCGCGGCCTCTGGATCAGACTGTCGTGGGCTCGAATCCCGTCTCCGCTCATGGATGTTTTGTGATGTAATTTAGTTTTAAGCGAGTTGTTATGTAATCAAGACGCTAATGACCTAAGTTATCGACGCATCTATAATTTACAATAAATAAGCACAATAATAATACAATGGTCACAAGAAAGTGGACAGGTACCTGTGACCATCGAATTATCTATTAAGAATGGACGTAACTACCAAAGCACAATAATGTTGATAAAATGATAATAACACAGTGACGTCTATCCGCTAACGTAGGTATATTAAGGAACACATTTATTGCGAGATTTAAGACTTGGATAAAGCAAGCCCGAAGCCGTATCAGATTTTTCACACGCAATTACTTTTTATATGTACGAGTATCTCCTTAAATTATAGGACTAATTTACATACGCACGGATACACAAGCGAATATAAAAGAAAGCAGAAAATAAAGTACTCTTTTTTAGGACTGACACATATAAACGTGTACATAGTTACCTACTACGTAGGTTTCAAATTCAAACTAAAAGACATCTTTTACGAAAGAAATAGTGATGCGCGCTTACGAGATGTTTTAGTCGATTGTCTCGATTGTTCAAACATCTCCATGACACTCGATAGTTATCACTGGGACTCGATTGTTGTTTCATAGTTCACCGAGACCGAGTCGCATAGTACTGAATCGTACACTGTCGAGAGCCACATAATATACAATCGTTCATCACTTAACAACCTATGGTCGAGTCGATGATCGATTGTGCAGTAATCGTGTAATACGAATTCAATAGTGAAGAGATCACAGAGTAGTGAGTACCGACTGAACAGTGTGAACAGTGAACAATCAACGAGTCGCGTGAACGTCAGTCGACTAGCATATAACCTTGAATCGCGATTATATGTATTCTCATTCGCTGCTATTGTTATAACCTATGTGGCAAATAAGCGACTTGAACAATCGAACATTTCGATTGTAAAATCAAACTCCGAGTCGATTGTGGACTCGATTGTTATTATGAACAATTACAATTGTTTCGATTGTAAAAACATCTCGTATCGCTCAACACTAGAAAGAAATGTCAAACATGAAGGTATTCCATGCGTCGAGGGTTCTGTACATCATTCGCTATAGTTTTCCTATAATTGCAGCCTCTTAATTTTACCAGGTGTCCACGGGAAAATTTTTCACTCATTTGAGTTAGAAATAATATTGTAAATTTTGGGGGGTTGAACATTCGATAGGGGGAAATGACTTGACACGGGCGGTCTCGAACTCCGCACCGTATATCTGGTCCCTTAATCCTCGCTTAATCCTTTTGCACGAACTCCGCACTTTGGTTGGGACGTCCCGAATTTGATGCACACGAATTTCGCACCGTTACCTAACGAACTGCCAGATGTTTCAGCTTCAGTTTTGACAAGTAGGCATGCTTTCATTTTTAAAAAAAGAAAAAAGGCATCATGGAAAGATTAAGAAAGTGCGGAATTCATGCACGTCCCTTGACACAGGTACACACAACTTTTACGTTTTAAGTAAACAGTTTTTGAAGTATCTGTGGGCAAAGTTGGAGAAATTATCATATAATTAATAGTATTAATTAGTATTAAGCGACCATTCGATATTATAGGTGCCTATAACCTATATTAGAAGTGAATTCTATACGTCATGTGAACAGCTGTGAACTCGTTTTAATATAATGTCACTTACTCGTGTGTAAAATACATCATTACGACACTATATACAGGGTGACACATCTTAAACAATGCAGTGAAATATCTCGTAAACAGTACAAACCATAAAAAAATGTTTTAACAAAAGTTATAGTGTCACGGGGGATAGAAGACTGTGAAATCAAATTCAACATAGGTGGTGCTGTGAAGGTCAGGCGAAGGTCAGCTTCGATTTTTTAATTGTAACAGTGCATTTTTGTTCCAGAATACGATACAGTATTTAATAGTGAACAGTAAATTATTAAGGTACATATCAGCTAAAGTTAATAAATATTGAGATATTTAGAAATTAAATAACAGCCAAAATGAACGACAATTAGATAAATTATGTCATAGTAGATAGCCATGATATTACGCACCGGCCTTCTTGGCTTGAATTCAATTCATAAAAGAACCGGATTGACAAATTAATTTTGCTATTTCAAATAGCCCTCTTCCTTAGTATTTTTTGCATACATCTGTAAAGAAAAAACTTTAAAATGTCAATTTGACTTCCCGTAATTTGAAATAATACGTCGTGCTGTAAAGAAAATATTGATAAATATCACGTTTTTTGATACAATTTTTTAAACAGATTTTTTTTTTTAGTTTTTAAGCAATTAGAGCCCTTCTATAAAGCTTAATGTTTAATTGTAGCTAATAAAAACAGTATTTAAATGACTTTTGTGACCACAGTTTGAAATTTGCCGAGATCATTTTTTGCAATCTGCGTGTGCAGTCACCTTAACTTTAGCTAATATGTACCTTAATAATTTACTGTTCACTATTAAATACTGTATCGTTTCTGGAATAAAAATGCACTGTTACAATTAAAAAATCGAAGCTGACCTTCGCCTGACCTGCACAGCACCACCTATGTTAAATCTGATGTCACAGTCGTCTGTCCCCCTTGACACTCTATAACTTTTGTATAAAATATTTTTTTATGGTTTGTACCGTTTACGAGATATTTCACTGCATTGTTTAAGATGTGCCACCCTGTATATAACTTACTATTATGACGCCCAACATAAATTGGATAGCTGGGTCACACTGTGCATTTAATACAAAACGTGTATTAATTTATAAAATGTAACAAAAATACAATTAAATGCAACTGAAATAATCAAACTTAGTGCAGCATAAAACTTTAAACATTTGTCTGCGTAAATCTAATTACGAAATTAATCACAGTGCTGTAGGGGAAATGGAAGAACAAGAATAAGATTGGTGCTCGTTGTCAGTCGTTGTAGTTTCAGTACTGTAATCTTGTCTTAGAATATTTGTCTATGGAACAGGAATAGCCTATATTGCCGTTATAAACTAAAAGCAGTATCTCACAAATGAACCTGTGAAAACTTAATATATTATTATGATTGTTTTCTATTAGAAATCATTGCCACAAACACAATGGCGCTTATTTCATTTAATACATTAAATTTAATATGTTAAATATTTACAGAGATACAATTTTTTAAGGGCTTGAGAGTTGAGAATAGCCGAGAGTGTAGCGATGCTGTTGTTTACATGGCGTTGCTATGGTTCCTCTATTACAAGTCCCCAGTTCCCGGGTTCTAGCCCGAGAGCTGGTAAAAGTGTCAATTGGATTTTCAATTTATTATCAAAAAAAAATAATAATGAATTGAAAATATGAATTGGTGCTAGGCCCAAATAACCTTAGCTGTTGGTGGTTGTTAAAACACAATTTTTTTTATAATTTTTTAAATTTTAATACCTGCTTACATCATCGCCGTCAAGCGCCTTTCTCTGCAAATATTACATGATATACTATACAGGGTGTTGACCGTGACTGGTGCATATAGGGATTTAACCCGTAAAATCAAACTTTCGCGATTTCCTGCTTCCCTAATTATTTTAGGAAAAATATCTTCAAATAAAAGTTTTAGAACATAAAATTCTGTATCTAAATCATTAAACAAAATTAATTATGCATGCTTTGTAACGATATGAAAATGTCAAAATTACTTCAAAAACAGATAGCGATAGCCATGAAACTTGAACAAAATGATTAGAAATTATTCTGACAGCCAAAACGTCATCATTTTGTTCAAGTTCCATGGCTATCGCTATCTGTTTTTGAGGTAGGTAATTTTGACATTTTCATATCAAATTTCTGCCGTTACAAAGCATGCAAAATTAATTTTGTTTAATGATTTAGATACAGAATTTCTGTTCTAAAACTTTTATTTGAAGATATTTTTCCTAAAATAATTAGAGAAGCAGGAAATCGCGAAAGTTTGATTTTACGGGTTAAATCCCTATGTGCAGTAGTCACGGTCACCACCCTGTATATAATAATATTCTACAGTCTATACTCTATAGAATCACACCCCCTATATTCTCTGTGCGCTGATCTCGCAGGGTCAGAATGAGATGTGGGCTGTAGATAGTTAGTGGGCTGTGATGGTGTCAAAGAAAAAGGTTTATTTAACCAATTTTAAATAGTAGATTGTTTTTCTAGTGTCGTAATGGAGTTTATTTCTGACTAGTTTTGACAGTATGTAAAAACGAGCAATAGCGAGTTTTTACAGTCACACGAGTCATAATACCATACGCACGAGAAATATATGGTATTTTTGCCATACCCACTACAAAATACCTACTTTTCACCTAATTTTCAGTATTTTCAAACAATTTTGACAGTTTATTTGCATCGCCATCTTTACATTTATAGTAGGCCATGAGTATGTAATAGCAGGCGGATAGAGCGAATAAACAGAAGTTGCTATGGCAACCGTATAATTACCGCATTTGTTATGTATTGAAAACGTTTTCGACACGCCTGTCTGTTAAATGATCCGATACAGGCCGGTATACATGCATGCAAAGTAACTATTTTGTAGTGGGTATGGCAAAAAAATTATTGTGAAACCGCTTCAAGTGCTAGACAAAAAATCTGTAAATCTTTTGGCCCTGGAACTTCCCGCTATTTTCAAGCGCTCTGAGTTCGAAGCACTTGATAATATACCCAAAAGTAGATTTTTGAGCTCTTCGAGCTCAAAAATCTGAAAATTACTGATAACAACACTATTTTAATTTTTGAAAAGCTATAACTTTTGAACGCGTTTCGATTTTGATCTTTAAAACGGCATTCGACGCAGTTTTCTGAGGAGAAGAGCTGATTAGATTATGAAATCAATCGGTAAAATATTCTAGAAGTTATTTTGAAAAAATATCACAACTTTTTTTTTCGTTTTTTTTGGAATTTCTCAAAATCTATAGGGCCGAATCGGTTCAAATTTTCAGGAAATCCCTTTCGAATGCCGCAAATCGCGATTCGATCGGTCAAGCCGTTCAAAAGTTATGAGAGGTTTACATAAACTCACACACAGACATACTGACATTATCGTAAAAATGAAAATGACGTGAAAAGTAGGTATTTTGTAGTGGGTATGGCAAAAAATATATAATATGTCTCGTACGTAATGGTATTACGTTTCTAGACATACCTACAATCTACTATTATAGCCTCATTGTTAGTTTGATGAAAACGCGAGTTATAATTTGCTTTTTGCAAATTATGTTTTTAAAATTTGTAGTACAAATAAGTATAATTATAATATAATATAGATAAACAATTATTGAAAACTTCTTCAGCGACCTGTCGGCTCGGTGCCAGGACACAGAATAATTTATCTTTTAAAAAATTATATGGTTCAAAATAGAGACAGTGGCTAATCTTCTAAGGAGTGCGTGGGTTGATCTTCTTATATGTGCAGATTTGTGCACGTAACACGCGTCTTTAAGTTCTTATAACTTATGAATTGATGATGCCAGGTGCACATAGGTACTGCAAAGTGCATGCAATATTTTTTGTTAATCTAGTGTTCTTACTTACTGCTTTCTAAACTGAACTGACTACAAATGGGAAAAAATTGAAGTACTGGTTTTTAGGTTAGGACGGCAGTATACCTTTTTATAGGCTGAGGTGTAGCCAACACGTGAGTGCAAACGATAAACAAAGGTGTACTTTAGGTTCGCGTTTCAGGCATATTTCGATATTTGTCGATCAGCTGATCCAGTTGCAATGCGGAGTTCCTGTACACGATTTTCTAAATAAAATTGAGCAAAAGTGTTGCAGCTTACTTTCGTAATTTTCTGCATCCCCAATAAGTTGAGGCAAAAAACCTCGAAATAAACGTTTCTTAGGGCATGGCACACAATGAAAGAAAATTAATTTTACATGCTTTGCAATGACAGAAATTAGATATTATGAAAATGTCAGAATAATTTCTAATCTTCCGTCAGTTTATTGCCAATATATTTTTTTTATTATTACTTTTAAATATGACTGTAAAGTAGAAACATTTCATTTTTTGAAGGCGTTTCCATAATTTTAACGTACAGTGCTCGGGACGAGTGAACATTCGAGACCTCGGGACACGATATAGAAACAAATAGATGTTGACTACAGTTTGTGCAGCTTAGGCTCATTTCGCACCAAACCAGTCCAGTCCAGTCGCGTCCAGTCAAGTCGGACGCTACTGGATTGGACATATTAACTTATCGTTGAAATAAAGACAATGTGTAAATCTGGTTTCATACTAAGTGCGTCACGTCCAGTCCGATCGCGTCAAGACTGATTGCGACTCAGCCGGTTGAATTTTTAATGTCAGTCTGCCCAGTCTTGAGACTCAGAATGGACGTAGAAACCTTAATTTTATTATTGCAAGCAAAAGAGGGTCATTTAGTAAATCCTAGTATGGTATGGTAGTAAGTCCTGGTATGTATGGGAGGAACCTAAAACAGATTTCTTCGTTTCTTCATCTTTCTTCTTCTGTGTAGCCGACGTAAAATTATGCCTTGGAGAAGTACGTCCATATTGACACAAAGTTCTTCACAAAACTGTGCCGCGGCGACCGCATCGTTGCTGTCGCGAACTTCGATCGGAATTTGCGGGACGGCTGACGCGACGTATTCAGTGCGAAAGGAAATATTGACGTGACTTGAGTGGACAAAACTTGACTGGACGCGACTGAACTGAACTGGTTAGGTTTCACATTCCATTGATAAATATTCTTTGAATTTTATACTTGGTATTCAGCGGGTATTCTGAATACAAATAACTCAAGTATTAAATTTCATTCCTTGATTCGTATTTGATTGGTCTGTGGGAATGTAGGCGCGCCATCTGTTACAGAATTCTTCTTCTTTGTTCTCAACTCTTTTATCAATTCTTCATCTCTAACTGGCTTATGAAAGTTTCATGTTGCATGCATCGAAAACTTTATCGTATAATTTTGCGCATTTTCTAAATCGTGTCAGTTATCTATATAATTCACTATTTGCACAAATGCTTTGTAATTACCCCCGTCCCACTTCAGCTGGCCCACTTACCAAAAAACTCAATTATTAGTCCTCAATTAACAGAAATCGAAACAATTTAGTGTAATATAGGTATTTTTTATTTTGTACCAAACATTTTACAGACGTTTTGTCATAACCTAAGCCTACTAAGATAATAAATTAAATAGAAAACGAAAAAAATATGCAATCAGAGAAACTAAAACTCCAAACATATTTCGAAAGTTGCCAGGGGGCGTGAATCACTAGAGTGAGCCACGCTAGTTAGCTTAGTTCGTGGCACTCACGAAAGTACAAAATCGATTAACAGTTCACACGTAAATAGTTTTTCACATTAGCTAATTATTTATTAGAATTTTTGACTGAATAGTTTACATATGTTTCAAAACTACTATTTTTTTATTGTACGTTGAAAAATGTTTTTAAATACATTATTAAATAAATTGAAAACAAGTCGGCACATACAATTATTGGGTTGCATGAAGATAAATACCTTCATTGTTTGGGGAGGACAGTGTGGTCCAGTGGTTAGCGTCGCGGCCTCTGGATCAGACTGTCGTGGTTTCGAATTCCTTCTCCGCTCATGGATGTTTTGTGATGTAATTTAGTTTTAAGTGAGTTGTTATTTAATGTAATCAAGACGCTAATGACCTAAATTGTCGACGCGTCTATAATTTACAATAAATAAAAATAAATTCATTGTTTGGGTTAAAAAAAATTGGGAGAGGGGTCAGTTTTCCATTAGCCCTGGACCTCTTAGACCCTTAATCCAACTCTGATATCAGTTTAAAAGGTCATTTCTTGGACTTGGACTATTCTTGAACTACCGAACTTATAATATAAAACTCGACCAAAATTCTTATCTTCTTGTTCAGCCACTCGCCGCGTGTACGAATGTATCTGTTTCTATTTGTTTCGATGTCCTCGATTTGTTCATGTTTTCAAATAATTTGTTGATTTTGATCAAAGAATTTCAGAGTTACGTTTTGTTACTATCCCACCGAAATTATCCCCAACGAGAAATTTATCAAAATTAGTGAAAGAATTTTTAGAATCGGTTCAGTAGTTCTAGAGATAAAAATGTATGATTTATTATCCCCCCTTCACCTGTCGTTCTCGATTTGCGTACTTGCCTACAGTTTATAATATTAGTATAGTCAAAAAATCCTATACCCCCGTTTTACCCCCTTTGGGACTGAATTAAAAAAAAAAAAAAAAAAAACTCGAATAGCCTATAATCTTCCTCAATAAACGGGCTATCTAACAAAAAAAAATCAAATCGGACTGGTAGTTCCTGAGATTAGTGCGTTCAAACAAACATACACACAAACAAACATACACACAAACAAACTCTTCAGCTTTATTATATTAGTATAGATTATGCTGCTTGTACTTATTGTTAATTTTGCCAGTCTGAAATTTTTTTTCCATGGTAATTGAGTGCTAAAAGTACTTTCACCTTAAATCTGCTTTGCATGTCGTTTAAAATATATGGAGAATGTTAGATTGGTATAATCATGTCACGGTTGAGTAATTGTAAGCTCATTCCGCCGCGATAGCGGAAAGGTTCAGGTTAGAGTCCTGACTGTGACTATGGTTTTCAAAACGATTTTTTCCGATATTTGCAGGAATCAATTATGTAATTGACTACTCTTCCAATACAAATTTTCAATTGCAAAACAGACGTATAAATCAAGGTTAGTAGAGTATAGGTTGCCTCATTCCGATAGATAGTAGTGGGGGGATGACGTCACTCAGAATATACCATGCTTGCTCACTTCAATAGAAAAGATCAGACGATGGACGTTGCTAATTTTTGGAAATAAAAATCACAGTAACCATGGTAGTGTGATATGTTTTTTCAATACCTAATAGAAACATGATTCTTCTGTTAGTGAAAAAAATATGATAAGTTGTCAATTTTGCGATAGCAGTTAAGTGTTATGGTGTTTTGTGGTTATTTTTAATATTTTGTGAATATAAAAGATAAAATAATTAATTTATCAATTTGTTAGTTAATTTTATTCGCTTCTTAAATTTAAAAAATTGGTAATTAACAAGATCTGCCATTTCTTGAGCATTATTTAATTTTTTGTTTGTTTATATTATAGATATTAAAACCTAAATTTTGTAATAAAAATAAAAATTATCCTATTTTTTAACATCTATTCTTCTATTTATTGTCTTCTGCCAATTTTAAGAAAAAAATCTGCACGAAGCACCTAATATAAATAAGCATAATCTTCAACAATTTTTGTACTTGATTTAAACTAAATTCTAGCTGACGTCATTCCCGCGCTTACGCTGATTGGTCAGATGGAATGAGGCAACCTGTACTCTAATAACCTTGCGTATAAATCTATATAATATAAAATATAATGTAGACCAACTTGTCGCCACTGTAGAATGATGGCAATTGTGCTAGCAGAATACATGTCGAGTTTCGGCAATTAAAAAATACAAATATAACACTGGTGGATTGCAGTTGAATGCTTTTTTAATTGTTAGACGTAAACAATTGCTTTAGTGATTTAAATTCATCAATTTTGATAACGGGCTTTAATAGTTGAAATGAGAACTGAGAATAGCTCTATAAATATTTTTATAAGTATAACACATGCACGCTTTTAGTGTTTTTACTTCCCACCTCTACTATGGTAGGGAAGTAATGGATTTAGTCCGAAAAAAATATTTCGAGATTTTAACAGATTTCACGTTTTCAGACCCTAGCAATCGTTTAAGATCATTTTCTGACTGATGTCTGTATGTGTGTGTGTGTGTGGTCAATTTTTCGCCTTCGATATCTTAAGAACGGAACAACATACGGGCATGCCGATTGTTCTATTGTGTTTATCAGCCTTTAACTTAGATCTGATTAGATTTTGAGTCAAATCGGTTCAGTGGATCCTGAGATATCCAAAAAAACGTCCTCAATGTCACGTATTAACATAGGTAAAAAAAAATATAAATGAATTCTAGATGTTATAATATGAAAAAAATGTAAATATTTTTTTTCTCTAAAATGTATAGTTTTCGAGAAAAAAAATATTTTACTAAAAAAAATAAAAATTGTACGTAAATCAAGGTAACCATGATTTTTGCTATATTAAGCTAGCCATCAGTAGATCACCAAACAAAAAAGAGGGCCATGCTTTTTTCAAAGAATAAAAATTAAATTGTGTTTTAAAGACCACCAACAGCTAAGGTTATTTGGGCCTAGTCAAAGAATAAAAAAAAGAGTGTTTATTTTTTGCAAATATTTACTAGGTGGGAAGTATAGGACTGGTCATCAGTCGAATTTTTTCGTATCAGTTTTGCGGACCTTAAATGACCGTTTATTGACGAGTGAGGTCATGATCCATTATGAAACGCTTTTCGATGTTATAATGAAAAACAATTAAAAAACCCGTTTCATAATGAACCATTATGTACCTCTTTTCGGTGGTTTCGGTGTTATAATGAAATATGGTTGCTATGGCAACGAACTGTTGTATATCATTGTATAAAGGCCAATGTTTTTAAAATGAGATGTACTACTCAGTAGGAATGAGCATCGATGAGAAAACATCGATGTTGACCATCGATGTTAACATCGAACCATAACGTCGATGTGTGGAAAACATCGTTCTCTAAACATCGATGTATTTCGGTGCAAAACATCGATGTTTTAGGAAAAAATCATTTTAAAAAGGTAATTGTAGGAATATACTAAATACAATGAAACACTCAACTCTAGATTTATTCAAACAAAGAGTTAAGAGTGTTCTTAAAAACTTTAAGAGTTGAAAATAAAATTAGCAATTCCGCGTTTATAAAACATCGATGTACGAAAACATCGCTGGTTAACATCGATGTACGAAAACATCGCTGGTTAACATTGATGTACGAAAAACATCGTTCCCTTACCATCGATGTCAAAAACATCGAACATCGACATGGAAACATCGATGTTTTGAAAACATCGACCATCGATGCTCATCCCTACTGCCCAGTAGTGTTCTACGTGTATGCCGCAGTGATTCACCTAACTATCTAAAACTTAACCTCAATTTGATTGTTTGACATTTGTGCGGAAATTAAGTAAAATGAGCAAACAAATTAATATTGTGAAGAACTTTTATCTAAACACCACTGATAACACTAAATTGTTAGTCACTTGCCTTTGACAGTTTCTGTCAAATGTTTCATTTCAATTTTCAAGTCTATTGCAGTAGTCATCAAACTTAATAAATATGGGAGTTGACATTTGAATTATCTGATGAGCCCTACTTGATTTAAAACATTATTTTTATCATTTCACGTATTGACTAAGAATATAACTACAGATTCTTAATTTTTACTGAGCTATCAGTATTCGCATTTCGCAATATTAGCTTGCGATCGACGATTTGGCAACCAGTTTGTGACGTTTGTGTACTTCCATCTCGAACGTGAAACAAAAGCTTCTTAAGAAAGCCCATCCTGTCCATTATGAGTGACTATTAGAGACAATCGGTGATCTAACCTCATTTGACATTTCAATAAAGTTCTAAAACCATGCATGTGTCATATATAAAGTATAGTGTGCAACACGTGTGCTAAATATTTATGCGTCAGGCGCGACGTTTTCAGCACGAGTAGTAGGCGAGCGCTCACGAGCCTTGGCGAGTGAGCATCGCGCGCCGAATACGAGTGCTGAAAACATCGCGCCTGACGCATAAATATTTAGCACACGTGTTGCACACTATACTTTATATAACACATGCATGGTTTTAGAACTTTATTGAAATGTCAAATGAGGTTAGATCACCGATTGTCTCTAATAGTCACTCATAATGGACAGGATTATAAATATTTAGCACACGTGTTGCACAATATACTATTTTAATTGTTAAACGTAAACAAATTGCTTCAGTGATTTAAGTTCATCAATTTTGATAACGGGCTTTAATGGCTCAATAAATATTTTTTTGGGTGAGGAAATAACTTTTTATATTATAGAGAGAGATTGATGAGAATTTATATATTATTATACGTTTTACCTCAGTCAATACACGCTGAAATAACAATGAAAAACTGTAATTAAACGTCTATTTAAAATGCACATAACGTTAACAAAACGGAACAGCTGTGCAAATGCAAATGATTTTTATTGTATGTGGTTTTAATGAAGTGTGGTTTAGCAATAAATGTGAAATTTCAATTTGAATTCATTGTGCTAATGGAAAACTGTCTCTTATTGAAATTTCATTCATAAAATATTATATGCCTATTTTAATATACTGGAAAACAATTTCAATGACGTCAATACTTATACCAAATGCGGGACCGGATTCGTAAATTATTAAATAACAATTAATTAATTGGTTGAAAATGTTTGAAGACTGTATTATTATTATTATTGTAGATTATAGACGCGTCGACAACTCAGGTCATTAGCGTCTTCAAAACAACAATTAATAATCCATTTGTGTATTAGAATCTGCCAATCGGCATACACAAACCGACTGGTACGAGCTCGGGCTCCTGGGAACGCCAAATCCCAAAGAACATTGGAATGCAATTGCGAGAACAACTACATTCCAATGTCTCCCCTGGGGAATTGAAGATTGTAATTATTCACAGTCCCGTAACGTAGAGCGCAGAAGATAACATCCGATACATGCAACAGTTACAGAGATAAGCACCGCTGTATTCTGGAAAATACAATACCGATGCGAACACTCCGGCAGGTCTGTATAAAGTAGTTGTTCTCCCCCGGAACTAAAGTAAATATTAGAGGAAATTTTATTATTTTAAAATGTAGCCGAAGGCTCTACAATAGGAAGCGAAGCATTCTCCGAGAACCGAAGGTTTTTCAAGTTTTAAATTAGTTTAAAATAATGTATCAGATGTAAAAATTATATTATATTAGCAAAATTAAATCTACACGGGTGACGGGCCGCTAGTTGAAGTTAGTTAGTCATAAGAAGATGTTGCTATTTTTATTGAACAGGGTCTCGTTTTTAAATAAATGCCAACTATTCGCATTAATTAATTAATTGTAGATTATAGACGGCTCGACAACTCAGGTCATTAGCGTCTTCAACACAACAAATAATCCATTTGTGTATTAGAATCCGCCAGGCCAACTATTCGAATCTTACTCGATTCTGTGGCCGTAGACAAGCGTTTTAGAAAAAAGTTTAAATATCTCGAAAACGTGAGGTTTTTGTTGGGCAATGGGGTCATATTTTGTTATTTTGATAGCACATGGCTACGTCCAGACCTATCACCGGTTAAATTTTTACAGAAGGTTTATTGGACACCCTGTATGTGGGTACTTTTCATTGGACACAGATACCAAAAAACAACTTTCTTCTACATAATCTAGGGTCTAGACTCTAGAATGAATCATTAAGAAAATTCTAAAACTCTGTGCCTATACTGCCTATGTCAGTATGTAAGTCGAGGACTTAAAAAAGTTTACACTTGAGTTTTTCAGTGTAAGTTCACAAAAAGTCAGTAGCTTAGCAACAAATTTACTTTTAAATGTCAAAAATTAAAGGAAATAATTGGTTTAATTGCCTCGAAATTATTAAAACGATGAACAAAAAAAAAGAATCATTGCAAGATTGGAAGAAAGAATGTGCTAGTAGCAAATATTATCATATTTTTTTACGTTTGAATTGAATAATATTGAGAAATTTGGATTGTATAATAAACAACTGAGGTGTTTTGATAATAATTTTTTATTTAATTTTTAAGATGTTATCTTAGTAATTGATACGTTACTATCAAAAGCCTAATTACAATATACGAAAATTAAAAAAACCGTTAACTAGATGATACAGGTGTAAACTTTTTTAAGTTCGCGACTGATTAATAGACAATTAATGAAATATATGGCAAACAAAAAAATAAACGTTTTTTGTGTAAACATATTTATATGATACACTATAAGTTGATATTGTTACGGATCACCCTGTATATGAACAGCGGGCAACAGTTATGAGAAACGGGGGTCTGCTTACCGAACAACTCGTACATTCACGAACATTCTAGAGAATACGAGTACACACTGGGCTTAGGCAACGCAGGTATATAAACAGCGAGTGTGTCGTGTTGAATCAATCAGTGAATGGTGAGTGGTGCAACCAAGCGGATCAGTGATATAAATCAATCAACGGTCGAATGAAGTACTGGGCGTTTACAAGTACGGGCGATAAGAATAGTGCGAAAATAAATAAATTTGCTATAAATACAGTGATATAAATAGTGCGTCTGATATAAATACATCTGATAAAACAAATATTTGTGTAGTTAATTGTATATAAGTTATTGTTTACTTGTGTTGATTGTTAGAACTGACTTTTCGTTGTTGCGTTCATTATTATTGTGTTTTTAATTATTGTAAATAAATATTGTAAATAAATATTTATTCCGTCAACTCAGAAAACAGTTTTGTAACAATATCTAAACAATATACCGTGCTGTGTAAGCTAGATTTCCCATCAAAAGCGACGAATCTGCGAGCAAAATTGACATAAATTGGAGGGGAAAGGAAAGTCGCTGGCGAAAGGTAGTGTTATAATAAATCATATTTTTTCATATAAACAGATAGATAATTAAATTTACTTGTCGTGCTCTTAGTTGTAGTGAATATATAATTTTAAGAATAAGATTTTTTTTACAAAATTGGCTTTCTTTGTATATTCGGTCGGTTGTAGTTAAAATTCATGTCATGCAGTTTTTTTTTTTTTAATTTATCGTCTAGCTTAATTTTCTTGATGGTTTACCTACTACAAAGTATGTACGTTCAAACGAATATTTATGCAAACAAAAACATAATCAAGATAAGTTTTTTAGCCCCCTGCTATTAAATACTCTACCAGCATAAAAATGAGGGGATGCTATTGCTTGTTAGTGTATTACATATTTATGTCACTCTGCCTGCTCAACATTTAAAGCGTCTACAGACAGACACGTCCAGCTCGCCTTCTAGTGGTCTCTCTCTAGTGTTCTCTGTTCTAGTGTTGCACAGTGCGCACGCGCGCTGTCTGGGGTTTTAAACGTGGCTTAAGTTTAAATACAATATGTCTGACATATTATACAATCAAGAAAAGTGCGACGAAATAAATAAAAAACGTATAAGTTTAATTTTGCATATGACGTACAAAGTATAGACGCTGCTGTTAAGATATTATTTGACTTGACTGACAGGAATGTGTAGGGATGTCAATAACCGGTCGGTTATTCCAGACAACCGGTTTTTTTTGTTTTGGTTAACCGGTTATAACCGGTTTTTTCTTGCTGCCGGTTATAACCGGTAATTTTTTTTATCTCAATAACCGGTTTTTTTTTTATCTCAATAACCGGACAAAAAAACCGACCGAGTATTTGTATTTGTATATGACAATAAATAATATATTTTCATTTACAATAATTTTGTGCGAAATGTTACAATTACCACAAAACACCAAACCATAACAAACACTCTCGACGTACGTTTCGCCAACCAAGTTGGCATCATCAGGAGATGATTAAAACTAATAGTTTTAATCATCTCCTGATGATGCCAACTTGGTTGGCGAAACGTACGTCGAGAGTGTTTGTTATGGTTTGGTGTTTTGTGGTAATTGTAACATTTCGTATCTTTACACCAAAGGTTCCACCATTTTTTATTAATAATTTTGTGTTTATTATTTATTTTTTGGTCAATTAAGCCTTTTTTTATTATTAATAAAATTATTGCAAATTACGGTATTTTAAAACCCTGAATCTGCAATAAATAAATAAATAAATCAAAACATTACATTCATCATTTAGATTTTGGACTTAAATCCTGCTGAATCCAGATACTGCAACTGGCTTTGCATATACTAGAAGGGATACATGTGACACTGCTGCCAATTCTTTTGCACTTGGTTTAGTTGTGCATTTTTTATGCGTTCGTCGTAAATAAAAGCATTTTTTGGAGTTATTAATGATGTGAAACATCTAATGACGCGCTTGGATGGGAGTGAAAACGTTTTGATGGCACGTCGCGTCTTTACATTGCACGTCGCGTCTTCGCACCTACTGCACTACACACTCGCTATTTTATGATGTGTGTGTGAATATCTGTGTAGGTATTGGAACGAATAATAAGCGAGCGTCGTTCCGAGCTGTTTTAATACATACGCAGTGAAAGAATTTCTCGCGGGGGGTGGGGGTAATAAATCATAAATTCTTATCTCTGGAAATACTGAACCGATTCAAAAAATTCTTTCACTAATTACCTTCGCAGGAGGAGACTTTCTCGTGAGGGGAGGGAGTAATAAATCATAAATTCTTATCTCTGGAACTACTGAACCGATTCTAAAAATTCTTTCACTAATAGAAAGCTATAACACACAATATCCCTGCGTGATATAGGCTATATTTTATTTTAATAAATTTCTCGCAGGGGGTTCAAGCTATGAAATTGTTTCACAACTGCCAGGCGTCCCACGACGGCCCTTATTTTTTTTTTATCATTCTCATTACATGAAGAGTATTATTATCGTCAAGAGTATTTACATTTATATCTGAACTTCTCCAACATAATATTGTACTAGCACACCTGACTCTGATATGAAAATACGAGTCTGTTGGTGATAAACTGTTGAAACTTCATAGTTTACAGTATCACTAATGAATTGTAGATTATAGACGCTCGACAACAGAGGTCATTAGCGTCTAAAAATAAAAAAGTAAACAAAAGAAAAGCAAAAACAATAAAACCAAATAAAAATATATATGAGCACTGTGGTTGGAATAAAAACAAAATAAAATATAGTTACTTCTTACCACAACAGTTTTATTGATGGATGTACATTTCGAAAGCTAAGCTTTCATCTTCAGCGAACACTACATGTAGTGTTCGCTGAAGATGAAAGCTTAGCTTTCGAAATGTACATCCATCAATAAAACTGTTGTGGTAAGAAGTAACTATATTTTATTTTGTTAATAAAACCAAAGCAAAATCAATACACAACAAAATAAAATCATAATAAGTACAAATAAAATGTGTCATATAATATAATGTAGTAATATAAAAAGAAAAAACCATTAAGGCTGTAAAGGGGCCTAAATGTATACAAATAAATAAAATCAAATAAACCGGTCAAGACCGGTACAGTATCACTATACGAAACAGAAAATCCCAAGCTAGACAAAACATCTAATAGTCTTTTAGATCCATATCTTCTATGAAGAAATACAAGATATGTGTTATTATGGCGGATATCCTAACAAATAATAAAAAAAACAAAAAGTAAAAAATAAGGGCTGTCGACCCATACAAAAAACGGAAAAACCTTTAAAAGGCTGTATCTTTAGAACCGTAACAGGTAGCCGGTTTAAATTTTCTCAGAATATATATGTGTTATGATGGCGGGTATCCTGACAAAAAGTAAAAATTAAGGGGGGTCCCTATACAAAAAACGGAAAATTAGTCATAGATCTGTACCAAGTGTATCAAATATACCAGTATTTATGTCGTGGTACACGGTGAAGTAGTGGAGCAGCGTTCGCATGCCACCACGAAGAGCCGGGTTCAAATCCAATTTACGATACGTGATTGTTTTGTTTTTTTTTGTGGTAAACAAGACGCAGTGGTATACGGGATAGTGGCAGAAAACTATCCATACAGAAGTTCAGTGATTAATAGTTGCTATATCTCGTTATTACGTTTGTTTGTGTGCAGTGTGTGTGACTGCAGACCCTAGTCGCTTGTCCAGAGAATAAATACAAAATATTTTTGAGGTGGAACTTCTTTAGCGCGACTAGATTCGGAATGATCTCGACATAAAAAATCAATCCCGACACACAAAAAAATCAAACATGACACGAAAATCAAACAGCCGAGATGACTGCGCGGGGAAACGCATTAGTATAGCGTGTATAAAAGTTTGAAGGTTCGCGGCGCGCTTATAGTAATGTGAAATAATAAATTTATTGATTTTTTTTTATTATAAAAATTAATAAAGTGAAAAAATTAAAAATATTATTAATTAATTTATTTAAATTCGCATTATTGACGAAGACGAAAGAAGTTTCATTTTAACCTTGCGCTTATTTTGGTGAGGTAGGTACGTACCCTTTTTTACAAGCTTTTATTTAACTTGCAATGTATGTTAGTTTGTTTGTGTGTTTGTTTGTTTAGGTCAAAACTTGCAAGTCAATTTTGAACGACTTCCAGGTATTCGATCGATTTGAAATTTTGTACACATATGTATTCCCGATGAAAATACATGAATAAATCGTATTTAGAAATAAATTCAACCCCTAAGGGGTTCAAACGGGGATGTAAGGTTTTTTTGACTAATCAACACCCAGGCCAAATCGCTGAAGCTAGAAACTTGAAATTTGGACAGTTCCTTTTCTGACGTAAGCATTCACTAAGAAAGAATTTCTCGAAATTCAACCCCTACGGGTGTCAAAGGGGGTATAATTTTGAAAGACTAAAATGAACAAAATAAAATATTAGTAAAAAAAAAACTTTTTAGAGACAAGCTTTTATTGAAATGTACTAAAAAGGAAAAAATAATATTTAATAATTTTGGTTCATAATAATATTATAAAAGCGGAGTTTACAACTAATAAACTATCACAGAGATTACAACTCCCGCTTTTATAATAATTATGAACCTAAATTATTAAATATTATTTTTTCCTTTTTAATACATTTCAATAAAAGGTTGTCTCTAAAAAGTTTTTTTTACTAATATTTTATTCTGGTCTAAGGAAGCACCATTATTCAAATTCACATATTAATATCTTGGACCTTTTATTGTAATAGAAATCGAAAAAAAAAATGGAAACACTTTTACGAATGTATTTTCTGGTGACGAACAACTGGTCTGTACAAATATGTTTGAGAAATGCAGATTTATATGTAATATAATATTATGTAAACAGGGGTACTTTTATCTCGGGATCTATCCACGCGTGCCACCTCCAGCTGAGATGTTTCCTGACAAAAACAATGAAACTCAGGAAATATAAATTCTAACGCATATCCGACTTGTTATCCTAAAATTTCCGCAGACACTTTTTTATGTCCACAAAATCATATTTTAATTTTATCGTTGTACTGTCTTTCATTATGTATAGAATTATAGTAGTGTCGTTTAAAGAAAAATATCTGGGGGCCGAGCTTTGCTCGGATGAGTTCAATAAAAACAGTACTTAATATGCTGTGAGATATTATTTTCTCAGAATATTATTCCGAAACGAATTTATTTCTGTAACATAATTTAAAATAATTGTTTCTGATATTTTAACTACCTATGTATATTTTTAAGCGTAAAAACTAAGTATCAACTTGAATAAAGCATTTTTTCCTGTAAATATTATTTAGGTCGCCATTTTCAAATCTACCGACGTTATTGTTTTGTTGACTGAAGACCTCGCAAAAACCGATTTTCATAGATTGAATATCTTGTAAAAATGTTCGAATTAGATGAAATTTTGCTCGCCCGTTGCCATTTTAACAATCCAATTTTAAGCATTGATACTAAATATCAACTTTATCGAAGTAATTTTTCTCTGTGATGTCATCTTAACAACATCCAGTAAATTTCAAATATTTTTTTTTGTATAGGTACCTACTGAAAAACTCACAAAAATCGATTCTTTTAATAACAAACGTCAGACTATAACCTGCGCAAAACTTTTTTTGCATGTATCTTTACCATAGTTTTTAAAAATCGGTGTGTTTTGATATACATGCCTGCGGCGCCGTGCCAATTTTTAGATACACAAAACTTTTTTGTATGTATCTTAACAATAGTTTTTAAAAATCGATGTGTTTTTACACAGACCCGCGGCGTTAGAAGTGCGGCCCTTCGGGCCGCCGTTTTATCATTATTTACATATTGTGCAAGGCACTTCTTATATTAGTGTTCATTTACAATTTTAACACTTGTGATATATTATATAAAATCTATGTAGAAATAGACTTCGAATCAATCTGACTTTAATTGAGCGAGTTATAATAAATAAAAAACACCTTTTTTTTAATTGCTCCCCTCTGGAACCAAAATTCCTACCTAGATCGATTTCTCGCCCCGAAAAATCCCCATTCTGTAAATTTCATCAAAATCGTAAGGCTGAGGCTACCCGCTACATTGACGCCGTTTCCGACCAGATCAGATCCGTATTGTCGGATGTGAACAAACACCAGTAACCTTATTGAAGTGGCTACAGTTATCACTTCAGACCGCGCCAGATGTCAGATTGCAACAGACACGTTCCGACGGTCGGACGATGTTTGATATTTTCGTCAGACTATGGCCGTACATTTGACAGTTTTCAACAAACAGTGTTGTGTATCCTAAATTTATGCTAGCTATTATTACCATTTTATTTAAAGACGTGTTTATTGTTTAAATATCAATTGTGAGTATGGACAAATCACTTTTAATTGATCTAATACGTGAAAATCCTCCTATTTGGGATAAAAGATTTAAGATACCACAACAGGGACGTGAAAGGTCTTTTGTGGAGAGATATTGGCGAAAAAATGAATCTTTCAGGTATGATTTAAAAGTATAATAATTTGTTTAATCTATGATCAGTAGGCCATAAATTGAAAGTAAATTAGCTCTGATCGATTTCAACGCATTGTTGAAGTTTGTTTTGTTTGTTGTTTATAATAGGGCTCGGAATTTTTCAAATTAAAGTATTCGAATATTCATTTAAACTTCTATTCGAATAGTTAAAATTAATAAAAACTGAAAAAGGTCAAAAATTTCGCTGTTTTTTGGATTTTTACAAAGATCCGGCAATCTGCCGAGATCGAAATAGTCACGGCCCTCACTACACTGGTTTCCCAACAATTTTTAAATCAAACAATGCTGGGCAGTCATAACAAATAGCATAACTATTAAATGATTGAAAAAAAATACATTATATTTCTGGAAAAATTGTTATCTCTATCGCTAATCTAAAATCATAAATCGCATATTGAAATCAAAACATAAACAGAGCAATGAGCAATAATTGGCGACAAACGATACTCAGGACTCAGGGACGCCAAAAACAAAGAACAGCTGTTGTATAAATGTATAATAAATGTTATTGTTGAACAACGATAAAAAATAATAAAAGCAGTGCATTTTGATTTTCATTTGAATCCGGAAAGAAGCTAACTACAGTCTATGACAAATATTTAAATATCCAAATATTCAAAATTTGCACATCAAAAATTATTATTGTTCAACAAAGAAAAACTGTTTCGGTTATTTAGAGCTTATATAAAAACTATTCAAATATGTATTTGAATATTTGAAATTCGAATATTCTAATATTGAATAAATCTGTTTTGAAAGTATTCGACCATTCGAATATTCATTTATTCGAATAAATTCGGAGCCCTGGTTTTTAATATGTACAATACATATTCTGCATATTTTTCATTTTAATTAATAATTTTACAAAGGTGATAAACAGTTTGTTTGAAACGCTCAGGTCTTCTCTAATTTGTTTCGCATCATTTTACTTTTAAACTCATACTACATTTAACGTACTTAGCTAATACCTATACATATTTTATATAGGTAACATAAAAATAACATACCTATTTATTTAAATATTAGCTAAAACTACTAACATAATTATGTTTAGATTTTATTGTTGTTATTTTTTTACTTTTCAATTAATTACTGATTATTTTAATAAGTTAAAGATTGACTGTCAGATAAATTTGACATATAAATAATGAAAATAGTTTGTTTTTTCCAAAGCCTACTCACAATACGACACTGTTTTATGACGTTAAAAAAACTGTTTTTTAAAATGATAAATTCGATAAGAAAACGAATTTTTCCAGGAATGAGACCTAGCTAGATCGATTTTTTGGCCCCCGAAACCCCTTTTCGGTAAATTTGATCAAAATCGTTAGAGCCGTTTTCGAGAAAATATTTATATAGATACATAGAAACATAGATATATACATAGAAACATATATACAAGATTTACTCGTTTAATAATATAGGGGGATAGGGGGATGTATAGTCAATTCTGCGCACGAACGAGTTTAGGATTGGACGGGTCTATGTTTTCTAACAAGGGGTGGTCCTATGAATATGAACATTTATGCTGGATTGCAAAAACCATTGTCAGAAAATATGATTTGACAATGACCTTTGGCTAAAGTGACGAATCTGACAGTTGCGATTATTTAAAATAATAATTTAAGTCATAGATTAAAACAAAATAATTTTAGGTATGTTCCCTTAAAAACTGGAAAACACAAAGTCTACACATTTAAATCTTGAAAGGGGCCCTCGTTTCCGCCTAAAACTTTATTACACGGTCTCGATTGTTTTTTCATCGGAGAATAGATTTATTTGCGTGTATGTGTTTTAAAGTCCACCAATAGCTAAGGTTATTTGGGCCTAGCACCAATTCATATTTTCAATTCATTATTTTTTTTTAATAATAAATTGAAAATCCCATTGACACTTTTACCAGCTCTCGGGTTAGAACCCGAGAACTGGGGACTTGTAATAGAGGAACCATAGCAACGTCATGTAAACAACAGCATTGCTACACTCTCGGCAATTCTCAAGCCCTATAGTAGGAGAGCCGACCGCGTGAAACTTCCCGGTATAAAATAATAAGATGAGTGTCATATCAGATGAAAGAGCGTCAAAATCCTTACACAAATAGTACAATTTGCCACCCGTCATCCTGGCGGGGGCCGCTGGCCGCCCCTTTTATAATAGAAATTTTTGACAAAAGCCACCCGGGACAAAGTAATAAGATGAGTGTCGTATCAGATGAAATCAGTTCAAATCAATTTCGTATTTTAGTGTACTACCTAAAATTTTTGTCTCAAAGTGTTTTCTTTTTCGTATTATTAATTATTTGACAAATGCAATTTATAAAACTATATACGAAATATATTTAATAGTTAAAAATATTTAGACATTAATTTATTGGTCAAAAATTCATTCATTCAAACGTCAACGTCGAAATCGCTATATTTAAGAAAGGATCAAATTCCACTTTCGGGCACTGTAGAGTAACAGGTAACTCATCCATCCGGAGACTGGGAGTTTCGGGTTCAAGTCCCGACAGTGGCTTTGATTTTTTCTTAAATCTAGACAACCAATCAGAACAGCCGCAGCTTTGCTGTCTGATATATTCTCACTACTTAATTGTTATGTGAATAAGATGTGGACTTAATTAAGGAAAAAATAAAAAAAATCGTTTGATTTAATTATTTATTCAGTAGCCATCTACAGAAACTCAAACCTTGTGTTCATACATTCACAGTTTATGCATACAAAAGTAGTTTTTCTCTTTGTTTTCTCAACAAGACCGCACAGCGTCCTTCTGAATATTATATGGTTTTACCTCAACTTCACTGAAAAAGCTTTTCAATATTTTTAAAAAGTGCTCGGTAGCGCACCTAGACGCATCCTTTATCTTTTATTTGCTAACGTCTACAATTTACAATGTCCATCTATTTATCGTTAATTTAAGACCAGCCCCGGACCCCTTAAATTCAAAAATACGGTCAGGAGAGTGTAAATAGTGAACGTATGTCTTTCACTTTTTTGCGTTACAAGCGACGGACCATATAACTTTTTATCCTTGTCGGATGCATTTAAACCCCATAAAGTATATTTTATTAGTCGAATTACATAATTGCTATTTTGTGTATAGCGTTAGTCGAATGGCTATCGGTGTAGAGAGCCCTCTTAATAGTTTCGTGAAGAAATAATAGTAATGTCTACTTCGCTTACCACGGGATGGGCAGTAAGAATAAACTCCGCTCACATCAAACCGCCGCGCTGTCCGATAATGAAACATTTTTGCGGACTTTGCCGAGCAACAATTTGCAATGCTAACATTGCCTTGGCAAAGCCAACTTTGTACACCTTGCGAACATGCTCGTAACATACATATAACATACATATTTACTGAATTTTCCAAATTTTAATTTACCTACCAATTTAGAAAGAATGAAGGTTTTCACAATGCCGCTATTGAAAATTCGATTTTCGGTATCTGTTTAGTGGTTTGAAACTGAGCGTTTTTCAGGTCGGTTTTCTCTGTTTTTTAACGTTGTTAAGAGGGAGGCAGAGCGAGTGGATCCGCAATAGAGTAGTGAAAAATAATATGCAATTACTCGGTATGAAACTTGGCGTTTGTAGCATGAGTGCTTGCATGCCCTCGTACCTCGGGCAGCAAACTTCACACTGGTTGCAAACGCCAAGTTTCTTACCTTGTAATGCAATATACTATTTCGTTTAGGTGGATATAAATCTGCCAACGTCACTGTAGTTGGTATATGCAGTACATTATTTCTTTTGTGTCCTGTTAAGCGATTCCTTGTACGTGACCATATCTCATATAATTATTTAAACAGGACATGAAAAATGTCTAAGGAAGTTTCTTATAATGTTACTAAATTAGCATCTAATGCTAGGTTGCACAAAACGTGGTCAAAAAATTTGATTTGACAATGGCCTTACATTGTGATCATATAAATTATTATAGGGCTTGAGAATAGCCGAGCTGTTGTTTACATGGAGTTGCTATGGTTCCTCTATTACAAGTCCTCAGTTCCCGGGTTCTAGCCCGAGAGCTGGTACAAGTGTAAATTGAATTTTCAATTTATTATTAAAAAAAAATTATAATGAATGGAAAATATGAATTGGTGCTAGGCCCAAATAACCTTAGCTGTTGGTGGTCTTTAAAACACAATTTTTTTATAAATTATTATAGTTTTTATACATGCAGGAGTGCAGTCTAATGTCGTTGTGAAACTCCCTGTCATTTAGAACATTAGAAAAAGATCGCTTTTCAAGCCAAATTTTGATAAAAATGCGTAGAAAAATGTTAGTTTCGAAATGGAAATTGTACAAAAAACTATGTTAAATACATGTATACGCAGTTAAAAAAAAAAAATGGGTGTGTGCTTATGACCACACGGCAGGAGTGAAAACTTCTAATTTTCTTATTTTAAAATACAGGGTATCCCAAAATTGCTGAGACACAGAGCTACCACGTGTAGTAGAGGTCAAAATAAGTCGATTGGACCCAATTTATTTATATACCAAAATGTACCGTTTGCCCATGAGAAGAGTTCAAAGTTTACATAAAAAAACAAATTTTTGTACGCTGTTCAGAAATGAGTGAAACAAATTGAATGAAATTTGACAAAAGTGAATTTTAGAGGATTACTCTCCTTTCGGTAATCAAAGAAACTCAAAAGAAATTGTAACATCTAGAATTCATTTATATTTTTTTTTACCTATGTTAATACGTGACATTGAGGACGTTTTTTTGAATATCTCAGGATCCACTGAACCGATTTGACTCAAAATCTAATCAGATCTAAGTTAAAGGCTGATAAACACAATAGAACAATCGGCATGCCCGTATGTTGTTCCGTTCTTAAGATATCGAAGGCGAAAAATTGACCACATACACACACACACACACGCATACAGACATCAGTCAGAAAATGATCTTAAACGATTGCTGGGGTCTCAAAACGTGAAAATCTGTTAAAATCCTGAAATATTTTTTTCGGACTAAATCCATTACTTCCCTACCATAGTAGAGGTGGGAAGTAAAAATGTTTTCTTAAATAATGCTAACAGATATTCCTAGTACAAGTTTAATAAAATTGTAATACAAAAATTTATGTAAACTTTGAACTCTTCTCACGGGCAAACGGTACATTTTGGTATACAAATAAATTGGGTTCAATCGACTTATTTTGACCTCTACTACACGTGGTAGCTTTGTGTTCCAGCAATTTTGGGACACCCTGTATATATAAGTTTTTAATCGCAGTGATATATTAAAATCGGCCTGTACAATTAAATGTAATGAATATAATACCTTAACGATAATAACATTTAACCTTTGAATTGGATTTTGACAGCTGCGCTGTTCAACTAAAATTCATGGAGGATTCGATTATTTTGTATACACTTTAAATACGCATATTAAGTTTTAGTGTCATCTATTTGCGCACTTATGAACTACAAATTAAAATATATATTTTAGTGTTGGCGCACTTGTGAACTACAAATGACTTAATACTCGTATTAATTTTTAAGTGTCATCTATTAGCACACTTATGAACTACAAATTATTACCAGCATATTGGAAATACGTGTTCGTGTTTGAGCCGAGTAACCTCGATCGTCACCGCCGGGTGTGAATCACATCACCGTTGTTCACTGCCCATGCAAAGCGCGCCTAAGGAAGTTTTCACTTCAAAAAATGTATACCTACCTAGTACATGGCACATTATACAAATTGAATTTTATATTTCCTTTGTTCTATTTCTGAATGAGGAAATAAAATTACATTTTATGTTGATAAGAACAAAAACTACTATACCTAAATAACAAAACTAACTTTATTTGATAGATTGCCAAAATTTAGATTGTTCATATTAATACATAACTACTGTTATTGCGAAGAATTGCTTCGATATTCTGTTTGTTTTTGGTTTTCAATATCCGTATTGTGCATTAGGGCCGGCCGAAAAAATTTTTTTTGGAAATTTAATTCGTCATAGTCATAAAAAGTTGAAAGTGGTGAAGAGGACTTCGCTGATTTTTTAAAATTTTTTTTTTGTTGCGTTCTAGCCGCGTCCCATGAGCCCTAAAAGTGCCAAAATTTCCAAGTCACACCTGGCTTTGGTTTTAGTGTCAAAACAAAACAATGTGCATGGTTCTTAGTCTTGCAAAAATTGATTATTCTGTAAATACTTCTGTGTTCTTTTTAAATGTATTTAATAGTTTTGAATTTAGACTAACGCACTGTTAATTTTTTAATTACATAAATATAATTGATGTGTATATCTATACATGATTTCAAATTAAATGCCTCATTTAATTAATCCCATTTGCCTAACATTACATAAGCATAAATTATTACCGTTTTTAGAACTTTTGTTTGTCTATCTGCTTGTGCGGACTAATCTCAGAAAAGGCTGAACGTATATTGATGCATCTTTCACGAGTTTATAGACGCTATCTAGGGTCAATACCAGTGAGCAATTAGTAACAATCGAACAAAAAAAGTTTTTTGAAATTGGTTCATTCGTTTGGACTGTACAACGGATACAAAAAATCCGTTACAGATTCACAGACGTACAGACAAAGCGAGTGTATATAGGCGCTTCTAGCTTCGCTTAGATCGCGCCTAAAAACCACGAATACCGTGTTTAGTAAGTATACTTTTATTAAAAACTAGCAGACCCGGCCCGGCTTCGCCCGGGTGCTAAGAATTTATATATTAATAGCCGGGCTAATTTTATTAATACATTACTCATTTGCTTCGCTAGTTCGTTTGAATATTATTAACACATTTCTCACTCGCTACGCTCGTTCGCTCGAATTTTATTACTACACTACTCTTTCACTTCGCTCGTTTGCTCAAATACATTACTCACTCGAAAAAGTTATGAGTTATGGTCTTGAGTTCATAGAAAAAAGCACTTTCAGTTTTTCACGAATTTTCCGGGCAACTTTTCCAATCTTTCTTTCCCTTAAAACTTCATTCGGACTGTTACAAACATTTAAAAAAAATTAGCCAAATCGGTCCAGCCGTTCTCTTACCACGAGCAGCATTTAATTTTTTTTATATAGATTCGGTTAATATAAAGTAATAAATAAACCAAAACTGTTGTCCTGTTTCTCAACGGTTTATAAAAAAAATCTGAAGAAAATAAATTTTTTTTATGAAAAGCACAGCTATGGAACACTAATTTATACGCGTCGGACAAAACGTGACCGTTTTTAGTGTTCCTCACCCAAATCGACAAAATACTAAGGAATCATGTTGGCAGTTGGTGTCTGTCTGTCTGTCACAGGAATTTTTTTTATAACTTACCCGCAAAAAATTCTGTCGTATAAAGAAAACAGCTTTAAAATCGGTCTAGTCGTATCCGAGTTACAGACACTAAAATTACAGTCACAGACAATGAACATATACAGATCAATTGGTATATGATAAAATCAATCGATTTTTTAAAACCCCCTTATATCCACACAATATTATTCACATAACAATTGGAGGTGAAAATACTAAATATCTCAGGCAGCAAGGCTGCCATGATTTGTAAGCTATATCTAAGAAAAAATCAAATGACCACTGTCGGGACTTGAACCCGAAACTCCCAGTTTCCGGCTAGGTGAGTTACCGATTTCTCCACAGTGCCCGAGAGTGGAAACCGATCTTTTCTTATATATAGCAATTTCATGTTGAAAACACACTACATGCGAGAGTCGATTATTCAAATAACCTGCAAAGCATAGTACAGCTATTAAACAGTCGAATCACTATACATGCGAGAGTTAACATTTTATAAGTTTTATCAACTTAATAAACTCGTTAGGCTGGGATACAGATCAAATACTTAACACTCCTGTTTTTGGATCGAGGGTTGAAAATGAAGTCGGAATACAAATCGTGAGAGTTCTGGCTGAATCTGAAAAGTTTAAAATCAACCGTAGCTGCGCATAAACTTATTTCGCCCTTATATATTCAATATGATTTATTACGTCGTATTGTTACTGTAATTAGCTCTCCTCCCGCTGTGTCATTGCATTGCTACGATATCAGAATTCATTAGTCACACTTTGAGAAATATTAAACATGTGACTAATTTGCATTTTCATTAATTTATTTTCTCTTCCGTTTCATATTTACCTCTACGCGAATATTATGTTTTAAATCTTCATTAGCGCACAACGAATGAGGAAATTTCATTATCTTTTACACTAAATAAGACGTTCACCTTTCGCAGAAAAACTTTTTATTGGTGCGAATTTCATAATATAAAATATCGACATTTTGATTAAGTCTGTATGGCACCTACCTAATTTTGTAAGCTTACTTCTTTATACCGTGCGAGTTTTTTCAAAGCGTACATAGACTGTTTCACAATTTAAAATTGTGGTATAGACATTGTTGGTATCTATCTGGTCTGCCTGCAAAACTGAACACTAAATAACGCAGAGACTTGCCGACAACTATTTCCACCAGAATACAAATTGTACATAAGAACCTTTTCTTCCACTGTGTACATTTTTTATAGCAAAAATTATAAATAAATCTCTGAACTTATAAAATTTATTATCACAACTCAATAATAATAAATATTGTAAATAAAAACATTCGTTTCCATAGTTTCTAACAATATCTATACCACGATTTATACCACGATTCAAATTGTGAAACAGCCTATGTACGTTTTGAAAAAACTCGCACGGTATATCTGAAATAAGTACACAAAATTTCAGAACGGCTTACCGAATAGTTTAAAAAAATTCGACTGATGACCAGTCCTATACTTCCCACCTAGTAAATATTTGCAAAAAATAAACACTCTTTTTTTATACTTTGAAAAAAAGTATGGCCCTCTTTTTTGTTTAGTGATCTACTGATGGCTAGCTTAATATAATAAAAATCATGATTACCTTGATTTACGTACAATTTTTATTTTTTTTAGTAAAATATTTTTTTGTACATTTTAGAGAAAAAAAATATTTACATTTTTTCATATTATAAAATATAGAATTCATTTATATTTTTTTTACCTATGTTAATACGTGACATTGAGAACGTTTTTTTTATATCTCAGGATCCACTGAACCGATTTGACTCAAAATCTAATCAGATCTAAGTTAAAGGCTGATAAACACAATAGAACAATCGGCATGGCCGTATGTTGTTCCGTTTTTACGATATCGAAGACGAAAAATTGACCACATACACACACACATACACACACATACAGACAGACATCAGTCAGAAAATGATCTTAAACGATTGCTAGGGTCTCGAAACGTGAAAATCTGTTAAAATCTCGAAATATTTTTTTCGGACTAAATCCATTACTTCCCTACCATAGTAGAGGTGGGAAGTAAAAACTCATGTAACATCAGATTCCAGCGATGTGATTGGTCGATATGTAACACGTGTATCGAAAAATGGCGTACTTTATAAAATACGTGTTTATACTTGGCAACAGCGCTCCCATACATAAACATTTTTAATTTTTACAGCCCACTTTTGAGAACTAACCAATTGATAGATTTTTTTTTCTTTTCAAATGCGACGGTGCTTATGTCTGCTATATTAATAATAATAATAATAATAATAAAAAAATTCTTTATTAAAAGGTATAATAATTCTTTGTTAACAACATTTTTTTTAATTGAGTTTTAAAATCATAAATTTTTATAATAATTATTATATTATAACCACAAAAAACTCAACTCTCATTGTTGTATTTATAAATTTTTATATTACGTATTTCTTCCGGAACTTTATTATACATAATATATTCGAATCATGGCAGTCATACGAGTATTATAATTTTTATCTGTGTGTTGGTGTGACAACCTGTACCGGGGTAAAAGTTTTAGCTAAAAAATCCAGTTGTTTTTAATGTCTCTAATATGGGACGTTTATTGCAAATTTTTTTAAATGTGCCATGTGATACACCAAATTAATCAGAAAAATGAGCAGAATTCGAATATCAAAAAACCAAAGTTCATGTCAATATCTCATTATGTAGTAGATATAAAAAAATAAACCTACGCCAAAAGATCTTAAAAAGCTATCAAAAAATGGTTAAAGAAATTTTCAGATATCTTCATAAATAAAAAAGTTATGGCCAGTTTTCAGAAATGGTAATTTTCACTTTTTTCTAAATAAATCCATAGTGTGTCAAAATTCAATTGTTTTTTCGACGGGACGTTAATGGGCACATAATTCTGCACTACTTTGCCCATTTAACCGACTTTATATCCTCACTAATAACAAAGATACCCATGTTAGCCAACGTCGCCGTGGACACCCTGTATAATTAAGTGTTAATTACCGTTTAGTTATTGTTTACTTGTGTTGTTTGTTAGAACTGACTTTTCGTTGTTGCATTTATTGTTATTGTATTTTTAATTATTGTAAATAAATATTTATTCCGCCAACTCAGAAAACAGTTTTGCAACAATAATAAGAAAAAGAAGGCTGTATGTATACCTACTACAATGATTTGGATTGGAATGTAATTGTTGTCGCAATTGCAAACCAATGTTCTTTGAGAATTGGCTTTCCCAGGAGCCCGAGCTCGTACCAGTCGGTTTGTGTATGCCAGCTGGCAGATTCTATTACACAAATGGATTATTAATTGTTATGTTGAAGACGCTAATGACCTGAGTTTTCGACGCGTCTATAATCTACAATAATAATAATATTCTAAGTACATCATTTCAGGATGTACTATAAAAAATTCCCACAGGTTTATATTCACAGACAGCTTGTAGAGTAGAAATATTGTGTAATCAGTTAATGAAAGCAATCTGCCTTATTTCTGATATTATTGTCCGCAACATTTTGTATGGAGAGATCGTATTGTATTTTCGCGACCGTAAAAAACGTGAACATGTTGCGGACATTGCTTGAATTGTGAGTTATTGAACGGGCGTTCAATAACTTAGGTACATTTTAAGCACTGCTAAAAAAACTAAAACCCGACTATGAAACAGTAGAGAAAAAGCTTCCAATATGAAAAGTAGTCGGGTAAAAAGATGTTAGGGTTTGTTACCCACCTATACTTTTCATTCATTCATTGGAAGCTAATTTTTCAAAGTTGCATGGGTTTTTGTTTTTATAACTTGTATTTTTATTCAGAACTTTTTAGTTTTGGAGGACAAGTTATATTCCCTTAAAAGAGGTGGAACCACTGTCCGGTTTTGTTGGGTTCCCGGCCACATGGGAATCGCTGGCAATGAATTAGCTGACACTGCAGCTAAAGACGCTGCAAATAACGGTCAGAATGTATTTTGTGTTATTGGTGACGACCTCAAGAGCATACTGATTTCAGCCGTTCAGCAGCTCTGGAAAGATGAATGGAGTGCTGTCGAGGAAAACAAGTTAAGAGCTATAAAATCTACAGTTGACCCATGGCTCACATCTTGCCGTCCCTCCAGGTGGGAGGAAGTAGTTCTTACACGGCTGCGCATCGGTAATTGTAGACTAACCCATGGACTTTTAATGGCTCGTGAGGACCCGCCCCTCTGTGAGACGTGTGACACTCGTGTTACCGTTTCGCACATTTTAATGGAGTGTGTCCAGTTTAGGGACACACGACAGCAGATCGGATTGTCAGGTGATCTATCGGTTGTTTTAGGAAATGATCTTGACAATGTCGATCTGCTGTTTCGATTTTTATATTTTTTATATACATTTCGGCCCCTTTACAGCCTTTATGATTTTTTTTTTATATCTTACTACATTATGACACATTTTATCTGTACTTATAATTGTTTTACTCTGTTGTGTGTAAATTTTTGATTTTGCTTTCGTTTTTAATTACATTTATTGTTTTAGACGCTAATGACCTCAGTTGTCGAACGTCTATAATTTACAATTCTTCTTCTTCTTTTAGTTTTGGAATTTACTCGCTAGTTCTTTTCTTCTGATACCCTACACGATATTCATTTCTATTTCTTCTTTTCCGTAGTCAATAATTTGCGTTTACCATCCGCCATGTTGATTCGAAAACGCGCGATTTAGTAATTGCATCGAGATTTGATGATTACTCTGCTACTAGAAATGTTTCGTTCGATCGCACGATTTGGCAACAGCATCCGATCGATGCGATATTTTCCCATTCGCGCGCCTGCGCGTGCTGAGTGCAGCCTCATCGGCACCCGAAGTTAAAATAACGCGAGTCCAGGAGTAAGTGTATGAAATGTTTTCGACAATCGCGTGTATATCAGCGATCTCTAAGCGACTTAATCGCAAAATCGTGTTACAAAAAGTAGAGCTGGCCTTAAGTTAATGTTTTTTCCACAACAGCTACACAAAACATTGAGTACTTAGTACACATACAGAAGGCGTTTTATGAAGAGAAATATAACGCACGCATACACAACCAAACGCACAGTAAACATTTGCTGGTAAACAGATATAGCCGCAGCATACACATATATACACAAACAGAATGTATAATAATATAAAACCAGGAGGCTGTGCTATTATAACACAATAGCAATGGACTAAAGAGTTCTTTACTAATAACAGGTTTTACTGTTGAACTATTCCTGTTCTTTAATAAGAACTTGTTCTAAATAACAATATTATTATAAAATACGAGAGAAAAATAGAAAAAGGTCTTTTTCGCAACTGTTCGTTTGTTAAATCATTTAGCAACCTTTTAGAAACCTATTAATTAGAACGTGTTCTTTAAGAATCGATTCTTTAAGAACCTGTTTTTTCAGAGCTTGTTTTTTAACCCTTATGGCCGGTTTATCGTACATTTTAATTACGATGTTATAATCACACGATTAAGTGACGGGTTGCTATGGTAATGAAACGCAGCAACAAATGAACACGTAGCTGTCAAAATTTAACAGTGTGATCAAAATAACATCACGATTAAAATGTACGATAAACCGGCCATGAGTCGCTCAAAATTTAGTACGAGTTTAGTCGCGCTGTCTGCATTTAAGTTATTGTATAGAAATTTTTACTTTGATATTTTTAAAAGCTAGATGAGTGATTTTATAACCAACTATTTATTTGTGAGTTGGTTACCAGACACCGGTTCGAGCGCCGCAATTTTCGAGCGAGCTCGTACCAGTGTTTGTCGCTGGTATGGTTAATTTTGCATACCCTGCTAAGTTTGCCACTAAAAAATATATATAAATAAAACTTTTTATAAAAAAATTGAACCTCCTTCAAACAAAGCCACTAAAACGAGAAAAATAATAAAATCTTGAGGTCGGTCTCAATTTAATAGGTAGGTAAGTTTTAATCATAGCCGGATCACTACCATTAGATCTGATTGCTAAAGAAGAGGACGACGCAGTATAGGAGGCCCCACGAGCGTGAAGGCATAGCAAAGAAAGACATGGGGAAGTCAACTACCACCTGACTCAGATACTGTCAGGACATGGGCGGTTCAAGCAGTGTTTACACAGATTCGGACTAGAGGCGAGTGCCTAATGCCCAGTGTGTAATGTGTATAGAAGAAGAGGAGACTTTTGTAATGTATATAGAAGAAGAGGAGACTGTGTAATGTGTATAGAAGAAGAGGAGACTATGTAATGTGTATAGAAGAAGGGGAGATTGTGTAATGTGTATAGAAGAAGAGGAGAATATGTAATGTGTATAGAAGAAGGGGAAATTGTGTAATGTGTATAGAAGAAGGGGAGACTGTGTAATGTGTATAGAAGAAGAGGAGAATATGTAATGTGTATAGAAGAAGGGGAAATTGTGTAATGTGTATAGAAGAAGGGGAGACTGTGTAATGTGTATAGAAGAAGAGGAGACTGCGGAACATGTGCTGATACAGTGCATCCGTTTCAAGGAACATCGGGACAAGCATGGGGAGGGGCATCGTTGACTACTGGCAACTTCGTCACAATAATGTTTAGATCCCAAGAGGACTGGAATACCTGAAGTGACTATGCGGTGAAGATCATGGAGGAACTTACAGAAGATACAAGAAGAAGAAAATGGAGAAGACGCTAACTGCGCAACACGTAGGGTGTGGCAACCCGGTGTGTGGATAAGACAGCCTTAAGCTGGAATTCCTTCTCCCGCGAAGGAATGACTGGGTGTCAGTGCCGCGGGGGAGGGTATCGGAAGCATGAAGGATGGGTTTAGTGGGATGGGGTCACGACTCGAGTCCCACACTATCCAGGGTCTTTCCCTGGGTGTCCGTAAAGTGGATTTAATTAAATTGCCGCCGACCTTAACATTTTATTATTTTTCTCTTTTTAGTCGCTTTTTTCGAAGGAGGTTAAATTTCTTTTATTAAGTTTTTTTCTTTACTTTTTTTCGTTATTCTAGACTTTTTTTCTTTCCATTTTATTGAAAACCCGTAAAAAATGCAAGCGGTAGAATTATTTTGTTTTCCTTTTTTTAGCAATTTTGATAAATTGATGGATGGCTCAGGACCTGAGTTTCTCAGCGACGTTGTCCATTCTTTGCAATAGAAAACTACCTTCCGACAAAATTTAAATCCGTAGAAACTCATGTGTGAAAATGTTCCTAAGCTCTCAGGGGACTGTTCTTTTTATATAAATTTGAATACCTGTTCTTCAAAAAACTGTTCTCTAAACCATTACCTATTACAGAAATGCATAATCCTGAAAACAGTTATTTTAAGAACCGGTTCTTTTCCAGTAACAATTCTAAAACAACTGTTACTGTTAGTTCGTCCCATCACAATTACACACGATCTCCAGTGTATTCTGAACACTGAAACATCGCTGAATGAAGGATATAACATGGCTAGCGGATATCCATTACAGGACACGCATTGACGCCCTGTCGTTTCTCTATACCCGCGATTCCCAACCGGCGTGCTCCAATGTCGGAAGTAGGGAATGCAATCTCGTTCTCGCGAGATCTCGACTATTTTTTACAACATTAATCTCGGACGAGAATTGAACGAGATCTCGCGAGATTATCGAGATTGCACTGCATCATATAAGAGTAAAGACTGATTATTATAATTTTGATACTATTTAAATTGTTAAAATTAATAATTAGTAACTAGTATTACTACTAAGAATACTACTGAAGGCTGATTATTTGTTATAAGTTATAACGTTCATAACTTCATACTACTTCTAAAAATCAAGCGATAAGTACATACTTACTTATACTTTGTTGTTATCTTAAATGGTTTTTATAATAAATGCCTTAACATTTTCTTTAATTTTTTCCATAACTTTTCTATTTTTTAAGGAAATTAGTAACATAATTGTTAATCTCGCGACATCTCGAAATTGTCGAGATTTCGCGAGCCTCGAGATCTCGACTTACTCAAAATCTCGAGAGATTGCATTTCCTAGTCGGAAGTATGATGTAACATTTCGTTGTATAGAAATAAATAAACTTATTTTTGACTGCATTGTTAGTTAAAGATGTGCGATTTTCTCAAAAAGATCGATCTTCTGGATCGGATCAGATCGGAACACATAAGATTGATACCATAAAAATCAGGGCCGGCGCGTCAAAATATGTCGCCTAAGGCGAATACAACTTTTGCCGCGCGGAGCGGCTGGGTGACATGCGACATCTTTTATCTGGTAGTAGAAGGTAAAACTAAGAATCGGTGAAAACTCGAACAATATAATCATTTTTAAAAAGTAGAATACCGCAAGAAAAATTCGCTTCTACAAAAATATGCCGCCCTAAAAATATGGCGCCGTAAGGCGATCGTCTGTCCGACCAGGCGCACGTGCCGGCCCTGACAAAAATCGTAGTATAAAAGATCGATTTTTTTTGTTCAAATGAATAAATTATTTTATTGTTACTTTACTTTTGCAGTGCGGTGTTTTGAATTAGGTTAAAAATTTAACACATTAATGAATGAAAAAATATGTGTTGAATGTTCAACTTTTAACCTAAATACTGCCAAAATACCAGCTTACATGTAAAAAGTTTATTGGATAAATTTACATAACTGTTAACTATAAAGTCTTGTATTTATTAGAAAATAGTTATAATATGGTTCGTAACATTACAAAAAATCAAAAAAGAAATTGATGTCAATACATTAAATGACACAAAAAAAGAATATAACGGAGTTATAAAGTCTCTTATTTATAAAGATAGGAAAGCCGATCTCCCCCCAAAAAAATTGGTGATATGATGATCAATTCAAAAGATCGAGAATCACGAGTAAAAAGATCTATCGTCTGCTAAAATCGACGGGTACTTAAACCTTTACCCATAGGCGTACGTAAAGGAGGAGCACAGGAAAAATAGTCTAGTCTAAGTGACTTAGCAGAGAGATTTTAGGTGTTGGTTTACTCCTATAACAAAGTTAGCAGAAGGAGTGGAGGGTGAGATTTTTGGTATGTTAATTAGGGGACCACTCTCGACAACAGAAAAGTCAAAAGACGATCGCGCGATGCGGTTTTTTGACTTTTTTGTCGTACAGCTATTGTGTCGATAGTATGCGCAGCCCCTTCTGATCCAATAGCCTTTTGACAAACAACTAAACAGTTGAAAGATTAAAAATTGATTGAACGTGCCCAGCTTAGATGCGTTATCAACATGTTCAGCGCTATGCTACCTAGCATGAGTGTGCGATGGTGAAAAATGTTGGGAATCCCTATTCTACACTGTTACTGTTCTGTCGAAACACTCTTCTCGTTGCCTGTTACACAACTGTCAGTTTGTCCTGACCTCGGCTCGACCTGTCGGCAGAAGGACACAAACACTCCGATCGCGCCAGTTCGCATTAGATGATTAGTGTGTCGGCAACGGGATGTGAAGGATTTAAGCCTGTACAATCCCGTAACAAGATAACAGGACTCCAGATTAACAGGCGCTTGATGTTTGAAGTGTTATTCCCTACAGTCAATAATGTCTGTGCAATCGCGTAATAGGATAACAGGAGTACAGACTAATAAGCAAGTATGATGTTTGAAGTATTTCTGCGAAGAGGTCGCTGTACTTATTGTGCAATAACTGACTGACAATTACATGCGTCCAAATTGATAAACGCCAGATGTTTCTATGCGAAATGGGAACTTTGTAGTTTCATTTTCTTGTTGATTTTTTTATAATTTTTAAAGAGCGAATGTTCGTACGGCGATGAAACTAAAAAGCGACATGATAGAGAAAAAAGAGATAAAACATAATTAACATCTGACGCACTATTTATAAACTACGCAACGCGTCTGTGTGTTTTTAAAGAACAGCTAAGGTTATTTGGGCCTAGCACCAATTCATATTTTCAATTATTTTTTTAATAATAAATTGAAAATTCAATTGACACTTTTACCAGCTCTCGGGCTAGAACTAGGGAACTGGGGACTTGTAATAGAAGAACCATAGCAACGCCATGTAAACAACAGCACTGCTACACGCTCGGCCATTCTCAGGCCCGCAACGTGTCTGTTTAACACCGCCATCTATTGTTGGGTATAGGTAAAGTGACCAAATCCTGAATATCAAAAAGCGGGACAAGGTCTATAAAAATCCGGCGCAGGAAACCGTTGGGTTCCACGCCCAAAAAAGCCTTAAACGCGCTAGAAACCCCCCAAAAACTCGCTAGAAACCTCCAAAAACTCGCTAAATAACCCCTAAAAACTCGCTAGAAACCCCCAAAAACTCGCTAGAAATCCCCAAAAACTCGCTAGAAACCCTCAAAAACTCGCTAGAAATCCCCAAAAACTCGCTAGAAACCCCCAAAAACTCGCTAAAAACCCCCAAAAACTCGCTAGAAATTCCTAAAAACTCGCTAGAAACCCCCAAAAACTCGCTAGAAATTCCTAAAAACTCGCTAGAAACCCCCAAAAACTCGCTAGAAATTCCTAAAAACTCGCTAGAAACCCCCAAAAACTCGCTAGAAATTCCTAAAAACTCGCTAGAAACCCCCAAAAACTCGCTAGAAATTCCTAAAAACTCGCTAGAAACCCCCAAAAACTCGCTAGAAATTCCTAAAAACTCGCTAGAAACCCCCAAAAACTCGCTAGAAATTCCTAAAAACTCGCTAGAAACCCCCAAAAACTCGCTAGAAATCCCCAAAAACTCGCTAGAAACCCTCAAAAACTCGCTAGAAATCCCCAAAAACTCACTAAAAACCCCCAACAACTCGCTAGAAACCCCCAAAAACTCGCTAGAAATTCCTAAAAACTCGCTAGAAACCCCCAAAAACTCGCTAGAAATCCCCAAAAATTTGCTAGAAACCCCCAAAAACTCGCTAGAAATCCCCAAAAACTCGCTAGAAACCCCCAAAAACTCGCTAATATTTTTATTTTAAATATTATTTATTTTTTAAGGTAGGTATCATTTATATAATTATTGATAAATAAAATACTTTGAGAGGGTAAAAATATCTAATGACAAAAAATAAACATTCTTTATGCACGTGATTTAATGAAAACGGGACAAAAGCGGGACGCTTGTTGAATCGGGACTCGTGGCTCAAAATCGGGACTGTCCCGCCTAAATCGGGACGGATGGTCACTTTAGGTATAGGGTATACTCAAGAGTTTCACTTAGACTGTGTGGTCTTAAACACACAGGTATACTAAGTTTTCTTGTCCATATACGTTTTGTTTGTACCGGCATTACTCAAAAATGGTTGGATTGATTTTTACGAAACCTGCTACACTGTCAATCGGTACCCAAACTTAAATTTTAGTTTAATTTTTCCCGACTACACTCGGGTTAAGATCGGATTCTTATAAAAACAATAACGTGTGATAATCTGCAGATAAAATCAACTTTCTCGCGAACGAAGCCGTGGGTAAGTCGGGCAATAATAAAATAAAAAATGGTATGAGAAAAGATAAGAGACGGATAATGTCGGGAGTGTAACTTAGATGGCGCACTTTAGTGAAAAATTATTAGGAAACCAAATTAATCGATATTCGATAGATGACAATCTAATAATAATACTATCATAAAAACAGGAGATCAGATCAACCTACAGCTACTGTGTTGTAGAAAGAAGTGTTTATTATCGGATATCGATAGATATACAGGGTGTCCAAGACTTGCGTTGTCGGCCGATATATTGATTTTGGGTGAAGATAGAATAGAAGTTTAATTACAAAAGTTGTATAATTTTTAATGATGTATAACCTAAAAATATTTTCAATTATACAGCCTGTCCCATTTAAGTGTGGCAGATCAAAGTTATGTTTTTTTTAACCTAGCACCCTGTTTTTATTTGTTTTTTCAATTCTGCATCTAAATGTGAATAGAAATTGCAAGGGATGCCATGCTCGAAAATTCAGTAATTTTTGAGTTATTCAAGTTTTTTAAAAATTTTTGACACGTGCAGACCTTTACATGGACAACCCTTAATAAAAGTGTTAGTAAATATTCTAAAGAATACAATTCGAGCAAAAAAATAGCCTAGTTGTATTTAACAATCAAAAGTTACACTTGATTGAAGTTAGGTAAAAGAAGTACATTATTTTGAACATCCTGTATAATAAATTCATTTTTTTAGGACAGACATTGATTTGTCCATCCATTATCTAGTGATCCTCAAAATTTTAGTTTGATAATGGTTTCTGTTTTGGCTATGTCGAATTTTAGGTAAAGGTCTGCACGTGTCAAAAATTTCTAAAAAACTTGAATAACTAAAAAATTACTGAATTTTCGAGCATGGCTTCCCTTACAATTTCTATTCACATTTAGGTGCAAAATTGAAAAAACAAATAAAAACAGGGTGCTAGGTTAAAAAAAACATAACTTTGATCTGCCACGCTTAAATGGGACAGGCTGTATAATTGAAAATATTTTTAGGTTATACACCATTAAAAATTATACAACTTTTGCATTTAAACTTCTTTTCTATTTCCGCCCAAAATCAATATATCGGCCGACAACGCAAGTCTTGGACACCCTGTATATTATAGATTATAGACGCTTGACAACTTGTGACAAAAGATATGAAGAAATTATTGTTTACGAAGTTTAGTTCAAGTTTTAAATTAAAAAACAAAGAAATGACAAAAAAAAACGTTTTCTTATAACAAAATATCATAATATTATCTATACATTATCTATCATAGGTATTTACTATATTCAGGGTAATCATGGCTTTGGGGAAAAACTTCACAGGATGATTCCTATGAGTAAAATAAAAATCTTTGAATAAACATGTATCCGAAAATGGTTTTTAACGAAACTGCAGTTCCTCAAATTTTATTATATTGTAACGAATCTATGCATAACCCCAACCAATCAATCAAATATATCGCCCCCCCCCCCAGGGGGGACATTGGAATGTGGTTGCTATCGTAAACTGCATTCTAATGTTCTTTGGGAATTAGCGCTCCCAGGGACCCGAGCTCGTACTAGTCGGTTTGTGTATGCCGGCTGGCGGATTCTGATACACAAATGGATTATTTGTTGTGTTGAAGACGCTAATGACATGAGTTGTCGATGCGTCTATAATCTACAATTAATTAATTAATTACAAATATATCGCGTTACCTATGAGCAGGTGCTAGAACGAATACAGTACGCCGCAAATGAAATAAGAAATCACCCGGATGTGCTGTCTCTAAGAGATTCGCTCGTCCGACGTTGTCATCTTTGCATTCGCGGTGCCGAAGGAGGACATTTCGAGCACTTAATTAGTACTTAAAAATTGTCATCAAGTTGTACACATGTAATAAACTTTGAGGGGCTACAGTTCAGTTAGAAAGAATTTTCGGACACATGTTTATTTGACGATTTTTATTTGAGTTACTCATAGAAATCACCCTGTGAAATTTTTCCCCAATGTCATGAATTAGCCTGAATAATAGGAAGCAAAAAAAATAAATTTCATCAATGAAAATATTCGTACTTATTAATTATATTAACCAATACATTTTTAGAGTTCCGTACGTAAAAAAGAAATCCTTATACTTTATAGGATCACTTTATTGTCCGTCCGTCTGTTTGTCTATCCGTTAAGACCTTTTTTTTAAAAACGGTTAGAGTTATCAAATTGAAATAATATCAAATACTACGGTCTACAACCCCGTAGCTCTGTAAAAACTTCTAACTCAATGCAAAAAAAGTATAAGAAATCACGTATTTTTTAATACTGACTAACTCATCAAAACCTATAGGTTCTCGTTGACTTAGAATCTTGAAATTTGGAGGTTTTGTAGATTGAAGGAAGAAACCTCGCTGGAAAAGGATCAATAATTGCAATACTGATTTAAGTTAGTTGCATTTAATAAACTAATGTTTTAAATGCAAAACATTTAAATCAGTATAGCAATTATTAATCTTATGCCACCGACGTTTCTTCCTTCAATCTACAAAATCTTCAATTCTAAGGATCACCACGTCCACTCTAAATAGTTAGAATTATCTTCGCTTGAAATTTGGCACAAGTGAAAGAAATAGTATATTCACCGACTAGTGGGAGAAAGAAGAGATTCCACTTCTGTGTTTTACCGCACTCGCTACGCTCGTGCGGCAAAATCCACACTCGAGGAATCTCCTCTTTCGACCAATAGTCGCACACAATATTTTGTTCCACTACCGCAAGAAATATGTCATTTCGTGGCTCTGCTGAGCGTGGGCGAAATAATGGGTGACCTGATTGATTGACGAAACTATCAACACTTGCGTAAACGTTCCCCGTAATGAGCGTGGACGAAATGCTAATTCGCCCACTCTCTACGTCTACAGGAGAACGTAGACAGTGGGCGAAATGCCATTTCGCCCACTGTCTACGTTTACATTCAGAGAATTCATTATTTCGCCCACTCTCAGTAGAGCCCCGAAATTACATATTTCTTGCGGGTGTTGAACAAAAATCTGAAAATCAATAATTTCTAATTCTATGTGAAATCATCATGTGACAAACTTAATTTTTAGGGTTCCATCAAGACTCAAAACCCTTTTTCTCTGAAACGATTAAAGGTATCACGTTGAAATTAAAATCAAATACTGAGATCTACAACCCCATAGTCCCGTAAAAAATGCAAGCTTCAAAATCAACGCAATAAAAGTCAGTATTTTGATACTGACTCACTCATCTAAACCTATAGTGTCGAAAGTAAGCGAAAGTGGTGCATCCTACGCGATGATTGTAAACTATATCTAGGAATTATTAGGTGACAAACTAAATTTTTATTAAATTGCTATAACGGTATGGAATCCCCAGGGCGCGAGTTCTCCTCACACTAGACTGTTTTTTATACGTATATTTAAAAGAATATTGTTTTTAATAAAATTAAGAAAAATCGCAGAAGAGTGGACAAAATATTTGATTTATTAATTATGTACCCTATCTTATGTTAATTGCTATGGTTAGTAATTAATATTAATTTTCATAAATATTATTTTTATGTATGTACTTGAAAAAGTTTAAAACTATAGACGAAACGTTGTACATTTATTAAATCAAATATTTTATCCACTATCCTGCGATTTTTCTTAATTTTATTATAATCACGATGGACACGATTTCTAATATAAATATTGTTTTTCTTTTCAATTAGGTAAGATTTTTTTCTCTCAATGAATTTTTCATACGATGTTTCTTTCAGAACACATTTAATCAGGATAATAGTTTTATTATGCAACCTAAATAATAATAGGTACATATTTTTACTCGAAAAGGTAAACGAAGCGGCTCGTAATCCCCCAGGGCTCTCCTTGGCACCGCCCCTACCTTAATATAAAAAAGTACAGGTGAACACTTGACAGATGAATGAAATAAAAATAAAATAAGTTAGATAAGTACAGGTGATATATACTTCTTTAGTATACCAATATTTTTCGAATCAGAAGAAAACATTTATCAATGAGAACTTAGTGAGAATAAATTGAAAGGAAATGAAACGGGAAGAGCAACTGCTGCGGTGTTACTACAGATTGACAGTTTGTTTTATTTCGCTACTCAAACATCTTTGAATGAATGTAGTCTACATGCATACATATATATCACGTCTGCAATATGCATGAACAGTCGAACCTCATTCAACGCTTCAGCGTTTCTTCTTTGGCTGAACTTGCTTGCTAACTTGCGGGAAGGACTAATGCCGGGTTTATCGTATATTATTTAACACACTGTTTTAGGGATGTTCCGATTGATTAAAAAGTATCGATACTAGATATCGATCTGGATCGTATTATAGTATAGTATATATTTTTATCAGTAGAAATGCGTCAAGAAACTTAAAACTACATATTTAAAAATTCATTAAGGTTATAAAATTCATGTTCGAATAAGAACTGTTTTATTTTGCTTTTAAATGTCCTAAGAGAAGATAAACTTTTATATTCGGTAGACAATTTATTGAAAGCCCGGGCGACGAAAATGCGAGGGTTATTCAAAAATATGTTTAAATGTCCTTTAGGTCTAATTAATAAGTGATTATTGCGGGTATCATAATTATGTATTGTATTTGCACTTGCATAGGAATGCATGTGTAGATGCACATATAGCAGACAATAATATAAAAAAATACACGGGACGGTTAAAGTGTTATTATTTTTGAATAATCCTCTGCAAGAATCAGACCGCCTTAGCCCATACATGACTCGAAACAGTTTCTTCTGTAGTAAAAAGATATCAGTGGAATGCGGGCTATTACCCCAAACCAGGATTCCATATTTTAAACGTGGGAAAATAAGGCCGTAGTATATGGTTCTCAATAAAGCTATATCATTATATAAAAACTTAGCTTTCCTTATGACATAAATAAACTTCGATAGATCACTAGACAATTTAAAATTTTTATTCCAACCACAGTGCTCATATATATTTTTATTTTACTAGACAATTTGTTTATGTGGTCGCCCCATTTCAAATTAGAGTTAAAAGTAATGCCTAAAAATTTTATACTATCTACTATTCTATTCGACAATCTTTAACAAACAGTTGAATATAAGGTTTATTTTTACATTGAGTGGATTGAAAAGTCATAAACTTAGTTTTATTTAGATTTAGAGTTATAGCATTCTGACAGCACCAATTGTTGACTTGTTGTAGATTATAGACGCTCGACAACAGAGGTCATTAGCGTGTTGACTTGTTCAAGTGCAAAGTTGGCTTTAGCCTGAAGATCAGGATAGGTTGATGCTGAAATCAAAAGCGTTGTGTCATCTGCATAAATAAGGCACTTATCAAGAGAAATAATATAGTCCACGAGGTCATTTATATCCAGAATAAATAAAAACGGACCTAGCACAGAACCTTGCGGAACATCGCTATCAACATTAGAAGTACCTATAAGAGTAATGGCCACCAAGATGAACATTTTGCTCTCGGTTAGTCAGATATGTCTGTAACCAAGAAAGACTGTTTCCTCTGCAACCTATGTAATTTAATTTTTCTAATAACAATTCATGGTTTACCGTGTCGAATGCTTTACTTAAGTCTAAATATATAGCCATACACAATTTTTTATTATTTATAGTTTCAGTTATGTGGTCAACAAATTGATAAATTGCTGTTTCTGTTGACTTTCCTTTACAGAAATCGTGTTGTGAGTCTGAAATAATTTTATTGTCATATAAAGTATCGATACAGTATAAAATTGTCTAACATTCTCCATATATGCAAAGGAATCAATTGATTTCCACTACATGCGAGTGTTATTAATTATAGCTAGGTTGTAGATGTGAATCATCGTAATAGCGAGAGTTAATCATATATGAGAAATTATTTCAAACACACAAAGGGGATACATTGAATAAGAACCTAGATACATCAATGTTATAAATACCATATGGTATCACAGGGCCGTAGCTAGGGGGGGCATTAAGGGACATTAAGGAGCATCCAGTGCCCTACTTTAAGAAATTATAAACAAGCCGCAAAGACTGTCACGACAGAATGACAGACTTGATCTATCTGGCATTTGGAAAAACAAGATTAAATTCGTTGGACTAAATGAAGTTCTTCGGAAATTTGATAACATGGCAAGTTCTGTATTTTTTTTTTTTTTTTGAATAAATTGTCATTTACCGTTTTCTTGTTTTTGTAATTTGATATCACCAGATGAGGTGGGCAATCCATTTAAAAAATTGTAGTCTTTTGCTTCAGCCCTACTTTAAACTTTCAGTGCCCTATCTTGAATTCAGCTCTAGCTACGGCCCTGTGGTATCACAACATAATATTCTAGAAATAATTATATTATCTTGTTGACATCGTAAGATAATCCACACTGTCAGATACGTACAGAATAAAACACAGTATAGAAATCAAATCCAATAAGTTTTGATTTTTAAGATATTTTAAATATTTAATTTAACTCAAATTCTTTAATAATCCATTTTTGAAGCATAGCCTCAGAAATGTTCCGAAAATCTTGATTTTCGATCTGACAACCCTATATAATATGTGATATACTGTGTAAAGGTAAGCACACATATAGTACACTAATAACGCAATATATCTCACGCTAAACGAGGTCTGACATCAGAATGAAAATGAAATGTATGTAGAGACAAGCCCGTATTATATCTATATATGTATAGGTACTATGATATTATGTATGTGTTCTCGAATAAAGAGCCACGAATGCTAGTTCCGTGAGCGTTCGCATATCTTCATCGAGGTTTCCTTGTCTCCTTTTCACGCCATCGCACCAGAGGCATTTCATCGACGTTTTTTAAAACTTAAAGACAAAAACGTGCAATGTACCCATTCTCGTAATACATTAGTTCCATTAACTTTCCAGAATATATAAAATTTAAGAACGTTCATCTTGGTACTACTAAAGTAAAAATCACTTACACCTATGTATTAAAATTATTCTTTTTTTAGCTGCTTTCACTATTTTGTTGAACATGGTGTGTTATAAAATGTGATGTTTACATTTTTAATAAAAAAGATCAATTTTAGTAATATGAAATAGTACCGTGATATTTTGTTTTCTTGATTGTTTTTAGTGTCTGTCTTTTCATATCGGAATCACTGATTTTCAAAAAAATTGCTACTGTAACAGAATAAACGCCCCACCATTTGTCACTTTGTGCATCCCTTAAGCCGGCGAACCGGCATACTCACGGACAGTACATATTCAGTTTTCGACAACAAAATATGTGCTCCGACTATCGAACGGATCGAACCTACAAATTTGTTAAATGATTGAATATTAATAACTGTAAAACATGTAAAACCTTATTGATTTAAATAAAAATATAGTAAACAATAATTGGAAATGAATGAATCCTCACAAGATATAAAATTAAGTAAGCAAATATAACAATTTATTTACCACTGCTACATGTTTCGACATAGATATGTCATCTTCAGGCAGAATCTTTTTCACCTAATTAGTCATGAAGTTGCAAATAAGGTCCAATTGCCATAAATTTAATGATTTTTTTTGTTTCCTTCATTCAAAACTTCTACGTCTAAAAATAAAAAATACATTTTAATTTCTACATTTATTGACTCAATATGGCACATACTATTCATAATTTCGTTCTGAAACTTTGTTGCTGGGATTTCAATTCTTCTTTTTTGATCGTTTTTCATTAAATTTATGGCAATTGGACCTTATTTGCAACTTCAAAGCTAAATGACTAATTAGGTGAAAAAGATTCTGCATGAAGATGACATATCTATGTCGAAACATGTAGCAGTAGTAAATAAATTGTTATATTTGCTTATTTTATTTTATATCTTGTGAGGATTCATTCATTTCCAATTATTGTTTATTAAACACACAAGTGATTAGAAGTATATTCATCAAAAATATAGTAAACCAAGTATCAACCATTAAAAGCATTGTCAGAAAATCTAGTTTGACAACGGCATTAGATTTTGATCACAAATATTTCTCAATAAAAACATTTTAGATTAAAATATCTATAAGTACTACTCGAAAAATAATTGATCGATAGAAACGATGTTATGGCATGACCTCATTTAACTGTGAATAACGTCTAATGTCTCATACTGGGGTGGCATTTTAGAAATATTACATGTAACGGAAGCAGTCGACATGAACGTCTATAATTTACAATTCATTCATTCAGTAGTCGACATGTGGAACAAAACAGCATATATACTATGTTAAGGTTTCAGAGACAGTAAATCATGGTGGCCTTGCGGTAAAGTACGAATCTACAACAGGTACAAACGCCAAGGCCAGATTCAATTTCCGAAGGCTTTAAAAAATGATTTTTTAATAATAAATTAAATATCTGACAACATAGTGTTAATAACCTATAAATCAACTATTAAACAATTTAGCATTTCGGGTACTGCAGATATAATTACTTTATTTTTATTTATGTTACAGAAAATAAAATTAAATATATAAAAAGTGTTGTTAATCTTGTCTTTAGAAGCGTAAAAATTAATCGGATGTTCGAATAATGAACAGCAAACGGTTGAATTCTGCACGCCCAAACACAAATCCTTTTGATTACAGATGACCGTTATTAATTCAATGATGTAATATTATACGCTAGCGTTGTTTCTTTGAATACAATTGGTCACCCTTTTCTGTTTAATGCCTTTCGTGTCATGCCTATTAAATTGTTTTTTGTGCATCCATTGCTCTCAATAGTAGTTTCATGAACAAAGACTGGTAATACGATCTAAAAAAAAAACACTACCCCAATTACAAAATACATGATGCAAATAATATGATAATATCATTATAGGTCATTCTAAAATAACGTAGAGTAATAAATCAATGTTTTTGACAGATTTTAGTCGTAACATCGAGTAAGTAACCTACAGTATTCTTTTAAATCAGTTCTAAACTAAAGACTTAATAACCAATAAACTTTAAGACTGTTTTGAACGTTTTTTACAATTTATAATATAACTAGCGGCATGGTTCGGCTTCGCCCGGGTGCTATGAATTTATGATTTATTATTCCCCCCCAAGAGGAATTCTCTCCCTGCGAAGCGAAGCCGTGCTGATAGTGTTTATAATATTAGTAGGATTCAGCCAATACGCTAAAATGCAAAAAAATTGCAGAGTTACGTTTTGTTACTATCCTACAAGAACTATACAATTTTCGCGGATGAAAAGTACCCCATGTGCTATTCCAGGACCTAAAGTAACTATATACCAAATTTCATGAAAATTCATTCAACCGATACGGAGCTGAGTGGTAACAAACAAACACACACACACACACACAAACTTTCTCATTTGTCGTTCTATTTAGGCGTGGCAGACCATAGTTGTGTTTTTTTTAATGCAGAACCCTGTTTTTATTTATTTTTTTAATTTGCACCTAAACTTTAAGGGATGCGATGCTCGAAAATTTAGCAGTTTCTAAGTTATTCAAGTTTTTTTAGAAATTTTTGACATATGCAGACCTTTACCTAAAATTCGACATAGCCAAAACAGAAACCTTTATCAAACTGAAATTTTGGGGATCACTAGATAACAGACGGGCAAATCAATATTGTTTATATTAAAAATAATGAATTTATTGTACAGGGTGTTCAAAATAATGTACTTCTTTAAACTTTTACCTAACTTAAATCACGTGTAACTATTGATTGCTAATGCAATGGGGATGGTTTTATATTTTTATATTTACTAACACTTTTATGAAGGGTTCCCTAGATCTAAATTTGATATTTTCGCATTTATTATAACTTGTATGTGATATTTCGCAATTTCTTCTTTCAAAGGAACTGTCGCAGTGTGCTATGAAATATTTTTAACCTAAAAAGTTGGAAATAGTCTTTTTGAAACCCATATCAACTAAATAAATTTATTAATTTTACAAAAAAAAAACGTAAAGAAAAAAATCTATATTGTGTTGATCATTAATCTTTCTTCTGAAAATGTTTTTTTTTTGTAAAATTATTTTTATTTTCTTGATAGGTATGAGTTTTAGGTTAAAAATATTTCATAGCACACTGCGACGGACAGACAGACAGTTATAGAAAATGTTTAGAAACATGCTGTCGTCTATAGGTATACAAAATAACATAAAACTCCGAATAATCCAAGCGGCAGGTAATAAATGAAGGGGGTTACCTGGAAAGTATTCCGAAGTTAATGATATTTTGGTGTGTTGTTTGCGGGTACTCTGTGGAGTAGAATATGAGTTTTCGACCTCGAGGACCCTGTGCTGACGTGGAGGGAGCCGAAAAACCACGAAATTTTACCACCTTTTTTGCTTTATTCAAAATCTCTCAGAAACGGTCGACTTAAGCAATTCTTTCATTATGTAATGTTTTAAAGAGGATTACATTTCCTACAAATTTCATTCCCACAACTTTTCTGTGGTACTAATGGTAAGCGCGTTGCAGCTTCTTGAAAATCACCCGCTCCGCTTTTTGTAACCTTGGTAACCAATGTGTAACATATGTATTTTCAATTTAAAGTTCGATGAAGAAGAAAATAAATAAAACTATTGAAAAGAACATTACATTTTAACCAATGGTTACCAAGGTTACAAAAAGCGGAGCGGGTGATTTTCAAGAAGCTGTAGCGCGCTTACCATTGGTACCACAGAAAAGTTGTGGGAATAAAAATTGTAGGAAATGTAATCCTCTTTAAAACATTACATAATGAAAGAATTGCTTAAGTCGACTGTTTTTGAGAGATTTCGAAAAAAGCAAAAAAGGTGGTAAGATTTCGTGGTTTTTCGGCTCCCCCCACGTTAGCACAGGGTCCTCGAGGTCGAAAACTCAGATTCTACTCCACAGAGTACCCACAAACAACATACCAAAATATCATTAACTTCGGAATACTTTCCAGGTAAAAAGTACCTGACTGCTGGACTAGAAAGACCCACAAGAACGCGAAATTCCAGATAGACGTTACAGTTTTATTGATATGCTTTGATCAAATATATTTTTTATAAATTAAAAGAAGTAATAAAATGACATGTTTTGATAAGATACGATTTTTCAGTTTCGTTATTTTTTTCCTTCTATATTATAAAATATAAATGATAGATTCTTAATTACTCTACATGGATGTTACTACCTCATATACAATAATGTAGTTATAAATAATATTTCACTGTCATCTGGGGCGTTGTTATTTATTATATACATAAAAATAAGTATTTTTTTAAAGACTTTTGACAACCAAATTGATATATTAATACCTACAGTTCATTTTTGATTCTCACGGACAGAATAATAATATTGTATCTAAAATGATTTATCCACTCATTCGATGGACTTCATACTGTATAATGTCATATAGGTACAGTGAATTTCATTTAAGACGCAGCATGGCGAGTTTTGTTGTTGTTGTGAGTTCATAGTATGGATTGAACATATTAGTTTAAAAATGTAGACCAAATCCAAAATTTCATAATTTTTTTTATTTAATTGACGACCGTTTCGATTAATCATCTTCAGTACATTGGCGTTAATTAAAATTTGGTTGTCATCATGTGTTCCAAGATTAAGTCGAAACTCAATCCCTATATTATTAAACGAGCAAATCTTGTATATATGTACCTATATAAAGGGGTTTCTGCGGGCAAAAAATCGATCTAGCTAGGTCTCATTCCTGGAAAAAATCGTTTTCTTATCGATTTTATCATTTTAAAAAACAGTTTTTTTAACGTTATAAAACAGTGTCGTATGGTGAGTAGGCTTTGGAAAAAACAAACTATTTTCATTATTTATGTCAAATTACTCTGACAGTCAATCTTTAACTTATTAAAATAATCAGTAATTATTTGAAAAGTAAAAAAATAACAACAATAAAATCTAAGCATAATTATACTTACATAATTATGTTAAAATTTTATTGTTGTTATTTTTTTTAACTAATATTTAAATAAATAGGTATATTACTTTTATATTACCTATATAAAATATGTAGGTACATACGTTATGTAGTATGACGTATACTGACGTATAATAATATTATCTACTTATAGGTATGTAATTTTTTTTCTTAAAAACGACTAACCATTTTGATGAAATGGGAACTTTAAGTACTATTTTTTTTGAACTCATCCGAGCAAAGCTCGGTCACCCAGATATTAAGAACTTAAAAGCTGAACATGAAGTCCGTCATTACAGAAAATTTATGACATAATATCGAAAACATTTGAACTAACCATAGAAACTAAAATAAGTGCTAAAGTACTAGAATTAGAGAAAATCGTTTCCCTTAAAATGCAACAAAATCATACATCACTAACAATGTCTAGTGACTAGTCAACGAATGATCCTAGCCGGAAAGTCAATAAGCGCAAAAACCGACTTCGGGACTTTGTTTGGACTGGTTAATAAAAAAGTCCTTGACCCTCAGGTGGGCGCAAGAGGGGAGAAGCACTTCAAAGGTCTCTTTTTTGGTTTTTCGCGTATAATTCGAAAACAGTTGGTCCTACGAAAAAATTCTATGCATGAAAATTGTAGCTGACAAAATTTCCTACATTTTCTATATTTGAGGTGTTTTCTATCTCCAACCGTTAACGAGTTACACGCTTCTGAAAACTTTGGATCAGGTTAAGATAAAATGGTAAACTGATATACCCATTTTGAAGGAAATTTAATTCTCTACAACTTATTTTTGTAAAATGAAAGGCTGAGGGGCTAGAGAGAAAAGTTCGGCAAAAAAATGCGGTGCAAAAAATGTTTTTTCGAAAAAAAGCGGTTTTCAGAAGCGTAACTCGTTAACGGTTGAAGATAGAAAAAACGTCAAATATAGTAAAAGTAGGGAATTTTGTCAGCTACAATTTTTATACATTGACTTTTTCCGTAGGACCAATTATTTTCGAGATATACGCAAAAACCAGAAAAAGGGACCTTTTAAGTGCCCACCCGAGGGTCAAGGACTTTTAATATGTTTTTTTATTAACCAGTTCAAACAAATTCGCGAAGTCGTTTTTTGTGCTTATTGAGTTTCCGGCTAAACCTCTCTTTAGAGCACTCACATTGACAGCTAACTTACAATATTTTAATTTAAAAAACTTTGCTGTCATTCATTTTTTTGAATTAAAATATTGATAGTAATGTGTGTTTTTGTTCAGTAGATGTTGGATTTCAAGTGAAACGAGTAGGAAGTATAGAAAGATTTAACGCTACTGAAATGATTATTTATGATCAAACATGATTCCTCATTCTTATGACCTTATCTTTATCTCAGCGTTCATTTTGTAAAATGGCGGAGTTGCGTTTATTTTTCACGTCCGGGTGCGTTTTTCACGTACGTGTTTTTAGCAGGGATTTGGCACATTCGTGTTCGTTTTTTAAATAAATACACGGACGTGAAATATTTTCACGTACGTGCGTTTATTTTTCACGTCCGGGTGCGTTTTTCACGCACGTGTTTTTAGCAGGGATTTAGCACATTCGTATTCGCTTTTTAAATAAATACACGGACGTGAAATATTTTCACGTACGTGCGTTTATTTTTCACGTCCGGGTGCGTTTTTCACGCACATGTTTTTAGCAGGGATTTAGCACATTCGTATTCGCTTTTTAAATAAATACACGGACGTGAAATATTTTCACGTACGTGCGTTTATTTTTCACGTCCGGGTGCGTTTTTCACGCACATGTTTTTAGCAGGGATTTAGCACATTCGTATTTGCTTTTTAAATAAATACACGGACGTGAAATATTTTCACGTACGTGCGTTTATTTTTCACGTCCTGGTGCGTTTTTCACGTACGTGTTTTTAGCAGGGATTTAGCACATTTGTGTTCGTTTTTCAAATAAATACACGGACGTGAAAAACGCACCCGGACGTGAAAAATAAACGCACGTACGTGAAAATATTTCATGTCCGTGTGCGTTTTTCACGTCCGTATATTTATTTAAAAAACGAAAACGAATGTGCTAAATCCCTGCTAAAAACACGTACGTGAAAAACGCACCCGGACGTGAAAAATAAACGCAACTCCGCCATTTTACAAAATGAACGCTGAGATAAAGATAAGGTCATAAGAATGAGAAATCATGTTTGATCATAAATAATCATTTCTGTGGCGTTAAATCCCTCTATATTTCCTACTGAGACGATTTCCTTAATGCATTAATGTTTTCCATACCAGGTACACAAAACTCGCCTATGTTGCGTCTTAAGTGAAATTCATTGTACTTATATGGAATTATACAGTATGAAGCCCATCGAATGAGTGAATCAATTTAGATACAAAGATATTATTCTGCATTTGAAAGGGGAGGTTTAATGGACAAAACTTATGCAGGCTGATCAAAAAGTTTTGTGCCACAGAAAAGTGTGTCAACATTTTCATGTCTGTCTGCCAATTTCTAAAACCTTGAACACGACTGTGTTAAGCCAGGGCTAATCCCACCCATAATTTTGTTACACAACAGTTTGAGTAGCTGCGCCTGCTAAGAAGATGGCGGTCGTTTGAGCAGCATATAATATGTGCCAAATAAGTTTTATAATTCGAGTGATTTGCTGCATATAATAATATATCATTAAGTTCTGGTTCTTATCATCTCATTTTTCAGCATTTTTCAAATTACTCTTACAGTACAGAATGAAATCTCTTTGAATCTGGTTTTACAATTCAACTTGGATTTAATTCGATTTGCACCCGGGCGAAGCCGGACCGGGCAGCTAGTATAGACCTAAACCTTTCTCAAGAAATAAGTTATTAAATAAATAACAATATATGAGTTAGGTAATTGTGGACAACAATATAATAATTATTAATTAATTCAACAATGAATTTTTTTAATCCACCTGGCATCCACTAGGTAGTGAATAGTATTTCTTAACATATCAGTCAGCATATTATGCCATCATGATTGTTAAACGTCAAACGATTGTTATAAGATATATAAGGAAAAAATCAGAAGCCACTGTCAGGACTTGAACCCGAAATTCCCAGTTTCCAGCTGGTTGAGTTGCCATTTACTCACACAGTGCCCCGAAAGTGAAATCTGTTCCTTCACTTTCGGGGCACTGTGTGAGTAAATGGCAACTCAACCAGCCGGAAACTGGGAATTTCGGGTTCAAGTCCTGATAGTGGCTTCTGATTTTTTCCTTATATATCTTATAACAATCGTTTGACGTTTAACAATCATGATGGCATAATATGCTGACTGATATGTTAAGAAATACTATTCACTACCTAGTGGATGCCTTGTGTATTAAAAAAATTCATTGTTGAATTAATTAATAATTATTAAGTTATTAAATGGTAAAAACTCGTTTTTAAATCCATTACGTAGTTCTCGAGTTTAGCCGGTACATGCATACAGACAGGCACCGCCTAGCGGGGACTTTATTTTGTACTATTTAAGCATTCCTATATGCGAGTGGAATGAAACGCACTGTATAATAATATAATATAATATAATACAGTATGAGGCACCTAAAGTGTTACAAGCTAATATCTCAGAAAGTATTGGTCATAAATAAAGAAGTTGTGTAATACATATTAAAAAACTAATTATTAATTAAAACGTTACTATCAAGTAGCCTTGTTTCGAAATTGATTCGGTTGTTTACATTTGACATTTTTACATTTATAAACTTGATGCTATTTGAGAGTAACGTTTTAATTAATTAGTTATTTTCATATTACACAACTTCTTTGTTTATGACCTTAAAATGACCTTGAATAAGCTTATGTCATAGGCCGTTGGATTCGTCTCAATAATGGCTTCAAGATTCCGCTTAAAAATTCCACATGGTTTGATTAAAAAAATGGAGGTGACCTTGACCCAATCCCAGCATATCAATCAAGAAGAAAATCTATTTTACCAACATAAGTCCTCTTTGATACCAAACAGTTTTTTTTCCAAACTTTTTTGCTACAACCAATACTTTCTGGATATAAGCTTGTAACGCTTTATGTGGCTCACCTGTATATGTTTATCTTTTTACTAATAAAGTTGTAAATACATGCATACCTATATATATATTATGTACATTGTACAAATGTGTGGTTTGCAAGGGAAAGAACTACCCTAAAACGCTGTTGGCATAGCCTGTAATAGGACACGGAAAAAAGAATTGTACGCGTGCTTGAATACTATATACGATAATGTATGGTGCCGTTGGGACTTTAATCTTTAAATAAAATTAGCCCGGACACGACAAGGAAATTATTTCCTAGAAAGAGGTTTAACAAACGGGAATGGACTTTCCTTTTAACAAAAGAATTGCATTTACTCGTTTGTTTTCACTATCATGTGTTAAAACAAACTGAAATGGACGTTGGTTTGTGTGACCGTCGTCAAAAAGTAAATTGGGGTTTTTTTTCAAATTGGATGCTTATACTGAAGCCTTAAGTATTTGTGTATGCTATCATCTATTGAAATAAAAAATTCTGGCCAATTGAACGACGGGACCATTCCAACTCAAAATAGTGACACTTCGCATACCTATTATTATAATAAAATAAAATTTCTGTTAACGAGTGTGATGACGTGAGTAACGGCCAGTAATAAATATTTTCACAACGCTGCTATTGAAAATTCGATTTTCAGTACCTGTTTAGCGTTTAGTGTTTTTAGAGTTCCGTACCTCAATAAGAAAATACGGAACCCTTATAGGATCACTTGTTTGTCCGTCAGGCTGGCTGGCTGGCTGGGTGTCCGTCTTTCAAAACACATTTTCTCAGGAGCGGATAGAGATATTAAGTTGAAATTAATATGAAATACTAAAGCCTACGGTCCCTTGGAGGTGTAAAAAATTCTAGCTTCTAAGTCAACGCAATCAAACGATACGGCCATTTTTGTTACCTATTTTGATACTCGCAAATTCACTCATCAAAAACCTATAGGGTACTTTCCGTTGACCTAGAATCATGAAATTTGGCAAAAAGCAAGGTCTCGCAGCACAATCCAAAAATCACAAAAAACGAGAAACCTTTTAAGGGCTGTATCTTTGAATATCTATTAATATAAGAAAACAGCTTTGAAGTGGCTTAAGGATCCAAAATAAGAAGCAAATACTGTTAATATTGCATTTATTAGCTAACGTTTCGAGAATTATATTCTCATCATCAGAGCTCAAATGCCGTCAAATGTAACAGTAAAATTGTCCAAAATTTAAAAAAAAATTCGACTGATGACCAGTCCTATACTTCCCACCTAGTAAATATTTGCAAAAAATAAACACTCTTTTTTTTATTCTTTGACTAGGCCCAAATAACCTTAGCTGTTGGTGGTCTTTAAAACACAATTTAATTTTTATTCTTTGAAAAAAGCATGGCCCTCTTTTTTGTTTGGTGATCTATTGATGGCTAGCTTAATATAGCAAAAATCATGGTTACCTTGATTTACGTACAATTTTTATTTTTTTTAGTAAAATATTTTTTTTCTCGAAAACTATACATTTTAGAGAAAAAAAATATTTACATTTTTTTCATATTATAACATCTAGAATTCATTTATATTTTTTTTTACCTATGTTAATACGTGACATTGAGGACGTTTTTTTGAATATCTCAGGATCCACTGAACCGATTTGACTCAAAATCTAATCAGATCTAAGTTAAAGGCTGATAAACACAATAGAACAATCGGCATGCCCGTATGTTGTTCCGTTCTTAAGATATCGAAGGCGAAAAATTGACCACATACACACACACACACATACACACATACACACACACATACAGACATCAGTCAGAAAATGATCTTAAACGATTGCTAGGGTCTCAAAACGTGAAAATCTGTTAAAATCTCGAAATATTGTTTTCGGACTGAATCCATTACTTCCCTACCATAGTAGAGGTGGGAAGTAAAAACATATTAACATTTTATTTGGTTTTAATGAAATGTAAAAAAAAAGTTGTTTTATTGATTTATTTTGTAAATAAAAATACTGAAGACTTTATGTTTTATAGAATTTTGATTTAATTTTTTATTGTGGAAAATTTTTTTGCCAGATTTTTCATAATAAAAAATTAAATCAAAATTCTATAAAACATAAAGTCTTCAGTATTTTCATTTACAAAATAAATCAATAAAACAACTTTTTTTTACACTTCATTAAAATCAAATAAAATGTTAAGGTGTTTTTTTAAATTTTGGACAATTTTACTGTTACATTTGACGGCATTTGAGCTCTGATGATGAGAATATAATTTTCGAAACGTTAGCTAATAAATGCAATATTAACAGTATTTGCTTCTTATTTTGGATCCTTAAGCCACTTCAAAGCTGTTTTCTTCCATTATCATCAGGATCACCACTTTTCTGTTTTTAATTAAAACAGTTTCTTCACATCTATTAATATAGCTATGTTCCAACCTGCCATAAATGGATCGTTTTGAAACGGTAATAAAACTGTTTTTATAGGTTTTGTGCGCATGCGTCAACTTTGTACAGTCCTGTGACGGTACAAACGTAGACATGGGTTGGAACGCTTTTGTGACCGTTTTGTGCATGAAATCATGGCCTTCATGACCATGCATATGATCAAAATATATCAATTGTCATTTGTCAAAAGCAAATTCAATATCAGGCCTTTTTTGATGTTAAAAACATTTTGAAAATGAATAACTTATTTGATGGCTAGTCTTAAGAATAATATTAATAAATAAACGTACTAAATGTTTTAACTATTAAAAACATTTTTTGGTAAAATATGCTAGCTACATTTTTTTTGGAAATAAAAAATATGCAAATTATTAATTTGTAGTCGTGACTCGAGTCGTGATGTTTTTGAGCGTTTGTTAAAAATTGTATTGTTTGTCTAACATTTACTTATTTTTAATTTTTAGAATTACACGAATATAAATATAATTAAATTTTATTAACTAAGAATTCAAATATAAATATTTAAATTAATAATTTTGAAAAAACAAACAAAAACAAAACAAATCTCAAATGAAGAATAAAGAGATATTTGAACAGAGACGAGACAAAACAAAACTAAAACAAATTACAAATGAATAAACAACTGTCTCAAGTTGGTATTGAACAGAGACAAACGTAACAAAGTACTTAATGCGCATGTCAGTTCAGGGTCCTCGCGCCCCTGAGTGCGATGTGTGCGATGCACGCGGGCAGCACATCCAAGGGGCGGCAAATGGCCTAGTTGAGTTATGTTTTTTGTACTGTATAGAAAAAATATACAACTGATATTATATCAATTTTATTTGTATACTCAAGCCTACGTGAAAACTCCTACAAGTAGTTATTTCTTTTTTAATAAAATTAAAATTCGAATTCGAAATATTGGCGACTCTGTCTATTGAACATGAACATGTCGATACAGAAGAGATTTTAAAAGAATTCGCTGCAACCAAAAGTCGCCAAGTTCAATTTTACTAAGCATGTGAAAATGCTTAGTTCATTGCATTTATAATTTAAGGCAAGATCAGATTGAATTACTTTTATAATTTTAAGTGAAAACAATTTTATACTTTTGTTATGAATTATTTTACATAACAATGTTTAAATGATGTTTTTTACAGTTTATTTAAATTTATAAGGAATAAAGTTTCTATTGATTGCACTTACAGTATTAGTTATTTGGGATTTTTTACGTTTTTAAATTTGACATATCGTCTAGTGAGTTTATCCCCAATAAGGGGCGTCAATTATGATTCCGCACGCGGGCGGCGTGAGGCCTTACGAGGGCCCTGTGTCAGTTTAACAGTTTCATTTTGGTTTCATGTCTAGACTATGTACCGAAATGATCGTTCGGAAACCGTTCACAAACTATCACAAATTCGGTTGGAACTGCGCATGAGCGTGACGGTAATATTACGGTTTTCAGAGTGGTTGGAACAAAGCTCATGTCTAGCTAAATTAATTCTTAAAACGGCACGGAACCCTCGTAGCGCGAGTTCCACACGCACTTGAGCGCTTTTTTTATTATTAAACTCTGTTTTAAAAAAAACGAATCGGACCCATGTTCATTTAAGAAAAAATGTAGTTAACCCAGCTACCATCTGCCAAAGTTTGTTATAGAGCTTGTAGAACATCTTGTATAGTCAATAACTCGGAATAAAAAATAACTGCCTAGCCATTAGCCAACAAGAAAAATCCCATCTTCAAAAAAATATATCCACTCAATCGACCAACAATCGGCTTTGATTGTTATCGATTCTGATCCAAAACAACCAACAACAACAACAAAATCAACAATAGGTGTCCCAAGCAATCTTCAACAATCGACTTTATCGTTGCATCCAAATCAGTAGGCGAACATCTATCTCGTATGCATGCCGTCTACTGTCCCTATGCAGTCTGACCTCTTACCGGCTCGCTACACACCGCCGTGTATTGTGTCTCTCAGCTCTGCCCTCACATGACGTACGTCAGCCATGTCTCACATCCTCTCTCCCTCATACCGCCTTCACGAGCATATAGTTTCCCTTTGTCGGCCAGAATATCGCCAAGTTTTGAGCCCGTAACACTTCGTCAAATACAGACGCTAATGACCTCAGTTGTCGAGCGCCCCCAGGGGGAACATTGGAATGTCGTTGTTTATCGCAATTGCATTACAATGTTCTTTGGGAATTGGCGAACCCAGGGAAACCCGAGCACGCACCAGTCGGTTGTGTACCCGGCTGGGTGATTCATTTAGGGACTATTATGAAGGAAGGACAGTCGCAACTTTTTTTCTTCTTCGTTTCTCTCTTCTTTTTGGTTGTTGTTAGCGGTCTTGTCCCTCCGTAATGGGTACACTTTTGTTGCTGTCCTTTGTTTGTAGTAGTCCCTAATAGTAGACCTGCGTGTTTGCCGTGCGCGGTGACCCGTAAGGCGGAAAAGAGGATCCTGGCAGTTGAGGTTCGCTTGGGTGCACCAACACACTGCTTTGGCCTCCGCTTCGCTGTAAACGGGCGGCTAGACCTAACCCAGTCTAGTCAATCGGCTAACGTCGTGTTTATTTAGTATTCCGGCGGGGTGAGCCAGTGTCTTTGGATGGAGTGGCGCCGTCTCTTGAGCTGACTATATCACCGTGTAGCCCTGGCGCTCTGTACCGGTTTGCGGTCATCGTCCCCTTGTTGGGCTCCGTGGTGGGTGGGGAGCACGGTAGATGAATATAAAATAATTAATATGGCAAATTTTCCCCCATTAACTAGCCCTCCCTCTAAGAGAGGGCGTAAAGATGAAGGATTAAATATATTATTTGGTAATGACCCGGAAATTGTTACTCCATGTAACAAATATTTAATTATGAGTAAAATTACTGGAAATTTCAACAGCGACAGTCCCTTTTACATTAATAAACATCTTGATGGCTTATTTGGAACTTTTCCGAGTGTTAAAAAGTTGCGTGATGGATGTTTATTAATTGAAACATCTTCACAGCGTCAAGCTGAAAAAGTAATGGCATGTAAAAATATAAAAGGTGTTGACATGTGCACTGACGTACCTGTAAATGTAGAATTGCATAAGCAGCTGAACTTTTCTAAAGGCATTATTTATTGTTTCGATCTTCTTAACTGTACAGTTGAAACAATAAAAGAGGAACTCAAAGATCAAGGTGTTACAGACGTATATAGGATTCACGCACGTAGAGATGGTCAATTAGTACCTACACCGTCTCATATTCTTACGTTCTGTACACCGCAGCCTTCGCCATCAATAAAAGCAGCATTCTATTCTTTGAAAGTACGTCAATATATACCATCTCCCTTGCGCTGTTACAAATGTCAAAAGTTTGGACATTCGCAGAATAACTGTAGCTTTCCCAGTCTCTGTGACAATTGCGGCCAACCTTTGCATGAGGATATTCCGTGCAAAAGGGTGTCGCATTGCGTTAATTGCAACGGAATCCACTCTGCAAGATCTAGAGAATGTCCACAATACAAAGTGGAATTCAAGATCCAAGAAATAAGAACCACCGAAAAAATTTCTTTTGCAGAGGCCAAGCGCAAATATCGTGAATCAGTCCCTTCTTTTACACGTTCCTTTGCAACCATTGCTGCCGTTCCTGTCATCAAAGTAGACATGTCAACACAGACATGTGACATGTCTACACAAACCGAAATTTCCCCATCCATTTCTAAAACTGTTGTTGCCAAAAAGTCAAATAAGAAAAACAAAAAAAGTCCGGATAATAGATCGAGATCACCGGTTAAAAAACCAACTTCACCGGTAAAATCTCAAATTGAAAAAATTAAATCAGTATCTCCGGTAAAGAAAACTAAGATTATCTTGAACCGGGATAATAGTCATAAAATGACTATTACACGTACTCGCGTCGACCATAGCAGCAGTGCAGACTCTGCTATGGACGAAGATATTAGCAGACCTCCCCATCATCGGTCTGATGCAGCGAGGAAAAAAACGAGGTAGTTCCTTTTTTACAAATTATCACATTCAATTTCTTACAGTGGAACATGAACGGTTTTTATATTCATTTCAGTGAATTAAAACTCCTCCTTAACGACCATAATGCTACTGCTATTAGTTTACAGGAAACACATTTGAAAGACACAAACACTCCGGTTCTTCGTGGTTTTACGATTTATCGATTTCTTAACATATCAGTCAGCATATTATGCCATCATGATTGTTAAACGTCAAACGATTGTTATAAGATATATAAGGAAAAAATCAGAAGCCACTGTCAGGACTTGAACCCGAAATTCCCAGTTTCCAGCTGGTTGAGTTGCCATTTACTCACACAGTGCCCCGAAAGTGAAATCTGTTCCTTCACTTTCGGGGCACTGTGTGAGTAAATGGCAACTCAACCAGCCGGAAACTGGGAATTTCGGGTTCAAGTCCTGATAGTGGCTTCTGATTTTTTCCTTATATATCTTATAACAATCGTTTGACGTTTAACAATCATGATGGCATAATATGCTGACTGATATGTTAAGAAATACTATTCACTACCTAGTGGATGCCTTGTGTATTAAAAAAATTCATTGTTGAATTAATTAATAATTATTAAGTTATTAAATGGTAAAAACTCGTTTTTAAATCCATTACGTAGTTCTCGAGTTTAGCCGGTACATGCATACAGACAGGCACCGCCTAGCGGGGACTTTATTTTGTACTATTTAAGCATTCCTATATGCGAGTGGAATGAAACGCACTGTATAATAATATAATATAATATAATACAGTATGAGGCACCTAAAGTGTTACAAGCTAATATCTCAGAAAGTATTGGTCATAAATAAAGAAGTTGTGTAATACATATTAAAAAACTAATTATTAATTAAAACGTTACTATCAAGTAGCCTTGTTTCGAAATTGATTCGGTTGTTTACATTTGACATTTTTACATTTATAAACTTGATGCTATTTGAGAGTAACGTTTTAATTAATTAGTTATTTTCATATTACACAACTTCTTTGTTTATGACCTTAAAATGACCTTGAATAAGCTTATGTCATAGGCCGTTGGATTCGTCTCAATAATGGCTTCAAGATTCCGCTTAAAAATTCCACATGGTTTGATTAAAAAAATGGAGGTGACCTTGACCCAATCCCAGCATATCAATCAAGAAGAAAATCTATTTTACCAACATAAGTCCTCTTTGATACCAAACAGTTTTTTTTCCAAACTTTTTTGCTACAACCAATACTTTCTGGATATAAGCTTGTAACGCTTTATGTGGCTCACCTGTATATGTTTATCTTTTTACTAATAAAGTTGTAAATACATGCATACCTATATATATATTATGTACATTGTACAAATGTGTGGTTTGCAAGGGAAAGAACTACCCTAAAACGCTGTTGGCATAGCCTGTAATAGGACACGGAAAAAAGAATTGTACGCGTGCTTGAATACTATATACGATAATGTATGGTGCCGTTGGGACTTTAATCTTTAAATAAAATTAGCCCGGACACGACAAGGAAATTATTTCCTAGAAAGAGGTTTAACAAACGGGAATGGACTTTCCTTTTAACAAAAGAATTGCATTTACTCGTTTGTTTTCACTATCATGTGTTAAAACAAACTGAAATGGACGTTGGTTTGTGTGACCGTCGTCAAAAAGTAAATTGGGGTTTTTTTTCAAATTGGATGCTTATACTGAAGCCTTAAGTATTTGTGTATGCTATCATCTATTGAAATAAAAAATTCTGGCCAATTGAACGACGGGACCATTCCAACTCAAAATAGTGACACTTCGCATACCTATTATTATAATAAAATAAAATTTCTGTTAACGAGTGTGATGACGTGAGTAACGGCCAGTAATAAATATTTTCACAACGCTGCTATTGAAAATTCGATTTTCAGTACCTGTTTAGCGTTTAGTGTTTTTAGAGTTCCGTACCTCAATAAGAAAATACGGAACCCTTATAGGATCACTTGTTTGTCCGTCAGGCTGGCTGGCTGGCTGGGTGTCCGTCTTTCAAAACACATTTTCTCAGGAGCGGATAGAGATATTAAGTTGAAATTAATATGAAATACTAAAGCCTACGGTCCCTTGGAGGTGTAAAAAATTCTAGCTTCTAAGTCAACGCAATCAAACGATACGGCCATTTTTGTTACCTATTTTGATACTCGCAAATTCACTCATCAAAAACCTATAGGGTACTTTCCGTTGACCTAGAATCATGAAATTTGGCAAAAAGCAAGGTCTCGCAGCACAATCCAAAAATCACAAAAAACGAGAAACCTTTTAAGGGCTGTATCTTTGAATATCTATTAATATAAGAAAACAGCTTTGAAGTGGCTTAAGGATCCAAAATAAGAAGCAAATACTGTTAATATTGCATTTATTAGCTAACGTTTCGAGAATTATATTCTCATCATCAGAGCTCAAATGCCGTCAAATGTAACAGTAAAATTGTCCAAAATTTAAAAAAAAACATATTAACATTTTATTTGGTTTTAATGAAATGTAAAAAAAAAGTTGTTTTATTGATTTATTTTGTAAATAAAAATGCTGAAGACTTTATGTTTTATAGAATTTTGATTTAATTTTTTATTGTGGAAAATTTTTTTGCCAGATTTTTCATAATAAAAAATTAAATCAAAATTCTATAAAACATAAAGTCTTCAGTATTTTCATTTACAAAATAAATCAATAAAACAACTTTTTTTTACACTTCATTAAAATCAAATAAAATGTTAAGGTGTTTTTTTAAATTTTGGACAATTTTACTGTTACATTTGACGGCATTTGAGCTCTGATGATGAGAATATAATTTTCGAAACGTTAGCTAATAAATGCAATATTAACAGTATTTGCTTCTTATTTTGGATCCTTAAGCCACTTCAAAGCTGTTTTCTTCCATTATCATCAGGATCACCACTTTTCTGTTTTTAATTAAAACAGTTTCTTCACATCTATTAATATAGCTATGTTCCAACCTGCCATAAATGGATCGTTTTGAAACGGTAATAAAACTGTTTTTATAGGTTTTGTGCGCATGCGTCAACTTTGTACAGTCCTGTGACGGTACAAACGTAGACATGGGTTGGAACGCTTTTGTGACCGTTTTGTGCATGAAATCATGGCCTTCATGACCATGCATATGATCAAAATATATCAATTGTCATTTGTCAAAAGCAAATTCAATATCAGGCCTTTTTTGATGTTAAAAACATTTTGAAAATGAATAACTTATTTGATGGCTAGTCTTAAGAATAATATTAATAAATAAACGTACTAAATGTTTTAACTATTAAAAACATTTTTTGGTAAAATATGCTAGCTACATTTTTTTTGGAAATAAAAAATATGCAAATTATTAATTTGTAGTCGTGACTCGAGTCGTGATGTTTTTGAGCGTTTGTTAAAAATTGTATTGTTTGTCTAACATTTACTTATTTTTAATTTTTAGAATTACACGAATATAAATATAATTAAATTTTATTAACTAAGAATTCAAATATAAATATTTAAATTAATAATTTTGAAAAAACAAACAAAAACAAAACAAATCTCAAATGAAGAATAAAGAGATATTTGAACAGAGACGAGACAAAACAAAACTAAAACAAATTACAAATGAATAAACAACTGTCTCAAGTTGGTATTGAACAGAGACAAACGTAACAAAGTACTTAATGCGCATGTCAGTTCAGGGTCCTCGCGCCCCTGAGTGCGATGTGTGCGATGCACGCGGGCAGCACATCCAAGGGGCGGCAAATGGCCTAGTTGAGTTATGTTTTTTGTACTGTATAGAAAAAATATACAACTGATATTATATCAATTTTATTTGTATACTCAAGCCTACGTGAAAACTCCTACAAGTAGTTATTTCTTTTTTAATAAAATTAAAATTCGAATTCGAAATATTGGCGACTCTGTCTATTGAACATGAACATGTCGATACAGAAGAGATTTTAAAAGAATTCGCTGCAACCAAAAGTCGCCAAGTTCAATTTTACTAAGCATGTGAAAATGCTTAGTTCATTGCATTTATAATTTAAGGCAAGATCAGATTGAATTACTTTTATAATTTTAAGTGAAAACAATTTTATACTTTTGTTATGAATTATTTTACATAACAATGTTTAAATGATGTTTTTTACAGTTTATTTAAATTTATAAGGAATAAAGTTTCTATTGATTGCACTTACAGTATTAGTTATTTGGGATTTTTTACGTTTTTAAATTTGACATATCGTCTAGTGAGTTTATCCCCAATAAGGGGCGTCAATTATGATTCCGCACGCGGGCGGCGTGAGGCCTTACGAGGGCCCTGTGTCAGTTTAACAGTTTCATTTTGGTTTCATGTCTAGACTATGTACCGAAATGATCGTTCGGAAACCGTTCACAAACTATCACAAATTCGGTTGGAACTGCGCATGAGCGTGACGGTAATATTACGGTTTTCAGAGTGGTTGGAACAAAGCTCATGTCTAGCTAAATTAATTCTTAAAACGGCACGGAACCCTCGTAGCGCGAGTTCCACACGCACTTGAGCGCTTTTTTTATTATTAAACTCTGTTTTAAAAAAAACGAATCGGACCCATGTTCATTTAAGAAAAAATGTAGTTAACCCAGCTACCATCTGCCAAAGTTTGTTATAGAGCTTGTAGAACATCTTGTATAGTCAATAACTCGGAATAAAAAATAACTGCCTAGCCATTAGCCAACAAGAAAAATCCCATCTTCAAAAAAATATATCCACTCAATCGACCAACAATCGGCTTTGATTGTTATCGATTCTGATCCAAAACAACCAACAACAACAACAAAATCAACAATAGGTGTCCCAAGCAATCTTCAACAATCGACTTTATCGTTGCATCCAAATCAGTAGGCGAACATCTATCTCGTATGCATGCCGTCTACTGTCCCTATGCAGTCTGACCTCTTACCGGCTCGCTACACACCGCCGTGTATTGTGTCTCTCAGCTCTGCCCTCACATGACGTACGTCAGCCATGTCTCACATCCTCTCTCCCTCATACCGCCTTCACGAGCATATAGTTTCCCTTTGTCGGCCAGAATATCGCCAAGTTTTGAGCCCGTAACACTTCGTCAAATACAGACGCTAATGACCTCAGTTGTCGAGCGTCTATAATTCACAATTCATTCACTTCGTCAAATGCCGTCGTTTTAGGTGACAATGTATTTTTATTTAAATTGAATTTTTATACCATAAGCTCGAAATTAAACATTTTTTGGGGGCTGCAAAATTCTGAAATGCTACAATACATACATATACGTAAATAATTGTAAATTGGTTCCTTTCTTAGGACGGTTTGTGCATTCATAAGCACAACAGGATTGTGGCATTTTCTGGCAAGAATTAATAACGCACAAATATATGCTGTTTTTTTCCCTTTATAAGTAAATTTTATAAGTAAATATTTGGGAAATTAAGTAGACACATTAGCTCATAATATAAATGAAAAAGTTTGTATTACACATTCCCATGACAACCGTCGATATATGTTTTGCCCTTTTCAAATATGGTCGCCCTGCTTCACTTTTAGACCACTAGTCAGGTATTTTCTTGTAAAAATGATTTGAATAATAAACCGTCATTATAGAAAAAAACAATGTTATAGCCCATATCTTTTCTGCGCATGCGCCAACCTTCCCTCTAAAGTCTAAACAATAGGACTGTTCCTATTCACATGTCAAACATCCTACCAAAATTTGGTTTCGATCCGCTCAGCCGTTTGACTTGTATCGTGCTCCTACAAAAACAGACAAACAGACTTTTTTGAGTCAGGGGACCTCAAAACGAAAAAATATTGTAACATTTGAAAAGTGAATTTTGACCTAAATTAGTACCATTCCCCACTTGTGAAGTTGGAATGGTAAAATAGTGACTAAATTGTGTTTTAAAGACCACCAACAGCTAAGGTTATTTGGGTCTAGCACCAATTCATATTTTCAATTCATTATTTTTTAATAATAAATTGAAAATCCAATTGACACTTTTACCAGCTCTCGGGCTAGAACCCGAGAACTGGGGACTTGTAATAGAGGAACAATAGCAACGCCATGTAAACAACAGCATTGCTACACGCTCGGCTATTTTCAAGCCCAAAATAGTGACTATTGTTACACTACAGTTCATAGATATTTTCAAATATGCATGAGCGCTGTAACGATATAAAATCTTACATTGGATTGATTTGTGCATTGAATGAATGGTTAATTGGAGATTAAATTATTGTAGCAGTTTAGATGTTGGGGCATCACGTAATCAGTTTTATTTTGGCAAATCACTTAGGCCATGAATAAAAATTGATTGACGATCATTATTACTTTTTAGTAGTGGTGTTAGGAATTTCAATATGTAATGATTCAAAAATTTTGGGTAGCAATGAAGTAGCGAATATTTAAACTTCATCAGGTACAGCTACGAGTACTTGGGTTAAGCAGATTTTCTCTATTTCTACAATTTAAATTTCATGCACGAATATTTAAATAAAAGCATACATTGTTATAGTAAAGTTATTGTTGATGTTAGTTTCATTTTTCTTAACATCACTAAATTGTGTTTTGTTTGTGTTTTCAAGAGATTAGTAACAATAATTCAGATGTTAAATTTCGAAGAGGAAATCTTCTTAGCTTATGAATCAAGAAAACACGGCGATACTGATGTTTCAAAAAATTGCTTACGTTTGAAGATTTTTTCTCATCTTCAGAGCTCTGCTGGTAAATAACAATGGAATATATGAGGATAAAAGCAATAATTACACTTAACTATTAAAATAGAATCATACGATATATTAAGAGATTACACTTAAACAAATAACTGACTCTTTTAAAAATGTTAGAAAAACTTACAAAAATAACTTTTTTTACAAGTATACCGTTCTACTTTTCCGTCAAAACCATATACAGTAGACTCGCGATATAGTGAACTAATTAATGCACACCGAGTTCACTATATCTATTTGTTCACTATATCGAACATTTTTTTTAAATTCATTAAAAGAACGTTTTTCCTAGTCCTGTGAAAGTGTTGTTGACCCTTTACAAAATCCTCACCCTTCTGCTTTGAATTGCGCATATAGTAGATTTAGCAACACCATATTCTTTAGATAAAAAGGTCACTCCGACACCTTTACTTAAATCTTCCAATATTTTAGCTTTATCACTTAGGGATAAATGTTTCCTATTTTTTGCAATAGCTACTCGTGACGCGATCTAATGCAACTACTATACTGCAGAAAACTGGGGTGATGTAATTGGCCAGAAGGAAACAAAACGTTTTAAATCGTCTTCCTGTTTTAACATGTTTGTTCAACTAAATAAACTATTGGGTTCACTATTTCGAGAGTTCAATTTGTTCACTCTACAGAATACATTAAGAAAAAAATGTCAGTTCACTATTTGGAGTAGTTCACTATACAGTATGTTCACTATATCGCGAGTCTACTGTAGTTCTTCCTATTTACATGTCAAACATTCAACCAAAATTTGGTTTCGATCCGATTAGGCGTTTGACCGGAACGGTGGGAACAAACACACACACTTTTTGAAAAAACACGTTTTTTGCACTCCGGGGAAAAGTAAAATCTTATGAAATTGCGAAAAGAAAATTTTGAGCTAAATTTGTACCTACTACTCCCCCACTTGTGGAGTTGGAATGGTAGATTACTGTCTAATCACTACTAATCTAGAAAATACCGGAATATAACGGAACATATGTGCATAATTTCGTTGTCTAATGTCTTTGGATTCTAGAATTTTTGTATAAATGTGTTGTTGAGAGTTATTAGTGGGAATAAACAATTAAGTCCGACCGAAGGCTAGTTTTCTGGCCGAAGTCGAATTTCGTTTTTTTTTTTCACTTCGGTTGAAGCGAAAACGTTAACAGCCATGATTTATTTTGGCGTGACGTCACTATTATAGTAAACAAACGCAGGCAGACACGCTATTTCTATGAAATTCTTGCTTTGTTTACTATAATAATGCCGTCACAAATGAATCATCATAGCGGCTGGAGTTACACTTCATGTGACAAATAGACTGAAAATCTCACTTTCTGAAACTTGAGTGATAAATTAATCTAGTATTTTATGAATAAAAGCTAAACTCAATGCACAGACCATCGTATTTACATTAATTCGCAATAGAATAGAATAGAAATTTATTTATCCTCAGAGTGTAAAATACCCTATTGCATTAAGCTATACAATCTGCTACCAGAACTTAAGAATATCAATCGTTTGTCGTGCAGTGTGTTTTAAAGACCACTAACAGTCAATAGGCCGAGAGCTAGTGACAATTTTTTGGTGTTATTTATTCAAAGCCTTTTTTTGTGAAGATGTTGAGGGAGGCATATTAAAGTGCCCTGAGTAAGGGATTTTGCTAGATAGCGGTATGGGAGGGATGCAGACCGCCTCCAACATGTAACAAAAAAAATGGTCACAATTATTATTGCTTCAAGGCTGAAATTGTTTGTATAGCTTGTCGGTGATCCAATAATGCCATTATAATATTTGCAGATCGATTGGTCGGTATTAAAGGGGTGGCAGATCACCCTAAACGTGTCATGTACCCGACGAAATTTATGTTATTAGTTGAAGGTTCAAATTTTAATATGTTGTTACGGCGACTGTTTTAAGCATATATTTCAACTTGCAGAACAAAATGTCGATATGAACCCCCTTGCAGAACGATATAAACACCTAGGCTAGTAAGTTCTGCATATTATGCAGAACTTACTAGCCTAGGTGTTTATATCGTTCTGCAAGGGGGTTCATATCGACATTTTGTTCTGCAAGTTGAAATATATGCTTAAAACAGTCGCCGTAACAACATATTAAAATTTGAACCTTCAACTAATAACATAAATTTCGTCGGGTACATCACACGTTTAGGGTGATCTGCCACCCCTTTAATACTGACCAATTGATCTGCAAATATTATAATGGCATTATCGGGTCACCGACAAGCTATACAAATAATTTCAGCCTTGAAGCAATAATAATTGTGACCATTTTTTTTTACATGTTGGGCGCGGTCTGCATTCCTCCAATACCGCTATCTAGCAAATTCCCTTACTCAGGGCATTTTAATATGCCTCCCTCAACATCTTCACAAAAATAAGGCCTTGAATAAATAACACCAAAAAATTGTCACTAGCTCTCGATCTATAAGGTTATTTGGGCCTAGCACCAATTCATATTTTCAATTCATTATTTTATTTTTTAGGCGCGATCTTAGCGAAGCTAGAAGCGCCTATATACACTCGCTTTGTCTGTGAATCTGTCAATCTGTGAATCTGTAACGGATTTTTTGTATCAGTCGTACAGCCCAAACGGGTTAACCGATTATTAAAAAATTTTTTTTGTTCGATTCCTCTCGGGGTCTATTTGATCCTAACGTCGCCCGATTTTTGAATTTTGGCCCCAGAGGGGAGAAAATTAGAAAAAACAGTGTTTTTTGCTTATAGTTTGCTCAATTTAAGTCAGATCGATTCGAAACCTGTCTTAAACGAAAGAGCAGAAAATTTTAGATAGATTTCATGTATAATATTGTGTCAAAACAGTTTTTTATACAGATTTATATGATTATTAAACGAAATAAATGCGACTTTATCTAATAAATCGCGAACTTGTTTCGGTTGTCCTTGTCTGTTGCACAGTGTGATATGGATATTGGAAGATAGCGTATGCTCTGTCTTATATTGCATTATTTTAAATAGTTATTCAATTTTTTGACTGCTGATGTTTGAATTTAAGTTTAAAAACCCTGGCCTACTGAGTTAAAATGACGTGTAACTAATTATTGACGTCGATCGGATCGGACCAAAATTTCTCGACGTTCATCATACCTTCCCGAACAATTTGATTTTGTCTGTCTCTATGTCCCTTTGTACGCTTATAACTCGAGAACCACTGATCCGATTTACATGATTTTTTTCAAGTAAATAACTTCTTATGCGACTGCGAGTTTTAAAATATTCTGGCATCACGCAAAAGCAACCGAACTGATTCTCAAATAAAAACGTATGTTCTGGCATCACGCAAAAATAAGTAGGTAGTAGATGCTTTGTTTTTTAAACGGTGGTTTTATTAACTTGATCCCGTATATTTGTTACAAATCTTGCGATCGATTGAGTTGAAATTTTGCACACATGTGTAGCTCCGGTGACAATACAATATTATGGTAACTAGCTGACCGGCCCGGCTTTCGTCCGGGTGTAAATCGTACTTCTGAATTTTCACCCACTTCCCGTGATCCGATTGAGTTGAAATTTTGCACACATGTGTAGCTCCGGTGACAATACAATATTATGGTAACTAGCTGACCGGCCCGGTTTCGCCCGGGTGTAAATCGTACTTTTGAATTTTCACCCACTTCCTATGATCCGATTGAGTTGAAATTTTGCACACATGTGTAGCTCCGGTGACAATACAATTTATGGTAACTAGCTGACCGGCCCGGCTTTCGTCCGGGTGTAAATCGTACTTTTGAATTTTTACCCACTTCCCATGATCCGATTGAGTTGAAATTTTGCACATAATATGTGTAGCTCCGGTGACAATACAATATTATGGTAACCAGCTGACCGGCCCGAGTTTCGTCCGGGTGCAAATCGTACTTTTGAATTTTCACAGGCAAAAGGTCTTTCTCCGGTAACGTTTCGGATATATGTAATAAAATCAGACTAAGGAAATAAAGCACACTAAAAATTATTAGATCCTTTTGAAAATTAATATTTGAGAGTTTCATAAAACACAAAAAAATAAAATGACGTCAGATTTCAAAATGGCGGCCATATATACTTTTTTGTAAAAATTATCCGATCCTTTTGAAAATTGATATTTGCGAGTTTTATAGGACACAAACAAATAAAATGATGTCAGATTTCAAAATGGCGGAAATATGTAGAGCTCCTTTCTTAAAATTATACGATCCTTTTGAAAATAGATATTTGAGAGCTTCATAGGACACAAAAAAATAAAATGACGTCAGATTTCAAAATGGCGGCCGAGATGGCGGCCATATATACTTTTTTGTAAAAATTATCCGATCCTTTTGAAAATCGGTATTTGAAAGTTTCATAGGACACAAAAAAATAAAATGGCGTCAGATTTCAAAATGGCGGCCATAATATGTACTTTTTTGTAAAAATTATCCGATCCCTTTGAAAATTGATATATGCGAGTTTTATAGGACGCAAAAAAATAAAATGACGTCATATTTCAAAATGACGGAAATATGTAGTACTCCTTTGTAAAAATTATCCGATCCTTTTGAAAATTGATATTTGAGTTTCATAAGACACAAAAAAATAAAATGACGTCAGATTTAAAAATGGCGGCCGTATGGACATTTTTGTAAAAATTATCCGATCCTTTTGAAAATTGATATTTGAGAGTTTCATAGGTCACAAAAAAATAAAATGATGTCAGATTTCAAAATGGCGGCCATATATACTTTTTTGTAAAAATTATTCGATCCTTTTGAAAATCGGTATTTGAAAGTTTCATAGGACACAAAAAAATAAAATGATGTCATATTTCAAAATGGCGGCCGTATGTACTTTTTTGTAAAAATTATCCGATCCTTTTGAAAATTAATATTTGAGAGTTTCATAGAACACAAAAAAATAAAATGACGTCAGATTTCAAAATGGCGGCCATATGTACTTTTTTGCAAAAATGATCCGATCTTTTTGAAAATTAATATTTGCGAGTTTTATAGGACACAAAAAAATAAAATGATGTCATATTTCAAAATGGCGGTCATAGGTATATATTTCTTTGTAAAAATTATCCGATCCTTTTGAAAATTGATATTTGAGAATTTAATAGACCACAAAAAAATAAAATGGCGTCAGATTTCAAAATGGCGATCAAATAATAACTTTTTAATTGTATTATTTATATCTTTGATAAATTCGGTTTTATATACAATGCGTAAAAAGCATAGCTTCTGTCGGGTGTCTTACGACACATCATGACTTTTTTATTTAGCCGGTTCCGAGTAACGCTTAATAGTCAACCGTACTAATTTTTCTATGTAATCCAATACATATTTATATTAGGTCTTATGGCTCATAGCCTAGTACAAAATTATAAATCTTCTCAGTGTTATTTTCCCTATTTTCAATAAAACCGTTTACACACAGTACCTACATGAATATCGCGCCTTGTAATTCTTGAATTACTTGTATGCTCCAAAATTTTTTAATAATAAATTGAAAATCCACTAGACACTTTTACCAGCTCTCGGGCTAGAACCCGGGAACTGGAGACTTGTACAATACAGGAACCATAGCAACGCCATGTAAACAACAGCATTGCTACACGCTCGGCCATTCTCAAGCCCAAGTCGCTTGTCAATTTTTCTAAATTTGTTAAACGCATCCTCATAGAAAATGCATTCAGTTTTTCTGAATTCCTTGCATTTAATTTCTAAAATCTCTTGAATTATTTTAATATCAATTTCAAAACGTATTTTGGATAATCTTCATACTTTTAAAAGGTTAAAAATAAATAATGATCCAGCAGCTTGACGTTCCAAAATCAGACCAACCTTGCAAAATTAAATCATTAATATTTTTTTCCAGCTGAAGTACAGGGTGTCCAAGACCTGCGTTGTCGGCCGATATATTGATTTTGGGTGAAGATAGAAAAAAAATTTAAATACAAAAATTGTATAAATTTTAATGTTGTATAACTTAAAAATATTTTTAATTATACAGCCTGTCCTATTTAAGCGTGACAGATCAAAGCTATGTTTTTTTTAACCTAGCACCCTGTTTTTATTTGTTTTTTCAATTCTGCACCTAAATGTGAATAGAAATTGTAAGGAAAGCCATGCTCGAAAATTCAATAATTTTTGAGTTATTCAAGTTTTTCAGTAATTTTTGACACATGCAGACCTTTATTTAAAATTCGACATAGCCAAAACAGAAACCTTTATCAAACTGAAATTTTGAGGATCATTAGATAGTAGACGGACAAATCAATGTCTGTCGTAAAAAAATGAATTTATTATACAGGATGTTCAAAATAATGTACTTCTTTTACCTAACTTCAATCACGTGTAACTTTTGATTTTTAAATACAACGAGGTTATTTTTTTGCTGGAATTGCATTCTTTAGGATATTTCCTAACACTTTTATTAAGGGTTGTCCATACCTAAACCAAATACTTTAATACGAAAATATTAAGTTTAGGTATGGACAACCCTTAATAAAAGTGTTAGGAAATATCCTAAAAAATACAATTCCAGCAAAAAAATAACCTCGTTGTATTTAAAAATCAAAAGTTACACGTGATTGAAGTTAAATAAAAGAAGTACATTATTTTGAACACCCTGTATAATAAATTCATTTTTTTCGGACAGACATTGATTTGTCCATCCATTATCTAGTGATCCTCAAAATTTCAGTTTGATAAAGGTTTCTGTTTTGGCTATGTCAAATATTTGGTAAAGGTCTGCACGTGTCAAAAATTTCTAAAAAATTTGAATAACTCAAAAATTACTGAGTTTTCGAGCATGGCTTCCCTTACAGTTTCTATTCACATTTAGATGCAGAATTGAAAAAATAATTAAAAACAGGGTGCTAGGTTAAAAAAAACATAACTTTGACCTGCCACGCTTAAATGGGACAGGCTGTAGAATTGAAAATATTTTTATGTTATAGACCATTAAAATTTATACAACTTTTGTATTTAAACTTTTTTTCTATCTTCACTCAAAATCAATATATTGGCCGACAACGCAAGTCTTGGACACCCTGTATATAAAATTCAAAACATGTTTGAATTTTTAAAAGAGATGCATCTTTTCAAAGTTGTAAATTTATAAAAATGCAACGACCAGTTGTGCGGTAACCTTTATAAAACGTTTTCCTCGTTTTCGAAGTTGCTGTAATAGTAATGGCGAAAATTTGTATGAAACTTTTTGTCATTCTCTCAATCAAAACTTTTTTATTTTCCAGTAAACCACTTAAAGAACTTTGACTGTAGGACGCAACGTAACACACAATTCAATGGCATTATGCAAACAATCTGTCTGCTTTGCTCCATTCTGTTAAAAGTACATTCTTTAATTTACAAGTCAAGTAGTGTGAATCGATTTTACTTCAACCATTGACTTAGAGAATGGACGACGCAATAAATCAAAAATTAGTCGCTTTAAAAAAGGAAACAAACTGTGATATTACTTTAATAATTAATAAAACACACAAAATCCAACTTTATTTTTAATACTACGTTTCGGTCTGTTATAAGAGACCCTTTTCAAGCACTACTGTAGTATAGATTGTATACATCAGTAGTGCTTGAAAAGGGTCTCTTATAACAGACCGAAAAGTAATATTAAAAATAAAGTTGGACAGCTATAGCCAGTTTTGTGTGTTTTATTTATTAAAGTAATCTTTTTCGCTGTCGGTAGAAGCTAATAAGTAAACTGTGATATTGTTAGAGCGAAGGCCAGTGTATACCAACCATTCCCCCGTGGGAATTTCTGAGTCATATATTTTTTTGTTGGTATTGCCATCTCGTTTAAGTTTTTAGTTGTTTGCCCCTTGTCAAATACAGCATATCTCGAAAAAACCCGGAAAACCACAGAGACTAATCAACTCCCAGACCAAACCGCTGAAACTACAAACTTGAAATTTGGACAGTAGGTTCCTTTGGTGACGTAAGCACCCACTAAAAACGATTTTTCGAAATTCAACCCCTAAGGGCGTCAAAAGGGGGTGTATTGCACAGCCTAAAGCACTGAAAATAGAAACATGAAATTTGTAAGTTTACAGGATTTAGCGAGGTGCACTAAGAAAGGATTTTTCGGAAATCAACTCTTAAGGAACATAACTTACAAATGTCATGTGTCTATCTTCAGTATAGTTTAGGTTGTGCAGCTGTACACCCCCTTTTGACGCCCTTAAAGGTTGAATTTCAAACAATCCTTTCTTAGTGGGTGCTTACGTCACCAAAGGAATTTAATGTCCAAATTTCAAGTTTATAGCTTCGGCGCTTTGGTCTGGGCGTTAATTAGTCAAAAAATTATACACCTCTGTTTTACCCCCTTAGGGGTTGAATTAAAAACAAGCCGTGAGGTGGGTCGTTTATTAGGACTAAAGTGCGACCCTTGAGGTTCACACGACGAACTTCCCAGTTTGATAAATATTTAATAATAATAATTAAATTAGATATTACACAGAAAAGTAATCATTTTAATCATTAAAACATAATTATTATTTATTTTTAACAATAATTTAAAAAAAAAACGGCTGAACCCATTTTTATAAAATTTATTTCGAATCAAAATGACGTTAACACGCCTCGATTGACACTCTTACGAAGTCGATATAATTTTTTATTCGCGAGATATTGTGTAAAATCTACTTTTTTGGAGTCTATTTGGTTAAGAAAAAAGAACGATTTTGAAAAAATTTCTTTCAGATCATATTTACGTTAATACGCGTCGATTGGCACCCTAACGTAGTCGATATCATTTTTCATTCTCGAGATTTCGTCTTAGAAAGAAATGGACACATACGTACGTACGTACATACGTACACCCACACACACATACACACAGACATCTTTCTAAAAATAGTGTAAAAATAGTGTAGTGACCTTGAAACATAACAATTTGTTATACATTTTGATTTCGATTTTCGGACCCATTACAATAACTTCCAATGGGAAGTTAAAAATGCTCCAATATGGGGATACTTACTTTTAAATTATTTAGCTGAAATAAAAGTAAAATTGGAATATTAGGAGCAAATAATAAAGATTTGTTTGTAAAAAGTCATTTACTCGGTATCTCAGTGGTTTTCCAGGGTATGCTGTAATTGACGAGGGACAAACAATTAAACAACTAAAACCTTAAACTAGATGGCAACACCAACAAAAAATATGTGAGTCATAAATTCCCACGAGGGGGGGGGTCATATTGGTACTCATGGTCTATGTAACGAGCAACATATTAGTGATCAGCATGTAATGCGTTCCAACCGACCACAACAGTACAGTAAAAGGCAGTGGAAGTAACGCATAGCTTGGAGAATGTTCTAGCATAATGTTTATGCAGTATAAAACCAAACAACTTAACCTAGTACATTTGAGGCACGATTCCCTGATATTTTCTTTACAATCCCTGACCTCCACGGTCTCCTTTATTTCGAAATGGTCGTCTAATGCTACGTCATGTGTCACAGCATCTCTGACAATCGACTGCTCGGTACTACAAGCTGAGACCTCACGCCCCCGCCGTTTTCAATTTCTAGCATTCGCTCCAGGAGGCCATCTCTAATAGTAGCCTTGCGTGTGAAAGCTTTAAACGTCTTGCAGGTAATTCCAGCTAGCCAACAAAATTACGATCAGCTGTTGGTCTTTCGACTAGATTTGAGATACGGGGACGCCCACCTGCACCTCCAACAATTATACCACGTTCAAGTGAAGAACTGTGTTCAATAGAGTAGAAAGAAGCTTCAGCTGTTCCAAGCCGACATTACGCGATTCGATAGGCTTACTCTGACACCCTGGGACATATATCGGTGAAAACTTTCCAAAACGGCTTGAGAGACGACGAAACGCAGCAGGGTTTAAGAACTAAGGACGATTGACGACGCACTCGCCCACGCCTTTGAGTTTGAAGTCTCCAATCATGCATCGCGGGGGCACGGGCGTACCCGGACTGTCTCGAAAGAAGTCGGACGCACCGAAGATCGACTGGTGGAGATGGAGCAAAAGCTCTTCGGGAGGCAGATAGCAAGAAAAACCACCAAGAGGCGTGGGGAATAACTCAGCAATCGGAAAGGTCTCACACGTGTTTGACCACTCAAATTATTCGTACTAACGAGTTCTACAATAATAAAATGCAAAAACCAAAACACACAGAATTCATAACCGTAACACAGTAACAAACAAAGTACCAAAAAAATCGACAACATCGAAATGTCGCAACATTTATAATATGTAAAACGCGGACACTTCTTTCCTTCAACGCAAAGGTGTCAGTGAAACAGTGGAACGAGAACATTCCTTGGTTCGATGTAAATATTGTAAATAGACGCTCGACAACCCAATAAACATTTCTGGTTACTTGTAGTAACGCTTAAGTTATATAATGGGTTTATAATAGTATTGCTCAAAACTGACGTTTTATAACTGTTATATTGCAGACGCCTGGATTACCTTCTAAAATGGTTACCAAAAGATATATAAGTTTAGTGTTGTAAAAGTTGACGTTACCTTCTTATATTACTAGAAGTAACGAGAGCTTAAAGTTTTATAAAGAGGTTATATAACAGTTGCAATCACTTCGTTATATAACTGTACTTATATTGTAGTGTTCATCGCTACCACTATAAATTGCAAGCAATATAACGGTAGCGTTGACAACAATTATAAAACCTACATTGATTAGTGCGCTTATAAAACCTTTACACAACTTTAGGTAATCATGATTGTGTATATTAGTAACTACGGTAACAGCTATATGCCTGTAGGTGTTGAAATATCCATTATATAACTTAAACGGCACTAGGCTTTCAATTTTTTATAAAACTAACCCAAAATGTTTATCTTGGGATAATTTTTGTTGCTCGAGTTGTGCAGTTTGTTATTGAATGAGTATTTTACACCTTTTGTTTTTATTAACTTGTGCGTAAATATGAACTGGTAAAAAGTCAAAAAGGGGTGACCACCGTTATCTTTATAAAACTAGGTGCCCTCTGTAGTTATATAAGGGTAACGGTAGTCTCCTATAAACCCTTTAGTTATATAACGGTAGCCGTAGATTTATAAATTAACTTAAAGTTATATAAAGGAAATCTTTGCACCTTTATAAATCCTAAGGGTATATAACAACACTAAAAGACGTATAAAATTACTAAAAGCTATATAAGGATAATATATGGAGCCACAATATAAAAATAAGGTTTATAATAGTTTTATAGTCGTGATTAGGGTTATATAATGAAAGTAGCCATATTTTTCAAGTCGCCATGTGATGCAATCATTCTTGCAAAGCAGAAGTGTTATTTTTTCTGAGATGAAAAATGCACCGAGGAAATCTTATGTCACTCGGCATTTCATTATTTTTGGGTTTTTTACGTGGGTTATAATATTTTTTGCAAAATATTCTGTAATTAATGAAAATTTCATTTTGCATTTTTCATTCTAAATAAACAAATGTGGTTATTTTGAAGGCGCGCATTTTTTTTAGAAGTACTCTGGTATATATTCTCAGAAAAAGTAGAGTCGCAGTTAATTTTAACCCTTCACATGTGCTTGGAAACTGTTTTTGAAGTTGACTGTAAGACCTTGTTTCTACATTTAACCAGTTGCCATATTGTAAAACTGAAGAAGAAGACATAACTATTTTAATAACCTTGTGAAAAAGAGATGCATTTATACTTTAGTTTTACAATGGTAACTGAACCTACTTTAGCAAAACCTTTAAAAACTTAAAATATTTATAGAGGTAACCGTGCAAGTTATGTAAGAGTAACGGTAATGTATCGCTCTCCAATTTTATAAAACTTTAAGTTATATAAGAACACCTAATTTTGGTTGCCGCAACCTCTATAGGATTCTCCATTTAAGCTCTTTAAGGGGTATATAAGAGTGATAACAGCGTTTCTAACAATATCTTATATCACTTGTAGATATATAATTTGGTGATGGGAACATGTTGGTAACTCTTATAAAACATGAAATGTTTATTGGGAAGAGACGTCATAATATTTACGCACAAGTTAATAAAAACAATAGGTATACAATACTCATTCAATAACAAACTGCACAACTCGAGCAACGAAAATTATCCCAAGATAAAATTTCTGGTTAGTTTTATAAAAAGTTGAAAGCAGGGTGACGTTTAAGTTATATAATGGATATGTCAACACCTATAGTTATATAGCTGTTACCGTAGTTACTAATATACACAATCATGATTACCTAAAGTTGTGTAAAGGTTTTATAAGCGCACTAATCAATGTAGGTTTTATAATTGTTGTCAACGCTACCGTTTTATAACTTGAAATTTATAGTGGTAGCGATAAATACTACAATATAAGTACAGTTATATAACGAAGTGATTGCAACTGTTATATAACCTCTTTATAAAACTTTAAGCTCTCGTTACTTCTAGTAATATAAGAAGGTAACGTAAACTTTTGGTAACCATGTTAGAAGGTAATCCAGGCGTCTGCAATATAACAGTTATAAAACGTTGGTTTTGAGCAGTACTATTATAAACCCATTATATAACTTAAGCGTTACTACAAGTAACCAGAAATGTTTATTGGGAAGCGTCTGAATCGTTCCTTATAGACATGTCAGACGTGTTTCTCGGAAACATGTCCGCTCAACAAAGAACGTTCCATCGGCGTTCCGTCTTTGGAACTGTTTTGCGCAAGCTTATGCTGGAATAGGTAAGGCGCAGTCCATTCTCTGAGTCATTGACTTGAACCAATGTCTTCTTTTCTTGTGTTGCCCTTGCTGCGCCTTCGCCATCAGCTTGTACATGATGTATGACTTAATCTACATATACACTTGGCTCTTTTCTTTTATAAAGCTTTTTCTTTACGCTGTAATTTTTAGTTTTAACGTTGATAAAAGCGACCTTTTAGTCGGAGTCATTATATTAAGTGGAAAAATGAATGAAAAATACATGTTGCATAGAATATTATACGCCTACATAGTACGTTTCATCGTATAGTGCACAAAATATTATAGCTACCGCCAAGTGCCAAAACCGCTTATGTTAAATTTTCGGTAAAAAAAACTCTTTCCAAAAAAAAATTTGCACTGCCTTTAAAAAATTTACTAAAAAGAGAAAAATAATTAAATTTTGATTTTAATTACTAAAATACTTTTACAGTACCTACCTACTTTTAATAAATTGACGCCGACCTCAAAATTTAATTATTTTTCTTTTCTTAATGGCTTTTTTGAAGGAGGTTCAATTTTTTTTATAAACAGATTTTTTGTTTCTCACTTTTCAGTTAATTTTATTACGTATTCGCAATTAAAAGCGAATGAAAATGCCAGCACTTCAGGGTTGTTACGGATGCAAAAATTTAGACATCCGCGGATGCAGATGCGGATGCGGATTATTAGAAGTTCACATCCGCGGATGCGGATTTGATCCGGATGCGGATTTTGAGATTTTAAAAGGATAATTATTTAAATTTTAAGTGCATAAATAACTGAAAATCAATTTAATTTTAACTTTTTATTTATTTAATCATATTTTTAGCACGTGCCACTCTGGCTCCGCCCACTTTCTTTACATGTAGTTACTTGTTGATCTGAATCTGCATCCGTAAAAACTCCGCATTGATTGATGCGGATGTGAATGCGGATGCAGATGTCTGAATTAATGCGAATATTCCGCATGTACGGATGCGGATGCGAATATTCGTAACATCCCTGCTTCAGACGTCTATGTGGGGTTTAATCGGTCATATCACAAAGCATTTGTAGATGTCAGGCACTTCGGATAAAATGATGGTTTGAATGATTTTTTAAGTAATAGTATATTGCATTACAAGGGTCGAAACATAGCGTTTGAAACCAGTGTGAAGTTTGCTGCTCGAGGTACGAGAGCTGCAATTCACACGCGTTGCATTCGCTGTGTTTCGTTCCGAGTAAATGCATATTTTTTTCACAACCATTCTATTGACAATTCGATTTGAGGTACCTGCAATTTGGGCGCGCAAAAGAGCCGCAAAAATATTAAATCTGTCAGATTCATGTGAAATTGATGTGGGGTTATGCCTGTCATTTTGAAGTTATTGTGTATTATATGCGAATTGAAGTTTGCGCGAATCAATCGCTCTATCTCTCTCTTAACAACGTTAAAAACAGAGAAAACCGACAACTGAAAATTTTCATCTCTAGGGTTGAAACTCTCAGTTTCAACTCGCTAAACAGGTACCGAAAATCGAATTTTCAATAGCGGCGTTGTGAAAAATAATTTTTCAAGTTATGAGGTTAGATTTTTATGTCAACTCTTTTGATTGTTATTGTTTTGAAAATCAATAGAGGTTACAGCAGCAGGACATGATATTACGGGACCTGCCATATTTTTTTTCGTAGACCCCACATACGACGACTTCGGATTCGAATACCAGATGTTAACCATTTTGATTTTAATTGCGAATATCTATTTTTATAATAGTACGTAGTTTGCACGTTATTAGCCGACTTATTACTAAACGAATTTAAGAAAAAAAATTTGGAACTACTTCGACATATTCCTGAACACAACGGAGTCGAAATCTTTCAAATCGGTTAGCCTGTCGAGAATCTCCTCTTTTTTAAGTCGCTTTATAAAATTAATGACGATTTAATCATCCAGTTCTTTTAATGATCCTGAAAAATTGGCAAATATTAAAATTATGCAGTATATAAATCATACTGAAATAAAAAAAGAATACAGGTCGTTTCAACTGTTAAATATTTTAAAATATTTTACTTTTTAAGCGCTTTCGAGGAAAACCCCATCTTTAAGACACCTGTGTGATAAACTTTATGATTTACATAATGTTATGAACGTGGACCAACAGAAATTACATAGTAAATAATATTATAGAGCCAAAAAAAGCAATTTCATTTTAAGTTTTCTATGCAACTTTGGAATTTTAATAATAATAAATAATAATAATAATATGGCCCTCGCATGCAGCTTTTACAGTATAATAGAGTTGTTATAACAATATTTTCAAAAACCCTGGACAGTGGACATGTCAGATGTTTTTTTCACTTCTGTAGTGTGTATAGTGTAAAATATAAACATATCATTGTTTTCCGGACGGCGTTCATGCAGTTCGACCGTCGCCGGCCGAACTGTATATAACTTTGCCCGCTTACAAACTACCTGTCCAGATATAGTTGATTAGAATCACTGTTCGTCGGACGGCGTTCATACTGTTCGGCCGTACGTGGTTTTGCTTTTTGGCCCACATACGCTTTTGAAAAATTACTGTGACAGACAGACACCGAGTTGATTTCAGAAGTGTTGTGGTACGGAGTACGGAACATTGATAAAATAAATGTCTATTTATTGATAATATGATGAATAAAATCTTTATTTTCTGCAAATATATACTTTTTATCGATATTAACAAAACGGAAAAAGATTGCACTTAATTGAATTAGATATTATTGGATTTGATTTGATTGAAACGACTTTATTTATATAGACGAGCTGCGGTTCAAAGTATTTATTTGTAGAAAATAAAAATTGCTTTCATCATATTATTAAAACAGATATCTCTACCTGTTGTATGCTTTCTAATTTAATTTAAGCGTTTAAAATACATTGATTGCTTTCTAAGTAGAAACTTTTTGTGACAATCTAGGTATAAATGGTTGGTGCAGATTATCAGATTTAAAAATCCCTGACCTTTCTGGGCTTAATGTAGAAATTTTTCAGGACCTACTTCACTACAAAAAGATACGATTATAAACATCTTTGATCGATTTTATTGATTTGGTATTAAGTCACTGTAACTAAGTTGTTTTTAAACGGTTTTATTTAACTTGTCTCCGTATATTTGTTTGTTTATTTGTTTCAAATCTTGCGACCAATTTTTCATCCAGTTCCCGTTATCTGATTGAGTTAAAATTTTGCACACATGTGTAGCTACGGTGACAATACAATATTATGGTAACTAACTGACCAAATCAGCTTTCACCCGGGTGTAAATCGTACTTTTGAATTTTCACCCACTTCCTGTGACCCTATTGAGTTGAAATTTTGCACACATGTGTAGCTACGGTGACAAATCAAACTAAGCAAATTAAGCACACTAAAAAATTAAAAATAAAAATAGGTAAAAAAACTTTTAATTTAAACGGTTTTATAAATGTACTAAAAAGAAAAAAATAACATTTAATTTAGGCTCATAAGTATAATAGCGTGGGTCGTAAACTCTGTGATAATTTATTACTGTCACGACCCACGCTTATCTATTTTTATTATCTATATTAAGAATATCGAAAGGAAATTGTTTTGTTGGGAACATTTTCAGTTACGAGCGATTGTATATACTAGGTGGGAAGTATAGAACTGGCTATATCCAGTCGAATTTTTATATCTGCTTTTACTGCAACAGCTTGTATATACAGTGTGTCCCACCGTAACTGAGACATAGCATTTTAACATGGTGTTACGCTAATTTGTTAATATTTGCTCCCCGTTAACTGTTTTTGTTATTTTTATTTTACGATCTGGTTCTAAATGTCCCCAGTAATGATGTTGTAGACTTATTTTTATTTAAATGTCTTTAAAAATTAATAAAATCACATTTTTTTAAAATAAATCACAATCTTTGCTTTGTATACCAGTTTAATGGACAAGTGCTCGACGCCGCAAATAGCCTAGTTGGCTAGCGCGTTGACCAACATCAGTTACAGCGTTGCCAGTAGAGTACGAATAGTACGCTTTGCGTACTATCCGGCCTCTTTGCGTACTCGCGTACTCTCTTTGCGTTTTGCGTACTATTTTAAGTTTTAATACTTGAAATTGCGTTCGAACCCACTCTCCGAAAATTAACATTTTACATCTTTTACATTTCGGTAAATTCTATAAATTTAATAAATACGACTGCTCAGTGGTCACTACATTTTATTATATTCGCTTCAAGTTTAAACGAATTGATGGTAACATTGGTAACCCTAAAATAAATTTCTCTCTTCGTTTATCATACAAATAAGTGTAGGTACATAACTTTTTCTTTTGTACATAATATGTGATTTTTTAGTTTTAGCAATCATTTTATATATGTTAACAAATTTGTTAACCGATTTTGATAATTCTTGTTTTATTTAATAGGGCATTCCTTCAGGATGGACTCATATAAATGTTTACTAAAATCGGTTCAGTAGTTTATTTTTTTAGCTTAGTAATCAAATATCAAGAAACTAGAAAGAATTCGGTTATTAACGTACAAACTATGTATTGCAAAGCCACCAAAAAATAAAAAAATTTAAAAAAATTATAACAAAATAGAACCTGCTGCAAAAAAAGCTACTAAAAAGAGAAAAATAATAAAATGTTGAGGTCGGCGCCAAAATGTTATTATTTTTCTCTTTTTAGTGGCATTTTTTAAGGAGGTTCTATTTTTTTATAAAAAAAATGTTCATATGTGCGTACTGCGTACTCTAGGAAGGATTGGCGTACTATTTTAGGTTACTGCGTGTACCCAAGAGAGAAAAGTGTCTGGCAACGCTGATCAGTTACCTTCACGCCAAGTCCAGGTTCGAATTCCAAGAGCTCATAATTCATTTTTTTTTTTAATAATGAAAATACATCGGAGAACAATTAAAAATGTTTATTATTTACAAATAAAAGTATAGCGATTTTATTTCCATTAAAACAGAGTTTACGATGGTTAAACGTGTTATTTTTAATGAAAATAATTAATAAAATCGCTATACTTTTATTTGTAAATAATAAGCATTATTAATTGTCCTCCAATGTATATTCATTATTAAAAAAAAAATTAATTATGAGCTCTCGGGATTCGAACCTGGGCTTGGCGTGAAGGTAACTGATGTTGGTCAACGGGCTAGCCGAATAAGCTATTTGCTGCGTTGAGCACAGTCTTGTCCATTAAACTAGTATACAAAGCAAAGATTGTGATTTATTTTAAAAAAATGTGATTTTATTAATTTTTAAAGACATTTAAATAAAAATAAGTCTACAACTAGGGATTGCAATTGCTGGATTCCTCATCCAGCAATCCAGCTGGATCCAGCATTTTTTCGGCCTGCTGGATCCAGCACCCGGTGCTGGATCCAGCGCTGCGGATCCGCAAGTAATTAACTTTCCAAATAATGACGCAAATCAATTGTCAGTTTGTATTCACACAAAAGCAAATGATTGATCTCAGATCTACAAAAAAAATTGATACAAATGCTTGGAAAAATGTTGTTTCGAAGTGAAAATTGTTCAATTGTCCATTGTGCATTTTCAATATTACTATTCCATATCCGTTGCCAATCTATCTATCTATAATATATTAATATAAATTAATTAGTAGAATTATATTTGATAGTATATAATTTATAGATTACCTACTTTATATACTAACTAAACATGTAAAGTTAATTATCTCAAGTGTTAAACTGAACCAAAGTTAGGTTTACTATCTAAATGTGTAAGAAGTTTTACTGATTTGTAATGACCAGTCGAAATAATAAAAGTTTCTTAAATATTTTTAAAGAATCGATAAATTGCTGGATCCGCGCTGGATCCAGCTGGATTGATGTCGATCCAGCAAAAATTCCGCTGGATTGAAAACGTTGCTGGATTGCAATCCCTATCTACAACATCATTACTGGGGACATTTAGAACCAGATCGTAAAATAAAAATAACAAAAACAGTTAACGGGGAGCAAATATTAACAAATTATCGTAACACCATGTTAAAATGCTATGTCTCAGTTACGGTGGGACACACTGTATATGTTTAGTGTATGTAAATGTTTTTATTAAATGAATGTGAACTGTTTGTTTCCTACACACAATAATTCGCTTGGTCACGCATGAATAGTTAAGATAATAAGTCCGCGAACATCTGAAGGGAAGCGTGTAATTAAAACTCCGTTTAATTAATATTTATAATTAAAGTCGCAGTCAGATTACAGTCATTGAGAAGGATTACAAAATATGTATACACATATACATCGTTGAATAAACCGTTTTTTTGTCAGTTTTTTAATTTGCAGTTTAATTTACACTAAAATGATTTGATTTCCGAATAAAAATAAACTTACAATAAAACTACTGGATAGAATTAGTAATCATGGGATAAAAATACACTTGGATAGTTCCGTACTGCATGTATAGCTCCAGAGAACATGTTCTTTATCGGAGATCTTTCCTATATTTCCCTAAAACGCATCTTAACATGTTCATACTGCGCCATATGGACCGATTTCATCACGATATCTGTGCCATTTCGTCAACTGTCAAGCCCATTTGTTCCCGTATATAGGAGTGCATAATACACTATATCGAGCGTTTGGCATGTTCGGGTAGACACGATGTTTTACCCTACAAAACATAATAATAATAATATAATAATATAATTCTTTATTTTTGTATATAATATACAGAAATAGTGTCAACAGAAAAGAATTACAACATGATAGAAATCCTCACAGGATTTGAGTTTATATAAAAAAATTCTTGAAAATTGTATAAACATTTCTCAATGAATACATTTTTTTTATTTTATTTTTATAAATAGCAATTGGGAGCTTTTTTACCCGATCCAGTAATTGATTAAAACATTTTATGGGCCAATAATTATTTGCCCCGTTTCGCTGCTTTTTTAATTTATATAGTGGTATTCTAATATTGGTGTTGCTCCTGACATTATAAGAACGAATTTTCTCAGTAGATTGAAAATTATGTAAATTTTCTTTAATATACAGGGTGCTGAATTGCTTTGCGGGTAATAGGGATTTAACCCATAAAATCAAACTTGCGATTTCCCGCTTCCCAAAAAAAACACGTAAAATATTGTAAGAACAAATTTATGTTCTTACTTTAATAAAATAATAAAACACAATAAATTCAGTTGAACAAAATCTCAATGAAATAAGTGTTCTCAATATTAAATGTTGATTAATTCTAAATCAATTTTTTTGTTGTTATCAAAACAAACTTCAATTTTTTAGCGTAACTAAGAAAATATAATTTTGACAAATTCATATCGAGAACGCGTGTTATTATAACAAACGAGTTTGCTATAATGGCACCCCCCCTACGCGTGGAAAAAAAATTGAAATGGAAGATTCGAACTTCCAAACCAACTGCAAAACACCACGCGCAGGAAATAAAATGAGCTATCAGATAATATATTAAATATAAGCAAAATAATGTACAAATCACTAAATAATATACACTAAAAAAAAAAATCAATTTTCAAAGTTTGCAGTTTTTAAACGATCACAAGAAACACTATCTTGACGACCATTAATGTCTAAAATAAAGTATTTATCACTTTTTGAAATTACACGAAAAGGTCCACTGTATGATGGTTTTAAACTAGAGAAAGCGTTAATGTTTCGCACAAACACAAAATCTGCATTAATTAATGGATTTGAAAACTTAGTAATCTCCTTATCAAAATAGTACTTCTGCAAATTTGTTTTTAAACGATTAATAAAATCACTATCAGTAGGATTTACTAATTTTTGTTCAAAAAATTCTGCAGGAAGTCTAAGGGAAGATCCATATAACATCTCAGCAGGACTGGCATTCACTTCTTTCTTTATTGAAGAACGAATAGAGAGTAAAGTCCAAGGTAAAGCATCAGTCCAGTTTTGCTGAGAAGAACATTTCAAAGATTCTTTTAAACGTCTATGGAATCTTTCGACGAGACCATTAGATTGGGGATGGTAGCTCGTCGTCATTATATGTTCAGTACCTATTTCTTTAAGAAAATGTTTCCACATGGTTGACTGAAATTGCAGTTGGTTTAGAAGTTCGAATCTTCCATTTCAATTTTTTTAGCGTAACTAAGAAAATATAATTTTGACAAATTCATATCGAAAACGCGTGTTATTATAACAAACGAGTTTGCTATAATATTGCGCATTTCACTTTTTTGCACTAAACCAAGCGTCAGCTGGCGTACCCGCGCTGGCTGTGGGTGTAAGAGGCTGCGAAAGTGGTAAAAAAAATGCTTTTTTTAAGTAATAGTACGCTGGCTGAAACTTGTTTTTATAAATAGTTGATATAATTGTGAGTTGAAAAATAATCGTCAGCTGCATCGTGGAAGGGGGATTGTGCGTCAGCTGGTCGCATGAACTTGTAAAAATACACTTAAATTATTGCGCATTTTACTTTTTTGAACTGATAGTAGCTGAGACAATTACGTTACTTAGGATTATGATAGCGATATAATCATAATCCTAGGTAACGAAATTGTCTCAGCTGCTGTCAGTTCAAAAAAGTGAAATACGCAATATTTTACGTGTTTTTTTACAATTTCATGCGACCAGCTGACGTACAATCCCCCTTCCACGATGCAGCTGACGATTATTTTTCAACTCACAATGATGTCAACTATTTATAAAAACGAGTTACTATTACTTAAAAAAAAATTTTTTTTACAACTTTCGCAGCCTCTCACACCCACACCCACCGCGGGTGCGCCAGCTGAAGCTTGGTTTACTTATTAGTCATACCAGATTTATCGAAAAAGATAACAATCGGTCGGCGTAAAAACACTACCTAAAATGCAACGCAAACTCCCGGATTAACTGCACTATGTTCCCGATTTCAAATTTTCATATTAGTGCTGATAAACATTTTTTAGCAATTGTTTCGCACGAACACTGTTTACAAATTGTAGAAGAGTTTAAGTTTACGGCTGATGTTTGTAGTAAGAGACATTTTTCGGATTAACAGTCAAAAATTAAATGTTCTTTTATTTTTCTATGTTATTTTTATAAAAAGAGCATGTCTACCATGTTCTTTTTTTAAAAATTACAAGAATAAAAAAATAGGTGTGTGCTTATGACCACACGACCGAAGTGAAAACTTCAGATTTTCTAATTTTTGGTGTCATCTATTAGCGCATTTATGAGCTAAAAATAATTTATTACTAAAATACTAAAATTATATTTTTAATTAATTCCACCTTAGTTTAAAAAAAAATATAATTATTTTCAAAGAAAGAATATAACAAAAATTAAAAAATATATAAATAAATAAAATTAAGAAAAATCGCAGGATAGTGGACAAAATATTTTATTTATTAAATTAAATGTACGACGTTTCGTTTATATATTTAAACTTTTTCAAGTACATAAAAATAACAATATTTATGAAAATTAATATTAATTACTAACCATAGCAATTAACATAAGATAGGGTACATAAGACAAAAACATGGTAACATGGTAACAAATTATGTTGACTATAAATTTTAACAATCAATAATAATAATAATACAAATGTTAGTATAATTTCATAACATAATTATACATCAATGCGTTAATAAGTTTATAGAGGACCAAAATCACCTAAATAGCACGTTGGATACTGTGGATGAAAGAACTAAGTCTACCAAGTTTTATGTTAGATTTCCATTTGTGAAGAACTTGTCCTATAAGATCAACAGATTATTTTCTAACACAAATATTAAGTTGGTGTTTTATAACTTAAATAAATTGGATAAGTTATTCACAAGACTTAAAGATAAGACGCCTATCTCACATCAGTCTAATATTATTTATAAAATACCGATAAAATACCTTGTGAATGTAATAAATGCTATGTGGGACAAACAAAACAGTTATTAAAAAATAGAATTTATCAGCACAAAATGGACTGTAGAAACATAAACTTATTAAGTGATAATAAGACGGCGTTGTCATCTCATCATTTCGACACTGGGCATAAATTTCTTTTCAATGAAGTTAAAATATTAGATAAAGAGTCAAATTGGAAGAAACGCAATATCAGTGAAATGTGTTTTATTAGAAAAAACAATTCAATCAATTACAGAACAGACACTCAAAATTTAAGTAGTCAGTACAATTATGTTATGAAATTATACTAACATTTGTATTATTATTATTGATTGTTAAAATTTATAGTCAACATAATTTGTTACCATGTTACCATGTTTTTGTCTTATGTACCCTATTTTATGTTAATTGCTACGGTTAGTAATTAATATTAATTTTCATAAATATTGTTATTTTTATGTACTTGAAAAAGTTTAAATATATAAACGAAACGTCGTACATTTAATTTAATAAATAAAATATTTTGTCCACTATCCTGCGATTTTTCTTAATTTTATTATAATCACGATGGACACGATTTCTAATATATATATTATATATATATATATATATATATATATATATATATATATATATATATAAATATTATGTAAAATTTAGAAAAAAAAATACGTCAAAAATCTAACGGTGTCATCAGGTTTCGAACCGAGGCCCCTATGCATACAACGCAAAGGCGCTGCTAACTTAGCTATCGGTGCAAATGTGTGGCTTGCCGATAAGTATGTCAGCGGGGCACAGTTGTAAGAGAGTGACCAGTCAGTACCCAGACGTGTATTAACAGCATACTGCAAATACGTGTTCGTGCTTGAGCCGAGTAACCCCGATTCAGCGAATCTTACCGTCGGGTTGCGAATGCGAACGCGAACGGTTCACTTTATTTCACTACCCAGGCAAAGAGTGCCTAACGCGCCTAAGGAAGTTTTCACTTCAAAAATCTTTAATTTTTGGTTGCTAATTCGAAAAATGTCTCATTGTTTACCAACACTGGTCTATCGTGTCTGCATGTTGACTAATTCACAAAATGTCCAGCAGTGATGAGCATTTAATTATCTGCTATGTAATGAGCCAGTGTTGTGTGCAAAAACGGGGCAGTAAAAGGAGATGATGGGTAAAAGCCATATTTAATTAAAAGGCGCTGGAGCAATCTTGCTTACAGAAGTTCGCATAGAAGATTGCAGTCGTGTTTTTCGTATAACTTAGATTATACGGTAACAGATTTCTTTTGTAGCTGCTTTATTAAAAATTTGTCAAGTACCAACTCCGTTTGTTCACAGAAGGGTCTCTACTTGCAGCTATTATAATTTATCCGTCTGTCTGTCACAGGGCTCTGTCTCACAAATGATGCTAGTTGAAATTTTCAGATTGTGTGTTGTATGGCATGAATCCTGGAAATAATAATTATAATTAAATAAATAATCAATTAATTTTAATAAAGTAATGTTGTTATATGTTACGCTGCAAATAACGGTCAGAGTGTATTTTGCGTTATCGGTGACGACCTCAAGAGCGTTCTGATTTCAGCCGTTCAGCAGCTCTGGAAGGATGCATGGAGTGCTGTCGATGAAAACAAATTAAAATTTATAAAATCTACAGTTGACCCATGGTTTACATCTTGCCGTCCCTCCAGGTGGGAGGAAGTGGTCCTTACACGGCTGCGCATCAGTCACTGTAGATTCACACATGGTTTTTTGATGGCTCGTGAGGATCCGCCCCTCTGTGAGACGTGTGACACTCGTGTTACCGTTTCGCATATTTTAATTGAGTGTGTCCAGTTTATGGACACACGACAGCAGATCGGATTGTCAGGTGATCTGTCGGTTGTTCTAGGAAATGATCCTGACAATGTCGATCTGCTGTTTCGATTTTTAAAAGAAACCGGTCTTGACCGGTTTATTTGATTTTATTTATTTGTGTACATTTGGGCCCCTTTACAGCCTTTATGATTTTTTACTTTTTATCTTATACTACATTGTATATTGTATGACACATTTTATTTCTACTTGTGATTGTTTTGCTTTGTTGTGTGTCAATTTTTGATTTTGCTTTTGTTTTTATTTACATTTATTGTTTTAGACGCTAATGACCTCAGTTGTCGGGCGTCTATAATTTACAATTCATTCGTTGTTATAATTCACCGTACATTTATAGTAGAGAGTTCTTTATACTCTGAATGTACTGTAAACGATCGATGGCTGAAGTCGTACTGTTTATACCAAGTTTATGTAACACTACTACCCGTGTGGAGTAGCTATGTATAGAGTTTGACTGAAGATCGATAAGTTCCTGGTTCGAATCTGGGTTTCGCAATACATTTGTTTGTTTTTTTATTTTTGTACCTATTCATCAAATATTCTGTTAATATATTTTTTTAAGAAAATTTTGTTAGAAAGCAGCCAATTATATAATTGATTCCAAAGATATCGGAAAAAATCATTTTACCAACCATAGTCACAGTCAGGATTCCAAACTGAACCTTTCCACTTTCGCGGCGGAATGAGTTTACAAATACAAAATATTCATTTTATATTTTTTTAAGGTTCCGTACCTCAGAAAGAAAAAACGGAACCCTTATTGGACCACTCTCGTCTCTGTCTGTCCGTCCGTCCGTCTGTCACAGCTTTTTTCTCCGAATCTACTGAATGAAAAAAGTTGAAATTTGGTACATATTTAGAGATAGGTGACCTAATCACAGACGTTTAGCATAAATAAACGAATTCTGATTTTGGGGGTTAATTTCGGAGGGCAAAGTAGAAAATTAAAAAAAAATTTCAAATGCATCATGTGACATGTCAAATGAAAGGGCTCGTTGTGAGAAATACAAATATATTTTTTTTATAATTTTAAAATGCATAATTTAAAAGATATTAAAGAAAATATACGAAAATCGAGCATTTCCCCCCCTTATCACCGAAACTACTAAGCCTAAAATTTTGAAAAAAATAGGGAATATAGGGCCTCACTCATAGTTTACGGGAAAACCTAAACGAAAATCCTAAGCCTTTAAATTCCTACGGGAATCGGAATAGTACGGAACCCTCTCCACGCGAGTCCAACTCGAACTTGACCGGTTTTTTACTTTAAAAATATAATTTAATTAAATTTGATACGGAAAAATTTTGAAACACTAAAAAGAACAAAATAAAATATAAGTAAAAAAACTTTTTAAAACAAATCTGTCAATTTTTTACCCCTACCTAACTCCTTATTAGTGTATTTGCCATATGGCACATACACTATTGGCGTCGGTCGGATGGCGGGACCTAGGGGTCGGACCAAAATTTCTCGACGTTTCATAGCCTCCTGAACAATTTGGCACCATTTTTTGAAATGTTTATATATATATGTGCGCGGCATAACTCTCGAAAGACTTAATTGATTTGAACGAAATTTGGTAGACACGTTGGAATCCATCACCGCACGGAACCTATTTAAAATGGGCCCAATCGGACCATTTTAAGGGTAGTTTTTAGGGGTTGAAAAAAGTTTTTGGGCCCAAAAATACCGAAAAAAATCTCAAAATTGTTTAAAAATTGGAATTTAACCCTTTAGTAGAGATTAAAGTGTGTTGCTAAAATTTTAACAAAATCGGCACAACAGAACCGGACTTACAAATTTTATGAAAACACTAGTTTACGGATAGTGATTTATTTGCTGACGGGTGTATTTAGTTTGGTACGGAGGTTGCATTGACAATACTATTGAAATTAGAAAAAAAAATATTATTTTAAGGGATGTATTAAGGGGTTAAATTTTTCATTTTGTCCAAAAACAAACTTAAGTTCACATAATAAAGCCACAAGGCCTGTATTAGCAAATACACTATATTGTCGGCAGGGTTATGGCACTGCGACCCGAGTTTTTTTTATTATTGTACGGAACCCTCGATGCGCGAGTCTGACTCGCACTTGGCCGGTTTTCTTTTTAGATTAAGGATGTTTGGGATGTACAATCGTAGACAAAAGTATGCCCTTTGTCGATCGAGTATAATTAAGTACGTTAAATGTACCCAAACATTTACCCTGGTATTACACCGTCGCATTCCAACTGCAATGAAATATATCAATTTCATTAGTTGTCAACAGTGGGCGGAAGTTATGTTGAACATGTTTATATTTATGTTTGCGGTGTTGCCACGTTTGAACAGGAAATAATTTAATAACCAGAAAGTCCAATTAATTTTCAATAAGTTGATTATTTTTTTTATAAATTATGTAGTAAGTTATTATTTTTATTTCGTGATTTTATTTTCTAGAAATTAAACTACACAGTTATGTAGTTTAAAAATGTTATAAGCTTTTTTCAATGTTCCTGCTATTTTTATGAATCAGTTGATACGGATTTCTCATTTAAGGCCCGTTGACACTATGCTAGTTGATTAGCACCAGCTGACTAGCGCTAGTCGACTAGCACTACTAGCGCTGTTTACATATTGGTACCAGCAAATTAATACATTTTACTATTAATTTGGAAGTTTAGTGAAAATAAGTAATGTACCGGATTTGTTATTTTTTTTAATTTTACTTTTCTCCAAACTGTATGTGTCTCTTTAGATTCAATTTTTTTCTTTACCATATTTACTGTCAAATTTTTCTTTTTCATTTCACGGTGTATGTATTCGAATGCACTATTCCGCTTATCACGATTTTTGTAATTTCCATCGCGAACATTCCACAAAATTTCGCACTCATTATACAAAGTAACAAATTTTAAGGTATCACGTTCAGTCCATCTGTTAGTTGGCGCCATTTTGAAATCGCGCGACTAGCAGCAAAAGTAGAAATGCTTTTAACTTTACTGGTACTAGTCGCACTAGCACGGTACTAGCGCTAGTAACCTGTTTACATTATACTAGTAACATGCTAGTCGACTAGCGCTAGTCAACTAGCATAGTGTCAACAGGGTATTACTTACGTTTTAGTTTGTTCAAGATAAAAGCTGCTATGACTTTTAAACAATTCAGTAAATCGATCTCAAAAATAGATATTGTTAGTGTGTTGACTATAACGAAAAAAATAAAAATAAATTGGTAGGAATCGAAATTAAAATCGACAATCGAGCCGCTTTGGAAAATGGCCAGCCGTATTGTAGAACGTAAAATGTCAGTCAATCCGGCGCGGGCGGCTGTTGGTCGTTTCTTTGTAAAATGGCTGAACGTAAATTAGATTTTTTACAAAACGGCACGCTTTGTAAGCGGCTAAATTTACAATTCGGCTGCGATACATAACCATTAACCATCAAAATTTTATAGCGGATTATTGTTTTTTTTATCATATTATAAACGTACAAGTATCGTAAAGTAGTTGCAATAGTTTTCTCCGAGGCTATCGAAATAAGTTACTTTTGTAATATCATTTGATTCAGCGTTATTTTTATTATTTCGTATATTGCATTCTGCCAGCGTAAATCTGTGATCAGAAGACAAAACGGCTTATTTAAGAATTTCGGTAAAATCTTATTGAAAAAGATTTAATAATCTATGTACAAATCATTAAAAAAACAGGTATATTACTTATCTAATTGTATAAATATATTTTTGTCATACCCCCTTTAAAATAGTTGCGTTACATGCATGTATCCAGGCCTGCAATAGGTCATTTAATAGGCAGATGTGCGGGAAAGTAAAACAAAAGCAATTATTATGAAGTATTAAAAATATTTTGTATTTTTTTGATGCCCGTCTTGTGACTTCCTGTGTTTTAACACGACGCGTTTCAGCAACGAGTTGCTATCTTCAGGTGTTGTTAAATTTTTTTTTAAATTTACACATTGAGTATCCGTAACACGTTATAATATTATTAAGTACATGAGTATTATGTAGTGGATTGTATTTCTAATACTTCATAATATTTATATAGTGACTTGAAGACCCAACACTCTCTAAAAAAAAGATTTTAAAAAACAAAGTTTTTATTACAGTACTACAATATGTTTCGACAACATTGTTGTCATCATTAAGACGAAAAAAAAATTAACGATGGTAAAAAAAATTACATGTTTTTGGGTTATGAACCATTCTTGTGCCAGCGTTTCATCTGTGTGATCCACTTTATATACCTAGTATGTTGCCTGGATTCCAACTACTAAACTAAATTCATGTTACTGTACAATTATTTTTCTTCGTACCATGATCATCATTAACTTTTTATTCGACGTAATTGATGACAACTATGTTGTCGAAACATGTAGTAAAGTCAGTGGCGTAAATAACGCCCCCGCAAGCCCTGCGTCACGGGGGGGGGGCACCAAAGCTAGGGGCGCCCTCAAGCCTTAAAATCTTATCATTTTTACAACAAAAAATTACTTTATACATTATTTAATAAACGTTTCAATTACAAAACGCTTACGGGTGACATTTTTTACCAAAATGTAAATACGAAGGATCGAGACGGGTGCAAAATAACAGGACACTTTCAGAAATCCGCGTGGGGGGCGCACATACTCTTAGTTACGCCATTGAGTACAGTACTGTAATAAAAACTTTATTCTTATATTTTGTGTATAGAATAAATTGACATTTTTATAACTTTATAAAAACAAAAGTAGGTAATTTCGGTTTATTGTGCGTGCGACAGCTTTCTATTATTTTTGTGAAATCAGATTTTCTGACAATTCAACACAACGAGAAGTGACCCAAACACTAACAGAAGTCTCTATAAGCCAAATATTGAAATTTATAATTTATGTAATGATTAAATATTTTTGCTCAATTTTACAGAGTTGGAAAAATCTATCTGAAGATAGAAAAAAATCTTTCTGATAATAACTGATTCTGCATAATTAACTACGGTTTAAGACTCGCGTACGGGATGTTCTATATACACAGGCCCGGCGTTAGGGGGGGGGGGTAATTGGGTCAAAGGTACCCCGGGTCCGGACCCTCGAAGGAGGCCCGCCGGCCTGGGACTTACCTATTATATGTGACTACCGTGTTTAAAACTGCGAGCATTAAAACATTTTCCCAACATAAAAAACGTTATTTGATTTTTGCATTAAAATTTTTTATTTCCAAAAAAAAACAAATTTTGGAGTAAATTTTTTCTTGGAGGGGACGGGCCTGAGAACGCTTACCCGGGGCCCGAAAATCCTAGCGCCGGCCCTGTATATACAACACTACTTGATAGTTTATACAGCATCACCGGAGAACCCCCATATTTTGAGAAGACAACAAACAATACTAAATCAATACTCAGGAATCCTAAGCAGCCTAAATAATATGAACAAATCCAAGACAATCATTCCACAGTATCAAAACAAGTACAGCAAAGTTAAACTCAAAACCTTTCGCAATTCGAGCAACAAAACTGATCGAAAACCATAACAGCTACCGGCATATTATGAAGTCCTTGACGAATTTGGGGCTATCCCTCTTTGGACAAAGAATCCATCCGAAGTAAGCCTGGAACTCAGTCAAGACAAAAAAATTAATACAGATTTGATTACGTATATTCAAAAGACACAAAAATGCTATACCTACTATTGTTGTGCCTTTTTGAGTCAACATTAATACTCTACATTGTCGACCACAACATGTTTTTTGTTTTTGCAGTTTCTATGAGCTACGCTTTTGAAAGAAACTAGTTAATCAAAATTATAATCTCGTTGTGATTAGACATATTTTAGATTCGTCTTGATAAAATCAAATTTTGTTGTGTTTTATTTATTTATTATTAATTTTATATAAAGATCTACGATATTATTAAATATCGTCAAAAAGATCTTTATACTATCAACATATCCAAACTACAATGGATTAGATAATAATGAGGTATATTACTGACGAGTAAGTGATAGTATGTTAAAACGAGCGATAGCAAGTTTTAACAGTCACAAATGACCGCCATTTTAAAACAAAATGGCGGATCAAGATAAGACCTACTCAAGAACACTCCTTGGGTGTAAGTGTAACTGAAAATTTTGGTACCTACCTAATATTTTGTTGTTCACGTGCGTCGAACAGGAATTATGAGGATACAAGAATGTAAGGAAATAAACAACGTCCATGTGAAACGCCTAAACAGGTTTTTTTGATGTCGAATAAAATAGTAGTTTATACAACTAGTACAATTAAGTATAAGACGTGACGGGTGAATTAGTTGGTACGCGAGCCGCAGGCGAGAGTACCAACACCCCGAGCGTTTTATATTTAATTTTACGAGTTATATACATTTTTTTTGTGACACATATTAAATGAAATGTACATGTTCGACTTTAGAGCTTTATTTAATTAATTTCAAACACCGAAATCTCACTGACAGCTAAAAATATTGGCCTTGATCCAATATTTGTTTACTTCGTTATAGCGATGTAAGTCAATAATCTGACCATGGTCATGACTATGGTCAAATTATCGACCGTCAGATTATGGTCAGGTTATCGACCGTCACACGTCACATTAATTGTGACGGTCATTTTTGCAAAAATGCATCAGATTGGTTGTGATGGTCTTGCAAAAATGCGTCAGATTGGTTATGACGGTCATTTTGCAAAAATGACGCTATAATTTTCATAACTGTCATTTTCATAACTGACGGTCACATACTTGTTGAAACTAGTAAACACGCGTGTGTTCTGTGTTATGTAATAATCAATAATTTTAAAATGACCGAAAATAACCAAAATAACCGTCATAATGATCGTGACGCGGTCACGATTTTAAATGACCGTCATTTTACATCACTACTTCGTTACCATAGCAACTATATTCATACGTTTCTCGTATGGCATAAAATATGCATTATAATTGTACGCTGACATCACAGTCTATATTTTACGCAAGCCTAGCTATGATGTCGTATCACATAAAATATGTATTATTGTACGCGTGCTATATAGTATATTATTTTAAGCAGCCGACTAGAGAGACGAAATGTTGTACATTTCATATAATAAATTATTAAGATTTATACGGCTGAATTGCAATTGAAATTTTTTCGTTGGAAAGCAGCCAATTATATAATTGATTCGAAACATATTGGAAAAATCATTTTACCAACCATAGTCACAGCCAGGATTCTAACCTGAACCTTTCCACTTTCGCGGCGGAATGAGCTTACAGTACTCAACCGTGAAGCATATAAGGAAAATATTAGTTTGGTAATCATATCACGGTTGAGTACTGTAAGCTCATTCCGCCGCGAAAGTGGAAAGGTTCAGGTTAGAATCCTGACTGTGACTATGGTTGGTAAAATGATTTTTTCCAATATGGTTCGAATCAATCATATAATTGGCTGCTTTCCAAGGAAAAATTTCATATAATATATGGGAAAAAAACCTAAAATACCACATAAGTGGTTTTATCTTGTGACCACGAAAATAGTGTTCTGTGTTCGACTATCAGTAATATAGCTATAAATAAGACGCAATAATAGAAGAAAACAAAACGGAAATAGCATAAATGTTCGCGCAGAAATAAGATACACTTATTTTTTCCGGTATCTTTGCAAACACGACGCATTCACGCATGCATTACATTTGTACATGAATGAAAATCCAAACTCGTCGAAAAGATAAGGAAATAGAAATAGTTGTACATATGATGATAAAAGATAGATAAAATGAGGAGGACGGAAGAAAAAAGAGCGAGATGAAGAGAGTTGCGGGGAAAATGAGTGGCGAGTGTAGTTGTCTTGTCGTCCTCCGGCCGGCCCTTTGCTCGGTCGCGCGCCATCGTAGACATTTATTGTGTGGGGTTTTCTTTATTTTCCTCAATTACTTTTATGTGTTCCGTAGTCACGGCCGTTTTCACGTCTATATGGTTGTATAATATGGCGTGCGTGGTCATATTGCTAAACGGAGGATGGGAAAATCTACTCAACTCTCGTACGCATTTATTTTTTATTTTATAGGTTTCACGTCAATTTTACAATGAAAAATGATTGTTGCAGATTGCCATGCGCGCTTTCAACTTTATAGACACAACCATTTGTTATAATGTATTTTAATTGCGTTATTGGGAATGTTTTGAGAGAATGAAATCGTTTGGAATGATTTGGGGTTATTATATTTTACAATTTCTTATGGTAGTACTTCCATAGCCTAGAATTATTTTATCTATATAGCTATCTCGGGCAGAAAACTTCACACTGGTTGCAAACGCAAGTATCTTACCTTGTAAGTTTTTAAATTGTGTTTTAAATACCACCAACAGCTAAGGTTATTTGGGCCTAACACCAATTCATATTTTCGATCCATTATTTTTTTTTAATAATAAATTGAAAATTTAATTGACACTTTTACCAGCTCTCGGGCTAGAACCCGGGGACTATGGACTAGTAATAGAGGAACCACAGCAACGCCATGTAACCAACAGCACCGCTACACGCTTGGCCATTCTCAAGCTCCTTTGTAAGTTGTAATGCAAATTATTATATTGTCTACATATTTAGGCCAAACCTCATTCATGTAAAATGCATTGTACATATAACTAATAAAATCATTAAAAAAATGTATTTCATTTTTACAATAATCCCCTTAAATACACTGAAGAAATAACAGTTGCTCAGTTCTTATTTCTGTATTTTATTTATTGTAAATTATAGACGCGTCGACAACTTAGATCATTAGCGTCCTGATTACATTAAATAATAATTCACTTAAAACTAAATGACATCACAAAACATCCATGCGCGGAGGCGGGATTCGAACCCACGACAGTCTGATCCAGAGGTCGCGACGCTAACCACTAGACCACACTATCCTCTTCTTATTTCTGCCACTGAACGCAATTGTCAGTTACTCATAAATTTTCTCTCCGTGGCATATAAATAATCTACAGTATTGGGTCTTTCAATAAAGATGTCCTATCTTTCAATGTGATTAAAACCAAATGTGTGAATATGCAATAGTCTTTTTGTTTTCTTTACCCGACTACGAAAAAAAAGAGGATAATGATTTTGATAGTCTATTTTAATTTTGTACATATTTTGATGGCGATATGTATGTAACACATTTTCAGATAAATGGTTTCGTTTGGTGAAGTGCACCTAGCCTGTCCACTTTTTACATCCCACCTCTACTATACTATGGTAGGGAAGTAATGGATTTAGTCCGAAAAAAACATTTCGAGATTTTAACAGATTTTCACGTTTTGAGACCCTAGCAATCGTTTAAGATCATTTTCTGACTGATGTCTGTATGTGTGTGTGTGTGTGTGTGTGTGTGTATGTGTATGTGTGTGTGTGTGTATGTGTGTGGTCAATTTTTCGCCTTCGATATCTTAAGAACGGAACAACATACGGGCATGCCGATTGTTCTATTGTGTTCATCAGCCTTTAACTTAGATCTGATTAGATTTTGAGTCAAATCGGTTCAGTGGATCCTGAGATATTCAAAAAAACGTCCTCAATGTCACGTATTAACATAGGTAAAAAAAAAATATAAATGAATTCTAGATGTTATAATATGAAAAAAATGTAAATATTTTTTTTCTCTAAAATGTATAGTTTTCGAGAAAAAAAATATTTTACTAAAAAAAATAAAAATTGTACGTAAATCAAGGTAACCATGATTTTTGCTATATTATGTTAGCCATCAGTAGATCACCAAACAAAAAAGAGGGCCATGCTTTTTTCAAAGAATAAAAATTAAATTGTGTTTTAAAGACCACCAACAGCTAAGGTTATTTGGGCCTAGTCAAAGAATAAAAAAAAAAGTGTTTATTTTTTGCAAATATTTACTAGGTGGGAAGTATAGGACTGGTCATCAGTCGAATTTTTAATGACAGTTTCACATAAAGCAGGCTTAATTTCAATAATGACGCGCATGGTGTTGTTTTTAAGGTCGTCAGTTGGCATGAACCCGAGATTTAACATAGCCCCGTAAAAAGTAATCTTATAGCGTTAAATTACTTAATCTTGTCGATGGGACGATTATGTGAACCAAATTTCACCTAACGCACGGAATACTTGGCATCCATTTTCGTAATAAATTTTAACAATTGCGCTGTGGAATTATATAATTTTCCATGGCTAATTCTCAAAACTAATCAAAAACAAGTACTAAATATGTTAGCAATATCTTCATAACCATGGCCACCGTAACGTGTCAAAAATAGGGCATCCTTATTGAAAGACCGTAAGTCTTATCTATAAATTTTGTTATAATAGCTCTCGACGTACATTGTGAATATTGTGGCAATATTGTCATTCATATTTGTTCTCATTGATAAATACATATTCCTTTAGCGCATCTGCTGTCTAATTTTAGAACTTTTAATGTTTAAGGACAATTGTCAATTATATAATTAATATTAATTGCTTTTAATGACCACTCACTTGCACTGTAAATGAAACATATGATCAAACTGTAATTATGGTTTAATAAATAATTAAAAATTTTGACTTGTTCACTGAAAATGTCTCACAACTTTCTAGTGTCACTATAACTGGCGATACTAACACTTTTTGCGCATGTCGCTTTTGTACCCTAGAGCTGAGTTTCGTCCATACAAGTTGTTATATTTCGCACGAAATCCATTCAAATTGTAACGTTTCGAAAATGGGAGATTCTATTCTATACAATAGAACTATTTTTACAAGCTTTTATTTAACTTGCAATATGTTTGTACGTTAATTTGTTTGTTTAGGTCAAATCTTGCAAGTCAATTTTGAACGACTTCCACGTATCCGATCAATTTAAAATTTGGTACACATATGCATTCCCGATGACAATACATGAATCAATCGTTTTTAGAATTAAATTCGATCCCTGAAGGGAGTCAAACGAGGGAGTAGGGTTTTTTGACTATTCATCGCCTAGGCCAAACCGCTAAAGCTAGAAACTTGGAATTTGGACAGTAGGTTTCTTTTGTGACGTAAGCACCCACTATATGAAGAGGTTTTTCGAAATTCAATCCCTAGGGGAGTCAAAAGGGGATAAACTGTTGAACGACTAAAAGGAACAAAATAAAATATTAGTAAAAAAAACTTTTTAAAGACACGCTTTTATTTAAATGTACTTAAAAGAAAAAAATAAGTTTTAATAATTTAGTTTCATAATTATAAAAGCGTGGGTCGTGACTAATAAAATATCGTAGACTTTACAACCCACACTTTTATAATTATGAAACTAAATTATTAAAACTTACTTTTTCCTTTTTAGTACATTTAAATAAAAGCGGGTCTTTAAAAAGTTTTTTACTAATATTTTTAGATTGATTCAAGTTCAAGTTCTAAAATTGTAATTGAAAATTGGTTGGTCTGTATGTACGTCCATTTGAGCTTTAGAGGTTGCAATTCTTGACGGATCAACTTGGTTTATTTTTTAATCGTTTTACTTACAATCAGAATGGAACCTTATTAAAATTCATTGAAACGAATTCAGTAGCTTAATTGTTATAAACAAAGGGCTGTTATCAAATAAATTAGGGTGCAATTAAAACTTTATTACCATGATCCCAAATCGCCTAAAGTATATAATTTTGTTTACGTGATTTTGGTAATGAAATTTGCACCCTGATTAATATGGAGACGAAAATGTATATCAGAATCCAGATTCTATCGTTGGTGCTCAATGGGTATTTGATGACTACTGGTCTGGTCGACTACCATCATACTTGTATGCAGTAGTACAATATAGTTATGAACATAACGTCACTGCTTTTCGATAAGTATACTGGCCGGGTAGATCGTTTTGATTGGATGTGACGTGACTCTCGACATTCGTAACCAAACGGAAAAAAACGAGGCTAATAAAGTTTCCTTTTAAAAGTTATTTTTATTATACAGTGGCAAATTTAGCAGGGTGCGTACTTTTGGCTTTGCCAACGATTTTATTTTACTTTTGCAATTTTCGTGTTTTAGGTTGTAGTAATTGTGTTTTACTGCAGTTTTTGACGTGTATTCTGAATATGAAATCTTATTTTCTAATTAATTTGAAATTTTGAAATAAGTTATTAATATTAATTTTGACAAAACACCTTGTTTGAAGTTTTTATCTTAAGAGAAATGAAATACAAGGCAAAAGAACAACAATATTTATTTGCTAAACTTTTTAATGATCAACGTTTCGACATAAATAGTATATTGTGCGACTAGTGGGAGAAAGAGGAGATTCCACGAGTGTGGCTTTTTCCGCACGAGTGTATAGCGAGTGCGGTAAAACACACGAGTGGAATCTCCTCTTTCGACCAATAGTCGCACACAATATTTTGTTCAACTACCGCAAGAAATATATCATTTCGTGGTTCTGCTGAGCGTGGGCGAAATAATGGGTGATCTGATTGATTGCGTAAACGTTCCCCGTAATGAGCGTGGGTGAAATGCTATTTCGCCCACTCTGTACGATCAACAGTCAGGGAATTCATTATTTCGCTCACCCTCACTAGAGCCACGAAATTACATATTTCTTGCGGGTGTTGAACAAAATTATATTTTCGTCAAGATCTTAAAAATTAGCAAATAGTTCTTTTATATCATTGTCTTAACTCTTATAATATGGGATAATATAAAAGAACTTTTGGTTAATTTTTAAGGTCCTGAAGAAAGCACAATAATTTTGTGTCGAAAGTTGGTCATTAAAAAGTTTAACAAATAAATATTAAAAGTATTATTATTTATTACCTCATTTATAATTTCCTGCAGTGCATTTTTATGACTTAGCCTAGCGCACACCAATTAATTAGCTCGGAGATCTCGTGCGGGATATTCGCGTAATGATTGATGTAATATACCCTATGTTACTTAATAAGAAGTCGGCTTTTAAATGTGAAAAAAAAATTCAAATCGGTTCAGTAGTGTTTTAAATTAGCGTGGATAAACAAACATACAAAAAAACTTTGCCTTTTTATATTATTAGCAGTACGCAAATTATTGAGAATAGCCACACATGTTTTGCATCATACATTTATTCATCCTTAGTAAGTCTACAAGCATTTTTAGTAAACGTCACATTTTTCTTTTTGTAATATACATGGATATTATAATTTTATTACAAGGATTTAAATGAAATGGTTTCTATTAGCGCCTAAAATATTCTTTTACGCCTGTAGTAAAAATAAATTAGTTTGCCTTTAAAAAAGATACGACCTATTTTGGTTTTAAATATAAACAAACTTCATGTTAAGCCGTTTATTATAATCACAGATAACTTATAATAGATAGTGTTACAAAACTGTTTTCTGAGTTGGCGGAATAAATATTTATTTACAATAATTAAAAACACAATAATAATGAACGCAACAACGAAAAGTCAATTCTAACAATCAACAGAAGTAAACAATAACTAAACAGTAATTACAAAGCAAAACAAACAACTATATACAATAATTCGTATAACAATTAACTATATACCAGGACTATTTATTTCTAGTTATTTATATTTCAAATATTTATATTCACTGTATTTATATCAGACGCACTATTTGTCGCTCAGTATTCTCCATTGACTAATCCCTCACTCACTCGTACTGCTGTTTATATAGGCTGCGTAGCATAAGCCTAGTGTGTTCTCGCTTTCTCTAGAACTTTCGTGCAGGTACCAGTTGTTACAGTAAACGGACCCCCGTTTCTCAGAACTCTTGCCTGCCGATTATATACAGAGTGATCCGTAACAATAGCATGTTCTACCCGGCATCGCCAGGGTAGAGAATGTAAGCGTTTCGCGCATTCTAAATAGTGATACTATCTCTCGAAAAACTTGCTCCTTCCCCGTTCACCCGTTTGATTCGTTTTTAGGGTTGCGTACCTTCGAACTGCAGGACCGTATTACTGAGCCTACGATGTCTGCCTGTCCGTCCATCTGCCACAAGACTCTTTCATAAACGGTAAGAGGTAGCTAGTTGAAATTTTCACAGATTGTGGGTTGTTATGGCATGAATTCTGGCATAAAAACCGGTCATATATTTCGATTTTAAAAAAGACTAATGTTTCTTGTACATGAGTTGTTTTTATACTTTTCTTGATATCGGAACTAGTTCTGGAATTTAGGAACTGACAACCAAATATGGAAACCATTTTCGTAATTGAGGATGGTCCGATATTGGAGGCCCTAGGACCATACATTGTTGTATCACAATACTCAGTAATTAGTAATTGGTAATTTAAAAATATTGACTATAAAAAAAAATCGCAAAGGAATTTTTATTGACTTTTTGTACGCGAATTTCGAACAACCTAGTATATTTTCTTCTTGCGCCCTTATAGGATTAGTAGTCGTAGCCAATTGTGTTTTAAACAAAAATTTATCCAGAAATTCAAGCGAGAGGCAAGGGCGGATACAGGATTTATTCAAGGGGGAGAGGGGGCGCAAAACTATCCGAACTAGTCTATAGCCTAAAAAAAGCAAAAAGCTTATACTTGCATCGGAGATACTAGTTGCCCGATGTGCACCGCGGGGGGTTGCGCGCTCGGACTTTTCACATTATGGCCCTGAAACGGGCTGAGTTATAAGAACTTAATGTGTGTGTTTTGCCATAGACATAGAAATCTAGGGACATAGTAAAAGCAAGTGGGGCGGTTGCTGTTAAGGAGAGGGGTGGTGACGAAGCAAGTGTGCCCACATTCTATTGGTCACTTCAGTTGCGCAAGCGCTGAACGCGATCAATTGAACATGCGCAAAGACGCGGACGACTGCATCTGGCGAAGTTGAGAATGTGTAAAGACGCGGCCAATAGAACGTGGTCACATGCATAGCATAAACATATCCATAAGACAGGCATGCACCCTCTTCTGAATGGCTTCTCTTCTCGTCTAAAGTGGTACTTTATACTCGTCCCTACAGATTCGTATGTCCATGATTTTTGTGCTTTACTTTGAAGTTTAACTTAAAAACCCCTGCAAGTTTCCAATTTTCTCGTATTATCTGAATTTTTCTAGTTGGGAAAGGGCGCGCTCACCCCCCCTCCCCTTGACCAACCCTTGGGACTTGAGAATGGCCGAGCGTGTAGCAATGCTGTTGTTTACATGGCGTTGCTATAGTTCCTCTATTACAAGTCCCCAGTTCCCGGGTTCTAGCCCGAGAGCTGGTAAAAGTGTCAATTGGATTTTCAATGTATTATTAAAAAAATAAATAATGAATTGAAAATATGAATTGGTGCTAGGCCCAAATAACCTTAGCTGTTGGTGGTCTTTAAAAACACAATTTTTTTTAGAGGACTGTCACCATTTTGCTGACAACTATTTGCAATGTCACTATTATATTTGTAATCCTTAAGAAAGCTCGGTTTCGTGTTGGAGATAGTATTAAGAAAAATATAAAATAATTAATTATGTAATTTAGTGTTTCGTGTTGGTTTTATGGCACAGTAATTTTTCTGTGACCTTATTTTACATCAGACAAATAATGTTCGCTTTTATGGAAGCGTGTAGACGGCGCTTGTTATTTTTTATTAAATTAATAAAGGCCGCACACGGCTAAGGCGGTTAGAGGTGTTAATATAAATGCCAGTAGAATATAATCAAGGTAAAGCAAACAGAGACTGCAGGTGGGGGCAAGGAGCACAGCCAACAGATGGGTCTAAGATGTTTGTCTTGTTTATGATAATATTTACTCCCGGCGAGGATATTAATTATTTTATGCTCACTAGATGACGTAGTGTCGTGTCGCGTCGTATCGTGACCCGAGCATGTATACCTACCGTCAGGCCCGGACTCAGAGATCCAGGGTCCCTAGGCACTTGACAGTTAGGGGCCCCCCAAGCCCAAAAAAAAAAACTCGGGTCGCAGTGCCAAAACCCTGCCGACAATATAGTGTATTTGCTAATACAGGCCTTGTGGCTTTAATACGTGAACTTAGGTTTGTTTTTGGACAAAATAAAAAATTTTACCCCTTAATACGTTCCTTAAAATAATATTTTTTTTCTTAATTTCAATATTATTATCAATACCAAATTAAATACACCCTTCAGTAAGTAAATCACTATCCGCAAACTAGTGTTTTCATAAAATTTGTAAGTCCGGTCCTGTCGGGCCGATTTTATTAAAATTTTAGCAGCACATTTTGATTTTCACTAAAGGGTTAAATTTCAATTTTGAAACAATTCTGAAAATTTTTTCGGTATTTTTGGGCCCAAAAACATTTTCCAACCCCTAAAAACCACCCTTAAAATAATCCGATTGGGCCCATTTTAAATAGGCTTCGTGCGGTGATGGATTCCAACGTACCTACCAAATTTCGTCAAAATCAATTAACTCTTTCGAAAGTTATAGCCTGTACACATATATATATATATATATATAAATATATAAATATATATATACATATATATATAAACATTTCCAAAAATGGTGCCAAATTGTTCAGGAGGCTATGAAACGTCGAGAAATTTTGGTCCGACCCCTAGGTCCCGCCATCCGACCGACGCCAATAGTGTATGTGCCATATGGCAAATACACTAACAAGCCGTGAGGTGGGTCGTTTATTAGGACTAAAGTGCGACCCTTGAGGTCCACACGACGAACTTCCCAGTTTGATAAATATTTAATAATAATAATTAAATTAGATATTACACAGAAAAGTAATCATTTTAATCATTAAAACAATTATTATTTATTTTTAACAATAATTAAAAAAAAAACGGCTGAACCGATGTTTATAAAATTTATGTAGGATCAAAATGACGTTAACACGCCTCGATTAACACCCTTACGAAGTCGATATAATTTTTTATTCGCGAGATATTGTGTAAAATCTACTTTTTTGGAGTCTATTTGGTTAAGAAAAAGAACGACTGAACCGATTTTGAAAAATTTCTTTCAGATCATATTCACGTTAATACGCGTCGATTGGCACCCTAAGGTAGTTGATAGAAAGAAATGACACATACGTACACACACACACAGAGAGAGAGAGAGAGAGAGAGAGATCTTTCTAAAAATAGTGTAGTGACCTTGAAACCTAAAAGTTTGTTATATATTTTGATTTCGATTTTCGGACCCATTACAATAACTTTCAATGGGAAGTTAAAAATAGCGTTGGATTGGTCGGAAATTTAGCAAAAAAAATACGATAAGTCGCCAATAGGGTAGATGACAAAATTTTTTTTTGTGTTATATTAATAGAGCAGTAAATTATGAACAAAATGACATCTAAATCACTTCATTCTGATTTCAAATAAGCTCAAAAATAATTTTCGAAATATTTATGTTAGCCCCGCCCGCTAAAAATCGTTTTTGCTCTACTCAAATATGACGTCATAATTTTATGAAAGTTCGTTTATATTAGCTACAAATATTATTTAAAGACCCATGAAACAGAGTTTTGAAAAATACCGTTTTGTACCTATGTAAACATAATGTAAACAATCTAAGCTGCGTTACTATGGATACACGTATTTTTTACTTAAAATTGAGGTCACGCGGTGTTTTAAGTCACGTGACAAATAGATTAAAAATCATGATTTTATTTATTAATTTAAATATGTTTACGAAACTTAATTAATAAAAATAAAAATTCTAATAAATATTTTATATAACACATGCACGCTTTTAGTGTTTTTTCGTATCTGATTTGCGAACCTTAAGTAGCCGTTTATTGACTAGTGACCATTATGTAACGCTTTTCAGTGCTATAATGAAAAAACAGTTGCATAATTAACCATTATGTAACTAGTTACATAATGAACCATTATGCAACTAGTTACATAATAAACCATTATGTAACTGTTTTTTTTTTTTTTTAAATTCAATTAAATTCTAAAACCATGCATGTGTTATATAAAGTATAGTGTGCAACGCGTGTGCTAAATCCTTATGCGTCAGGCGCGATATTTTCAGCACTCGTATGCGGCTCGCGATGCACACTCACCAAGGCTCGTGTGCGCTCGCCTACTACTCGTGCTAAAAACATCAGCACTCGTATTCGGCTCGCGATGCTCACTCGCCAAGGCTCGTGAGCGCTCTCCTACTACTCGTGCTGAAAATATCGCGCCTGACGTATAAAGATGTATTTAGCACACAATATACTATTAGAGCATAAACTTTCATTATAACAAAGTTTTATATTGCTCACGTCCACTGGCTTGTACCCTATTGAGCTATCTCAGAAACAATTGGGCTATCTTAAAACATGTTTGGACTTTTTTTCTATAATTTACATTTCCGCCCTGGCCGGGGTTCCCTCGGCAGCTGGGCCCCTAGGTCGGTGCCTTTTTGGCCTAAGCTGAAATGCGGGCCTGCCTACCGTAGGATAGTATACACAATACTCGATGTCCACTGCTTTGTATTAAATACATGCTTCTATTGTCGCCAGCGGCGTATCATCTGGGGTTTTGCTACAATATGCATAATAAAAAGTATTAGAAATACCTTGTATTTTTGGTGTCCGTCTTGTGACTTTATGTGTTGTTAACACGACGCGTTTCAGCAACGAGTTGCCATCTTCAAGTCTGGTTAATTTTTTATATTATAAAACACGCACACGTTGAGTATTCGTAACACGTTATAATATTATGATGCTAAGCACTTGTCTATTATGTTGTGGATTGTGAAGTACTGATTTAACTTTCGAGATTTTATGGTTTGTATCACACTCATGTTACTGTTTCGCATATTTTAATCGAGTGTGTCCAGTTTAGGGACACACGACAGCAGATCGGATTGTCAGGTGATCTGTCGGTTGTTTTAGGAAATGATCCTAACAATGTCGATCTGCTGTTTCGATTTTAAAAGGAAACCGGTCGACCGGTTTATTTGATTTTATTTATTTGTATACATTTTGAGCCCCCTTACAGCCTTTATGGTTTTTTGATGTGAAACATCTTATGTCGGGCTGTGAACAGCCGCGTGAGGAGAAATATGCAACGAAATGTTTGGTCCGACCCTTCGCTGCTGTTCTCCCCACCACTGCGACACTCTCTCTCTCGGCTTCCGCGCGCTCGGGCAACCGCGTGTGTGACAGTGCAGTATATAGGATTACGTTAGCATAACAGCTAGGTGCTGCTTTTGAAAAAATATATACTACTACATAGAGAATACCACCGAGTTCAATAACGTTTTCTTTGATGTTTCACATCTGTCGGGGGTCCCGAGACCCAAACCTTTTTTTTCTTTATATCTTACTACCTTATATTAATGACATATTTTGTTTGTACTTATAATTGTTTTACTTTATTGTTTAAATAAAAACAAAATCAAAAATTTACATTTTTGATTTTGTTTTTATTTTATTGATTTTAATTTTGTTTTGTTTACATTTTGTTTCTTTACAGATGCTAATAACCTATGTTGTCGAGCGTCTATAATTCACAATTCATTCATTATGATTTGTTTCACATTATATGCATCAGTAAAAACTAAAAAGTATGAATTTTGCAGTTTTATTTGTAAATACACAGTAATATAGGTGTTTTCCAAATCACTTGCCATAGACGTTGTAAAAAAATATTGAAAACTTCAATTCATAATAATTCTTGATCTATCTGAAGAATTTCTTATGGAATTAATCAGTTCTCGAATGGTCTCTGGATGATTTACATAGACACGTGCCTTCATATATCCGCATAAAAAATCAAGAACTGATAATCAGAGGAACACGCCAAGAAAAATTTGGCGTACCACTTTCATGCTCTTTGCGGTGCACTATGATTAAAATTTGTAAGATTACCACTATTTTCAAATATATTTATCTAGTGGAATTTTTCATTACGAATGGGAACAAAAATGAATACTGTTACGGATCACCCTGTATATAACCGGCAGGCAAGAGTTCTGAGAAACGGGGGTCCGCTTACTGTAACAACTGGTACCTGAACGAAAGTTCTAGAGAAAGCGAGAACACACTAGGCTTATGCTACGCAGCCTATATAAACAGCAGTCAACGGTGAGTCAGGCATTCAAGCCTACGAGAGATCAGTCAATGGAGAATACTGAGCGACAAATAGTGCGTCTTATATAAATACAGTGAATATAAATATTTGAAACATAAATAACTAGAAATAAATAGTTCTGGTATATAGTTAATTGTTACGAGTTATTGTATATAGTTGTTTGTTTTGCTTTGTAATTACTGTTTAGTTATTGTTTATTATTGTGTTTTCAATTATTGTAAATCAATATTTATTCCGCCAACTCAGAAAACAGTTTTGTAACAATACGAACTTGCATTGCGTCTTGATAACTGACTTCGCAATAAAAATGAATAGCTCTTGTACGATTCCCTATGTCGTCCACCATTCCATTTTAACTGATATTATGACAAAACTACTTTATTATTATGACCGTTCAGTGCATCGATTGTTTTCGTACCATTAATTGTTTTTTCGCAACACTTGCATCAAAAGTACAATTTTAGATGGCTGTGTACCGTTTGAAAAGTGATTCTTTATGGAAGCTTCTGATGCGTTCGAACGGTAGAGTTAAAAGTAAATTTTTGACGCACCCCGTTCTATAAAGTAATACTGTTTTGTTTTACTTTATAACACACGTGCGTAATAAAGTACTTTATAGATTACTTTGCTATAATGTCACTAATAAAATATTTATCCAAATTGTGTTTTATTTGCTTAAAATTGAACTTTTGAAGCAGTTGTTGCAAAAAAGATTGTATGCAACGCGTGTCTAAAATGACGAATCTGTCGCGATTTTACAATACTCTCTTCAGGTTATTTTGCAGAACTTGTGTGATTATCGCACTCGCCTTCGGCTCGCGCGGCAAACATACGCTCGTTCTGGTATAAATGCAACATAACCTTAGGCTCGTATCGCAAAATCGCGACTGTCATATAATCCGTCACTTAAGGCACTAGTTGCATAAATTACTATTTTGTCCTACCTCCTATAAAATATCCGCTTTACATGCATGTAAAGTGACCTTTTACAGATTGGTATGCGGGAAAGTAGTAGAGGCTAATCAATTCAGTAGTATTTTATATTCGGTTACGCGTGTGACTGCTACTCTTAGCCTACTATTAGAAGTGAAGTTTGCTGTACAAATGAACTGTTAAAAATTTTGAAGACTGAAAATGAAGAATGTGAATTGAATTATGAATTATAGACGCTCGACAACAGAGGTCATTAGCGTCTGTAAAGATACAAAGTGTAAACAAAACAAAAGTAAAAACAATAAAATAAAAGCAAAATCAAAAATTGACACACAACAAAATAAAATCGTTATAAGTACAAATAAAATGTGTCATATAATATACAGAAAGATATAAAGAAAAAACCATAAAGGCTGTAACTGGGCCTAAATGTATATAAATAAATAAAATTAAATAAACCGGTCAAGACCGGTTTCTTTTAAAAATCGAAACAGCAGATCGACATTGTCAGGATCATTTCCTAAAACAATCGACAGATCACCTGACAATCCGATCTGCTGTCGTGTGTCCCTAAACTGGACACACTCCATTAAAATGTGCGAGACGGTAACACGAGTGTCACACGTCTCACAAAGGGGCGGGTCCTCCCGAGCCATTAAAAAGCCATGGGTTAGTCTACAGTGACCGATGCGTAGCCGTGTAAGAACCACTTCCTCCCACCTGGAGGGACGGCAAGATGTGAGCCATGGGTCAACTGTAGATTTTATAGCTCTTAACTTATTCTCCTCGACAGCACTCCATTCATTTTTCCAGAGCTGCTGCACGGCTGAAATCAGTACGTTCTTAAGGTCATCACCGATAACGCAAAACACGCTCTGACCGTTATTTGCAGCGTCTTTAGCTGCAGTGTCAGCTAGTTCATTGCCAGCGATTCCCATGTGGCCGGGAACCCAACAAAACCGGACAGTGGTTCCACCTCTTTTTAGGGAATATAACTTGTCCTGTATCAAACAAATCAGAGGATGGCTGGGGTAGGAACGCTGCAATGCCTGTAGAGAACTCAAAGAGTCGCTGCAAATAACATATTTGTGCGGACCGTGCACATGTCTCAAGGCCTGCAAGATTGCATATAACTCTGCAGTAAAAATACTGCACTCTTGAGACAACTTATATCCAACACTGGCGTTATCGGTGACGAACGCGCAACCAACTCGGTCGAGAGACTTCGAACCATCCGTGTAAACGGAATGATAGTCTCGATTCTGATCCAGCCACGCCAGAAAAAGCTGGCGATAGAGCTCTGGAGTTGTTGAATTTCGAGGATGAATGGAAAGTGACATGTCGATGACGGGCTGAGGAATTAGCCACGGGGGCACAGAATTACGGCCGACTTTAAGAGTTCTAGGAAGTGCCAACGGAAGTTCATCTAGGAGAAAAGTCAACCTGATACCGAGAGGACGTGTTGCATTTCTTCTCCGTCTATACAGAGAAGAAAACCTTGGTTGAAATACGCAACTGTAAGTTGGGTGATCAGGTTGACTACGGAGCTTAGAGACGTAGGATAGCATATTGCGTTTCCGCCGGATGTTCAGCGGAGGCTCTCCGCATTCAGCGGCAATGCTAACAACAGGACTGGACCGGAACGCTCCGGTTGACAAACGTATTCCAGCGTGATGAACAGCGTTTAACGTCCTAATGTATGACTCACGCGCCGAGTCGTACACAATGCTACCGTAATCCAATTTAGACCGTACGAGTGCACGATAAATTCGTAGCAAAATCGTACGGTCTGCACCCCACGTGGTGCTGGATAAAATTTTTAAAATATTAAGGGAAGACATCGATTTCCTCTTTAAAATATTAAAATGAGCCTTCCAATTCAACGACCGGTCAAAAGTGAGTCCTAAAAATCGAGCAGTGTCTTGTACAGAAATCAAAGTGTCATATAGATATAAGAATGGTTCTTGATAACAACTACGAATGCGGCAAAAGTGCACACACTGGGTTTTCCCCACAGAAAATTTAAACCCATTGTTGGTTGTCCAGTTCTGAATGCTATTAATGGCCAACTGCAGGTGACGTTGTGCAGTGCGAATGTACTTTGACGAGCAGTAGATCGCCAAGTCGTCAACATAAAGCGATGACTCTACAGACGATGGAATGCTGTCAATTATGCCATTAATAGCGATGGAAAATAAAGTGACACTAAGAACCGAACCCTGTGGAACACCATTCTCCTGTACAAAGACACTAGACAAAGTGTTGCCGATACGGACTTGGAAGTAGCGCTCGAATAAAAAATTATTTATAAAATTCCCAAGATGTCCTCTGATACCCCAATTATGTAGTGTTCGGAGTATTCCATACCGCCATGTAGTGTCGTAAGCCTTTTCAAGGTCGAAAAAGACCGCTACCAAGTGCTGCTTGTTAAGAAAAGCGTCCTGTATTGCGGACTCTAACCTGACTAGATGATCCATAGTTGAACGGTGCTTACGAAAGCCACACTGGGCATTCGTGATCAATCGTCTGGATTCAAGAATCCAAACCAATCGTCGGTTGATCATACGTTCGAGGAGTTTTGATAAACAGCTAGTCAGTGAGACAGGACGATAACTTGATGCTTGCTTTCGGTCTTTACCGGGCTTCAACAACGGCACTACAATAGAATTACACCAAGCGGTAGGAAACGTATTGGTGTACCAGATTAAATTAAACATCTTGAGAAGGAATATCAATCCGGAGGGAGGTAGCTTTTTCAAAAATTGGTAATGAATATCGTCAGATCCTGGAGAAGTATCATGGCAATCATGCAAACTCGACTGCAGTTCCCACGAGGAGAAAGGTGCGTTGTAGTTCTCCTCATTTTCTGAGGAAAAGTTTAATGCAACTTGTTCTGCTTGATTTTTCTGAGCAGAAAAACGCTCAAGGTAGTTTGCGGAACTCGAGACTTTTGCGTAGCATGAGCCCATGTGATCGGCGACTTCTTCAGGCGCCGTAATTATATCATTCCCCATTACCAATCCAGAAATGTAATTGAAACTCTGTTTGCCAGAGATCCTCCGAATTTTCTCCCACACTTCGCGGGCGGGAGTAAAACTTCTTACAGTGGAAACAAACTCACTCCATGATTGCTTCTTACTCTCTGCTATGATACGTCTGGCAATGGAACGCTTTTGCATGAAGATTACACGATTTTCATCCGTCATATTATTTTTGAAGCGACGGAGAGCTCTACGACGTTCACGGATGGCATCCCGACAAGCCTGATTCCACCAGGGAACAGGCACACGTCGCGGTGTTGTTGACGTGCGTGGGATTGCAGCTAAAGCCGCCTCGATGACCGCATCCGTGAAATGCTCTACAGCAGCATCGACATTGCCAAAGTTCATTTCGCCGACATTTAGCACTTTTTGAAAGTGTGACCAATTAGCGTCTTTTATTTTCCACTTCGGGGAGCGTCTTTCATCCACATGGAATGAAAGAAGACGACAAATGATTGGGAAATGGTCACTGCTACAAAGATCGGCATTTACTTCCCATTCACAGGATGGGGCGATAGAAGAAGAGCAGAGAGTAAGATCTATAGCGGAAAATGTCCCATTTGCAGCCGAGAAATGTGTATTGGAACCTGTGTTCAATACGACCAAGTTTTTATTCAGAATCAACGTCTCCATTAGCCTTCCACGAGCATCCACATGATTAGAACCCCAAGTGGGATTGTGGGCATTAAAATCCCCCATGATGATAAAGGGGCGTGGAAGTTGGTCTATAACAGACGCAATGGTTGCAAGTGTCGGTTGTTCAGATGGAGGAATGTATATTGAACACAAAGTTACCGGATTCGGCGCATAAAGTCTGACAGCGATGACCTGTAAGTCAGATTGTAATGGGACATTTTCGGAAAACACATTATTTCGGACTAAAACTGCCACTCCGCCACTGGCACGTTCTACAAATAGTTTATCTTTACGATAAATCGTAAAACTACGAAGAACCGGAGTGTTTGTGTCTTTTAGATGTGTTTCCTGTAAACTAATAGCAGTAGCATTATGATCATTAAGGAGGAGTTTCAATTCACTGAAATGAATATAAAAACCGTTCATGTTCCACTGTAAGAAAGTGAATGTTTATTATAAAGAAGAAAAAAGCTACCTCATTTTTTTCCTCGCTGCATCAGACCGATGATGAGGAGGTCTGCTTATGTCTTCTTCCATAGCAGAGTCTGCACTGCTGCTATGGTCGATGCGAGTGTGAGTTATAGTCATTTTATGACTATTATCCCGGTTCAAGATAACCTTAGTTTTCTTGACCGGAGATGTCTGACTCTTTCCAACAAGAGATTTTACTGGTGATTTCGCCTTTTTAACTGGCGATCGTGATCTACTATCCGGACTTATTTTGCTTTTGTTTTTATTTACTTTTTTGGCAACAACTTTAGAATTTGATGGGGTAACTTCGGTTTGTGTAGACATGTCACATGTCTGTGTTGACATGTCTACTTTGACAACAGGAGCGGCAGCAATGGTTGCAAACGAACGTGTAAAGGAAGGGACAGATTCTCGATACTTGCGCTTGGCCTCTGCAAAAGAAATTTTTTCAATTGTTCTGATCTCTTGGATCTTGAACTCCACTTTATATTGTGGACATTCTCTAGATCTTGCAGAGTGGGTTCCGTCGCAATTAACGCAATGCGACACCCTTTTGCATGGAATATCCTCATGCAGAGGTTGGCCGCAATTGTCGCAGAGACTGGCAAAGCTACAATTGTTCTGCGAATGTCCAAACTTTTGACATTTGTAACAGCGCAAGGGAGATGGTATATACTGACGTACTTTCAAAGAGTAGAATGCTGCTTTAATTGATGGCGGAGGCTGCGGTGTACAGAACGTAAGAATATGAGACGGTGTAGGTACTAATTGACCGTCTCTACGTGCGTGAATTCTGTATACGTCTGTAACACCTTGGTCTTTAAGTTCCTCTTTTATTGTTTCAACTGTACAGTTCAGAAGATCGAAACAATAAATAATGCCTTTAGAAAAGTTCAGCTGCTTATGTAATTCTACTTTTACCGGTACGTCTGTGCACATGTCGACACCTTTTATATTTTTGCATGCCAATACCTTTTGAGCTTGATGCTGGGAAGATGTTTCAATTAATAAAGATCCATCACGCAACTTTTTAACACTTGGAAAAGTTCCAAACAAGCCATCAAGATGTTTATTAATGTAAAAGGGACTGTCGTCATTGAAGTTTCCAGTTACCTTAGTCATTATCAAATATTTGTTACAAGGAGTAACATTCGCCAGGTCATTACCAAATAATAAATCCAAATTACCATCTTTACGCCCTCTCTTAGAGGGAGGGCTATTTAATGGGGGGAAATTTTCCATAATAGTTTTTTTATATTCATCAACCGTGCTCCCCACCCACCACGGAGCCCAACAAGGGGACGATGACCGCAAACCGGTACAGAGCGCCAGGGCTACACGGTGATATAGTCAGCTCAAGAGACGGCGCCACTCCATCCAAAGACACTGGCTCACCCCGCCGGAATACTAAATAAACACGACGTTAGCCGATTGACTAGACTGGGTTAGGTCTAGCCGCCCGTTTACAGCGAAGCGGAGGCCAAAGCAGTGTGTTGGTGCACCCCATGCGAACCTCAACTGCCAGGATCCTCTTTTCCGCCTTACGGGTCACCGCGCACGGCAAACACGCAGGTGTACTATTAGGGACTACTACAAACAAAGGACAGCAACAAAAGTGTACCCATAACGGAGGGACAAAGCCGCTAACAACAACAAAAAAGAAGAAAGAGCAGAAGAAGGAAAAAGTTGCGACTGTCCTTCCTTCATAATAGTCCCTAAATGAATCACCCAGCCGGATACACAACCGACTGGTGCGGGCTGGGCACCTGGGAACGCCAATTCCCAAGAACATTGGAATGCAATTGCGATAACTCAACAACGACATTCGAATGTTCCCCCTGGGGGATGAAAATGAAGACAAAAGCCGCTATTTTATATGGGAGGTAGGCCTTAAAACACAATATATATCTCGTACTCAATTATATGACTCTTGCGATTATGTAATGACTGAATGTTTCTGTTGAGATGCTTAGTTAACATGATCGAAAAGTCAGGATTTATGTTATTAATAGGCCAATTAGACTCTTTAGGAAGCTGATCTCATTATTGAAATTTGTGGGACACAATTTTATACAGATTTGTTTTTAACCCAAGAAAAAATGCAACTGATAATACAGGATGTAACAAAGGATGTAGAACAACAAGTAAGGCATAAACAGAATGCAATCATGGCTGTCTAAATTACAATAATTTTCATGGTTTTTACCATAGAAATATCATAGATAGAATAGGGAAGTCACCCAAAAAAGTGTGGGTGCAAAAGATAGAGATGGAGAATAGAGTGTGTGTTTTTTAAAGACCACCAACAGCTAAGGTTATTTGGGCCTAGTACCAATGCATATTTTTAATTCATTATTTTTATTTTTAAATTGAAAATCCAATTGACACTTTTACCAGCTCTCGGGCTAGAACCCGAGAACTGGGGACTTGTAATAGAGGAACCATAGCAACGCCATGTAAACAACAGCGCCGCTACACTCTCGGCTATTCTCAAGCCCATGGAGAATAGAGCAGTTCTTCTACCTTTTTCTATCACAAAGACATAACCATGGTTAGAGATATAAATTAACAATACCTACTATAAATTTTTAAATTCACAAATGCGTCAGAAGACAAGGAAAAGAGAACTGCTTCGTTTTCTATCACTCTTTTCCAATCTCACCCTGTCACTTACAGTTGTGCCTACGACTCTCTTACTCTATCTATGATATTTCTATGGTTTTTACACGAAAACAGGGCAAATCATCACTGGTCCAATTAGTGTTTTCCTTATATTCTCAATCGTGTGAGACACTCTGTATATAGGTGTAAGTAAATAAATAAAATAAATTGCCCATACAGATCGCATGTAGCACAAGGATTTGTTGTCAGTATTGATTTTTTTTTAATTTTAAAATAAAAATCTCAACAGGAAACTGTGGAATATAAAAATGAACATATTTTATGTTTGTATAAAAATGATTAAAGATTACCTTGATCACTTTTATTAACAGCTCCGCGTTGAATAAGTGACTCATGTATCCCATTTTCATTAAAACTAGGGAAAAGGGCGTGTACGTGATACATAGAATAGTAAAAAGCTAACGGTGAGGCTTAATGGGAGAAGTGAGGGCACAAGACGCATCATTTAATTATACAACTACACCGAGTTTGTTTGCTCTTTGTTTATAAAATACAGACATCTGCTACAATCATTATCGTTAATTTATAGACGTCGATAACTAATTATGTAATAAAAAATTCGACTGATGACCAGTCCTATACTTCCCACCTAGTAAATATTTGCAAAAAATAAACACTCTTTTTTTTTATTCTTTGACTAGGCCCAAATAACCTTAGCTGTTGGTGGTCTTTAAAACACAATTTAATTTTTATTCTTTGAAAAAAGCATGGCCCTCTTTTTTGTTTGGTGATCTACTGATGGCTAACAATAGGTGCGTTTGGTATCAAGGTGTAGTGTAGTGTAGTGTAGATAATTTTTCACTGAAAAGTGTAAAAAGTTCACCAAAAGTGTAAACTAAATGTACACTCGTAACAAACGGGCTAGTGTACATTCTGAGTAGACTGTACATGCGCATTACAAAATAAATTAATGACAGATTGGCTGAGTTCATTATTTCTAGTTTTTACAGTTTTTTTTGGTCGTAAAAATGTTAAACTCACTGCCATATTTATCTTATACCATTACATTTTGAAGCTCATTCATTTTTAAGAGACAAAAAATGTAAAAAATTGAGTACGAAAAAAGTATCAAATCTGTCAAAGCGACTGTCAATTCAGACATATATCACGTGACCTACACTACACTACGTGCACCTGCTCAAAAGTCAGGACTAATAGTTGCTACACTTTTAGTCCCACACTGAAATAACAAACAGATCAGTTATTTTACACTTTTGTATAACAAACGTAATAGTGTCAAAAGTGCATACACTTTTTACACTACACCTTGATACCAAACGCACCTAATATAGCAAAAATCATGGTTACCTTGATTTACGTACAATTTTTATTTTTTTTAGTAAAATATTTTTTTTCTCGAAAACTATACATTTCAGAGAAAAAAAATATTTACATTTTTTTCATATTATAACATCTAGAATTCATTTATATTTTTTTTTACCTATGTTAATACGTGACATTGAGGACGTTTTTTTGAATATCTCAGGATCCACTGAACCGATTTGACTCAAAATCTAATCAGATCTAAGTTAAAGGCTGATAAACACAATAGAACAATCGGCATGCCCGTATGTTGTTCCGTTCTTAAGATATCGAAGGCGAAAAATTGACCACATACACACACACACACATACACACATACACACACACACACACATACAGACATCAGTCAGAAAATGATCTTAAACGATTGCTAGGGTCTCAAAACGTGAAAATCTGTTAAAATCTCGAAATATTGTTTTCGGACTGAATCCATTACTTCCCTACCATAGTAGAGGTGGGAAGTAAAAATATGAATTTATCCCCTTCGCTGTTATCAGAAGATTCGTTTCTTTTCGTCCACAATCTTCATTTTGAACTATTCCGGGTTTGAATGTTTCCGAAACGTTCCAGTGCTGCTTTTGTGAAATGATTTATACCTAATAATTACGATAATAATCTGAACTAATATTATAAAGAGAAAAGATTTGATTTTTTGCATGTTTGTGTGTTTGTTTGTTTGTAATGGATAAACTCAAAAACTACTTAACTGATTTTAAAAATTCTTTCACCTATATAGAGAGCTACATTATCAGCGACTAACATGGGCTGTATTTTATTTTCAAAAAAATTAGAAATCCCTAAGAAAATTGCAATAATATAACCTAAGATATAAAAGTCATTATTTGGTGTGCGCTGTGAAAACTATTGATTAATTATAAATTCGAGCGAACGAGCGAAGCGAGTGAGAAATGTTTCAATTAATTATAAATTCGAGCGAAGCGAGTGAATAATGTTTTAAATAATAATATTATAAATTCGAGCGAACGAGCGAAGCGAGTGAGTAATGTATTAATAAATTATAAATTCATAGCACCCGGGCGAAGCCCGACCGGGCCGCTAGTTGAAAATATAGACCGATCTTTTTCTCTTTTTGAAGAAATATGTCGAGGGTTTATTAAAATTTTTTTTTTTAATTTTTATTATAATAATTATTTATACATGAAGCTACTTTGTTGCTAAAAAAGGTGACAGCAATATTTTATATTGAAATTTAATTTTATTTTTTTTTATTGTATATTATAGACGCGTCGACAACGTAGGTCATTAGCGTCTTGATTACATTACATATCGCAGCTCGCTTAAAGCTAAATGACATCACAAAACATCCATGAGCGAAGGCGGGAATCGACCCCACGGCAGTCTGATCCAGAGGTCGCGACGCTAACCACTGGACCACACTGTCCTCTATTGAAATTTAAAGATTTTATTTTTTGTTGTTAGCAAATAGCAGGGTAGGGAAATTCCAGTTTTTTTACTTCGTTATTTCGCAAATTAGTATTATATTCAATTCTGACTCTGTTTTGATAGCTTACAGAGATTTTTGAGTTTTACCTCTCGGTAGGTACAGTGAGAGACTTCGAGCGTCAGATTATAAGTTTAGTTTAGAGCCTGCCTAATCGGATCTTAATACCCCACTCGATCGCTTAAGCCGAAAAAAAATTTAAACCAAGATTTTTTCCTCCTAACCGCATTTTAAATTCACAAAAAGATTTTATTGCCTATAGAACACTCACGTGAGTTAGACAAATCGAATGACACGTCGGTTATGAAAATCGATCCAGCAGATTTGGCCCTATACAAGGTAACAAACTAACATACTGTAACAAAACTGTTTTTTTTTTACGTGGGTGGAATAAATTATTTATTACAATAATTAAAAATGTAAACAACAATATACAATAATTCGTAACAATGAAAAGTCACTTTCAACAGTTAACACTGTTTATATAACACGAACGGTATTTCTCAAACAAAGTGAAAACACTTCAATAGCACTGTATTTATTTCAAATGTCACTCGTTGTTCGTTGTTCTCTTCCGGTGACTGTTCTTGCTTATATAATGGTAACAGCTTGACCCCCACCACGCTCGCGCACTTTCCAGATCATTCTGGTGATTACCTATGTCTTCGATGTAATGCCACGCCTCACCATTTTTATTTGTTCTGGAGGATTCGATTGTCGCCAGTGGCGTATCTCTGGATTTTTGCTACACATTGTTACTTATTCTCAATGCTTCTATTGTCGCCAGCGGTGTATCATTTGGGGTTTTGCTACAATACATTATTACATCCATACATACAGGGTGCTGAATTGCTTTGCGGGTAATAGGGATTTAACCCGTAAAATCAAACTTTTGCGATTTACTGCTTCCCTAATTATTTTAGAAAAAATATCTTCGAATAAAAGTTTTAGAACATAAAATTCTGCATCTAAATCATTAAACAAAATTAATTTTGCATGTTTAGTAACGGCAAAAATTTGATATGAAAATGTCAAAATTACCACAAAAACAGATAGCGATAGCCATGGAACTTGAACAAAATGATGACGTTTTAGATGTCAGAATAATTTCTAAACATTTTGTTCAAATTCCATGGCTATCGCTATTTGTTTTTGAGGTAATTTTGACATTTTTTTATCAAATTTCTGCCGTTACAAACCATGCAATTTTGTTTAATGATTTAGATGCAGAATTTTATGTTCTAAAACTTTTATTCGAAGATATTTTTCCTAAAATAATTAGGGAAGCAGGAAATCGCAAAAGTTTGATTTTACGGATTAAATCCCTATTACCCGCAAAGCAATTCAGCACCCTGTATACTATTAAAATCATTACCCTCCTTTTTTCTTAGTCTGCTAAAAAATAGGAAAAATTCGACACAAACTGTTTAGCCTTTCGGTAAAAAAATTAACGATTCGTGTAACTGATAATGACACGAACGGAGACAACGCTGACAAACTAAATAGGTTTCAATAATAGCTATATTGTTAAACTGTGTGTTAAGTCGAACGTCGTACTTTGCATCGTCGTACATCCATTTCTAGCATTAGTGTCACATAGTTGAATTAATACCCAAAACGATGCTTAATGGCAATGGCGCGCGATAGGCCGCCCCATCCAACGACTGTCACAGCGATGACGCTGTGTGGTCAAATGCAATTGATACTATACAGGGTGGCACGTCTTAAACAATGCAGTGAAATATCTCGTAAACGGTACAAACCAGTGGCGGCTCCTCTATGAGAGCTGCGGAGCTGCCGCACTGCCAGAAAATAACGCACAATTAAAAAAAAAATATTATATAAATCTGCATAATATGTTTTAATTTCATAATCACATAGCATTATTATGAATGACGGCATGCCGCAGGCCTATATTCTATAAACAGTCCTGCAGGAGGTGCTGCAGTTTGTGTTGCACCTAAATCCAATGTGTTAAAGAGAGATGACTTAGTAAAAATGAGACAGATTTATACGCGTAAAAGCCAGAACGGGTGCACAGAACCTAGTACAGTATTATTTTTCTTGGTTATAATACCGTATTATATAGCAATGCAATAAGGTGTCTTCGTGGTGTAGCGGTAACGTAGTGGCTCTATAAGCAATAGGTCTCGGGTTTAAATCTCAATACAAACATATCTTATTATTTTTTTTTTAATAAATAATTAGATAAATATCATAAATAAATATATTTAATAAATTAATAATTTATTAAATTAAATTAATTTATTTAATATCTTTATTTTATTATTTTATCGTCTTTTTTACAAACGTTTAGTACTGGCACGCGGGATAAAATGTTCGGAGTTATTTTTGTTTTGTTATCTAAAGGAAGTATAACTTCTGACGTGCGTACATAGTACACACACACTCTTTTTTTTTAATACAATAAAAAATATTGCTATAAAAATCACTTTATTTACGATTTTAGCGCTAGCGAAATCATTGTATAATGTATAGACAAATTATTCAGATCAAAAAATACACTTAAAAATTGCATCAAATGTATTTTTGAATTTTTTTTTTCGAGGTTGCCTCATAAGGGGGGGGCTACTTCAATCTCCGGGTTGACTCTGCAGAACACCCATTTAAAATGTTCACGCGCCGCCACTGGTACAAATCATAAAAAAATGTTTTATACAAAAGTTATAGAGTGTCAAGGGGGACAGAAGACTGTGATATCAGATTTAACATAGGTGGTGCTGTGAAGGTCAGACGAAGGTCAGCTTCGATTTTTTAATTGTAACAGTGCATTATTATTCCAGAATACGATACAGTATTTAATAGTGAATAGTAAATTATTAAGGTACATATGAGCTAAAGTTAATAAATATTGAGATATTTACAAATTAAATAGCAAATTTAATTTGTCAATTCGGTTCTTTTATGAATTGAATTCGCCAAGAAGGCCGGTGTGTAATATCATGGCTATCTGCTATACCATAATTTATCTAATTGTCGTTCATTTTAGTTGTTATTTAATTTCTAAATATCTCAATATTTATTGACTTTAGCTGATATGTACCTTAATAATTTACTGTTCACTATTAAATACTGTATAGTATTCTGGAATAAAAATGCACTGTTACAATTAAAAAAAAGTTGACCTTCGCCTGGCCTTCACAGCACCACCTATGTTAAATCTGATATCACAGTCTTCTGTCCCTCTTGACACTTTATTACTTTTGTATAAAACATTTTTTTAAGGTTTGTATCGTTTACGAGATATTTCACTGCATTGTTTAAGATGTGCCACCCTGTATAGTGATGGGCGTTTACGAGATGTTTTTACAATCGAAACAATTGTAATCGTTCATAATAACTTTATATTAGAAATCGTGTCCATCGTGATTATAATAAAATTAAGAAAAATCGCAGGATAGTGGACAAAATATTTGATTTATTAAATTAAATGTACGACGTTTCGTCTATAGATTTGACTTTTTCAAGTACATACATAAAAATAACAATATTTATGTTAATTGCTATGGTTAGTAATTAATATTAATTTTCATAAATATTGTTATTTTTATGTATGTACTTGAAAAAGTCTAAATCTATAGACGAACGTCGTACATTTAATTTAATAAATCAAATATTTTGTCCACTATCCTACGATTTTTCTTAATTTTATTGTTCATAATCGTCCACAATCGACTCGGAGTTTAATTTTACAATCGAAATGTTCGATTGTTCAAGTCGATTATTTGCCACATAGGTTATAGCAATAGCAGTAAATGGGAATACATATAATCGCGATTCAAGGTTATATGCTAGTCGACTGACGTTCACGCGACTCGTTAATTCTTCACTGTTCAAACTGTTCAGTCGGTACTCACTACTCTGTGATCTCTTCATTATTGAATTCGTATTTCACGATTACTGCACAATCGACCATTGACTCGATCACGCAGTTGTTGAGTGATGAACGATTGTATATTATGTGGCTCAAGACAGTGTACGATTCAGTACTATGCGACTCGGTCTCTGTGAACTATGAAACAACAACAATCGAGTCCAAGTGACAACCATCGAGAGTCATCGAGATGTTTGAACAATCGAGACAATCGACTAAAACATCTCGTATCGCGCATCACTAATACTATAATAATATAGAGGCTGATGAAAAAATAACTGTCATTAAACCACGTTCTATAATCTACATGTGAAAAATTAAATTTAAAATTTAAAACCCCGACGAAAAAAAGCAAATCTCGAAAAAGTGAGAAATAATTAATTTCTACTTATCTGGCCCGTCTATTTCTCCGTTTAGATGAAATATTTAATATACAGGGTGAGTTCGACCACCCGTATCAGTCGTTTTTTTCGAAAACGGTTAGTCGTAGAGAGTTGTGTCAAAAATTTGTATTATAAAAGCCCTAATAAAGAATCGAATGGTGATAATTTTTTTTCCGGGAAGGTCGGCTTCTCTATTAGTTTGCTCCAGAATGTCCAGAACTCCGGAATTATAAATGTAACGATAGGTCGAAAGTGGTATTGTTGAAAAGATCTTTAAAAAATAAGCAAGTTTTGTAGGAAAATTTTTTTTATTACTGCCACCCCTGTAAATTTCTATAAGTATACATATAAATTATTATATGTTCAAAACTCCGGAATTTTAGAAAGCACGATAGATTGAAAGTGGTGCTGTTGAAAAGCTCTTTAAAAAATAGGCAAGTTTTGTAGGAAAAATTTTTTAATTACTGCCACCCCTGTTAAGTGAGCTCTTCTGGTTATACTGTGAGTGTACTTCTTCAGTGTTTAATGATCGATAGATAGGTAACTAGATTTTAAATGCGGACTTTTAAAAAGTTCGTTATTATGACATTTTAATTTATTAATTTCAAACAAATATTACTTAACAGCGGTGGCAGTAATAAAAAAAAAATTCCTACAAAACTTGCTTATTTTTTAAAGATCTTTTCAACAATACCACTTTCGACCTATCGTTACATTTATAATTCCGGAGTTCTGGACATTCTGGAGCAAACTAATAGAGAAGCCGACCTTCCCGGAAAAAAAATTATCACCATTCGATTCATTATTAGGGCTTTTATAATACAAATTTTTGACACAACTCTCTACGACTAACCGTTTTCGAAAAAAACGACTGATACGGGTGGTCGAACTCACCCTGTATAAATGCGTCGGGGACCGCAGAGACTTTGGTATTTTTGTCATTTTACAGTGGTCCGCGACGCATTTATGAGTTAAATATTTCATCTAAACGAAGAAATAGACGGTGCATCGGGCCAGATATAGTGTAGATCGGTATTAATTATTATTAACTTTCCATTGGAAGTTATTGTAATGGGTCCGAAAATCGAAATCAAAATGTATAACAAATTTTTATGTTTCAAGGTCACTACACTATTTTTACACTACTTTTAGAAAGATGGCTGTGTGTGTGTGTGTACGTATGTACGTACGTACGTATGTGTCCATTTCTTTCTAAGACGAAATCTCGAGAATGAAAAATGATATCGACTACGTTAGGGTGCCAATCGACGCGTATTAACGTAAATATGATCTGAAAGAAATTTTTTCAAAATCGGTTCAGCCGTTCTTTTTTCTGAACCAAATAGACCTCCAAAAAAGTAGATTTTACACAATATCTCGCGAATAAAAAATTATATCGACTTCGTAAGGGTGCCGATCGAGGCGTGTTAGCGTCATTTTGATCCGACTTAAATTTTATAAAAATCGGTTCAGCCGTTTTTTTTTTAATTATTGTTAAAAATAAATAATAATTATGTTTTAATGATTAAAATGATTACTTTTCTGTTTAATATCTAATTTAATTATTATTATTAAATATTTATCAAACTAGGAAGTTCGTCGTGTGGACCTCAAGTCCTAATAAACGACCCACCTCACGGCTTGTTTCTCATCTTTTTAGAGGTTTGCTTTTTTGCGTCCACGGTTTTTAAATTTTTTATTTAATTTTTATTTCATATTTTTTAAACTAACTAATCAAAAACTGAATATTTGACCTCAAACTGGAAGTTTCTAGCTGTAATATACAAACTGTGACGACTGACGAGAGCTGAAGATCTTGGAAACAGGTGAACCTATTTCAATCAAACATGACTAAGAACCACCTCGCAAATACCAGCTTTCAAACAAACAAAACCGTATTGAAATCGGTCCATCCGTTTTGGAGCTACAATGCCACAGACAGATACACACAGACAGACAGAGGCTTCAAACTTATAATACCCCTCTTTTTTTCGTCGGGAGTTAAAAACATTAATAAACGTTCAAATAAACGTATGTATGACCGAAAAAGCTTCATTTCCGAGTTATTTATACAGGGTGTATTTTAAAATCATCGACAAACTACAACTGGAGATTATATTGTTACAAAACTGTTTTCTGAGTTGGCGGAATAAATATTTATTTACAATAATTAAAAATACAATAACAATAAATGCAACAACGAAAAGTCAATTCTAACAATAAAAAAACTTTAACGGTAATTATTGAACTAAACAAGCCACTTAAATAACACTTCACAAATAACTATATTTACAAGGATTATTTATTTGTAATAATTTATGCCACTGTATTTATATCAGATTTATTTCGCTGTTCAACACTGTCACAGTACAATCTACACTGACTGATTCCCGTTGACTGATCAATATTTATATCACTGATCCGCTTGATGGCACGACTCACCATTCACTGATTGCCGATTGCGTGACGCACCGTCGACTGACTCCGATTCACTCGTACCGGCTTGTTTATATACCCTGCGCGGCCCAGCCTAGTACATTCCGGCAGGTACTCGTTTAGTATGCAGACCCCCGTTTCTCAGAACTGTTGCCCGCCGTTCATATACAGGGTGATCCGTAACAATATGATCTAAATTAATAAGATTAATGTTATAATCGCTAATCCGAAAATGTTTCCTAACCGAGATAAAGTTTTAAAAAAACGTTTTTGATTTTTTTAAAGATTTTTGAAGAACTACAAAAGATATCAAATTTAAATTTGGTACATTCAAATGTCTTAACTAAATACAATAACCAGGCGAATTTGAGTCAACTGGCTCAATCCAGTGGCGTAGAATCTTTGAAATAAATTTATAAACAAAAGGAAAAACGTACGCCTCTGCTTTATTTTTTTCGAAAAAAAAATCATACTGTTACGGATCACCCTATATATAACCGGCAGGTAAGAGTTCTGAGAAACGGGGGTCCGCTTACTATAACAACTGGTATCTGCACGAAAGTTCTAGAGAAAGCGAGGCTTATGCTACGCAACCTATATAAACAGCAGTACGAGTGAGTGAGGAGTCAGTCAATGGAGAATACTGAGCGAGAAATAGTGCGTCTGATATAAATACAGTGAATATAAATATTTGAAACATAAATAACTAGAAATAAATAGTCCTGGTATATAGTTAATTGTTACGAGTTATTGTATATAGTTGTTTGTTTTGCTTTCTAATTACTGTTTAGTTATTGTTTATTATTGTGTTTTTAATTATTGTAAATAAATATTTATTCCGCCAACTCAGAAAACAGTTTTGTAAAAATACATAGGTATTATGTTGGGTTTATCGTACAATTTTTTAATCACGCTGTTAAATTTTAATTGCTGCGTGTTCATTGCTTGCTGCGTTTTCATTTTGGCAAATTGTTGATCGTTCCATAGCAACCGTCATTTAATAGCGTGATTAAAAAATAAAATTGTACGATAAATTCAACATTATGTTAGGTTCATCGTACAATTTTGTTGCCATATAGCTCAGTTTTCCCTCTTGGCTTTTACTGGAAAAAAGTTAAACAAGATGGTCACTTTAAAACTGGCCACATAGTATAGGGATGCGCGATACGGATCGATCTTTTAGTGTATCAATACTGGATATTCTGTATCAATTTTTCAATGCGATACATAAGGGGCCATCCATAAATTACGTCACACGTTAAGGGGGGGGGGGGAGTCAACAAAATGTGACATCATGTGACAAGGGCCAGGGGGGGGTCATAAGCTTTGTGACGTCACACGTTAAAATTTAAATTTAAAATATTTAAACGCGAAATTTATATGTAAACAAAAAAATATCATTATCATTTTAATTATTTCTAATTATAAAATTAAAAAAACTCGGGTCGCAGTGCCAAACCCTGCCGACAATATAGTGTATTTGCTAATACAGGCATTGTGGCATTATTATGTGAACATAAGTTTGTTTTTTGATAAAATAAAAAATTTAACCCCTTAATACATCCCTTAAAATAATTAAATTTTTCTAAATTTCAATATTAGACATGGATTTTATCAGTACAACATCTGCACCAAATTAAATGCACCCTTTCATAAGTAAATCCGTATCAATAAACTAGTGTTTTCATAAAATTTGAAAGTCCGGTCCTGTCGGGCCGATTTTATTAAAATTTTAGCAGCACATTTTAATCTCTACTAAAGAGTTAAATTTCAATTTTGAAATAATTCTGACAATTTTTTCGGTATTTTTGGGCCCAAAAACTTTTTGGAACCCCTAAATACAACCCTTGAAATAGTCCGATCGGGCCCATTTTAAATAGGCTTCGTGCGGTGATGGATTCCAACGTGCCTACCAAATTTCGTTAAAATCAATTAACTCTTTCGAAAGTTATTGCCCGCACATATATATATATATATATATATATATATATATATATATATATAAACATTTTCAAAAATGGTGCCAGTGTTCAGGAGGCTATGAAACGTCGAGAAATTTTGGTCCGACCCCTAGGTCCCGCCATCCGACCGACGCCAATAGTGTATGTGCCATATGGCAAATACACTAAAAATATGTGACGTCACACCAAGGGGGAGGGGGCTTTAAAAATGTGACAAGGACGGACGGGGGGGGGGGGTTAAAAATCGTAAAATGTGTGTGACGTAATTTATGGATGGCCCCTAATTAGTATCGATACATTTTAGTGCGTATCGATATCGATATCGATTGTCTAGTCTAGTTCTTTTAGAATGGTTATTATTAGGCTGATTACAGTTTTTTTTCTCGTCTGCATTTTATTATTTTCCGGGATACTGAATCGTTAATGTATCGATATATTGAGTATCGATCTTTTATAATACGATCTTATACTGCATCGATACTTGATAATACGATCCAGATACCTAGTTATCGATACTTTTTAGTGAATTGGAACATCCCTACCACATAGGGAAAGACGACTGTACATGGACAGCCTATATACGGTATGTGGTACCGATGTCAGGAACAGTTTATTGTCAGCGACCAGCGTATACCTCCAGCAGTACGAATTCCTCTCTCGCGTCCCCACGTCCCATTCTACGACCCCACTAGTCGAGTATACACACGATATAATAATATACTTACATGTATAATATACACACACGTATAGAGGTGCATGAATGTGTAGTAGTAATTGTGTATACTATATGCGAGATTGTGAATGTGTTTGTGGGGAGTATTAAATCCTCACATGGTTGAGTGGTCAACCGAGCCATTTAACACGACAAGCAAACTCTCAATGATTGTACAAACTATGTGTATCTGTCTGACTATACACAATCCCGTATTACATTATATTCTATAATAGACAGAGCTAGTGACAAATTTTAGGTGTTATTTATTCAAGCCCTTATTTTTGTGAAGATATTGAGGGAAGCATATCAAAGTGCCCTGAGTAAGGGATTTAGCTAGATAGCGGTATGCGAGAGATGCAGACCGCCCCAACATGTAACAAAAAAAATGGTTACAATTATTATTGCTACAAGGCTGAAATCGTTTGTATAGCTTGTCGGTGACCCAATAACGCCAGTATAATATTTGCAGATCGATTGGTCAGTTATAAAGGGGTGACAGATCACTCTAAACGTGTTATGTACCCGACGAAATTTATGTTATTAGTTCAAAGTTTAAATTTTAATATGTTGTTACGGCGACTGTTTTAAGCATATATTTCAATTTGCAGAACAAAATGTCGGTATTGACCCTCTTACAGAACGATATAAACACCTAGGCGAGCAAGTTTCCCTCTAAGAGAGGGGAATAAGTACCGACATTTTGTTCTGCAAATTGAAATATATGCTTAAAACAGTCGCCGTAACAACATATTAAAATTTGAACCTTGAACTAATAATATAAATTTCGTCGTCTACATGACACGTTTAGGGTGATCTGCCACCCTTTTAATACCGACCAATCGAACTGCAAATATTATAATGGCATTATTGGGTTCACCAACAAGCTATACAAACAATTTCAGCCTTGAAGCAATAATAATTGTGACCATTTTTTTTGTTACATGTTGGGTGCGGTCTGCATCCCTCCCATACCGCTATCTAGCAAAATCCCTTACTCAGGGCACTGTAATATGCCTCCCTCAACATCTTCACAAAAATAAGGCCTTGAATAAATAACACAAAAAAAATTGTCACTAGCTTTCGGTCTAATAGAAGCTCTCAGGAGGCACGATTTTTTTCGACTTAATCGACAAATATCACCATAACACGAGCCATAACATTAGCTAATTTGCACAAAATATTCATAAATTACATACCTAAACGTGAATCAGTGATGAAAACCATAGATATAGAAATTTGGGGATGTAGTATAAAGTGCCACTTTAGACGAGGGGGGAAAGCAATTCAGGGAAGGGTGTATGCCTGTCTTATGGACATGTCCATGCTATGCTATGCTATAGGCCGCGTCTTTGCGCATGCTCAATTGCGCCAGATGCAGTCGTCCGAGTCTTTGCGCATGTTCAATTGCTCGTACAGCGCTTGCGCAACTGAAGCGACCAATAGAATCTGAGTACACTTGCTTCCTAACCCCCCCCCCTCTCTTAACAGCAACCACACCACTCGCTTGTACTACGTCTCTAGATTTCAATGTCTATGGTGAAAACCGAATGAAAATCCCCACAGTAGTTTCTGAGATTAGCGCGGACAGACGCGGCGGGGGACTTTAATTTATAACACTTATGTATAGACATAGATAGATAGATTATACAATTAGTGTAGTGAAATTAAACGTGTAAAGTAGTTCAACGTAAGTTGTGTAAACCGACAAATATTAGTGACATATTAAACAATCGGCTATATTTATTTTAGGTTATATCTAGCTGCCATCGTATTCGAATCTGAATGTCTATACACATCATTGTGAGAGTACAGGGGGTTCATCGACAAGCTATACTTCAGCCTTGAAGCAATAATAATTGGTACAATTTTTTTGTTACATGTTGGGGGCGGTCTGCATCCCTCCCATACCGCTATCGAGCAAAATCCCTTACTCAGGGTACTTTAATATGCCTCCATCAACATCTTCACAAAAATAAGGCCTTGAATAAATAACACCAAAAAATTGTCACTAGCTCTCGGTCTATTAGTTGTCGAGTGTCTATAATCCACTATCGATCCCCGATTTCATTGAAACTCTGTGTTTTAATTTATTCGAGTGTGTTAATAGCGAGATTTTTCGCGCTACTCATTGCTTCGCTTCTTCTTTCTCCCCAGAACCTAAAAGACTAGACCCTAAAGAACATCGGCAAACAATTTATTATCTGCGACACTACACCCCGCGAAAAACGCCATCGCACGAACACTCCCCCGCGAAAGTTTTTGGGGAATTCCCCCCTGCTTCTCAGCCCCTTTTCACTTCGTAAAATCGCCGCCGTACCAGCGCCCCCCTCCCTCGCAGGAAACTGTCCCTCTGTAATCGTTGCAAAGCCAAAACTATATACCCGAATTATTAAGTTTGATTACTAAATTGCTGGCCGATGTTCTCTAAAAGCTTCTTCTTAAAACTGCCAAACCGAATCGTTTCATTACGCGTTCTTCTTGATTCGACAAGCACGCGTTTATTTATATTTCTCTTATTATTTCTAGCCCTGGGTTTAAACTCTGAGAACTGGAACAATGGATTGTCAATAATTACAAACGTAACATTGATTAACACGAATGTAGGCGCTAAGAGGGTGCACGTTAATTGTTTGAGAAGCAACACTGAAAATCATAATATAATTTTTATTTAAATATTTAAAATATTTTTTTAATAATTAAATAAGAAATTAATAATTCATTCTTATTGTCACGCGAAAACAAACACCAATCACAATCCTCCAAACATTCTATTCTGACGTTTGACATATCAGCATCAGAGAATGCTTTGTGGTATTTTTTACGAACTAAACAGAAATTCAATTCGATTAATCTGCGTTATTACATGAAATATATTATATAATAACAATAAAAATACCAGATCACCGAAGAAAAATGATGACGTTTAGCAGGGCGTGACGTCATCTTGACACCATGACAGGATATAAACGTTTTAGCGGGATAATTTGAAAGTAATAATACAAAACATATTTTTTAAATGAAAATGAGAATATAAAATTATGAACTATATTTTTTTAGGTATAATATACATAAAGCTACAAAATAAAAGCATTTTCAAAAAAGTGCACACATTCATATTGTCGTGGATGAGAATTCTACCTCCGCTTCTGCATGTTTTGTGATGTAATTAGACGCAAATGAGATTAGTTATCGAGCATCTATAATCTATAATAATTAATTGTAGTACACTCTTAGAACGCAAAGAAAAGTGGTTTTCAATATGGCGGCTGCACGTAAACATGTCTACATGTCTATGACATTTATTTCGTTTACTGCATCAATAATCTCTGCAAAAATTCACCGATTGAATAATTTATTTTTAAATTATTCTTTTTTTTTTTGTTTGCCTCGGTAAGAAGTCTAGGTCTATAATTATCGAGGTGCCAATCGATTCAGTGGTTTTGGAAATATTCGCAATTTTGTGCATATAGCTCAGTCAATGAGAGTGCTCTAAAGAGGGGTTTAGCCGAAAAGTCAAAAAGCGCAAAAACCGACTTCGGGACTTGTTTGGACTGGTTAGTAAAAGAACATATTAAATGTCCTTGACCCTCGGGTGGGCGCAAGAGGGGGGTGGAGGCACTTCAAAGGTCCCTTTTTTTGGTTTTTCGCGTTTATCTTGAAAACAGTTGGTCCTACGAAAAAAATCATAACATGAAAATTGTAGCTGACAAAATTTCCAACCTTTTTCTATATTTGAGGTTTTTTCTATCTCCAACCGTTAATAAACTACACGCTTCTGAAAACTTTGGATCAGGGTAAGATTATGTAAGATAAAATGGTAAACTGATATATCATTTTAAAGGAAATTTAATTCTCTACAACTTTTTTTTGTAAAATGAAAGGTTGTAGGCGCTAGAGAGAAAAGTTCAGCAAAAAAATTTGGTGCGAAAAATATTTTTTCGAAAAATAGCGGTTTTCAAAATCCCACATACAATATACCATCCATACATAGATAACGCGAAAAACATAACGCTGCCTTTGCTATCACGCGGTCGGGTAAAGGACGATTTATATTATCCGGTCAGACACGGCGCGGGAACGTTGCGTTTCCGACAAAACATGCATTTAAATACGAATGTTTATATTTAAGCGGATCCCGTCCTCGTATTTGAAATGCATGCAAAAATGTTTGTCTTGCCAGAAACGCGTTCCCGCACCATGTCTGACCGGATAATATAATAAATCGAGCTTAAAAAATCAATAAACCAAATTTAACATTTAACGCCTTTAAAACTAAATTACCAGAAAAAATAACAATTCACTTTGAATTGAATATTAAAATCATGTAAGTTTATTTAAGCACCGTTTTAAAAGTTAAAAAGCATGATAAAATAAATCACAATTATTAAAATTAATGAATTATTATTCATCTATTTACATGTACACTAGGCATATAATACACCCAATTATATTTTGTCACAAGAAACTTCAAAAACTTGTTTATATTTAATGAGATTTTTGTGTCTAAACTTTGCTGTGAAAGACTAGAAGTGGAATATAATCAAAAACTTTTACTTTGATCAGAACTGCTCTAAAACTCTAAAACTTTCATCACTCAAACGGTTTCGGCGCTTAGCAAACTTTATAATAGAGAACACTTGTTCGCTGTACAGTGATACCTAGGTTAAGTATAATATACATAGAGGAGGGATGGTATACGTAGAGGAGGGATGGTGTTGATATGCTGAACGCTGAAGAACCAGACATTCACATTCACGCGCGTACTAGAACACCAAACTTACGCCCGCATTAATAGTCCGCACCGACTTGACACAACTTATAGATTCAGCGTAACTTTAAATTTTAAGGATGTTTGGCATGTACAATCGTAGACAAAAGTATGTCCCTTGCCACATCTATATAATAAAAATCAATTGCTGTTCGTTAGTCTCGTTAAAACTCAAAAACGGCTTGACCGATTTGAATAATTTTTTTTTGTTTTGTTCGCTCTAATACAGGAGTGGTTAAAAAAAAAATAGGGAAAACCCGAAAGAACAGCTGAAAAATCGAAAAATTCAAAATTAGTATTTTTGTATGGGAATCGCTACTTCGGATTTTTGTATGAACTGAAGATCATAACTCATCTTTTTTCAAATGAGTAATGTATTCGAAATCAATGAATGAATTGTAAATTATAGACACCCGACAACGAGGTCATTAGCGTCTAAATAATGTATTCGAGCGAGTGAGTAGTGTATTAATAAAATTCGAGCGAACGAACGTAGCGAGTGAGAAATGTATTAATAATATTCCAGCGAACGAGCGAAGCGAGTGAGTAATGTATTAATAATATTCAAACGAACGAGCGAAGCGAGTGAGTAGTGTATTAATAAAATTCGAGCGAACGAGCGTAGCGAGTGAGTAATGTTTTAATAAAGTTCGAGCGAACGAGCGTAGCGAGTGAGTAATGTTTTAATAAAATTCAAGCGAATGAGCGAAGCGAGTAAGTAATGTATTAATAACTCATAAATTCATAGCACCCGGGCGAAGCTGGACCGGGCCGCTAGTATACTTAAAGTGACCATCCGTCCCGATTTAGGCGGGACAGTCCCGATTTTGAGCCACGGGTCCCGATTCAACAAGCGTCCCGCTTTTGTCCCGTTTTCATTAAATCACGTACATTAAGAATGTTTATTTTTTGTCATTAGATATTTTTACCCACTCAAAGTATTTTATTTATCAATAATTATATAATTGATACCTACCTTAAAAAATAAATAATATTTAAAATAAAAATATTAGCGAGTTTTTGGGGGTTTCTAGCGAGTTTTTGGGGGTTTCTAGCAAGTTTTAGGGGGTTTCTAGTGAGTTTTTGGGGGTTTCTAGCGAGTTTTCGGGGGTTTCTTGCGAGTTTTTGGGGATTTTTAGCGAGCTTTTGGGGGTTTCTAGCGAGTTTTTGGGAGTTTCTAGCGAGTTTTCGAGGGTTTTTAGCGAGTTTTCGGGGGTTTCTAGCGAGTTTTTGGGGATTTCTAGCAAGTTTTTGAGGGTTTCTAGCGAGTTTTTGAGGGTCTGTAGCGAGTTTTTGGGGATTTCTAACGAGTTTTTGGGGGTTTCTAGCGCGTTTAAGGCATTTTTGGGCGTGGAACCCAACGGTTGCCTGCGCCGGGTTTTTATAGACCTTGTCCCGCTTTTTGATATTCAGGATTTGGTCACTTTAAGTATACTTATAAGATAGCGAAGCACGTCGAATGTATCCAAATCTTTTACCCTGGCGCAGTTTATTATGCGCCGACACATAAATACATAATTAGTTAAAATGTTCATACGCTCAAAGTACGCAACGTCCATCGAATGACGTAACGTTACAATATGCAACACTAGAAAAAATTATTGTAAACCTGTCACCGTCGTGACTCAAACCGGCCGCGATAGTAGGTAAAAGATTCGGGTTTGAGTCCCGACGATGACAGGTTTAAAATGATTTTTTCTAGTGTTGCATTGTAACGTTACGCCATTCGATGGACGTTCCTAACACTAATGCTAACTTAAGCATTTATTTATCCTTTACAACTATACTAATCTATATCTATACTAATATAAAAAATTTTGGAGCATACAAGTAATTCAAGAATTACAAGGCGCGATATTCATGTAGGTACTGTGTGTGAACGGTTTTATTGAACATAGGGAAAATAACACTGAGAAGATTTATAATTTTGTAGTAGGCTATGGCCATAAGACCTAATATAAATATGTATTGGATTACATAGAAAAAATAGTACAGTGAATTTTTTAAACAATTTTCCATAGCAACGGTTGACTATTAAGCGTTACTCGGAACCGGCTAAATAAAAAAGTCATGATGTGTCGTAAGACACCCGACAGAAGCTATGCTTTTTACGCATTGTATATAAAACCGAATTTATCAAAGATATAAATAATACAATTAAAAAGTTATTATTTGATCGCCATTTTGAAATCTGACGCCATTTTATTTTTTTGTGTCTTATTAAATTCTCAAATATCAATTTTCAAAAAGATCGGATAATTTTTACAAAGAAATATATACATATGACATCATTTTATTTTTTTGTGTCCTATAAAACTCGCAAATATTAATTTTCAAAAAGATCGGATCATTTTTGCAAAAAAGTACATATGGCCGCCATTTTGAAATCTGCCGCCATTTCGAAATCTGACGTCATTTTATTTTTTTGTGTTCTATGAAACTCTCAAATATCAATTTTCAAAAGGATCGGATAATTTTTACAAAAAAGTACATACGGCCGCCATTTTTAAATCTGACATCATTTTATTTTTTTGTGTCCTATGAAACTTTCAAATACCGATTTTCAAAAGGATCGGATAATTTTTACAAAAAAGTATATATGGCCGCCATTTTGAAATCTGACATCATTTTATTTTTTTGTGACCTATAAAACTCTCAAATATCAATTTTCAAAAGGATCGGATAATTTTTACAAAAATGTCCATACGGCCGCCATTTTTAAATATGACGTCATTTTATTTTTTTGTGTCTTATGAAACTCTCAAATATCAATTTTAAAGAGGATCGGATAATTTTTACAAAGGAGTACTACATATTTCCGCCATTTTGAAATATGACGTCATTTTATTTTTTTGTGTCCTATAAAACTCGCATATATCAATTTTCAAAGGGATCGGATAATTTTTACAAAAAAGTACATATTATGGCCGCCATTTTGAAATCTGACGCCATTTTATTTTCTTGTGTCCTATGAAACTTTCAAATACCGATTTTCAAAAGGATCGGATAATTTTTACAAAAAAGTATATATGGCCGCCATTTTGAAATCTGACGTCATTTTATTTTTTTGTGACCTATGATACTCTCAAATATCAATTTTCAAAATGATCGGATAATTTTTACAAAAAAGTACATACGGCCGCCATTTTGAAATCTGACGTCATTTTATTTTTTTTGTGTCCTATGAAGCTCTCAAATATCAATTTTCAAAAGGATCGTATAATTTTTAGAAAGGTGTTCTACATATTTCCGCCATTTTGAAATCTGACGTAATTTTATTTTTTTGTGTCCTATAAAACTCGCAAATATCAATTTTCAAAAGGATCGGATAATTTTTACAAAAAAGTATATATGGCCGCGTATATATGGCTGACGTCATTTTATTTTTTTGTGTTCTATGAAACTCTCAAATATCAATTTTCAAAAGGATCTGATTAATAAAATTAAGCAAAATCGCAGGATAGTGGACAAAATAATTTGATTTATTAAATGAAATGTACGACGTTTCGTCTATAGATTTAGACTTTTTCAAGTACAATCATAAAAATAACAATATTTAATAAATCAAATTATTTTGTCCACTATCCTGCGATTTTGCTTAATTTTATTATAATCACGATGGACACGATTTCTAATATAGATCTGATTAATTCTTACAAAAAAGTACATATGGCCGCCATTTTGAAATCTGACGCCATTTTATTTTTTTGTGTCCTATAAAACTCTCAAATATTAATTTTCAAAAGGATCTAATAATTTTTAGTGTGCTTTATTTCCTTAGTCTGATTTTATTACATTTATCCGAAACGTTACCGCAGAAAGACCTTTTGCCTGTGAAAATTCAAAAGTACGATTTGCACCCGGACGAAACTCGGGCCGGTCAGCTGGTTACCATAATATTGTATTGTCACCGGAGCTACACATGTGTGCAAAATTTCAACTCAATCGGATCACGGGAAGTGGGTGAAAATTCAGAAGTACGATTTACACCCGGACGAAAGCCGGGCCGGTCAGCTAGTTATCATAATATTGTATTGTCACCGGAGCTACACATGTGTGCAAAATTTCAACTCCATCGATCGCAAGATTTGTAACAAATATACGGGATCAAGCTAAATAAAACCACCGTTTAAAAAACAAAGCATCTACTACCTACTTATTTTTGCGTGATGCCAGAACATACGTTTTTATTTGAGAATCAGTTCGGTTGCTTTTGCGTGATGCCAGAATATTTTAAAACTCGCAGTCGCATAAGAAGTTATTTACTTGAAAAAAAAATCATGTAAATCGGATCAGTGGTTCTCGAGTTATAAGCGTACAAAGGGACATAGAGACAGAGAAAGTCAAATTGTTCGGGAAGGTATGATGAACGTCGAGAAATTTTGGTCCGATCCGATCGACGTCAATAATTAGTTACACGTCATTTTAACTCAGTAGGCCAGGGTTTTTAAACTTAAATTCAAACATCAGCAGTCAAAAAATTGAATAACTATATTGAAATAATGCAATATAAGACAGAGCATACGCTATCTTCCCATATCCATATCACACTGTGCAACAGACAAGGACAACCGAAACAAGTTCGCGATTTATTAGATAAAGTCGCATTTATTTAGTTTAATAATCATATAAATCTGTATAAAAAAACTGTTTTGACACAATATTATACATAAAATCTATCTAAAATTTTCTGCTCTTTCGTTTAAGACAGGTTTCGAATCGATCTGACTTAAATTGAGCAAACTATAAGCAAAAAACACCGTTTTTTCTAATTTGCTCCCCTCTGGGGCCAAAATTCAAAAATCGGGCGACGTTAGGATCAAATAGACCCCGAGAGGAATCGAACAAAAAAAAGTTTTTTAAAATCGGTTAACCCGTTTGGGCTGTACGACTGATACAAAAAATCCGTCACAGATTAACAGATTCACAGACGTACAGACAAAGCGAGTGTATATAGGCGCTTCTAGCTTCGCTAAGATCGCGCCTAAAAATGCACTGTCTGTATGGCTGTCCGTTTGTGCGCTTATAACTCGAGAACTACCACTTCGATTCGAAAAAAAAATTTTTTTGTTAGGTAGCCCGTTTATCTCGGAAGGTTATAGGCTATTTGAGTTTTTTTTTATTCAACCCAAAAGGAGGTAAAACGGGAGTATAGGATTTTTTGACTATCTACATATACTGGCCGTTTGTGCGCTTATAACTCGAGAACTATCACTTCGATTTCAAAAAAAAATGTTTGTTAGATAGCCCGTTTATTTGGGAAGATTATAACAATAAAATATATTTGTTAGTAAAGTTTTTTGGGTGTGATTAATTTCTCAAATGTAGACTATTAATGCGGGCGTTATTCCCTTATTATAATATTAATTTCTCTGTATTTTACACTTGTTGCCTTGCAGATTTACGTTCGCTGGAAACGAAACACGACCGTCAACCCGCGGTAAATTATTGTTGCATGAGACAAGACTAAAAACGCATTTAATTTGTTCAAACTTACTGCTGGAAAACTATAAAAGTTAGAATTTTGTGTTTGCTCGTTTCATTTCACAATAAATTGAGCAAATTTTTTTCAAAACAAGAACAAGAAAATTCAATGAAAAAGAAACAAAATTTGTTATGCAGTAGGTTTGTCATTAACAAAAATTTTGGATCCGTACTTTGCTATTCTAGAAGTTACTAAAAAATCTCAAAAACTATCCGATGGATAGATTTAACAACGGTTGCCTTGGGAAATCTTGATGAGATGGCAGGGGAACTCACTTCCGGTGCAAAATTCACATATTTAATTAATTCATAACATGAAAGCATACAATTAACACCAAATTTTAGAGATTAAAGAGTTGCATTAAAATAAATAGGGTTGCCTAATGAAATGTTGATTAAACATATTGACAGCTCATTAATAATTTATTAATGGATGTCGGATGAGTTCCCCACGCTATTAGGATTTTCCAAACCAACAATAGTGTTCATGTCATGTTAAACTTTGTTCCTATTTCCACATAATAACTTTTTTGTTGTTTTCCTATTTTAAAAACTAATGTGTTGAAAAAATAATGGTCAGTTAAAAAAACCGGACAAGTGCGAGTTAGACTCGCACGCCGTGTATTCCGTACCATAAACTCTATTATTTTCTATTAAATTTAAAACAATCGGATAACGGGAACTGGGTGAAAAATCGATCGCAATATTTGAAACAAATAATATAGGTATAAACATACTGTTACAAAACTGTTTTCTGAGTTGGCGGAATAAATATTTATTTACAATAATTAAAAACACAATAATAATGAATGCAACAACGAAAAGTCAGTTCTAACAATCAACACAAGTAAACAATAACTAAACAGTAATTTTTAAACAAAGCAAAACAAAACAATAAATAGCATTTAACTAATAACTCGTAATTATTACCACTACACTAGTATTTATTTTATCAATTTATTTATTTATATCACGGTACTATTTATATCACTGATCCACCGTACACTTGACTGCGTTTAAAAATATAGCTGTTGTAAACATCGTAATAGTTTTTCTTGTAAAGTGTATGTATAACATCACAAGTTTTTTCGAAATTTTAGCTGTACTAGTTTTGGAAATAACGTTTCCAGGAAAATCTTCAAAATTACACAATAAAATTCTGAAAATTAAAGTAGTTTTAATGTCTTTTTTATGCCCTTTTAAATGATACCTCACATTACCGAGTTCAAAATTTTTTTTTTGGGTCACAATTGGTCTCCCCAAATTTACGGAAAAATATTTTTTGGTTGTGACTATTGAAATATATGCGGGTTGCAAGCTTTATAGCTATGCCGAATTTTGCAGTTTGATGTATTTAGTCCCGAGAAATCCTACTCTGACAAACATACGGACGGACGAACAAACGAGCGATCCCGCAGGGTTTCGTTTTCCTTTTGAGGTACGGAACCCTAAAAATGATCAATTTTATTATAGCCATAAAGCTTTCATCTAAGCGCACAGAGTGTACCGGTCAAGTTCTCAGAAGCAAAACCGACCGCGCGCGCACTGTGCAATATTTACCTGATTCGAGCCCTTTTCGACCCCCTCTATCTCCAAGGCAAGTTACGTTACAGGACGGATTTTTTTCAGGAGGGTTAAGGTTACCAAAAAGAAGCAGTATTCCAAATTTCATACGTCTAGTTGGAATAGTTTCCAAGATATGACTGTCCAAAAATCACAATTTTGGGCATTTACTGACTCACTGACTGACTGACCGATAGGACATCATAAATCTAGGGTACTTCCAATGTATTTAGAGCTTTGAAATTTGGAACATAGATAATGTTTAAGGTGATAATTACGAGAAAAATCAAAAACGAGTAAAAATCGAACATGGCGGATTCTGACATGAAATAGCGACTTCTGCTTTGTTTGGAAAGTTACGGAGTACAGGCAGTCGATGTGCAGTCGGTGTACGGTGTATGTACAGTCGGTAGATATTATACTATAGTGGGATGGGACAGTGAGATTATTAGTGTATTTGCCATAATATGGCACATACACTATTGGCGTCGGTCGGATGGCGGGACCTAGGGGTCGGACCAAAATTTCTCGACGTTTCATAGCCTCCTGAACAGTTTGGCACCATTTTTAAAAATGTTTATATATATATATGTGTATGTGTGTGTATGTACACGATAACTCTCGACAGACTTAATCGATTGAAACAAAATTTGGTACACACATTGGAACCCATCACCGCAAGAAGCCTATTTAAAATGGGCCCGATCGGACCATTTTCAGGGTTGTATTTAGGGGTTCCAAAAAGTTTTTGGGCCCAAAAATACCGAAAAATTTGTCAGAATCGTTTCAAAATCGAAATTTAACTCTTTAGTAAAGGTTAAAATGTGCTGCTAAAATTTTAATAAAATCGGCCCGACAGGACCGGATTTTCAAATTTTATGAAAACACTAGTTTGTTGATACGGATTTACTTATGGAAGGGTGTATTTAATTGGGTGTACTAATAAAATCCATGTCTAATATTGAAATTTAGAAAAATTTAATTATTTTAAGGGATGTATTAAGGGGTTAAATTTTTTATTTTGTCAAAAAACAAACTAAAGTTCATATAATAATGCCACAATTATTAGCAAATACACTATATTGTCGGCAGGGTTTGGCACTGCGACCCGAGTTTTTTATTAATATATAACTGAACAAAAAGTTCTCATCAGAACTGTGTGTTTTGTTATCTGAAAATAAATAACTGAAATGTAGAAATTATGTCAAGTTCCTTGCCAACACGTTATTAGCAGTGATTTGATGAGCACAGAAAATTGTTGTTTGAGTTGATAAATTTCCAGACAAAACTTGGCCAGTTTAATCTAGGAATATACAATTAAATTACTGTTCACACGATTAAAATATCGCAATTATTAATATATATAACTGAATGCTTAAGTTTGCATTAGTGTTTGAAACACTCTTCGAAAATGACGTAACATTATGATGCAACATTAGAAAAATTCATTTTTCAAACCTATGTCAGCATCGGAACTCTAACCGAATGTAGAAGTTTCGGGTTAGAGTCCCGACGGTGACAGGTTTGAAAAATGAATTTTCCCAATGTTGCATCAAACTGTCATTTTCGATGGGTGTTTCAAACACTAATGTCAAACAATAATTTTCTGTGCTTATCAAAACACTGCTAATAACGTGTAGGCAAGGAACTTGGCATTATTTCTACATTTCAGTTATTTTTTTCAGATAACAAAACACACAGTCCTGACGACAACTTGGCTTGTTTTTTAAATGTAGGTATGTTTGTGGTGGTAGAAAATACTAATTCGAGGTCAGGACTATTATCGCAAATCCCGAAAATATCGGGACTAAAATATTGATATCCGGATTGAAGTCAACATATCGGACTTGTCTATAGTTACTTGTTACATAATATTGTGTTGAACAGTTATACTACAGTGATACCGATGTCCAGTACAAAATCCGGCAGCGACCAATATGCACTACAAGAGGCGAACGAGTGTCCGCTGCCGCTAGTTGAACGGGGCGGGTGCAAGTCATAGTCTGTACGGCCATTATTTGTGCGGACTGACCGTTGTGCCTCCTACGTCATTTATTCGCATCGCTGGCTTTTGCTTTCATAAACACCACATTTTTCTTTCAGTGAACATAACGCCTGTCTGCCACATAATTTTGATTTACTTGTTTGGTGGTCGAGAACTACTACACGTCGCATATTATTAGAGGTTCAGCGATTCTCTGTGCACCTGTAGGTATGAATGTTTATATACACCTGCACCCTCCATATTTAAATGAGGGCTTTTTCACGCTCGTCGCCCTTAACACCATCATTCGCTTTTATGTAGTTTTATGGTCTGATATTCGTATAATATCTGCTTTTTCGTTCTTTCTTTATCTCTCTCACGATATAAGTACAGTTAAACTTGCTTACAACGAACGTTTTGTATATGTCAAAAATCTAATTTTTGTAATGTAGATGTTTTTATAGTGTTTTATGCGACTTGTTTCAACGTACACGTATGAAAAATAATTTATAAGGATTCTATTTTTATTTTGCTGAATCGTGTTCAGGATAAAGCATTCATCAAATGAATGTTGCCGGCCAGTAACCTGGTGCAACACTGTTTAAACAGTTGAACAACGTTGATTTTTTACATCTTCTTCAACTAATAATGCTTAACAATATCTGTAAGAGCAATTTCATAATTTATCATTTTTAACTCTTGTTTTTTAATTCGCAATTATGCTGCACGTGAGTGCGAGAGATATGTAACTAGTTATAGGTTAACGGTTACTCTATAACTAGTGCACGATTTTATTATTCTATTCATTTTTGCAAGAATTTTTTTTTCTAAACCTTCGTAAATATTTTGAAAATAAAAAATAAGCTGTTCTTTGGTTCTGAAGTAATTGATCTGTCAAAGAAATGAGTTAGCTGATAAGCATGCTTTGGTTAATTTATGCATGTGAGACAGACATGTGAGACCATATGACACCATGGAAACGAAAAGCAAATAAGTATAATATAAATATTTTTATATAACACATGCACGCTTTTAGTGTTTTTTCGTATCAGTTTTGCGGACCTTAAATGACCGTTTATTGACGAGTGACGTCATGATCCATTATGAAACGCTTTTCAATGAATAATGGAAAAACAATGGAAAACCCGTTATCTAATGAACATTATGTACCTCTATAAGTTGTGTATAAAACATTTTTTTATGATTTGTGCTGTTTACGAGATATTTCACTGCATTGTTTAAGATGTGCCACCCTGTATAATGCAGTTATTATTTTTATTCTATTAATGTGTATTTTTACTTCCCACAATTACTATCGTAGGGAAGTATTGGATTTAGTCCGAAAAAATATTTCGAGATTTTAACAGACTAGTAGAGTTGAGCCGCGCGCTACGCGTGCGCCGAAAACAATTGTATTGACTGATATTATCATATTAAATTTTCTATCAGTTCCAAATTTTTTATCTCAATCCGATAATTACATTTCAAAATTTTATTGAATATTTGAATAATGAAAATAAAGTAATTTTTTTATTTTAAATCGTTTTACGTGTTACATCCATCGACCAATCACGTCGCTCGAAACTGATGTTACATGAGTTTTTTAAGGTAGGAAAATTGCGTTTCGCACTTAACTTATCCCCAATAATTGGCATTACATTTTTTTCTCATTGTATCTAATAGCTTAATATTTGGAAAATCAGCAATTGCTTTATAAAAAAAATTATTTTTTGTAATAACATAAAATACTAATAAAAATTTTGCATTGCATATATAAAATTTATATAGCATAAATATTATAAGTAATAACAAACATCAATATTAATAATACGTAATTATATTATATGTTCAAGTTTTATATGTAATCTACAATTCAGGTAATTTTTTGTGTACCACAGTCAAGTAATTCACCATTTATCTACTCATTTAATGCTGTTATATTTTAGATATTTTATTTAAATGTTTCTTCTGTATAATATTTTGTAACGCTGGGCCTGAAGATGGTAATAAAGTACCGAAACATGTCGCCATAGTTCGTGTTAATTTTTGTTAATCGACTATATATCAAGTATCTTGTGTGGATAAATATTTATCACTTATTATCATATACGCAAGTTGTGAAGGAGTTTACTATTTAATTATCAATATTAATATTATAAGGAATAACAAACATCAATTTTTATGAAATTATCTGTTTTGAATAGCCCAATCATTTAAGATTTTTTCAAAAGATTAATTGTCGGATTAAAACTTTTGACGCAGTTAGGTGTCCCCCGTAAAGTAGATGAAGAAATCATGTTTTGGCCCATTAATTAATTATGGGAACTGTCTGCCATCTTGGATTTTGTCTTTTTGTCGATCTGTACGCGTATTTTGCATTTCTCGATAAAAAAAGGTAAGTAACAAATGTGTAGACAATTTAATTCGCTACAATCCTCATATAGTCAATATTTTTTAAAAAAATTATTTATTGGTAATAATAAGCAAACAGTGTGAAAAATTAGGAGAGTGGCGCAGTTTTTTCAACTTTTTGACCATTTTTATTGAAAATAAGTGGCACATTTAAATGACAAAGTTGTAGAGGACTCATTTCCCAACAGTTTTCGTACACACAAATTTTTCGTACGACGTGTGGATTACGGCCGGCAACGCGCTCAACACAACGGTAATTTTGACTATTTGGTTCACCATTCAAACTAAAAGTCTTTTCATCACTGAAGCAAAAAATGTTATTTAGAAAGACTGGATCATTAATGCATTTTCGAACGTTTCTTCGCAAAAAGATATTCTTCGATATGCATCGTCCCCGCGTAATACTTGATGATGGGAATATTTTTACGATTTGAATTTATTTGCTTTTAAAATTTTATAAGTACGATAAGTGCTAATTCCAGCGTCATTTGCCAATTGCCTTACACTTATGTTTGGATTTCTTTTAACATGAACAATGATTCCAGCATGGATTTCAAGTTCTGCCTGACTCGGACGATTTCTTGTAATATTTTTATGCCTGGTGTTAACGCCACCAGTATTCTTGAAATTATCAACTGCTCTTTTTACAACTTGCACTATTATAGGTATCTGTTTGTTGTACTTAACACTATACATATCAACAACTTGCTGGTAACTGTTTCCAGATAGGGCCCAAATAACCATTTCAACTTTTTCAAGTATTTAAAAAGACATTATTTGAAAATTAGAAGTAATTTAATTAAAAATATAAATTTATTTTTAGTCCAGCAGTTAGGTATTTTTTACCTGGAAAGTATTCCGAAGTTAATGATATTTTGGTATGTTGTTTGTTTTCGACCTCGAGCTAACGTGGGGGGAGCCGAAAAACCACGAAACTTTACCACCTTTTTTGCTTTTTTCGAAATCTCTCGGAAACGGTCGACTTAAGCAATTCTTCCATTATGTAATGTTTTAAAGAGGATTACATTTCCTACAATTTTCATTCCTACAAATTTTCTGTGGTACTAATGGTAAGTGCGTTGCAGCTTCTTGAAAATCACCCGCTTCGCTTTTTGTAACCTTGGTAACCAACGGTTAAAATATAATATTCTTTTCAATAGTTTTATTTAATTTGATTTTCATTGAACTTTAAATTGAATATACACATGTTACACATTGGTTACCAAGGTTACAAAAAGCGGAGCGGATGATTTTCAAGAAGCTGCAGCGCGCTTACCATTAGTACCACAGAAAAGTTGTGGGAATGAAAATTGTAGGAAATGTAATCCTCTGTAAAACATTACATAATGAAAGAATTGCTTAAGTGAGATTTCGAAAAAAGCAAAAAAGGTGGTAAAATTTCGTGGTTTTTCGGCTTCCCCCACGTTAGCACAGGGTCCTCGAGGTCGAAAACTCAGATTCTACTCCACAGAGTACCCGCAAACAACACACCAAAATATCATTAACTTCGGAATACTTTCCAGGTAACCCCCTTCATTTATTACCTGCCGCTTGGACTATTCAATAATTTAAACGGAGAAATTTAACATGTAAAGTCAATATGTTGGTTGAAATCAAACGCACTGTATAGATTTTTGCAAAAATTGAGATCAATATAATATTATGGCTCACTTACGGGCTATAGACTTTTGACTTTCGCAAAGATTTTGATCCGCGATTCAAAAAAAACCTTACGCTTCCGCCGCCCCTCTGGGCCTATCGCCCTGGACGATCACTCAACCTCGACACTCCTCCCCCCCCTGAAGCCGTTACTGACTACAATATTATACGACAATTTACACATTATTTAGTATGCATGTAGAAATTCATATAAATGTGTCAATATTTTAATGGCTGCCGTTATAAGTCTTTCTCATCGATCAAGTAAGCTGTGACCCTGATGTTATGTTGTTTCAAGACCTTTTCTTATAGGGCGCGGGGCATTTATCAGCTCATACCTCGGTGCCAATAACAGTCAGCGGCCGCTCCGGTTCAAACCACCCGCTCACCCACAAACACACACACACACACACTGTATCTAGACTGACCGTTAAGTCCATTGACGGGAGAAGTTAAAAGGGTCTGAATATATTTTCCTGTATACGGTATACACATGAGAATTACTGGTCTAAAAGAAAAGGTTACCTACATATCAATATATAACTGCAGGCCACGGCCGAAAAGAAAATTATTAAGACCTTTAGCAACATCTGTACTACAAAAATATATTATATCGCTTAATGTCACAAGTTCGTAGGCAAAATCGATATATTTTTATTTATTGATGTGTAAACATCTTAACTCTCGCTCCACGGTACTGACTGAATGGGAATTCGACCGTCAGACGTAATTAACCCTTAGCTAGACGCGTGAGGTGTCCACTACACCATACAATCTATACCGGATGTGGCTTAGAAAAGGTAACATAGGAAAAATAGTACTGTGAATTTTAGGCAGAATCCGAGAATGCTATGAACCTAGTTTACGTAACCGTTGTGATAAACATTTCAAAAGTTACAATAAAAATTTAAATATTTGATATACAATAGAAGTAAAAAACAAACAAACTTACGGCCGGTTTGTCGTACATTTTAATCACGATGTTTTTTTAATCACACTGTTAAATTTTGACAGCTACGTGTTCATTGGTAGTATGGATAATCCGAACCCCCTATAATCCGAGCACACCAATAGTGTAAAGTGGTATCCATAATCCAAACTCCTGTGTTCTGTAGTAATCCGAACTACTATACTTATTTATTTGAGGTCTTTCTTTATTTTGTAGATAAATACTCGTATTATTATCCCCCTATATTATTAAACGAGTAAATCTTGTATATATGTTTCTATGTACCTATATAAATATTTTCTCGAAAACGGCTCTAACGATTTTGATCAAATTTACCGAAAAGGGGTTTCGGGGGGCAAAAAATCGATTTAGCTAGGTCTCATCCCTGGAAAAATTCGTTTTCTTATCGATTTTATCATTTTAAAAAACAGTTTTTTAACGTCAAAAAACAGTGTCGTATTGTGAGTAGGCTTTGGAAAAAACAAACTATTTTCATTATTTATGTCAAAATTACTCTGACAGTCAATCTTTAACTTACTAAAATAATCAGTAATTATTTGAAAAGTAAAAAAATAACAAGAATAAAATCTAAACATAAATATGTAAGTAGTTTTAACTAATATTTAAATAAATAGGTACAAGTATGTTATTTTTATATTACCTATATAAAATATGTATATTATGTACGTTAAATATAGTATGACGTATAATCTTACCTAGACTTTTTTTTCTCAAAAACGAATAACGATTTTGATGAAATTTACAGAATGGGGATTTTTCGGGGCGAGAAATCGATCTAGGTAGAAATCTTGGTCCCAGAGGGGAGCAATTAAAAAAAAGGGTTTTTTTATTTATAACTCGGTCAATTGTCAGATCGATTCGAAGCCTATTTCTACATAGATTTTGTATAATATATCACAAGGGTTAAAACTGTAAATGAACACTAATATAAGAAGTGTCTTGCACAATATGTAAACAATGACAAACAGGCGGCCCGAAGGGCCGCACTTCTGGCACCGCGAGTCTGTGTAAAAACACATCGATTTTTGAAAACTATTGTTAAGATACATACAAAAAAGTTTTGTTTAAAAATTTGCACGGCGGCCCGAAGGGCCGCACTTCTAGCGACGCAGGCATGCAGTATATCAAAACACATCGATTTTTAAAAACTATGGTGAAGATGCATGTAAAAATGTTTTGCGCTGCAGGTTTATAGTCTGACGTTTGTTATTAAAAGATATAATATGAATTCTATTTCTTCGAAAATCGATTTTTGTGAGTTTTTCAGTAGGTACCTTCTATGCAAAAAAAATATTTGAAATTTACTGGAAGTTGCTAAGATGATATCACAGAGAAAAAGTTGATATTTGGCATCAATGTTTAAAAACGGATTATTGAAACGGCAACGGGCAAGCAGAATTTCATCTGATTCGAACATTTTTACAAGATCTATGAAAATCGGTTTTTGCGAGTTCTTCAGTCAACAAAACAATAACGGCGGTAGATTTGAAAATGGCGACCTAAGTAATATTTACAGGAAAAAATGCTTAATTCAAGTTGATACTTAGTTTTTACGCTTAAAAATACACATAGGTATTTAAAATATTTAACAGAAACAATTATTTAAATTATGTTTCAGAAATAAATTCGTTTCGGAATAATATTCTGAGAAAATAATATCTCACAGCATACAAGTACTATTTTTTTGAACTCATCCGAGCAAAGCTCGGCACCCAGATATTTTTATATTATGAACGTATATATGTATGTATTTGTGTGTTTTTAGGGTTCCGTAACTCAATTAGAAAAAACAGAACCCTTATAGGATCACTCATTTGTCCGTCTGGCTGGCTGGCGGGGTGTCCGATTGTCAAGACCCATTTTCTCAGGAACGGGTAGAAGTTGAAATTAATATGAAATACTAAGGTCTATGGACTCTTGGAGATGTAAAAAATTCAAGCTACTAAGTCAACGCAATCAAAAGATACGGCCATTTTGTCACCTATTTTTAACCGACTTCAAAAAAAGGAGGTGGTTCTCAATTCGGTTGTATTTTTTTATGTTTGTTACCTCAGAACTCCGTCATTTATAAACCGATTTGGAATTTTTTTTTATTTGAAAGGATATACATTCAGATTGGTCCCATAGAAATTTCATCAAAATCGGTTCAGTAGTTCGGCTGATTTTAATAAAAGTTAGTAACGGCGTGTTATTCCTTGAGATAAATGTCACTTTTTGACACATCAGACAGCGTAAGAAAGTCGGTTTAATAAAAGTGAGTAACGGCGTGTGATTCCTTTAAGGTAAATGTCACTTTTGACACTAAAAAGTAAAAAATAAAAAACTTTTTAACAAAAAAAAACCTCCTTTAAAAAGCCACTAAAAAGAGGAAAATAATGAAATTTTGAGTCTGCGCCAATTTAATAAAATATGAAGCTGGTTGAAAAGAAGATATTAATCACTATACTATACTTTTTAATCGACTTAATATTTTATTAAATTGGCGCAGACCTCAAAATTTCATTATTTTCCTTTTTTTAGTGGCTTTTTGAAGGAGGTTTTTTTTTGTTATGATACTCGCAAACTCACTCATCAAAAATCTATAGAGTACTTCCTGTTGACCTAGAATCATGAAATTTGGCAAAAAGCAAGGTCTCGCAGCACAAGTAAGGGGAAAAATTCGAAAATCACAAAAAGTAAAAATTAAAGGGGGTCCTATACCTATTTTGATATTCGCAAAATCACTCATCAAAAACCTATAGGGTACTTCCCGTTGACCTAGAATCATGAAATTTGTCAAAAAGCAAGGTGTCGCAGCACAAGTAAAGGGAAAAATCCAAAAATCACGAAAAGTCAAAATTAAAGGGGGTCCCGACACAAAAAACGGAAAACCTGTATCTTCGGAACAGTACCATGTAGTAGGTTGACAAGCCGTCGGTACCGTGGGGAGGACCTATGGAGCGAGTTAGAGGGGGTTTTAGTGGGTATGGGGCTGTGCCCGAGTCCCACACTACCCAGGGATCTTCCCTGGGTGTGCGTAAATGCATTTCCTCCTCCGCAAAAAAAAAAAAAAAAAAAAAAAAATGTAGTAGGTTGAAATTTTCACAGAATATGTCTTACCTAATTTAATTGTTGTAACTGTACGAAACCCTCGTAGCGCGAGTTCAACACGCACTTGACCGCTTTTATTTTAATATTGAAACACACGTTTTTTAAGTTTTAAATATATATTGTCTCAAAATTTGAATTTTGAACAACTTTTCTCAATAAAATTTTTCGAAATTTTTATAAATAACCCCATTATTCGAAAATCAGTTCTAAAAATATAAATTTCCCACCAAATTGAAAATAATAAAATAAATCTATTTTCGTTTTTAGGTTTTTTTATGAAGTAGGATCGATTAGCGGAATCAAATTTTTGATATATTCATAAACAAAAGTTTGTTCTATAATATGATGCACTTTTTCTGTACCTACCTGTATAACGAAGCATTGAGTGATGTAAAGTTTACCTGAAATGAAACTTTTGGTTTACGGTTTACGTATCTATATATTCGATGCACGTCATGTTTCACGGGTGGCAATGATACTTACTTTTCAAACAAACTTAGGTGGGATTATTCTTAAGCCGTTCCTCTATGTTTAAATTATTTAATTGCGATGTCATGAAAGAAGAAAAGAAACAGAACGGTTTTGTTTGAGTTATGTTACTAGGGCTGGGCACTTTTCAATATATTCCAAGATCTATAAGATCAATAAAAATATTTTCTTTATTTAAAAAGTCAGTGTTTAATTTTTTGATAGATGCTGAGTTTTACTCGTCAAATGAATATTTTTTATATGTTTAAACTGTATTATTGTAAATTACTTGTTACATACAGCACTGTCACTGTAACTAATAAATATCTATCTATATCGAAAAAAATATTATGATATTATGCTTTTTTTAAAATATGTCGATAATTTGATAGCTATATCTAATTATTAGTGTTTCTATTTAGCAATTTAGTCAATAATTTCGAATATATTAATATATCGACAAACGCAATGTAAAACGTTGCCTCTAGCCCTTCGCCTTATAGACCAAGAGCTAGTGACAATTTTTTGGTGTTATTTATTCAAGATCTTATTTTTGTGAAGATTTTGAGGGAGGCATATTAAAGTGCCCTGGGTAAGGGATTTTGCTAGATAGCGGTATGCGAGGGATGCAGACCGACCCTAACATGTACAAAAAAAAATGGTCTCAATTATTATTGCTTCAAGGCTAAAATTGTCTGTATAGCTTGTCGGTGGCCTCTCAGGAACATGTGGTATAGGAGTGTGTTAAGTGTCTCTGAAGACACCCTGTATATATATATAACGAAAAAACATGCATATACCCTATTTTTGCCCGATTAACAACACACTGTCATTAAATGACGTAAAGATGTATCCTGAGCTCAACCAAAGGCAAAAAATCGTTTGTGTGTGAAAACAAGACGCTACGATAAAATATCGTATGTCCAAAACCGTTGTGTGTGAAACCAAAATCACTGCACTAAACACTTGTTTCTGCGATTTATACAAGTTATACAATTATTCCAATTTCCAACCGTGTAGATTTTTAGCTTTAGTGGTTTCTTCCCTGCTTTTCATCTAACGGGCCTCCCATCCATTATAGTTTCGCGCAAATTTCGCGGCCTTTGTAGTGATGTAAAGGACGTAGTTCCGCTTCTACTTCCTTAAATCTGGAATTCATATTTCACAATAAACGAAACCACCTACATGCAGGTCAAATGGCTGCTAAACTTCTGTTTTTAAAATACAACTTGTCTTTAATAAATTTGATTATTAATGTCAGATTTTTCCAAAAATAAAAATCTCTACATAGTATAAAATGAAGTCACTTTCCGTGTCTGCCTGTCTGTCTGTCTGTTTAACCGTTAACTCCTCCTAAACCACGCAACGGATTTTGATGCAGTTTTCACCATCAGTTAGATAATTTTCCACGGAAGGTTTATATACAGGGTGTTTCATAATATATGCGCAGGACTTCAGGATGTGATAGCTCGTCCAAAAATATGAAAAAAAGTTTCTATTAACTTACCCTCTAAAATGCACCATTTTAGAGATACAGGGTGTTGAAATTGAAAAAAAAAATTCGTTTTTTGCGAATATCTCCGGAACCGTTTATCGTACAGAAAACAGCTTTTGTAAGCATTTTCTACTCATAATAAGCTATGTTTTGTGCGGAATTTTTTTTTTAAAGTCGTAATTGGTGAAGGTTTTGAAGGGGTAATGGGTGTTTTTCTCCCCAACTTCTACGCTACTGCAAAAAGTACGGTTTTGAGACGCCCATTTGAACCGCCAATGTTTTCTACACAAAAAAGGTACTCTTGGTCATAAGCTCTAAAGTCGATCGTTTTCAAGAAAAATCAACTTTTATGTTGAAAAACATGGTCAATTTTTTTAAATAAAATCTTTTTCTTACTAATTAAACAAAATTTATTTAAACGTTAGAACAAGTAACAAAACCAAACGTTAACTTCATAATTGCAAAATTAAAAAAAAATGAAAAAATGATACAAAAGTTGTCTTTTCAAAATTTTCCAAACACCCTGTATCAACATCATGTATCTCTAAAATGGTGCATTTTAGAGGGTAAGTTAATAGAAACTTTTTTTCATATTTTTGGACGAGCTATCACATCCTGAAGTCCTGCGCATATATTATGAAACACCCTGTATATAGCGAACGAGCGAAGCGAGTGAGTAATGTAATTATAATATTCAAGCGAACGAGCGAAGCGAGTGAGTAGTCTATTTGCACCCGGACTTTCTTAGCACCCGGGCGAAGCCGGACGGGGCCGCTAGTATAATATAATTGTGTTTTATTCTAAAAAATCAATATATTCTATTTTTTTAAGTCAATGCACTTCTGCTTCCGCATCTGTTTCTGCTTTTGCTTCCGCTAAATGGTATTTTAAATGTCTGTTTCCGTTTCTGCTTCAGTTACATCACTAGTTTTTTATTTACATTCAGACATACAGATATTTTGTCTGTGTGAATTTGGGGCAGAAAAACAAGAAGTCACAATTATTATTAACTTCCCATTGGAAGTTATTGTAATGAGTCCGAAAATCGAAATCAAAACGGAGAAAAAATTTTTATGTTTCAAGGTCACTACACTATTTTTACACTATTTTTAGAAAGATGTCTGTGTGTGTGTGTGTACGTATGTACGTACGTACGTATGCGTCCATTTCTTTCTTAGACGAAATCTCGAGAATGAAAAATGATATCGACTACGTTAGGGTGCCAATCGACGCGTATTAACGTAAATATGATCTGAAAGAAATTTTTTCAAAATCGGTTCAGCCGTTCTTTTTTCTTAATCAAATAACCTCCAAAAAAGTAAATTTTACACAATATCTCGCGAAAAAAAAATTATATCGACTTCGTAAGGGTGTCAATCGAGGCGTGTTAACGTCATTTTTATCCGACATAAATTTTATAAAAATTGGTTCAGCCGTTTTTTTTTTTAATTGTTGTTAAAAATAAATAATAATTATGTTTTAATGATTAAAATGATTACTTTTCTGTGTAATATCTAATTTAATTATTATTATTAAATATTTATCAAACTGGGAAGTTCGTCGTGTGGACCTCAAGGGTCGCACTTTAGTTCTAATAAACGACCCACCTCACGGCTTGTTATTATTTTTATTCAGCCAGATCATGAGATACTGACGTCACTTCCGGTTATTTTTTGAACTATCTTTTTATGCCGTCGACTACGAAAATAAAATTGACGTCAAAATGTAGGTCTCACCGAGTACTTTCATAATATCATCATAGGTGCCAGAGTTCATCCTGCCACAACTTCTTGTCAACACTATTTTTTCAATTTCCGGTAGAATAAAAATTATAATAACTGTGGCTCCCTATTTGTCTGCCCCTTATGCTAATTGACACAGACTTTGTTTGTGTATTCGATACATATAGGAAATCCGACGGTCGGCTCTGGGACTACCACGTTTATGTGCGAAATATCACATCCGGTACAAATTGATAGATTTTGTTATAAATTTTGACTGATGTTAGGGTAATCACCGTAGAGAATAGATATAATGGAATAAAATAGTGCCTGTGCAGTGTACACATCTCGACACAATATCTATATTTTATATAAAACAGTTCCGTGACTGACTGACTGACAGACAACGCTCATGTCAAACCGCTGAAGAGACAAACTTGAAATTTGGACATTAGGTAACTTTTATGACGTAAGCACCCACTAAGAAAAGATTTTTGAAAATTCATCACCTAAGGGAATTAAATAGGCGATGAACGTTTGTATGGAAGTTCGTCATTTTTGAAGTTTTGCACAGGAGTTTCTTATATAACGTAGGTGAGTAACAAGAAAGGATTTTTGAAAATTTATCCCTTAAGGGGGTTAAATAGGGGATGAAAGTTTGTATAGAAGTTCGTCATTTTTGATGTTAGAAGCATGAAATTTTGCACAGGAGTTCTTTATATAACGTAGGTGAGTAATAAGAAAGGATTTTTGAAAATGTATCCCTTAAGGAGGTTAAATAGGGGATGAAAGTTTGTATGACAGTTCGTCATTTTTGAAGTTAGAAGCATGAAGTTTTGCACAGGAGTTCCTTATATAAACTAAGCACTAAGAAGAAAAAATTTTAAATTCATCCCCTAAGAAGGTTAAATAGGGGATGAAAGTTTGTATGGAAGATCGTCATTTTTGAAGCTAGAAGCATGAAATTTTACATAGGAGTTCCTTATATAACGTAGGTGGGCAATAATGTTTTAATAAAATTTCTAACGAACGAGCGAAGCGAGTGAGTAATGTATTAATAACATTCGAGCGAACGAGCAAAGCGAGTGAATGTATTAATAATATTCGCGCGAACGAGCGAAGCGAGTGAATAATTGTATTTATAAAATTTGAGTGAACGTGCGAAGCGAGTGAGTAATGTATGAATAATTTTCGAGCGAACGAGCGAAGCGACTGAGTAATGTATTAATAAAATCCGAGCGAACGAGCGAAGCGAGAGAGTTATGTATTATAAAATTCGAGCGAATAAACACCACCAGCCCGGCTTCGCTTCGCAGGAGGAGAATTTTTCGCGGGGGATAATACATCATAAATCAAAAAATACGTGGGCGAAGCCACGGGTAACGGCTAGTTTTATATAAAACAGTTCCGTGACTGACTGACTGACGAGACAACGCTCATGTCAAACCGCTGAAGAGACAAACTTGAAATTTGGACATTAGGTAACTTTTATGACGTAAGCACCCACTAAGAAAAGATTTTTGAAAATTCATCACCTAAGGGAATTAAATAGGCGATGAACGTTTGTATGGAAGTTCGTCATTTTTGAAGTTTTGCACAGGAGTTTCTTATATAACGTAGGTGAGTAACAAGAAAGGATTTTTGAAAATTTATCCCTTAAGGGGGTTAAATAGGGGATGAAAGTTTGTATAGAAGTTCGTCATTTTTGATGTTAGAAGCATGAAATTTTGCACAGGAGTTCTTTATATAACGTAGGTGAGTAATAAGAAAGGATTTTTGAAAATGTATCCCTTAAGGAGGTTAAATAGGGGATGAAAGTTTGTATGACAGTTCGTCATTTTTGAAGTTAGAAGCATGAAGTTTTGCACAGGAGTTCCTTATATAAACTAAGCACTAAGAAGAAAAAATTTTAAATTCATCCCCTAAGAAGGTTAAATAGGGGATGAAAGTTTGTATGGAAGATCGTCATTTTTGAAGCTAGAAGCATGAAATTTTACATAGGAGTTCCTTATATAACGTAGGTGGGCAATAATGTTTTAATAAAATTTCTAACGAACGAGCGAAGCGAGTGAGTAATGTATTAATAACATTCGAGCGAACGAGCAAAGCGAGTGAATGTATTAATAATATTCGCGCGAACGAGCGAAGCGAGTGAATAATTGTATTTATAAAATTTGAGTGAACGTGCGAAGCGAGTGAGTAATGTATGAATAATTTTCGAGCGAACGAGCGAAGCGACTGAGTAATGTATTAATAAAATTCACATTTTTTTTCAATATTTTATTAAAGTAATAACTAATTATGGACATTCTACACTTATTCAATATTACACCATAAGCAATGATTATAAATGTACGCACAAAATTTTATAACAGGCTGATTTAGGTACTGTAGTTATAACTGCCAAAGGACAACCCTTTGAGCATTTAATTTAATGTATATTTTTGGATTATTGATTGTTGTGAAAAATTTTATGCAATTACTTGGTATGAAACTTGGCGTTTGCAACACGTGTGGTTGCATGCCCTCGAACCTCGGGCAGCAAACTTCACACTGGCTGCAAACCCCTAGTTTCTTACCTAGTACCTAATATACTATTGATCCATTAAAAAAACCTAGGCAACGTGATACAAAACAGGGAAAAACTTGCTTTTTTAACCTCACAGATCTCATTGATCCATAAAAAAATACCATTGTATTTTACAAGCTTTTATTTAACTTCACTTGTATCTATAATGTATCTATGTATTTCTTGGAATTTTACAAGTTTTTATTTAACTTCACTTGTATGTATGTATGTATGTCCTGGAATTTTGTAATCAATATTTTTCACCCACTTCCACTGAAGCTATCGGGCTGAAATTTGGCACACACGTTTAGTTCCCGTGACAATGCACGATTACTTAAATGCCGCCATTTTTAATCAAATATGGCGGACGTTACAAAATGGCGATTTATCATTTCCACAGCAACCCCTATGATATGGGTATCAAATGAAAGGGCTTGATAAGCGAAATACAATAAGTAAAGTGACGTTATTCTAAATCCAATATGGCGGACGTCACAAAATGGCGATTTATAATTTCCATAGTAACCCCTATGATATGGGTATCAAATGAAAGGGCTTGATGAGCGAACATTTTGGGGGCAATTTAAGGGTATTTTAGGGGCAATTTAAGGGCATTTTGGGGGTCCATTTAAAGGCATTTGGGAGGCAATTTAAGAGCATTTTGGGGGCAATTTAAGGGCATGCTGGGTGTCGAAGGGGGTAAAATTTTGAAAGACTAAAATGAAGAAAATAAATATTAGTAAAAAAAAATTGTGTATCTAAAAAGTTTTTTTTTACTAATATATTTATTCCCTATAATGGTATTACCGTTTTCACACTGTGTAAGAGTTGTTTGTTGGGTGTACACTATAGTACGTGTCTACTATCCAAGCAAAGAAGTCTTCTTTGCTCTGCTAAAAGTTTTAGCACAAAGTAAAATACGGAACACTAAACATATTAAAGTTGAAAATACCGAGAAAGAAATATTTTCAACAAAAAACTTTTATTTCAAAGCATGCACCGTGAAAAAAGAACTCTTTAAATACACAAATAAGATAAACTATCTGAACTTTACCAAAAAGAAATATAACTCACGCTGATTGGCGCAGTCGATTGAAATCTTTTTTCTTAAGTTTGATCGCTCATGTATCAAAGTATTCGAAATTTATATTATATTTATCAAAAGTTTCGAACGGGAATTACGCTGCGTTGTTTGCATTTTTTTTTCATTTCGGTTTATAGATTTACGTATATATAAACTTTATATCGTGATTGGACGAAATAACTATTACAAAATATAACAGCTATTAAATTTATCAATATTTGATAATAATATTAAGTATGTAAAATTTTAATGCCTGTTACATGTATCAATTTTTTATTCCTGTATATTTTGTAACAATTTAGTGACGGGGAACCTCTGTCTGTAATTTCGTTTTATAAATACTGAAAACTAACAAAACACTTTTTTATTAACCCGAGCCAAATAGACATAAGGATGAAAACATATTTTGTGCTGATTTTTTGTAGATATAAACAATAAATTAGTTTTTCATCATTTTCAATTTTCTACTATTAAGTACCTAAAACTTTTTTATAAATTATAATGTTTTAAAACAATTTGTATGGTATTTTTAACACTTATATTAATTTATCAAATTTAGCGCAGTCTTTTTATAAAAAAAATAAATATAATTAATTCTAAAATACTGCCCCCTAATCTTCAAAACATTCTCTGGATTCTGCAGCAAATTGAAATAAAAAAGTGGGTGTGTGCTTATGACCACACGACAGAAGTGAAAACTTCTGACTTTCTAATTTTAAAATATATACAGGGTGCTGAATCGTTTTGCGGGTAATAGGGATTTAACCCGTAAAATCAAACTTTCGCGATTTCCTGCTTCCCTAATTATTTTAGGAAAAATATCTTCGAATAAAAGTTTTAGAACATGAAATTCTGCATCTAAATCATTAAATAAAATTAATTTTTCATGCTTTGTAACGGCAGAAATTTGATATGAAAATGTCAAAATTACCTCAAAAACAGATAGCGATAGCCATGGAACTTGAACAAAATGATGACGTTTTAGCTCTCAGAATAATTTCTAATCATTTTGTTCAAGTTCCATGGCTATCGCTATCTGTTTTTGAGGTAATTTTGACATTTTCATATTAAATTTCTGCCGTTACAAAGCATGCAAAATTAATTTTGTTTAATGATTTAGATGCAGAATTTTATGTTCTAAAAATATTATTTGAACATATTTTTCCTAAAATAATTAGGGAAGCAGGAAATCGCGAAAGTTTGATTTTACGGGTTAAATCCCTATTACTCGTAAAACGATTCAGCACCCTGTATATGTTTTAGTGTCATCTGTTAGCGCACCTATGAACTACAAATAACTTATTACCAACATTCTACAAAAACCTTTTCAATTAAGTTTTAGTGTCATCTATTAGCGTACTTGTGAACTACAAATAACTTATTACCAACATACCACAAATACCTTTTCAATTAAGTTTTGGTGTCATCTAATAGCGTACGTATGAAGTACAAATAACTTATTACCAACACACTACAAAAACCTTTTCAATTAAGTTTTAGTGTCATCTATTAGCGCACTTATGAACTACAAAAAACTTATTACCAGCATACTACAAATACGTTTTCGTGTTTGCGCCGAGTAAACCCGATTCAGCGTCACCGACCCGAAGCGTGACGGTTCACTTTCGTTGACTACTCAGGCAAAGTGCGCCTAAGGAAGTTTTCACTTCAAAAATCATTAATTGTTTTTAGGGTTACATACCTCCGAACGGAACTCTAATATGGAGCCTACGATATCCGTCTGTCATAAGTCTCTGTCTCACAAACGGTAAGATGTAATTTTCACAGATTGTGTGTTGTTGTGGCATGAATCCTGGCAAGTAATAATTAAAATTAAATAATTAATTTTAACAAATTAATGTTTTTTATTTTACTACAACACTGACTCTAACCGTACTTCTATACTGTACTATTGAGTATAGTGTCTAATATCATCGTTCGACTGGCTCAGTTGGTAGAGCGATCGAATATCTAAAGGTGTCTGGTTCGATCCCGGATTTCGGATCGCAATAATTTTGTTTTTTTTATTCATAAATATTCTGTTAATATATTTTTTAATTTTAAAAATTAATTTAGTTATTTATTTTGAATAAGCATGAAAATAAGATATATTATTTTTACTTCCCACCTCTACTATGGTAGGGAAGTAATGGATTTAGTCCGAAAAAAATATTTCGAGATTTTAATAAATCTTCACGTTTTGAGACCCTATCGTTTAAGATCATTTTCTGACTGATGTCTGTATATGTGGTCAATTTTTCGCCTTCGATATCGTAAAAACGGAACAACATACGGCCATGCCGATTGTTCTATTGTGTTTATCAGCCTTTAACTTAGATCTGATTAGATTTTGAGTCAAATCGGTTCAGTGAATCCTGAGATATTAAAAAAAACGTTCTCAATGTCACATATTAACATAGGTAAAAAAAATATAAATGAATTCTAGATGTTATAATATGAAAAAAATGTAAATATTTTTTTCTCTAAAATGTATAGTTTTCGAGAAAAAAAATATTTTACTAAAAAAAGAAAATTGTACGTAAATCAAGGTAACCATGATTTTCGCCATAATACTAACCATCAGTAGATCACCAAACAAAAAAGAGGGCCATGCTTTTTTTCAAAGAAAAAAAGAGTGTTAATTTTTTGCAAATATTTACTAGGTGGAAAGTATAGTACTGGTCATCAGTCGAATTTTTTTGACATATTTTACCTATTTGACTGTAAATTAGCAAAAAATTAATTAGTCATTTACAAACGCGTTCGGTTTGCCAGTGATAATTTCATTAATTCATCTATGTTCAATTCAAAGTTACAATTAATGCTTTAGTGCACATTAATTAATTTACTCTAAAATTTGCTAATTTGAGCATTTATCTCTATATCCTGTATTACGAGTCCTTTATCAGCATGTTTGCCGTTGTATTACTCTAATTACCTACTGACAACAAATACAATAAAACTAATATCAACAAAGCATTTAATATATTAATTTAAATTCTGCTTGTTGCCGAATCTATCGTTCTTATGATTAAATGGAAACAAATGAAGAGTTCAGTGGAAATCTGTTAGTCCAATAAATAGGTACTTTTTGCATAGAGATATCATAGATACAGTAGGGGAGCCACAGGCAAAACTGTGACAGTGTTCTTGGAAAAGGGAGATAGAAAACGAAGCAGTTCTCTTTTCATGTCTTCTGACGCATTTGAGAATTTAAAAATTTATAGTAGGTATTGTTAATTTACATCTGTAACCATGGTTATGTATTTGTGATAGAAAAAGATAGAAGAACTGCTCTATTCTCCATCTCTATCTTTTGCACCGACACTTTTTAGGTGGCTTCCTTTTTCTATCTATGATATTTCTATGTTTTTTTGGCGTGAATAACGTTAATGTCTCATACTGGGTTAGATGGTTGACATGTGAAACAAAACACTTTATTTTTATTTTTTTTAATAATGAAAATATATAGATATTATAAGCCAATTATATATATAAAAAAAAATATATAGGTATTAGATAACAATTTAAAATATAAAATAGTAGGTACATTTTGTAACTAGTGCGCTAAATACATCTTTATACGTCAGGTGCGATGTTTTCAGCATGAGTAGTAGGCGAGCGCACACGAACCTTGGCGAGTGTGCATCGCGAGCCGCATACGAGTGCTGAAAACATCATGCCTGACGCATAAACATTTAGCACACGCGTTGCACTCTATACTTTATTCAACACATGCATAGTTTTAGACTGTAATAATTATTATTGAATTAATGTGTAGACATTCATTCCATTAAAAACAGTTACATAATCATTTTGAATAATAATAAAACACGAAGTTTTTAAATTTACACTATAACTTTATTTTATGACAATTGTTTCGTCAACACAGTGACTTCTTCAGAACATATCTTATACTACGAAATACTATACTATACTATAAGATATGTTCTGAAGAAGTCACTGTGTTGACGAAACAATTGTCATAAAATAAAGTTATAGTGTAAATTTAAAAACTTCGTGTTTTATTATTATTCAAAATGTTTAATATTAATTTACATCAAGTAAGCACCCATTCTATAATACAGTTACATAATGGTTCATTATGTAACTAGTTACTAAGTAACTAATTTTTTTATGTGCTGCTCAGTGCTCATGCTTCTTAAAAAAAGCCTATTTCCTGATTTTGTATCCTGATAGATTTAGAAGGCTGGTTCGGCATTACATGTTCTATAACTTTCTTGTCTTCTTTTTTTTATTTACGGTTTCCGCCTCTTCATCCCACTTTGCTGTTATTTATAAACGACGTTGTAGCATTCTAAACATTATACAGGGTGTCATTTAAGTACGTGGACAAACTTCAAGGGATGATTCTTTGAGTGATTCTAAGACGAAAAATTTATATAAACTAATATGACGTTGAAACTTGGTGACAGTTTTTAATGTAATACAAATGAATGTTTTAAGCTAAAAATTGTTTGTCTTCTTTTGCCAGTGGCGTGCAAAGAGGTAACGCCAGAAATTAAAAAAAAATCAAGAAAAACGCTTTATATAACCTTTTCGTCTTAGAATCACTCAAAGAATCACCCTTTGAAGTTTGGCCATGTACTTAAATAACACCCTGTATATCGCGAACCAAAAGTTTCTGTAAGAAGATTAATTGTTGTATAGTCAGCTCTTTCTAAGAATAACGCTATTGGACCGAAATTACTCTTTCATAACAAGTAATCTAATCTGTCTTACAGAGAGATGTTCACTTATCTATAACTAGCTTTTGGCCCGGCTTCGTCCGGGTAGATCTTCCCCCAACGTATATTTGGCCAGTAGGTCGCACCCTACTCGCTCGGTTTTAACTCAGAGTAGTAACTGGCTAGACAGTTAAGTGGATTGATTTATCACAGCACGACACAGTTAAGCTAGTGGATTGATTTATCACATCACGATACCCTTTTGAAGACTTGCAAGCCGGAAAACTTGAGACTAAAAGTTTGATTTTGTAAAATGTTCTTCTAAATTATTATTTTTAAACCTCTGTACATTTTCCTTGGATACGAAGAGTTTTGGCCATGACGCATTTTGCACATTTATTATTGACTAGCGGCCCCGTTCGGCTTCGCCCGGGTGCTAAGAAAGCCCGGGTGCAATACACTACTCACTCGCTTCGCTCGTTCGCTTGAATATTACATTTTACATTGATGCTCCGCTCCTATTGGTTGTAGCGTGATAAATGGGCTATCTAACAAAAAAAAAAAATTTTCAAATCGGACTGGTAGTTCCTGAGATTAGCGCGTTCAACCAAACAAATAGATATAGATAGATTGAAATTTGAAAAACAGGAAAAAAATTATGAAAACGGAAAATTCGCTCTTCTAGTTCTTAGAACTTTACAATTACAGACTAAGTTACGATTTAGTTTATTTTTATTAAAGTTATTAACTTCTGTATAAATCATTAAAAACATGACTCTCTCATGATGTGGACTTTGTAGGCGCGTTACTATATATACGAACACATCGATCGATACCCAGTAGTGCTTCTATTGTACAAAGTGCAGAATTTACCAATTTTATAATATTAGTTTAGATTCGAAGTTGTTATACTTAATAGTGGATTCTGTATCAAGGGCGTGAAGAAGTCGATTTTGACGAACGTGACATTTGTTACATGAATTCAGCGAGTGTAACAGTAACAAGAGTCAAAATCGTATTACGCCCTTGATACACCCTGTACTTTTGTCCTACACCTTATAAAAAAGCGGCATTTGTCTTCCTTACCAGTATTTTCAACATTTTCAGCACTCATTTTTGAATTTTTCATGTCTATTTGACATTTCACTGACAAACACTTATTTATCTAGCTAAATTTCAACCAAATGTAGATATAGAGACTTTATGGAATTACTTGTACGCGAAGAAATGCTTACGTTAAAACCCCAAAATAATTGTAATATTTCAAATCATATTATATTTCTGTTTTGCAATTTTTTAAGACAATGTTGTTTTAGGATTTTTTTCATTCTTAATGGATACATAACCTTATTGTATAATAAACTTTCATACAGTGTTGTCAAATGTACGATAAATATCTTTTTACAATGCATTTATTAATTCACTTTCTCTGTTGTACACGAGAAATGTTTAACCGGGTTCAAAAAAGGAAGAGGTTCTATATTCGGGACCTGTTTTTTTTATGTACGTTGAACGATTTCTCCTGCATTTGTAAACTGATTTTGATGATCATTGTTTTATTTAATAGGGCATACTTCCGGGGTGGTCCCATATAAATTTTACTTAAATTGGTTCTGTAGTTCGACTGATTTTAATAAAAAGTGAGTAACGGATTGTGATACCGTTAAGGTAAATGTCAGTTTTGACAGTGTAAATTTTTACACAGTGCCAAAAGTCTGTTAATAACGTGCAAACTACTTATTGTAAAGCCACTAAAAAGTAAAAAATATAAAACTTTTTAACAAAAAAAACCTCCTTTAAAAAGCCACTAAAAGAGGAAAATAAAAAAAATTTGAGGTCGGCGCCAATTTAATAAAATATGAAGTCGGTTAAAAAGTAGATATTAATAATAAATTGACACTTTTTAACCGACTTCATATTTTATTAAATTGGCGCCAATCTCAAAATTTTATTATTTTTTCTTTTTAGTAGCTTTATTGAAGGAGGTTTTGTTTTGTTAAAAAGTTTTTTGTAGTCAACATTTCGACTAGTTTTTACTAAGCTGGAGCTCTGAAATTTTGCATACGTGTGTAAATCAGGAGACAATTCGACATAGGCTATGTGACGTCATTATAAATTCAATATGGCGGACGCCCCAAGATGGTGGCTTTTTTTTCTTCACAACCCCGCGATATGAATATAAAATGAAAGGGCTTGTCAAGTTAAATACAATGAGATAGGTGACGTCGTTATAAATTCAATATGGCGGACGCCCCAAGATGGTGGATTTTTTATCAAATGAAAGGGCTTGTCAAGTGAAATACAATAAGCTATGTAACGTCGTTACAAGAACTGAAAAGAGTTAAATAAAATAATATAAAAAAAAACTTTTAAAAACAACGCTTTATAATTAATGTAGATACTAAAAAGAGTAAAATAACTTTTATCTGAGCTTACAAGAAATTTATATAGACTTCTAAAACTAAAAGCGCTGGGCGCGAAAGATTTTAAGAAATTAGTTTTAGAAGTTCTATATAAATTTCTTGTAAGCTCAGACAATAGTAGACGCTAATGACCTATGTTAGTGATGGGCGATTGTAAGATGTTTTTACAATCGAAACAATTGCAATCGTTCATAATAACAATCGAGTCCACAATCGACTCGGAGTTTGATTTTACAATCGAAATGTTCGATTGTTCAAGTCGATTATTTGCCAGCGAATGAGAATACATATAATCGCTATTCAAGGTTATATGCTAGTCGACTCAAGTCTGACGTTCACGTGACTCGTTCATCGTTGATTGTCCACTGTTCACACTGTTCAGTCGGTCTCAGAGCACTCGATTACTGCACAATCGACTCGACCACAGTTGTTGAGTGATGAACGATTATATATTATGTGGCTCTCGACAGTGTACAATTCAGTACTATGCGACTCGGTCGTGGTGAACTATGAAACAACAATAATCGCGTCCAAGTGAAAACCATCGAGAGTCATCGAGATGTTTGAACAATCGAGACAATCGACTAAAATATCTCGTAATCGCCCATCACTAACCTATGTTGTCGAGTGTCTTGTCACGGTTTAAAATGTGCCAAAATAATTAATATGATATTTCGTTTACTGTGATATTTTGTTTTCTAAGAAACTGTATAAAGTACCTGATTTTTTTAAAGGCTGTATATATTACATACTTTTGTGTATTCATAAAAATTGATGATTGTTTGTTGATATTATTTCCAATCTAGTTATACGCCAGGATAATGGAAGTCGATTGCAGTGTATTTACGTCAATAGTCAAATTAATAACAATTAATACATAATCTCTGTTTACAAGGTGACTACCCCGCTTTTGGTATATAAAACACCGCTCTTGTACATAGACTGTGTGACAGACGCCGCCCAGCTGTACGTAGCAGTAATGCGTATTTCACCCCCCACCTTTAGTCTCTGTCTGTGTACAAGCAGCGCGCCGTACTTCTGACCTCCCACTCTTTGCGTATGACTAGGTACATAGCCAGAGTAGATTATGTAGTGGTATTTACTTTCTTGTCATTGGTCCACGTGATTGACTAGTGCCCCGACGTCGCTTTTAGCAGCGTTACTTGTGACTATAAAAAGGGTGCTCCGCGCTAAAATCATTGAGTAGTCTCAGCTCATTTGGACTCTCCACTTGAACTTGGATACGGGTGCTGACCGGACACAAGCTTCAAGGACCTTCTCCCTTCCCTTCTCTGGACTTGCAAACGGGTGTTGACCGGAACCAAGTTCCAGAGGAAATCCTTCCCTGTCCTGGTGACGGCTTACGGGTGTTGACCGGACGCTGTCTCCAGAACATCCCGACGCTTTGATTTCGACACCGTGTACTGGCATACGGGTGATGACCGGAACCCAGTTCACGGGCTGTCGGAATCAGGGAAGCAGACCCGCATTCCCCTTCCTTTTTTATGAATGAGTTAACTTCTTGTTTTGTAGTTTAACTTTTGGTTTCCCGTGACACAGATGGACCCTGGCTATGTATATTTCGCAGATGTCCGTTATAATTAATAAATGATTTTCTTTGCTTTGTAAATTAACAGTATTATGGGTAAAGTGTGATGATTTCCGGACGTGGCGGGCAGTGTAGCTTAGCACGTTCAGGAGTCAAGTTTGTAAATAGCGCCTGTTTCTATTTGATGGATCATATTCCTGTTTGTAAACTGTATATTGTGTAAAAGTTTATAATTATAAATAATTTACTTTCACTACTTAATATGTCAATATATTGAAATTTTACCGAAGAGTTCTTTTCTTTTCTTTGTTTTGCTTCTTAAGAGAAACCCCTACCAATGCCCCATGTATGGAAGATGTAGTTAAAGTTGAACACGTCACGGCCCAATCTACCTGACTGAGACCGGGCAAACAAAAGTACGCGTGGCAGTCTATAATTTACAATTCATTCAGACAATAGTATATTGCATTACAAGGGTCGAAACATAGCGTTTGCAACCAGTGTTGCAACCACGCGTTGAAAACGCTATGTTTCGTTCCGAGTAATTGCATATTATTTTTCACAACAACTCTATTGACAATTCGATTTTAGGTACCTGCAATTTGGGCGCGCAAAAAAGCTGCAAAAATATTAGATCTGTCAGATCTATGTAAAATTTATGTGAGGTTATGTCTGTCATTTTGACGTTTTCGAATATTATATGCGGCTTGAAGTTGACGCGACTCAATCACTCTGTCTCCCTCTTAACAACGTTAAAAAAACAGAGAAAACCGACAACTGACAATTTTTATCCCTAGGGTTGAAACTCGCAGTTTCAACCCGCTAAACAGGTACAGAAAATTGAATTTTCAATAGGTAGCGGCGTTATGAAAAAGTTATTTTAGGTACTCATTTAACATTTTAGTAGACATCTAACATTGTTGTAGGCCAACTTGCGCTCCTACCTGATATCGACCAACTTGCGCTCTGATGGATAGGGGTACCTATCCTGTTATCTTTAATCGGCCAACTTGCGCTCCCTCCCTTTAAGTCGAAACCTTGAAAGAAACCACTCCAATTTCCGAAAATTTGTCTCAGTTTTTTGATTATTTTGTCAACCAGTGGTTGGAAAATGCTCATATCCAAAAAAGCTTTGTTTTTGAAAGTTTTTTATTCATACGATTATTTCAAGTCTATAAGATTAGAATTTTTAATGTACGATTATGTAACTTTTACCTCTGCTATACAGGATGTTTCTAAATTGCAATGCCCTATTCTAGCGAGTGTTATTTAGGTCAAAATAAACAAAAAGTGTATGTTAGGAAGAATTTGGTTCGGAAAAAGCTGTGAAATAATATTCAGAGATGTTCAAATTTGTTTAATAGCCGACGTTTCGAAAAATTTATTTTCTTCTTCAGGGTTTTTAAACCCAATGTTAGAACTTGAATATGAGTGTTATAAATTTATAATAAGATGTCTATTATTAACAACACTCATATTCAAGTTAGTAGTAGGTATACCTATATTAAAAAACTTTGTTCTTAAAATAAGAAGATATTTATTTCTTATGATTTACAATAAAAATACATTTCTTAAATAGATTTTTTTTCAAACAAAATCATTCATTCATTACATGCATTTAGTTTCTATTTTTCTTCCAAGTAACCTCTTCTATTATGAATTAAAAACCTATTTGTGAAAAAAATCACTCGAAATTTTCGAAAACACGAATGACAATTTTAAGTGCTTATGCTGCTTGCACTATACTGTGTATATAAATTCAGTTGTTTCGTATGATATTTATAAAATCTGGCAACCCTGTACGTATTTAATAATACGTGCTATGTAGGTACGTTATGCTTTTTTCTCTAAAGAACATCGATATTACTGCTTTATTTTTAAATCTTTTAATCAGCTTATATTTAAGTAGAAAATTGAGAAGCATTACTTTCATCTCAAATTCCAGAAATTGTTTATCTCGGGCGTGCAAAACCTTTTTCTGTTCACGACCTCCAAAGATATAAGACGTATCCTAGGGGAAAACCTAGATAAAAGAAGTTATATTTTATATGTATATTTAAATATCTTCAAATAAGAAGATACGAAATAAAAATACAATATGAAATGTTACAAAAAAATTCGACTGATGACCAGTCCTATACTTCCAACCTAGTGAATATTTGCAAAAAATAAAATCAATACGTCTCTCTAAAATCTAAAACTGTGAACAAGATTCAAACCATATCTTCCAATTTGATTGAAAATAATTGTGGCGTTCCTCAGGGATCCATTCTAGGTCCTTTTATTGTTTTTATAAATGACTTTCCCCTCAACTTGTCTAACTGCTACACCACCATGTATGCTGATGATACGAGTCAAGTGTTTTCCACCAAAAATAAAAACAACGCTGTTCCCTCTCTTGTAACTAGTGCCATGGAAATGCAAGATTGGTGTAAGCAAAACGGTCTGTTGCTCAATGTCAATAAAACTGCGTTAATGAATTTTCATTCCAATGGCAATAAGCTAGACCATTCTTATTATGTCCCATTGAATGGAGTATCCATAAAAACTGCTACTCATACCAAGTTTCTCGGTATTACAATTTCTGACACGTTAACCTGAGACGCACACGTCACTGAATCTAATAAAAAATTGAACAAGACTTGTTATTTACTATGGCAATTTCGTACAATGCTCAATAATCTTGACATTCTCAAAACTATTTATTATTCTAACTTTCAATCAGTCTGCTCGTATGGCATAATTTTTTGGGGAAATTCTTCTTCTCTACAGAAACTTTTTGTCGTCCAAAAGAGAGCTGTTAGAATAATAACAAACTTCAACCCAATTTCATGTTGTAAAGAGCTCTTCAAGTCTTTGAAAATTCTAACTTTACCTGGTCTGTACATTTATGAATGTATCTGTTTTGTCTTCAAGAATAAAGAATTATTCTCCAGTAATAGTGATTTTCATACCTGTAATACGAGATTCAGGTCTTTATTAAGAGTTTCTCAGCACAGGCTAACTTTGTTTCAAAGTGGTGTGTATTACAACTGTGTTTGTTTTTATAATAAGCTGCCAATATCTATAAAAAACATTAAGACTTTAAATAACTTCAAGCGATCTGTTAAATCTTTTTTGATACAGAAACCTTTTTATTCGATAAATGAGTATCTGTCGCAATGATAATGACTATGAATGTTTAAAATTTGTATTATATTATATGCATTTTTGCATTTTATTAATTCTTTTAATATCGCTTAATTTAATTTAATTTTCTATTGTAACTTTGTAATTACTAATTGATGACGCACCCTCCTGTTTCGTACAGTGTTCTTTTGGGGCAAAATATATTATTATTATTATAAAACCTAATTTAATATTAATATTTGAGATATTAGGATGTTTAAAATTTATGCAGTAACAGTGTTCTTAAGAAATTGGAATGGAAAAATGAATTTTAATTAAGTTTTATTTTGAAATATCAGAAAATTGATCGACTTTTATAGAAAGAATTAGATTATAAGCCTTACCTGAAGTTTTCATTCTAATTTTGTGAACATTAATACCTGTCTTGAAGAATATGTATTTGAACATTGTCCACATACAAAAACCATTTTTTAATCGCTATCAACTATCCATATTATTTGTTACGTTCGTTTAGGTGTGTGTGTGTGTCAAACGACATCAAGATGGGGTATTCGACCAATCAGAATGTACCCTGACTGCAGGGCCTAGTCGATTGTGTTCTTGAATATAGGTTCTGGCCCAGTTCTGTATTACCGGTAGTCAGAGCATTCTGGTGGTGTGTTAGTCACGTTCGGGTTTCAAACGCACGCTATTATTGTATACAAATAAAAGTCTGATGTGTGTTTTTAGTGAAGAAGTGGTGGGTAGATACTAGATACAATGGAACAGTGTGGCTCAACTTTCAATAAACAGGCAGGCATGCAAGCTTTCGTGTTGCGTTTGTTGTTCCTTCTCTTTTTTTATTCACTATATATTGACGCACACACACACAAATACACGCGTAATGTACTTCGTTACCAAATTAAAGAGAAACACGCAACTGTAAACAGTAATTACACTTTAATTGTTGCTTAAGTTCGTTGAGGATCCGTTTGACATTGTTTATTGGAAAGAATGCGCTGTATCATTGCGTGGCGAATTTTGTTTGTAAACACAAAAGTAGCATCGAAACCAAAATTACGTTAATAATTTTTGCCATACCCACTATAAAATAACTGCTTTACATGCATGTATGTAATTATGTATGCATGTAAGTGATTTTTGATAGGCCGGTGTACGGGGACCACTGAAATATAGTAGTGATGGAGTACTCGAGTACAAGAATCGATTCAGTACCCGATTCTTCAAAATACTCGCTCTACTCGAGTACTTGTAATTGGTATTCGAGTACTGGAGACCGAGTACACATTGCAGTGCAGGGATTGAATTCTTCCTACAGTTGATGCGTTTTTGCGCTTGCACGAATACACACCGGTATTCGAGTACTCGAGACCCAGTACACACTGCAGTGCACTGTGCAGGGATTGAATTCTTTCTACAGTTAATGCGTTTCTGCGCCTGCACGGCGTGTACTCGAGTCTCGAATACCGAATACATTATACAACCTACTATAGAATATAACTTATGTCTTATAACTTATAACAATATCACATGCATAAAAATTGCACGGCCAATCATCATTCAGTATTCAGTGTTTCCCTTTCCACCACCAGCTAATGTGAGTAATGTGTGAGCACTGAGCCGCGGTACTCGGTTGGCAACTGACATCGATTAACGAACGAGCAAGCACTAAGCAGCTGACAAACTATCAACTGCATGCAATGAGAATTGAGAAGGCCATTTTAGACAGTACTCGAGTACTCGGTACTCGGATAAGTACTCGAGTACCGAGTACTCGATTCTCAAAAAAGACGATTCTCCACAACACTAAAATACAGTAGTAGCGGAACAATCACTCGTTATACCACTCTCTGATTGGAAAGCGATTAAAAACAGATATTGTTAATTGGGCCATCTGTCCTTGTTCCACTACGATCTTAATAGACTGTACGACAAAGACAGGTGGCCCAATTAACCACCTATGTCTATATTTTTACTCGCTATAAGCGGGTTAGTTTACGTTCAAGCTGCTTTTCGTAAAATAGCCCATTTCAGGCAGGTGACGAGTCGGGCGATAAAGTAACTTTAAGTAAGTTTTTGCAATTTATTATTTTTAATAATAAATAAAAGTAAAATCCAAAAATTCTAATATTTCATATTAGATACTCCAGCTGGAGGCGAACCTGCGATTTTGTGAAAAGTACACAACACAGATAATACGGCGCGCAGCTATCCACACGGCCATGGACGTTGTGTGTAGTGATGGGCGATTACGAGATATTTTAGTCGATTGTCTCGATTGTTCAAACATCTCGATGACTCTCGATGGTTTTCACTTGGACTCGATTGTTGTTGTTTCATATTTCACCGAGACCAAGTTGCATAGTACTGAATCGTACAGACGATGTCCACTGTCGAGAGCCACATAATATATAATCGGTCATCACTCAACAACTGTGGTCGAGTCGATGGATGGTCGATTGTGCAGTAATCGAGTGCTCTGAGACCGACTGAACAGTGTGAACAGTGAATCAACGATGAACGAGTAGCGTAAACGTCAGACTTCATTCGACCAGCATATAACCTTGAATCGCGATTATATGTATTCTCATTCGCTGGCAAATAATCGACTTGAGCAATCGAACATTTCGATTGTAAAATCAAACTCCGAGTCGATTGTGGACTAGATTGTTATTATGAACGATTGCGATTGTTTCGATTGTAAAAACATCTCGTATTCGCCCAACGCTAGTTGTGTGCGTGTTTTTTTTGCTTATAGTTTGCTCAATTAAAGTCAGATCGGTTCGAAAAACTTGTTAACGAAAGAGGAGAAATTACATATACAGTGTGTTCGCCGGCTGTGGAACGCTGTGAATAAAAAATTTCCTGAAGATATGTGTTAAAAATGCTTGGACACGTCAACTTTAGTTTTTGAACGTGCATCTTTCCTTGTAGTTGTAATTTGTTTTTACCCCCACCCTTATGTGCAATGACGTCATCGACACTTTTTTAAATGGCAACCCCAATTTTCTTTACGGATTCTGATTTTACTCGAAATTCTAGATTCAGCAATATTAAATTATGTCATATTCATCTACTAAGTTTGCTACATTATTGCTTTTCATAAAAAATACAGATTAATAAAAAATTAAGAAAAAACATCTCAGAAGGCCGTGGAAATTTGCAAATTTGTATAAATAAAACAAATGGGGCTCAATTTGAACGTTTAGTTTGGTATTTGAATATTTTTTTTTTTTGCCTTCTGTTATTCAATAAAATAGAATTTCCACGGCCTTCTGAGATTCTTTTTCTTAATTTTTTATTAATCTGTATTTTTCATGAAAAGCAATAATGTAGCTAACTAAGCAGATGAATATGGCATAATTTAATATTGCTGAAGCCAGAATAATTTCGAGTAGAATCAGAATCCGTAAAAAAAATTGGGGTTGCCATTTAAAAAAAATGTCGATGACGTCATTGCACAGAAGGGTGGGAGTAAAAACAAATTACAACTACAAGGAAAGATGCGCGTTTAAAAACTAAGGTTGACGTGTCCAAGCATTTTTAACACATATCTTCAGGAAATTTTTTATTCACAGCGTTTCACAGCCGGCGAACACACTGTAACACATATAAGTATATCATACATGGTGACAGTCAAGATATTCATGTACACTATAGAAACATTTTTCTATTAACATTTTTTTTATAGTTTTTTTAAAATTTTTCGTATCTAAATCTCTAATTTCGTTGGGCAATTTATTAAAGAATTTTATATCATAATAATTTGGTCCGTACGTGGTCTTTGCATATCTGTGTAAAGACAAGCACAGATTATAGTCCAGTCACGAGAGCTTAAAAAGGTAGGTCCACCTTGCGTTTTGCGCAGCAAATGATTTTATTTTTTTGTGTCCTCAAGCATGTTTAGGAGATGTCAAATCCAAGTTTGCGACCTCTAAAACAGAGCGGTGTAGTTTTGGTGGGCTAAAAACCATGATTTTTTTTGCACTTTTTTACGTTTTTTGCTTATAACATAAAAACGGCTTATCCTATCGAAAAAATGGTCCTATTCAAAATTAAAGAGCACAAAATTTACTTCAAAATGCACTAATCAAATATGTTTTTGTTCCGATTTTACCGACTCTACAGAACTTAGAAAAACAAAAAAAAAATAAACTCTTTTTTTGTTTGAAGGCGCTAATCTCAGGAACTACCAGTCTGTAATAGAAGCAAAGTACTAATCAATGAGACCCTATACGAGTTTTTTAAAAATTCAATCCCAAAGAGTGAAAACGGGAGTGTAGGATTTATTGTAATAACAAAAAATCCTACATCCACGTTTTAATCCCTTTGGGATTGAATTAAAAAAAATAATCGAATAGCCTATAACCTTCCTTAATAAACGGGCTATCTAACAAAAAAAATTTTTTTTCAAATCGGACTGGTAGTTCCTGAGATTAGCGCGTTCAAACAAAAAAAATAAACTCTTTTTTTGTTTGAACGCGCTAATCTCAGGAACTACAAGTCCGATTTAAAAAAAAAATGTTTGTTAGATAGCCCGTTTATTGAGGAAGGTTATAGGATATACGAGTTTATTTTAAATTTAACCCCGAAGGGGGTAAAACATGGGAGTAAGATTTTTTGTAATAACAAAAAATCTTACACCCCCGTTTTACCCCCTTTGGGATTGAATTTAAAAAAACTCGAATCGCCTAAAACCTTCCTTAATAAACGGGCTATCTAACAAAAAAAAATTTTTTTTAATCGGATTTGTAGTTCCTGAGATTAGCGCGTTCAAACAAAAAAAGAATTTATTTTTTTTTGTTTGAACGCGCAAATCGCAGGAACTGCCGGTCTGATTTGAAATTTTTTTTTGTTAGATAGCCCGTTTATTAAGGAAGGTTATAGGCTATTCGAGTTTTACAATAGTTAAAAGCTTGAAAAAATGCTTTTTTTTCATTTTGGTAAATTTTGGCGATTTTCTAAGTTCTGTAGAGCCGGTAAAAATGGGAACATTAACATATTTGACTAGTGTATTTTGAAGTAAATTTTGTGCCCTTTAATTTTGAATAGGACCATTTTTTCGATACGACCAGCCGTTTCCATATTATAAGCAAGAAATCGAAAAAAGTGCAAAAAAATCGTGGTTTTTAGCTCACCAAAACTCCCCCGCCCTGTTTTAGAGGTCGCAAACTTGGATTTGACATCTCCTAAACATGCTTGAGGACACAAAAAAATAAAATCATTTGCTGCACCAAACGCAAGGTGGACTTCCTCTCGTGACTGGACTATTAAGCTTATTTCTGGTATCATGACTATGAACCAAAGAATGGTCACTAAAACTGTTCATAATATTTTTTATAAACATTAAACAGCTGTATATATATTGACTTGGCAATGATAAAATATTTAGATGTTTGAATAATGGTCTGCATTCCTGTCTAAACCAAGCATCAGAAATCAGTCTAACAACCTTTTTTTGTTGCAAAAATACGTTCAAAGCAGAGGCGACTCTTCGTCAAAATCAAATTTAGAGCGAGCGGAGCTGCGTGCAAAAGCCAGTAAATAATGAAATAGATTAAAGGATATCATAATAAAGTCAAAAAACATTGTTGCGTATGCGCGTGTATATATTATTTTCCCTTCCAATTAATTCGTAACTCACTTCATGCACTATGCAAATACAACAACCTATTATACTCGTTGCATAATTACTGAACGTAGTGTAGTGGGCACTGAATGGACATCTCACTCCCCGGGAACGGATTTAAAGCCTGTTTTTATTCAAGTTCCATTTACATGATGAAATCTGATAACTATGAACAGTCGGTGTGTGTGTCCATTCTCTATCGCTTCAAAAGACGCCAAATACTTTGAATACTTTGCTTTTGTACGATCCGTATACAATGTAAAAGAATCAGTAAATTAAATAAATAACTTTAAAAAAAACTTTTTAAAAAACAACGGTTTTCTTTTAAAACTCGTGTCTAAGCGGCACTAGTGCCGCCTACTTTATATGTTATTTTATGCTCTGGTATTCCTACAATTTACGGTACTGTTAATGGCGATTAGATTGTTTACCGGCTTCTTTTAAAGGTCTCAATTTTAAGTGAAGCACCGTGTTTTACTGATGTACTGCTTAACTAAATCAAAAGGTGTCCAAAATATTCGTTACATTACAGGGGGGCAAGAGTTATGAAAGCAAACATGAACATCTGCTTATCATACTGCAATTAAATTAGGTTATAAACGATACTAGTGTACCCGTGCAAAACTTTTTTACGACGACTTAACACTGTCTTCAAAGAACAATGGTTTAGTAAAGGCTATCGCCAAAAAAAAATGTTTGCCAACACAAACCTTTTTTCTCTATAAATGAATATACAGGGTGAGTTCGACCACCCGTATCAGTCGTTTTTTTCGAAAACGGTTAGTCGTAGAGAGTTGTGTCAAAAATTTGTATTATAAAAGCCCTAATAAAGAATCGAATGGTGATAATTTTTTTTTCCGGGACGGTCGGCTTCCCTATTAGTTTGCTCCAGGATGTCCGGAACTTTGGAATTATAAATGTAACGATAGGTCGAAAGTGGTATTGTTGAAAAGATCTTTAAAAAATAAGCAAGTTTTGTAGGAAAATTTTTTTTATTACTGCCACCCCTGTAAATTTCTATGAGTATAAATATAAATTATTATATGTTCAAAACTCCGGAATTTTAGAAAGCACGATATGTTGAAAGTGGTGCTGTTGAAAAGCTCTTTAAAAAATAGGCAAATTTTGTAGGAAAAATTATTTAATTACTGCCACCCCTGTTAAGTAACAATCGTTTGAAATTATTAAAACAAATTTTCATAATAACGATCGAAGTCGGCATTAAAAATCTAGCAACCTTAGACATTGTCACAAGTGTCTAAACTGTCTTCCATTTACTCTTTAATACATTTTACTGAGCTCTTCTGGTTATACTGTGAGTGTACTTCTTCAGTGTTTAACGATCGATAGATAGGTAACTAAATTTTAAATGCGGACTTTTAAAAAGTTCGTTATTATGACATTTTAATTTAGTAATTTCAAACAAATATTACTTAACAGGGGTGGCAGTAATAAAAAAAATTTTCCTACAAAACTTGCTAATTTTTTAAAGATCTTTTCAACAATACCACTTTCGACCTATCGTTACATTTATAATTTCGGAGTTCTGGACATTCTGGAGCAAACTAATAGGGAAGCCGACCTTCCCGGAAAAAAAAATTATCACCATTCGATTCTTTATTAGGGCTTTTATAATACAAATTTTTGACACAACTCTCTACGACTAACCGTTTTCGAAAAAAACTACTGATACGGGTGGTCGAACTCACCCTGTATATATGTAATATAAATCACTTTATTAAGAAAACAATAAGAAATATATATTTCAAGCTTTCTCAATATCATTGTGTATACGAACGCGTGAGTAAAACACATAACCTAGCTTTTAACGATATGTTTTTAATATAATTTTTGATAAATATTTTTGATTCAAACATAACTTTAAAGTGTACGTAAAATAGTAGTTTTTAGAAGCTATAGAACGGATCTATCAGTGTAATACTTACGTACGAATGATCTTCAGAAAAAAAATCGATGAGTTTGTCGGTATTTGAGAAACATCGGTTTTTCTTCCAAGTTGCCAATCACTTTCTTCGTATTTCAGCTTATATTATAAGGCACGAATATGAATACCTTTTTTCATTGTCAATGGACGTTTTGTCAATATAAAAAACTATTAATAATGTGTCTAAACTAAGTACTATATTTAAAAGAGAAAAAAAATTTGCACGTACATATACATCTTTATTGTTTAATTTTAAATACTTTTGGAAATTTTGTCAATATAACCCTATTAAAATCTGGGCTCTAAAAATTAAAATGTACAACTGTCAAGATGTTTAATTGTTTATTGTTTACATAGCCTATCCACGACATGCGTACATATTTGCATTGCTCACACTCATGTATCGTGAACGCCGATGGACGCCGATGACGAGGGGGGGCAGTAGGGTGAAGAGAAACGTCTTCACCCTACTGCCCCCCTCGTCATTTTTACTATTATCGCTTGAAATCACCCCTTTTAAAGAAATTTCACCAAAAAAAATAGCGATAACATATCTGTGGACTAAAGGCCTCAGTTTAAAAAAAAAATTATGTCAATCGGTTGAGCAGGGGTTGCTGGCGGATTGTCTAGAGAAATAGGGCTTGTGTTTTAAATATATAGATTTTGCTTTAAAAATAAAACAATAAATTTTGAGTTAGTGGAGTAAGCGTTTTTAAGATCTTTGGAGCTTTAACGCTATCATTTATCAAAATTAAAACACAAAAAAATAGAAAATAATTTTTTTTAGTGATTATAAGTTGTTCAGAATAATTTTCAATAGTTGTAAAAAGAAAATTTGAAGAAAACCATTTGGGCGCTAAAACATTCTACTTACTAGAGCACAACGAGTCGAGGGTTTCCATTTTTAGTCGAAAAGTACTATTTTGAAAAAATTACTTCCTTAGGGTGGCTACGAATTAGTTTACCGAATTTTTTTGACACAGTTGGATAGCGCATGAATAAGTCTATAATCCTTACATAAAAAATTAATATTTATTAAACACCCTACTTACTAGATCACTCCGAGTCAAGGGTTTCCTTTTTTAGTCGAAAAGTACTATCTTGAAAAAATTACTTCCTTAGGGTGGCTACGAATAACTTTACCGATTTTTTTCGACACAGTTGTATAGCGCATGAATAGGTCTATAATCCGTACATAGAAAATTAATATTTATTAAACATTCTACTTACCAGAGCACTCTGCGTCAAGGGTTTCCATTTTTAGTCGAAAAGTACTATTTGGAAAAAATTACTTCCTTAGGGTGGCTACGAATTAGTTTACTGAATTTTTTCGACATAGTTGGATAGCGCATGAATAGGTCTATAATCCTTACATAAAAAATTAATATTTATTAAACACCCTACTTACTAGATCACTCCGAGTCAAGGGTTTCCTTTTTTAGTCGAAAAGTACTATCTTGAAAAATTTACTTCCTTAGGGTGGCTACGAATAACTTTACCGAATTTTTTCGACTCAGTTAGATAGCGCATTAATAGGTCTATAATCCTCACATAGAAAATTAATATTTATTAAACACCCGACTTATGTACTTGAGCACTCCGAGTCAAGGGTTTCCCTTTTTAGTCGAAAAGTACTATCTTGAAAAAATTACTTCCTTAGGGTGGCTACGAATTAGTTTACCGAATTTTTTCGACACAGTTAGATAGCGCATGAACAGGTCTATAATCCATACATAGGAAATTAATATTTATTAAACACTCTACTTACCTGAGCACTCTGCGTCAAGGGTTTCCATTTTTGTCGAAAAGTACTATTTGGAAAAAATACTTCCTTAGGGTGGCTACGAATAAGTTTACCAAAACCCTAAGCTGAAACTTAATAATGAACTTCTAATCTTCGAAAATGAAATAGTATACCTGGGGGTCACCTTCGACTGTCGACTTAGCTGGATCCCATATATTAAGCAAGTAAAATCTAAATGTCAAAGAAATCTAAATTTAGGTACTAAAAAATAGTAGCACACCACCAATGAGGTACCTAGTTATAGAAAGACGCTTATGATTATATTTCATGCGCTAATAAAATCTAAACTTGAATATGGTAGTATAGCTTACTCAACAGCAAACAAACATTCACTTACCATGATTAATTCAGTCTATAATGCAGGTTTACGTCTGGTAACAGGAGCATTAAGATATACTCCTCTAAATAGCTTATACTGTGAATCAAGATGCCCCCAGATCTAAAACGCGACCAATAATGTTTAAACTATTATTCACAAATAATATCTAATGAAAGTCATCTTAACTACTGTCTAATCAAAAATCCAGACCATATATCAAATTATAATATAAATCAAAAACTTAAACGCCCATTACCAATCAGAGTACTAGATTTGATTAAAAAATACAAAATTGAAAAAATAGATGTAAAGAACAGCTGATTATCTTATCATCCACCGTGGACACGTCAGCGATGTAATATTAATACCGAACTAAACCAATGGACTAAAACAGATACTCATTCTAGATTATTTAAGGTAAAACTCCGAGAAATTCTCAATAACTATCCAAATTGTATACTGATGGCTCCAAGGATAAAAATAACACATCATGTGCGTTCTTTTATAATAATCTATCTATATACAGGGTGTTCTGTAAAGAATGCGCCAAAAAGTAATTCTACTTTCTAGACATAAAAATAATAAGATTTAACCCAACTTGCCTTATAAAATTCGAGAAAAAAATGGGGGCATAAATGTGCTCCAAATAAGCTGCAACTAGCGCCCTCTTTTTAGAAACTCAAATCTGTTCAAGTTTTATTTTTTCCTGCCCTAAGAAACCCATGGATACCAAATTTCAACTAGATATCTCAAAAACTGTTTGATTTATTTAAAGAAACTCAAATATAAAATCTAACTTTAACACCCTGTATATCCGAAACGAACGACATTTTTATAAGGCAAGTTGAGTTAAATCTTATTCTTTTCATGTCTAGAATATAGGTTTACTTTTTGGCGCATTCTTTACGGAACACCCTGTATATAAAACAGTTCCGTTACTGACTGACTGATTGACTGACAGACAACGCCCAGGTCAAACCGCTGAAGATATAAACTTGAAATTTGGATAGTAGGTTCCTTTTGTGACGTAGGCACCCACTAAGAAAGGATTTTTCGAAATTCAACCCCTAAGGGGGTTAAATAAGGGATGAAAGTTTGTATGGAAATTCGTCATTTTTGAAGTTAGAAGCATGAAATTTTGCACAGAAGTTTCTTATATAACGTAGGTGAGCACTAAAAATTTTTTTTGTTAATTCAACCCCTAAGGGGACTAAAAAGGGAATGGAAGTTAGTCATTTTTGAAGTTAGAAGCATAAAATTTTGCACAGGAGTTCCCTCGGGAGTTCCTTCTATTACGTAGGTGAGCAATAAGAAAGGATTTTTGAAAATTCATCCTCTAAGAAAGTTAAATAGGGGATGAAAGTTTGTATAGAAGTTCGTAATTTTTTAAGTTAGAAGCATGAAATTTTGCACAGGAGTTCCTTATTTAACTTAAATGAGTAATAAGAAAGGATTTTTGAAAATTCATCCCTTAAAGGGGTTAAATAGGGGATGAAAGTTTGTGTGGAAGTTCATCATTTTTGAAGTTCGAAGCATGAAATTTTGCACAGGAGTTCCTTATATAACGTAGGTGAGCAATCATGTATTAATAAAATTCGAACGAACGAGCGAAGTGAGTGAGTAATGTATTATTAATATTCGAGCAAACGAGCAAAGCGAGTGAGTAATGTATTAATAAAATTCGAGCGAACCAGCGAGGCGAGTGAGTATTGTAATATTAATATTCAAACGAACGAGCGAAGCGAGTTAATAATGTATAATTAATATTCAAACGAACGATCGAAGCGACTGTGTAATGTATTAATAAAATTCGAGCGAACAATCGAGGCGAGTGAGTAATGTATTAATAATATTCAAGCGAACGAGCAAAGAAGGTATTAATAATATTCGAGTGAACGAGCGAAGCGAGTGAGTAATGTATTAATAAAATTCGAGCGAACGAGCGAAGCGAGTGTGTATTGTATTAATAAAATTCGAGCGAACGAGTGGGTAATGTATTAATAAAATTCGAGCGAACGGGCTTAGCGAGTGAGTAATATATTAATAATATTCAAGCGAACGAGCGAAGCGAGTGTGTAATGTATTAATAAAATTCGAGCGAACGAGCGAAGCGAGTGAGTAATATATTAATAATATTCAAGCGAACGATCGAAGCAAGTGAGTAATGTATTAATAAAATCGAGCGAACGAGCGAAGCAAGTGAGTAATGTATTGATAAAATCCGAGCGAACGAGCGAAGCGGGTGAGTTATATATTATAAAATTCGCAGGAGAATTTTTCGCGGGGGATAATAAATCATAAATCGAAAAATACGTGGGCGAAGCCACGGGTAACGGCTAGTATAACATATGGCTATAAACTAAACTTCCTAATCATCGCTTATACAGATACAGCAGAGCTATTCGCTATTAAATTTTTTCTAGACAATATTAAAGAAAACACCAGCTATCAGACATTTCTAATTCTAAGATTCAATGAGTTGCAATATCTGCTATCAAGACACTACATACAAAAGATCCAGTAGCTAATGACATTCAACTAAATATTCATTATCCCCCTATATCCCCCTATATTATTAAACGAGTAAATCTTGTATATATATACCTATGTATCTATGTATATATGTATATATGTATATATATAAATATTTTCTCAAAAACGGCTCTAACGATTTTGATCAAATTTACCGAAAAGGGGTTTCGGGGGGCAAAAAATCGATCTAGCTAGGTCTCATCCCTGGAAAAATTCGTTTTCTTATCGATTTTATCATTTTAAAAAACAGTTTTTTAACGTCATAAAACAGTGTCGTATTGTGAGTAGGCTTTGGAAAAAACAAACTATTTTCATTATTTATGTCAAAATTACTTTGACAGTCAATCTTTAACTTATTAAAATAATCAGTAATTATTTGAAAAGTAAAAAAATTACAACAATAAAATCTAAACATAATTATGTAAGTAGTTTTAGCTATTATTTAAATAAATAGGTATGTTATTTTTATATTACCTATTTAAAATATGTATAGGTAAGTACGTTAAACAGTTTTTCTTTGTTGAACAATAATAATTTTTGATGTGCAAATTTTGAATATTTGGATATTTAAATATTTGTCATAGACTGTAGTTAGCTTCTTTCCGGATTCAAATGAAAATCAAAATGCACTACTTTTATTATTTTTTATCGTTGTTCAACAATAACATTTATTATACATTTATACAACAGCTGTTCTTTGTTTTTGGCTAAGTATCGTTTGTCGCCAATTATTGCTCATTGCTCTGTTTATGTTTTGATTTCAATATGCGATTTATGATTTTAGATTAGCGATAGAGATAACAATTTTTCCAGAAATATAATGTATTTTTTTTCAATCATTTAACAAATAACAATAGTTATGCTATTTGTTATGACTGCCCAGCATTGTTTGTTTTAAAAATTGTTGGGAAACCAGTGTAGTGAGGGCCGTGACTATTTCGATCTCGGCAGACTGCCGGATCTTTGTAAAAATCCAAAAAACAGCGAAATTTTGGGCCTTTTTCAGTTTTTATTAATTTTAACTATTCGAATAGAAGTTTAAATGAATATTCGAATACTTTAATTTGAAAAATTCCGAGCCCTATTATAAACAACAAACAAAACAAACTTCAACAATGCGTTGAAATCGATCAGAGCTAATTTACTTTCAATTTATGGACTACTGATCATAGATTAAACAAATTATTATACTTTTAAATCATACCTGAAAGATTCATTTTTTCGCCAATATCTCTCCACAAAAGACCTTTCACGTCCCTGTTGTGGTATCTTAAATCTTTTATCCCAAATAGGAGGATTTTCACGTATTAGATCAATTAAAAGTGATTTGTCCATACTCACAATTGATATTTAACAACGTCTTTAAATAAAATGGTAATAATAGCTAGCATAAATTTAGAATACACAACACTGTTTGTTGAAAACTGTCAAATGTACGGCCGTAGTCTGACGAAAATATCAAACATCGTCCGACCGTCGGAACGTGTCTGTTGCAATCTGACATCTGGCGCGGTCTGAAGTGATAACTGTAGCCACTTCAATAAGGTTACTGGTGTTTGTTCACATCCGACAATAATACGGATCTGATCTGGTCGGAAACGGCGTCAATGTAACGGGTAGCCTCAGCCTTACGATTTTGATGAAATTTACAGAATGGGGATTTTTCGGGGCGAGAAATCGATCTAGGTAGGAATTTTGGTTCCAGAGGGGAGCAATTAAAAAAAAGGTGTTTTTTATTTATTATAACTCGCTCAATTAAAGTCAGATTGATTCGAAGTCTATTTCTACATAGATTTTATATAATATATCACAAGTGTTAAAATTGTAAATGAACACTATAATATAAGAAGTGCCTTGCACAATATGTAAATAGTGATAAAATTTCTGGCGCCGCGGGTCTGTGTAAAAACACATCGATTTTTAAAAACTATTGTTAAGATACATACAAAAAAGTTTTGCGTATCTAAAAATTGGCACGGCGGCCCAAAGGGCCGCACTTCTAGCACCGCAGGCATGTATATCAAAACACATCGATTTTTAAAAACTATGGTAAAGATACATGCAAACAAAGTTTTGCGCAGGTTATAGTCTGACGTTAGTTATTAAAAGAATCGATTTTTGTGAGTTTTTCAGTAGGTACCTATACAAAAAAAAATATTTGAAATTTACTGGATGTTGTTAAGATGACATCACAGAGAAAAATTACTTCGATAAAGTTGATATTTAGTATCAATGCTTAAAATTGGATTGTTAAAATGGCAACGGGCGAGCAAAATTTCATCTAATTCGAACATTTTTACAAGATATTCAATCTATGAAAATCGGTTTTTGCGAGTTCTTCAGTCAACAAAACAATAACGGCGGTAGATTTGAAAATGGCGACCTAAATAATATTTACAGGAAAAAATGCTTTATTCAAGTTGATACTTAGTTTTTACGCTTAAAAATACACATAGGTAGTTAAAATATCAGAAACATTTATTTTAAATTATGTTCCAGAAATAAATTCGTTTCGGAATAATATTCTGAGAAAATAATATCTCACAGCATATTAAGTACTGTTTTTATTGAACTCATCCGAGCAAAGCTCGGCCCCCAGATATTTATTTAATATTAAATGAGTAAATCTTGTATATATATATGTTTCTATGTATCTATATAAATATTTTCTCGAAAACGGCTCTAACGATTTTGATCAAATTTACCGAAAAGGGGTTTCGGGGGGAAAAAAATCGATTTAGCTAGGTCTCATCCCTGGAAAAATTCGTTTTCCTATCGATTTTATCATTTTTAAAAACGGTTTTTTGACCTGTCAAAACATTGTAATATCGTGAGTAGGCTTTGGAGAAAACAAACTACTTTCATTATTTATATGTCAAAATACTCTGACAGAATTTTTAACTTATTTTAAAATAATCCGTGAACTATTTGTATAGTAAAGAATAACAGAAATAAAAACTAAACGTAATTATGTAAGTAGTTTTAACTAATATTTAAATAAATAGATACCTAAGTATGTTATTTTTATATTACCTATATAAAATATGTATATTATGTACGTTAAATATAGTATGACGTATAATCTTACCTAGACTTTTTTTTCTCAAAAAAGAATAACGATTTTGATGAAATTTACAGAATGGGGATTTTTCGGGGCGAGAAATCGATCTAGGTAGGAATCTTGGTCCCAGGGGGAGCAATTAAAAAAAAGAGTTTTTTTATTTATAACTCGGTCAATTGTCAGATCGATTCGAAGCCTATTTCTACATAGATTTTGTATAATATATTACAAGGGTTAAAACTGTAAATGAACACTAATATAAGAAGTGTCTTGCACAATATGTAAATAATGACAAATAGGCGGCCCGAAGGGCCGCACTTCTGGCACCCCGAGTCTGTGTAAAAACACATCGATTTTTGAAAACTATTGTTAAGATACATACAAAAAGTTTTGTTTAAAAATGTGCACGGCGGCCCGAAGGGCCGCACTTCTAACGACGCAGGCATGCAGTATATCAAAACACATCGATTTTTAAAAACTATGGTGAAGATGCATGCAAAAAAGTTTTGCGCTGCAGGTTTATAGTCTGACGTTTGTTATTAAAAGATATAATATGAATTCTATTTCTTCGAAAATCGATTTTTGTGAGTTTTTCAGTAGGTACCTTCTATGCAAAAAAAATATTTGAAATTTACTGAAAGTTGCTAAGATGACATCACAGAGAAAAAGTACTTCGATAAAGTTGATATTTGGTATCAATGTTTAAAAATGGATTATTGAAACGGAACGGGCAAGCAGACTTTCATCTGATTCGAACATTTTTACAAGATATTCAATCTATGAAAATCGGTTTTTGCGAGCTCTTCAGTCAACAATAACGGCGGTAGATTTGAAAATGGCGACCTAAGTAATATTTACAGGAAAAAATGCTTGATTCAAGTTGATACTTAGTTTTTACGCTTAAAAATACACATAGGTATTTAAAATATTTAACAGAAACAATTATTTAAATTAAGTTTCAGAAATAAATTCGTTTCGGAATAATATTCTGAGAAAATAATATCTCACAGCATACAAGTACTATTTTTTTGAACTCATCCGAGCAAAGCTCGGCACCCAGATATTATATAATTAACCGAAACAATAGCATAATTAGGGTTCCGTATCTCAATAAGAAAAAACGGAACCCTTATAGGATCACTCGTTTGTCCGTCTAGCTGGCTGACTGGGTGTCCGTTTGTCAAGACCCATTTTTATAATCTGGATCCCTTCACACATAGATATCCCAAGTAATGAAGCGGCAGATGAGGGAGCCAAAGCAGCGCTAACCTTAGGAAATATTATTGAGGAAACTACCGTCACTAAATCGGATTTCAAAAATTATATAAAAAATAAAATGTGTACCGAATGCAAAACATCTGGTCAGAAACACAGAACAACAAACTCAGAATGGTATAAACACAAGTGAAAAAGTGGATAAGCCCTATTATATTATCTAGAAGACAAGAAATAGCTGTTACGGATAGGATATACATTAATAACACACGCTTACCTTTTTAAAAAAGAAGAACCACCGCTTTGTCACATCTGCGAAGCCCGTTTGGATGTAAATCACATTTTACTTGAATGTCCCCTGTACGAAACTTAAGAATTGAAGCGGACCTAGCAACCTCATCACTACCCTAGATAACTCTGAAAAAAATACAGACAAGCTATTAACATTTTTGAAATCATCACAGATATTAATAAAATTATAATAGATATACTTACCTTACTTATCGCTACATAATACCATATCATATTTAGTTACTTATCTTATAAATGTATTTTTTAGTAGTGCTAATAGGCAATAGCCCTATAAGGGTTGAAGGACATATTTTATGTTTTTGTTGTTTCCTAAATAAAAAAAAAACAAAAAGTACATTCTTCCTTTTTCTTCCTTTTTTTCATGAAGAATAGTAGTGGAGTATTAATTTAGTCATTGTAAGTAGTAAGTAATTTAAATAAACAAAGGTTTGAGTTCTTGTGGACAGTAATATTAGGTAAATGATAAAATCAAGCGATTTTTTAACCCCTTATATCCACAACAATATTATTCACATAACAATTAGAGGTGAAAATAATATCAGACAGCCAAGCTGCCATGATTTGTATAAGCTATATCTAAGAAAAAATCAAATGACCACTGTCGGGACTTGAACCCGAAACTCCCAGTTTCCGGCTATTATAGGTGAGTTACAAATTTCTCCACAGTGCCTGAGAGTGGTAACTGATCCCCTCTTATATATAAGAGGGGTTAAAAAATCGTTTGATTTTATCATTTACCTATTAAGTAATTTGTTTTCAATAAAAAATGTTAAATATTACGATACTTTTCATCTCCGTTCATGGGGTGAGAAGGCCGCTCTTGATGCGAGAATTGAATTTTTTTACAATGAAGAAACACCCAACCACCCGTCAACCTAACACGAAAATATTTTGAAAGTGAAAACCTTTAACTTCAGTCGTGTTTGAACCTATTCGGTTATGAGCTAGGAGTACCATCCTCGCGTATCAACTTGATATGCGGCTGGCGAGGGTCCCGGACCAGCGACAACTGTCAACCATCCGAGTTTCAGCTTACTAAAAACCTGAGCTTCAAAATAAAATAAAAAAAACATTGCATTCGACGATACACTTTACGACTGTTTTTTAAGGGTACCGGAAGTTACCCGTTTTTTACAGCCACGCCCACTCCATCCTAACAACCTTTACATTTCCGTGTTAAGCAGGGATTAAAGTTCCTTTAGACTGGGCTTTACCGTTGACCATAGGGTTTGAGTGTCACTGGCTCTTGGACTAAGTATTAAGAGATTTTTATTTTTCTATAAAAATAATATACAGGGTGTCCCACGACGATTTACCCAGGCTTTACTGCTAAACCGTTCGAGATATTTCAGTGGGACAAAAACTATACTTTTTAACTATATAATATGAGGGTACTTTAAAATAATAGTGAAAACGGTGCTTATAAAAAGCCACCCCTAAAAATTCAACCCTTAACTTTAAAATGTTAAACGATACCCTGTATATTTTTTCTTGTCGGATCTTCAATTCTCTATTCAATTGTTTTTTCCGATTGAAAATCGGTTAATAAATAGCTGAGAATTACAATTTCCATTTGGAAGGTGTCCTCTTGCCGCAGGATGCGTTCTAGGTTTACAAATGTTTTTTTCACTTGGTATTGGACGATCCGAAAAACGAATGCAATATAACTGTCTATAGCTCTTCTTCTATTTTTTAAGCACTCGCCGTAAATAATAATCATAATATCAACGTATTCTTCCGTAGTAAATAAATTTGGTATTTCGCAAAATTAGTAATAAAAATAAAGAAACCTAACTTGCACTGTTTTATGCTGGGTTTCCCGTACAATTTTAACAGGCTGTTTTCTTTAATCACGCTATTAAGTGACAGTTGCTTGGTACCTAACGATAAAAATGTTTTGTTTTTGTTTTCCCGGGTCATAGCTAGATTGATTTAAAGTGTTGAAATGTCCATTTTCTCAGCTATTTATTAACCGATTTTCAAACGGAAAAAACGATTGAATAGAGAATTGGAAATCCAGCAAGAAAATATAAAAAATATACAATGTGTCATTTAACATCTTAAAGTTAAGGATTAAATTTTTAGGGGTGGTTTTTTATAAGCATTATTTTCACTATTCTCAAACGGTTTAGGAACTAGAGCCTGGGTAAATCGTCGTGGGACATCCTGTAAATGAAAGCTAATTTTTTAATCTTTCACACTGTGTTGATGAAAGTTCCAAAAAAAAAATTTGCACACCCGTGAATGCACTCAAAGTTGAATATTTTTGCAATTTTTCCTCGGTCTGCTTGGAAGTGGTGCAGCGCACACAGAAAAGTCAACAGGAAAATTGAATGTTAGGAACTGAAAGCTGAGGATTTTCCCGTCAAAATGTTGTATTAAAGAAAATACGATTTTCTTTTCGCAAAAGTACATAAGTTTGAAAATTGATGATTTTTGATTTCGTAAAAGTTGATCCTTAATTGTTTTGAGAAACTTATATTATGATTATTTCAGTGAGGGACATCTTAATCGCGGCTTTAATCGCATTAACGTTGATTTCGACAAAAACCTCGTTTTAAAGCGATCTTTTAGCCGGATAAAAATATCAAGTTTCCTCAAAGTCCAACTAGCCATTTTCTGGTAACGATGATGATCATTATTGAAACATATTTTTGTTTTTTTGCTTTTAATTGATTTTTATTATTTTATTTATTTATTGTAGATTATAGACGCGTCGACAACTCAGGTCATTAGCGTCTTCAGCACAACAAATAACATATTTGTGTATTAAAATCCGCCAGTCGGCATACACAAACTGACTGGTACGAGCTCGGGTCCCTGGGAGCGCTAATTCCCAAAGAACATTGGAATGCAATTGCGGATTTTTATTATTAATTAATAACTGAGAAGAATGTTCTTTCACTTTTTTCACAAAAATTATAACTCCAGACAATTTAGGTATTTCTTCCATAAACTGTTACAATTTTATGTTTGGAAATGGCAACACTGCCGGCGGCAGCTGTTGTGAAACTGCGATACAGTGAACGGATATGTAAATAATTGAATAAATTGAATCTCTATTTGCTTGTTGAATGTGGAAACAAGAAAGTACGTTGATAATCTATGTCGCGTGAAATATATACACCGTGTGTCGAAAAGACTTTTGTTAGAATATTTTGAGTTAGGTACAGACGCGGACTTAAAAAAGTTTACTCTTGATTTTTTCAGTATAAGTTCACAAAAAGTCAGTAGCTTAGCAACAACTTTACTTTGATAGGGATTATAGGACTATTCATGGGCTACCTAACTGCATCGAACATTTTAAAAGAATTTAAAACAGCCACCCTACAGAATCAATTTTCCCAATATAATGCTTTTTGACGTAAAATTTGAATACTTGACGCAAAGTGCTCTAGTATAAAGTGTATTCAAGAAATATAAAAATCCTGTGTGGAGGCTATATAGCCCTATTGTGTTTTAAAGACCACCAACAGCAAAGGTTATTTGGGCCGAGCACCAATTCATATTTTCAATTCATTATTTTTTTTTTAATAACAAATTGAAAATCCAATTGACACTTTTACCAGCTCTCGGGCTATAGTCCAGTAATTTTAGATTTCCACTGCAGAATAATTCCCAGTTAGCTGATTTTTTTTATATACCTTCGTTATGGTGTTTTAAAAAACGTGTAAAATCGTGCCGGCGTTGCCAGATATTCGAGGTTCAAGTTCACGATAGACGGTTTTTTGCGAAAGTCTCGGTTCCGTTCCATTTTTGGTAAAAAATGCTTATTATCAATCTTGTAGAGGACGAAATTCTCTACAACTTTCATATAAACATTTTTTGTCTACGATTCATAGTTTTACTTATTTAAGTACCCGCGGCTTTCTCTTCCTCGATTTTTCATAACGGTATTATGCTGCTTCCCGAGGGCCTAACATAATGATTTGTACCTTTATTTTAAGTTGAACTTAAAGCTAACGATTAATTATAATTTTATCGAAATTAATGCAGTAGTTCTCTATTTATAAGCAACCAAACATACAAATCGACAGCAGTGGAAAAGACAGACGGACAGACAATTTTTTTTAAAAATACGATATTTATACTTAACATCAATTATAAAGGCCATTCGTAAAGTAATTTTGTAAAAAAAATAATGGTACAAAACCGTTATGAAAAATCGAGGGAGAGGAAGCCACGGGTACTTAAATAAGAAAAACAATAAATCGTAGACAAAAAATGTTTATACAAAAGTTGTAGAAAATTTCGTCCTCTACAAGATTGATAATTACCATTTTTTACAAAAAATGGAACGGAACCGAGAAATTCGCAAAAAACCGTCTATCGTGAACTTGAACCTCGAATATCCGGCAACGCCGGCACGATATAGATGGGGACTTTTTACACGTTTTTTTAAATATCATAACGAAGGTATATCAAAAAAAATCAGCTAACTGGGAATTATTCTGCAGATGGGTCTTTCTAATGTCTAAAATTACTGGAGTACTAGAACCCGGGAACTGGAGACTTGTAATAGAGGAACCTAGCAACGCCATGTAAACAACAGCATTGCTAAACGCTCGGCTATTCTCAAGCCCTATTGCCCTATTCATGGACGATATAACTGTGTTGAACAATTTGAAAAATCTGCAAGGGGCCATCCTACAGAAGCAATTTTTTTCAAGGTAGAATTTTTGAGGTAAAAAAGTAAGATCTTTGAAAAATTGCTTTTGTAGGGTGACCCCTTGCAGATTTTCCCAAATTTTCAACACAGTTAGATAGCCCATGAATAAGCCTATAACCCTCATATAGGATTTTTATATTTCTTGCACACACTTTTTACTAGAGCACTTCGCGTCAAGTGTTCAATTCCACGTCAAAAACCTTGGGAAAAGTGTGACAGTTGGGTGGCCGCAAACATATTTTTCGAAATTTTCGGTGCAGTTCGATAGCCAATGAATAGGTCTACATAATCCTTATATGCGAATTTAATATCTTAAATACTCTTATTACTAGAGTAGGTACGTCATAAATATAAATATTGTGAGTCGATAACAGGCTATAAAAGACAATGTTCTACTACAAAAAAAATATTAGAGAGGTCAACTTGATTTTGTTAGGTTTGTCGAGGTAGAAGTTTGCAGGCTATGTAATTTGCAAATAAATTGACACTTCACATTTTATTTTTTTTACAGAATACAATTTCTTTACTCAACAAGTAGTATTCTGTTACGAATATATAGGCATTTGTTCGAAGATAGAATTTTTAACTTCCCATTGGAAGTTATTGTAATGGGTCCGAAAATCGAAATCAAAAAGGAAAAAAAATTTTTATATTTCAAGGTCACTACACTATTTTTACACTACTTTTAGAAAGATGTCTGTGTGTGTGTGTACGTACGTACGTACGTATGTGTCCATTTCTTTCTAAGACGAAATCTCGAGAATGAAAAATGATATCGACTACGTTGGAGTGCCAATCGACGCGTATTAACGTAAATATGATCTGAAAGTAATTTTTTCAAAATCGGTTCAGCCGTTCTTTTTTCTTAACCAAATAACCTCCAAAAAAGTAGATTTTATACAATATCTGGCGAATAAAAAATTATATCGACTTCGTAAGGGTGTCAATCGAGGCGTGTTAACGTCATTTTGATCCGACATAAATTTTATAAAAATCAGTTCAGCCGTTTTTTTTTTTTTTTTTAATTATTGTTAAAAATAAATAATAATTATGTTTTAATGATTAAAATGATTACTTTTCTGTGTAATATCTAATTTAATTATTATTATTAAATATTTATCAAACTGGGAAGTTCGTCGTGTGGACCTCAAGGGTCGCACTTTAGTCCTAATAAACGTATTTTGTAATCCTCTCATGCATGACTGCTGACATTGAAATGTAAAATTAACTTTTTTGAACTTTTCGGTCAATCTCACCCCGGCGGTCAATCTCACCCCGTTTTACGGTACTTCGTGTTTATATCAAAAATTTTAAAAAGTGTTACGATATTTTCAACAATAAGAAATTTGATTTCTGGCTTAGCGGCTACTTTTATCAAAAAATATTTGGAACAAAAAATGTGGACAATTTTACGGCAAACATACCACACATGATTTTTTTAAATTTTTGATGTTTGCTCAAGATGATGGCCAAAAAAACGCATTTTGCGCAACAGTACGGATGTATACTTTCGGTATGTTGATTAGGGGTGTGTTACCTACCATTTACAACAAGAATCATTTTTGTTACAAGTAGTTCCACCTTAAAAAAACAAAAAAGTAAATTTTGAGGTGGCGGCCAATTTAATTACTAAAACATAAATTGGCGCCGACTTCAAAATTCAATTACTTTCCACTTTTTAGTGTTTTTTTTAACAGGTTTAAAATAACAGCTGGAATGTTGAAACACTCCGTACATATAATACTTACATACATTGTAGAACCTTATTTATCTAATTGTCTGCCGCAAGTTGAATTGATTCTTCATTTATTTACTGCTGTGAGAAACAAGCAGATGGATATTTACATAGTATACAAGGTGTCCTATACATGACTCTCTAGGCCTGTACCTCAATTATTTTAGAAGATAATTCTCTACAAGGTGGCCAGAGAGGCAACATTCAACTTTTTTTCTTACACAGCACCATAGGTGTTTTTTGTCTGGAATGAACATACTAATGAATTGTGAATTATAGACGCTCGACAACAGAGGTCATTAGCGTGAACATACTAAGTTTTTCCCCTCCTGCTAGGTGAGTTTTAGCCGCTATGTACAGATTTATAGTCAGAAAACACGTGTTTTAATTAACATCGAAAATTGAAATTATGCTATTAAAAAATATTTCAAACAAAAGATGTTTGCCGTAAAATTGTCCACATTTTTTGTCCCAAACATTTTTAAATAAGACTTGTCGTTAAGCCAGAAATTAAATGTCTTATTGTTGAAAATATCCACAGTTCAAATTACGTAATACATTTGAAATTTTGGATATGAACGCGTAGTACTCTAATAAGAAGAGTGTTTAAGAAATATGAAGTTCCCATACAAGGATTATATTCATGAACTGCATCGAAAAATTTGTTACCTGTTAAATGACCCAATACAGGTCTGAATACATGCATGGAAAATATCTATTTTGTAGCGAGCATATATAGGTATGGCAAAAAGTTATTTTGTTCTTTTCAGAGAGATTTTTTGAAGTCGTATCAATTTTTTTGAATTATTTTTTTCGTAATCAGCAATTTGTCTCAATGGTTAATTTTCAAGAATGAATGAATTGTAAATTATAGACGCTCGACAACAAAGGTCATTAGCGTCTGAAAAGAAAAAATGTAAACAAAACAAAAGTAAAAACAATAAAAATAAAAGCAAAATCAAAATTTGACACACAACAAAATAAAACCATTATAAATGCACATAAAATGTGTCACATAATATGATGTAGGCCCGTATTCACCGAGCTTAGTTAGTTATTTATTCCGTTGATTTATTCTCCTGGGAGCTATATAAATAGCGATAATTCAATTCACCAAACGTAGTTACGTTTACTGCAGATATAAATCGTAAGAATAACTATTCTGTCCAATTTCAAGGGTATAAATATTTATTCGCCTAGTAAAATAGGATGGACACGAAATGCACAAATTACTTTATGGCCTGGCGACCTTTTCAGGTAAATATTAATTTCATATCTTTCAGGTAAAGGCTTTTGTAGTAAAATAAAATAAATTTACATTTTCGATCGATGCGCCATTGGTCGGATCTTTGGTAAACGATAGAATCAAAATATTTGACAAAATGTCCAAGGTGTATGGTATATAGTAAATTTGTACCTGAAGTTACTATTCTAATGAATGAATTGCTTGCTGAATTGAAAGTTAATTTTATTCCAAGGAATAAATTTATTCTAAGATTAGTAACTTCTATCTTTAACAGTGTTTGGAGAATAAGGGCCGTAGCAAGATATAAAGAAAGCTAAATAAAAAAGGCTGTTAACTTTCAAGGCTTGTAAGTTAACCATTGAGACAAATTGCTGATTACGAAAAAAATAATTAAAAAAAATTGATACGACTTCAAAAAATCTCTCTGAAAAAAACAAAATAACTTTTTGCCATACTCGCTACAAAATAGCGTTAATTATTTTCGTACTACCGTGATGCTATTGACATCTGAGCTGAAATCAGGTACAAACACTGAAAATCAAATATTAAACCCATAGACCTATTAGCTATTGTTCTTTTACCTGCTTTAAAAAATTTCCATATGGGAATGCTTAGGCGAAGTTATTGTAGTTGGCGCCACCGGCGCATTATGGTTCCAAATCACGAAAACGTGGCCTAAATATGAAGGAGTTTATTAAATTTTTAATTTGATCAAAATTTGTATATACTTAGGGGTTTCAAGGTTTCTAAATACGAATCCGAAGTAAAATTTGGAAAAAAAAACAAAATAGAAACTCCAAAATTGCGAACCATTGAAACTTTGTTTATTTTCCTACATAGAGGCTTTCGAGGTCGGAGAAAAGTTTTTCTAAAATTGAAATGTTTAACATTACGTCATATGAATTTTAAAAACTTAGAAACATTTTTAAAAAATAATTTTAAAGATTTTAAACTTCCTAAAAAGTTTAAAAAATCATATTAAAAATTTTAAAACTTTTATAGATTTTAAAAATTTTAATGATTTAAAAATTTTAAAAAATCATTTTAAAAATTTTGACTTGCAAAATATTTATTTTTTAATCAAATCGGCTTTATTTTGCGTTTTCCAATCGAATTACACTAAAAAAATCAACTTTGAAGCATTTTGGCACTGTTAAATGTTACATTGGCTCCCGTCAATGTAAGTTTAAAATTGAGTTTTCGGGGTCGGCGGCCACCCCATTTGGCCGCCATCTTGAAAAAGGGGTGCTATCGGGTTTTGCACTATATCTCCGTAAGCGCTATAATTTTTTTTCTTCCAATTTTAACAGAAAAACAAAAAAAGCATATATTTTTAATTATTCAATTTACGACAAAAAGTATTTCTAGTAAAGTTGTGGAGAATTCGATTCTAAACAAAAAACCTCTCCACAAATTTTCTGTTAGATGTACCGTTACGGAGACAGCGCAAAACCTGTTAGCACCCCTTTTTCAAGATGGCGTCCAAATAGGGTTTCCGCCGACCTCGAAAACTCAATTTTAAGCTTACACCGCCCCCCCCCCCCTTCACAACGAAAAAAAACCTTGTCCTACACAAAATGCAAATTTAGCATACAAAAATGTAACATTTGAATGGACTAAAAACAAAATTGCGGATCCAATATGGCCGACCACTTTGTAAAAATTTCATTCGATTTGTACGGTCAATTCAGTGTTTAGGAATTTTCTTACTGTTTAATCAATTTATTCTTAAAAAACTAATTTTTATTACATCGGCCAAACTCTATTGGATATTATTAATAAATACTGGTAAATGTAATAAATATTCAGTTTACCAAATATTCAGGTACCTAATTATTAAAAATTCCCGGTAATAAATTATGTTTTTAATAAAAAAGACAGGAAAAAAAGGCTCAAAAAATGTTATATTATGTTTAAAACATTTAATAAGAAGTTGACGATTCGGAACCACATCGGTCCATAATCATGACCTACAAAAAAAAATTTTTTTTATAATACAAATTGCGTACAAAATTTTTTAAAAATATTAGAAAAAATGGTGCAAATTGACTATAATCCTTCTTAAAAAACATAGCCAAGGAAGAATTGCAGTCAATTTGTACAATTTTTTCTAATATTTTTAAAAAATTTTGTACGGAATTTGTATTATAAAAAATATTTTTTTTTGTAGGTCATGATTATGGACCGATGTGGTTCCGAAACGTCGACTTCTTGTTAAATGTTTTAAACATAATATAAAATTTGTTGAGCCTTTTTTTCCTGTTTTTTAATAAAAACATATATCTGTTAACTAATAAGGTGCTATCAAAGGAAATTTCGGTAATAAATTATTAAATCAACTGGATTTATCGAATGTACCGTAACAAATACATTTTCAAAGCACGTAAAAGAAAGATAAATAACTAATAACTCTATGGTTTGATTTTCAGTGTTTGTACCTTATAAGAAGTCTGGATGGCAGGCTCAGATGTCAGTAGCAGTACGGTAGTACGAAAGTGTTGCCAAGTGAAAAACGCTGTTAGAAATAGATACTAGTAAGTAGATCATTAAGACAAATTGCTGATTACTAAACGTCGAGAAAATGTCGCTATCAAGTTTGCTGCCAGCTCCTTCACAGTCGATTTGGGACAGAGACGATGAAAGAAGACAACAGGCTCTACAGTTCTTGTTATAGTTCAGCCCGTCGCGCCGCCGTATGGTCAGCGTAAAGAATGGGTACCGCGTCAACAAACCGATTTCGGAGATGGTGGAGCCTTCCCAGAAATCGCCGTGGGCCAGTACCCGTTAAGTATGGGTCAGAAAGGAAAAAAATCAACTTCAAACGCATTAGCTGTTCAACTTGATGCAGAAGGAAAGGTTAAATACGACGCTATCGTTCGGCGAGGTCATTCGAAGGACAAAATTATATATTAAAAACTGATAGATTTACTCCCAGTGGAAGTTTTCACTGAGACGGACCCGGACTTACAGAAACTGTCTGTCGAAGACTTAGAAGCAAACACAGAACGCACGCGTAAAGCTTTAGAAGCACTTATGTCCATGAAAATTGCCGCTGCTATGCCTGTTCGACGTGTCAATAGACCGACATCGCCTCAATTTATTCGCTACACTTCAAGTCAACACGGTTCAGCTTATTATTCAGGCGCAAAACAGCGCGCCATTCGAATGGTTGAAGCGCAAGTGGATCCGATGGAACCGCCAAAATTCAAAATCAACAAAAAATTGCCTCGGGGACCACTGAGCCCTCCGGCGCCGGTGTTACATTCTCCCACGCGTAAAATTACCGTCAAAAAGCAAAGGGAATGGAAAATACCGCCGTGTATATCAAACTACAAAAACCCTAAAGGTTACACTGTTCCGCTGGATAAAAGGTTGGCGGCAGACGGTCGTGGATTACAACAAACGCTTTTGAATGAGAATTTTTCGAAATTATCTGAAGCTTTATAATATATAGCGGATAGAAAAGCAAGGGAAGCTGTCGAAACGAGGGCTCAACTCCAAAAGAAACTCGCTCAGAAAGAAAAAGTACAGACGGAAGACCATCTTCGTCAGATGGCTCAGAAAGCGCGCAATGAAAGGGCTCGAACTAAAGTTGCACCGAGTTCTGTCGTAAATGGAAAAAAGCAAGAGAGAGAAATTTTGAGACAGGATAGACACAAAGAACGAGCTAGAGAGCGAAAGTTGACAAGAGTCGTGCCGGAAAAAAGATCTAAACTCGTTAAACAACGTGAACGAGACATTTCCGAACAAATTGCACTAGGAATGCCGGCAAAGATGGTGTTAACAGGCGAAGCACAATTTGATCAGCGATTATTCAACACTTCTTCGGGTATTGGCCACGGCTATGGAGACGACGATGCGTACAATGTTTACGACAAACCGTGGCGTGATCACGCTGCCCTCGCAATTCACTTATATCGACCTGGCAAAAATGTAGACAAGGACACGTACAACGACGATTTGCAGAAAATTGTCAAAACAAACAGATTTGTACCAGATAAAGAATTCAGTGGCGTAGATTGTAACGTAGAAAGGTCAAGCCCAGTTCAGTTTGAACGTGAAGAAGATCTATTCGGTTTAGATCAGTTCTTGATGCAAGCTAAACGGGCATCAAAACGGAAAGACGCTCCGCAAGAATCGGGAGATAGGAGGGGCGATGATAGAGAAAAACGCAGAAGACAACGATAATCATGTTATTTTTAACACGCTTTTATTAGCTTCACCTGTATGTTTGCTTGCTTGCTTGTTTGTCAGTTTGTAACCGACTTCTTTGAACTTGATTTTGACCAACTTTGAACGGTCAGATTTAGTTTAAACTTTGCACACTTATCAAGGACCGATTACAATACAATAATTCCATAAGTTTGTCCCATTATCCTGACCAGGATCTCCAGGACTAAAAAAAAGCAAAAAACTTCAGATTGAACTGAAACTTTGCACACTTATCAAGGACCGATGAAAATACAATAATTCCATAAGTTTGTCCCATTATCCTGACCAGGATCTTCAGGACTAAAAAAAAGCAAAAAACTTCAGATTGAACTGAAACTTTGCACACTTATCAAGGACCGATTACAATACAATAATTCCATAAGTTTGTCCTATTATCCTGACCAGGATCTCCAGGACTAAAAAGCAAATATAAATTATAATTTAAAAAAACTAAAAAACACGCTTTAATGAACTAAAAAGTAAAAAATAATTAATTTTATTGTAAAAAAGCGTGGGGTGCTTTGTATCATATTTTCTTACTACCCCACGCTTTTTTACAAAAAAATTAATTATTTACATATCTAATACTAGCCGTTACCAATAGCTTCGCCCACGTATATTTCGATTTTTTACCACGTTTTTATTAACTCGTTTTCTTGTCTGGATGTTTGGTTGTTTGTTTGTCTGTTCGGTGCAAATTTTGCAATCAATTTTAAACTGACTTCCCGATGAGCTAGAGATTTGAAATTTTAAACATAGATCAGAACTGGACGGCAATGCAATATTAAATTAAAAAAATGGCCCGTTCCGGCTTCGCTCGAGTGAGAAAAGTGATCTCAGAAACTACTTATCCGATTTCGATGAAACTTTGGTGAGTTGTTGTTCCCACTCCCGCGAAGATTTCTGAATTAGAATAATTGGCCGGTCCGGCTTCGCCCGAGTGAAAAGAAAAAAGCGATTGCAAAATTTTACATGCACGAGACTAAAAAGCACAAAATAATTGTTTAAATAAAAAAAAATTTAATATTCTACGTTTTTAAAACGGACTAAATAGTATAAAATAATTTAATATTTAATTTAGTTTCATAATTATTATAAAGCGTGTGTCGTGACTGTAATAAATTATTACAGAGTTTACGACCCACACTTTTATAATTATGAACCTAAATTAAATATTAAATTATTTTATACTTTTTAGTCCGCTTTAAAAACGTGGAATATTAAATTTTTTTTTATTTAAATACCTAATTTATTATGTATAATAATATAAAATCCCGTAAGTACCTGCTTATAGTTCACGCTTTATTTAAATACATTACTCCTTTGCTTCGCTCGTTAAATTTCAACTCTACGGTTCATTTAGAAGTTAATTTTCTTTTGTATTTTTATTAATAACAAAGTGAAAACACTACTTATTTATGTTTTTCAATGTTAACGTCACATTTTAAAATTAATAAAAATACATACAATTTTGAATAACAAATACTTATCTATAATAATTTTGCCTAAACATTAAACCCTCGTTGGAACTTCACAGCGTTATAAAAAATGTCCTATGTCCCATTCTATGACAATCGACTTCTATGGCAAATTTCATTAAAATCCGTTCAGCCGTTTCAGCGTGATTGCAAGTCAAACATTTTATAATATTGGTAGGATATAATTGATCAACAGGCAAACAATTATGAAAACTGAAAATTCGTTCTAGGAACCCTTAAAACTGTACAGTTACAGACTAGGTTACGATTTTATTTATTTTTATTAATTGGATTAACTTCTGTATAATTTATTAAAAACAACACCGCATGGTGTGAACTTTTGTAAAGCGTTGCTGTACCTACTATATGGAAACACATCGACCAGTACTGAATTGAATTGTGGATTATAGACGCTCGACAACAAAGGTCATTAGCGTCTGTAAAGAGTGTTGTATTTTACAAAGTTTGGGAATTACGATTTTATAATATTAGAATTTAATATTTGAAAATCTGATTATTGGGGTTTTCAATAAGGTTGTCCTATTTTTGACACATCATGGCGGCCATGGTGATGAAGCGCGTTGAAATTGTTACAATTTATTGTTATTACCGTGTTTAAAGATAGGACACTTTATTGGAAGGGCTTTTGAATTGCCGGGAAAAAAGACTTTGTATTTATATTTTAATTATTTGTAAATTACATGTTATGAATAAATATTCTTTCTCGTGAATTTTAGATTTTTTTTATATTCCGTATGATAAATTATTAATACCATTCCCCACTTGTGGAATTTGAATGGTAAAAAAAGTTGATGTGTAAACATTTTAAGCTTATATTGTTTTGTAGGTATATCTAGTGGCGTAATGAGATATACTGACGAGTAGTGACAGTATGTTAAAACGAGCTGTAGGGAGTTTTAACAGTCACACGAGTCATAATATCATTACACACGAGATATACGTATTAAATTTTAACATTGAATCCTCAAGAACAAACTTAGTTCCCAAGTTGGCTTTGAAAGACTTTCTTGTCGACTAATGTTGCCGACTACATTTGAATCAATTTAAATATAAATTATTTTTTAAACATAAGAATAACAATCAATATGATTAGACACCTATACCGTAACTAAATTCACTATATTAGTGATTGTTATTCTTATGTTTATATTAAAAACCGTATATAGATTTCTCGTTATAATTTGATTAAACTATTTTTTATTTCTGGTTTTCGGTAAACTTTCGTATTTGACAGCTAATGTTCTATTTTAAAATTTTAATCACTTGATGGCACGTGCTAAAATTGTTTGAGCATTTTCAAACTTTTAGTAATTGTGAACCAGTCTGTAAATAAACGCAGTACTGTAGGGCATGGATATGTGCATAAACTTATAAAGGTATGTAATATCATGCAGTGTAGTCTGTTAACGTTAGAAGAACCCGATAGAGCAGCACCGGCGAGCTCGTTACTTAACGGTTAGCAAAGTGCTCCGTTTATGAATAATTAAATCTCACATTAGGCGACCGACCCAGGTAAACGCCTCCGTCCGACCCGATTGCTACGCAGTTTTACCTACAAAGTGACTTTGAAAGCTTAGGGATATTAGAGAAGGTTGTGTGTTTTGTGTTCATAAGCTGTAACTGAGCATAGTAGGAAGCTAAACTTGCTTTTTTCACATATCACGCTTTTTTTTGTATCACTTATGAAAGTACTGCACTGCAGTCACAGAACAATTAGTGGTTCCCCATTTCTTACAATAATTGGGGAATTAAGTATCTCTTTATTAGAATTAAGATAAGAATCTTTCGGGCTTACGAGCCGTGGTCTACCGTAGTGTTCTTCTCGGTGTCCTGCTGTCGACAGCAGGACACCGAGAAGAACACTACGACCACGTCAAACACACCACTGAAGATGCTTGTCGCAGTTGCAAGCGAAACGTCTGGAAGAAAAAGCAGCCATTCCAGTAGACCACGGCTCGTAAGCCCGAAAGATTCTTATCTTAATTAGGAAGTTTCCATTGGACGAAAATACTAATTATGATACTGTCACATCATTATAATAAGGATAACTTTAAAAATTCTGAAAGAATTATTTTGATATCTTGAATTTCAACGGAGATATTCAATTTCTTGTACGTGGGGTCGCAAACGAAACTGATTTTTGAATATGACGTCACGCGGTACGAGTTTGCTGTTTTTTAGCTTTGTGAGTAATTAGAACCTAAGTTACTTAGTAACTATTTTGTTGTAATACAGACTTTTCTATTTATATTAAATTAAAATTAACTGTCAAAAATTTAAATATGTCAATATTTTCCGTCATCAACTGGTTTGTTTTTAGTGTTTCCATAACAATTTACGAGTTTAAAGAAAGAGATTTATCGGAAGTTACCATGTTAAATTACCCCATATACAAACTGAAAATAACTTTTAAAAATATCGTGCCGCGTGACGTCACCTGGACTGAAAACGGAATTTCTTGGAGAACTGTCAATTCAAACTTTGAAGTAGCATAACTTTGTTGTTTTTAAAGATATTTCAAAAATTCTTCCGCCATTAATTTTATAATTTTTAGAACTATGATTAGGACTAAAAAAATAAAAAACGGAAACTTCCTAATTCTATTAACGCCGGCCGTGAAAGCCTACATTCTTTTATATCTCTTTATTGTAAATTTCTACCTGAGTAGTATTTACTAGTAGTATAAATACCAATACCTGTTAGGTGAGCTTTAGCCGCAGTTATTTTTATAGCAACATCGATTTGAAATTCTGCAATGCTCTTCTTATGGAGAAATATGTGTTGTCATAATCTAAGGTCATTGTCAAATCAGATTTTCTGACAATGCTTTCTGCAACTCAGCATTATACTTCACAATATAATATACGCGGACAATTTTTAACTTCCCATTGGAAGTTGTAATGGGTCCGAAAATCGAAATCAAAATGTATAACAAATTTTTTTCTCCTACCTAGGCCGAAAGTTCGTACTTTCGTCCCTGCCAAGCGGGAACAAAGTCGCTCTTTATTTCCGTGGTACGGACAAGTGCGCGTGCGCAATATTATGCCGGCTCTCACGCACCTACTTCTGTCTCCTACACATTAAAATTATTTCCTTTAAAATTATTAAATAATAAAAATAATAATTTTAATAATTTTTTTTTTCAATTTGGCGAACTTTCGACCTGGCAGTAAAAAAAAAATAGTATGCGCAACACGGAAGGAAATGTAGCACTTTCCTCCCTTGTGGCACAATGTACTATTATGTCTCAAGGTCACTACACTATTTTTACACTATTTTTGAAAAGATGTCTCTCTCTGTGTGTGTATGTGATCATTTCTTTCTAAGACGAAATCTCGAGAATGAAAATGATATCGACTACGTTAGGATGCCAATCGACGAGTATTAACGTAAGTATGGTTTGAAAGAAATTTTTTCAAAATCGGTCTTTGTTAGGGTGCAAATAGAAGCATATTAACATCAACAAGACCCGAAAGAAATTTTATCAAAATCGATAAAGCCGTTTTTTTTTGTTTAAATAAAACGACTGCAAAAAGTAGATTTTATACGAAATTTCGTCCAAAAAAATGTTATCAACTTCGTTGAGGTGTCTATCAAAGCATTTTAACGTCACTATAATCCGACATAAATTTTATAAAAATCGGTCCAGCCGTTTTTTAATTTATTGTTAACAATAAATAATCATTATGTTATGATTAAAATGATTACTTTTCTGTGTAATTTCTAGTTTAATTATTAATATTCAATATTCATCAAACTGGGAAGTTCGTCGTGTGGATCTCAAGGGTCGCACTTGTGAGTCCCAATTAAAAGTAACTTTAGTCCTAATAAACGACCCGACTCACGGCTTGTTATGCTTGGGACGAGTATGCTCTGCAATCTACATTATTTCATAGCTTTTTCGCTCCATTAAACGTGTTGGTAATTGGTTGGTAATGACTCACTGCCAATTATTTTCGCAATATGCTATAGTTCATTAACAACTAAGTTTTTATTAGTGTATTTGCCATAATATGGCACATACACTATTGGCGTCGGTCGGATGGCGGGACCTAGGGGACGGACCAAAATTTCTCGACGTTTCATAACCTCCTGAACACTTTGGCACCATTTTTGAAAATGTTTATATACAGGGTGAGTTCGACCACCCGTATCAGTCGTTTTTTTCGAAAACGGTTAGTCGTAGAGAGTTGTGTCAAAAATTTGTATTATCAAAGCCCTAATAAAGAATCGAATGGTGATAATTTTTTTTCCGGGAAGGTCGGCTTCCCTATTAGTTTGCTCCAGAATGTCCAGAACTCCGGAATTATAAACGTAACGATAGGTCGAGAGTGGTATTGTTGAAAAGATCTTTAAAAAATTAGCAAGTTTTATACGGATTTTTTTTTTATTACTGCCACCCCTGTTAAGTAATATTTGTTTGAAATTACTAAATTAAAATGTAGTAATAACGAACTTTTTAAAAGTCCGCATTTAAAATCTAGTTACCTATCTATTGATCATTAAACACTGAAGAAGTACACTCACAGAATAACCAGAAGAGCTCAGTGGTATGTATTAAAGAGTAAATGGAAAACAGTTTGAACACTTGTGACAGTGTCTAAGGTTGCTAGATTTTTAATGCCGACTTCGATCGTTATTACGAAATTTTGATTTAATAATTTCAAACGATTGTTACTTAACAGGGGTGGCAGTAATTAAATAATTTTTTCTACAAAACTTTCCTATTTTTTAAAGGGCTTTTCAACAGCACCACTTTCAACCTATCGTGCTTTCTAAAATTCCGGAGTTTTGAACATATAATAATTTATATTTATTCTTATAGAAATTTACATGGCAGTAATAAAAAAAAATTTCCTACAAAACTTGCTTATTTTTTAAAGATCTTTTCAACAATACCACTTTCGACCTATCGTTACATTTATAATTCCGGAGTTCTGGACATTCTGGAGCAAACTAATAGGGAAGCCGACTTTCCCGGAAAAAAAATTATCACCATTCGATTCTTTATTAGGGCTTTTATAATACAAATTTTTGACACAACTCTCTACGACTAACCGTTTTCGAAAAAAACGACTGATACGGGTGGTCGAACTCACCCTGTATATACATATATATGTATGTAAATATATATACAGGGTAGGACAATGTACTAATAATGTAAAATAAAGAACAATTGTTAAATATTCAACATCGACTTGAAGAACAAAGCATAAAACGAACCTGTCCATTACACCAGGTCAAGGACCGCGTCAAAAGTATCACTCGTATCCTCTAATTAATCAACAATTACTAAATACAGGAAAAAAGAAAGCGCCCATACATGCAAACGGGGGGCAACAAATTTTTTTTGTACCTTTTCTTGTGGAGTAGGTAAGTATTGTTGAAAAGGGCCTTTTAAGTAGATTATGAATGTGTTCTCATTTTATTTATTTTTTCAAAAATGTGGGTTTAGTACACGCAATCCACTTTGCGTGACTCGACATGCGCTCGGCCGTTTATTACATACTGTCACTACTCGTCGGTAATATGCCTCATTACGCATCTAGTTGTACTATTTCTAGTTAAAAAAAAATATCGTTTCATTCGATCAATTATTTTTTTAGCAAGATCGATTTGAAATTCTACGATGGATGGAGAAAAATGTGTGGTTACAATCTAAGGTCAAATCAGATTTGACATTGCTTTCTGAAACTCAGCAGTAATGAATTTTTAGATGGATTTAATAAAGTTCGTGCCCTCTTTGTTTCAGAATATAACAAAAATCCGTAGGCACTGTCTCTCCGATGTTGTTCGATACGTTATCCGAAAACCAAAAACTACTTTTCATGTTTTTGAGAGTTAATCCCGTTTTTCTGGAGAAAAATATTTGTATTTTACCGCTTGCGAACTCTTGTGACATATTTCTTCGAAAGCTTCTGTTCCGATGACAAACCTGAACTTCTATAGAGATGTGTTATAATTGTATATGACGTATAGATGAAATGTACTTTTTGCATATATTTTAAAATACTGGATGTTAAAATAAAACTTGTTGATTTATAAAATTTTTATTTATTTATTGTAAATTATAGACGCGTCGACAAGCTCTGGTTAATTATTGATTATACCCTACCGGGTAAATTTCCAAAACCCCTGTGGATCCATCCGCCTCTTTACACAAGTATTAAATTTATACATAAAAACAGTAAACGTTTTAAAACATTACTTGATGAAGGTACGCTATCAATATTCCGCGCCGAAGAGTTCATGCAATACAATAACGTCATTTAAAACTCCTTCGAATAATAAATATTAACCGTCATATTTTAATATTTAGAGGATGCTAAGATAATTGACTACCAGCCTACGGTCCATCGGTGATGGACCGTAAGCTTCTATGGCCAGTCCGCCCCTGGTTAAAAATTAAATTAAATTGTGTTTTAAAGACCACCAACAGCTAAGGTTATTTGGACCTAGCACCAATTCATATTTTCAATTCAATATTTTTTTTTTTTAAATAAATTGAAAATCCAAATGACACTTTTACCAGCTCTCGGGTTAGAACCCGAGAGCTGGAGACTTGTAATAGAGGAATTCGCCCCTGGTTATGAGCCATTCTGATCAATGTTTTTCCCAATGTTAAAAATCTATGCACTGTGTAATATGATAACATTTTTTTGAAAACCATGGAAGCGATAACAGTAACATTAACTTTTTAATATGAAATTTAAACCATAAGAATGTATAGGTTTTGCTAATATAAACATCCATGCTAGATAGCTAATTATTAGAAAACATTTAACAAAGTAAATTAAAAATTACTACAAAATAGCATTGGTTACCTATATATTTTTTTTATGGAAAAACGGTAATTGATTGCAGTTAATCAATGTTTAATTATAAAAATCACCCCTTAAAAATTAATAGGCTCTGGTAATATAAACATTTCTGGTAGATAATTAATAATTGTAAAGGTTTTAAACAAAATTTTATAATATCAAAAATAATCTGATGTACATAATACTGTATATTTTTATTTATGCAGTTATTCAAAGTTTATTTATACATTTCACCCCTCACAAATGAGTAGTTTCTGATAATATAAACATTACACGTAGATAATTTATGATTGTAAAAGTTCTAAACAAAATTTTATGATATCAAGTACATAATATTATGTACCTACCTGAAAAATTTTATTTATGGAAACAGAGTAATGTTTGCAGTTTATCAAAGTTTATTTATAAATTTCACCCCTCCCAAATGGGTAGGCTCTGCTAATATAAACATTTGCAGTAGAAAATTAATAATTGTATAAGTTTTAAACATAAATTTAAAATTTCAATAATTCTGGTGCACCTATTATGTGATTTAGCGACGCAGATTTGTACCAATGTCGGTAAGGAAGATCGTATATCTTGAGGCCCCGAAACAATGGATGCTTCATAAAAGTTAAATATCTCCGTTATTTATAAAAAGAAATTAAAATCGTTTTAGTATGATTAGTGTCCTTAAGTTAATTAGACATGCGTAGAATTGGGTCGCTGAATCTCATAATTCACATATATATATATGTGTGTGTGTGTGTGTGTACACGATAACTCTCGACAGACTTAATCGATTGAAACGAAATTTGGTACACACATTGGAACCCATCACCGCAAGAAGCCTATTTAAAATGGGCCCGATCGGACCATTTTCAGGGTTGCATTTAGGGGTTCCAAAAAGTTTTTGGGCCCAAAAATACCGAAAAATTTGTCAGAATCGTTTCAAAATTGAAATTTAACTCTTTAGTAAAGATTAAAATGTGCTGCTAAAATTTTAAACAAATCGGCCCGACAGGACCGGACTTTTAAATTTTATGAAAACACTAGTTTGTTGATACGGATTTACTTATGGAAGGGTGTATTTAATTGGGTGTATTGATAAAATACATGTCTAACATTGAAATTTAGAAAAATTTAATTATTTTAAGGGATGTATTAAGGGGTTAAATTTTTTATTTTGTCAAAAAACAAACTTAAGTTCACATAATAATACCACAATGCCTGTATTAGCAAATACACTATATTGTCGGCAGGGTTTGGCACTGCGACCCGAGTTTTTTTTTTTTTTTTGTTACAGGGCTTCGATAACATTTCTTCAAATATCGCATCTGCTGGACTGATTTTGCTCAAAATCTAAACAGATCTAAATTAAATGCTGACAAATACAACAAAAAATGCATTACCGTATGTTGATCCGTCAATTAGAAATAAGGTCGAATGATTCCTAGGGTTCAAAACGTGAAGATCTAATAGATTCCTCAAAAAAAAAAATCGGGTTGGTTCCAGACTGCAGTACTTTCCTACAAAAAGGTGGAAGAAGAGCACTTTGACCGAAACAACGAATTTTTTAATTGCAATTGTTTGTTGAATTATTACTTGCTAGTTTATTGAAAAATGAAATTTACTCACTTATCTCAATTAAATGACAAAATCGTCAAAAACATCCGCGGGCCGGATGTAAAGCTGACTTCAGCGCCCGAATAAAATTGCCCGTGAGCCGTAGTTTGGATGAATGTAGTCGGATAATAATTCCACATACGTGGTTTTGCATTCTGGTCATATATTTACGAGTATAAGTAGATATAACTAATATGTTAATAACGTAATCATTTAGATTTACTACATATTATATATCGCGCGGAATGACATTAATACAGACTTAAGCTCAAGCTTCGAAACTAATTGTGCGATTATCATCTGCTTTAATTCGTTCCATTATAGGAATTCTATATTATCCACTTCAATTTGTCAAGATTGCATATCTTAACTGGTACGTATATAATTGTTTTTCGTTTCTGATAATTACTTTTTAGGGTTTCGTAGCCAAATGGCAAAAACGGAACCCTTATAACTTCGTCCTGCCCGTTCGTATGTCACACTATTGTCAATATATAGTGCGTTTGATTTCAACCAACATATTGACTTTACATATTAAATTTCTCCATTTCTTCATTTCAAATTGAGTCAAATAGTAAGCTCTGGACATAAAAACCGTGGCAACGGTCTTATAAACACAATTATTTTTGATGGTGCTATTCTGTTTTAGTCCAGTCACGAGATGAAGTCCACCTTGCGTTTTGTGCAGCAAATGATTTTATTTTTTTGTGTCCTCAAACATCTTTAGGAGATGTCAAATCCAAGTTTGCGACCTCTAAAACAGGGCGGGGGAGTTTTGGTGGGCTAAAAACCATGATTCCTTTGCACTTTTTTCGGTTTTTTGCTTATAACATAAAAACGACTGGTCCTATCGAAAAAATGGTCCTATTCAAAATTAAAGGGCACAAAGTTTACTTCAAAATGCACTGGTTAAATATGTTTTTGTTCCGATTTTTACCGACTCTACAGAACTTAGAAAAACAAAAAAAAAACAAACTCTTTTTTTGTTTGAAGTCGCTAATCTCAGGAACTGATAGTCTGTAGAAAAAGCAAACTAGTAATCATTGAGACCCTATAAGAGTTATTTAAAAATTCAATCCCAAAGGGTGAAAACGGTTTTACCCCCTTTGGGATTGAATTAAAAAAAAAAAAATTGAATAGCCTATAACCTTCCTTAATAAACGGGCTATCTAACAAAAAAAATTTTTCAAATCGGACTGGTAGTTCCTGAGAATAGCGCGTTCAAACAAAAAAAATAAACTCTATTTTTGTTTGAACGCGCTAATCTCAAGAACTACAAGTCCCATTTAAAAAAAATTTTTTTGATAGATAGCCCGTTTATTGAGGAAGGTTATAGGATGTACGAGTTTTTTTTAAATTTAACCCCAAAGGGGGTAAAACACGGGTGTAAGATTTTTTGTAATAACAAAAAATCTTACACCCCCGTTGAATTTAAAAAAACTCGAATAGCCTATAACCTTCCTTAATAAACGGGTTATCTAACAAAACAAATTTTTTTTAATCGGACTTGTAGTTCCTGAAATCAGCGCGTTCAAACATAAAAAGAGTTGTTTTTTTTTTTGTTTGAACGCGCTAATCTCAGGAACTACCAAGCCGATTTGAAAATTTTTTTTCTTAGATAGACCGTTTATTATGGAAGGTTATAGGCTATTCGAGTTTTTCAATAGTTAAAAGCTTGAAAAAATGCTTTTTTTTCATTTTGGTAAATTTTGGCGATTTTCTAAGTTCTGTAGAGCCGGTAAAAATGGGAACATAATCATATTTGACTAGTGCATTTTGAAGTAAAGTTTATTCCCTTTAATTTTTAATAGGACTATTTTTTCGATAGGATCAGCTGTTTCCATGTTATAAGCAAGAAACCGAAAAAAGTCCAAAAAAATCGTTGTTTTTAGTCCACCAAAATTCACTCGCCCTGTTTTAGAGGTCGCAAACTAGGATTTGACATCTCCTAAACATACTTGAGGACACAAAAAAATAAAATCATTTGCTGCACAAAACGCAAGGTGGACTTCCTCTCGTGACTGGACTAAAACCTATGAATGAAAAATTGTTTTATTTTATTTTTCTGTTTTCAGTTTTATTTTTGTTTTTTCTAATAATTATTAACTTTATTTTTTCAGATTTCTTACAGATTATTATACTTCACCCAATAGTTATAAAGTTATCTTCAAAAAAAATAAATGATATCCCCCCCCCAAAAATTCATAAAAGGAAAAGGTCGGCCGTCGCTGGTATACGGTGTCTACAGATTTGAAATTAGTGATATCAAAGTTGCGTCGCCTTTGAATGTAATAACTCCAGCACACTACGAAATACAAACGTTACGCATCAATAACTAAAATGCGTAACGTTTGTATTTGGTAGTGTGCTGGAGTTATTACATTCAAAGGCGACGCAACTTTGATATCACTAATTTCAAATCTGTAGACACCGTATACCAGCGACGGCCGACCTTTTCATTTTATGAAATTTTTGAGGGGGAGTTAAATATTGTTATTCTTTTACCTCGTATCCCGTTCTCTCAAGTAAACTTCAAACAGAGTTTTTTAAAAGAAAATTATTAAAATGTTGGACCAGGATGACGACTAGCGAAAAAACTCAATACGATTAAAAAATAATATTTTATTTCTCGAAATTTCGCTGTTCTACGTTATTTAGTTACGAATAAGATTGTAGATGCAGATTTTGCGTCAGTAAATTTCACTTCTGTAGTGTGTAGTGTAAAAAATATATTATAACTGTTTTCCGGATGGCGTTCATGCTGTTGAACTTACCCAGTTACAAGCTTACGTTACAGAACGCCGACTAGGGACACTATTTTTCGGCACAATTTTTGCAAATCGCTGATCCGTATTTTAGCAGACGAAACTAAAAACCAATAAATATTGTTTAAAATATTTATTTCCAACATAAAGACACTCAAATAAAATATATTTACAAAACAAATACAATAAATCATTTACAATAAATAGATACCTATAATAACACTTAAAATCTTAGCATTGTCATACATTACATTTTTATACTCGCTGTATTTATTTGTGAGATAAACAAGCCAAGTTGTACCAAAAATCAAAATATCTGCCCGTTCGAAGGCGAATACGAATCATGTCGAGTTGCTCCTTATCGATGGAGTCAGTAGAAATGACGAGATCGAAAACAGCGGCAAACAAATGATGAAGATGATACCGATCCAAGATACAATTGAGCAGGTCTTCACCGTTCTTGTGTGTCTTGAGCATTTTCACAATCACCGAGCGATTTGAATAAATCAAAATATATTCGTGCATACTCAAATCGCTGTAGTTTTCTTGACGTTTATATTTGGCGGGCGAATTTAAAAACGTGTCCACCATTTGTAACTTCGCTTTTGGATTTAGTTTCAGAAAATAATCCAAACCACTACCGCCACGATCTTCGATTACACGTTCAGAAAATGTCCGAAACAAATCCTTGTCAGCAAAAACGCCACACCAATATTGAACTTTTAGTGCTTCGTATCGCGTTAAATGCGTAGTGCCGTTTCCAATTGCTTCGATGAAGTTCGTTCCGCACTGTGTCCAAAATCGCATTATTGTATTTTCACAGCGAAAAATACAAGCTAATAAACAGCGATTTAAAACGCTAACGGATTCATTATTGAATACGTATGTTTCCAGCGTTTTTTTGATATTAATTTTTCCATTCATATCCCAATGGAAGTCGTCACCCAATTGAAGTACTCGACTTTTAAGAAAATAATTTATTTCATTCAGGTAAAAAACAATGTCTCTGCACATCAACTTTACGGACGACACAATTTCATTTAAAACAGTTTGTGGCAGTGATAATTTTTTAGCGCTTCTGCACGCAAACATTCTAAACGTTTTATATTTTAATAAAGCACAGCATTGGCACCTTCTTTCTCGAACATTTAACGATCTATTGAATTCACTTTTTAAAATTTTTGCACTGAGCAACTGCGTTGTTATTTTATTTTTGGCCAAAGACCGTAGTGTTGGCAGTCTATTTAATTCTTCCATTTTGTTTAAAATAACTTTTTTTACTATTAATTCACCGACTGATAACGATGCAGCTTAAGCGTCAACTGAGTGATATAACTAAATTATAGAAACTTATATAGGTAGAAGAAATGTTCAGAAGTTAGTATAGCAGGTATAAATATTATGACAGATTTTCAAACACATAGGAGGGAAAAATTATTTTTATCTTTGCTGTCTGCCCATCTATACCTCTATGGGGAAATTCATTAAGGACTTTTATGACCATTTGCAAAGTATGTCTTAAGCTAAGTAGTTCTTTCAATGCACTAATTAAAAAAAGTACTGTCTATTATGGTACGGGGGCCCACGACCAAGATTTTCGACTCATCGCGCCATGAAGATTACAATTATTTTTCAATAGCTTATATCTCTCTGAAGAAAACTGAGAACTGTCTGCCATCTTGGATTTTGTCTTTTTGCCGATCTGTACGCGCATTTTAAATTTCTCGATAAAAAAGGTAAGTAACAAATGTGTACACAATTTAATTCGCTACAATCCTCATATAGTCAATATTTTTTAAAAAAAATTATTTATTGCTAATAATAAGCAAACAGTGTGAAAAAATAGGAGAGTGGCGCAGTTTTTTTCAACTTTTTGACCATTTTTATTGAAAATAAGTGGCACTTTTAAATGGCAAAGTTGTAGAGGACTCATTTCCCAACAGTTTTCGTACACACAAGTTTTTCGTACGACGTGTGGATTACGGCCGGCAACGCGCTCAACACAACGATAATTTTGGCTATTTGGTTCACCATTCAAACTAAAAGTTTTTTCATCACTGAAGTAAAAAATGTTATTTAGGAAGTCTGGATCATTATTGCATTTTTCGAACATTTCTTCGCAAAAAGATATTCTTCGAAATGCATCGACCCCGCGTAATTCCTGACGATGGGAATATTTTTACGATTTGAATTTATTTATAAAATCCATGTCTATATTGAAATTTAGAAAAATTTAATTATTTTAAGCGATGTATTAAGTGGTTAAATTTTTTATTTTGTCAAAAAACAAACTTATGTTCACATAATAATGCCACAATGCCTGTATTAGCAAATACACTAATATTGTCGGCAGGGTTTGGCACTGCGACCCGAGTTTTTTTTTATGTATGTACTTGAAAAAGTCTAAATCTATAGACGAAACGTCGTACATTTAATCTGATAAATCAAATATTTTGGCCACTATCCTGCGATTTTTCTTAATTTTATTATAATCACGATGGACACGATTTCTAATATAAATTAATTTTTAACGTTCTTCAAAATTAATTTTTAATTTTTTTACACAATTAACTTCGAAAGGCGCAGGTCTTCAAATGCATGATTCCTTTGCACTTTTTTCGGTTTTTTGCTTATAACATAAAAACGACTGGTCCTATCGAAAAAATGGTCCTATTCAAAATTAAAGGGCACAAAGTTTACTTCAAAATGCACTGGTTAAATATGTTTTTGTTCCGATTTTTACCGACTCTACAGAACTTAGAAAAACAAAAAAAAAACAAACTCTTTTTTTGTTTGAAGTCGCTAATCTCAGGAACTGATAGTCTGTAGAAAAAGCAAACTAGTAATCATTGAGACCCTATAAGAGTTATTTAAAAATTCAATCCCAAAGGGTGAAAACGGTTTTACCCCCTTTGGGATTGAATTAAAAAAAAAAAAATTGAATAGCCTATAACCTTCCTTAATAAACGGGCTATCTAACAAAAAAATTTTTTTTTAATCGGACTTGTAGTTCCTGAAATCAGCGCGTTCAAACATAAAAAGAGTTGTTTTTTTTTTTTGTTTGAACGCGCTAATCTCAGGAACTACCAAGCCGATTTGAAAATTTTTTTTCTTAGATAGACCGTTTATTATGGAAGGTTATAGGCTATTCGAGTTTTTCAATAGTTAAAAGCTTGAAAAAATGCTTTTTTTTCATTTTGGTAAATTTTGGCGATTTTCTAAGTTCTGTAGAGCCGGTAAAAATGGGAACATAATCATATTTGACTAGTGCATTTTGAAGTAAAGTTTATTCCCTTTAATTTTTAATAGGACTATTTTTTCGATAGGATCAGCTGTTTCCATGTTATAAGCAAGAAACCGAAAAAAGTCCAAAAAAATCGTGGTTTTTAGTCCACCAAAATTCACTCGCCCTGTTTTAGAGGTCGCAAACTAGGATTTGACATCTCCTAAACATACTTGAGGACACAAAAAAATAAAATCATTTGCTGCACAAAACGCAAGGTGGACTTCCTCTCGTGACTGGACTAAAACCTATGAATGAAAAATTGTTTTATTTTATTTTTCTGTTTTCAGTTTTATTTTTGTTTTTTCTAATAATTATTAACTTTATTTTTTCAGATTTCTTACAGATTATTATACTTCACCCAATAGTTATAAAGTTATCTTCAAAAAAAATAAATGATATCCCCCCCCCAAAAATTCATAAAAGGAAAAGGTCGGCCGTCGCTGGTATACGGTGTCTACAGATTTGAAATTAGTGATATCAAAGTTGCGTCGCCTTTGAATGTAATAACTCCAGCACACTACGAAATACAAACGTTACGCATCAATAACTAAAATGCGTAACGTTTGTATTTGGTAGTGTGCTGGAGTTATTACATTCAAAGGCGACGCAACTTTGATATCACTAATTTCAAATCTGTAGACACCGTATACCAGCGACGGCCGACCTTTTCATTTTATGAAATTTTTGAGGGGGAGTTAAATATTGTTATTCTTTTACCTCGTATCCCGTTCTCTCAAGTAAACTTCAAACAGAGTTTTTTAAAAGAAAATTATTAAAATGTTGGACCAGGATGACGACTAGCGAAAAAACTCAATACGATTAAAAAATAATATTTTATTTCTCGAAATTTCGCTGTTCTACGTTATTTAGTTACGAATAAGATTGTAGATGCAGATTTTGCGTCAGTAAATTTCACTTCTGTAGTGTGTAGTGTAAAAAATATATTATAACTGTTTTCCGGATGGCGTTCATGCTGTTGAACTTACCCAGTTACAAGCTTACGTTACAGAACGCCGACTAGGGACACTATTTTTCGGCACAATTTTTGCAAATCGCTGATCCGTATTTTAGCAGACGAAACTAAAAACCAATAAATATTGTTTAAAATATTTATTTCCAACATAAAGACACTCAAATAAAATATATTTACAAAACAAATACAATAAATCATTTACAATAAATAGATACCTATAATAACACTTAAAATCTTAGCATTGTCATACATTACATTTTTATACTCGCTGTATTTATTTGTGAGATAAACAAGCCAAGTTGTACCAAAAATCAAAATATCTGCCCGTTCGAAGGCGAATACGAATCATGTCGAGTTGCTCCTTATCGATGGAGTCAGTAGAAATGACGAGATCGAAAACAGCGGCAAACAAATGATGAAGATGATACCGATCCAAGATACAATTGAGCAGGTCTTCACCGTTCTTGTGTGTCTTGAGCATTTTCACAATCACCGAGCGATTTGAATAAATCAAAATATATTCGTGCATACTCAAATCGCTGTAGTTTTCTTGACGTTTATATTTGGCGGGCGAATTTAAAAACGTGTCCACCATTTGTAACTTCGCTTTTGGATTTAGTTTCAGAAAATAATCCAAACCACTACCGCCACGATCTTCGATTACACGTTCAGAAAATGTCCGAAACAAATCCTTGTCAGCAAAAACGCCACACCAATATTGAACTTTTAGTGCTTCGTATCGCGTTAAATGCGTAGTGCCGTTTCCAATTGCTTCGATGAAGTTCGTTCCGCACTGTGTCCAAAATCGCATTATTGTATTTTCACAGCGAAAAATACAAGCTAATAAACAGCGATTTAAAACGCTAACGGATTCATTATTGAATACGTATGTTTCCAGCGTTTTTTTGATATTAATTTTTCCATTCATATCCCAATGGAAGTCGTCACCCAATTGAAGTACTCGACTTTTAAGAAAATAATTTATTTCATTCAGGTAAAAAACAATGTCTCTGCACATCAACTTTACGGACGACACAATTTCATTTAAAACAGTTTGTGGCAGTGATAATTTTTTAGCGCTTCTGCACGCAAACATTCTAAACGTTTTATATTTTAATAAAGCACAGCATTGGCACCTTCTTTCTCGAACATTTAACGATCTATTGAATTCACTTTTTAAAATTTTTGCACTGAGCAACTGCGTTGTTATTTTATTTTTGGCCAAAGACCGTAGTGTTGGCAGTCTATTTAATTCTTCCATTTTGTTTAAAATAACTTTTTTTACTATTAATTCACCGACTGATAACGATGCAGCTTAAGCGTCAACTGAGTGATATAACTAAATTATAGAAACTTATATAGGTAGAAGAAATGTTCAGAAGTTAGTATAGCAGGTATAAATATTATGACAGATTTTCAAACACATAGGAGGGAAAAATTATTTTTATCTTTGCTGTCTGCCCATCTATACCTCTATGGGGAAATTCATTAAGGACTTTTATGACCATTTGCAAAGTATGTCTTAAGCTAAGTAGTTCTTTCAATGCACTAATTAAAAAAAGTACTGTCTATTATGGTACGGGGGCCCACGACCAAGATTTTCGACTCATCGCGCCATGAAGATTACAATTATTTTTCAATAGCTTATATCTCTCTGAAGAAAACTGAGAACTGTCTGCCATCTTGGATTTTGTCTTTTTGCCGATCTGTACGCGCATTTTAAATTTCTCGATAAAAAAGGTAAGTAACAAATGTGTACACAATTTAATTCGCTACAATCCTCATATAGTCAATATTTTTTAAAAAAAATTATTTATTGCTAATAATAAGCAAACAGTGTGAAAAAATAGGAGAGTGGCGCAGTTTTTTTCAACTTTTTGACCATTTTTATTGAAAATAAGTGGCACTTTTAAATGGCAAAGTTGTAGAGGACTCATTTCCCAACAGTTTTCGTACACACAAGTTTTTCGTACGACGTGTGGATTACGGCCGGCAACGCGCTCAACACAACGATAATTTTGGCTATTTGGTTCACCATTCAAACTAAAAGTTTTTTCATCACTGAAGTAAAAAATGTTATTTAGGAAGTCTGGATCATTATTGCATTTTTCGAACATTTCTTCGCAAAAAGATATTCTTCGAAATGCATCGACCCCGCGTAATTCCTGACGATGGGAATATTTTTACGATTTGAATTTATTTATAAAATCCATGTCTATATTGAAATTTAGAAAAATTTAATTATTTTAAGCGATGTATTAAGTGGTTAAATTTTTTATTTTGTCAAAAAACAAACTTATGTTCACATAATAATGCCACAATGCCTGTATTAGCAAATACACCATATTGTCGGCAGGGTTTGGCACTGCGACCCGAGTTTTTTTTTATGTATGTACTTGAAAAAGTCTAAATCTATACCCGAAACGTCGTACATTTAATCTAATAAATCAAATATTTTGGCCACTATCCTGCGATTTTTCTTAATTTTATTATAATCACGATGGACACGATTTCTAATATAAATTAATTTTTTACGTTTTTTAAAATTAATTTTTTATTTTTTTAAATTTTTTACACAATTAACTTCAAAAGGCGCAGGTCTCCAAATGCAACGGCTTTTTCTTACCAGACTTGTACCAAAAGATTTCTAAACCCACCAACTACATACGATGCAAAATTCAGCCATATGATCGCTCGGATCAAAAATCAGTCGTAAGCTTTTATACTTTTAGAGTTGGGAGTCAATAAATACAGGGTGTTTCGGGAGGAATGGTACATATTTTAGTATGTTACAGTATTGTTCAATTTGAGCACAAAAGTTCATATACATATGTGGTCAATTCTCAATGGTTTCTCAGATACAACGATTTTAATGTGAATCAGTGCTTTACAGAATAATTTATTCAGTATTAGGCTCATTTCGCACCAAACCAGTCAAGTTTTGTCCAGTCAAGTTACGCCAATATTTCCTTTCGCACTGAATACGTCGCGTCAGCCGTCCCGCAAATTCCGATCGAAATTCGCGACAGCAACGATGCGGTCGCCGCGGCACAATTTTGTGAAGAATTTTGTGTCAAGATGGACGTACTTCTCCAAGGCATAATTTTACGTCGGCTACACAGAAGAAGAAGGATGAAGAAACGAAGAAATCTGTTTTGGGTTCATCCCATGCCATACCAGGACTTACTAAATGACCCTCTTTTGCTTGCACTAATAAAATTAAGGTTTCTACGTCCATTCTGAGTGTCAAGACTGGGCAGACTGGCATTAAAAATTCAACCGGCTGAGTCGCAATCAGTCTTGACAAGTCTTGACGCGATCAGACTGGACGTGACGCACTTAGTATGAATGAATGAATTGTGAATTATAGACGCTCGACAACAAGGGTCATTAGCGTCTGTACAGAAGCGAAATGTAAAACAAAACAAAAAACAGTAAAATAAAAGCAAAATCAAAAATTGACACACAACAAAGTAAAACAATTATAAGTACAAAAAAACTCGGATCGCAGTGCCAAAACCCTGCCGACAATATAGTGTATTTGCTAATACTGACATTGTGGCTTTATTACGTGAACTTAAGTTTGTTTTTGGACAAAATAAAAAATTTAACACCTTAATACATCCCTTAAAATAATATTTTTTTTTCTTAATTTCAATATTTTTATCAATGCAACCTCGGTACCAAACTAAATACACTCTTCAGTAAGTAAAGCACTATCCGCCAAATAGTGTTTTCATAAAATTTGTAAGTCCGGTCCTGTCGGGCCTATTTATTAAAATTTTAGCAGCACATTTTGATCTTTACTAAAAGGTTAAATTTCAATTTTGAAACAATTCTGAGAATTTTTTCGGCATTTTTGGGCCCAAAAACATTTTTCAACCCCTAAAAACCACTCTTAAAATAGTCCGATTAAGCCCATTTTAAATTGGCTTCGTGCGGTGATGGATTTCAACGTGCCTACCAAATTTCGTCAAAATCAATTAACTCTTTCGAAAGTTATAGCCCGCACACACACATATATATAGGGCTTGAGAATAGCCGAGAGTGTAGCGGCGCTGTTGTTTACATGGCGTTGCTATGGTTCCTCTATTACAAGTCCCCAGTTCCCGAGTTCTAGCCCGAGAGCTGGTAAAAGTGTCAATTGGATTTTCAATTTATTATTAAAAAAAAAAAAAAAAATAATGAATTGAAAATATGAATTGGTGCTAGGCCCAAATAAACTTAGCTGTTGGTGGTCTTTAAAATACAATTATAAATACAATTTATATATATATATATATTATAACGTGTTCAAAATATAGCCCTAGAACGGTCCTAGAACCCCTAGAACAGGCTACCATGAAGTTCCCTGAATAACAAAATTTTTTAGTTTGTCCAACTTTTTCCTGACACCCGGTATGTTTAACAACGACATTTCATAATATCTGACTGTAACAGGTCAAATCGGATTTCAAAATACGCTGACAAATTGTATTTTTAAGACTAAAAATGAGAAATTGTTTGCCTATGAGTGAGAGTGAGAAGACCGATGATGTGAAGGGGAAAGAGAGAGAAAAGAGAGAAACGGCGGATGCTGGGACTTGATGAGAGGTGTTTTTTTTGGAAAAAAGGATTCAGGCGAGGGGATTTGAACCCGACGGACGTGTAGCCAAGGGCTGCATCTCGCTGGAGTGAAAAAATATTGTAGAGTTTCTCGTTGGATATATCGTCTCGAGCTTAGCTTGAATCTACCGTTGTGTGTAGTTTTTTTATATGTTTTGTAACACGGTATAAAGTCAGTGTATTATCGAAAATTCAACTTTTCCGGGGTTTAATCTTGGTTAACGGATCTCATCGTAACCAGGACGTGCTGTCCCCAGTTGGATCCATATTCCCGTTTATAGTTTATTGGATTTAGTGTCTGTTTTTCGCTGTATTTTCGGGAGTGGCCAGGAATGACGATCATCACGTGGTCTGCTGAGTAGATACCTTATCCAGGAACGTGTGGAGTCCAAGCTAGAGGGATTATTAAGGTTTCCCACAGGATTCCTTCAACGGCTTGTGTGTCTCACCAGCGCTCTGATGCACGAGTAAATCACCACGTGTCATTAAGGTACCGTACACTTAAATTTTTTTCTGTCGCCATTGCTGTGTCTATTGTTGGCTTTGGCCGTATTTAGCTTTAAGAATGTTTCTGTGTGTCTAGTATCATTTTCGATAACTTATATGATTGTATTATTGTGATTACGTATTTATATGCGTGTGGTTCAGCCGTGATCAACAGTTGGGTCCTGGTTTGCTGTTGGACTCCGTCAGCGGACGGGGTAAGTTTTGCTTTGAGTCGGTTTAATATTGACGCCGGTACCAACTGTTCGTCAGGGTTGTCCATAAATTGTAATATTCGTCAGCTAACGTTGTTGTTGAATTCTTATTGAATTAAGATTATTATTTCATTTTATTATTTGTATTTGGGGTCAGAACCCTCAGTTCAGGCCCATTCTTGTTTTAGCCTCCTTCAGAGGTCTGTACATGCGGTGCATTATTAAATAGTGTGTATTTTAGTTCGCTTTCTTATTTCGCTTTGGAGAGTCCCCCTGTCCATCCCTTTTGTTGTAGCTGGCGGCAGAAGGAGTATTGTAGCGGTATCCACCAGCTTGGCGCCCAAACTACCCCGCTTTGCTTAACACCGACCTAACTAGGTTAGCATTGGATGACCGCAATAGTACCCGGGATAACTTCACCCTGACAGGTAAGGTTTCTCTCCTCTCTCTCTCTACCCGTACGAACCCCGCCCACGCCGATGTCCTAGCCGTGGCAGTGTAAAGGAAAAACGACGTTTACAATATATATATATATATATATATATAAACAGACTTTTCCAAAAATGTTGCCAAAGTGTTCAGGAGGCTATGAAACGTCGAGAAATTTTGGTGCGACCCCTAGGTCCCGCCATCCGACCGACGCCAATAGTGTATGTGCCATATGGCAAATACACTAATAAAATGTGTCATAATAATATAATGTAGTAATAAGATATACAGAAAAAAACATTAAGGCTGTAAAGGGGCCTAAATGTATACAAATAAATAAAATCAAATAAACCGGTCAAGACCGGTTTCCTTTAAAAATCGAAACAGCAAATCGACATTGTCAGGATCATTTCCTAAAACAACCGAGACATCACCTGACAATCCGATCCGCTGTCGTGTGTCCCTAAACTGGACACACTCTATTAAAATATGCGAAACGGTAACACGAGTGTCACACGTCTCACAGAGGGGCGGTTCCTCACGTGCCATTAAAAAACCATGCGTCAATCTACAGTGACCGATGCGTAGCCGTGTAAGGACCACTTCCTCCCACCTGGAGGAACGGCAAGATGTGAACCAGGGGTCAACTGTAGATTTTATAGATTTTAACTTGTTTTCATCGACAGCACTCCATTCATCCTTCCAGAGTTGCTGAACGGCTGAAATCAGTACGCACTTGAGGTCGTCACCGATAACGACTTACTTAGTATTAAACCAGATTTACACATTGTCTTTATTTCAACGTTAAGTTAATATGTCCAATCCAGTAGCGTCCGACTTGACTGGACTGAACTGGTTTGGTGCAAAATGAGCCTTACCGTTAAACAATGTATTGCAATCTACTGTAATTTAGCCTTAAAATAATTATCATTACTATTACTGACATTTAGCATTAGTTAGTTGACGTGTTTACTCAATTTATTAAAAATGCCATATATTTTTGCAACGGAAAAGCACGTGCTGCCCGTAGAAAAAAAAATGGGTGTGTGCTTAAGACCACACGACAGAAGTGAAATCTTCAGATTTTCTAATTTTTGGTCATCTATTATAGCGCCTTTATGAACTAAAAATAATTTATTACTAAAATACTAGAATTGTATTTTTAAATAATTCCATCTTGGCTTCAAAAAAATTATAATTATTGTCAAAGAAAGAATATAACAAAAATAGAAAAATATATAAATAAATATCATGTAGAATTTAGAAAAAAAACGCCAAAAATTCTACGCTGTCATCAGGTATCGAACCGAGTTCCCTATGCATACAACGCGAATACGCTACTAACTGAGCTGTTGATAGAACTGCTTAGCTTGCCGTTTTTATGCTATAAGTATGTCAGCCGCATTACATTTTTGCGAACACTTACTGTTTTTAACTACCAAGGCAAAGAGTGCCTAACGCGCCTAAGGAAGTTTTCACTTCAAAAAATGAGAATTGGTCACATGTTTATATGAACTTTTTTGCCCAAAATGAACGATACTATTACATACTAAAATATGTACCATTCCTCCTGAAACACCCTGTTTCTAAACAGTCAAAGGGAAATACTAAATTTATGTCTTACACAAAATCTAAATAATGGATTATTGAATGTAGTAAGAGCGTTTTACGATTAAAACCCTTAAATATTCTGTAGTAGGTGTATATTAAAAATATATATTAACGTAATGACAGGTAGTTATATTTTAATATTCTGTCACATAAAACCGGAAAGGAGAAGCCAAACGATATAGTTGTACTCTTTGATATTAAATGAAAATTTCATTAAAATTTACCGGAGCATGTTTATGGCTGGTTTAACATATCAATCTTAAAACTTGTCAGCAAACGAGATAAAAAAATGAAATTTTTATTCGTTTGAACTAACAGAGTCTAAAAAGTAATTTTAGTTGGTCTATGAAATGAGTAAAGGTAGGTACACAACATATTTTTCTAAGTTCAACAAATAAAAATTTCACAAAAATGACTATTTTGAATATAATTTTGGAACTATACACTGCGAATATCCAAATGTTATTGGATAATAGACAAAGTCAAAGATGTACAGATATGACCTCGTTACAGTTTTATTATAATATTATCTATGTTTTGTTTCAATATAATACTATGTCTTATTACCTTTCTTTCAGTAACTCTAAACAACTGCAATAATGACTTATTTTTTTGCCATACCCACTACAAAATAGCTATACTTTCGATGTATGTATAGCGGCCTGTAAAGAGTCATTTAACAGGCAGGTGTGCGGAAAATGTTTTATTTTCCACACTAGCGCAGACAATAGTTGCCATAGCAACTTCTATTTGTGCGCCTGTCATTACTTACTCGCACGAACTTCGCAGCACACTGTGGAAGGAAAGATGGCGACGCAAATGAACTGTCAGAATTTTTTGAAAATGACGTGAAAAGTAGGTATTTTGTAGTGGGTATGGCAAAAAATACCATATACAGGGTGTCCAAGACTTGCGTTGTCGGCCGATATATTGATTTTGGGTGAAGATAGAAAAAAAGTTTAAATACGAAAGTTGTATAAATTTTAATGTTGTATAACCTAAAAAAATTTAAATTATACAGCCTGTCCCATTTAAGCGTGGAAGATCAAAGCTATGTTTTTTTCAACCTAGCACCCTGTTTTTATTTGTTTTTTCAATTCTGCACCTAAATGTGAATAGAAACTGTAAGGGAATCCATGCTCGAAAATTCAGTAATTTTTGAGTTATTCAAGTTTTTCGGAAATTTTTGACACATACAGACCTTTACCTAAAATTCGACATAGCCACAACAGAAACCTTTATCAAACTGAAATTTTAAGGATCACTAAATAATAGACGGACAAATCAATGTCGGTCGTAAAAAAATTAATTTATTTTACAGGGTGTTCAAAATAATGTACTTCTTTTACCTAACTTCAATCACGTGTAACTTTTGATTTTTAAATACAACGAGGTATTTTTTTGCTGGTATTGTATTCTTTTGGATATTTCCTAACACTTTTATTAAGGGTTGTTTATACCTAAACCAAATATTTTAATACCTAAACCTAATATTTTCGTATTAAAATATTTGGTTTAGGTATGAACAACCCTTAATAAAAGTGTTAGGAAATATCCAAAAGAATACATTACCAGCAAAAAAATACCTCGTTGTATTTAAAAATCAAAAGTTACACGTGATTGAAGTTAGGTAAAAGAAGTACATTATTTTGAACACCCTGTAAAATAAATTAATTTTTTTACGACCGACATTGATTTGTCCGTCTATTATTTAGTGATCCTTAAAATTTCAGTTTGATAAAGGTTTCTGTTTTGGCTATGTCGAATTTTAGGTAAAGGTCTGCATGTGTCAAAAATTTCTGAAAAACTTGAATAACTAAAAAATTACTGAATTTTCGAGCATGACTTTCCTTACAATTCCTATTCACATTTAGATGCAGAATTGAAAAAACAAATAAAAACAGGGTGCTAGGTTAAAAAAAACATAACTTTGATCTGCCACGCTTAAATGGGACAGGCTGTATAATTGAAAATATTTTTAGGTTATACAACATTAAAATTTATACAACTTTTGTGTTTAAACTTTTGTTCTATCTTCACCCAAAATCAATATATCGGCCGACAAGGTAAGTCTTGGACACCCTGTATGTCATAACACCATTACGTAATGGTGTTATGGCTCGTGTGACTGTAAAAACTCGTTATCGCTACTTTTTTGAACACTGTCATCACTCGCCGTAATATGCCCCATTACGTATCTAGACATACAATCTACTATTGGCTCTCGCCCGGCAACTCAATTGAAAATTACTAATTTGTCGATTAATGCGAATAATGGCCGCATTGTGTCACTACGGTAAAGTGACCACATTTTCATTGAGACAAAGCGGGACAAATGGGATGAAATGAGAATTACAATTTAGTAATATATATTTTATTGTATACATTCATATACCTGTACGAAAATGTATTTATTATTAATTGTTAGTAACTATAAAAATATTTGTAAAAAACAACAAACCGCACTGTCTAACGGCAGTCCGCACTTATCTGAATTAAGCCGAGACATGATCGAACACCACCGAGTAAATCTAACTCGATACATTGCCTAATTTAGTTTACTCTGCATGCATTTTATGTGTTTTTTTATGTATTTTTTATTTCTTTATATTCACCATAATACTTAATAAATAATAGGTAATATATTTTTACAGTACATTTAAAATAAGAAATGCAGATATTTTCTAAAACGCGGGACATTTTTAAAAATCGGCGGGACGTGGGACAGTCCACCAAAAAGCGGGACTGTCCCGCCAAAATCGGGACGTGTGGTCACTTTACACTACGGGCAACCTTGCACTAGAGTGGCAGAGTGAAGGTAATTACTTCGTTTTGTTCCACATATTTGGTTTTTTTTCTTTTTGAACTGACTGATCGTGTTCTCAAACTTCATTGCGAATATAACGAGAAAAAATGTTTTCATTAGAAAACGTTTATAAAAACGTACTGAGTTGTCACGAAATCTAAACAAAATAAACAGAAACAGTTGAACGTGCGGTCGGTTGTTGTAGGAGCTTTACGAATGCGCATTTTAATGTAGTTTTTTTCAATTAGTGCATTGGCAGTACGTTTTCAAATGAAATTCAACGTGGAATTGAAACCGCTAGCAAACCGCATCGACATTTTGCTGTGTAGGTGCATTAATTTTATGTATCTAGATGTGTGTGTGTGTGTTAGTAGTTATGGGACGAAATAACTGTACGAGTTATTTACGAACTTTTACTGGAAAAGGTACCGGTTCTAAAAATAGGTAAGAACAACTGTTAACAGAACAGGTATTTAAAAAACACATTAAAAAAATATATATTTAAAAAAATTGAACTTGCTTCAAAAAAAGTCCCTATAGAGAGATTAACGATTAATATTGTCATCTGTAGCCGTCAAGTGACAGCTTTCGAGACTTTGAACAAGCTTTTCGATACCTTCATGATAAGGAAGGTAGAAATACCATTCTACAAAGTTTATGTGAATTATAGACGCTCGACATCTATAAAGTTTAAGTTTTTATCAACTTGCTTACAAAATAAGTTCGCTAGCTCTTGGACTATTAGGACAAGACGCCATATTTAAGCAAAACAATGGAATAGAGTGTAGTGAAAAATATATAAGCGCGTACTTTTGAAAATGTATTTTCATATGTTACCATGAGCGAAAAAAATAATAAATAATAACCAAATTATTGTGGAAATAATAAATAATGCTTTAGGTCAATGATAAAACGTGATTGAAATTATTTATTATTTTTTTGAATTTGTAAATTGCAATACTACAAAGCGAGCTAGAATATTTAAGACTAGGCTGCACGAGTTTCATTTCAAATAACTTAACAGTTTTATTTACAGTTCATGGTTGTTGCTTGAACCATACACCGTATTCCCCATTTTTGGCGCCAATATATGATTTGACATATCTTTCATCCTTCTCGAAACTGGTTTGAGTGCTTACGCTAAAAATTATATTTTTAAAGTACTCTCTCGAAAAACAAAAAAATGTGTTTTAAAGACTACCAACATCTAAGGTTATTTGGGCCTAGCACCAATTCATATTTTCAATTCATTATTTTTTTTAATAATAAATTGAAAATTCAATTGACACTTTTCCCCAGAGCTGTGGACTTGTAATAGAGGAACCATAGCAACGCCTTGTAAACAACAGCATTGCTACACGCTCGGCCATTCTCAAGCCCTCTCGAAAAACAAGCCAGTGGCAGATTGAAGTGTATACATTAGTAAAGGGTAGAGTAAGACAGGCAGGCGGTACAGATAACTATTGGCGTAAGCGGCGGACTACAGAACGTGTCATACATAGAACTGGTAGTAGAGAATTTTGCAATAAGAGCATTCGATAGCGGAAGTTACCCTCTGCACTCTTCACCTCAAATCCTTTCCCCTTCCCAATAAAACGGTTTATTCTTTTTTTTAATTTAAACTATATGTTTTTTGGAGGAATAAGGATCAATTTTTAACTTATGTTTATTTGCTTTATTTTTTCAAACAAAGTTTCATGATCAATTGTCACTTCTTCAGGTTCTAATTAATGTAACAAACATATAAAAACATATACCGGGTGCTGATTTGATTTGCGGGTAATAGAGATTTTACACATAAAATCATGTTTATGAATTTTCCTGCTTCCCTGTATATTTTGGTGAAAAAAAACAAATGCAAAATTTACTTTAATAAATAAAACACAAAAACTGGCTATAGCTGTCCAATTTTATTTTTAATACTACGTTACGGTCTGTTATAAGAGACCCTTTTCAAGCACTACTGATCTTATACACTGTATAGAATATAGATCAGTAGTGTTTGAAAAGGGTCTCTTATAATAGACCGAAATGTAGTATTAAAAATAAAGTTGGACAGCTATAGCCAGTTTTTGTGTGTTTTATTTATTAAAGTAATCTTTTTCGCTGTCGGTAGAAGCTAATAGTGAAATGCAAAATTTGTTCATAATTAAAAACTCTACCTGACACGTGTGTTTGCAAATGACCAATATGCAGCTTTTAATTACAAAATAATTATTAAGGAACTGTAATTAAGTTAAAATTAAAAATATTTTATCCGAATAGCCATGACTTAAACAAAATCATGGCTATTCGGATAAAATATTTTAAAAACTACAAATGAAAACCAACTTCTTGATGAACCGGAGAGTTGAAATTTAACGATCGAAGCAAGTGAGTAATGTATTAATAAAATTTTAGGTACTACTAGATTTTATATTACTGTGCATAAAAAATGGAAATATATGTGCGCGAAGCCACGAGTGACTCTTAATTCAGTTTTATTGGTGGATGTACATCTCGAAAGCTATGCTTTCATCTTCAGCAAACACTACATCATGTAGTGTTCGCTGAAGATGAAAGCATAGCTTTCGAAATGTACATCCATCAATAAAACTGTTGTGGTAAGAAGTAACTATATTTTATTTTGTTCACTTTAAAAATATTTTGTTATTGATAAAAACCCTCCAACTGCAGTTTTGTAAAAAATGGTTATTATATCAATCTTGTAGAGGACAAAATTCTCTACAACTTTCGTATAAACATTTTTTGTCTACGATTCATAGTTTTACTTATTTAAGTACCCTCGGCTAGTCCTCCCCCTCGATTTTTCATAACGGTATTATGCTGCTTCCCGAGGGTTTAACATAATGATTTGTACCTTTATTTTAAGTTGAACTAAAATAAAATATAGAAGCTTTAAAAATTATATTATACAGTATGAATTAACGCATTTTAATTCGTGACATCAATTGTATAAATATGCTTTAAAAGGACAATTGTAAAAATGAAAAATAACTTAATACTGTACTTTAAATATTATTTATCTAACTTGTCATCATCATATTCAAAATAGCCATGTATGAATGCAGCGTCAAATTTAATTCTTTTTGATACTAATAAAAAACAAACCTACTAAATGTATAAAATGTAATTAATGAACGTTTTTTTCTTGGCCATTTAATTTAAATGATAATCACATTTTTATTCATTAACCGTACCCTTCACAAATAATTTATAATAGGGGTAATAAATAATGACCGAACAGACTACACCACGCCCATATGAACCTTTGTATTGTGGACACAGTGCGGGACTTTTTTTCATTTTTCCTTCTGCCTTTTGCAATAGTAGCTAGGTATAGGTGCTTGCGTAGCAGAGCAATGGATTTATGTGCTATAACGACGTTTCCTTTTGTCTAAGCAAAGGATCGTGCGACCGGTTAGCTAGGCTCAGCGGCGCGGGGGACATGGGTCTAAAATAAAAAATAAACAAGCCGTGAAGTGGGTCGTTTATTAGGACTAAAGTGCGACCCTTGAGGTCCACACGACGAACTTCCCAGTTTGATAAATATTTAATAATAATAATTAAATTAGATATTACACAGAAAAGTAATCATTTTAATCATTAAAACATAATTATTATTTATTTTTAACAATAATTAAAAAAAAGACGGCTGAACAGATTTTTATAAAGTTTATGTCGGATCAAAATGACGTTAACACGCCTCGATTGACACCCTTACGAAGTCGATATAATTTTTTATTCGCGAGATATTGTGTAAAATCTACTTTTTTGTAGTCTATTTGGTTAAGAAAAAAGAACGGCTGAACCGGTTTTAAAAAAATTTCTTTCAGATCATATTTACGTTAATACGCGTCGATTGGCATCCTAACGTAGTCGATATCATTTTTCATTCTCGAGATTTCGTCTTAGAAAGAAATGGACACATACGTACGTACGTACACACACACACACAGACATCTTTCTAAAAATAGTGTAGTGACCTTGAAACATAAAAATTTGTTATACATTTTGATTTCGATTTTCGGACCCATTACAATAACTTCCAATGGGAAGTTAAAAAACAACGTTAGTTCTAAAAACTTTGGCTCCGACGAAAGATTGCATTTCACTAACAATGCGAAAAAAATGGCTGAAGCAAATATATCGTATGATTTACTATTCCAAACATATCGTCAAGGACATCAAACAAACTTAGGGTAAATCCGGCCTTGCCTTGACCTCTTCGTCGCACTCATTGATAACAAACATTTTGCATCTTTAATTGGCAGGGATGCAGTCTCGAACAGGGGTGTAGCCGAATAAAGAATTTTTGCAACAATACCAAAATCCCAAGTCTTCATGGTTTCCGGGATTGTAAGCCGTGGTCCGGTGGTAGAAATACCACCGGACCACGGAAACCATGAAGACTTGGAACAATGCCGATCGTGAAAGCTTGCACACTTGGATAATACCAAAACTGTAAAACGTTACAGTGCACAATGTCATTTTTTAGTCGTTATGTCTAGTCCTTGTTTATTTTATTTATTTATTTGTTGCAGATTATAGACGCGTCTTATTTACATTAAATAACAACTTCCTTAAAACTAAATGACATCACAAAACATCCATGAGCGGAGGTGGGATTCGAACCCACGACAGTATGATCCAAAGGTCGGCTACGCTAACCGTTACACCACTGCCCTCTCTAGTCATCGTGGGTTACTATAAAGATTCAAAATCTTACATTGAATAGGGATGTTGACTGTATTCAAATAAAAATATAATTTTGCCGAAAAACGGTAGTTTCCATAATAGAAATCCTAAAAAACACAATATTTTTCTTTATTTTTAAAGAATTTAATTTTTATTTATTAATCAAAATGTAATTAAATCATTCTCAAGTCACGTAACAACTAACACCAATCAAAGTGCATAACGTCACTTGCTCGCAAACATCATCGCTGTCAAAGGCTACGTTGTTGAATGAATGAATTGTAGATTATAGACGCTCGACAACAGAGGTCATTAGCGTCTAACCGCTACGTTGTTTGGTTAACATTATTTGATAGTGATTTCCGTGCAATTTCTTCGAAATTTGCTTACTACTCCCTTTGAAAATGATTCTAAGAAGTTTTCCCATGATGAAAAGTGGATTTAATAAAGGCAAATACACTCAGTTACATAAAAAGTGGATCACCTAAAAGTATATGTAATTTCGATTGTATTTTCAAAATTAAGAAGCCGATTTTGAAAATTCTTTTTTTGTTTGATAAAGCAGAGTGTTAGGAACATTTTTATGTATGAATTTTGAATTTCAATCAAGGCTTGATTACAGTGGAGACGGAAGAATAAGACAATGTTTTTTTAGTCAAGTTTAAAGAATCCTACGGAAAGTAGCAGCAGCAGTAGAATTTTTTCCTTAATTGTATCTTATTCCTTGGCCTTTTTGTATCGGTTCGTTTTTGTTTTCAGTAATTATCTCAAATAACACCCGAGTTATAAAGAAAAATCCAAAAAACTGCATTTATTCTTTATTAATGCCGTGGCCATAAGTAGGCTGGGAATGTATCGGTGTGGAAGAAACCTAGGACCCGTCGCCGGTCTTCTTGATTTTAGACCAGCAAATTTTATTCTGCGGCGGACAGTGTTGCTGCAGACATCTGTGCCTCTAACTTGCCGCAAATTTCGATTTGTCGTAACTGCTGTCTGGCGACGATTTCTTAATGTTTCTAACAGAATGAAGCGGTCATCTTGGAAAGAGGTTTTTCTTGAAAGTCCAGAACCTACTCTTCTTGTGTATTGCCCCGTCTCTTGAAATCGGCGTATTGCCCTGGATATCGTGGATTGTGGCAATCCAATTACTAGGGATACATATCTTTGACGAATCGAAATTACATATACTTTTAGGTGATCCACTTTTTATGTAACTGAGTGTAGTTCGAATCTGCCGAGAATTGATTGTTTTACGGTGGCCAATTTCTTCGCAACAAACAGCAGCTTCTGTTCTGCTGAATTTAGAAATGTGAAGACCTCCGTGCAGTAGCGGATTTACCAGCAGGCTGAGTAGGCTGAAGCCTAGGGCGGCAGATTTTAGGGGTGGCAAATTTGGGGCCAAAATTTAGAAAAACGGCAGGCTAGGCCTACAACAGGTTCAAAGAAAAGTTTTCATTTCTGACCAAAATGAGTGAATTGTCATCATCAACCCTTACGGAAAAAGCCCTTTTCTTGGAAGAAATAATGATTTAGACACTGACTTAGCTCAAGAGTGCATCATTTTCAATTCCACCTTTCCTCTGAAAGAATTTTGGTAAAACCAGATTCTGGATCATTGAAAAGTCTATCTTCGTTCCTGCGAAAACAAAATTTGCAAAATGTTTATCCAAACTTGGATATAGCAATTCGCATGGCTCTATGTACATCAGTGACAAATTGTTCGGGTGAGAGAAGCTTTTCTTGCTTAAAACGGGTAAAAAATTATCTAAAATCTGCCTTAAGCCAAGAAAAGCATAGAATGAAAACTAATGAACAAGATTCATTTTTAGAGTGTTGGGTCTCCAAGTCACTATATGAATATTATGAAGTATTAGAAATACCTTGTATTATGTCCGTCTTTTGTCACTTCTTGTGAATTTACACTACGCGTTTCAGCAACGAGTTGCCATCTTCAGGTTTGGTTAATTATTATTATTTTTTTTTTTAAACACACATTGAGTATTCGTAACACTATATAATATTATGATGCTAAGCACTGTGTATTAGGTCGTGGTTTGTGAAGTACTGATTTAAATTTCGAGATTTTATGATTTATATAGTAGGTAAATAAAATGGAAATGTGAGTGTGTGCGTGTATGTGTGTAGACGATTACTGAGTATTGGGTGTTTGTGTGCTGTTAATTATTGTGTCGTATATTATGTTCGGTTTTAGTGTTAGTTTGTCATTAAGAATGTTGGTATTGTCGAATTTTGTGGCTTTATAATATATTTCATATTCTTCCAGGGTGTCCATGTGTTTACCTTTACTGCAAATATGTAATGGAATAAAATTTGTTTCAAAATCGTGATATTCATGATTTTGTGAAATTATATGTTGGGCGTAATTTGATTTAGCGTTTAAACGCTAAATCAAATCATGGCAACATACACTTTTTTGAATAATTAAATCTAATTGATGGGCGTAACAATGGACAAAATGAGCATAAGGAAACAATTGTTTAATATTTTTGTTTGCACCCCATTAATGTTCCCACTCATTACCGAAGCACTGAGCGATTAGTTTTTCAGAACTTATATTTAAACATTTTATTTCTTCTAAAATGACTGACGAAATTTCATCAGCACAATACGATTTAGGTGTCAAATATTTCCAAAATCGTTTATACAACTGGCCTTTGTATTCATACCGAATTACCATTTATCATTTGCATCATAGTTGACACATCCGTAGTTTTATCTTCCTGAATCGCAACAAAATCACATTCGTTTATTTGACGCTTAATTTCCGCATAATAAACCTCTAAAATGCAATCTAATATATCATTTTGTATTGTCTTAGATGTTCCTTTAAAAACTGTACCAATCTCTAAAGTCTAAATGATGTTTCGGCGACAAAGTTGATTAAACCGCGGAAAACTCTTGGATTTTGAGACTCATTTGACTCGTCGTGACCACGTAAAGCCAGTTCAAAGAAACCGCAAAATGTAACTAGTGATGGGAAACATCGACAAAAAAAGTTATCGATAACTATCGATATTTTTGCATTCTTTTTTACAATTTTAATTGTAAAAAGGTTAAGGGTAGTTAATAAAAAACTGAAGAAATACGTTTATCCATGGTTTATATAGACAACACAATGATTCTACAAAGTTTATTTAAATTTAAAAAATTCAAAATTTTGTCAGTGAATCAACATTGATGCTTTTGATTGGTCGCCGTTCGGCGGTGTGACTGTGTGGTTCTGGGTTCACCTCCACTTTTTAGTCTTTGATTTTTCATGGGGTAGCTGGCAGTGCTAAGTCATTATGTGTTTCCGGCAATAAATTTAATTGTTGGTAACACGATTTAAGTTATTTTTATTGAATACTCCGATTTTTTTCTCTGTTGAATACAGGACATCTGTATATCGATATTTATCGAGAACGTCAAAAGTTATCGATAACTATCGATATGTTTCCCATCCCTAAATTTAACTCAGTCGATTATTTTTGATAAAATATATCCATTTTTATCAGCAAGCTAGTTATGTTGCTTTATTTTAGAACGATAGGCAGAATCTAATTTTTGTCTTATATCAACTGAACCGAGAATAACATTATGCAAATGAATTTGAGAAGAACTGTGCTTTTTTATTTTTTCGGATATATGAGTTAAATCGTTAACGACTTTTTGAGTCTACGTTGCTTCACCGTCAAAAATTAAGCACGAAAAACACAAAAAACCATTAAGTTGATCACATCCACACAACCACGATGCTTTATCATACAATTCTTGGCATTCATGTAGTTGACGGGTCCCACAAAAAAGGCATAGTGGTAGGTTTGACATACCTACAATGTTGCCATTCTCACTACGAATAATGACATTTTTACAACGCCTGCTCTGGAAGTTGACTTTTCGAGCGCTGTATGTCATCTCCGAAATACACAATAATCGCATACTTGACTATATGTGTTTCATAAACGCACATGTTCGGTTAAATATCACATAACTGCACGGATTCCGCCTAAACTATACTACTATAGAAATATAACCTCACGAACACAATCTGTACTTAACTCACTCTATCTTTTTCACTTTACTAGAGACTACTGAAACGCCATCTAATGTCGCGATAATAATTTACTTTTTATCGTTCATGTAAATCATATACTAAAGACAAGTGATCAGTTCTAGCCCTCATTTATTTACATCGCAACGCGTAGCTGTGTCAAATAAAAAAAAACAGTGTTTTTTAAAAGTGCTAAAAATATATTTGAAATATAACAATGGAGGACTTACAAAGATTTTTAACTCCACCTGAACTAGTTGAATCAGCTAAAAATGCTACAACAAATTTATTCCAGAAGTGTCAAAAGAAAAATACATGATTGTATATAATAAATTTATGGCTTGGAGAACAGAAAAAAATGCAACTTAATTTTCTGAAACTGTTTTATTAGCATATTTTAATGATTTGTCATCAAAATTGAAACCATCATCTCTCTGGCCACAATATTCAATGCTAAAAAAAACATTAATGATTAACCACAATCTTAACATTGAGACATATCATAAGCTCACTGCTTTGTTAAAAAAACTAAATGTTGGATTTCAACCCAAAAAAGCTAAAGTTTTCACCTCAGAAGATATTTCAAATTTTTTAAATACTGCACCCGATTCTGAACGATTAGATCAAAAGGTAAAAACTATAATGTCTATATAATTTATTAATTTCAGTTATATTAACTGCAAAATATACTAAAATAAATTTTTTTTTCAGGTTATAATGATCTTTGGTATAAATGGTGCTTGTAGACGAGAAGAGTTGTGGAATGTAGATATTAGTCATGTCAAAGAATATGAGGATTCATTGATCTTAGTAACATTACCAGACACTAAAACACATAAAACACGTAAATTCACAATAACTGATAAATTTTATAATATCGTAAAAAAATACATCGACTGTCGGCCAAGAAATTTCAAAAATACCAAATTTTTCTTGAACTTTCAAAAAGGTAAATGTACCAGACAACCAATCGGTATAAACAAATTTGGAAGTATGCCTAAAGAAATAGCAACTTATCTTAATCTACCTGAACCGGAACTTTACACGGGCCACAGTTTCCGCCGAACATCTACGACTCTCCTTGCTGATTCTGGGGCTGACCTAACAACAATAAAAACACACGGAGGGTGGCAGTCAAACAAAGTCGCAGAAGGACACATAGAAGACTCAATAAAAAATAAACAAAGAATCGGTGAACAAATAGGACAAAACATAACTGTCAACACTAAGGAATGTCCAAGTACTTCTACATCATCAACTGATACGACTACAACAGTTCAAGAACAAACTAACCAAAGTGATGTCTATGAAGAAAACGAGAATTTAGAAATGCCTCCATTAAAAAAGACAAAACCCAACTCAACTGAACTTATGAATATAAACCAACCACTATCACAGATCAACAATAATTCTACTATTAATGAAAAAGTTGATTTATCTTCAAATTTCAAATTTCCCGAAAAGAACGTTATTCTTACTTTGAACAATTGTTCAAATGTATCGTTTCATTTTCATGATAAATAATTTGTTATTTAGATAACAAATCTAATATAAAATATAATATTAAAATTAATTTAAAATAAAAGAAATATTTATACTGTGTAAAATTATAATTTTTATGCAATAAAATTAAAATTTGAAGTGATTGAAAAAATAATTTTTTAAATTTTTATAGGGTAGAAGTACCGTTTGTAACCACTGTACCGTTTATGGCCATTTTTTGTCTAAATATACTATAACAATAATTCTATATAAACAATACCGTCATAATCTCAATTAAATTAGGTGTAAAAAAATGAAAATTCAATAAAAAATCATTTTAATATTGCAATTTTTTATAAATTAACTCAAATTTAAACTGTCCAAAAACGGTGCAAAAGTGGCCAAAAACGGTACTTCTACCCTATTTCTCTCAAAGTCAACTTCCAGAACAGTAGTTGTAAAAAGTATTGTATGCCACAGGTGGGATAAGTAGCAAATATGACAGTCGTGATTACGACATTCGCTGAAGGTTTATGAGGCATTCGTATGAGGACCCCATAAACCTTACGCTCATGTCGCAAAACACGACTGTCAGATTATTTGCTACTTATCCCACATGTAGCATAAATTACTATTCCACTGTGCACGATTTTCACTTTGATAATTGATTATTAATATTTTTTTATAGTTCAAAATTCATATTCTAATACAAGAAAAAGTACAATTTTTCAGGTTCGAATGGAAATGATAAATTATTATTTGGAAATGTAATGTATTATGACTATATTCCACGTAAAAATGTACAATAAATATTTATTTAGTAGATACCTATACATAATATAAGAAAATATAAAATTTTATCTAATTGTTGACATATTTAGGCCCGAATTTTCGTACAATTGTTTTGAAGTTTTTTTTTATATCATGTAGTATATTATGACTAATCCACATAAATTATATAAAAATGTATAATAAATATGTAATATAAGAAATAAAATGTTAAAATATCTATTTGTTGAAATTTGTTCTTATTGTTTCTTTGTAATTTTTAATTGTCGTCTTATTTACAATAGTATTCTGGAATTCCGTTAGCCAGAATTTTCTCATTGTCAGTAAGTCGGCAAAGTATAGTGCAAATTTTTTTCTTAAAGTAAAAATATAAGTACTATAATGAATATTATTGAGTTCTGCGAGCAATTTAGAACTACCGAACAAACTGTGGAAAATCTACGTGTACGTGGAATTTTACGAAGAAATGCCCCAGTTTGTTTGAGAGTGGACTGCGGCAAATTTATGACGCAAATCAAAGCGGAAGGCTGGAGTGATGTGGTAGTTTGGCGATGCCCTAGGCACAAGGGCTGCAAAAAATCTATTCGAGATGGCTCGTTTATAATGAACAGTCATCTTAAGTTGCAGGAATTTTTCATACTGGCCTATACCTGGGCATTGTCGTTGCCAGCCGCTGCCCAACAATAAATGGCCAACGTGAGCAATAAAACTGTTAGAATGGAACAACTTTTTTAGGGATATATGCTCACGGTGGTTGATTCAAAATCCCATCAGACTGGGTGGGTCAGGTCTGGTGACGGGTGGCGGAAATTGGTATATAATATTATTATTATCATCTCATTTTTTATGATTAAAAGAATTAATTGTATTGTTACTACATAAACTTGTGTTAACATAGATAAGTCACCAATGGCCAGGCGCAAGTACAATCGGGGACATAACGTGCCTGAACGGTGGTTATTTGGCCTGTACGACGTATACAAAAGATAGGGGTGTTCGAGTTTGTCGATGACCGTTCCAGAATAACGCTTTGTTCGATTATAGAACGCGTAGTCATTCCTGGTAATTTTATTTCTTTATTATAATAAAAATTATGTTTATACTAGCGGCCCGGTCCGGCTTCGCCCGAGAGCTATGAATTTATTACTTATAGCGGACCCGGGTAGTATGAAATTATGATTTAATAGCGGTCACCCATTGCTCAGCTCACGTATATTTAGTATATTGTTAATTTTCTATCCCCCCGCGAGAATCTCCCCCCTGCTAGCTTTCTATTAGTGAAAGAATTTTTAGAATCGGTTTGGTAGTTCCAGAGATAAGAATTTATGATTTATTACACCCCCCCCCCGCGAGTACCCCTTGCGAGAACCTCCCCCCTGCGTAGCTTTCTATTATTGGAAGAATTTTTAGAATCGGTTTAGTAGTTCCAGAGATAAGAATTTATGATTTATTACCCCCCCTCCGCGAGCTGATTTAGGTACTGTAGGTATAACTGCCAAAGGACAACAGTTTGAGCATTTATTTTAATGTATTTTTTTTTTATTGATTGTAGTTTGTATTTTTTGAATTACTTATTTTCAGTTATATGTATTAGGTAAAGTTACGTTTTTGTTGGTATGCATTATTTTTAATTAAGTCACAATGACAGTGAATAAAATATGCAAATAAGGAGCTAAATGCGTTATTTTAACTTATTATAACAACCCTTACCCGCGACTAATAATATTATGTAGTAATGGTCAAAGATATCTTTGATCCATTAAAAAAACATAGGCAACGCGACACAGAACAGGGAAAAGCTTGCTTTTTTAACCGACTTCAAAAAAAAGGAGGCGTTCTCAGTTCGACTGTATTTTTTTTTGTTGTATGTATGTTACGCGATTTCTTCTGCATTTGTGAACCGATTTTAATGATTATTGTTTTATTTAATAGGGCAAACCTTCAAAAGTTCAAAGTAGTCCCATATAAATTTTATTTAAATCGGTTCAGTAGTTCCAATGAATTTTTGTTATTATGTATTATTTGGTATATGATAAAATCAATCGATTTAAAACCCCCTTATATCCACACAATATTATTCACATAACAATTAGAGGTGAAAATAATAAATATCTCAGACAGCTAGGCTTCCATAATTTTTTGAGCTATATCTAAGAAAAAATCAAATGACCACTGTCGGGACTTGAACCTGAAACTCCCAGTTTCCGGCTAGGTGAGTTACCGATTTCTCCACAGTGCCCGAGAGTAGAAACCGATCCTTTCTTATATATAGCAATTTCAAGTTGAAAACACACTACATGCGAGAGTCGACTATTCAAATAAACTGCAAAGCATAGTACAGCTATTAAATAGTCGAAAATATTATGTATTATATTATTATTTTCCTCTTTTCAGTGACTTCTTTAAATGAGGTTTTTTTTGGTAAAAAGTTTTTTTAGCATTACGGGTCTCATTGATCCGTCAAAAAAAATTCCATTGTAGTTTCCCTATGTTCGGGTCTACCGTTTACACACTGTATAGTTTATATGACCTTGGCTATGTATAAGTGCATTATTAATTATGTACATAAGGTAGTCGGAACAATTACGATAAACTACAATTATAACCTACGTAGACGTCGTCAACGCAAATTTATTTAAAGTGCGAACACTAACGGTCCAATAATTACATGAAATGCAGAAATAACTCAGCCGCTTCCAGGTTCCATACATTCACTTCAAGTTACGAATACGCCCACAAACACACGTGTACAACACACGGTATGGTACCTAGGTACATACTTTTGTAATACACAGTATGTTCCAAACTTACACTGACTTTTTAAGGTAGTTGCCTAAAAAAAAAAACTCGACTGGATAGCCTGTCCTATACTTTCCACCTAGTAAACAATCGCTCGAATGTTAAAAAAACGATAATTATTAACCACGTAGTTTTAAAAAATACGAAAACAAAAAAGATATAAGTATATTGGGATTCGTCAAATGAGCATATGACATCTGGTGGCAGAAAATTGTACTCAAACGAGGAAAAAATTTACATGCTAGCAGTGCATTTACATGCTAACGGTGCAAATTTATCGTGAAATTGTTTATTACAAAAATAAAACAAGTAAAATAAACAAAAAGTTTATCGAAAATAGAATACGCGACGTTTTCTAATATCATGGTATTAAACACTATCAGTTATTGCCTTGTAAAACTTACTTTACAGCGAATTATTTTCTATTGAAATGTGGAAAAACTGTATTTATGAATTAAAAAAATATTTCATATTAATAATAAGATGTACTCATTACCATACTGTACTACAATAGTTAAATCATTGATGATTGACAAATTTAAGACTAACTATGTGTTTACAAATATTTTGAGGTTAGTAGCTTACCTACTTATTACCATATAACATAATATTATGTTGAAGTTATGTGTTTACATTATTCACCTAACTCAGCCTTAAAGAAGCATTGAACGGATGATTAATTGCGTGGAGATTTTCTTTTAATTTTGATGCTTTTAAGCAATATGCCGTAAATATCACTACTAATTTTGACAGCTTAGTTTTCTTGTTTTTCACACATTTGATAATATGTCCGGCTTTGAGAATCCGTTCTCCTTCAACGAAATTTCTTTGTTTATGATTCGCACCGGCCCAATCACACATTGCATTTATATTTATCATTTCTTATCACTTTGAAAAACGGAAAATTGCACGCAAAAGTATACCCCGTATATGAAATTTCCTCCCGTTTTAAAGTGCCTTCAATCAAGTCATTTCACAATTATTATGATGTGTTACTGGTTTACGAAATATTAAACAACTATAATGTAAATACTAGTAAAATAGCTGATTTATTCTCTGATAGATCTATTGATTATAGGTTTAGAAGGGTGAGACAACTTGAAGAATCGACTCTCTAACTGATTATGCTTTTAATGCTACTATAAAGATCTTTTTGACTTGATATTTAATAATATCGTAGATCCTTATGTAAAATTAATAATAAATAAATAAAACACAACAAAATTTGATTTAATCAAGACGAATCTAAAATAGGTCTGATCACAACGAAATTATAATTTTGAATTACTTGTTTGTTTCAAAAGCGTAGCTAATAGAAACTAGCAAAACAAAACAATGTTGTGTCGACAATGTAGAGTATTATGTTGACTCAAAAAGACACAACACTACTATAAATAGATTGAGAAGGGCTTGGAATGTAACCTGCCCCACTATCCCTTCGCTTAGCTTAACAAAATCTCTATTTTCAAAGCTGTCTCACTCAGCCACTACTCTCCTACTCTTAAGATAGAGAATATACCTGAGTATGTTGCTCGTACCTCTAACTCTTGTTAATTCTTGTTAATTATAAATTGTATGAACATGTTTGTTAACCAGGTGTATTATTACTTTGTTCAACACCCGCAAGAAATAAATCATTTCGTGGCCCTGCTGAGCGTGGACGAAATAATGAGTTCCCTGATTGTTGACGTGCAGAGTGGGCGAAATCCCATTTCGCCCACGCTCATTACGGGGAACGTTTACGCAAGTGTTGGAGATTTTACTACCCAAAAATCACTTCCACCATAATTGTTCCTGTTCATTAATTGTTCACAATTCGTTTTAACACTGTTTTAATAATATTAATGAGGGGTGTATTTGTTATATTTTCTTTAATTCAATCCAATTAAAGAAAATATAACAAATTATATTGTTATATTTTCTTTAATTCAATCCAATTAAAGAAAATATAACAAATACACCCCTCATTAATAAAAAAAAAAATACTCCATCTATACAATAGTACCTCTAAAACAATAGTACTTTACACCTCCTAAAGTTATTCCTTTATCTATACAATTGGTACGCCTGAATACAAGTATACACACTTACATACAAATACAACAATACACTTACAATAGCTTCCATAACTTTCCTTCATTTTGAAAATAGAAACAGTTGTCTAAAATCCTCGCTAAAAACAACATCGTTCTAATAATGTTCTTAAATCATAATTTCACTATAAAATGTAAGTATTTTGAATCTAATTCATTCATTTATCTTTATTTTCAAATACTGTATTATAACTTGTTCATTTTAATGTATATATGTATAATTTTTCAGAATATTACTGATGATGCCTAAAAAGGCGAAACGTTTAATATAAATATAACTCTTTCAAATAAATAAATTGGCTGCAAAAAACTTTCCAAAAAAAACCTGTTAGTATTCAGTTAATGAATTTTATTCATTGAATAAAATTCATTAAATATTTTTGTACGACGAATCCTGCTCACTGCTATATTGGACAATAAATATATTTTATTCTATTCTATTCTAATATTCTTATGTATTCAGCTCTACTTAAGGGAGTTGGGGCATGTAGCTGCGGGGAAGTGACGCGAGGGGAATGTTCCCATAGTAATGCATGAAGCTTGCCTTTCATTGCCAACTTGAAGGAAAAAATAAAAAGATTTAAAAAATCCTTATAACTATCGAAATAACAAATAAACTTTGTTCGGAAGTAAGAGAAAACGATTATTTGGAATATCTGCACTGTGCACGTGTGGTTTTAAATCCCAATGATAGATTTTTAAAAACTCCGATTGTCGGGTGAAAACGTGGCAACAATGCTATAGAAACGTGCGAATATTCCTCGAATTCCCAGTTAAATTTCTGTTGCCCTCTTATTAGATTTTGACTAGCTGAATATCTTATTTTCTTCCCGAGCTCATAGAATAATTTTTGAAATGAACTCAAAATGCAGGCAATTCCTTATGTCATGAGCACTGCTTGTTTCTTAAAGCGACGTTGTCACGTCGACGCCAAGACTCGGCAAAACAGACATAATTGTAAAAAATCGGTAGACACAATTTTGATCCGACCTAGGTAATTGTTTTGCAAAAAGGTTTATCTATATAATATAAAAATTTCGTCATATTTTCATCGCCTTAAACAGATCGAAGTGTTTATTTACATCAATTAATTCATTCAGCTCCCATAAGAGCACATGTTAAAACGCAATGAGTTCACAATTTATTTTCTCAAAATCTGCAGTCGCGATGTGGCTCAAACTCCGCGTGTGCATTCTAAACACCCCAAATTGCATCATGGATTTTTTACTTCCCACCTCTACTATGGTAGGGAAGTAATGGATTTAGTCCGAAAAAAATATTTCGAGATTTTAACAGATCTTCACGTTTTGAGACCCTAGCAATCGTTTAAGATCATTTTCTGACTGATGTATGTATGTGTGTGTGTGTGTGGTCAATTTTTCGCCTTTGATATCGTAAAAACGGAACAACATACGGCCATGCCGATTGTTCTGTTGTGTTTATCAGCCTTTAACTTAGATCTGTTTAGATTTTGAGTCAAATCGGTTCAGTGGATCCTGAGATATTAAAAAAAACGTTCTCAATGTCACATATTAACATAGGTAAAAATTCGACTGATATATACTTCCCACCTGGTAAATATTTGCAAAAAATAAACACTCTTTTTTTATTCTTTGAAAAAAAGCATGGCCCTCTTTTTTGTTTGGTGATCTACTGATGGCTAGTAATATAGCAAAAATCATGATTACCTTAATTTACGTACAATTTTCTTTTTTTAGTAAAATATTTTTTTTCTCGAAAACTATACATTTTAGAGAAAAAAAATATTTACATTTTTTTCATATTATAACATCAAGAATTCATTTATATTTTTTTACCTATGTTAATACGTGACATTGAGAACGTTTTTTTAATATCTCATCAGGATCCACTGAACCGATTTGACTCAAAATCTAATCAGATCTAAGTTAAAGGCTGATAAACACAATAAAACAATCGGCATGGCGGTATGTTCCGTTTTTACGATATCGAAGGCGAAAAATTGACCACACACACACACATACATACAGACATCAGTCTCAAAACTTGAAAATGTGTTAAAATCTCGAAATATTTTTTTCGGACTAAATCCATTACTTCCCTACCATAGTAGAGGTGGGAAGTAAAAAAATATATAAATGAATTCTAGATGTTATAATATGAAAAAAATGTAAATATTGTTTTTCTCTAAAATGTATAGTTTTCGAGAAAAAAAATATTTTACTAAAAAAAGAAAATTGTACGTAAATCAAGGTAACCATGATTTTTGCTATATTACTAGCCATCAGTAGATCACCACACAAAAAAGAGGGCCATGCTTTTTTTCAAAGAATAAAAAAAGAGTGTTTATTTTTTGCAAATATTTACTAGGTGGGAAGTAGAGGACTGGTCATCAGTCGAATTTTTTTGGTAAATTTCTCATCGTAGTCGACATTACGCCCCAACTCCCTTAATATCTCATTAACGGTACATCGTATCGAAAAATGCCTAAGGACTTTTCTGCTCAGAACTGTTTTCTCTATTTCACTGTAATATCCGCGGTCGGTCGATCTGAGACATCCTGTGAATAACAATATAACATACATGCATGCGCGCATAGTATAGCGATGTGTGTAATGATTGTGGGACCGCAGGGGGCCTTGCTTGATGGCACGTCCCGCTGCTGGAATTATAACGCAAACTACGAGGCGTGAAGGTTAAGAATTTCCTGAATGAGATATAATAAAACTGGCCTAATAATAAAGTCGTTATTTCATAAAAACAACCCAAGCCATCTACACCAACATTAGTAATACCTTGTACGCAAAGGACCAATTTCTTGTTTTTATTAAACACGCTATTTTTATTTTTATTATATATAATTTTGTTTTAGTGCAATTAATTAAAATTTTAACGCATGCATTTATCTGGACACAGTATCTAGCAATTTATATTATTATAATTTATGTTATTTATAAATTATTATTTTAGCATTCCAACTCCATATGTGGAGGAATGGTCAATTTATTAAAGGGGTAAAATAATAATCAGGTATTTTTACTTCCCACCTCTACTATGGTAGGGAAGTAATGGATTTAGTCCGAAAAAAATATTTCGAGATTTTAACAGATCTTCACGTTTTGAGACCCTAGCAATCGTTTAAGATCATTTTCTGACTGATGACTGTATATGTGTGTGTATGTGGTCAATTTTTCACCTTCGATATCGTAAAAACGGAACAACATACGGGCATGCCGATTGTTCTATTGTGTTTATCAGCCTTTAACTTAGATCTGATTAGATTTTGAGTCAAATCGGTTCAGTGGATCCTGAGATATTAAAAAAAACGTTCTCTAAAACAGGGCGGGGGAGTTTTGGTGGGCTAAAAACCACGATTTTTTTTCACTTTTTTCGGTTTCTTGCTTATAATATGGAAACGGCTAGTCCTATCGAAAAAATTGCCCTTTTCAAAATTAAAGGGCACAAAATTTATTTAAAAATGCACTAGTCAAATTTTTACCGGCTCTACAGAACTTAGAAAATCACCAAAATTTACCAAAATGAAAAAAAAGCATTTTTTCAAGCTTTTAACTATTGAAAAACTCGAATAGCATATAACCTACCTTAATAAACGGGCTATCTAACAAAAAAAAAATTTTCAAATCGGACTGGTAGTTCCTGTGATTAGCGCGTTCAAAAAAAAAAAAAATAATCTCTTTTTTTGTTTGAACGCACTAATGTAAGGAACTACAAGTCCGATTAAAAAAAAATTTTTTTTGTTAGATAGCCCATTTATTAAGGAAGGTTTTAGGCTATTCGAGTTTTTTTAAATTCAATCCCAAAGGGAGTACAACGGGGGTGTAAGATTTTTTGTTATTACAAAGAATCTTACTCCCACGTTTTACCCCCTTTGGGGTTAAATTTAAAAAAAACTCGTATATCCTATAACCTTCCTCAATAAACGGGCTATCTAACAAAAAAAAAAATTTTTTTAATTGAACTTGTAGTTCCTGAGATTAGCGCGTTCAAACAAAAAAAGAGTTTATTTTTTTTTTGTTTGAACGCGCTAATCTCAGGAACTACCAGTCCGATTTGAAAATTTTTTTTTGTTAGATAGTCCGTTTATTAATAAGATTATAAAGGAAAAAGGATAAAAAACAAACTTATAATGTATAAACAAATTATTCAAAAAGATTAAAAAATTATAAGAAAATATTTGAAACTGACAAAAAATAGGTATTTTTGTTCTTTATAAAATTATTATTAATAAATAAATAATAATTTTGTCTGTTTATTTGGTCAGTTTCTTATATTACAATTATCATACAGACGTTAAATCATCTACATAATATTATATTAAATATTGTCGTGTTGTAATAGGTATTTCGTGCATTGTTAGTGGATAGTAGTATGTCATGAAAAAAAAGCAGTTAGTTGTCACTTATCAGTGGAAAAAAAGGTCGGTCGGGGTGATTTTTTTCGTTTCTGAATATTTACGCGTTGGGTTTGCGATTTTATTAAGAAGTTTTTGAAGATTCAATTCACAGTTGAGTGCAGCTAGAGATAGATAGTATTTACCGAGACATAGTGGTGTTATCAATTTTCCGTTGTAGAATAATATTATATTGGGTATATCTGGATGATATAACTTCGGATCGCAGCTTCCGGAGTGAAAATGGTTTAAATTCCTTGAACCTGACTATCACCAAAAATCTATCCATTTACATCAGAGGACTAGCAGCATCAAGCTAATATTTATTTTTCGTAATACTGTGTGAACGGTGACAATTCAGTGTTGTTTTTGGTGTTGTAAATTTTTTTTTTAATTAATAGTTTATATGCAATATTTGATCAGCCTTGCTTTATTTTGCTGTGAAAAATATATCTTCAATGACAAGTGTTGTTTTGGTGTGGTAATTTTTTTTAATTAATAGTTTATACGCAATATTTGATTAGCCTTGCATTATTTTGTTGTGAAAAATATATTTTTTATGACAATTTGTTATCATTTTGGGTGTAGTTGTTGTCGTTGTGCATGAAATTCAACGCTGCGGTATAAACTTCGTTAGATTAATTAGCTGATTATTAATTGATTTTTTAAAATTTTTCGATACATTTAAGTAGCCCATGAATAGTCCTATAACCTCCCTTATGGCGATTTAATATTTCTTAATATACTATTTACTAGAGCACTTCGCGTCAAGTGTTCCAATTCCACCCCGAAAATACTACCTTGGAAAAAGTGTGTCTGTGGGGTGGCCTCAACCAAATTTTTCCCATTTTTCGATGCAGTTCGATAGCCCATGAATAGGTCTATATAACCCTTGTATGCGGATTTAATATTTCGTAAAATAATACTCTTCTTACTAGAGCACTTCGCGTTCATATCCAAAATTTCAAAAAGTGTTACGCAATTTTAACAGTGGATATTTTCAACAATAATAAATTTAATTTCTGGCTAAGCGACTACTTTTATCAAAAAATATTTGGAACAAAAAATGTTGACAATACCTATTACGGCAAACATTTTTTGATAGCACACATGATTTTTTAAAATTTTTTATGTTGTCTCAAGATGCGGCCAAAAAAACGCTATTAGCGCAACATTACGGATGTATATTTTTAGTATGTTGATTAGGAGCGTGTTATCTACCATTTACAACAAAAATAATTTTTGTTACAATTAGTTCCACGACCACCGCAAGGTGTTTTTTTTACTTATTAGTGTATTTGCCATATGGCACATACACTATTGGCGTCGGTCGGATGGCGGGACCTAGGGGTCGGACCAAAATTTCTCGACGTTTCATAGCCTCCTGAACACTTTGGCACCATTTTTGGAAATGTCTATTTATATATGTGTTTATATATATATATATATATATATATATATATATATATATATATATATATATATATATATATGTCGGAGTAGATACATTAGCCGAAGCGCTGGGCACTTGATTCGCCTCGCTACTCATGTTTTATTAATGTAGAACTCAGATAGTAGGTATAGGCTTGGTAATGAATCCAAAGTCTCGAAGCTCAAGCGTGCCTGTTCACCGTATCACTTCACAAACCAGAATGCCCCATGTATTCAATTTCAACCACGACGTTATGTCGGTTTTTAACAGGTATCTCCGTAATAACCAATCAGAGACTTCGAGACTCCGGCTACATTTGCAGACGGGGTCGTCTGCCCAAACCTAAGCTATTAACGTAGGTAAAGATCATAATTTTTCCGAGCCATAAGATTAATGGTAATTTGGAAATACCGTCTATTAAATTAAGGTACGAATTGCTGATCATAAAAACAATCATTAACAAAGGTACAAATTGTCAGGTCATAAAAGTAATTTATTATAATCGCATTAATATTTAGAAATTCACAGGAATCGAATTATCTATTAAAAATATTTAGATGTGTGTCTTTCCATCTCCGACATATATATATATTTATATATATATATATATGTGTGCGGGCAATAACTTTCGAAAGAGTTAATTGATTTTGACGAAATTTGGTAGGAACGTTGAAATCCATCACCGCAAGAAGCCTATTTAAAATGGGCGTAATCGGACCATTTTAAGGGTGGTTTTTAGGGGTTGAAAAATGTTTTTGGGCCCAAAAATGCCGAAAAAATTCTCAGAATCGTTTCAAAATTGAAATTTAACTCTTTAGTAACGATTAAAATGTGCTGCTAAAATTTTAATAAAATCGGCCCGACAGGACCGGACTTACAAATTTTATGAAAACACTAGTTTGCGGATAGTGCTTTACTTACTGAAGGGTGTATTTAATTTGGTACCGAGGTTGCATTGATAAAAATATTGAAATTAAGAAAAAAAATATTATTTTAAGGGATGTATTAAGGGGTTAAATTTTTTATTTTGTTCAAAAACAAACTTAAGTTCACATAATAAAGCCACAATGCCAGTATTAGCAAATACACTATATTGTCGGAAGGGTTTTGGCACTGCGACCCGAGTTTTTTTTCTACTGCACTATGAAGATAAATAATAAACATAACATTATCATTTTAGTGCGAATATCACATTACATTACTTAGGCTCACATGTAAAAATAAATAACTAAAAAAAATAAATCCTAAAAGCTGAAGATAAATAATTATTAATTAATTCAACAATGAATTCAATCCACAAAGCAAATTCACTAGGTAGTGAATAGTATTTCATAACATATCAATCAGCATACATATTATGCCATCATGATTGTTAAACGTCAAACGATTGTTATAAGATACACAAGGAAAAAATCAGAAGCCACTGTCGGGACTTGAACTCGAAATTCCAAGTTTCCCGCTGGTTGAGTTGCCACTTACTCACACAGTGCCCTAAAAGTGAAATTTGTTCCTTCCCTATATATACCTATTTCAATACTAAATTACATCTCATGCGAGAGTCGATTTATTTTTAAGTTACAATCATAACTTAAATAGTAATCTAACTAATATTATAAAATAATGTGAAAGTTTGGATGGATGGATGTATGGATGTTTGTTACTCAATCACGCCAGAACGGCTGAACGGATCTGGATGAAATTTGGCACAGAGATAGATTATAGTCTGGAATAGCACATAGGCTACTTTTTATCCCGGAAAAATGTACGGTTCCCGTGGGATAGCTTTGTTTTTGTTTTTCACAGAGCAAGGAATCGACATGATTTTTTGCATAGTGGTAGTTTAGGGGTCAGAGAATGTTATAGGCTACTTTTTATCCCGGAAAAATGTACGGTTCCCGTGGGATAGCTTTGTTTTTGTTTTTCACAGAGCAAGGAATCGACATGATTTTTTGCATAGTGGTAGTTTAGGGGTCAGAGAATGTTATAGGCTACTTTTTATCCCGGAAAAATGTACGGTTCCCGTGGGATAGTTTTGTTTTTGTTTTTCACAGAGCAAGGGATCGACATGATTTTTTGCAAGTGGTAGCTTAGGGGTCAGATAATGTTATAGGCTACTTTTTATCCAGGAAAAATGTACGGTTCCCGTGGGATAGATTTGTTTTTGTTTTATCTTTGGAACTACTAAACCGATTTTAAAAATTCTTTCACTAATAGAAAGCTACGCAAGGGTGGAGACTCTCGCGGGGGATAACAAATTAGGGGGAAGATTCGCGCGGGGGATAAAAAATTAGGGGGAAGATTCTAGCGGGGGGATAACAAATTAGGGGGAAGATTCACGCGGGGGATAACACATTAGGGGGAAGATTCACGCGAAGGGATAACAAATTAGGGGGGGAGATTCTCGCGGGGGGATAACAAATGTAATGTATTATTAATATCCGAGCGAACGAGCGAAGCGAGTGAGTAATGTATTAATAAAATCCGAGCGAACGAGCGAAGCGAGTGAGTTATGTATTAATAATAATCAAGCGAACGAGCGAAGAAGGAATTAATAATATTCAAACGAACGAGCGAAGCGAGTGAGTAATGTAGGTATTAATAAAATTCGAGCGAACGAGCGAAGCGAGTGAGTAATATATTAATAATATTCAAGCGAACAAGCGAAGCGAGTGAGTAATATATTAATAATATTCAAGCGAACAAGCGAAGCGAGTGAGTAATGTAGTATTAATAAAATCCAAGCGAACGAGCGAAGCGAGTGAGTTATGTATTATAAAATTCGAGCGAATAAACACTACCAGCCCGGTTTCGCTTCGCAGAAGGAGAATTTCTCGCGGGGGGATAATAAATTATAAATCGTAAAATACGTGGGCGAAGCCACGGGTAACGGCTAGTAACTCATAAATAAACAAAGGTTTGAGTTTTTGTGGACAGTAATATTAAGTATATGATAAAATCAAACGATTTTTTAACCCCTTATATCCACAACAATATTATTCTTATAACAATTAGAGGTGAAAAATATATATATCAGACAGCCAAGCTGCCATGATTTGTATAAGCTATATCTAAGAAAAAATTTTTTCTTAGATATAGCTTATACAAATCATGGCAGCTTGGCTGTCTGATATATATTATTTTCACCTCTAATTGTTATGTGAATAATATTGTTAAGGATATAAGGGGTTAAAAAATCGTTTGATTTTATCATTTACCTAATAGTAATAACTCAAATGGCCCGAACAAGCCGTTTTAAATAATTAACAATATATGAGTTAGGTAATTGTGAACAACAATATAATAATTATTAATTAATTCAACAATGAATTCAATACTATACTATTCACTGCTTTGTAGATTGAATTCATTGTTGAATTAATTAATAATTATTATATTGTTGTCCACAATTACCTAACTCACATATTTTTAATAAATAATAAACATAACATTTTAGTGCGAATATTTAGATATCACATTACATTTTAGGCTTAATATTGTATATCTATGTACGTTACCTACAAACACCACAATACTTTTGATGAAAAATGCATGTAATAAGCTTATTTTACAAGGGATGAACCGGAGTTTCGAAAGAAAATTTTAGTTAAACTGAACACTTTCTCGATCATAGGATCCCCATTCACGATATCAAAGAACGGAAATTCAAGTTAGCCAAACAAGAAAACGAGACAAGACGAGTAAGGTTTTGTCTCGTCTCGTCTCGAAAAATATTGTCTCAGAATTTCGAGACGAGACGAGACAAGGCCTTATCTCGTCTCGTGGCAATTCTATCTGTATTTAATCAGATTTGCTTATTTCTACAGCCAAAATATAGTTATACCTTGGTAATAATTTGTTTTTTGTAGTTTTTTTTTTGTTAACATTGTTAACAACCAAAAATAATTCTCTTAATAAATATTTTTATCTTATTTTATTCTGACAGTTCGGTATTTTCTTTGTGTTAGTTTTCGGATAGGTAATGTAACGTTTTACCATTGTGTTGCCCCGAAATTTATAAATAACTAGCCGTCACCCGTAGCTTCGCCCACGTATATTTCGATTTGATTTATTATCCCCCCTCGAGAAATCCTCCTCCTGGGAAGCGAAGCCGGACTGGTGGTGTTTATATTCGCTCGAATTTTATTAATACATAACTCACCCGCTTCGCTCGTTCGCTCGAATTTTATTAATACATTACCCACTCGCTTCGCTCGATCGCTTGAATAATACTAATATATTACTCACTCGCTTCGCTCGTTCGCTCGAATTTTATTAATACATTTTTGCTCACCTACGTTATATAAGGAACTCCTGTGCAAAATTTCATGCTTCTAGAATCTAGCTTCAAAAATGACGAACTTCCATACAAACTTTTATCCCCTATTGAACCCCCTTAGGGGATGAATTTACAAAAATACTTTCTTAGTGCTCACCTACGTTATATAAAAAACTCCTGTGCAAAATTTCATGCTTCTAACTTCAAAAATGAAAAACATCCTTTTATCCCCTATTTAACCCCCTTAATTGATGAATTTTCAAAAATCCTCTCTTAGTGGGTGCCTACGTCACAAAAGGAACCTACTGTTCAAATTTCAAGTTTATATCTTCAGCAGTTTGACCTGGGTGTTGTCTGTCAATCAGTCAGTAACGGAACTGTTTTATATATATACTAGCCGTTACCCGCGGCTTCGCCCACGTATTTTACGATTACAATTTATTATCCCCCCCGCGAAAAATTCTCCTCCTGCGAAGCGAAGCCGGGCTGGTCGTGTTTATTCGCTCGAATTTTATAATACATTCGCTTTGCTCGTTCGCTCGGATTTTATTAATACATTAGACACTCGCTTCGCTCGTTCGTTTGAATATTATTAATTCCTTCTTCGCTCGTTCGCTTGATTATTATTAATACATAACTCACTCGCTTCGCTCGTTCGCTCGAATTTTATTAATACATGACTCACTCGCTTCGCTCGTTCGTTTGAATATTAATAATACAATACTTACTCGCTTCGCTCGTTCGCTCGAATTTTATTAATACATTACTCACTCGCTTCGCTCGTTCGCTCGAATATTAATAATACATTACATTTGTTATCCTCCCGCGAGAATCTCCCCCCTAAATTTGTTATCCCCCCGCGTGAATTTTCCCCCTAATTTGTTATCCCCCCGCTAGAATCTTCCCCTCTAATTAGTTATTCCCCGCGTGAATCTTCCCCCTAATTTGTTATCCCCCCGCGAGAATCTGCCCCCCTGCGTAGCTTTCTATTAGTGAAAGAATTTTTAAAATCGGTTTAGTAGTTCTAAAGATAAAACAAAAACAAATCTATCCCACGGGAACCGTACATTTTTCCGGGATAAAAAGTAGCCTATAACATTATCTGACCCCTAAACTACCGCTATGCAAAAAATCATGTCGATCCCTTGCTCTGTCAAAAACAAAAACAAAACTATCCCACGGGAACCGTACATTTTTCCGGGATAAAAAGTAGCCTATAACATTCTCTGACCCCTAAACTACCACTATGCAAAAAATCATGTCGATCCCTTGCTCTGTGAAAAACAAATACAACACTATCCCACGGGAACCGTACATTTTTCCGGGATAAAAAGTAGCCTATGTGCTATTCCAGACTAAATCTATCTCTGTGCCAAATTTCATCCAGATCCGTTCAAAAATGACGAATTTCCATACAAACTTTCATCCCCTATTTAGCCCCCTTAGGTGATGAATTTTCAAAAATCCTTTCTTATTGCTCACCTACGTAATATAAGGAACTCCTATGCAAAATGTCATGCTTCTAACTTCAAAAATGACGAACTTCCATGCAAACTTTCATCCCCTTTTTAGTCCCCTTAGGGGATGAATTTTCAAAAAAAAATTTCTTAGTGCTCACTTACGTTATATAAGAAACTTTTGTGCAAAATTTCATGCTTCTGACTTCAAAAATTACGAATTTCCATATAAACGTTCATCCCCTATTTAACCCCCTCGGGGGTTGAATTTCGAAAAATCCTTTCTTATTGCTCACCTACGTAATATAAGGAACTCCTGTGCAAAATGTCATGCTTATAACTTCAAAAATGACGAACTTCCATGCAAACTTTCATCCCCTTTTTAGCCCCCTTAGGGGATGAATTTTCAAAAAAAAATTTCTTAGTGCTCACCTACGTTATATAAGAAACTTCTGTGCAAAATTTCATGCTTCTAACTTCAAAAATGACGAATTTCCATACAAACTTTCATCCCCTATTTAGCTCCCCTAGGGGATGAATTTTCAAAAATCCTTTCTTATTGCTCACCTACGTAATATAAGGAACACTTATGCGAAATGTCATGCTTCTAACTTCAAAAATGACGAACTTCCATGCAAACTTTCATCCCTTTTTTAGCCCCCTTAGGGGATGAATTTTCAAAAAAAAATTTCTTAGTGCTCACTTACGTTATATAAGAAACTTTTGTGCAAAATTTCATGCTTCTAACTTCAAAAATGACGAATTTCCATACAAACTTTCATCCCCTATTTAACCCCCTTAGGGGTTGAATTTCAAAAAATCCTTTCTTAGTGGGTGTCTACGTCATAAAAGGAACCTACTGTTCAAATTTCAAGTTTATATCTTCAGCGGTTTGACCTGGGCGTTGTCTGTCAGTCAATCAGTCAGTCAGTCAGTCAGTCAGTCAGTAACGGAACTGTTTTATATATATAGATAGATAATGTAAAATGGGTCAGAACTGCGGGGGAATTGCTCATTATTACATTTCGAATATTTATTTTTGAACATTCAGTACATTCCCGACACTGTATTATGAATTTAATATAGATCCGATTTCTATTGAACACCCGAATAATTGTCTCAATGCCATTCAAAACACAAGAGAGAGATATAGTGAAATACAATTTCTTATAGTACGGGAGCAGTGATGATTTTTATACGTCATAGTGCTGATGCACCGTTTGGGGGGAACAGATAGAGGATACCGAGCACTTTTGGGACAAATAAGGTCATTAAAATTTGAAAGCTAATAAAACCCATAAAAACATATCGAACATTTTCTTCAAATAGTAATACAACCTGAAGAACTAATTGTGAAACCTTTTTAAAGGAGAGTATGATGTGCATTTGGTCATTATTTATGGCTAATACCAAAACTAGACAGCGAAAGTTTCAGAGATGGCCTGCAGGGTCAACAGTTTTTTTTTCTAATTTTTACCGTTATTTGAAACAAAAAGTAATTTTTTTAATGTTTAACCTCAAAATTATGTGTAAAATAAATTTCTTTTCAATATTCCTCAATGTTTAATAAACGTACTTGATTTTTCAACAAATATCACATCAACAGTTTTCAAATTATTGTGGCAGGACGTTTCTATTTATATGATTCACATCCGACAAACCCTTTTCCCATTAAATACAATAACAATATTCTGATGATAATAATAATTTGAACTTATACTTTAACATTTTCTGACAGAAAACCAATAGAATATATTTTTCACGCCGATATAACGTCACTTTGAAACAACACAATCTAGATGTACTCATCACTTGTCGTGTTTCAAGATGGAAACCATTGAAATAATCAGGAATATAGTAAAATGTAATAAATCATTATTAAGAAGAACATGAACATGTGCGTGACCCAACCACGCCGTGTTCGCTGCTGTTCACAAGTGCGTAGGCCATGGCCACTGCCGTCCTAGTCCCAGAGCTGACCGTTGGATTTCCTATATTCTCTGAGGATCGAATAGCCACAATTATTATTTTTATTCTGCTGGAAATTGAAAAATTCGACTGATGACCAGACCTATACTTCCCACCTAGTAAACAATAATTAACTAAAAATTACCGTGGTAACGAATACAATGACCTTCAAGTACCTCACGTTCAAATTTGTGTATTGTCTATCTCATTCTGGCCGTGCGCGACAAGTACCTTTATAGGGAAGATACACAGCATATATATGCAAGAAATAAACACTCTTTTTTTATACTTTGAAAAAAAAGCATGGTCATTTTATTTGTTTATTGATCTACTGATGGCTAGCTTATAGCAAAAATCGTGAATACCTTGATTTACGTACAATTTTTTCTTTTAGTAAAATATTTTTTTCTCGAAAATTATACATTTTAGAGAAAAAAAATATTGAGATTTTTTTCATATTATAACATCTAGAATTCATTTATATTTTTTTACCTATGTTGATGCGTGACATTGAGAACGTTTTTTTTAATATCTCAGGATCCACTGAACCGATTCGGCTCAAAATCTAATCAGATCTAAGTTAAAGGCTGATAAATACAACGGCATGGCCGTATGTTGTTCCGAAAAATTGACCACACACACACATACAGACATCAGTCAGAAAATAGTCTTAAACGATTGCTAGGGTCTCAAAACGTGAAGATCTGTTAAAATCTCGAAATATTTTTTCGGACTAAATCCATTACTTCCCTACCATAGTAGAGGTGGGAAGTAAAAATTACCGAAAGTGACATCAGTATTCCATGATTCGGCAGAATAAAAATAATGATAATTATTGTGGCCAGCGCCTCGTTTGAGCGTGAGCGTCAAGTATTTCTTATAGTAGACATCTTTTCTCTGGGGCTAGGTAAACATCTTTGACATGCGTTAGACACTAATCAATGGTATCACAATTGAATCAGCAATGCTGTAACCCACTTAACGGGTCTGAATTGCGTGTGGTGAATTGCCTTTTGTATGTTGACACTTACTTTACAAGTGAGACACTTTCGCTCTTCGCCTCTATCGGCTTTTGGAAATATTAGATACAGTATCTCCTCCTGTGTCAGCCTAGCTTTAGTCGCTATAATGTCCAGAGTTCTTACTGCGGGTATCTCAGTACTTCAGCGAACATTGTTAATTGTTCCAAGCGAGAGCTCAGGTTTAGCTTCGACCGAGCTCTTATAGCCGGAGATGATGATAGCATGATGAGTTGACCAGGTCATTTGTTTCATTCGCATTGTAAGAACAATTGTATATTCTTACTTTAAATAAATAAAACAATAAATTCATTTGAATAAAATCGCAATTGTTGAAGTTTTCTTAATAGTGAATGTTGATTAATTGAAAACCAAATTTTCTTGTTGTTATCAAGAAAACCTCAATTCTTTAGCGTATCTAAATTCATATCAAGAAGGTGTGTTAATATAATAAACATGTTTGCTATATTAGCACCCCCCCCTTCGCCTGAAAAAAAATTTAAATGGAAGATTCGAACTTCCAAACCAACTGCAAAACACTACGCGCAGGAAACAAAATGAACTATCATCTATCTATATATATAAAACAGTTCCGTTACTGACTGACTGACTGACTGATTGACTGACAGACAACGCCCAGGTCAAACCGCTGAAGATATAAACTTGAAATTTGGACAGTAGGTTCCTTTTGTGACGTAGGCACCCACTAAGAAAGGATTTTTCGAAATTCAGCCCCTAAGGGGGTTAAATAGGGGATGAAAGTTTGTATGGAAATTCGTCGTTTTTGAAGTTAGAAGCATGAAATTTTGCACAGGAGTTTCTTATATAACGTAGATGAGCACTAAGAAATTTTTTTTTGAAAATGCATCCCCTAAAAGAGCTAAAAAGGGGATGAAAGTTTGTATGGAAGTTCGTCATTTTTAAAGCTAGAAGCATGACATTTTGCACATTAGTTCCTTATATGACGTAGATGAGTAATAAGAAAGGATTTTTGAAAATTCATCCCTTAAAGGGGTTAAATAGGGGATGAAAGTTTGTATGGAAGTTCATCATTTTTGAAGTTAGAAGCATGAAATTTTGCACAGGAGTTCCTTATATAACGTAGGTGAGCAATAATGTATTAATAAAATTCGATCGAACGAGCGAAGCGAGTGAGTTATGTATTATTAATATTCAAGCGAACGAGCGAAGCGAGTGAGTAATCTATTAATAAAATTCGAGCGAACGAGCGAAGCGAGTGAGTATTGTATTATTAATATTCAAACGAACGAGCGAAGCGAGTGTGTAATGTATTATTAACATTCGAGCGAACGAGCGAAGCGAGTGAGTAATGTATTAATAAAATCCGAGCGAACGAGCGAAGCGAGAGAGTTATGTATTATAAAATTCGAGCGAATAAACACCACCAGCCCGGCTTCGCTTCGCAGGAGGAGAATTTTTCGCGGGGGATAATACATCATAAATCAAAAAATACGTGGGCGAAGCCACGGGTAACGGCTAGTATTAAATAAAAACAAAATAGTGTACAAATCAATATATAGGCGCAGGACTTCAGGATGTAATAGCTCGTCCAAAAATATGAAAAAAAGTTTCTATTAACTTACCGTCTAAATGCACCATTTTAGAGATACAGGTGTTGAAATTGAAAAAAAAAATTCGTCATTTGCGAATATCTCCGGAACCGTTTATCATTACAGAAAACAGCTTTTGTAAGCATTTTCTACTCATAATAAGCTATGTTTTGTGCGGAATTTTTTTTTTAAGTCATAATTATTGGTAAAGGTTTTGAAGGGGTGGTGGGTGTTTTTCTCCGTAACTTCTACGCTACTGAAAAAAGTACGGTTTTAAGACGCCCGTTTGAATCGCTAATGTTTTCTACACAAAAAAGGTACTCTTGGTCATAAGCTCTAAAGTCGATCGTTTTCGAGAAAAATCAACTTTTATGTTGAAAAACATGGTCAATTTTTTTAAATAAATTTTTTTTCTTACTAATTAAACAAAATTTATTTAAACGTTAGAACAAGTAACAAAACCTAACGTTAACTTCACAATTGCAAAATTAAAAAAAAAATGAAAAAATGATACAAAAGTTGTCTTTTCAAAATTCCCCAAACACCATGTATGTATCTCTAAAATGGTGCATTTTAGAGGGTAAGTTAATTGAAACTTTTTTTCATATTTTTGGACGAGCTATCACATCCTGAAGTCCTGCGCATATATTATGAAACACCCTGTATAATACACACTGAAAAAGAGTCAATTTTCAATGTTTGCAGTTTTTAAACGATCACAAGAAACACTATCTTGACGACCATTAATATCTAAAATAAATTATTTATCACTTTTTGAAATAACATGAAAAGGTACAAACATAAAATCTGCATTAATTAATGGATTTGAACACTAAGGAATCTCCTTATCAAAATAGTACTTCCGCAAATTTGTTTTTAAACGATTAATAAAATCACTATCAATAGGATTTAATAGTTTTTGTTAGGGCTTGAGAATAGCCGAGAGTGTAGCGGCGCTGTTGTTTACATGGCGTTGCTATGGTTCCTCTATTACAAGTCCCCAGTTCTCGGGTTCTAGCCCGAGAGCTGGTAAAAGTGTCAATTAGATTTTCAATTTATTATTAAAAAAAAACAATGAATTGAAAATATGAATTGGTGCTAGGCCCAAATAACCTTAGCTGTTGGTGGTCTTTAAAACACAATTCAATTCAATAGTTTTTTTAAATTATTATCCTGGTCAATGCTAAATTTAAGTAAAATTTCCTTTTTTAAAATATGAACTCTATAACATTTTTTAACATAATAATTTCATTTCTACGTATTATCCATATCAAGCATAATATCTATTATTCATGTTTCAGAACTTGCGTAGATTTTGTAAATATTATTCAGAAACGAAAATACATAGACAACGTGGAAAGTTCTAATGTTTATTTTATCAGGTAAAAGTTTCGTTATCACAATATTATTTGAAACGAGTCGTTTGAACACAGAACACAGCTGGTGTAGCAGAACTACGCTTCGACTAGCGCCTACCTGCCTTTAACTCGTCGAGAAGCAGATATTAATATAGTGTTATGATGGCGGAGGTAGCGTGCCGGCTTGTGTTGAATTAGGTAACTCCATTGAAGTAATATAGGAAAAAGGAGCATTTAGGAAGGAAAAATTGTGGTCAGAAACATTAGTCGCATTGCCAAACTCTATCGGCTAAAATAGTGTATTTGCTTATACAGTAGAACCTCGATTATCAGTCATGGGTCGCAACCGAAAGGATTGTTTTTTTCCAAACCCCGTGCTTGTAAGATTTGCTTGGTCTAACTTTTCTAAAATGACTACTCTACAAGTTTTACCTATCAAAAAAATGGACAAAAATTTATATAACTGCGAAAATTGTGATTTAGGCCCCCATTTTCCAGGATGGCGATCGTAGCACAACTTTTTGAGAATTTTTAGTATGTTAGACGGGTGACCAAATACCTACTATAATATGTTTACCAAATCTCATGCTAAGAAATGTTTTTACTTAATTTTCTTAAAAAATTAATGAATCCAAAAATTACTAGATTTATTTTGTAGCTGCAAAAACATCCGCGTTTGAAGAAATGCTCGATATAAACGAAATATTGCTCGTTTTAAGGGGTTTATTTATCCATGTTTTAATGTACAATTGAAGGGAATAAAGGGTTTTCTCATTGTAGCCGAAATCTCGCTATATCCAGGCCTCGTTATAGTGGGGTTCTACTGTGCATATAATAGTAACAGAATCTCTGTCTCACTTTATTTTTTTCAGAAGTTTTTTCTGTCTGTCTGTTTTGTATCCGTATCACACGAGAACGGTTGGATCGATTTTGATGAAATTAGTTACACTGTCAATTGATATATACTGAAGTGCGGCAGTAGAAGGTTTCTCCGTAGTCAATTTTACCTGTAAAATTATTCGAGAAAAGTACACCGGAAATGTTTGGAGCGTTTATGTTCTGACTGGGGAGATGGTAATAGTGGGCCCATATATTTGATAATTAATATTTTCAGAGTGGTTCCTCAGTCAGAGCCACATTCCAAATATTTCGAAAAGAACAAATAAATAAAATGCATAGTAAACAATTTTATTAATTAGAAAGGTTCAGTTGAATAACAGAACATTAGATAATCCCTTCGGACTTAATATTAAATAAGGTTATTACATAATGGTTAGACAAGATCGAAATAAGGACGGCGAGGTCGAAATCATTATCACATATGAATATTTAAATTGACTAGAAAACATAACTATTTTATATCAAATAAGAAATGAAAGTTAACACACCAAACGGGCGGAACATGGCTTAAACAATATATTAAAGCTAAGCTTACCAATAACTAGTGAACGTACTTAATTAAAATAATAATAAGGAAAAGAAAATGTTACGTGACGATACAGTAAGTCCATCGTGATTCCGATCTGAGGTTAGTCCTTGGTGAAACATAAGTAATTGGAAAAATTAATCATTTCTCCTTGAGAGAAAAACAAAACGTCCGTTCTCATCCGAGGTCAAAATTTTTCTTTTTCATAAACAAGTGTTCATATTTTTTAGTTGCTAGCAAAATCTTAAATCACAATAATCCAAAAGTATTTTATTTCAGTAACTTAGAAATTAGCAAACACTGCACAAGGCACTCGATTCTGATGTAACTAGTTTTTACATTTTTCAAAATAAAAAAATAATGACACTTCGCGAAACACAAATATAAGTCTGACCAGGAGTTGAACAGGATTATAACAAAATAAATAATATTATTAAAAATAAGAATAATTCTATAAACAAATATGTCATTAGTAATTAACGACATGACAATACGCATAATATGATATAAACTGACCTCTAAAAAAAACCGGACACCTTGAAATATGTTTAAAAAACACATAAACGTTTAATAATTTAACTATGGATTGGCATTAGGTTGAAGAATCATTAGTTTTTGATACGGACTGTACAATTTAGTTAGTAAATAATGACAAATAAACAAAGATATAGTTAAATTATTAAACGTTTATGTGTTTTTTCTGGAGGTCAGTGTATATACAGGGTGTCCCAAAATTGCTGGGACACAGAGCTACCACGTGTAGTAGATGTCAAAATAAGTTGATTGGACCCAATTTTTTTATATACCAAAATGTACCATTGCCCGTGAGAAGAGTTCAAAGTTTACATAAAAAAACACATTTTTGTACGCTGTTCAGAAATGAGTGAAACAAATTGAATGAAATTTGACAAAAGTGCATTTTAGAGGATTACTCTCCTTTCGGTAATCAAAGAAACCCAAAAGAAATTGTAGAAGGGTTAAAACCACCCTCACCCCCTGACATTTTTTCCAGAACTTTCTTAGGGGTGGTAATACGGTTCTCAAATTTTTTTAGCGAGAAGACTGATTAATTATCTTCATTTTGTTACCCTTGTAAAAAAAAAAAAATGTTGTTGGGCTTGAGAATAGCCGAGAGTGTAGCGGCGCTGTTGTTTACATGGCGTTCATATGGTTCCTCTATTACAAGTCCCCAGTTCTCGGGTTCTAGCCCGAGAGCTGGTAAAAGTGTCAATTGGATTTTCAATTTAATATTAAAAAAAAATAATAATAATGAATTGAAAATATGAATTGGTGCTACGCCCAAATAACCTTAGCTGTTGGTGGTCTTTAAAACACAATTACCAAAAATAGTTCTCGGCTTCTAGCCCGAGAGCTGGTAAAAGAGTCAATTGGATTTTCAATTTAATATTAAAAAAAAATAATGAATTGAAAATATGAATTGGTGCTAGGCCCAAATAACCTTAGCTGTTGGTGGTCTTTAAAACACAATTACCAATTACGAAAAAAATGTTTTCTTAAATAATGCTAACAGATATTCCTAGTACAAGTTTAATAAAATTGCAATACAAAATTTTATATACAAAATTTTATGTAAACTTTGAACTCTTCTCACGGGCAAACGGTACATTTTGGTATATAAATAAATTGGGTCCAATCGACTTATTTTGACCTCTACTATACGTGGTAGCTCTGTGTCCCAGCAATTTTGGAACACCCTGTATACATATTTTTTTTTTGTTCAAGGTCACCAACACCTAGATTTATTTGGGTCTAGCACCGATTTCCGATTTAATATCTATTAAAAATAAATTAAAAATCCAGTAATTGATGCTTTCACCAGTTCTCGGATTAACCTAGAAACTGGGTGCTTGCAATAGAGAAGCCGTGGAAAATCGTCATAAACAATGGCATTGCTACACGTTCTGCTATTTTCAAGTCCCCAAATACTAATCTATTATGTATTGTTATGAAATTATCGCGCAAAGCTTATGGATATCTACGCAAGCTATTTAAAGAAATAAATAAGATTTTGCAAACTTGTAAAACATAAATTTTGGTCATAAAACAGATTTAGGGTAAGTTCGGTTTTACGCTCGATTGATCGAGCCGAGCGAACAGATTTTTGGTCACGTGACAACCGAGCAAATCTAGCCATCTAAACAATTCCGAACGTAATCTTGCAGATTTTTTCAAACGTCAGAATAAAATGGTGCCAATAATTTAAATTCTTATTACTAAAGCCGAAATATATTCTTTATTGCTCCTCATTTTGATTTAATTCAACATTGTTATAATAATAAATCATGAATCACAATTTTTTTCGTTTTATTCCTTTATTTTAAAATTAATAGTAGTACGGGTTGTTGATTTTTTCGACCCATAGATATAATAAATATTTTATTTTATCATTCTGTGCGATATAGACTTATTGATTATTACTATTCTTTGAATAAATATTATTCGTGTGTTTTTACCTATTGAAAAATTACCTCATATAAATAAACTTCGAAATTTATCCATTCTCACAACAAGTGTTTCCGCTCATTTTTAAAATGAATGCTCTGAAGATGGTTGAATCTGCTTGCTCGCTTACTTTCCTCAGAGCAAATCGAGCGCGCTCGATCTGCTCCAGATCTTAAAACCGAACGCAGGATAGAGATCTTTCAGAGCATATAAATGTTAAATTCGAACATATTAGAGCACTCCGATCAATTTGAGCGTAAAACCGAACTTACCCTTAATAGAAAATTTGCATTATTGTTTAAATTCGTTGACAAGGTACTGAGAGCTCTTTAACTAATTCTATACGAGCTACATAGGTACGAGCTGAGAAATTCAATTTTCTCTTTATCTCACAGCACTGTGTACTTCTTTATTTATCTTCGTTTTGTAAAAGAGAAAAAACGAAGTGAAAGGAACTTCGTTGTTTTCTGTTTTTGTGTTCAACAGAGGGAAAGAAAAAGATAAACACTTTAGCATTATAATCTTAAAAATACACTACTTTAAGGAGATTGAGGCGTTAGGCGATAATAATGAAAAAATAAATAACAATAAATGAGTTACGTAATTGTGGACAACAATACCTAGTGGATGCCTTGTGGATTAAAAATTCATTGTTGAATTAATTAATAATTATTATAATGAGAAAAGTCTAAAATAATTTTTTTTTAGTAGATTATTTCATTACAAAATTTTCTGTGAAAAATCTAAGGTTATTAGGAAGCTTATTAAGTTATAAATGTAATAAAACTGTTACATGTAGTCTTATGGAAAACATGTCAACTCAACATGCAAATGACACATTTGCTTTTATAACAAATGAACAAATAGTGTCAGCAGTACGAAAATTAACTATGTTAAGTATTGACATTTCACGGTCATTTTAAAGTGTTTTCCAATTCGGTTAGGAAAGCTTTAAAGGTAGTTGTCGTGCTATGGGCATAGTGTCAGAAAATTCTAAATTTTCGTCTACTCATTAAGGATACTATAATACAAATACCATTAAAATTTGAAGTTGATTGACGATCTCTAACTCGAGATAAACTTAATTAATGTTCGGATAATTAACACGGAGAGCATAGGAAAGGTTGTGTTTTTGACCAGTTTTTTAATTTAAAAAAAAAGTAACAGTCAGAAATTTTCAAAAAACTAACTGTTCATTGATGTTTTTGTTCTGAGTTTAAAAAAGAAAATCCAAAAATTATTGACCTTTTTATTGTTGAAATATAATAACACAAAGTTCAACAATTTATAAGAAAAGATTGACATTTTTATATAATCCAAGCGAATAAACTAAGTGAAATATGTGTTACTATGTGAACAACAGTTTAGGTACAATCTCTAACAAAAATTTTTTACATTTAACACTATACTTATTTATTGCTTTCCAGCGTATTATGAACGAAACTTTTGGATATTATTGTAGCACGACAACTACCTTAATTAACAAAAAAATATATTAAACATTACTATTTTTGAATTATTGACTATTATTATCCTTAGCGAAGCGGCAACGTTGCATTTAGAAATAAGTGGCGGGAAATTCAAATATTTCATATCTGTCAATTACATCAAGGTATTAATATAAACCAAAGCTTCAGAATTGACATTGAAATGTTCTTTGTTGTCTTTTGTCACATGCTTCTTGTCAGTTGACACTGTATTAAACTTAATACATTTATAATTATTAAATTGACAGTAGCCATTCCACAAGCATATACTTTTCTTAACGTAATCAGTCGGCAACCTGCCATCGTGATGTTAAACGTCAAACAATTAAGATATACAAGGAAAAAATCAGAAGCCACTGTCAGGACTCTCTCGCATGAAGTGTGATTTAGTGTTGAAATAGGTATATATAGGAAAGGAACAGATCCCACTCTCGGGCCACTGTGTGAGTAAGTGGTAACTAAACCAGCTGGAAACTGGGAATTTCGGGTTCAAGTCCTGACAGTGGCTTCTGATTTTTTCCTTGTATATCTTAATTGTTTGACGTTTAACATCACGATGGCAGGTTGCCGACTGATTACGTTAAGAAAAGTATATGCTTATGGAATGGCTACTGTCTATTTAATAATTATTATATTATAACCACAAAAAACTTAACTCATTGTTGTATTTAATACATTTATTACATTTCACAGTAATTAACAACGAAGCAAGACAACATCGTGTTTCATCTGTGATATCACATAATGAAAGTGTGTTATCACATGAAGAACATTTTAAATTTTCCCTAAGTGCGTCAATGTCAACAATTCGTCGACCACCAATACAGAGGTTAGGGGACTCGTTTATTTTACGTCTTCATTTACCAACTATTTGTTGACTTAATATTTAATTATTATAAACTGCTTCTGTTACATGTTTTCTCTTCCATATAAAAACTTTTTTTCCGTTTTTTTGACAATTTTTTGATTTTTATACGTCATTACTCATTTTTGTTTACAACTACCACAACAACCGACTTAAATTGTACGCAACACTGCCGCGTGTAAACTGTTCAGTTCCCTCATTCTAATTTACGATTTTTAATTAATTTTATGATTTTTTAATTATTAATGCTCTGCGAAAAGAATCTCTAAGATCGTTCCATTGTTTCTTGCATTCAGACCCTAAAAACAAAATAAAATATATTAATAAATTATTATAACCGAAATATTTAAGGTGATCTGTCGGTTGTTTTAGGAAATGATCCTGACAATGTCGATGTGCTGTTTCGTTTTTCAAAGGAAATCGGCCTTGACCGGTTTATTTGATTTTATCTATTTAAATATATTTTGGCCCCTTTACAGCCTTAATGGTTTTTTCTTTTATATCTTACTACATTATATTATTATAAGACACATTTTTTTGTACTTATAATGATTTTATTTTGTTGTGTGTAAAATTTTGATTTTGCTTTGGTGTTATTGTTTTTGCTTTTTTTTTGTTTAGATTTTTTTCTTTTCAGACGCTAATGACCTCTGTTGTCGAGCGTCTATAATCCACACAATTCAAATTTTAGCTGTTTTATACTTTGCTACATTATAATATTATATGACACGTTTTATTTGTGCTTGTAATGGTTTTATTTTGTTGTGTGTCAAGTTTTGATTTTGCTTTTGTTCTATTGTTTTTGCTTTTATTTTGTTTACATTTTTTCTTTTCAGACGCTAGTGACCTCTGTTGTCGAGCGTCTATAATTTACAATTCATTCATTCCGAACCAGGCCGCTAGTTGAATACATTTTCCATTTAATTTAATTTTGTCAGATTTAATGGCGACTTATGGGGGGTCATCCCCTATTTTTCCATTGTAGATTCTGAAATTTCATAAAAAAAATACAAGGACGCTGAAATTTAAAACAAGAAAAAAAAAACTCGGGTCGCAGTGCCAAACCCTGCCGACAATATAGTGTATTTGCTAATACAGGCATTGTGGCATTATTATGTAAACTTAAGTTTGTTTTTTGACAAAATAAAAAATTTAACCCCTTAATACATCCCTTAAAATAATTAATTTTTTCTAAATTTCAATATTAGACATGGATTTTATCAGTACACCCAATTAAATACACCCTTCCATAAGTAAATCCGTACCAACAAACTAGTGTTTTCATAAAATTTGAAAGTCCGGTCCTGTCGGGCCGATTTTATTAAAATTTTAGCAGCACATTTTAATCTTTACTAAAGAGTTAAATTTCAATTTTGAAACGATTCTGACAAATTTTTCGGTATTTTTGGGCTCAAAAACTTTTTGGAACCCCTAAATACAACCCTGAAAATGGTCCGATCGGGCCCATTTTAAATAGGCTTCTTGCGGTGATGGGTTCCAATGTGTGTACCAAATTTCGTTTCAATCGATTAAGTCTGTCGAGAGTTATCGTGTACACACATATATATATATATAAATATATATATAAATAAATATATATATATATATATATATATATATATATATATATATATATATATATATATATATATATATATATATAAATATATACATACATATATATATAAACATTTTCAAAAATGGTGCCAAAGTGTTCAGGAGGCTATGAAACGTCGAGAAATTTTGGTCCGACCCCTAGGTCCCGCCATCCGACCGACGCCAATAGTGTATGTGCCATATTATGGCAAATACACTAAAAAGCGACGTACATAGCTCCGAAATGTTCAGCCAGCCAGTTTAAATGCAAACGCTCAAATCCTGTATACGTACTGACGGAAATAACGCAGCCTAATGGCCGAACATCTCTCGGAAGAGTTACGGGCCTGTGGTGTGGAATTACTCGATTGCCACCAAACAATTCTGTCTTGCAATCTTCCTGTAAAATAATAACACTAAAAGATATCATCATCTTGTTTCTCCTTGCTCTCTTATCCTTTCTCCTTTTTGCTTTTTTCTTATAGCTCTTCTGTTCTTCTGCTAGCGGCACTGACTGGTAGCCCGGACGTGCCCGGAAAATGACCTTGTCCAGCTCAATAGGAATCAGTTTCCAGTCTCTCTGGCTGATCCAATATTGACCTTCTCCGGGGTCACCTTTTGCACACGGGTGCCGTAAACTTGCAGGAGTCCACGGCCGCGGCCTCCGAAACGCAGGACTTGGCACCCGCGTCACTGGTCGATCCGGAAAGCAGGCCCCCGTCATCTCCGGTACGTCCGAAAAAAACACCGCTAGCCTCTCAAACTCCTCATCAATCCAATTCCCCCCATTAAGTTCGATATAATCTTTCATACTGTTGGTGAAAAAATTATTAGTTCTTCATTTTTATTTTATTTCTGTTCCTTTCACTCCTGATCAAGCATACTTATCCTTTTTCTTTTTTTTTCTTTCACACTCCCGTGAAATTATTTGAGGGCTGTTCTCACTCGTACCTTTATGCTATTATTATTTATTATTACTTATTTTATATATTGTAACAAAACTGTTTTCTTACGTGAGTGGAATAAATTATTTATTTACAATAATTAAAAATGTAACAACAATAGATAACAATAAAATGTAACAATTATATCTCAATTCTAACAGTCAACACTGTTTATATAATAATAACACGAACAGTAATTCTTTAACGAACTGCCACACCATTTTGGTACTCCTATAATCGTCGACTATGAAATTCCCGTGAACTGACTTCAGGGCCTTTACATATCCTTTTTGTTTTTTATTTTTTAATTTATATTTTAATTTTTATATGATTATCATTTATTATTTATCTCTAATCGCTTATACTATACGTTGCTGCTTTATGTTATTTTTGCTTGTCCATTTTCTTGTGCCATGTTAAATATATAATTGTCATTACCTTTTTATTCCATTGATTCTTTTATCCGGTGATTATTGTTTCTCTCCGCCATATTATATTTCTTGAGATGTATCACATTCCTGGTAGTATGATATTCATATGTTTCAGGGCGTACGAGTACATATGCATTTACGTTTAACACTTTCTTTATCCTATACGGTCCCTGATATAATAAAAAAAAACTTTTTTATTGTTTTATCCAATGTGGACGATTTGAAATGTACCTGTTCTAACACCAAATCTCCCACTTTAAAATGGTTCAAATCCCTTTGATTATGCCGTCTTTGTCTTCCTTTCGCTTTCTTATTCAGTCTTTCATGGGCCTTTATAATTTTTTCTTCCACCTTTATTTCGCTTCGCTGTGGAAATTCTATTAGTTGTTCAATCAGCGTATTTGGTTCTTTTCTAAATATTTGTTCGAATGGCGTCATACCTGTTGAATCGTGTTCTGTACAATTCAGTCACTGTTCTATATGTATACTGCACCATGTTTACCCAATTTGTATGCTTCTCGCTGCAATATGTACGAAAACAACGACCTAATTCTCTCATTATTCTTTTAACCATATTTGTTTTTGGATGATAAATAGCGCTATACTTTACTAAAATACCTATTTTCTCCAACGTTTCTCGCCACCATTTTCCGCTAAACTGTGGTCTTTGATCGGTTAGCACTTTTTGGGGTACTCCTATTTCTGGAATAAAATTATCCATGATAATGGGATAAAAATAATAGTTTAGGGAATTCTTTGCTTAAGAATAAATTTTCAATTTAAGATTCGATAAAGAAGATATCTAATAAATACAACTGTTGAAAAGGACATAAAAAATTAAGCAGTGGGTTTGGTTTCCAAGACGATATGGCGCCGTGATGTGGTAATTTTGCGCGATTTTGCGCCTCCAGAGTTGGTCAAATCAAAAAAATGTATGGTACGTTTTCTGTAGAGAAAATTCTGATGTTTATTCTTTATAAGCAATATTTTTATCGTAGGATCAATATACAGGATGTTTTTGATCTAGTTATTTTATTTTTAATGGTCAAAAGAAGACGATTAATGTTAAAATACATTAGTAAAAGTTGTATGGTAGTTCTGATGCACATCTCCATAAATTAGCATCATCTTCATTAATTCAATATTAGAATATAAACTCAGATAATAATTTTCTTCTTTACTGTTTTTCGCACCTTTTACACGCTGTAAAAAATTATGCCTACGATGTTAGGGATTTTTAATATAATATTCTGAAAGTTCTAATAACGATGTAGGACCAAATTAGTGGGAGTTAAATTTGTCGGGAATGAAATCTATACATCGTACAGTCTTATATATGCTTTGCAAGTTATTTCTTCATAAAGTAGTCGCTTCCCATTCCTATAATTAATCTTTTCCGTTTTGTGCTTCCAAATTATCTAATTTATGGAAATTGTTCGTCATTTTTTTTTTCTTGATTGGGATTGTTTATCACTAGATACCTAAATCTAAATTGACCTGTACATCGTTCCTCGTCGAGGTTAAATTGCTCCTTTTTTCAATTTTGTCAATATTCAGCTTTAGACAAATTATTACAGCGCGGCGTCAGACTTGAGAACAATTTTATTAAATTTCTGAAGGTCTTGGAGTTTCAGATAGCAGTTTTTGCAAGCATAATAACATGCTATCGTACACTGATATTGTAATGTTAACTAGGTTTACCTTTACAAAGTTTTTATGAAAAGAAAAATAGAGATTACTTTTAATATTATTTATTAAAAACAGACAAAATGAAAATATATTACTTCGTTTTACAATTTTATAATCAACAAAGATACAGCAAGCAACAATTAGTATTGTTAACATAAATATCCTATTGTTTAGTGATTCTAATAATATTGTTTGCAATTCGATTTATGAAGTTTATACCCAAATTTGGCCTTTTAAATAAAATACGTATTCAGTATCGACACCACTTATAACACTGTAAATATATCACTAAGAATAAGTATTGGTTTTATTAATTGTTAAAATACAGCAAACATACGTTTTTTCTAAGACATCATAAAATCCCGTGCTGCCTAGATACAAGTCAGCACCTAACCTCTAACCTCTAAAGGTTACACGCACTCTTTTTTTAATCACAAAAAAATAATTTCGAAATAAATTGTTCACCGTTCTATATGAACCCTTTTTATAAAAATCTAGCTTTAGCTGCAACATCCTTTTCAGCTACATTTAGGAATTTCATTTTTTCAACCTTGACTTTTCAGATTCTTCACTGACTTGATATGTAATTTTAATTCAAATAAAAATTTTTTATTAGGTATTTACATGTTATAGCCCGGCTCTTCAGTTTAGATCTGTAATGAACATACTAAGTTTTCCTCCTCTTGCTAGGTGCAAATTGATGCAGCTAAAATAATTATTATAATATTGAGTTGTTAATATTAACGATTAGATGAATATGAGATATAAAATTAAATCTTGTAAACACTTGAGGTCTAAATGTTTTTTATTTGTTGATAATTATCAGTTTCAATATAAACGGGACATAATAACCCTCAGTTTATTTTCGACAGCACAACTTTGTAAGTAATGATGCATTAATTCATTACACACCGAATAAACACTTGTGTACTGAATATCTCGCCGTATCAAGGCATTTTTTATAAGGCCTTTGCGTTAATTAGGGCATGTTTAGGTAAGGTAGTTTTTCTGTCACTAAATCTGCTCTGCAAGTGATTCAAGGACCAATCAATGTAAACATGCCCCTGGCTAGATATCCAGAAATGTACGAGTGAGTAGTGAGTACGAATTTGTTCGGTGTTAATGAAATTTTTAAAGGGGAGACTTTCGAGACCATGGTCAATGTCCATGGAAGAACTATTCGATGTTTCTGCTGAAATATATTTCCTGAGAGAGTCAAGGCACCCTCAATCTCATCCTCCTCATAGTTAGCTTCTGGAGATTTTGACTCGACAAAATTATTCACAGTTAATGTCTTGAATGAATTTACCAACGAGCTGCAAGTCGGATTTATATTTCGAGCTCCTTGGCTTCGAGTACATGAAGAAAAGTTCTCCACGGGGTCCTGATTCAATTTTCTCTGACATAAAAATTCGAAACAGGGCCCGCGAATTTTTTCCCATAAATATATAGATTTTAATAGTCACGATCCAATTTTTTACCGACGGAGGAACAAAAATGCGACTTTTGCGTGAAGCAAACTGAATAGTTTGCAGCACTTGTATAGCTTCAGTCCAAAAATTTAAATGTGGCAAGAATATCTACGGGCTGAGCAACGGAACCATTAACACTGTCAAACAATTTATCAAAAAATAGCAGGAAATCAGAAGAATCAGGCAGGCAACCAGGTTTTCCAAACGTACAGACCGCGCATAACTGGAGATATTCGATGCGAGAAAACCTGTGCGGTGTGCCGCATTGTTAGTTTTCTTTTTTTTTTTATTTTGTCACCATTATATGACTGTCTTAATTTGTTCAACATGCGGGTGTCATAGTCTCCCACACTGAGTTCATACAACTTTTTTATATCTTCCCAATTGCATTTCTGATTCTGTCTCTTCCATAAAAAATTGACTTTAGCCTCTAAAAAATTATTTCTAAAACCAAAAGATGAGGTGGGTCGAAAAGGGGTGCCACGACTGCGCCGTCGATGACAATGTCGAAATATTTATTTTTTGGTCAGCAGCGCAACGAAATCTGTGGGTTTCCTCTGGTAATAATTTTATTGCGCTGCTGTTGGTTGAATGTTGATCACGTGGCCGTAAGTCGTAACATTCAACCCTATAAAGTGGAGGGCACGTACTGCCTCCTTTATATTGAATGTCAAGCTCTGACTGGACATGTCACTCTCGCAAAAATAGAAACTAATTGGCTGTTTCTATTTTCGTCTAACCCCCCTCGCCATGAAGACAATGGCATGATCAGAAGATTTTAGTTTTTTAATATGAATACGAAGTAATGTTGGGTGATCAAGCGTGGAGCGTGTATTATGACCATCATTTTCAAACCCCAATAAAACATGAGCCTTTGGTATGTAAGTCAGGTCTGGTGTCATGATATTTAGTCGAAAAGGAGATAGCAAGTTCTATGTTCCATCTTCATTTTGTGGACGGCATTTTCTGAACACTTAAAATTCCCTTATTTATCCCGCAATCAAAATTTATACTATGAAATGTAGTCAAAGTTTTGCGGGACGAAAAGGGAAATGTTTTCTGCAGAAGCCCCCTTAGCGCTTTGTTTCAGTAACGACAAAGAAAATATTTTGTCTTCTTCTGTGTAACGAATTCCGGAATGTCGTATTTGTGGTTTCAAAAATCGCATAGCAGTCGAGTTAATTTAGAAAAATCCAAATTATCAGATAACTTTCGATTGGCTTCTACACAGTTCAGATTATCGTTCTTACTGAAGTCGATTTTTCTGGCAGCTTTTAGCATACCTTTGGTAACTCTGTAGTAGTGGCGAGCCTTTGGTATTAAATCGACTATCCTTTTTCTGGCAGCTTTTAGCATACCTTTGGTAACTCTGTAGTAGTGGCGAGCCTTTGGTGTTAAATCGACTCTCCTTTTTCTAGCAGCTTTTAGCATACCTTTGGTAACTCTGTAGTAGTGGCGAGCCTTTGGTGTTAAATCGAACTCCTTTTTCTAGCAGCTTTTAGCATACCTTTGGTAACTCTGTAGTAGTGGCGAGCCTTTGGTGTTAAATCGACTATCCTTTTTCTGGCAGCTTTTAGCATACCTTTGGTAACTCTGTAGTAGTGGCGAGCCTTTGGTGTTAAATCGACTATCCTTTTTCTAGCAGCTTTTAGCATACCTTTGGTAACTCTGTAGTAGTGGCGAGCCTTTGGTGTTAAATCGACTATCCTTTTTCTGGCAGCTTTTAGCATACCTTTGGTAACTCTGTAGTAGTGGCGAGCCTTTGGTGTTAATCGACTCTCCTTTTTCTGGCAGCTTTTAGCATACCTTTGGTAACTCTGTAGTAGTGGCGAGCCTTTGGTGTTAAATCGACTATACTTTTAATATTACCTTCTTTCAATAAGCTAATTACTTTGTGATAATTATTTGAATTTAGTTAAAGCCTATACGAACATTCCAATGGAGATGTGTGACAATGTAACACTACTGAATACTTTCCGTTCCTTCGTTTTGAATATAGTGTTTGAGAAGAAGTGGCTTGTTTGCATTATCCGACATATTCCATAATATTCGAGCTGTACAATTGCAAGCGAGAGTTAATCATTAATAATTTATTCTTATATAAAAATACAGAATAACAAATAAAATAAATATATAAATATAACCATAGTAATAACAGTGTAAAAATACATAAAGAGAAGACACCCAGTAATAATAACAATAAATATATAAATACAACAATAGTAAAAAAGTAGTATAAAATAGATAGATAAAGGAAAGAAACGCAGTATTAACCCCTAACTGGATCGTGGGGTATTTCAACACCCCAAAGTATGTTATTAAAAAAATAATAATAATTAATGGTTTTTTCAATTTTTTTTTATTTTTTATAGTTGAACATACATTTACAAAATGCTTTAACATATAAAACATAGGATTTTGTTTTTATAAACATGAGAAAAATATTTTTTCTGGAATAATGCATAAAAATTAAACTGAAATACCGCTGTCTTTGGAAAGTAATAAAAAAAATTATAAATATTACAAAATAATTGAAATCTTCTATATAGGACTAACCATAAGGGTCAACTCTTAGTGCCTGCAACAAAAAAAAAAATAAAAAAAACCTCATAAGCAAAAAACTGACAGGGGTGTTTTTTCCACTATTATTTTTGCCAAAATTTTCTATAACTTATATTATTTACATATTTTCTGCATATTTCTACTAAATATGATCATTTTGCAAATAGCCCATCGTGACCAATACCTTGCTAATCATAAAATTTGTATTTGATTCCGTTTCTTCGTTTTGCTCATCTTCATCAGAAGAGTCTATTTCAAATTCAGATTCGGACAAATTATCACTAACTTCACTAGCACCGTCACTGAGATCATCGTCTTCTTCTATAAAAAGTTTGTTCTCAGACACTTCGTCACTAACACTTTCATACCACCTTTCAGCAAGTCTTTCCAACTCATTTTGAGTCAGCGGTCGTCGCGAAAAAAATTTTTTCAGAAAAAAAATCGGCACCTTTAACTGGTATAGTGGGGTACTTTCATACCCCAACACCAATTTTTTTCGAAATATTAAAATTTTTCCAAAAAACCACTGTCACTATTTTAAAGATAACCCAAAGTTAGGAGAATAGCTGAAACAACGGGATACAATATTACTTATAAGTACGTTATTTTCTTAAAAATAGAGTCGGTGGGGTGTCAAAACACCCCGCGATACCAGTTGAGGGTTAATAACAGTAAGAAGATAATATAAAAATAAAATAGTAGTAAGAAAATAGTAACGTGCTGTATGAAAGAATAAAAAGTTCACAGTAGAAAGCAACTAATAAAGCAAGGGGGATGACCGCAATATAGTACCTAATGCAACCAGGGATAAATAAGATGTTAAAAGAAGGGAGTATTGTATAGCGGTTGGGTTGGTACGTAGTCACTTGCTAACCTGCATCATCGGCTTGATATTGCCGGACACCGGACAGGTGATCGATGTAGATATCTCTTGTCCAACGGATAGTGTCCGACGTCATAAGACATCACCGCACCGTATCGACGTGCCATTCCGAGGTGCGCCAGAATGTTGCTATTGTTCGGCAACCAGGCACCAAGCGACCCCACCACGAAGGCATCCAGGAATACCTCATAGCCCTGAGATTGCAGCTCGGCAGTCATAGACACGTATTTAGCGAGCTTGTGTTGCCGAGCTGCCTCTCTAAGGCATCCGAGGCACCATCAAATGCTATCGTGACGTCGATAAGTGAGATACGACGGTTCTTGATCGCGGCCGCCTGTCGGATTGCTTGTTGCGTTTCTCTACTTGTCTAATCTGGTATGGATGTTTTGTCATATATTTTGAAAGAAACTTTTAACTAATAGCGCTCCTAGCGGGAGTTGCAGTAATATCTCCTATTACAGCAATTTTAATAGGAATCCCTCCATCCATAAAGAAATAAGTCTGCATTCGATACAGCTTTGTATCACTTCTAAAACAATTTGAAATGTGTAAGTACATTTTTCGAAAAAAGTTTATCAATTTCAAAGATAAATTCCAAGTAACTCCAGCAAGACGTACCTACCTACATACCAAAGACACAATGCTTGTACACAGGGTCTACATGAAGGATATATCTTGTAATTTATTGTCATGAGTTTTTCATAGTTTTGAAAGTAGATAAAGTTCTAGTATCAAACATTTGTTCCAGTTCGGACAGTCCATAATAAAATATGAACATGTGTATATGTTACAGAGACCGTATCTCTAGAAGTGTATCTAAAACGTGTCAGAAATACGTACAAGTTCGCGGTTCATCTGCTACGCCAACAATTATTTATACATTTTATGATCGTTTTTCCGTTTTTCTAGCTTGATATTGCACCGAGAAAAAACGTAAGGCTCAAGCACATTATATCACCCGTTTACGTCTGAACAAGTGGTATGACGTCACACGTATGCTTAAAAATAGATTAGCGCTAAAAATGCTAAAATAGAAGCCAATAATAATTTCATTGTTAAATCAAATAATCCTCAAAAATCAATGTGGCAAGTTGTCAAAAAAATTGTCCAAAAATTTTTATTCTTCACTCTATAATGAATGAATTGTGAATTATAGACGCTCGACAACAGAGGTTATTAGCGTCTCTTCACTCTATATTCAATAAATATAGAGTGAAGAATAAAAATGTTTGGAGCATACAAGTAATTCAAGAATTACAAGACTCGAATTTATATATTTACTAGTACAGTCAATTTAAGTTTTTATTTCGAAACCCGTAACAACTCTTCCGATTTGAATATATATTTTTTTAAATGTGAATGCAATACCTATATTAAAACCTTTATAGGTTAAAAATTGACGCTCACCATCCTGATTTTTGGGTAGAGGGTAAAACAACGCCCGTATATGTGTTTCTGAAAAAATCTCATGAAGTATTAGATATACAAAAAAAAAGTTTCAAACAAAAATTATTCCATAGAGATCTAAATATTTGGTTCTGGCATATTTTTATGTAGATGGAAAGGTATGGCCAGAAAAAGGGCCCGAAAGTCGCAGGCTTTTGTCGCCTTAGAAACCAATGGCCTAAACGCAATGTCCTTTTAAAGAGCTTCATTTATTATGTTCTTTATCGAATTTTAAATTGAAAATGCTTATATGTTCATAAAGCAAAGAACACCCTAAATCGTGCTTTTGGTCCCATATCGATATCCTTAAAAATTGAGGAGTTATTAATTATTAATATTATGTTAATAAACAATAAAATATTTAGTAGATTTCGTGTCCATATTTATATAATTAAAGAAGTAAATTCGCAGGTATGTGGACAGTATCCATATACATGTGAAATTACTACTTTAATAATAAATTAACTTATAAATGTGAAGTCCAGTTTAGGGACACACGACAGCAGATCGGATTGTTAGGTGATCTGTCGGTTGTTTTAGGAAATGATCCTGACAATGTCGATCTGCTGTTTCGATTTTTAAAAGAACCCGGCCTTGACCGGTTAATTTAATTTTATTTATTTATATACATTTAGGCCCCTTTACAGCCTTTATGGTTTTTTCTTTATATTATATGACACATTTTATTTGTACTTATAACGATTTTATTTTGTTGTGTGTCAATTTTTGATTTTGCTTTTATTTTATTGTTTTTACTATTGTTTTGTTTACACTTTGTTTCTTTACAGACGCTAATGACCTCTGTTGTCGAGCGTCTATAATTCACAATTCAATTCAATTTATAAATGTGAAGAAATAATTATTGTAAAATTTTTAGTCGCAAGAAATGATAACTTTATAATATTATGTTTAATAATAAGTAAATGTGCTTTAAACCTCAACCGCCCCTTTTTTTATCTGCAAAACATTTGATAACGTTTCCCATTTACTTTCTATGTGCCACTTGTTAAACAAGGAAAATCATCATTCTACAAAATAAAATTATCTTTTGACTGTACGTCACTTCCGTTAAAGTAATCATGAGGACAATTAATTTTGTCATTTTTCGTGTAAAATACCTCTTTCAAGTTTCGTTTTCTTTGGAAATTTAAAGAAAGTGACGTTAAAGAGATTTGAATCGTTTTAAATAAATGATTGTTTTGTTTAAATTGTTTTTGCATTAATAAATTAAACATACTTTACAAATCGTATCTACATACAATTATTTTACGTAAAATACAAAGTGTCTGATTACTGATCTATAGACGAAACAATCAAACTTACTATTTTATAAAGTTATCTTTACAATTTTCTGAGAAGTTTTTTTTATTATAAGCGCTTTAATATTTCTTACACCCATCAAGTTTTTTTTACACGATTTTATTTAACTCATAATCATGTTCTCAACATCTGCAAAAATGCATATAATGCATATAATGCATATAATTTTTTTATTTTTGTCAAGTGACAAGTGGTTTTGGAAATGTACGCATTTTGTGCATTTTTGTATCTGTAATAATAATATTAAATAGATTTATACGGCTGTTTTGCAATTGAAAATTTTTATTGGAAGAGCAGCCAATTACATAATTGATTACTGCAAATATCGGAAAAAATCATTTTGACAACCATAGTCACAGTCAGGACTCTAACCTGAACCTTTCCACTATCGCGGCGGAATGAGCTTACAATTACTCAACCGTGACATGATTACCAACCTAACATTTCACATACTTGCAAAGGAATCAGTAGATTTCCACTACATGCGAGTGCTTTTAATTATAGCTAGGTTGTAGATGTAAATCATCGTAGTAGCGACAGCTATTCATGTAGGTGAAATTATTTCAAACACCTAAAGGTGATACATTTAAATAATAATGTTAAAAAAATCTATGATATAGAGATATGGTGATCCGTAGATAATGATTGAAATTAGGAGAGGAAGTCTCTGTGACCAAAGGATCAAATAAATTGCAACATTGAAGTTTACATTTGCATATCTTAGCTAACGTTTCGCGGTGCTCTTTGCACCATCTTCAGAGCCTCAATGCTGTCAGAAAATCAGTATATTGTACACTATAGAAATAATAAAACATTATGAATTTTGTGATTTGTAATTTTATTAGAAAAAAATTTGTAAAAAAGTCTCTAGATAAAATATTAAATTGACCCTCCTTCTAAAGAACGGTTATTAAAAACCGTTTTTCAGACAGAGGGTCAATTTAATATTTTATCTAGTGATTATTTTACAAATTTTTACTTCCCACCTCTACTATGGTAGGGAAGTAATGGATTTAGTCCGAAAAAAATATTTCGAGATTTTAACAGATTTCACGTTTTGGGACCCTAGCAATCGTTTAAGATCATTTTCTGACTGATGTCTGTCTGTCTGTCTGTATGTGTGTGTGTGTGTGTGTGTGTGTGTGGTCAATTTTTCGCCTTCGATATCTTAAGAACGGAACAACATACGGGCATGCCGATTGTTCTATTGTGTTTATCAACCTTTAACTTAGATCTGATTAGATTTTGAGTCAAATCGGTTCAGTGGATCCTGAGATATTCAAAAAAACGTTCTCAATGTCACGTATTAACATAGGTAAAAAATATAAATGAATTCTAGATGTTATAATATGAAAAAAGTGTAAATATTTTTCTTCTCTAAAATGTATAGTTTTCGAGAAAAAAAATATTTTACTAAAAAAAATAAAAATTGTACGTAAATCAAGGTAACCATGATTTTTGCTATATTAAGCTAGCCATCAGTAGATCACCAAACAAAAAAGAGGGCCATGCTTTTTTCAAAGAATAAAAATTAAATTGTGTTTTAAAGACCACCAACAGTTAAGGTTATTTGGGCCTAGTCAAAGAATAAAAAAAAGAGTGTTTATTTTTTGCAAATATTTACTAGGTGGGAAGTATAGGACTGGTCATCAGTCGAATTTTTTTCTAATGAAATCACAAAATTCATGATGCTTTATTATTTCTATAGTGTACTATTGCAATTTATTTGATCCTTTTTCAATCCTAATTTCAATTAAAATAATAGGAACCTAGATACATCAATGTTATAAATAAATGACTATGGTTGTCAAAATGATTTTTTCCGATATTTTCAGGAATCAATTATGTAATTTACTGCTCTTCCAATAAAAAATTTGTAATAATAATGTCCAAGTATCGTACAACGGAAATTCCACCGAAATGTTTCATATTAAAAATTATGTTAAGAAATGATTTTGGAATTTGTCGAGTATAACTAGCTTTAGGTATACAGGGTGGTGAACGTAACTGCTACATATAGGGATTTAACCCGTAAAATCAAACTTTCGCGATTTCCTGCTTCCCTAATTATTTTAGGAAACATCTTCAAATAAAATTTTTGGAACACAAAATTCTGCATCTAAATCATTAAAAAAATTAATTTTGCATGCTTTGTAACGGCAAAAATTTGATATGAAAATGTCAAAATTAACTCAAAAACAGATAGCGATAGCCATGGAACTTGAACAAAATGATGACGTTTTAGCTGTTAGAATAATTTATAATCATTTTGTTCAAGTTCCATGGCTATCGCTATCTGTTTTTGAGGTAATTTTGACATTTTCATATCAAATTTCTGCCGTTACAAAGCATGCAAAATTATTTTGTTTAACGATTTAGATGCAGAATTTTATGTTCTAAAACTATTATTTGAAGACATTTTTCCTAAAAGAATTAGGGAAGCAGGAAATGGCGAAAGTTTGATTTTACGGGTTAAATCCCTATGTGCAGCAGTTACGTTCACCACCCTGTATATCTAGCGCAAAACTAGAAGTTTCAGGTTCATATCCTGGCAAGGGCTGATACATTTTTTTAATACAACCCTTTTCAAACTTTAAATCGTTTATTAAAAAAAACGCGATTGGTATTATTCATTGGGCTGTTAAATAAAACGGACTTTCTCTCCGGGTTGGCTTTATTTACTTAAATAGCCTATTCTTAACAAATTCTCTTTGATATAAAAATATCAGTACTTTTATCTAGTCAATGTAGTTTAGTTCACAAAGCAATTTTGTATTTATTTACCTTTTCTCCACCTAGATTGACTATAGCTCCAATCTGCCGTAAAGGCCGGTGCATTGATGTAACAGCAAAATCTATAGAAAAGTATTAAAATGCTCCAAGGTGTGAAATTGAAACTTGCGTCTGAGAAATTGTGTCGACCATACTTTATTTATTTTATGAGGTAATTTAATTTCCAGTGAACGGTTTAATACTGTCACTTAGCACAATAGCTCGCAGGTAGGTATTATCATCAATCGATAGGCTAACAATTAATTGTGTTCAAATAATAAACAATAATTTTAAAGGTGTGCAAGCTTTCACGGCCGGCATTGTTCCAAATCTTTCTGGCTTTCGGGCTTGTAGGCCGTGGTTCGGTGGTATTTCTACCTGACGTTTGGTCTACAACTGCGGTAGACATTCTCAAAGACTATGTGGCAGCGGCCGAAGTGTCCTCCTTGGCGGCTCACAGGTCATTGACCTGTGATCCGCCAAGGAGAACACCTAACCACGGCCTACAAGCCCGGAAACCATAAAGATTTTGAATAATTTTAAAGGTTATTGCAACACGTGTATGAATTTTAACGAGGTCAACTCTCAATCAAAAGTGGGTTTGAGAATAGGCATCGAGAATGGCGAGCACAGCGCCGATTGTCGTTAAAAATTAAAGTGCGGAAGTGAAAATTTGTGACAGTGGACAGTTGCAGGTACTTATAAAAAAAACTCACCAAGGATTACGTTAAATATACTAAAAACCAAATCTATGTGAAATTTTAGTTATATAATAATAACTGATTTATGCTAGCAGCACTAAATATTTTTAAAAGTTTTTTTCAGTTTGTATTGGGACCCGTCAAATGAGCATATGACATCTGGTGGCAAAAAATTGTATCAAAACGGGGGAAAATTTTACATGCTAAATTTATCGTGAAATTGGTTATTACAAGAATAAAACAAGTAAAATAAACAAAAAGTTTATCGAAAAGGGAATTTGCGACGTTTTCTAATATCATGGCATTAAACACTATCAGTTATTGCCTTGTTAAAACTTACTTTACAGCGAATTCTTTTTTACTGAAATGTGGAAAAACTGTATTTATGAATTAAAAAAATATTTTATATTAATAATAAGATGTACTCATTATCATACTGTACTACAATAGTTAAATCTCTGAATATTGACAAAATTAGGACTAATTATGTGTATACAAATATTTTGAGGTTAGTAACTTACCTACTTATTACAATATAACATTATGTTGCAGTTATGTGTTTACATTATTCACCTAACACAGCCTTAAAGGAGCATTGAACGGATAATTAATTTCGTGGAGATTTTCTTTTAATTTTGATGTTTTTAAGCAATATGCCGTAAAGATTACTACATTTGACAGTTCATTTTTCATGTATTTTTCTCGTTATATTTCCGACATTTGATAATATGTTCGGCTTTGAGAATCTGTTTCCGGCCCAATCACAAATTGCACTTATATATTTTATCATTTCTTATCACTTTGAAAATCATAAAATTACACGCAAAAGTATACCCCGTATATGAAAATTTCCCCCCTCTGCGCCATGTTTTTTAAACTCCACCTATCTGACGGATCCCAATATGTGTGGTAATTATTTAATACAAAGTTTGTCTTTAAATTGAAAATTGTTATGGAAACCAATTAAACAGGTAAGGTAAATTTGTAAATTGTAATTTTTATTGTCCATAAAAATATCCACAAAAAAATAATTAAAAAATACCGAGAAGCAGAAATCTGTTAACAAAAAAACTAAAACTGGCTGTTATCGAATTGTTCATGGAATTCTTGGAGCTATTATAATATTTCTTTAATGCCGTGGAACTAGTCGTGTCGTAGATTGGCGTCTCACCTGGTGGAAGAAAAAAAAGAAAGGGAAAATCGGGAAGATACTTGGTTCGGAAAGTCCGCACGGTGAGAATGGTGTTAAAGTGGGCCCTAGTGTGTTTTATTATAAAACATCCCAGAAATTCTCTCAGTGCGTCTGACTCTCTCAAATGTTTTCCCAAGAAAGGAAAACAAAAATGTTTTTTTTAAATATAATGTATTATAAATAGGAAAATAGGGAATTAGAATTCGCCTTGTCGATTGGTTCATTATAAATTAAGTTTACAAATCGGATAAATAAATCCTAAACCAACTGGGTCTCAAATTATAACATTAATTAAGCGATATGGTTAAACGAATGCAGTATTTGTAAATGACTTGCTTTGTAGCTAACAATGAAAATGCTTATTTAGTTAAAGTACATACTTTACCCAACGGCACTCGACAGTGCAAAACCACTTAAATAACTACTTTGTTACCAATTGAAAAATCCATAAGAAATGGAATGAAAAGATTTTAGAAAGAAAATCTGAACACTTAAATTAACGACAGGCGTCGTGGAAGTTAAATTAACATTATTACTTAATAACGCAATGAGCCATTATGGAAAATGGTCTTGAAAAGAAATTTTAAGAAAATTCAAAACTCGACACTTCGAAATTACATCTTATCTTTTTTCCGATTGAAAAAATAATAATAATGTTCACAGTTTTTTCCGTTGCTATGAAAAGTTCAATTTTTAACAATCATAAATCAAAATGTGTTCATAGCTAACTACCTACTAAATATAGGAGTCACTTAATTTCCAAGCAGCCGCTCCCAACTACTGCTAGGATCAATTCATAGCCAAAATTAAATAGTAATAAGATTATGTAATAACTAATATGTGATGTGTAATATCACAATCTCCCTCACTATGAAGTGTTGGAGGAACTACAACAAATAAAAAACTCGGGTCGCAGTGCCAAAACCCTGCCGACAATATAGTGTATTTGCTAATACAGGCCTTGTGGCTTTAATACGTGAACTTAAGTTTGTTTTTGGACAAAATGAAAAATTTAACCCCTTAATACATCCCTTAAAATAATATTTTTTTTCCTAATTTCAATATTATTATCAATGCAACCTCTGTACCAAATTAAATACACCCGTCAGCAAATAAGTCACTATCCGTAAACTAGTGTTTTCATAAAATTTGTAAGTCCGGTCCTGTCGTACCGATTTTGTTAAAATTTTAGCAACATATTTTAATCTCTACTAAAGGGTTAAATTCCAATTTTGAAACAATTCTGAGATTTTTTTCGGTATTTTTGGGCCCAAAAACTTTTTTCAACCCCTAAAAACCACCCTTAAAATGGTCCGATTGGGCCAATTTTAAATAGGTTCCGTGCGGTGATGGATGCCAACGTGTCTACCAAATTTCGTTCAAATCAATTAAGTCTTTCGAGAGTTATGCCGCGAACACATATATATATATATATATATATATATATATATATATATATATATATATATATATATATATATATATACATATATATATATAAACATTTCCAAAAATGGTGCCAAACTGTTCAGGAGGCTATGAAACGTCGAGAAATTTTGGTCCGACCCCTAGGTCCCGCCATCCGACCGACGCCAATAGTGTATGTGCCATATGGCAAATACACTAATAATATTGTCGAAAAGAAAAAAAAAATGATTACGCGTGCAAAGATATTTAAACTTTGACTGTCACAGATTGTGAATTAAAATTAAATAAAGCAAATAACTTAACTTAGGAAAGTACCACTGTCACAGTCCTGTTAGTTTGGTTTTTTACTCCTCACACTTAAAAAACTGTCAAACCCGCTGTGCGAAACGGTCATTTTTTTATAATTTTCTTTTATTTTTTTAAATTTTGATTTTCTAAAATACTGAAATTATTACGACTTTTTTATGATAAATTTTTATTATACAAACAAAAAACTTAAATCGTACAAATAGAAATAGATTAAAAATAAATAGCCTAAAAAAATATGCCCTAAAAAATATTAAAGAAAAAAGTCCTTGAAAAAAAAATTAAATTTCGATTTATTAGAATAAACACAAAGGAAAATTCTTTCTCTTACGTACACTTTTTTCCAAATACCTAATCAAAATTAGATGAAGATGATTCGATAGAACTGAGACGATTATTAATTTTATCGATAGAATCGGTAAGTTGCTTATGAAAGCTAGATTCAGTAGAAGATTTAAGTGAATTGCATGATTCATTTTGATTTATTAAAAAAATTTTGTCGGCAATATTAGCAAGGGAATTTAAATTTTGATTTAAATTTGGAATAAGGGAAATTTGAATATTATTAGGAAGTTTATTAATAAAAATTTGTTTAAGAGCTTCTTCTGGTAAATTTAAATTTCTAGAATAACGTTGAATATTGTTAAGAATAAAAGATGGTTTCTCAATATTATTGGAATCAATTGAAAAAAGTTTTTTTAAATTATTATTTTTGTCAATATTAAATTTAAGTAAAATTTCTTTTTTTAAAATTTCGTACTGATCGTTTTCCGGAATATTAAAAATTACATTACTGACGAGTGTGGCAATAGACATTGGTAACGAAGAAACCAATAATTCATACTGTTTTTGAGAATTCTTAATATTATTAAGAGAGAAAAGTCTCTCAACTTGTATAAAATATAACTCTGGATCTATTAAACTAAATTCTGGGAGCTTAATATTATTTGTCATAATGATAAATTATAAAAAAATTACTTATCTTAAATATAAAAATTGTGTTCCTTTCAGTCGGGGTCACCAATTGTAAGAACAAAATATGTTCTTACTTTTAATAAATAAAACACAATATATTCTATTAGATTAAATTCGTAATGAAATATGTTTTCTTCGATATGATATTTTTATGAATTCAAAAACGAAAAAAAGTGTTATTGATTATCAACAACTTTCAATTTTATAGCGTCGCTATGTAAAAATAATTTTGAAAAAGGCATATCAAGAATGAGTGTAATGTAACAAAATTACTGCTACAATAGCAACTATTTTCTATACGTTTACAATAAATTTTATAACAATAAAAAATAAAAATATATGCATATTGCTGCCATTGTCGACTATACCTGATTTTAACAGTCTGCGATTATCGATAATAAAATGTAATTTATTCGCTATGTGCAACATCAAAGTCGAGACATCTAGCGGCATTAATCGGCGTGACCACTGCCACTTTTATACATTATGTCAAATGGGACAACCAGTAAAAAGTGAATTAAAATTAAAATTAATTATAAAAGTAAAAAGTATAAATGCCATATTAAAAACGGGTTTTGAAAAAATAAATCATACTATAAACTTTCAACCTCAAACTGTGTCAAAGGGTAAAGGTTTAGCTGAGGCTAATCATGGAATTGATGTTGAAGTACTGAGACAAAATGGAAAAAGCTATTTGATTCGAGCAGCTGTAATTAGGCAGACTTCAGTAACTTCTGAGCCTTATTCTGTTAAAGTTTATGTAAGTTCTCTTATATATTAACAGTAGTTTTTAATTGTTATTATTTCTAATGTAATTAAATAGTACAATTTTATCTGTCACATTTGTCATATATATAAAAGAATATTATGTCTTATTTTATTAATTTAATAACAAAATTCAAGTTGTAATTTTATAAAAATTATTAAATTTCATTATTCTTATATTTATTTTATATTAAATATATATTTTCATAGTGCGTTCACACTAATTTTTTTGGAACATTATTGTGAATGTACAGTTAAGGTTATGATACTCACTTCTGCTTTCTCACGATGGAAATCCATTTTTCTCTTTGAATTAACTTATGCTTATATTTTGGGAAACAATAAAAGCTAACATCACTATTTTTTGATGTATTATTACAATCAATAATGCAGCATTTACAAATTGTAATTTTTTACTTTTGATTTTATACCAGTACATGACGTCACTGACGTGCCCTAAGAATGCCAGCTTTCGCCGCTAAGCGCGCACGGTCGTTCAGCGCCTCCCTTCCAAGCAGCTGCACATAGCGAATACTTATTATGGATTATATTACTTGTACCTTTACATCACCTAATTAATAAACTAATTGTTGAGTAAATTACAACAAACAAAACCCGAAACTACAGCTGACGGAATGTGACTAAGAGATAAACAGATGGAAATGTCGGAGGAAAATTAGCCACGCCGGATTGCAGAGTTCAAAGAATGTTCGAAATAAAGAAAGAGAAAACTTTTTTGAGAAACGATTGAGAACCGCTTTCATACAAGGAGGATGAATTGATTGAAACAAACAACACACTTCTTAACCTAGTTGAGAAACACTGATTTAAAACAATGTCAATTGTCATTTTGTTTGTTTATAAAAATAACTCTGTTAGAGTTTATGTCACAAATGTTTGAAAATTAACTTAAACTATTTTTAAATGTTCGACCTGAGCGTGATAAGTTCTTCCCGACACAGTATCTTGAAGCTTGACACTGACCGGAGTTGTAAATTCAAGAATAACACGCGGATGGCTATATCGCGGCAAAACTTTAAATGGAGGTTAGGTTGGATTTTTTGGTAGTATAATCTTTGTACCACTAAATCACCTATTTTGAATTGAGAAACTTGATTACGACCTTTATTGTAATATTTGGCTTGACGTTCGTGAGCATCTAGTAAGGTACGTTGAAGTTGACGTTTGGAGATCAGTTGTTTTTGTTTCCAAACTGACGATAAATTCCATTTTAGTTCGATTGAAAAATTAATTTCTCTTGCAGGGAGTATTGTTAATACTCTGGTGAAACGACGAGTCATTTGAAAAGGTTATCTGGTCCAATAGTAAGTCCCAATTTAAATGATCAGCGAATTTTTCTTGCAGAAGTATTGACATGGCAGCTCGTACATTTTTTATTACTCGCTCAACTTGGTTACTGGACGGTCTGTACGGTGAAATATGAATTAGATTTGAGCCCCAGGAGGCGCAAAATTGTTCAAATTTATGCGACGAGAATGAAGTCGCATTATCCGAAACTATATTTGTCGGAGGTCCATATGTCATGAAGACTTGATGTAAACACTTAATAATAATATTATTAAGTGTTTACATCAAGTCTTCATGATATATGGACCTCCGACAAATATAGTTTCGGATAATGCGCATACATTTGAACAATTTTGCGCCTCCTGGGGCTCCAATCTAAAATTATTGACGTGGAGCTTGAGTCAGGTATCGCAAATGTTATTAACCACTTGCTAAAGCTATCTAAAATTAGCAAAATATATTTATTACATGAGTGAGATTTCACAATAGGTCCCATTAAATCTATATAAATCTTGTCCCATACTGCTCGTGGAGGTACTGAAGACATAATTACTTTGTCGGGTCGCTGACTTGGTTTGTGTCTAAGACAAAGTTGACAATCTTTAATAAACTGACGTATGTCAATAAACATTCGTGACCACCAGAAGCGTCGCGAAATGGTGCGATACGTTTTCGTCACACCCGGATGACTGACTACCGTGGAATTATGAAATGGTTCAATTATTTATTTTCAACTAGAAAAGGGGGGACGACAATTCGGCGAAGCTTTTTGTGTCCAACGAGGCGCATAAGAAAATTATCTTGAATAATGAAATTCTTGCAGGAAATACCGCGTTTGATTTGAGTTATGATATGACGTAATTCAGAATCTTGGTTTTGTAGAATTGTGAGATCGACCAATGGATTTGTGGCATCCGTTATAGGATTGAGAAAATTCGATTCTTTTGAAATTTCCTCAGAAGGTTCGGGATCGGCACATAGACGTGAAAGACAATCGGCAGTACAATTGGTATCGCCGCGGATATGTTCAACACGAAAATTAAATAGGCTGATGCGTAGTAACCAACTACCAACTCTTCCCAGGTTACGAGGATGATGAATAAGCCATCTTAGACAGGTACTATCTGTCTGTAGAACAAAACGACTGTGTGACAGGTAAGATTTCAACTTCTCCATAGCCCATATGCACGCTAAGGCTTCTTGCTCGTAGGTACTGTATTTTCTCTCTGCGGATGTTAGTCTTCTGCTAGCGTATTGTATGGGGTGAAGTCCATTTTCAAATTGTTGTAGTAATACACAACCGACATGGTTCTGACTTGCATCCGTTTGTAAAATAAGTTCTTTTTCGAAGTCTGGAAAACGGAGCACTGGTGCACTTGTAAGAGCTTCTTGGAGTTGAGAAATAACATGGAGATGCTTTTCGGTCATGACAAATTTTACGTTCTTCTTTCGCAAATCATTTAATGGAGTCATAATTTGCGCATAATTAGGAATGTACTTAGCATAATATCCGACCATTCCAATGAAAGTTTGTAGTTGCTTTAAATTTTTAGGAACAGGCAACTTGGTGATGGCGTCGATCTTGTCAGGGTCCATAGAAATTCCATCACTGGTGAGGCGATGACCTAAGAAGTTGAGTTTACGTTGTGCAAATTTCACCTTATTTGGATTAACGGTAAGATTAGCTTCTCGGAGACGTTTCAAAACTTCTTTGACATGTTCAGTATGTGAGTCCAGGTCCGGACCGTAGATGAGTAGATCGTCAAAAAACACGATTACAAATTTATATCTTAGATCGGCGAATATTTCAAACATGAGTCGAATCAATGCACTTGGGGAAATCGACAGCCCAAAAGGGGCTTTGTGGAACTTCCACTGACCTTCGGGAGTTACAAATGAGGTTATGTCTTTAGATTTTTCGGACAGTTCGATCTGGTAAAACGCACTATTTAAGTCTAAAGCAATGAACACTTTTGAATTACTTAGACACTGCCATATAAATTTAATATTCGGGACTGGGAAGCTGTCCATTTTCACCTTTTTGTTTAATTGTCTGTAGTCAATACAAAGTCTAAATCCGCCACTGGATTTTTTTTATTAAGAATTCCGGAGAGGCATAGAGACTCTTATAGGGAGAAATAACACCTTTATCGATCTCCCTGAACTGTCGGCCGTCGGTCGCACTCCTCTCCGGTCCTTGCAGTGCACATGGAGTGTAGCGCACTTCGCCGGCTTGAAACTAACTCCCAGCCAGTTCGCAACCTCACATACAGTATCCAGCATACGCTGCATTGACTGTGGTTTCTTGGCCAAGAGGACGATGTCATCCGCGTACGCAAGAGCAGAGTATTTTCTGCCACAAAGGTCGTAACCGTGATTATTCGCCATCCCAGCAGTCACACGGATAAGGGGCTCTATTGCTAAGTTGAAGACCAACGAACTCAGCGGGCATCCCTGCTTTACACCCGAGCGAACCGGAATCGGGTCCGTCTCACTATCGGTGGTACGGACCGTGGTTGTAGCTCAAGGACCACGGTGAGGAGTTCGTCTTGCACACCAATCATCTCAAACACGGTGCGAATCGTTTGGTGTGGGAGTGAGCCGAAGGCGTTGGCTAAATCTAGCCAACACACCACAACTTCCCTCCGACCGCGCCTCGCATCGTCCAACGCAGATTGCACGAGGAAGTTGTGTTCAAAACACACTTCATCTTCCATAAATCTCTTCTGCGCTGGAGAAAGGGATTCATGACTTTTTTCCCATCATGCAATCCTGTCTGAAATAACGGCAGCATATGGCTTACCGATAGTGCCCCCCAACGTTAGTGGCCGCCAGTTGGCGAGGTCATCACGGTCACCTTTCTTGTGCAACAAACCCATACGCGAATCATCCCATGCCAGGGGTGTCTTTTTCTCCCTGAAACAACGGCTGTACATCGCTGTCAGGACACAGCAACCCGGGACGATACGTTTCAATAACGAGTATCGAATACCGTCTCTACCCGAGGCCGTGTTCTTCGTCCTAGCAAGACCTCAAACGGCGTGACAAAAACAGAGTCGTCAATGTCTTCTGCACCATCCCTTGGAGCCATTGCGTCCAATACACACTGTGGTACATCCGGTGTCTGCCGATTTGACTCAGTATAGACACCGGTGAAATGTTTCACAATACGCTCAGCGCTGACAGCGCAGAAGGGTGCAGTATCCGGATGGAGCACACGGTCGACAGCACGGGCTTTGCTAGTTCTGTACAGTTTTTGTACAGCCGCTGCTTCAGCCGCATCGAAATGTTGTGCTCGAGGACGGGCACGCATCGGTGGCCTGGCATTCTGATATCGTGATCGGTTTTATTGCTGGCGCTTTTCATTGCTCTTATTGCACGCCATGATGTCCAACGTTATTTTGCTGACGGCCGCCTCGAAAGTGTGCCAATTAGGTGTTGTATCGAGGAGTCCCAACCAGTTCGTTTGGTTGGCAGTATATATAAATGTTTTCAAGATATTCTGCCGCTAGTTTTAGAGATACCTACTTCTCACAAAATCTAAAAAAAAATATTCTCCAAAAACCATTTTTTTTTATTTTTCAGCCTTACTAGTTTCACCTGTTCAAACATATTTTTTACGTGTAAACATCATTTAATAAAATATCTACAGGTAGGTATACCTTCAAGTGTGTATTCATATGTTTGAGGCAGGGTTGTACGTAATTTCTTTTTTCTTTTTGATGTGTAAATGCAAATAAAGAAATATTATTTTTATTAATAGGTCTACGTAATACCGTAACGTTAAATTCCTTAATTTAAAAACATAAACTGAGTGAGATCTATTGTTAGTAGATGTTTTGTCTTTTAGTTCTATAACAAAATTAACTTTTACCCACGATTTTACTTTTGCGATCATCATTTTTACTTCCCACCTCTACTATGGTAGGGAAGTAATGGATTTAGTCCGAAAAAAATATTTCGAGATTTTAACAGATTTTCACGTTTTGAGACCCTAGCAATCGTTTAAGATCATTTTCTGACATATGTGTATGTGTGTGTGTATGTGGTCAATTTTTCGCCTTCGATATCTTAAGAACGGAACAAGATACGGGCATGCCGATTATTCTATTGTGTTTATCAGCCTTTAACTTAGATCTGATTAGATTTTGAGTCAAATTGGTTCAGTGGATCCTGAGATATTCAAAAAAACGTCCTCAATGTCACGTATTAACATAGGTAAAAAAAAATATAAATGAATTCTAGATGTTATAATATGAAAAAAATGTAAATATTTTTTTTCTCTAAAATGTATAGTTTTCGAGAAAAAAAATATTTTACTAAAAAAAAATAAAAATTGTACGTAAATCAAGGTAACCATGATTTTTGCTATATTAAGTTAGCCATCAGTAGATCACCAAACAAAAAAGAGGGCCATGCTTTTTTCAAAGAATAAAAATTAAATTGTGTTTTAAAGACCACCAACATCTAAGGTTATTTGGGCCTAGTCAAAGACTAAAAAAAAAGAGTGTTTATTTTTTGCAAATATTTACTAGGTGGGAAGTATAGGACTGGTCATCAGTCGAATTTTTTTTTGAAGATTTAACTTATGGAGACATAACAAGAAGTCATAAGTTCATAACTCCATGTAAACAAATATCGTCCTAAAATAAGATGGCAATAGTATTCTGTATGCACTAAAGACAATGGAGGGAGCATAAGGCGGGTGTGAAATGAAAAACATCGCGTTTATTTACTTAATATCCGTCATTTTGAGCGCGAAGATTCAAATACCTTTATAAGACGAATAATTTTGCCGACATTAACTGAAATAAATAAATAATGGAAAATTCTAAAAGTTAAATAATTGTGTTTTTAAAGACCACCAACAGCTAAGGTTAATTGGGCCTAGCACCAATTCATATTTTCAATTAATTATTTTTTTTTAATAATAAATTGAAAATCAAATTGACACTTTTACCAGCTCTCGAGCTAGAACCCGGGAAGTGGGGACTTGTAATAGAGGAACCATAGCAACGCCATGTAAACAACAGCATTGCTACACTCTCGGCTATTCTCAAGCCCTTAATTATGTACGATTTGTTGACAAAATATGTCAATTTCCCCTGCATTTGAGATAGTACTCAAATCTCTATGTTATAGTTTCCATGATTTAACTACTAAATTGTTAAAAGTAAACAAAAATTCGATATAGCTGTGGAACGAACCGCCGAAAAAAATAACTATCAGTTCAAAAAACAAAAAAATAAAATAATATTAGGTGTTCAAATTGGGTTCCGAGCATGTTTTGATAGCTGTCTCGAATTTTTGCACATTTATAGTATAAGGTAGGGTACAGGACAGAGTCTAACAGAGCGGAATTTTTGATTTTCTCCCATGGGACAGAAATAGGGGAACTTTTTTGAAAAAAAAGCATGCTCTAACTTCCATATTATCACATGTAAGAATGTTTTTAAAAACAACAATTGATTTATTAATTATTGTAATACTGTCACAGTCCTGTTAGTTTGGTTATTACTACCTCATATTTAAAAACTGTCAAACCGCTGTGCGCAACGGTCTTTTTTTATAATTTTTCTTTTGTTTTTTTACATTTGGATTTCCTAAATTACTGAAATTATTAAGACTTCTTTTAATTAAATTTTTATTAAACAAACAAAAAAACTTAAAACGTACAAATAGAAATAGATGAAATAAATATCCTAAATATATCCTAAAAATATTAAAAAGCTAAATCCTTGAAAAATAATAAAGTACGATTTGTTAGAATTATCATATAAAGAAAATTTCTTTTTCTTATGTAAACCAATTATTTCCAATAGGTACCTATTATTGATCTTCTTTGAATTCAAATATTTACTTTAATTGGTGAAATATTATTCCAATAAAAAATTCCAAATAAAATTTATTAGTAAATTTTATTCTATTCCAATTTCCATTCTAATAACGATTATATACCAATCACTATTTATCTGAATTGCAGTTAAATCAAAATTTTTATCTCAAGATCTTTTATGCTTGAACTGTTTTCCAAACTTTTCAATTTCAAAATCTCACTAATTAATAACTTTTGTTATTTTTCATTATTATATCATTTTCACTTCAAAACACTCTAGATCACTACTTTTTTATAGCAAAATTAAGAAAAATCGCAGGATTGTCCACTATCCTGCGATTTTTCTTAATTTTATTATAATCACGATGGACACGATTTCTAATATAAACTTTTTTATAGCAACTATTTTCTATACTTTTACAATAACTTTTATAACAATAAAAATATATGCATATTGATGCCATTGTCGACTATAGCCGATTTTAACAGTCTGCGATTATCGATAATAAAATGTAATTATTTATACTTATTATGGATTATATTACTTGTACCTTTACAATACCTAAAGTTTCACAACAATGAATGAGATTGTTATAATTTTAATATTTCAAATAACCATTATTATTAGCTACCTGGCAGACATGTTTAAATACCAGTTTTAACATAAAGCGAAGCAATATAATATATTGTAAATCTTAGTAAATTAGATATTATCTCCCAAGGAAAGCATGAGTTGGAGATATCAGTACAAAACTAAATAAATTCTTATTATTCAGACTAATGGTGCACGGTTCGGCTGATTGATATAGAAACCCTATGATAAAATATAAGAAATTTTTAAAAAAGAGAACTAAATTATGCTTAAATTGTGCTTTTTAGAATTTGTGTCTGTCTGTCTGTCCGGATTAATCTCAGAAACGGATGAACGTATAGTAATGCATCTTTCACGGGTTTATAAAGGCTATCTAGGGCAACAATCTCCTGTATACTTTGTTTCATCTCGATATCTCAAAGGTTCCGAAAAACAGATGAAACTTTATTTTTACATGCAAAGTGCAAACAGTCATGACTAGGAGTAATACCTACATAAGTTCAATTTTATTTTCTCAGTCTATAATAAAATTAATTTTTAAGACGATCGTATGTATTTTCGCGAACTTAAAAACGTTTACACTCAAGGTTAGTAGAGTATAGGTTGCCTCATCCCGATAGATAGTAGTGGGGGGGATGACGTCACTCAGAATATACCATGCTTGCTCACTTCAATAGAAAAGATCAGACGATGGACGCTGCTAATTTTTGGAAATAAAAATCACAGTAACCATGGTAGTGTGATATGTTTTTTCAATACTTAATAGAAACATGATTCTTCTGTTAGTGAAAAAAATATGATAAGTTGTCAATTTTGCGATAGTTGTTAAGTGTTATGGTGTTTTGTGGTTATTTTTAATATTTTGTGAATATAAAAGATAAAATAATTAATTTATCAATTTGTTAGTTAATTTTATTCGTTTCTTAAATTTAAAAAATAGGTAATTAACAAGATCTGCCATTTCTTGAGCATTATTTAATTTTTTGTTTGTTTATATTATAGATATTAAAACCTAAATTTTGTAATAAAAATAAAAATTATCCTATTTTTAAACATCTATTCTTCTATTTATTGTCTTCTGCCAATTTTAAGAAAAAATCTGCACGAAGCACCTAATTATAAATAAGCATAATCTTCAACAATTTTTGTACTTGATTTAAACTAAATTCTAGCTGACGTCATTCCCGCGCTTACGCTGATTGGTCAGATGGAATGAGGCAACCTGTACTCTAATAACCTTGGTTTACACTTGAGTTTTTTAGTGTAAGTTCACAAAAAGTCAGTAGCTTAGCAACCACTTTAGTTTGATAGGTAAGTAAACATTAATGTCAAAAATTAAAAGAAATAATTGTCGTTTAAATGCCTCGAAATTATAGAAACGATGAACAAAAAAGAAGAATTATTGCAAGATTGGAGGAAGGAATTTTCTAGTATCATATATAATCAAATATGTTTATGTTTTAATCGAATAATATTGACTAATTTGGATTGTATATAAAACAAAAGAGGTGTTTTAATTATAATTTTTTTATTGAATTATTAGGATGTAACCTTAGTAATTACATTACTATCAAAAGCATATGCGAAAGTTATAAAAAAACAGCTAACTAGATGATACAGGTGTAAACTTTCTTAAGTCCGCGACTGTACACGCGGGTAGAGCCGTGGACCAAAGCTAGTTTAATATGTAATATAATATTTTGTTTTAAAATTCTTCTGTAAGTCTGTAATACATTCACATTTCTCTGCTAAGTAATTGTAGACTTACATAACTTTGCAGAATATGACATAATCTTTCAATTTAATTCTTTTTCTTGTAGCTGGTTGATCAAAAGCAGTCAGTCGCGTCCTTCCCATTCTCTATGGTCCTTCCTCTTAAACTGGAAACAAATAAAAAGTTCCTTAAAATTATTATCAGTATCAATTCTACCTACCTACTTTTCTTATTCAGAAAGTTATTTATTTTATTTAGCTTTTTTGTATTACTTTTTTAAAGCATTTGTAAATTGTAACAACCCTGAAAATATCTTCGTGTAGCATAGCGTGGCGGTGAGCATCCTCTGCTACTATACTACTGTAGCACACTACCTATTGAATGCACTTGAAGTAAATCTGGTGAAATGAGTTTTCATTCAACGAGCACACTACACTTTAACCGATCGACCGCAAAATAGTTTATCTCAGGCAATGGTCAGGTTTCCGTTATGCCAACATGAAGTAGTGTGTGTAAGGCTTTATACACACAGGCTGTTTCGTTTATATAGATCCTTTTAATATTATATTTTATGACGTTAGATAAAAATTCACTTTATGGGATATTCACAGCTTAGACATTTTTATATAGGCGCTTAAAATGTATAAAAAACGTAACAATTATTATTACAATACAATACAAACAGTTTAAAAGTAACCATAAAACAGCAAAACATTTTAGTGTTTTGTCGATATCTTTAACTTTTTGTCTCTTCACACCAAAGGTTCCATCACTCTCCATGAATATAATACAAATAATGAACAGTCTATGTATATCTACAGGGTGGCGCATCTTAAAAAATGCAGTGAAATATCTCGTAAACAATACAAACCATAAAAAATGTTTTATACAAAAGTTATCGAGTGTCAAGAGGGACAGAAGACTGTGATATCAAATTTAACATAGGTGGTGCTGTGACGGTCAGGCGAAGGTCAGCATCGATTTTTTAATTGCAATAGTGCATTTTTATTCCAGAATACGATACAGTATTTAATAGTGAACGCTAAATTATTAAGGTACATATGAGCAAAAGTTAATAAATATTGAGATATTTACAAATTAAATAGCAAATAATTTGTCAATTCGGTTCTTTTATGAATTGAATTCAAGCCAAGAAGGCCGGTGCGTAATATCATGGCTATCTGCTATTCCATAATTTATCTAATTGGGTTTTTAAGTGAATTTTTTTTTTACTTAAATGGAAGGACCACATACAAGTTTTATAGCAAAACTGTTTTTATTTAATTTTTTTGCTTACTAATTAAAAAGTTATATTTAAATAAAAATTAATTTTTAAACTTAGTTCCGATAACGCGCCGAAAGAATCCGAACGCGTGTGACGTCATTATGTTATCTATGGTCTTTGTATCCATGGTTACCAAGTTAAAAATTTATTATTTTTGATAGTATGTGTAATACATATACACAAATACCAACAAATGCAGACACATTTTAACGCAACGACGTCACAAACATTCCTGGCGCGTTTTGAAGTCACGTGATATTTTTTAAATTTTTATACATTTTAATTAATTTTTAGTAATTTATCTATAGCTTTAAAAAAATTTTCCTTTTCGATTTTCAATATTATTTATGTTAAATTATTAGAAAAAAATAAAAAATTAATAATTTTTTTTAAACTTAAATACCTAATTGTCGTTCATTTTGGCCGTTATTTAATTTCTAAATATCGCAATATTTATTAACTTTAGCTGAGATGCACCTTAATAATTTACTGTTCACTACTAAATACTTCATCGTATTCTGGAATAAAAATGCACTGTTGCAATTAAAAAATCGAAGCTGACCTTCGCCTGACCTTCACAGCACCACCTATGTTAAATCTGATATCACAGTCTTCTGTCCCCCTTGACACTCTATAACTTTTGTATAAAACATTTTTTATGGTTTGTACCGTTTACGAGATATTTCACTGCATTGTTTAAGATGTGCCACCCTGTATATAGTATACAGGGTGTTGAAAAAAGGGGGTAAAATGTTTTAGAGGCCTATAGTATGACCCAAAATAAGTCGAAAAATTTCAATAAACATAAGTCCGCAAACGAACCGTTAGTGAAATATTTCCACTTATGTGTGTATAATAACTTATTATTTTTCAATTGCTCTGATCTCGCAGCGTAGAGTTAACAGAATAGTAGGCTATTTGTCACCTTCAATCGCTCTGATCTCGCAGCTTAGAGCCTGCGTGGGCATGAAAGGTGGGCATTTTGAACATCTTCTGCATATAGATAAAATAAAATAAACCAAATTAAATTTAAAAAGCATGTTTCTTTTATTATAGACAATTAATGGATAATAAGTAACTTACGCTATTGCATACATAAGTGAAAGTATTTCATTAACGGTTCGTTTGTGGACCTATGTTTATTAAAATTTTTCGACTTATTTTGGATCATACTATATGCCTCTAGAATATTTTACCCCCTTTTTTCAACACCCTGTATACAGTGTGTAAACGGTATAGTACTAATGACCTTCACATATCAAAAAATCGGTTATCAATGTATAACAAGGGTCCACTAAGTTCAAGTACCAAACTTTTTAATAAACTGCCTGCATCTATTAAAAATATTGATAACTTTAAAAATTTTAAGTGCAATCTTCGTGATTTTTTATTGAAGAATTGTTTTTACCACGTTAATGATTACCTTAGTTTTTAAACTGTTTTATGATTATATGACGCATTGTTATTGATTATAACTAACAATTAATAAACATCTATCTATCTATCTATCTACTACTATCGAACATAGGGAAAATACAATGGGTATGAATGAATTGTAGATTATAGACGCTCGAAAATACAATGGGATTTTTTTAACATCCCACTAAGAGAATTGTAAATTTTTAAAAGTTTGGGAAGTTATTGGTTTCAGTCCGATTTTCGAAAATTATCCAAGTAATTTTGAATAACTGCAAATTGTTACATAAACGTGAGATAAATAAACTATTATAAGTAACATGTTTATACGGCTGAATTTCATAATAAAGAAGGGAATTGGGTAAACAGAAAAATAGACCATATCATAATCAATCTTGCAATTTTGGAAAGAAATTCTGGTTATAATATAGTAAGAATACCTAATACAAATTTGCGAGCTCTCACTTAGTTGACGATTCTCATCTACACTTAGACAAATTTAATATCTCTCGCACATTGTGTATTTCTGATCGATCATATGTATACAGGGTGTCCAAGACTTGCGTTGTCGGCCGATATATTGATTTTGGGTGAAGATAGAAAAAATTGTATTCTTTAGGATATTTCCTAACACTTTTATTAAGGGTTGTCCATACCTAAACCTAATATTTTCGTATTAAAATATTTGGTTTAGGTATGGACAACCCTTGATAAAAGTGTTAGGAAATATCCTAAAGAATACAATTCCAGCAAAAAAATAACCTCGTTGTATTTAAAAATCAAAAGCTACACGTGATTGAAGTTAGGTAAAAGAAGTACATTATTTTGAACACCCTGTATAATAAATTCATTTTTTTTAGGACAGACATTGATTTGTCCGTCTATTATTTAGTGATCCTTAAAATTTCAGTTTGATAAAGGTTTCTGTTTTGGCTATGTCGAATTTTAGGTAAAGGTCTGCATGTGTCAAAAATTTCTGAAAAACTTGAATAACTCAAAAATTACTGAATTTTCGAGCATGGCTTCCCTTACAATTTCTATTCACATTTAGATGCAGAATTGAAAAAACAAATAAAAACAGGGTGCTAGGTTAAAAAAGAACATAACTTTGATCTGCCACGCTTAAATGGGACAGGTTGTATAATTGAAAATATTTTTAGGTTATATAACATTAAAATTTATACAACTTTTGTATTTAAACTTTTTTTCTATCTTCACCCAAAATCAATATATCGGCCGACAACGCAAGTCTTGGACACCCTGTATAAGGAAATTAAAAATTGAATAATAATCGTGTCACGGTAGTGTAAGGATGCACATTCTGCCGCGAAAGTAGAAAAGATCGGGGTTGTTTCCCGATTGTAACATAGATTGTGAAATGATTTTTTTCTTTCCAAAATTGCAAGATTGATTATGATTTGGTCTGTTTGGCTGCTTACCCAATTCCCTTCTTTACTATAAACTGTTATATTATAGTTGAATAGAAAAATAGTATAACTAAATTTGCTTACGTACGAGATGAAACTCTTTATTAAATAAAAGAGAAATTTTTGACTACATGTTTCGAGAGCTTAAACTCTCATCTTCAGGTCAGAAGATTTAAAACAATATTTTACAATAATTAAATAGTGATTACAATGGCATTCTGTATTGCGTTAAGCATATTGAAGAATATATCTATTGTGATAGTAAAATTTTTGTGTGTGGAAATAAATAGTTGCAATGGCAGCAGCAGTCGATTGAAATAAAACCAATTACACATTATCGAAAAAAATATAGTATATTGTGCGACTAGTGGGAGAAAGAGGAGATTCCACTCGTGTGTTTTACCGCACTCGCTACGCTCGTGCGGCAAAATCCACACTCGAGGAATCTCCTCTTTCGACCAATAGTCGCACACAATATTTTGTTCAACTACCGCAAGAAATATATAATTTCGTGGCTCTGCTGAGCGTGGGCAAAATAATGGGTGACCTGATTGATTGACGACGAAACTATCAACACTTGCGTAAACGTTCCCCGTAATGAGCGTGGGCGAAATGCTATTTCGCCCACTAGTGGGCGAAATGGCATTTCTCTCTACGTCTACAGTCAGAGAATTCATTATTTCGCCCACTCTCGGTAGAGCCACGAAATTACATATTTCTTGTGGGTGTTGAACAAAATTCTATTGTGATAGTATGAACATTTTTTATGTATAACAAAATTGTTTAAGACATCTTGGATTGTACATTTTTCACATCCAAGATGTCTTACACAATTTTGTTATACATAAAAAAATTTATTTTATTTGTTTTATTTCAATCAACTACTGCTGTCATCGCAACTATTTATTTCCAAACATGGTTCGGCTTTTATGTTTGTTGTGCACACAAAAATTTTACTATCATATTAGATATATTCTTCAATATGCTTAACGCAATACAGAATGCCATTGTAATCACTATTTAATTATTGTAAAATATTGTTTTAAATCTTCTGACTTGACTTAAGCTCTCGAAACAATTGGTCAAAAAATTTCTCTTTTATTAGTGTATTTGCCATAATATGGCACATACACTATTGGCGTCGGTCGGATGGCGGGACCTAGGGGTCGGACCAAAATTTCTCGACGTTTCATAGCCTCCTGAACAATTTGGCACCATTTTTAGAAATGTTTATATATATATATGTATGTATATATTTATATATATATATATATTTATATATATATTTATATATATATGTGTGTACACGATAACTCTCGACAGACTTATTCGATTGAAACGAAATTTGGTACACACATTGGAACCCATCACCGCAAGAAGCCTATTTAAAATGGGCCCGATCGGACCATTTTCAGGGTTGTATTTAGGGGTTCCAAAAAGTTTTTGGGCCCAAAAATACCGAAAAAATTTGTCAGAATCGTTTCAAAATTGAGCTTTAACTCTTTAGTAAAGATTAAAACGTGCTGCTAAAATTTTAATAAAATCGGCCCGACAGGACCGGACTTTCAAATTTTATGAAAACACTGGTTTGTTGATACGGATTTACTTATGAAAGGGTGTATTTAATGTGGTACAGAGGTTGCATTGATAATAATATTGAAATTAAGAAAAAAATATTATTTTAACGGATGTATTAAGGGGTTAAATTTTTTATTTTGTCCAAAAACAAACTTAAGTTCACGTATTAAAGCCACAAGGCCTGTATTTGCAAATACACTATATTGTCGGCAGGGTTTGGCACTGCGACCCGAGTTTTTTAATAAATAGTTTCATCTTGTACGGAAGCAAATTTAATTATACTATTTTTCTATTCAACTAAGTTTTAAACAAGAAGCAATAAATCGAAGTCACCTATATACAATCCCCCTATATTATTAAACGAGTAAATCTTGTATATATATACCTATGTATCTATGTATATATGTATATATGTATATATATAAATATTTTCTCAAAAACGGCTCTAACGATTTTGATCAAATTTACCGAAAAGGGGTTTCGGGGGGCAAAAAATCGATCTAGCTAGGTCTCATCCCTGGAAAAATTCGTTTTCTTATCGATTTTATCATTTTAAAAAACAGTTTTTTAACGTCATAAAACAGTGTCGTATTGTGAGTAGGCTTTGGAAAAAACAAACTATTTTCATTATTTATGTCAAAATTACTTTGACAGTCAATCTTTAACTTATTAAAATAATCAGTAATTATTTGAAAAGTAAAAAAATTACAACAATAAAATCTAAACATAATTATGTAAGTAGTTTTAGCTATTATTTAAATAAATAGGTATGTTATTTTTATATTACCTATTTAAAATATGTATAGGTAAGTACGTTAAACAGTTTTTCTTTGTTGAACAATAATAATTTTTGATGTGCAAATTTTGAATATTTGGATATTTAAATATTTGTCATAGACTGTAGTTAGCTTCTTTCCGGATTCAAATGAAAATCAAAATGCACTACTTTTATTATTTTTTATCGTTGTTCAACAATAACATTTATTATACATTTATACAACAGCTGTTCTTTGTTTTTGGCTAAGTATCGTTTGTCGCCAATTATTGCTCATTGCTCTGTTTATGTTTTGATTTCAATATGCGATTTATGATTTTAGATTAGCGATAGAGATAACAATTTTTCCAGAAATATAATGTATTTTTTTTCAATCATTTAACAAATAACAATAGTTATGCTATTTGTTATGACTGCCCAGCATTGTTTGTTTTAAAAATTGTTGGGAAACCAGTGTAGTGAGGGCCGTGACTATTTCGATCTCGGCAGACTGCCGGATCTTTGTAAAAATCCAAAAAACAGCGAAATTTTGGGCCTTTTTCAGTTTTTATTAATTTTAACTATTCGAATAGAAGTTTAAATGAATATTCGAATACTTTAATTTGAAAAATTCCGAGCCCTATTATAAACAACAAACAAAACAAACTTCAACAATGCGTTGAAATCGATCAGAGCTAATTTACTTTCAATTTATGGACTACTGATCATAGATTAAACAAATTATTATACTTTTAAATCATACCTGAAAGATTCATTTTTTCGCCAATATCTCTCCACAAAAGACCTTTCACGTCCCTGTTGTGGTATCTTAAATCTTTTATCCCAAATAGGAGGATTTTCACGTATTAGATCAATTAAAACTGATTTGTCCATACTCACAATTGATATTTAACAACGTCTTTAAATAAAATGGTAATAATAGCTAGCATAAATTTAGAATACACAACACTGTTTGTTGAAAACTGTCAAATGTACGGCCGTAGTCTGACGAAAATATCAAACATCGTCCGACCGTCGGAACGTGTCTGTTGCAATCTGACATCTGGCGCGGTCTGAAGTGATAACTGTAGCCACTTCAATAAGGTTACTGGTGTTTGTTCACATCCGACAATAATACGGATCTGATCTGGTCGGAAACGGCGTCAATGTAACGGGTAGCCTCAGCCTTACGATTTTGATGAAATTTACAGAATGGGGATTTTTCGGGGCGAGAAATCGATCTAGGTAGGAATTTTGGTTCCAGAGGGGAGCAATTAAAAAAAAGGTGTTTTTTATTTATTATAACTCGCTCAATTAAAGTCAGATTGATTCGAAGTCTATTTCTACATAGATTTTATATAATATATCACAAGTGTTAAAATTGTAAATGAACACTATAATATAAGAAGTGCCTTGCACAATATGTAAATAGTGATAAAATTTCTGGCGCCGCGGGTCTGTGTAAAAACACATCGATTTTTAAAAACTATTGTTAAGATACATACAAAAAAGTTTTGCGTATCTAAAAATTGGCACGGCGGCCCAAAGGGCCGCACTTCTAGCACCGCAGGCATGTATATCAAAACACATCGATTTTTAAAAACTATGGTAAAGATACATGCAAACAAAGTTTTGCGCAGGTTATAGTCTGACGTTAGTTATTAAAAGAATCGATTTTTGTGAGTTTTTCAGTAGGTACCTATACAAAAAAAAATATTTGAAATTTACTGGATGTTGTTAAGATGACATCACAGAGAAAAATTACTTCGATAAAGTTGATATTTAGTATCAATGCTTAAAATTGGATTGTTAAAATGGCAACGGGCGAGCAAAATTTCATCTAATTCGAACATTTTTACAAGATATTCAATCTATGAAAATCGGTTTTTGCGAGTTCTTCAGTCAACAAAACAATAACGGCGGTAGATTTGAAAATGGCGACCTAAATAATATTTACAGGAAAAAATGCTTTATTCAAGTTGATACTTAGTTTTTACGCTTAAAAATACACATAGGTAGTTAAAATATCAGAAACATTTATTTTAAATTATGTTCCAGAAATAAATTCGTTTCGGAATAATATTCTGAGAAAATAATATCTCACAGCATATTAAGTACTGTTTTTATTGAACTCATCCGAGCAAAGCTCGGCCCCCAGATATTATTATATTATAGCCATAGTATTCTTGCAGGCCTTCTTGACTTTAATTTAGTTCATAAGAGGACCGAATTGAACAATTCTAATTGGGTTTTTAAGTGAATTTTTTTTTTACTTAAATGGAAAGACCACATACAAGTTTTATAGCAAAACTGTTTTTATTTAATTTTTTTGCTTACTAATTAAAAAGTTATATTTAAATAAAAATTAATTTTTAAACTCAGTTCCGATAACGCGCCGAAAGAATCCGAACGCGTGTGACGTCATTATGTTATCTATGGTCTTTGTATCCATGGTTACCAAGTTAAAAATTTATTATTTTTGATAGTATGTGTAATACATATACACAAATACCAACAAATGCAGACACATTTTAACATAACGACGTCACAAACATTCCTGGCGCGTTTTGAAGTCACGTGATATTTTTTAAATTTTTATACATTTTAATTAATTTTTAGTAATTTATCTATAGCTTTAAAAAAATGTTTCTTTTCGATTTTCAATATTATTTATCTTAAATTATTAGAAAAAATTAAAAAATTAATAATTTTTTTTAAACTTAAATACCTAATTGTCCTAACTAATATCTCAATATCTATCCACTTTAGCTCATACGTACCTTAATACATTTTTGTTCACTGCCATCGTATTCTGAAATAAAATAGAACTTGGTACCACCATCTTCTTTCCCCTTCACACTCTACAACTTTTGTATAAAAAAAATTTTATATAGTAGGTATCTACCGTTTACGAGACATTTGACTATTTTTTACTTCCCACCTCTACTATGGTAAGGAAGTAATGAATTTAGTCCGAAAAAAATATTTCGAGATTTTAACAGATCTTCACGTTTTAAAACCCTAGCAATCGTTTAAGATCATTTTCTGACTGATGTCTAATGTGTGTGTATGTGGTCAATTTTTCGCCTTCGATATCGTAAAAACGGAACAACATACGGCCATGCCGATTGTTATATTATTTTTATCAGCCTTTAACTTAGATCTGATTAGATTTTGAGTCAAATCAGTTCAGTGGATCCTGAGATATTAAAAAAAACGTTCGCAATGTCACGTATTAACATAGGTAAAAAAAAATGTGTGTGTATGTGGTCAATTTTTCGCCTTCGATATCGTAAAAACGGAACAACATACGGCCATGCCGATTGTTATATTATTTTTATCAGCCTTTAACTTAGATCTGATTAGATTTTGAGTCAAATCAGTTCAGTGGATCCTGAGATATTAAAAAAAACGTTCGCAATGTCACGTATTAACATAGGTAAAAAAAATATAAATGAATTCTAGATGTTATAATATGAAAAAAATGTAAATATGTTTTTCTCTAAAATGTACAGTTTTCGAGAAAAAAAATATTTTACTAAAAAAAATAAAAATTGTACGTAAATCAAGGTAACCATGATTTTTGCTATTTAAGCTAGCCATCGGTAGATCACTAAACAAAAAATTCGACTGATGACCAGTCCTATACTTCCCACCTAGTAAATATTTGCAAAAAATAAACACTTTTTTTTTTTTTGACTAGGCCCAAATAACCTTAGCTGTTGGTAGTCTTTAAAACACAATTTAATTTTTATTCTTTGAAAAAAGCATGGCCCTCTTTTTTGTTTGGTGATCTACTGATGGCTAACTTAATATAGCAAAAATCATGGTTACCTTGATTTACGTACAATTTTTATTTTTTTTAGTAAAATATTTTTTTTCTCGAAAACTATACATTTTAGAGAAAAAAATTTTTACATTTTTTTCAAATCATAACATCTAGAATTCATTTATATTTTTTTTTACCTATGTTAATACGTGACATTGAGGACGTTTTTTTGAATATCTCAGGATCCACTGAACCGATTTGACTCAAAATCTAATCAGATCTAAGTTAAAGGCTGATAAACACAATAGAACAATCGGCATGCCCGTATGTTGTTCCGTTCTTAAGATATCGAAGGCGAAAAATTGACCACACACACACACACACATACACACACACACACATACACATACATACACACACACACACATACAGACATCAGTCAGAAAATGATCTTAAACCATTGCTAGGGTCTCAAAACGTGAAAATCTGTTAAAATCTCGAAATATTTTTTTCGGACTAAATCCATTACTTCCCTACCATAGTAGAGGTGGGAAGTAAAAAGAGGGCCATGCTTTTTTTCAAAGAATAAAAAAAGAGTGTTTATTTTTTGCAAATATTTACTAGGTGGGAAGTATAGGACTGGTCATCAGTCGAATTTTTTTTAATGTACCGCATCCTTGTATACTATGTATAGGCAAATACACTAGTGAAGCTAATCTTCCGTCGGTATAACAGTCAATAAGTCTATTAGGAATTCATATAAAGTGTCGCTATATATGTATAACGCACGTCGTTCAGGTACCTATGCTACCAGAAAATGGCCATTAATGTGGTAAGAGGAGTTCAATGGAAGGACGCTTATCGTCGAATGTCAACTGTCAACAGTTTATTATTTTTTGTAACTTCTGAAGTTCTGGTGTACCCACACATTTATTTCATACATGACTTCTTCCACAGCTAAACCTAAATGGTTTAGCTGTGTCTTCTGAAAATTGATTTTTCCCTTTTTTATTCTTTATAGCTGTAGTATCCGCTATAGATGTCTTTAAAACCCTTGCACAATTTTTTTCACCTATATGGTATAGTGTGTGATTATCGTAAGTTTAATATTTTTTATAAAAAAGTAGAGAAGTTTAACTTATGTTTGAAAATTTGAGACACTTTTGATAACGCCCTCTAGAAGGTATCCGTTGAGCTAGGAATCTGAAATTTTGCACACTTATAATATAGGTCACGGGACAGCAGTGGCGGACTGGGGGGGGGGGCGAGTGGCGGCACGCCCCGGGCCTCTGATCCTGGGGGGGGCTCAAAATCTCGATAAGTCCTTCTTAATCAAATCCCAAAAAAGGCCAAAATATGTTTAGTAAGTAAGAGGCAGTTTGGAGTTGGAGGCCCCGTACGTATACAGAATATAAACGTAGGTAGGTCGTTTATTATAAAATATCTGGGTGGCCGAGCTTTGCTCGGATGAGTTCAATAAAAACAGTACTTAATATGCTGTGAGATATTATTTTCTCAGAATATTCCGAAACGAATTTATTTCTGTAACATAATTTAAAATAATTGTTTCTGATATTTTAACTACCTATGCGTATTTTTAAGCGTAAAAACTAAGTATCAACTTGAATCAAGCATTTTTTCCTGTAAATATTATTTAGGTCGCCATTTTCAAATCTCCGCCGTTATTGTTTTGTTGACTGAAGAACTCGCAAAAACCGATTTTCATAGATTGAATATCTTGTAAAAATGTTCGAATCAGATGAAATTTTGCTCGCCCGTTACCATTTTAACAATCCAATTTTAAGCATTAATACCAAATATCAACTTTATCGAAGTACTTTTTCTCTGTGATGTCATCTTAACAACTTCCAGTAAATTTCAAATACTTTTTTTTGCATAGGTACCTACTGAAAAACTCACAAAAATCGATTCTTTTAATAACAAACGTCAGACTAACCTGCGCAAAACTTTTTTTGCATGTATCTTCACCATAGTTTTTAAAAATCGATGTGTTTTGATACACATGCCTGCGGCGGTAGAAGTGCGGCCCTTTAGGCCGCCGTGCCAATTTTTAGATACGCAAAACTTTTTTGTACGTATCTTAACTATAGTTTTTAAAAATCGATGTGTTTTTACATAGACCGCGGCGCCAGAAGTGCGGCCCTTCAGGCCGCCGTTTTGTCATTATTTACATATTGTGCAAGACACTTCTTATATTAGTGTTCATTTAAAATTTTAACACTTGTGATATATTATATAAAATCTATGTAGAAATAGACTTCGAATCAATCTGACTTTAATTGAGCGAGTTATAATAAATAAAAAAAACACCTTTTTTTTAATTGCTTCCCTCTGGAACCAAAATTCCTACCTAGATCAATTTCTCGCCCCGAAAAATCCTCATTTTGTAAATTTCATCAAAATCGTTAGTCGTTTTTGAGAAAAAAAGGTCTAGGGAAGATTATACGTCATACTACATTTAACGTACCTATTTACCTATATTACATATTTTATTTAAGTAATATAAAAATAACATACCTATTTATTTAAATATTAGCTAAAACTACTTACATAATTATGTTTAGATTTTATTGTTGTTATTTTTTTACTTTTCAAATAATTACTGATTATTTTAATAAGTTAAAGATTGACTGTCAGAGTAATTTTGACATAAATAATGAAAATAGTTTGTTTTTTCCAAAGCCTACTCACAATACGACACTGTTTTATGACGTTAAAAAACTGTTTTTTAAAATGATAAAATCGATAAGAAAACGAATTTTTCCAGGGATGAGACCTAGCTAGATCGATTTTTTGCCCCCCGAAACCCCTTTTCGGTAAATTTGATCAAAATCGTTAGAGCCGTTTTCGAGAAAATATTTATATAGGTACATAGAAACATATATACAAGATTTACTCGTTTAATAATATAGGGATATTTAATTTTTTTGTCAGCCATTACATCTATATTATTCATTTTTTACGAAATTTAAACTACAAATACATCAATTTCAAAGCAGACCGGGGGCCTCATTTAGTTCTGCCGCCCCGGGCCTCCGACGGGCTTAGTCCGCCACTGCGGGACAGAACCTATAATGGAGCATGATTTTCGACTTTCTCCCCGGGGACAGAAATAGGGTTTTTTCGGGAAAAAATTGTATTCTATTTTCATATTTCAAATAACCATAGCTACATGTCAAAGACAGGTTTATTTACTAGTGGAACTATGAACAATTTTTTTGTTTTCAGACGCTAATGACCTCTGTTGTCGAGCGTCTATAATCCACAATACATACATACAACTATGAACAACTCGAAGAAAACTGCAGAGATCAATTGTGTTGTAGTAAATAATAAAGATGTGTCCAGCGTCGTGTATCTTGTGTTATAAAACTAGCAGAAACAGAAAGCACACTAACCAGTGTCCCGAGGCGATCGTTGTCTGGCCAAGTTGTTCCCAGAAGATGCTCCTCCGAGGATAACGACGCGCGTTCTAACTGGGTTACGTCAAAACACCATCCCCTGCCCTGCTCTGCTCTACTCTGTCGTCCTCTGACCATGATGGATGCAGAAGGCATTCGCGTTTCTCGTTCACCACCACCGCATGTTACTTGCTGATACAAGAACCAACGATGCTCCTCGAGTCGTTAGTCTGTTTTATCATTCATAAATAAAGCGTTTTAATGACTTTATCTCACCATTCACTATTATTTACTGTATCCCGTTTGTCAGATAACTCCCAGCTATATTCTGTATCCATACGACACTACAATATTATGTATGTTGCTTTGTGGTCTTTATAAACACGGTACGGATTCCATGGATAAAACGACTACATAAATGTAAACACAACTAAAACCACACAGAAAATGTGGACTGGCAAATTAATCTAACAATTCTAGCTAATAAATTGCTGAATTTTACTATACTTTGTATTATTAATTAACTTATTCATAATGAATGTTTATCATAATGTTTTTTATATGACCTTTTGTATAAAAGTTTATCTATCTATCTATCTATCTATCTTAAAAACTTTACAAACAACATTTTGTTCTTTACAGATCTTATCTTATCTCATAGTGACTAGGGGGCTTGAGAATAGCCGAGCGTGTAGCGGTGCTGTTGTTTACATGGAGTTGCTATGGGTTCCTCTATTACAAATCCCCAGTTCCCGGGTTCTAACCCGAGAGCTGGTAAAAGTGTAAATTGGATTTTCCATTTATTATTAAAAAATAATGAATGGAAAATATGAATTGGTGCTAGGCCCAAATAACCTTAGCTGTTGGTGGTCTTTAAAACACAATTTAATTTAATTTTATAGTGACTAGGGATGTCAAAATTTTTCAAATGTAGAGGATGAGGGAGCTAGTTGTAACATGTTGTATTGCAAAAAAAAATTGATGCCCACTAACTAAATATACTTACAAGTAAAAACTATAAACACACAAACTCGATTGCTTACTTTAAACATTCTTATAATAGTCCAGCAGTCAGCCTACTTTTTAACTGGAAAGTATTCCAAAGCTAATGATATTTTGGTATGTTATTTGTGGGTACTCTGTGGAGTTTTCGACCTCGAAGACCCTGTGCTAACTTGGGGGAAACCGAAAGACCTCGAAATTTTACCACCTTTTTTGCTTTTTTTCGAAATCTCTCAGAAACGGTTGACTTAAGCAATTCTTCCACTATGTAATGTTTTAAAGAGGATTACATTTCCTATAATTTTCATTCCCACAACTTTTCTGTGGTACTAATGGTAAGTGCGCTGCAGCTTCTTGAAAATCACCTGCTTTTTGAAACCTTAGTAACCAATGGTTAAAATGTATTGTTCTTTTCAATAGTTTTATTTATTGTATTCTTCATCGAACTTTAAATTGAAAATACACATGTTCATAAAACAAGGAACGCCCTAAACCGTCTTTTTTTCCCATATCAATATCTTTTAAAATTTAGAAGCTAAAGGCAGTCGAAGTTGAAATCATCACAGTTTTACGTGTTTTTTTAACACGCGTTTAAAGTATCTTCCATATCGAATAAAAAAAATCCGTCTAGGAATCCATAGGAAATACAATGCCCTAAACGATGTTTTCGTCCTATCTCGATAACTTAAAAAAAGTTTAAGTTATAAGCATTTAAGTTTACTTCAAAATCAGTATTTTTCTTCTATTTGGCAATTTTACATTCAGTTCGCTTGAATTTAAATGCTTATAATTTAAAAATGTGTGAAGTTATCGAGATAGGACAAAAACATAATTTAGGGCATTAAATTTCCTATGGATTCTTAGACGGATCTTTTTTTATTCGGTATGGAAGGTACTCGAAACGCGTGTTAAAAAAACACGTAAAACTCTGTGATGATTTCAACTTTGACTGTCTTTAACTTCTCAATTTTAAAAGATATCGATATGGGACAAAAAGAACGGTTTAGGGCGTTCCTTGCTTTATGAACATGTGTATTTTCAATTTAAAGTTCGATGAAGAACACAATAAATAAAACTATTGAAAAGAACATCACATTTTAACCATTGGTTACCAAGGTTACAAAAAGCGCGTGATTTTCAAGAAGCTGTAGCGCGCTTACCATTATTAGTACCACAGAAAAGTTGTAGGATCGAAAATTGTAGGAAATGTAATCCTCTTTAAAACATTACATAGTGGAAGAATTGGTTAAGTCGACCGTTTCTGAGATATTTCGAAAAAAGTAATAAAGGGGACCTTTAGAGACTCCCCCTCACCAGGTATTCCCAGGTAGGTCAAGCCAACGCATGTTTACCTGCTCATCTATCCAGTAGATACTACTACACAAAATTTCAAGGTGCATTAAACACGTCATGGAACCGTCACTAGCTCTCAGTCTATCATTTATTACCTGCCGCTTGGACTATAAAGTAAGTTTATAAAACTAATACCTGAGTCAAATGAAAATACATAATTCAAATTCAAATTAATTTATTTCCTCAAATAAAATGTACAAATCAATATAATATCATACAAAAAAAAGGATTTCCTGCCCAACTCGCATGACTAGTGTTAGGGCAGGAGTCCAAAAATATATAGCGGACATGACGATTTTTATAATAATCAATAGATATTATGTACCTATTTAGATCTCTTATCCATGTATACATATTACTTATATTTTTTCTTTTTATTAAAGAATAAGTTTGTTGTGTGTGTGTATGTGTGAGTATTTGAGTATGTTTGTGTGTAATTACTTCATTCTTTCATTGAGTAGATGTATGTTTGAGAGGGTAATATTGTTTATGTATGTTCGGTATTTTGGTGTATGAGTAGCCACTTTGATATTTGTTTCTTGTATGTGTGTATATGTGTGATGTTTCTGATTTCCAGAGGAAACATATTGTATATTTTTAGTGCGTGATAATTAAAGTGGTTCTGGCCAAATGTTTTCGTCGTTTTTGGCACTGCAATATTTTGAAGTTTTCTGTGCCTGATTTCATAAGAATCAAATAGACTACGAGAGGAATCGAACAAAAAAAAGTTTTTTAAAATCGGTTCATCCGTTTGGGCTGTACGCGTGACACAAAAAAGCGTGACATACAAATTCACAGACTAAGCGAGCGTATATAGGAGCTTCTAGCTTCGCTTAGATCGCGCCTAAAAAATAAAGTTCTTTTAAAAAAAAATTGGTAAAAAAAGAGATTATGAAACATCTTCCAATGAAAGTCAAGAAGCAGAATAATAAGTAAGTAATGTACTGGGGCCTGTAACACAAACCATACAAGTTCTACAATTGTAAAAAAAGTCACTAAAAAAAGAGAAAAACTATAAAATTTTCCTCTTTTTTTGGAGGATTTATTATTACTGGATGTTATTAGTAACTACTAATAACATCCAGTAATAATAAGTATTCACGTGTTCAGTAGAACAAAATGTGTACTTCATATGGCTCTATATAAGAAGAGCGAAAAGTCGTTTAAATAAAATAATTAGAAAAAAACTCAACAGCAAAGGCCTTAAGAATCTTTATTATAGGTACTTTAAAAAAAATAATCAAACTGCTACAATAGCCATCGTTAAGTAAAATAACCGAATTTTGTTTAAAAGATTTAGCACCCAAGTCCTAAACCATACTTTCTTTTGTAATAAATATAAACTCTTTTATCGAAAGTTTTGACAGAATAGAGCTTAACGCCACATCGAAAGTTTCTTCCAAATTACGTCGAATAAAACAAAGCTACGGGGATGTGGAAACGGAAGGGTGGAACAGTTCATTGCCCTGCGTTCGCCGAACTATTTTTATTGACTGCTTTTTAAGAGAAAGTGCAATATAAACGTCAGTTATTGCATAGAAAGTTCAGTATTTATCGCATACCGACACAGTAGTACACAACCTTCGCCGGAATATCTTGATTGTTGACGTAAGTTAACTTTAAAAAAAATCGTACGGATGATCAGTCCTATACTTTCTACCTAGTAAACATTAATTAACTAAAAAGTACCGTGGCATCGAATACAATGACCTTCAAGTACCTCAACGTTCAACTTTGTGTATTGTCTATCTCGTTCTGGCCGTGCGCGACAAGTAAGCGAAGATACACAGCATATATTTGCAAGAAATAAACACTCTTTTTTATTCTTTGAAAAAAAAAACATGGCCATCTTATTTGTTTATTGATCTACTGATGGCTAGCTTATAGTCCAGTCACGAGAGATTAAAACGGGGGGTCCACCTTGCGTTTTGTGCAGCAAATGATTTTATTTTTTTGTATCCTCAGACATATTTAGGAGATGTCAAATCCAAGTTTGTGACCTCTAAAACAGGGCGGGGGAGTTTTGGTGGGCTCAAAACCACGATTTTTTTGCACTTTTTTCGGTTTTTTGCTTATAACATAAAAACGGCTGGTCCTATCGAAAAAATGGTCCCATCCAAAATTAAAGGGCATAAAATTTACTTCAAAACGCACTAGTCAAATATGTTTTTTTTCTGATTTTTACTGACTCTACAGAACTGAGAAAAACAAAATAAAAAATAAACTCTTTTTTTGTTTGAAGGCGCTAATCTCGAAAACTACCAGTCTGTAGAAGAAGCAAAGTAGTAATCAATGAGACCCTATACGAGTTTTTTAAAAATTTAATCCCAAAGGGTGAAAACGGGAGTGTAGGATTTATTGTAATGACAAAAAATTCTACATCCACGTTTTACCCCCTTTGGGATTAAATTTAAAAAAAAATCGAATAACCTATAATCTTCCTTAATAAACGGGCTATCTAACAAAAAAAATTTTTTTCAAATCGGACTGGTAGTTCCTGAGATTAGCGCGTTCAAACAAAAAAAATAAACTCTTTTTTAGTTTGAACGCGCTAATCTCAGGAACTAAAAGTCCGATTAAAAAAATTTTTTTTTTTGTTAGATAGCCCGTTTATTGAGGAAGGTTATAGGATATACATGTTTATTTTAAATTTAACCCTAAATGGGGTAAAACGTGGGTGTAAGATTTTTTGTAATAACAAAAAATTTTACACCCCCGTTTTACCCCCTTTGAGATTGAATTAAAAAAAAAAACTCGAATAGCCTATAACCTTCCTTAATAAACGGGCTATCTAACAAAAAAATTTTTTTTTAAATCGGACGTGTAGTTCCTGAGATTAGCGCGTTCAAACAAAAAAAGAGTTTATTTTTTTTTTGTTTGAACGCGCTAATCTCAGGAACTACCAGTCCGATAAAAAAAAAGTTTTGTTAGATAGCCCGTTTATTAAGAAAGGTTATAGGCTATTCGAGTTTTTCAATAGTTTAAAGCTTGAAAAAATGCTTTTTTTCATTTTGGTAAATTTTGGCAATTTTCTAAGTTCTGCAGAGCCGGTAAAAATGGTAACAGAAACATATTTGACTAGTGCATTTTGAAGTACATTTCGTGCCCTTTAATTTTGAATAGGACCATTTTTTCGACAGGACCGGCCGTTTTCATGTTATAAGCAAAAAACCGAAAAATGTGCAAAAAAATCGTGGTTTTTAGCCCACCAAAACTCCCCCGCCCTGTTTTAGAGGTCGCAAATCTGGATTTGACATCTCCTAAACATGCTTGAGGACACAAAAAAATAAAATCAATTGCTGCACAAAACGCAAGGTGGACTTTCTCTCGTGACTGGACTATTATAGCAAAAATCATTATTACCTTGATTTACGTACAATTTTTTTTAGTAAGTAAAATATTTTTTTTCTCGAAAACTATGCATTTTAGAGAAAAGAAATATTGAGATTTTTTTCATATTATAGCATCTAGAATTCATTTATATTTTTTTACCTATGTTAATACGTGATATTGAGAACGTTTTTTTTAATATCTCAGTATTGACTGAACCGATTTGGCTCAAAATCTAATCAGATCTAAGTTAAAGGGCAAAGACTGATAACTACAACAGAACAACGGCATGGCATTACGATATCGAAGGCGAAATTTCACCACACACACACACACACACATCAGTTAGAAAATGGTCTTAACGATTTCTAGGGTATCAAAACGTGAAGATCTGTTAAAATCTCGAAATATTTTTTTTCGGGCATCCAATACTTCTCTACCATAGTAGAGTTGGGAAATAAAAAGTTGATATTACAGGAGAAACTCTATTACACGAACCTTGTTAAGTCGAAAAAATTAGCCATTGCCTTCCGCTAAAACCCAAAGACTCTATAACTCGAATTATTTAAACTTTAAAATATGATTTCCCTACGAGGTACTGTGAACATGTTACACCCTGTAACTCGAAATTTTAGTCTCTCGAGAGGGCAGTGTAGCCTAGTGGATATCGTACTTGGTACCAGCCTCTAGACTAGACTGTCGTGGATTCAAATACCACCTGCGCTCATGAATGTTTTGTAATGTTACCTATTTAGTTTTAAGTTAGTTGTTATTTAATGTAATTTAAGACGCTAATGACCTAAGTTGTCGACGCGTCTATAATCTACAATAATTAAAAAATAAAGTTCAGTCTCTCGAACTCTATATCTCGAAGTAGGCCACGTGTTCACTTTACAGTGTCTGTAACTCAAAGTTTATTGTCTGTTAGACTCCCTAACTCGAAGTAATAAAATCCTCGGTAAGTCGAAAAATTCCATAACTTGAAACTTTTAGCATTTTTCATCAAGTTCGAATTTCAGAGTTTCTACTGAATATACTTTATCTAAAAGATACACCAACAAGCCGTGAGGTGGGTCGTTTATTAGGACTAAAGTGCGACCCTTGAGGTCCACACGACGAACTTCCCAGTTTTATAGATATTTAATAACGATAATTAAATAAGACATTACACGGAAAAGTAATCATTTTTATCATTAAAACATAATTATTATTTATTTTAACAATAATTAAATGAAAAAAAAAACGGCTGAACCGATTTTTATAAAATTTATGTCGGACCAAAACACGCCTCGATTGACACCCTTACGAAGACGATATAATTTCTTATTCGCGAGATATTGTGTAAAATCTACTTTTTTGAAGTCTATTTGGTTAAGAAAAAACGCAGAACCGATTTTGAAAAAAATTCTTTCAGATCATATTTACGTCAATACGCGTCGATTGGCACCCTAACGTAGTCGATATCATTTTTCATTCTCTAGATTTCGTCTTAGAAAGAAATGGACACATACGTACTTACACACACACACACACACAGACATATTTCTAAAAATAGTGTAGTGACCTTGAAACATAAAAATTTGTTATACATTTTGATTCCGATTTTCGAACCCATTACAATAACTTCCAATGGGAAGTTAAAAACAATGGTAGTGGTCAGATATTTTAAAACACTGTTATACTTGACGTTGCGAACCCCGACCAGTCTCAGTCCTACAGGGCATGGGTCAATAAATCGAAATTAAACAATAATAAACTTTTTTTGTTGTTAATAATGCAAAAAAAGGAAACAGAAATGTACAGAAAAAACGCAAAAGTAATTATCGTAAATGTAAATTTTGCAATTCAGTTTAAAGAAAATAATTATTATAAATTAATAAATAGAGACAAATTTGGAAAGTATTGGAATATTTCAGCAATAAGATTACAATATTAAAACGAAGGACTGACAATATGGCGGTCAGATTATAATCTGGCTAGCGGAATAATAATATGCTGAATTTACATTCCATACGTGAAACATATTTAGTTTATTTTCCCTACAACATAAACTATACTATGTTAGTATAAATACGAATAAGTGGTACATATTTCTGCATAACCACCGAAGGATTATATAATATGAGATAGTATTCACATAATACAATTCTGTCCTATCTTCTTTTTACATGAGAAAATGCATTTTCAATTGTTATTCGTGTATATGTCGCAGGCAAATGGCTTTTGCCTAGGCGAATGCTATCTGCCTGGGCAAATGGGTTTTTTCTTTTGCGCATCGGTCACTGTAGATTGACACATGGTTTTTTGATGGCTCGTGAGGAATCGCCCCTCTGTGAGACATGTGACACTCGTGTTACCGTTCCGCATATTTTAATGGAGTGTGTCCAGTTTAGGAACACACGACAGCAGATCGGATTGTCAGGTGATCTGCCGGTTGTTTTAGGAAATGATCCTGACAATGTCGATCTGCTGTTTCGATTTTTAAAGGAAACTGGTCTTGACCGGTTTATTTGATTTTATTTATTTGTATATATTTAGGCCCCTTTACAGCCTTAATGGTTTTTTCTTTTTATATTATTACATTATATTACATGACACATTTTATTTGTACTTATTATGATTTTATTTTGTTGTGTCAACTTTTGATTTTGCTTTGGTTTTATTGTTTTTGCTTCTCTTTTGTTTACTTTTTTATTTTTAGACGCTAATGACCTCTGTTATCGAGCGTCTATAATCTACAATTCATTCATTGATTCTTTTTTTATTTCCTAATGACTAGGCAAATGCTATTTGACTAGGAAAATGGTATTTGCCTGGATCTTTTTAGGCAAATAACAATAAAATTATTGTTTAATTAAAGAAAATCTGCAGTCGTTTATTGCACAAGAAAACTATAAATACAAAATGGTAAATACTATAAAAATTTTAATAACAAAATTATATTTTTTGACAAGAATTGCTAAAATGGCTTTTACTATATTGCACAAATTTTTAGACTTAAAACAAGCACAACGATTGGTATTACACTGAAGTTTTGACGGCTGAAATTGACATTTTGAAAATCCTTGCCTCGAAAACATCAACTTCCCGGACTTCTTTCAATGAAATAAAACGGTCTTGAGGGATTTGATAACAATTAAAGCAAAGTACTTAACAAACTATAAATTAACAAACTGAATGTTATTTAAACATTGTTTTATCGCGATTACGACACAAGTTATGTATGTATAAAACTTAGCAAAAACTATCAGTTAACAATAAAAATCAAAATATTATTACTTACATTGTCATAAAATTGATGAAAAATCTAAAGAGCACATAAGGCAGTTAACTTTTTTTTTGTGTTTTAAAGACCACCGGGAGTTAACAGACGCTAATATACTACGTTAATAAACTATCGCAGTCATTTGCCTAACAATGATTATGGCAAATGAGTTTTAAAATAGAAATTATTTTATAAAGTCATTTGCCCAGGGCCCAGGCAAACAGCATTCGCCTAGACAAAAGCTATTAATTTCCTGGAATAACCGTTTGCCTGCGACATATATACATTATGAATCTCACAGCAAATATTAAAGCAATATTTAGATGCTACAATAAATCAGACTTCAAATTGGTTGCATAAAAATAAATTGTCATGCAGATATTACTATCTTTTCTTGTATTAAATTCATGTCAAATAATGTCAATAGATTAGTATTTTTTCATTTTATTAAACAGTTTTGCTGACAAATGTCAAACTATCCCGTCTGTAAGTTCCCAGTTCAGTAAAGTCTTGATCCATACAAAATATTAAATATAATAATAATAATAAAATTAAGCAAAATCGCAGGATAGTGGACAAAATAATTTGATTTATTAAATTAAATGTACGACGTTTCGTCTATAGATTTAGACTTTTTCAAGTACAATCATAAAAATAACAATATTTATGAAAATTAATATAAATTACTAACCATAGCAATTAACATAAGATAGGGTACATAATACAAAAACATGGTAACATGGTAACAAATTATGTTGACTATAAATTTTAACAATCAATAATAATAATAATACAAAAATTAGTATAATTTCATAATATAATTGTACTGACTACTTAAATTTTGAGTGTCTGTTCTATAATTGATTGAATTGTTTTTTCTAATAAAACACATTTCACTGATATTGCGTTTCTTCCAATTTGACTCTTTATCTAATATTTGAACTTCATTGAAAAGAAATTTATGCCCAGTGTCGAAATGATGAGATGACAACGCCGTTTTATTATCACTTAATAAGTTTATGTTTCTACAGTCCATTTTATGCTGATAAATTCTATTTTTTAATAACTGTTTTGTTTGTCCCACATAACACTTATTACATTCACAAGGTATTTTATAAATAATATTAGATTGATGTGAGATAGGCGTCTTATCTTTAATATAATAATAATAATATTTATTTATTCCTGTGACATACAATGTATGGAATAGGTCATAAAGAATACAATAGATTACATTGTTGTGGAAAAAAATTCCTTAATAGAATAAAAGGAGTGCTCAAGTAACAGACTCTTGACGATCCGCTTAAAACGAGTCAAACTATTTATTGACTTTACATTTGTCGGTAAATGGTTATATAGTTTCAGAGGCATAATATTAGGACCTTTAGCAACTAAATTTAAGTTATGTTTCGGAATAGCCAGTTGGTCTTTATTCCGAAGGTAATGGAATGTGGTGTCGCTAACTTTAGCAAATGAATCAATATTTTTCTTGACATATGTTGTACAATTGTAAATATATAAAGAAACAACTGTTAAGATCTGATAACGTTTAAACAGAGGTCGGCAAGAGTCTGTATAATTTGCGAATGACATCAGTGTAATAATTCTCTTTTGCATAATTAAAATATCGCCAATACGAGTGGAGTTGCCCCAACATACAATACCATAACTCAAAGTGGATTGGATACAACCGAAGTAAAATGTTTTTAAAATATCAACACCTAGAGATGTTCGAAGATGGTAAATGATATAGCAATAGGAGGCCATCTTGTCAGTAATAACACTTATAATATGTTTATGCCAATTTAATTTAGAGTCTATGTATATACCCAAGAACTTTTCTTCGGATGATTGTTTGACAGACTTGCCATTAAACTTCAATAAAATATTTTGATACAGCTCCTTAATGCTAAATTGAAGAAAAGATGACTTGGAGCTATTTAAAACAAGGCCATTATTGTGGCAAAACTTTTGCATGTTAGCTACACAATCATTAAGCTTGAGTGCAAGTTTGGGTATATTATGTGCATAGGTAGATACGGAAGTGTCATCAGCGAAAAGTGTAGTGAAATTGTTAGCGTCAAGATTAATTACAATGTCGTTAATAAATAAAATGAAGAGTAGGGGACCGAGATTTGCTACCTTGGGGAACTCCAGTTGCAGTGGCCAGAGGTTCGGAATAAAATCTACCACTGTCATTTTTAAGCACCACGAAACAAAAAAAATTTTTTTCAAATCGGACTGGTAGTTCCTGAGATTAGCGCGTTCAAACAAAAAAAAAATAAACTCTTTTTTTGTTTGAACACGCTAATCTCAGGAACTACAAGTCCGATTTAACAAAAAAATGTTTCTGTTAGATAGCCCGTTTATTGAGGAATGTTATGGGATATACGAGTTTTTTTTTTAATTTAACCCCAAAGAGGGTAAAACGTGGGTGTAAGATTTTTTGTAAAAAATAAAAAATCTTACACCCTCGTTTTACCCCGTTTGGGATTGAATTTAAAAAGACTCGAATAGCCTATAACCTTCCCTAATAAACGGGTTATCTAACAAAAAAAAATTTTTTTAAATCGGACTTGTAGTTTCTGAGATCAGCGCGTTCAAACAAAAAAAAAGTTTTTTTTTTTTTGTTTGAACGCGCTAATCTCACGAACTACCAAGCCGATTTGAAACATTTTTTTTTGTTAGATAGCCCGTTTATTAAAGAAGGTAGGCTATTCGAGTTTTTCAATAGTTAAAAGCTTGAAAAAATGCTTTTTTTTCATTTTGGTAAATTTTCTAAGTTCTGTAGAGCCGGTAAAAATGGGAACATAAACATATATGACTAGTACATTTTGAAGTAAATTTTGTGCCCTTTAATTTTGAATAAGACCATTTTTTCGATAGGACCAGCCGTTTCCATGTTATAAGCAAGAAACCGAAAAAAGTGCAAAAAAATCGTGGTTTTTAGCCCACCAAAACTCCCCCGCCCTGTTTTAGAGGTCGCAAACTTGGATTTGACATCTCCTAAATATGCTTGAGGACACAAAAAAATAAAATCATTTGCTGCACAAAACGCAAGGTGGACTTCCTCTCGTGACTGGACTATAGCTTATTCCTAAAAAGAAGCAATTGGAATCAGATTCAATCATAGGATTGGTCTTCCATCTGTCCTTATAAAATATTAAATACAATAACAAAGGAATAAAATACAAAAGATAATAACTAATTTAAAAAATATATGCCTAATTAAAAATATATGCCTAAGGGGTCAATAGATTTTGCCTAGTTAGTATTTAAAATTTTTGTTTGGCAATTCATACGTATAGCCTTAGTAAATATGGTGCTATCTAGCTCATTTAACAGCTTAGGCGCCAGATAACTGAACGATTTTTTAAAACCTAAAATAGCTCGTTTATTTGCTTAATATTATATGGGTTTGAGTGTTGACTCATCTTGTTTAGTACAAGAGTAGGCTCATTTTCTTTCCAAATCTTAAATAAAAAAGCGTACATGTGCAACAACATTCTGTTTGCCATATTTAAAATATTGTGTTGTACTAAGTACGGTGTTATATGATCACGAAATGAAATACAGAAATTCTCAATAATCGGCAAAATCAAAATATTGATCAACCTCAATGACGAGTTGTTGTTGATTTTAGAAAGCTAAATGACGTAACTATTGGTGACATTTTTCCATCACCAAATATCACTGAAATTTTAGACTCAAAATATTTTAGTACCTTAGATTTAGCTAGTGGCTATCAACAGATTCAAATTCGAGACAAAGATCGTCATAAAACTGCCTTTTCTACAGACTTCGGTAAATTTCAATTTCGTTTAGCCTTTGGCTTAAAAACAGCGCCTTCTACGTTCCAACGTCTCTAACAAGTTTAACTGACTCTATTAAATGCTTAGTCGTTAACGTTAACGGCTGTTATTGGTTTGCAAGCCTGTAGATGTGGTGCTGTGCCCCGTGTTTCGATTTTGATACTTTAAACACATAAGCCAATAACAGTGTTTCTTGTGTATCGCGATTAATCACAACCTGTAATATAGTAGCATTTTCAAGTACACTGTTCACCATATATTTTTCCGGTAGGTGCTTGAGCTTATGTATGAAGTTTATCGTGTATTCACACATAGGACTTCGATGAATGCGGTACACAAATCTCCCGTTCTCAAAGCGAGTATAATATTCTGTTTCAACTTTTTCCACAACCTCTTTGCCAAAAGAACAAACTTTTGTCGAGTACGTAATCGTCATACTTTCATAGCTTTCGTATTGACTGGTTACGCCATAGAATGCTCCCGCCTCATCCCGTATGTTCGTATTGAGATCTGTCTAAAATTTAACCAAGAAGGCTTTTTGCAGCCTTTTGGATCACGAGGTTGAGGATGTTTATCGTAAAGTTCTTTTAGGCCACCCTTTTCTCAGAAAATTTATCACAAATCTGTCGTATCTGTCTCTAATTCTGGATCTACATATGGTACTGTACCTCCTATATGTACAAATAAATGTTTGTGATACGTATCAGGGTCCCTTTGTTGTTCCATAAAAGCTGAGAATTCAATGAGCCGTAATTTGTCAGTTTCTATCGCTCTGTGGAGGGGAGGGACCTTGTAAACTTGAATCGCATGCAGATACTGCTGTTGCAGGTTTACCGCCGGGACAGTGGCGGCCGGTGATCAAAAATTTTGGTAGTGCACAAAATACCTAACCCAAAAATATGATCTCTTTGTTGCGCTCATTAATTATCTACATCTCTTTTTTACTCTATTAATTTTTTTTGTTCAGATTAGTCTTTCGGACAATCTGTATACCTATAATATTATGTACATTTTGCAAATGAGTTTAAGATGAACTGTTTTTTACCATTTCAGATGCGTCGAATCATTAATGCCTTTTTGAGTTCAGTTAGCTTCACACGGAAAACAGAAAGAAAACTAATAAGTGTATCACATCCACACAACCATGATGCACCATACAATTCTTTTTTAAAACAACGCGTGAATTAATTATTATTTTTATAAAATTAATTGTTGAAATTTCAAGTTTATTGTTGAAGAAAATCAAATATGAATATAATCATAATCATTATATTATTACAGCTTGATTATTTTAATGCCGATAACCATAATTCATCACGAAACATTTTTTTTATAAATTACAAAACAGAATTTAATTTAAAAAACCGAGAATTTTCAATGAAAAATGAAATATTGTACTGAACTGTTTACTTGACGGTCTACGGATTGTAACTGAGAGGCAGGTGTGAAATGGATAATAATATAAAAACTGTAACGAACTTAGCCGAAGTTGTTTCGATGTCTTTCGGCTGTTTGGATCGGCGCGCGAAGTTCGTCTATATTAAACTACGTAAATATACCTGTCTCACGGTTTTACTATCCTTGTCTAATTTAACATTGGGACAATGCTAGCTGTTTCGTGCGCTAATAGAAACGCTCTGCCTTCAATGCCTTGGGTAAAATACAACAGCTCAGCAGATTTGTTCAATGAAACATGATTAACCGATTATAATATTTGATTCTGTGTAGGCGTATGACGTGTCATCATTTATCAATAAGTAAATTCATAAATTTATTTATTTTTTAATTTTGCGTTGCGTTGCATTTCAACAGGCAGTGCAGTGCACGAGCGCACTTAAAGACGAGCCGCCACTGCGCCGGGATATGCACCTTAGGGGAAATGGTTTAACATCTTGCGACGCTCCAGGTTGCAGTCCAGCTTGCCAAAACTTAAGTTTAGTTTGGATTTTTCGTAACCTTCTCCGTTGTCAACACTTGAATGTGCGAATTGACTTGTTTGCGCGTTCGCGTCTTACATGTCCTTAATTTAGTGTATCGTGCTATTAGCTCATTGCGTCCGTACATCTTCCTCTCGTCGGATAATATGATTTTCCTCCGGCCACACGGCGGGTAAATGGAGAGTGCCTCTTGGAAGCTCTGTTCAATGTCGTGATTCCATATACCCTCGGCGTCGGCCTCAGCGAGATTTTTCTCGTCATCGCTGATGTCGTCCACATCCAGATTCTTGGTGTCAGACCCGGATCCTCCGGAACCGTTAGTGTCCCGTCAACCACTGCCGACCGCGGAACGCTATTTAACGTTGTCTACGAGGACGTAATTGTGCCGGTTGATAAAACACCACCAGAGATGAAGTAGAACGCCGCGGCAGTGAGTTTTCACGGAATTAGGATGGATTTTAGTCCGTAAATATGAAGAGTTGGTCTGTTTTTTCATTAAAAGCTCGTTGTCTACATTGCAACGTTTCTGAATATTTACACCATGTTCAATTTTTCATGAACTGATTAATTCAAATTAAACGAAGCCTTGGGTTAACTTTTTAACATATTGTTGCCTGCAGTCCATATCGTCCGCTGGTCTGTTATAAGGTGTCCAAACAGGTTCTCCGGCGAAATATCTTTTAGCTTTGATATAATTCTATAATAAATGATTAAATTTAATAATTCAATATCAATTATAATAATTTAATTTGGAAAATTCAGCCATTATGATTTGCGTTAGTTTACAAAAAGAAAATTTTTGCTTAAGTTGTCAAAATTGTCATAATTGGAAAATTAAAAGATTTGTTAGAAGTTTCGCCAAAATTATAGCATCGTCAGTAATCTAAAAATATTAAATTTAAGTTAATATAAAATGTATTTTATTTAAGTGAAAGAACAAAGATTATTAAAATGTAGTATTTTTATTTTTAAATTCAGAAAACATTTGTGAAAAACATTTTGTTTTTCTTTTGAAAGCCATAAAGACACATTATTTGATATGATAAAAATAAAAATACTACATTTTAATAATCTTTCAAACTTTGTTCTTTTACTTAAATAAAATACATATTATATTAACTTAAATTTAATACTTTAAGATTACTGATGATGTTATAATTTTGGCGAAACTTCTAACATATCTTTTAATTTTCCAATTAGGACAATTTATGCAAAAAAAATTTTTTTGTAAACTAACGCAAATCATAATGACTGAATTTTCCACATTAAATTATTTAAATACACAGTCGTACTAAATTCAATTTATATCAAT